>OX336388.2:1939486313-1940736313 GCA_946902985.2 Meconema thalassinum | reverse complement strand
AATGGAATAGATCGAAAAATACTTACAAAATGTAGGTGAAGTTCAAAATACGTACAATATGCAACGTACAGTCGAAATACTTACAAAATGCAAGTGAAATCAAAATACTTACAAAATGCAAATGAGATTGAAAATACGCACAAAATGTAATTTAGATTCAAAATACCCACAAAATGCAATTGAGAATTAACTACTTGAACAAAGCGAGGTAGGTTGAAAATACAAAATGCAATTGAAATTGCTTACAAAATGTATGGTAGATTCAAACTTCTCATTTCGATGGACAATACTTACAAAATGCAATTTAGATTGAAAATACTTACAAAATGTAATTTAGATTCAAAATACCCACAAAAATGCAATTGAGACTTAACTACTCTCAAAAAAGCGGTGTAGGTTGAAAATACAAAATGCAATTGAAATTCAAAATACTCACAAAAGGACCCCCCCGATATTGAAAGACTTACTAAAAGTGGTGGGGCTACATACACCCTACCTCCTTGAGGGCCTTGAGCCAAAGGCAGGAGATAACAGGAAAAGAAAAAGAAGGCTGACCCCTCCCAGAAGGAAGGGGATCAGGAAAGATGAGACAAGGGCCAATTAAGGCGGGAAAGGAAGAGACTCCCTAGGTCTCGGATACCCTAATACCGTCGGGGTCGGAAAAGAACAAGAGTTGACCAAGGGAGGTCGACAGGAAAGAAGACAGAGAGGAGCCCGGCACAAGTGGAAGCAATGCCAGACTCAGCTGGGGTCCCGTGGTCGCCAACCTACGTCCCACTAGATGTGAGCCCCTGGGGAAAGTCCATGAAGGGCTAGCCCAGTTCCCGTATAAACACATCGATACATATTATGTTAATAACTGCGTTGCCGCCATGTGGGTTAATATATGAATAGCCATTGTGCAGAAACATAATACTGGTATTGCCGACTAGTTACAAGGTTTCATATTAAAGCATATACATTCACCGGCATAAAAAGCGAAACACTACGAATTTCAGACATAATTCAATGTTGGGCGGCTTCAAACCTGGTACAAATTGAATATTGTGACATTGCAGTGATATGGTAATGTATCATGAGTTAATCAGCCCATTTGAGAAGTTTCAGTGCAATAATTGATAAACATTGTTGATCGTGCCAATTACAGCACCAATATTACTGTTTCCCGCCTTTGGACAAAAATAACCACACACGGCTGTCGTAAGGTTTATTGCTGTGAATTCTCATACCGCGTATTTTTGTGGACATTGCGGCTAGTCTACAATAGTTATTTTCGCTTCTATGTCAGATCATAATGGCTCTTCCTCCTGAAAACGCAGCAAGGGCAGTGGCATTAGTTTAGGATGGGTGCAGTTTACACTATGTGGCAAACGTTATAGGCACGTCTTGTTCCAACGTGTACAGTAATGTTAAAAGGTACAGGAGGCCCGGATCTGGTCGTGGGAGAAGCACTACTGAGCGCGATGATCGCTTTCTTGCAATGTAAGTCCTTCGTGATCGACACACAACATCTGTGGAGGCCAGAAATCGCTTGCAGAAAGTACGGGGCACGAACATCCGTGAAAGGACAGTAAGAAGGAGGTTGTAATAAGTGGATTTACAATCCAAGAGGCCCGCCACAGGACATCTCCTTAGACGTGAGCACCGCGCCGCTCGGATGCAATTCGCCAACGTCCATCGAAACTGGACTGTGGAGCAGAGGAGCTCAGTGCTGTTGACGGATGAATCCCGATTCTGTTTGAGGGCACCGGATGGGAGGGAGGGGAACCTAATTCACCCTGTACCTTCTCTGCAAGAACCGTTCAATGGAGGCTCTGTGATAGTCTGGGCCGGGATTACCACGGATACGCGAATGGAGCTTGTGTTCCTTGACAATGGGAGCCTGACAGCCCACCGGTACATCAAGGAGATTTTAGTACATCACGTCGTGCCTTTCTTCACCTGTCTTTGGGGAGAACTTTATCCCGAAGCATGACAACGCTCGCCCATACGTTGCCGTCTGCGTACGTGAGTACCTGGATGAAGTCGGAATTGAGCGCATGGTGTGGTCTGCTTGTAGTCCCGACCTAAACCCGTTCGAGCATGTCTGGAATATGCTTGAGACACGTGCTAGGAGTCGTTCTCCTGACTTCGAGCTTATCTCTAGGAAGAATGGGAGCTCATACCACAAGAGAACATTCGTGATTGCATCCTGAGCATGCCTGATCGAATCACAGTTGTAACTGTGGCTAGAGGTGGAAATACCCGTTATTGAGCCAGTGGAAATGTTGTGCAAACAAGTGGACAAATGGACTAAGTCTTAAAGTAATCATTCGTAATAATACAATGTAATAGGTCGGAGGACAGTACAATGGATTCCAGGTTTCAACATTTCCAAATTCGAGTTTGTGCACTGTTGTGATTGTTATGATAAATAATTTGTATCAATTATTGTGCTATTTAGGGTAATTAACTTAGGATTCATTGTTATGTTGTTGTAATGTCATAATATTTGATTAATACAAGGTTGGAAGTGGTCCAACATTGAGTTTTGTCTGAAATTCATAGTGTTTCGCTTTTTATGCCGGTGAGTGTAAATCATTAAAATACTGATATGAAGACTAAGAACAGTGGTTTGTGTTTCAATCAGTTGACACCAAAGTTCGCATGAGCATTCACCGTTCAGAATTCAGTTTTGACCAATAACATAAACAGTACTGTAGCCGATCGTTGATACTTCCGTTGAGTAGTAGCTCCACTAAATAACCTATTCTCAGTTCCGTCTTTTCAATACTTATACTGAGAATAGGTTATTTAGTGGAATTTCAATTCAATATGGTCCATTATGGATAGTAACAATTGAGTAGTAGCTCACCGAGGAACTTTGCATCGAAAAACATGCTTTGAATGCCGAAGGAATAAAAGTGATGGGCCAAGTTACTCGAGGAGTGG
Organism: Meconema thalassinum; assembly: GCA_946902985.2. Classification (NCBI taxonomy): domain Eukaryota; kingdom Metazoa; phylum Arthropoda; class Insecta; order Orthoptera; family Tettigoniidae; genus Meconema; species Meconema thalassinum. The sequence goes on along the minus strand of OX336388.2, from coordinate 1,940,733,382 downwards.
GATGCCCATCTTTTTTATCCAGGGATTGAAAAACAGACCCTAAATAGCAAATACAATTGCACCAAGGATAATAAACAAAGGATAGAAACCCTACAATTTCACAACTAAATATCTTTTTTGCATAAAAGATGATAATTATTAGCTCTGTTCCTATGTGAAAGTTTTTGCATATACAGTGCACTCCCGATAATTCGCGTGCGGATAATTCGTTTTGCGGTTAATTCGCGGGTCTCCATGAGTATTTTTTAAATTGGGAATTCTCACAGCAACTAATCATCACGCCAAGTTAAGCAATCTCTCTGTCGTTTAAAAGAATTTTGATGCGGCGCAATGCGTAAAGACGAAATCATTGAGATTCAAGAAGACTGAACTGCGTTTCTCTGCGATGTAACAGTAGGCCGACTTGCACAATCTTCAAAACTTACGCGCATGTTGCCGCGAGTGGTATAGCACCGATTTCCTTTGTCTTTGAAGCCCAAACAATACAAGAGGAATGCACTCCTACCCTCCCTTTCCCAACAGCCACGCTCCAAGGTCGCTGATCTGTGAGTTGTGAAGGGTGGATGCGCGGACAGTGTAGTGTAAACAGCGATTATTGCGTAATGGTGCAAACGTGCACGACACCGAGAGCGTGTTTGTTCGATGCTCTTCAAGCAGTCAACTAGTCGGGAAGAAAGTACCGCTACTCCGCTCGTACAAAAGCAAGCGCTTGCCCACTTTTGTAACTACGATATTTCGAACGAGCAAGTTAGACGTCGATAAAGACGATTATGATTTACTACAGAAAAGCAAAGAAGAAATAGCATGGAATTTAACTGTTGGTGAGGAACACTGAGATCCAGTAGATTTCGAGTGCGGGAGTGATGCAACGGAAATCCCGAAAGTTTCCCACAGTCAAGCTAGTGTCTCTAGTCACACTTATCTCTTATATAGAAAAACGAGATGAATTTTCGTTCTCATATAATATTTTCTTCGGAAATGTGCAATCGAAAATTAGAATAAACGATCTAAGAAACAAAAAGTGATGACGGCTTTTTTTTATAATATTAATGTAGGCATAATCCACATAGGCCTACCAGTAGCCTAGCATGTCTTATAAGACACTACAATCAGGAGTTAAAATTATTATTTCGCGTGTTCAAGCCTATTTCAATATTTTAACCAATAGTTATGTTTTTCCTAGGCTTAACAAAAGTAACTGCGAATAATTCGCGGAAGTTTGTGATTTAATTACCGTGAATTAACGAGAGTGCACTGTAGCATCAAAATTTGTGAATTAGATGCCATTTACAAAACTGCTACATCTTTTAGCTTTCTGAGTGATATTTTGTGGATCATAATGCAATTTTCTACAACCAGTGTATGTAGTGTCATGATTTATTTTAATTTTTTTTTTTTTGGGGGGGGGGGCACACACTTGGCCATTAGGCCCATGTATATGGGCATGTTTGATTTGGCTGATAACTTATGTATCAGCGATGGCTGTAGTAGTGTGTGTAACTGTAATTATTAGGCACCACTGTACATCTCTATGGTGACCATAATTCATGCATTCCACATGAGAAGAGTGAGTGAAGTGAAATCTGTCAACTAAACTTACAACTTTATGATATGGCACGATGTTATTTTGTTCAAGTAAGCTACTTTCCCGGAATATTGTCTGGATGGGGTGTAGAAAACCCCAGGGAAGATAGATTATAAACCCCAGTTCAGGTTCCTAAAGTGCCAGGCCAGACTGTGTTAATAGGGTGACTATTTTTCTATGACAAGTGCAACTAACCAGTAACTTTACAGAAGCGAATCCCATGTTCAGCAGAAATGTGTTGGCCTTTACTTGCTGCAGTCTTCACTCTCAGTTGCTGCAGTTTCAAAAGAGCTGACAACAATGCCAGTTGCCGCCGAGCCTCTGTTTTCTTTCGTGTTACATCTGATAGAATGGTATCTGCTTCTTCCTTTAGGCTCTCATCCTAAAAATGAAAAAGAAAAGTTCAAAAGTACTTCCTTGATTGACAGTAAGAATGCACTGGTCTACAGACAACATAGGACAGTCCATATGTTTCCAATTGAATGTTAGTCAAGCCTCTTTTATTCCACTCTCAAAAGTAAAACTCCATTCATAATACATAATTAACTTGAAATATCCTCGTATAAACATCCCAATCTGCTGTCCCGCGCTGTATGATGCCTACTGGGGTCACTGCCCATCTATTTCACATGGTAGATGGCAATACTAAGTTGCCCACTAGGGGAAACTCGCATTTCGTTTTCTTCTGGATATATTGTTGACTTACTATGAAAAGTTGAAGTCACTAGTTGTTGTTTTTGAAATAATGACAATTTAAATGTTTGATGGTACCTGTTAGAACACATTAACCAACAAAAACAATAATAAACAATTGAACAAGAGTATCGGCGTTTTTTTTCAAATCTAGTGCTGCCATCTACGATGCGCACACAATACCCACACAGTGTTTTGTTTTCAACCTCACACGCAGTTCAGTTCATTTCGTGTCGGGGTCAACAGTGCTATGTATTTTAGAATAAATAAATACTAGTTTGTTTAAACTGTTGTTTAATTGACTTTGCCCCGAGCCTGTTCCACTGATAGGTTATGGGGCCCAGTATCGTAACTGAAACACGAAAAATTCAGTGTGAACAAAAAGGACTCTTCTAACCTCACCACACGTTCGGTTGCAAGCGCGGTCAAGTTTTGTATGACGAGATGGCTGCACACAGCGCGAGGATCGAACTTCTTGACAAACAAAACTACGATACCTGGAAGCTCCAGATGGAAGCCATCCTGGTGAAGAACGACATGTGGGAGTATGTTAGTGGTGTAAAAGTCAAACCTGAACCGGCAACGCTGCTGCCATGTTGGAATGGGACAGAAACGACAGGAAAGAGAAATCCGACATTATCTTGGCCATCTCACCTTCCGAACAGGTAAAGGATTGTGAAACCTCACGAGCTATGTGGACGAAATTGCGCGATATCTATCAATCGTAAGGACCAGTGCGGAAAGCAACGCTCCTGAAACGGCTCACCTTGCATAAAATGGCGGATGGCGGGGACACGCGCGAGCACCTCAACGAGTTTTTCGACACTGTTGACAAACTCGGCGACATGGAGATAAACATCCACCCAGATCAACTGGCAATAATGTTGCTGTACAGCTTGACATAGTCCTTCGAAAATTTCCGCTGCGCCATTGAGCCACGTGACGAGCTGCCAACCCTTGAAGCCCTGAGAACCAAAATCATGGAGGAAAGCGAGGCCCGAAAAAATGGAACATCCAACGATGGATCCGCCGTCATGTTCGCGAAAAATCAAAAATTCCCGCCCAAGAAGAATTTGCTGCATCACAAAGACAAGGACGGAAACCAAAGAAAAAACAAACCAAAGTGTCAAATCTGTAAGAAAATCGGCCATAAACCATCGGATTGTTGGTACGGCAAGAAAAACAAAAAATCCAACGAGGAACAAGCAACAGAATCTGGAAACGTCTGCTACCACGTCGGTAATGGTGCTGTGTCGATAATGCAGAATCGTGCCTGGTGGCTTGACAGTGGTGCCACGACACACCTGTGTCACAAACCGGAAAGTTTTCGTCAACTCGACATGAACAAACACGCTACACTCAATCTTGCAAATGACAGTTCAAGCCCGATCACGGGAAAAGGGACAGTTTCATTCAAAACTGAAGTGTCGGGAACCAAAGTGAACGTGACTCTTAATGATGCATCTCACGTGCCGGACTTACGCACAAATCTCATGTCGGTGAGCAAAATCACCAATCACGGTTCCGATGTTGTCTTTTGTAGACAAGGTGCAGTGGTCGTGAACGCGAGTAGTGAAATAGAGTTGTGTGCGGATTGAGTTGGGGACTTATATTATGTGCTTGAACATGAGGAGAACGCATGTGCTGCGTCGCGAAACGAAAAGACAGTGCCACTTGAGACATTACATAGACGTTTTGGACATGTGAACACACGCGATATTACCCACGCAGTGCGCGATAAGCTAGTGACTGGCATAAAACTCGATGACAAAGTGTCTAAGCTGGAGTGCGATACCTGCATCAAGGGAAAGATGACAAGATAGCCTTTCCCAAAGTGTTTCGAGAGAGAATCGGAACCACTTGACATCATCCACACTGATGTTTGGGGTCCACATCCGATCACATCCACGGGCGGATCTCGGTATTTCATTACGTTTATCAATGACGCCTCCAGATGGTGAGAGGTTTGATTCCTAAAATCAAAAGCTGAGGCATTCAACGCAACTGTAGAGTACCTCGCATTCGCTGAGAACTTCACCGGTCGGCGCGTCAAACAAATCCAGTCGGATAACGGCCGCGAATACTTCAGTGGAGAAATGGAAAAGTTCATAAAGAGCAACACTCGACGGCTCACCGTACCTTACAATCCGGAGCAGAACGGCGTCGTGGAGAGGAAAAACCGCACCCTGTTAAACGACGGCAGATGTCTAATGTTGGAGTCTGACATACCAGATTCACTTTGGACCGAGCTCATCAACGCCTCAAATTACCTGCGGAACCGGTTACCATTAGCAAAATTGGGAGGAAAAATCCCATACGAGATTTGGACGGGTAAGCCTCCTGACATTTCACACCTGAAAATCATCGGGAGCCCTGCGATTTATCTCGACCGAGAACCCGGTAAAAACAAGTTCGAGCAACGTGGACGAGACGGTATTCTGGTGGGATACTCGACAGAATCCAAGGGTTACCGGATCTGGGTTCCTGACAAGAGGAAGGTGATAGTGAACCGTGATGTAAAGTTCTTGGAGCGCAAAGACAAAGATCAACCCAAGGACGAGCGCAATCGTCGAAAAATCGTCACCGCCCCGAAAATTCAAGAGAAGAACATGAGCCAGAGGAGCCAACCGAAACACGTAGAGTCCTATTGGGATGCTCCAATCCACGCTGGACAACAACTTCCTCCAGACGAGGAGGAAGAATTGCAAGAGTTACGAGGATTCGATCCAGAAGAAGAACCACAACAAGACATTTCAATTCTTCAATCAATGATCAAATCTTTACACAACGCAGAAGACAACTACGACAGCGATGAAACCATGGTCGAGGTGCCACCTAGCGACGCCAAGGAGGTCGCCGAGAACAGCGGCTACAATCTTCGCAGCAGAAAAGCTACAGAAACTGGAGACACCGAGCAGAGCACAATCGTCGAAGAGACATTCATTGCCGAAAGCCCAGAGGCCGACGAATGGTTCCAAGCCATCGTCAACGAGATGAGATCAATCTTGAAAAACGACACTTGGGTACTCGTCGATCGACACAAGGCATCAAAATCATCGGCAGTAGGATTGTTCTCCGTAACAAATTCCATCCCGATGGCTCTCTCGAGAAGCGGAAGGCGAGGCTGGTCGCACAAGGATTCAGTCAACAGCCTGGGATCCACTTCACACAAACCGTCGCTCGTCCTGGGTCAATTCGTCTGATGATGTCTCTCGCCGCCAGGTTCAAGATGAAGGTGCTACAGTATGACATCACCACGGCATATTTAAATGGAGATCTCGATGATCAAGTATATATAGAGGTCCCAAAACACTTCGAAAAGATCTTGGAGGGGATCATCGACGAGGAGCCCACAAATGACATCTCTAACAAGGCCAATAATGCTCTGAAAGAGTTTCGAAAAGGCAACAAAGTTTGTCTTCTGAAGAAATCCTTGTACGGCCTGCGCCAGGCCGGACGAAATTGGTACAACAAATTGTATCAGATCCTTCGGTCTATTGGAGCCGTCCCAACTCAATCGGATCCATGCCTGTTCATCATCGGTACAGGGGAAGATGCTGTGCTGATCGCAGTTTACGTCGAAGACATTCTGATTACGTGTCGTCAACCAAAAAGGGCTACTCAAATAGGACGTCAACTGGGGGAGCACTTCCGAATAAAGTATCTCGGCCTCGCGAAGTGCTGCCTGGGCGTTGAGATTTGTCAAACCGATGGACGAATCACCCTGGACCAGAAAGGATATATTCAGGAACTCCTCAACCGATTCAACATGACGGAGAGCCGGACCGTAATCACCCCTGTGGACACCAACACCAGGTTGCCGAAAAAACCTAAATTTTTCCAAAGACGACGAAAACCTCTACAGGGAGCTAGTGGGAGCCTTGACATACCTGTCCGTCTCCACCAGGCCCGACATCGCCTTCGCCGTTAGCTACTTAGGCCAATTCAACAATTGCTACGGCCCTCAGCACTGGACCGCAACGAAACGTGTCCTACGATACCTCAAGGGGACACCGAACGTCGGCCTATCCTATGAACATGATCACCAACCTCTCAAAGGCTACGTGGATGCAGACTGGGGTAGCTGCACTGAGGATCGTCGATCGTATACGGGCTACATTTTCATCCTCGGAGGAAGCCCGATCTCCTGGGACGCCAGAAAGCAACACTGTCGCCCTATCCACTACAGAAGCGGAATATATGGCCTTAGCAGAGTGCACAAAGGAAGCCATATATCTACAGCGACTTCTACGAGAGCTGGGGCACGACGACCTGTCCAAACTCACGGTCTACAGTGACAACCGCAGTGCACTCAAACTTGCAGAGAATCCAGTGTTTCACGCAAAGACGAAACACTAGACATTAAGCATCATTTTGTACGTGATGCAATCCGGAGCAAATCTCTCATCGTGGACTACGTCCCAACGTCGGAACAGATTGCAGATTTCCTGACTAAAGGTCTTCCGAGACCCAAGCACGGCTGGTGCACGAAGGCTGCAGGAACACCTCACTCGAGGGGAAGTGTTAGAACACATTAACCTACAAAAACAATAATAAACAATTGAACCCGAGTATCGGTGTTTTTTTCAAATCTAGTGCTGCCATCTACGATGTGCACTCAATACACACACAGTGTTTTGTTTTCAACCTCACACGCAGTTCAGTTCATTTCGTGTCGGGTCAACAGTGCTATGTATTTTAGAGTAAATAAATACTAGTTTGTTTAAACTGTTGTTTAATTGACTTAGCCCAAAGCCTGTTCCGCTAATAGTACCGATAATTCAAAAATACATAATGTTAAACATACAACACACGATGTCCATATATATATAGAAGAAACTATTTTTGTGCATCTAACAATGTTTGTCTTAATGATAATGATAATAATAATAATGAAACAGCCAGAACTTACTGACTTCTTCCTGACAAACGGTAAGTTACAGCAATCTTACAAATTATTTTAATGCAGGGAACATGGACAGGTATGCACGATTTATTTTTTAAACAACAGTGCACTCTTATTGCACAATTAAGGATATGGAATTTAGCACATTATTAATTGCAAAGTTCCACAAACAATCATGTCCTGGTTCATGGAATATCTTAGTCTGGGCTATCTTGTGCCTTGGAGTTCAAAACGAGACAGTCTCGAGCTAAACTGCCGCTTAGGTGACATCACACCATCAGAAAATAATGAACATTTCATAAGAATTAATTTACATCTCTAACAAACGAATAATTACAAATTATTAATTCTTCAAACTGTATAGAAAACTTCAAAGCCAATTTTCAGTATCGTTTTATTAACATCTGATGGTCCTGTGGTGTGGGGGTAGCATGCCTGTCTCTCACCCGGAGGCCCGGGTTCGATTCCCGGCTCAATTACGTAATCCTTCTCGAGCAGATGCTTTTATTGCTCTGAGCGGATTTTTTTTCTTCAAAAATTCAAAATATGTAGATTATATTTTTCATGCACTAAATTTAAGTAGAACTCACATCATATTTCGCTTACCTGTTGATGAAGTTTGAGTAGCATCCGAAGGTTGTAAAGTTAATTAATTATTTAATTATTGATTGATTGAATTATCGAATTATTGATTGATATTGTAAATTAATAATTATTAATTAATTTTATTAATAAATTAATAATTAAGTGTGGAACATTTCAAACCATCACTAAAATCCAAAGCAGACACTATATCTTCATCATTCCATAGCCTTTTCCATGAAATTATGCTCACATCACCAAATAAATACTATAAAAATGCATTCACTTCACCAGCTATGCAATGACACGAGCGTTCATCTAAAGCAACAATTGCCTGCAGGTGTTTGGGAAGTCAAAGAGGTCTCTAGGGGTGACATAATTAACTATCAAACATGTGTCTGCATAGTGGTGCCATCTCCTGGGATTAACATTAACTATTTTGATGGAAAACAGCACCATATTTAAATTTTTGAATTTTCTGTATACGTCAGTTTCCCACTCGCGGCTGAAAAGTATGCACCAGACATATCCGTATTCCTCTCGGGAAGGGTTAAATGTTACTTGCACATATTACAGGATTAATCCCCTCCTCTTCTAATATGTACAAATAACATTTCGTCATAGGTAAATCTTTTTCAAGTTATATCACATTTTCCCAATTTAATTCGGCATATGCTCATTTTGACCGACTAAAAGTAACAATTAATTGATATTGTAACTTTTCAGTTGATCAACACGAGTACAATTCCACAGATCTGGGCAAACTCATGTAATTTGTTTCAGGTTGTATCAAGTCTTAGTTCATGAACCATGGGCAATGGCTGAGTGGTCCCGAGTCGGAATACCAGTAACTGTGGAATACGAGTAGGCATCTCGGACATATTCTGTGTCGAGGCCCTCCTTGTGCTCAGGCGGCTAGGACTACCCAACTCACTTGTTTGCATCCAGAGGTGAAACTTATGGGTCCCTATGTAAGTAAGGCTAGAACCTGCTTCACGTGTACTTCCTAAACCTGCTAAAAATGTCATGAGCAAGCCACGGACCTATGGGAATGATGGATTCCCACTCCCGTTTGACAGGTCAGGGATTCCTTGGAAATGAACAGGCAATCGAACTAGTATTCGATGGGGTGCTATTAATATCAAGGGGGGTTATGAACGAAGTACAGCCAGCTGAGTCAGCTAGTAGGATGAGATTGGATACAGTTAAGTTCAGATAAAGGGAGATAGAGAGGAGGAGGTAGGAGATAACGGGGTATACCTGTCAGGTATAAAATGAAGCAGGACAAAGTGGGGAGTGGGCTGTATGCCAAAAGAACCTTAGAGCGTTACATAGTATCTGTGAGGTATGATGTAAATGAACGATTAATGTGGATAGATTTGGTAATGACAGGAAATTGGCTCAGGATTGTTTCAGTGTACGCTCCATGTAAAGAGACGGATCAGGACGAAGTAGACAGATATTAAGAGGCACCGAGTTATGTGGTTAATTGAGCGCATGGCTTCTAGTGTCGAGAGGGTCCGGGGACATGTTCGGCTTGTCTGAGCTTGTAACTTCTTCTATGCAGTCACCCAGGGGGTGAGCTACAAGTACCGTCGCGTGTGGATGAGATGAACTGAATGAAGATGAATGAGCAAGTTCAGTTTCAAGTAGTTCCAACTTTGGTTACAAGATGCCACTGACACCTAGCAACCAACATCGGAACTTGATAGAGCGTTGTAGAGAGAGTTAACAATAAGGATAATGTAGTACTGGTGGGGAATTTCAATGCTAGGATAGGAAAGCAAACACCAATAGGAAATGTTTATTGGAGTTCTGTGCTAGCATTGAGTTATCTGTTGCAAACCCATTCTGAAAGCATAAGGAGATTCATAGATACATATGGGGGGAGGGGGAGTAGAGGAACCAGATCAATAATAGACTATTCACTGACTTTGGATTTAGTAAACTGATAAGAAATAATTGTAGGGTATTCAGGGGCTTTATTGATGAAACAGACCACAAACTGATCTGCTGTGAACTAAGCATAGTTCAGAAAGTGACGGCTGTTTGCAGACGAATTAAGGTTGAAAATCTCCAGGATAAAGGAACATAGGCATATATACATGGACATGAATTACATGAAATTCCAAAGAGTAGATGGTAATGAATTGCAGGACATTGAAACGGAGTGGTCAGGATACAGGGATGCAGTACTAGAAGTAGCAAAGGCATGTCTTGGAACAACAGCATGTAAAGACAGGAAAAAGCACATATCCTGATGGAATGACATAGTGAAGTCAGCTTGCAAAAGTAATAAGAAGGTTTACAAAAAATGTCTCAACAAAGAATCCGGTAGACAGCTATATGATGTGGAAAGGAGCAAGACCAAACAAATGAGCAAGACCAAACAAATAATATTACAGTCCAAAAGGAAATCATGGGAGGAACTTGAAGATAAAATAGAAAAGTTAGGTCGAGCAGCAGGAAAACCTTTCTGGGGTGTTATAAAGAATCTTAGAAATGGAGGAAAAAGAGAAATGAGCAGTGTTCTGGATAATTCAGGGAAACTCATTGTAGATACCAAGGAAGCACTGGGAAGATGGCAGGAATACTTCAAAAACTTGGTATATGCTAATGGAAATTTATCTGGCAATGTGGCAGATTTTGAGATTATGCAGGAGAGAATGAGGACAGAAACAGAATCACGGCTGAGGAAGTACAGAGGGTGGTATATAAACTACAATGTCACAAAGCGGCAGAGGTAGATCAAATTTGACCAGAAATGGTAAAATATAGTTGGAAAACAAGGCAGAAATGGCTGCATAAGAAAATCGCATTGTCATGGGTGTTAGGAAAGGTACCCTCTGACTGGACATAAGCAGTAATCACCCCAATTTAAAAGTAAGGTAACAGAAAAGTTTGCAATAATTATAGAGGCACTTCTTTGACGAGTGTCCCGGGCAAAGTGTACTCGGGGATCTTACAGTGAGATCCTTCCCAATAGAATGGAACCTTGCAGGCGCCGCTCCGTGTGGCAGCCAGGCCATTGTGCATTGCAGCATGTCGAGCAAGTATCAGCGTAGCACCCAATTAGTTTAACTCATTTACATTTATCAACGTATTTAATAATCATCATGACTTACATGAATTTCAGAGTAGTTGCTGGAAATCCTGTCCTTTATTTTTTAAACAAATGTTGCACCAACATAGGAAGTTTGGTACACTCCCTGTAATTCATCCGCACTGATATTTCGTTCTCGAGAGCCTCCCGAGTACGTGGATTATTTCTGATTATATTTTGTTTGAGGTTTCCCCTCAAGTAAAAAACACATGGCGCAGCAACTTCCAAACACATTTACTACAGTACTGTACTTCTTCTTGAGAAGATAAGTTTCCACTTGGAAAATTCGATGTTTTGTCCCATACCTAACCATATTCGTGGGATACGAGATAGGCTACAGTACTTCACCACAAGTCACAACTCTCACAACTAAGGTGTCTTGCCAGCTCTGCATATAATCAATACTATGACAGCATCCAGTGCTTCCCGACCCACTGTTGTGTAATCAGTAGATGCTAGTCATCTGGCTGTAACTTATCGCTCTCCGCCCGTCACACGGCCTCATTCTTTAGATGAGAACCACACTGTACAAAGGACAGTTCGATCATTTGGCCGAGAGTGAGATGGATGAAAACCAGTGTGAATTTAGACCACGAGGATGTCAAGATCAAAATTTTAGTATGCGCCAAATTATTGAGAAATGCTAAGAGAGGAATAGACATGTCTGTGTTTTGTAGATCTAGAAAAGGCATATGATCGAGTACCCTGGGGGAAGATGCTGAGTATTCTGGGGGTTTATGGTATCCAGGAAAGGTTACTACAGGTAATCAGAAGTATTTATATTGATAATTAGGTTACAGTGAAAGTTGATGGTAGAACAAGTTCTTCCTTCAAGGTTGTTACAGGAGCGAGGCAAGACTGCAACTTCTCATCCACTACTGTTTATTTTATATATGGACCCTTTGCTGAAGGGCATAAATTGGCAGGATGGAAATCAATTAGGTGCAAACCAGGTAAGGGAGTAGGGTCAACATTTCAAGACAAATATTATGTCGGTAGGGAAGAAACGTAAGAAAATAGAATGACAGATAGGAGGAACTAAATTGGAGCAGGTGGAACATTTTAAGTACTTGGGCTGTGTATTCTCTCAGGATGGTAGTATGGGGAAAGGAAACCGAGTCCAAGTGTGGAAAAGCCAATGCAGTGAGTTCTCATATGCGATCTACAGTATTCTGCTTGCAAGATGTTAGTGTAGTGACATCGCTCAGTATTTAGACCGACCTTGGTGTATGGAAATGAGAGCTAAATAGATTCAGAATATCTGATACGTAAGCTAGAGGTCACTGATATGACAGGAGCACAAATGATTTCTGGGACAAATGGATGGGAGGTACTTCTCTGGAGGGATGCAGCAGAACCGGACCACAAGCATCAGCTCTAAAATCCAGATAAGTTGACATCACTCCATTACTTCCAGTGCATTTGTATATTTTAACTGTGTATTCGCCACTCGAGACATTGCAATACAATTAGGCCAATAGTTTAAATAGTAACGGTTGATTTATAACAATAACGAAATAGGCAGATAATTTCAATACTGAGATTATCCATAATAACAATTCAATAGACAACAGCAAACATACTTAATTCACATTAATAATAATTAGCTAGTTATTGTTTTAAGGGACAGAACTACAATAATAATAATAATAATAATAATAATAATAATAACAACATAGATGCACTGAACGGAAATATTCAGAAGTATGGCCTGAAAATCAGTATAGAGAAAAGCAAGACCATGGTGATGACAAGAGGGGAAAGACAAGGAAAGGGCACTGTGAAAATTGGAAGTCAGAGTTTGGAAATTGTGGACACGTTCAAATACCTAGGAAGTGAATTGATGCAAACTGGTAGGTTGGACATGGAGATTGGCAGGAGGGTACAGCAGAGCAATGCATTCTATCAAAGTGTAAGAAAACTCGTTTGGGATAAGGAAGTACCAAGGAAAAGCAAGGAGGTAATGTATAAAATGTACTATGTACCCATATTAACGTATGCAGCTGAGACTTGGACCCTGACGAGCAGGCAAGAGAGTAGAATCCAAGCCAGTGAAATGAAATTCCTAAGAAGTATGATAGGTAAGACAGAGTGAGGAATGAAGATGTTAGGAAGGAAGTTGGGATGGGAAAACTAAATGAGAGAATTGAGAAGAATAAACTAAGGTGGTTTGGACATGTAAAGAGGATGGAGGAAAATAGAATACCAAGACAGATGCTGGAGGCCAAGTGCAAGGGTAAGAGAGCAAGGGGAAGACCTAGAACAAGGTGGATCGATTCAGTGAAGAACAGCTTGAGAAAAAGAAATCTGGACTGGGACAAGATCGTGGAAGAAGAATTGTGGAAGGAAAGAGGAAAGCGGAGAAGTGCCATAAATACCCTGACCCGGCAGGAGCTGGATAAGGGGAAATGATGATGATGATGAATAACAACAATGCAACAACCATAGAAGTGTAATATACTGTCTGTAAATAGTTGATACATTACACAAGTTTTTACAAACTTATGTAATATAAATAGTGTGTGAGGTTTGATGTCTTTGGTCTTTTGACATTCAGATGTTTTCTTTGTACCTTGTTCATTGTGAATAAAAATATGTCCTCATGTCTAATAGCCCCTTTTGATTTTGACCTGTGATAAAGTTGGAAACCCTCAAGAACATTTGGCGTCCAACCGTGGCGTAATTTTTGTTAAATGTTTCTTGAGAGTGTAATTTCAGTTTGTCAATTATGGAAAAAATTAAAAGTCTAGAGCAGTTCTGAGACGCGAGTTCACTACGCAGTACGTAACATTGGGGACACTTTTCGATGCCGAACATGTGGATAGCCAGCAAGTTCGTAGTCAATTCGGGATCTTTGAAGATAGTATGCTTACCATAAACCAAGGCACCTCAGTGTCCATGTTTTATATCGTCGCCATCTTGACGGAAATGCAATGGCGGCCACCCAAATGTTCAAAGCTTGAATCAAATTACGACTAACCTAATCATCCGATATCTACCAAATTTTGCAACAACATATAGTCGTAAGGCGAGTGTCTTTTGACCAAACTAAAAGGTCATCAGTCTAATAGTTTTTAGATGGCGGCCATGTATGTGTGCAAATCGATTACCCTTATCAATTCAAACACGGTGAAACCGAATTGAACGAACTTTGGTGCAGAGGTAGCACTAGCAACGGACACCTCAGGGACATGTTTTATATTGCCGACATCTTCACGAAAACGTAATGGCGGCCACCGAAATGTTAAGAGCTTAAATCAAATTACGACCAACCTTATCATTTGATCTCAACCAAATTTTGCAACTTTATACCTTTATGTATGAAAAAATCTTTTGACTAAACTGCAAGGTCATCAGCCCTATACTTTGCGGATGGCGGCCATGTATGTGTGCAAATCGATTCCCCCTATCTATTCAAACACGGTGAAACCGAATTGAACAAAATTTGGTACAGAGGTAGCACTAGCAAAGGGCACCTCAGTGTCATGTTTTATATCGTCGCCATCTTGACGGAAACGTAATGGCGGCCACCCAAATGTTCAAAGCTTAAATCAAATTACGACTAACCTAATCATCCGATATCTACCAAATTTTGCAACTACATATAGCCATATAGCGAGCGTCTTTTGACCAAACTACAAGGTCATCAGCACAATAGGTTTCAGTTGGCGGCCATGTATGTGTGCAAATTACCCTTATCAATTCAAACTCTGTGAAACCAAATTCAACGAAATTTGGTACAGAGGTAGCACTAGCAATGGGCACTCCAGTGTCATGTTTTATATTGCCGCCATCTTGACAAAAACGCAATGGCAGCCACCCAAATGTTAAAGTCTTGAATCAAATTACGACCAATCTAATCATCTGATCTCTTCCAAACTTTGCAACATTATACCTTTATGTATAAAAAAAAAAAAATGTTTTGACCAAACTACAAGGTCATCAGCCCAATCATGTGCGGATGGCGGCCATGTATGTGTGCAAATCGATTTACCCTATTTTTTCAAACATGGTGAAACCGAATCGAACGAAATTTGGTACATAGGTAGCACTTGTAAAGGGCATCTCAATGTCATGTTTTATATCGCCGCCATCTTGACGGAAACGTAATGGTGGCCACCCAAATGTAAAAAGCTCAAATCCAATTACGACCAACCTAATCATCTGATCTCTACCACATTTTGCAACATCATACCTTTAAGTGAGAAACGTTCTTTGACCAAGCTACAAGGTCATCAGTCCAATAGTTTGCATATGGCGGCCATGTAAGTGTATCAATGTGCGGATGGCGGCCATGTATGTGTGCAAATCGATTCACCCTATCTTTTCAAACACGGTAAAACCAAATTGAACGAAATTCGGTACAGAGGTAGCACTAGCAAAGGGCACCTCAGTGTCATGTTTTATATCGCCGCCATTTTGACGGAAACGTAATGGTGGCCACCCAAATATTAAAAGCTTAAATCAAATTACGACCAACCTAATCATTTGATCTCTACTAAATTTTGCAACAACATACCTTTTTGTGGGAAGCATCTTTTGACTGAACTACAAGGCCTTCAGCCCAGACATCTTGCATCTTCATTGGCTTTACTCAGATGCCGGAAATTAGTTCAGTAGGATTTACATCTTTCAGTCGTTTAGGCTACCTTTTTTCGTAACTGCCAAAGATTGCGCAATCTCGAGTTTTTAGTTGAGTTCCACACTGACAGTGACTGAATTCGACTTTATTGTAAGCACAAGCCTTTTAAAACTCATCCCCACAGGAGTAGTGAACTGCGCACTACCACCCTTTTTATGATATGAACCTGCGCCTCTTTACTGCGAGAACTAAACGCTCGAGCAGCCATAACCTCCCTATGAAGGCTTCCAAAAAAAGATGGTATATTGGCTTTCATGGCCAGTGAATTAAAACTCAGCAATTTTTCTAGGTTTGTGCCGTGTCTTGTATGGGGTTTTGCCTAGGACACCAAGCTGGCTCATCAGTGGGCTCTTGGTGTCCCCACCCAGACCCCCAAAGGAGTAGCGAACTGCGCGCTACCTTCTTTTTTATGAAGGGCACCTGCACCTCTTTACTGAGAGAACTAAAAGCTCAACCAGCCATAACCTCCGTATGAAGGCTTTTATCGGGAGGAGTCTCTTCTATATTTTTCTCCATATCACAATGTAACATTTCGATGTATGTTTAATTCCATTTTCGCTACAATAAATTTATTAACAATTGTTACAAAATTCTAGAACAGCAATCGTTAATATCACACAATATCAACAACAACAGCCACTGTTTACCACCAGTTCCCACAAACGCACGTGCTAGTCACGTGATTAAATCGAAGCTTGTGATTGGTCAATGTGGAATTGGTCGATTTTGTTACCAATGCCTTAAGGAGTTGGACGTTTCTGTAACTTAGGTTGATTTTCTAATGCTAAATTAACACTGTTATGGCCGTTTTTGATACTAACGAATCTCATAGTTAGATTCCCCATATTCTTTACTATAAAAGTCAGCCATAATCCCGATTTAAAAAAAAATGGAGTTGGCCATGTTTGTAACTAGGCAACTCAATTATACTCTTTGAAAAGGACAAAGAGTTATAACAATATCCATGCTTTAGGAGAAAGTAGGCTATATGTTCTTTACTGAACATCTTGTTTGTATATAGTTTATGCCATTAAGAATGTAGAGGTTATCTTGGTCTATGAAAAAAGAATAGTATGGAGAGGAATCAGGAATGTTGTGTTGTTTTTATTATATGGAGTTATGTTCTGAGGTCTGGCAATTTGTTTTGGAGAAATAGAAGTAATGTTCAGAGGTATGCTGATGAGAAATAGATGTTTAAGAATTTGTAAGTGGAGAAGAATGAAAGTTGTTGTGGACACTGTACAAGAGATGCAGGTAATGGAAGCCTGCTTACATGTTGACAAACAGGTATTGATAGTTTTTGATTGCCAGAGAACACCCAGAAAAGAAGAAAAGAAAGGGAAAAAAGAATATTAAGCTTTGTGAGGGGTATTTATTTTTCCCTTATGAAAGTTGTTGCTGATACTGTACAAGAGATCCAAGTAATGGAAGCTTGCTTTTATTAATAAATGTGTATATTAGTGAAGTCGGTATACAGTACTGTACTTTGTGTGATTCTTTTAGCGAGTATATCGCCCCACTACCCTGAGGTGGCTAGCTTGGATTTTATATTTATCAAAATGGTCAACCAACTTAGGGGCATTCTCATATATATTACACCTCACTGAAGAGAATGCTCTTGACCAGCTTTAAGTTGCTCCTGGTAGTAGCAGGGAGACTTGTCAAAGGGGAAACATTTCTCAGTTCTTTGTTCTTGGGTGTCTACATCATAGGATGTCATTCTTCGAGACTGCTTTTTAAGGGGGGTAACTCTCTATAGTATTTATGGCAATCCCGGGTCATCCTCTCTGAATACAGGCAGGGGCTACTGTTGATGAATTCTGTCCATTCAAAGGGGATCTTCAGAATTAAAAGTTTGGCAGGTTAATCGACTAATTACCCCTTTTAGTTGCCTTAAATAGCAGGCATGTATTCAATCCCCCCCACCCACAGTGGAGTCCAGACATGAGGTAGAGTGTCAAAATGTCATGTTTTGACCAGGACTTGAACCTGGATCTTTGTTGCTATTGTTTTAACCATTGAGCTACTGTGACACAGTATTTGACTGTCTAAGCAGAGACATGAGTGGACTTGGTGTTCTGCCAAATAAGCCATACTGTATTTTAGCCCACTGATGGGCTGAATTCCAAGAATTGTATTTTCACAACCCTACTGATGACAAAATAGCATTCAACTACATCCTGTTATACAGGGTCATTGAAAAAGGTTGTAGCAATTTCAAAAAATCATATCTCCCATTACAAGTGAGATAAATTAATCATTCGATCTGAAAACTAATCGGGAACTCATCGAGTTTTAGTTGTGACTACTCCATCCATGACCTTCAGCCGATGCACAGAATGAGTGTGCAATAGGAAGCTGCCATGCCGGTCCTATTCAATGGCCTCCTAGAAGCCCCGACTTGACACCCTTAGACTTAGTTTTTTTTTTTATGGGCATATGTAAAAAACATTGTATTCTGTGAACCGGTCAGAGATCTGCAACATTTAAGACAACGCATCACACCTGCTGTTGCAACAATCACGCCTGAGATAATCCAGCGCATTTGGTCCGAAATTGACTATCAACTGGATGTTTGCAGAGCAACCATGGGAGCGCACATAGAAACATTATCAGGTATGAGAAAAAAAAAAGAAAAAAAAACAACTTTTTGAGTTAGTGATTTCAACACCAAAAAAAAAACTCGTTTTAATATCTCAAACAGTTCCTGAGCTATGATTTCTTGAAATTTCTGCAACCTTTTTCGACGACCCTGTATTGAGTACGGGCCCTATACTGCACGTCAAGCAAAGATTAGACAGCCGAGTACACATTTAGACAGCCGAGTACACATTTAGACAGCCGAGTACACATTTCTAGAATGGCATGCTGCTTCCCTCCCCCCTCCCTCTCTCTCTCTCTCTCTCTGGCAGTTTACCCCCTTTCCCTTTGAGAATATCTGCAAGTAGGTGAACCCCTAGCATCAACACTGACATACTAGTGCATGTCAAATAGCATGGAAGGTGTGCTCTAAGTCCCAATCCCTCAGAAGGCACTTAGAAGCATACAAGATTTTCCCAAGTTTGCAACATGCTTTTCTGTGAACACAACTGCTTTGCATCTATGGTAGAGATAACATTTAAATGAAGCAAACTGATGAGAAAGTTTCATTATGAACCCTTTGTGTACCAAACTGCCTATATGATGCTGCAGTCTATCCTAGTAGTAAATACCAATTCTTGCCTTCCTAGTAAACATTTCTATTTTCTCCTGCAGGCCTACGACCAAGTTTCATGACTTGACAATTTCTCACACTAGAGCGTTATCCTACAAATGAGAATGTAAAAATGCATAACTTACTATCTTGGCTTTTTCCACTGCACCCTGCATATCTTTTAGCCAGTTATCAATGGATCTATGCAACAACTGTCTTCTGTCATATGATTCAAAATGCATTTCTTGACGAAGCAGACGCTGACGTTTCTGGGATTCCCGCTTCTTTGTTCGTTTAACAAGAGCCCTCCTCAAATCCTCAATTCTTCTTGGATTATCAAATTCTGATAGGGACATTTCAAACTGACTCTAGAAAGAGGAAATAAATTATACTGTCATATCAGGTTAGACACAAACGCATACACAAAAAAAAATCATTACTGTATCACAAGAGAAACACTGGCTTTTAAAAAACTCTTAAACAAATATACTTACTGCTTTAAGCTGAATATCTTTCAGTGCAGCCTCCCAAGAATCTGAATCCAAGGAGTTCAATTTAGTCACCAGTTGAAGCTGTAGCGACTGTAATTGATGCAATTTAGTGACAATATCTTTTAAACCCACTTTGGCTTGCCAGACCTAAAATAATATAAATATATATATATTACTTTTAAATTAGCTTTAGAGTCAATAAATGGCACCTTAATGTTTACTCCTCCACCCAGCTCAGGTTTTCCATGCTATACCACATCAAATTTAAGGGCATAGCAAGTTTTAAAATATAGGAAACAACAATGATAATAAGAATCTCAAGAGAACTGTTATAACTAAGAAAGGAAAGAAGAAAGAAGAAAATGATCCAGTGCATGGTTGCCCAGGCAGGAGCAATCAACTCTCGAAGCACATGTAGCTTTGGGGGCGGAGCAAAAACCTATGACGAACATGTTGCGACATCTCAGCATAGGGGGTATCCATTGGCAGTAGTTACGCGGAGTGTTCTCTTCACAGGAAATGTGCTGATGCTGACAATAATAATAATTCTCTACCTTGGAACACAGCAAATGTGAGAAACAATGGGACTGTAATTATTTTTAAACTATGAGTATAAATGTTGCAATTTATAACAAAGCTAAGATTTTGACTCGTATCAATGATTTAAGGGACTAACATTACTCAGACTATAATACTCGCAACCTCTAAATAGTTTTAACTTAGTTACTTAATTATTTGTATCATATCCTTACCATCAGTTTGTTAGGAACATAGGGGGTTACTTGGTTCCATTAGGAAATAAGAAATAACTATATATTTTTGGACAATGACCTACATATTCTTCCCCCTGAACTACAATCGCCACAACTTCCTCATTTATATTGACGTCATATTTCCGCACTCTCACAATCAATTTTTATTTATTTATTTACATAGTTTACGCCCACATTGGAGCACTTAAATCAATCCATATACACTACAGTCTTTACAATATTAGAGTTGTAATGGCTTCTCAACTTCCTCTTCTCCCAGAGCTTCTTTAATCTCTCCGACCTGGCCGCCCTCTCTTCATTTGTAATGGTGTACTGTTTTCGTTTGACTGTTTTTAATTTCAATCTTGTATCCCTACTTCTCAGAATCCTCTTCTCTTTTCTCTCTGCAATTTGTTCCATTGTAATATTTAGCTCGTCTAAATCATTCTGGACCTCAACGAACCAGTTGTTCTTGGTTTTACTTTTCCAAAAGAAATTGAATAATTGTTTCAGTAGTCTGGTGTCTGGTAGTCTTACTATGTGGCTGAAAAAAGCAAGTCTCCTTTTTCGCATTGTATCCACAATTGATTCATTTTCCCGATAGACTATTTCATTAGGCAGCAGTCTCCATTGTCCATTTACTTGATGTTTTTTATTGATAATTGTCCTGATGATCCTTCTGTCTATTTTTTGGATTTTATCTGTTGTTGCTTTGGTATTCATCTTAAACAGGGTTTCACTTGCATAAGTTGCTTCAGGTTTAACTACTGAACCATAATGTTTGAATTTGGCATTCATCGAGAGAGATTTCTTCTTATAAGTTGACCATGTGACTCGTTGTGCTTGTCTCAGTTTTGTTGTTCTGTACTCTATTGCGGCTTTCTCATTTAGGTTCCAAGTTATAGTTTCCCCAAGATACTTGAACTTTTTTACAACCTTAATTTGTTTATTATCATTTAGTTGAAGGACAGGAGTGTCCACCTCGAAGGTTGGCATAATCTCTGTCTTTTCAAATGAAATTTGTAATCCCACTTTTTCTGCAATGTTTTCCAGTTGTTCAATTTGGACTTTAGCCTCTTCCACACCATTTGCCAGTAGTGCAAGATCGTCTGCAAATGCCAGGCAGTTTAGTTTAATATTTCTACCAATCTTGATGTTTGGTTGGCATTTCTTTCTCCATTCTCTCATGACCTTCTCCAGTACACAATTAAACAAAATAGGTGAGAGACCATCCCCCTGCCGAAGGCCGGTTGTGATTGTAAATGGTTTTGACAATTCTCCTCTAAATTTAACTTTTGCTTTAGTGTTCTTGAGAGTCATTCCAATAAGGTTGATCAATTTCCTGTGAACACCAAATTCTTGAAGAGTATTTAGTAATGACTTCCGATGAATACTGTCATAAGCTTTTTTGAAGTCAACAAAAGTGATGACTAGGTTCTTACTTCGAGCTCTGTGATGCTTCATAATCCATTTAAGACTGATGATTTGATCTGGACAACTTCTGCCTGGCCGAAATCCTCCTTGGTACTCTCCAAGTTCTTGGTCCAGTTGTTCCTGTATTCTTGAGTGAAGAATTTTTGAAAAGATCTTATATGTGACATCAACAAGGGATATTCCTCTATAATTATTGGGATCTGACCTATCACCTTTCTTGTGTAGGGGGTGGATTATTGCAGTGTTCCATTCCTCTGGCATTTTTTCAGAGTTCCATATGTCAATAATACGTTTATGTAGGTTTCGTAGAGTTTGATCATTTGCATTCTTCCATAATTCTGCAACCAACTGATTTTCTCCTGCTGCTTTATAGTTCTTGAGCAAGTTAACGGCTTTGATCACTTCCTCATATGTTGGTGGAATAACCTTTTCTAGTGGTGTTTTGTTTTTAGGTTTGGGGTCAAATTCCAGATTTTCTCTTGGGTCTTCGCAGTTGAGTAATTTTTTGAAGTAGACTGCCAAGATATTTGCATTGTCTTGGTTGTTATGTGCCATTTTCCCATTTTCATTTCTCAGCATAAGTGTAGGTGGGGTATACTTAGACTGATACTGTTTAAACGACTTGTAATAATCCCTTGTTTTATGTTGCTTGAATGATTCATCTATTGTTCTGAGCATTTCATTCTGATGATTCCTTTTAATTCTTCGAATTTCTTTAGCTGCTTGTCTTCTAGCATTAGTTAGTTCTGTTCTGGATTCGTCGGTTTTCCTTTGTTGATCATTTAACCATGCTTTGTGCCTCGTTTGAATTGCTTTATCGCACTCCTCGTTCCACCAAGCATGTTTCTTCCTCCTTTTAATGGGAGCAAGTTCTTCAGCTACTGATTTCAATTTATTAATTATCACCTCTAAGTCATCACTTAGTTGTGTTTTAGATCTCTCCAAGTATACTTTATTGTTCATTAAATAAGTGGGGTCATAATTTTTCTTCCTATTGGATTGGGCAGGCTTACGCTTTCTCTTAGGTGTTAGCTTTATTTTTATTTTGGATATGTAATGATCTGAATCGATGTCCACTCCACGGAGAACTTTGACATTATAAATTTCCTTATGATAATTTTTATCCATGGCAACATGATCGATTTGGAATTCCCCCAATTTTATGTTAGGACATTTCCAGGTCATTAATTTGTGTGGTCGCCTCTTAAATCTGGTAGTTTCCAAAATAAATCCATGGTCTGTACAAAGTTCAATTAACCTTTGACCATTCCTGTTTGTTAATTTATGAGCTGGCCATTTTCCTACTACTGGGCGGTATCGCCTTTCTCGTCCTATTTTTGCATTAAAATCCCCAGGCAAGATTTTAACATGTGCATCAGGGATGCTTGATATCATATGGTCGAGTTCCTCCCAAAATTTGTCCACTTCTTCTCTATCCTTTCTGTTTTTATCATTTGTTGGTGCGTGTACATTTATCAAGGTGTAGGTTTTGTTTTCAACTTTAATTGTTAAGGTTGCTGTCCTCGCCGTGCTCGAGGAGAAGTCCTCTATTGAGTCTATTATACTAATATGAACCAGAAATCCCACTCCGAATTGCGGGACATTCTTCATTACCCTTTTCCCTGGGGGTCCTTTATATAGACGATATCCTCCTGATTCAATTGGATCCTGATCTGTATTTCGAAGTTCTTGAAGCGCTGTTATTAAGATTTTATGTTGATCCATTATATCTGTTAAGTGTTTCAACTTACCAAGTTTCAGTAGTGAGTTAATATTTAATGTCGCAAAGTATGAAAACTTTCCTTTCTTGTTGAATTTAAGTTTCTTCTGTTGGGCTTTCAGGCGCTCCGACTCGCCTTGATCTTCTACGTGGCACCCCACCGTATTCCGAATGGTGCCTTGCTTGGATCTTCGATGTTGCATGTCCAAGCCGGTGGATTTATTCGTTAGAAGACTCTTCATGTTTGATTGATTGTCTGATCTTGACGATCGAAACAGTTCTGACCGAGGCCAGGGTTTACAATTCCAGATGTGATCTGGAAAGGGTGATTGGTGAGATATGGATTGGTGATTAATGAGATTGTGAAGTTTGTGTTTGGTCCGCGAGAGCTATTTTATTTCACTCAAGTCCGCCGGTATGCCGGTGAGGACCCCCCTATCCGCCACCTGGGACGCGCCACGTCGGAGTATCACCTCTCCGCCTGCTACGACAGCGTAGTAGGTTCGTGGCTCACAATCAATTAATGGAAATATTCTAAAAAGAAAAAAAAAGAGATCAATATTGTTCTGCCTAGTCAATAATAAATAGAAGTATAGTTTCAAAAGTACATGTTTCGGAAAATCATTTGTTTCCTTCTTCAGTTTTTTTCATGACAACAGGCATTAAAGAATTTGTTTTTGTTTCATTAATTACATAATACTTGTGTTCGCTGTTTCTATTCTAAAATTTTTCATGCATGATTTTATCTATTATTATACAAGGGTGGACCCAAAAGAAACCGGGCTGAGAGCGCGCTGCCATTCAAAGAAGTAGTAGAGAGTTCTCCTGCTAGATGGGAGAACTTCACGAAACAACTCCCAGACGGCGTCAGTGTGTATGTGACTGTTTGATCGAAGTGTTGTTTTTTTCTTACTGGTCTAGTGTTCCGCCTGCAAAATCGTTAAGGAAGATTTAAAATAATTTTATTAATGCAGCCAATGGCCCTGTACTTTTCTTTTCAGGACCTGTCAGGGAAGGGATATTGGAAGGAAAACGACCGTGGACCTATTGAAAGGAACCATTTTGGGGACGGCCAAGGTGGATTCCGTACCCACGCTGTCTCAATGCCAGCAAGGCACGAGGTAGCACGTCAGCGCTCCAGGACACCAAGGCAGATTTAAAATGATGCCATGGTGATAGACAAACTCTTCAACATAATGCCTGCTGGCATTATGGCAGGCACGTTTATTGCCGCATTGCTCAAGTGAAGAGGTTGCCTATCACCACGGCGTTCGACGTTGGATCGAGTCATCTCACCACGTTTAATGTGCACAAGCCACTCAAAGACTTGTGTGCAGTTCAAAGCATCCTCCTCGAAAGCCTGTTGAAACATTTGGTAAGCTTCTGTTGCCGACTTTTCAAGTAGGAAACACAATTTTAACACACTCTTTGTTCTATTAAATCTGCATCAATGACATTGCAGGTGGAAACGAGAACAGTAAGAGAAAAACACTATGATTGAACGGTCACATACAATCTGATGCCGTCTGGGCAGTTGTTTTGTGAAGGTCACTATTAACCCAGAGGTGTCAACTATTACGGATTGTCCATAATTATTACGGATTTCACCTCTCTATTACGGCATTACGGTCAAAGGGGAAATTATTACGGAAAAGTGACATCATCATGGGAAAAAAAATAAAAATTCTATGAAATCATCATCATCATCATCATTTCCCCTTATCCAGCTCCTGCCGGGTCGGGGTATTTATGGCACTTCTCCACTTTCCTCTTTGCTTCCACGATCTTGTCCCAGTCCAGATTTCTTTTTCTTACGCTGTTCTTCACTGAATCAATCCACCTTGTTCTAGGTCTTCCTCTTGCTCTCTTACCCTTGCACTTCGCCTCCAGCATCTGTCTTGGTATTCTATTTTCCTCCATCCTCTTTACATGTCCAAACCACCTTAGTTTATTCTTCTCAATTCTCTCATTTAGTTTTGCCATCCCAACTTCCTTCCTAACATCTTCATTCCTCACTCTGTCTTTCCTATCATACTTCTTAGGAATTTCATTTCACTGGCTTGGATTCTACTCTCTTGCCTGCTTGTCAGGGTCCAAGTCTCAGCTGCATAAGTTAATATGGGAACATAGCACACTTTATACATTACCTCCTTGCTTTTCCTTGGTACTTCCTTATCCCAAACAAGTTTTCTTACACTTTGATAGAATGCATTGCTCGGCTGTACCCTCCTGCCAATCTCCATGTCCAACCTACCAGTTTGCATCAATTCACTTCCTAGGTATTTGAACGTGTCCACAATTTCCAAACTCTGACTTCCAATTTTCACAGTGCCCTTTCCTTGTCTTTCCCCTCTTGTCATCACCATGGTCTTGCTTTTCTCTATACTGATTTTCAGGCCGTACTTCTGAATATTTTCGTTCAGTGCATCTAGTTGTTTTTGCACTTCTTCGGTGTTCCTTCCCCAGACCACAATATCATCTGCAAATAACAGTAACTTCATTTCTTTATGTCCATATGCTTCCTTTGTTTCCTTTACAATTTCATCCATCACCATTATGAACAAGAGAGGTGACAGCACACTCCCCTGTCTTAGTCCAGTCTTGTTCCTAAACCAATCTGTCTTTCCAACTGGAGTCAGTACCCTGCTAACACAGTTGTTGTACATTGCTTGCACCATTTCCAACATTACTCTTCCCAGTCTCTTCTTAACCATGGTTTCCCATACCTTCTCTCTGGGGACACTATCATATGCCTTTTCTAGATCTATGAAAGTCATGATCAAATCCTCTCCATATTCCCAGTTCTTTTCCATCACCTGCCTCAAGCTAAAGATTGGGTCCACTGTGGATCTTCCACTCCTGAAGCCATACTGTTCCTCTTGCAACTCTCCTTCCACCTTTCTTCTCATTCTTCTTTCTAATATCCTTTCCAGTATTTTTACTATCTGTGATATGAGGGTGATCCCTCTATAGTTATCACACACCTTCTTGTCCCCCTTCTTAAACACTGGTATTATTAGCCCTTTCTCCCAGTCTTCTGGTACACATTTCAGTTTCCACACACACTTTAGCAGTCGATACAACCATTGCATACCATCAGGTCCAGCAGCCTTTAACATTTCTACACTGATTTCATCCACCCCTGTTGCTTTTCCCATCTTCATTTTCTGTACTGCTAATTCCACCTCCAGCATTGTTATATCATCTTCTGTTAGAGAGTCGTCAGGTTGTGTCACTTCCATCTCACCAGTACAATTGCTCACATTCAATAGCTTATCGAAATACTCCTTCCATCGTCCCTTTATCTCTTCTGGGTGTGTTAACAACTCTCCTTCTTCCTTTTTCACTAGCTTTGTAGTAACTCTTTCTTTCCTCTTACTTCTTAGAAGCCCATACAGCATCCTTTTACTGCCACTTACATCTGTTTCCATTCTTCGTGTAAATTCTTCCCAACTTTTCTTCTCCTACCACTTTCTTACACCTCCGTTTGCTGTCGTGATACTTCCTTTTGCTTTCTTCCGTTTGATCTCGGTTCCATTCTTTCCATGCAGACTTCTTTTCTTTCACTGCTTTCCTCACTTCCTCATTCCACCACGGTGTCTCCATCTCTTTCACTCTTGTTGACGTCCTACCACAAGCACTCTCTGGTGTACCAACAAATGCCTTTTTAAAGTGGGACCATTCCTCTTCTATGTTTTCCACTTCAGTAACTGGGATTTGTTGCTTCAATCTCTCCTGCAAATCTTCCTGTACAGTTTTGTCTTTCAATTTCCATACTTTTATTTTACTTTCTCTGATCTCCTTTAGGTTTTCCAATTTTTCCCGTCTAAATTTTGCCACCACAGCTCTATGGTCCCCATCAAATGCTTCTCCTGGTAAAGCTGTCACATCTATCAGCTTTCTGCGATTAGTCCTTTCCACCAGAAAGTAGTCAATTACTGATTTTGTTCTTCTATCGCCCCAACCATATCTCGTAATTTTCCAGCTGTTTTTCTTCCGAAACCATGAATTACCTACTATCAGTCCATTCCTTTCACAAAAGTTTACAAGTTCCTCTCCTTCCCGGTCCAATGACTTCTTCATTTCCTTGTCTCTCGTTTCCGACTTGTGCATTCATATCTCCCATGATCACCACTTCTACATCTGAAATTACTCTTTCTACATCCTCCAGGAATACTTCAATATCTTCTTCTCTGTTTCCAGTCTGTGGTGCATACACTTGTATGAAGTCCATCACGTCATTTTTCATCTTCATTCTAATTTTCATTATTCTGTCACTCACACACTCGACCACTTCAACATACTCCTCCAGTTGTTTTGAGGTTATCAGTCCCACGCCATTTTTTGCCTCTTGGCCACCACTCCAGTATAATGTATATCCTTTCCTCAATTTCTTCCTTCCTTTACCTTTCACTTCACTCAGCCCCATCAATCCAACATTCTCCCTCTCTATGAAGTCTACCACCTCCTCCACCTTGCCTGTCTGGGTCATGACATTCATGATTCCCACTTTCATTTCGGTTACTGGTCGCCCATTTCTCACAGTTCCCCCAGTACCAAAAGAACTGCGCGTCGCCTGCAGGGTACGCCCTAACCTTCTCCGAATCATTTGAAGTGCCATTTCCATTTTAGGCTATTATTACGATGGGGTCGCCACTTCCAAAGGCATTTTATGAAGCTACTGCCAGCTATTATACAGGCCGCCCCTAACATGGGAAACAGACGCCCCTGCAGCCGCCCCTAACCTGGGAAACAGACGCTGCCAATTGATGCTGTACTCAAACTATTCCCTGAGTACTGGGTTGCCTCTTCCGCAATCTCCACCATTACGAAGTCCATCTTCTCCGCTGCAGATTCCGTTGAGGTCTTCGCACGTAACCCTGTGCACGGGGCCTATGTTATACCCCATAGGACTGGGTCCTCACCAGAACTTAGCCGGTACTGTAGTTCCATGGTATATTACAGTACCGTTGCCCACCCCTGCGACGTGGACGCGCCTGGCAAGAATTATCCATGTAGCCAATTATAATTGCCTCATGGACCGGGTTAAGGAGCTGTCTAAATCCAGCCTCCAAGGCCCTCTATGTAATATATATTTAAAAAAAAAGAAAAGTAACAGGGTGTCTACCGGTAACGAAAAGTAACGAAAAAGAAGCTAATTTTACAAACAGGTAACAAAAAGTAGGTAATTATATGTCCAGATAGTTGGAGGTAACGAAAATTCGCCAAGGTCAGTTTAAATCATTTAAACTCGCGCTAGGCTCACAGATTGCTATGGAGCAAGTTTCATGCAAACGGCGCCAATTGCTTAACCTCTTAACCGGGCATGACGAGTTAATTCGTCTACTACCTGTTGCTACTCAATCGGGTAATGACGAGGTAACTCGTCTAGAGCACTTGAAAATTGTTATCTACTGGGGGGGACGAGTATTCGTGTCTCTTACGCTGTTGAGTGTAGTTCTATGATTGCTCCGTAGATGTCAGTAGGTTTCAGCTTTGCTGCGCCACAATGCGCGCCAATTTCTCAATACACATAAACATTGTCTTCTGTGCAGTAATGGCGAAACGTGCTCGTTTGGATGATGAAAGTATTCTTCATCTCATTGACTCAGATGATGAATTAGATGATGAATTATCTTTGGATAGTGACGTTATCGACACAAGTGGTGAAAGTGACAGTGAGGTTGCTTCTGAGACTGAAGAGGAGCTTGCCTACAAGTGATGCAGCCACTTCGCCCTGGCTTAGCCAAGGTAATCCTCGTGCTCCGTTTACATTTGTATCGGACAGTAGAATAAATATTGACATAAGTGATGTGATGTTCTATTTTAGCCTTATCAATCTAATATGTGAGCAGACAAATAAATATGCAGAACAGTTTTTCGAAGCTCATACAGTGCTAAAACAACGGTTGAGAGCTCAGGATTGGACTCGGACTACCACAGGAGAGATAAAATTATTCCTATCTCTTCTCATTTTTCAAGGAATAATAAAGAAGCCTTCTTACGAAATGTACTTTACTTGCAGGGATTCCATCTCAACCCCATTCTTCAGTAAAGTGATGAGTGAGAAAAAGTCTTCATTATTGTTGAAATTTTGTCACTTTGCTGACAATAACACTGATGCCAACATGAGAGGAAAGTTGTTCAAACTCTCGCCTATTTTGAATCCAATTCGCAGGATGTGCCAAGAATTGTAAACACCACAGGAAAACATTTGTGTGGATGAATCGCTAGTGTTGTGGAAAGGAAGGCTGCAGTGGAAGCAATTCATACCATCGAAGAGGAGTCGCTTTGGTTTCAAATTGTTTGTTCTTTGTGAGAGTGGTTCAGGGTACATTTGGAATTTTATTGTATATACTGGGAAGGACACGGACTTTGGGAACTTGTATCCCAATACTCCTATATCAAGTAGAGTAGTCCTCGAACTGTCACATGATTTACTGAACAAAGGATACACATTGTATCCAGATAACTGGTATTCCAGTGTCCAGTTAGCTGAAACTCTGTGTAGCATGAACACTGATAGGGTGGGAACGATGCGTATAAATCGCCGTGGGGTACCTGATGTTCTTAAGAGTAAAAAGTTGAAGAAAGGTGAACACATTGCCAGATATAAGGATAAGATTTTGGTCCTGCGCTAAAAAGATAAGAGGGAAGTTACTATGATAAGTACAATTCACGACGATACTTTTATAGATGTTGAGAAAAGGAACAAAACTGAACGGAAACCCAAGCTAGCAGTGGACTACAATACGAATATGGGTGGATTGGATAAAAGCGATGGGCAAATGGAGGCATATGCTATTGCACGAGAAAGAGTACCTGCACCAACACGATTCACAGAGAGGCATTTCCCAGACTTCATTCCGTCCAGTGACCGAAAGAAGTGTGTGACAAGGAGGTGCAAAGTGTGTTAAGTCAAAGGTCTTAGAAAAGAAAGTCGATTTTGGTGCCCAGATTGCAAGGTTGGACTTTGTGTAGTTCCGTGCTTCAAGGCATACCATTGTAAATAGACTCTATGAAGAAAAACTATTTTGAAGATTATTGTCTTACATTTCTTTTTGTAACATGATGTACAGTACAGTCCTTGACTTTCATTTAGTGCTGCTTTTCAAGCTATATCGTTGTAGAACACAGAACCTCGTGTAATAATAATAATATACTTTATTACAACAGTGACATAGTTTTCTTGGTTGCATCAGACAAAGTCTCATTGTAATGTAGTTCCAAGAAGTCTAATCAAACATTAATTATGGTTTGAATTTTAAAACAAATTAAATCAGGAAGGACTAGATACATTTTCATGCTTGAGCTCATAATGGGCGGGACGAGTTCCTTCGTCATTCGCAGAAGTGTAATGGGCGTGACGAGATAACTCGTCACCCACATCTTTATAATGGGTGTGACGAATTAACTCGTTTTCAGTCAAAATATATTCCCCACTACGAATGTTACTTTGTCGGTGGAAACTCCCCGGTTAAGAGGTTAAGCTATATTTCCCCGTGCCTGGTCTCAAAGAAATCCACTGAGGATACCATGAGTGGTGTACATCGGTTTAACGTATAGTTTTGGCATCAAGAAGAGCTTTTAGTTTTGAGTGAAATATTTTCTGTATTATTAGGAAACCTGACTTTCCGCGAGACGTTTATTCGCGAAAACTTCCGAAACTCAACAGAGACCTTTCATTTCTGTTATTGACCTCTAAATTTACTCATGATATTGCACTTTTAGCAAACTCTGCATGTGAAATGTTAAAATGTAGAATGTTAAAAGTTTTTTAGAAATCCTTAGGAAAATTCGGGCTAAGAGTTAATTCTCGGAAGACAAAATTAATGGTGGTTGATAAAAAGAAACAACCAATTTTAGCTAATATAATGTTAAATGATAATGCCATTCAACAAGTAACGGAATTTTGTTATTTGGAAAGTGTGATTAATGACAACAGATTCATCTCAGAAATTAAGAAAATAATAGTGTTGGCGAGGAAGACCTTTCAAAATAAGAAGAATTTGCAGCTCAATGAACACCACATCAGAGCTCCAGGACACCGCGGCAGAAAAGGAGGCCATTTCTCAAGTTTGGAGTGTGTTGATCTATGGTTGTGAAACATGGACACTTGGAAAAATAGAAGAAACAAAACTTGAGGCAGCTGAAATGTGGTTTTGGCGACGAATGACCCGAACAAACTGGATGGAAAGAAAGACAAATGAGCCTTTTCTGAACCAAATTCAGGAGAATCGATGCCTGTTCAACACCATCAAGAAAAGGAAAACAAAATTCATGGGACACATACTCAGGCATGACACTCTCCTCCAGGTAATTTTTGAAGGAAAAATTTTGGGAAAAAATGTCTCAAGAACATTGTCAAGGAAATGGAATGTGACTCGTAAACTCACATGAAGAGAACTGCCGAAGATCTTAAGAAATGGCTGCAACGACAAGGCTTTTAGCCTTTAGAAGCTGATGATGATCTCAAATTGAAGTCCAGAAATAACGAGAAATAATTTAATGTCGCAATCTTGCGAAATGATAGTTTCGAGAAACAAAATCGCGTAAAAGCTTCAAAATACTTATATCTTAAAAATCAATCCATCTCAAAACTTTGCGACATCCAGTACGGTTAATTCGAAATTCCGTTATGTTGATTTTTCCTAAGAACTCTGGTTCCATTGGATGATCTAACCGGTTATCTCTATAACTTGTATAATTCGGATTCGAATTTGAAAGAAAATGTGCCCTCTTGTCGTATTATTCATGCAATCCTCTCAGAATAATTAGTAATATTCGATACCTACTTCGAACGTTCATGCTCTGAACTCACATGCTCAAGACGGCCAGCTGACCACAAGACTTGCCTCCAGGAATCATGTCAAACAGACCGAGATCGACGCCAGTTGTGTAAAATCATAAAACTTGTGCCCAATCGCAAACTTGTGACCACGAGGGCTACGGGAATCCTGTCAAAGGTGATTGGGCTCCCATCACAAAACATTCCGAAGCCTACTCGCCACTTTTCCCATGACCATATACGGTACTTAAAAGTGTACGGGGAGCGAGAAGTGCGTCAACCCACTTAGAAATGACAGTCTACGTAGCATTGCGATACTCGTTTCTCCTCGTGATTCACCGTGAACTCCCAACCATAGCATAGGGACAGCGGGAATCACGGCGCCGACCATACAACATGTCCGTAACTGCTCGTGAATTTTAACCATGCCCAACCTCGAGCTTGCCTCCACAATTCTGCCATGACAGATAGACAGGCAGACAATCGTTGAAGGGCTGGGTGCGGCGCTCATTGCATATTATCTCGTTCTCATTGACCAACATCGAGGACATCGTAATTTTCGCAAAACGGCCGAAAGTGGCAGTGATTGCGATACATCTAGATATTTCTCCGCATTCGACGACGAGAACAACTCGATTCTTTTCAAACTTACAGCAAGCGGTGCCGATTGCGTAATTATGCTATATTTTCCCATGCCCACCTCAAGGACAATGGAAATCTCGTCGATTGACTAAAAGTGTCACCAATTATGTAAATCGCAATTTGCCTCTGAGTTCGTGAAAACTACAGGAATCTCATCAAAAGGCTGAGACCAGCACCGATCGTGTAACATCTCAATATTTCTCTTAGAATGAAGGTTTCCTATTCATCTCTTGATTATTTTGTTCAAAGATTCCCAGGTTCAGTCAAGGAAAGTGGACATGACCAACTTGAAGAAGAATTTGCCATTTATCAGTGTGATACTTTCCCTGAATATATTTTACAAGGACCTAGAATTAATGTAAACTGGGGCAACATTGCTGAGCTTCAAAACGAAAGTGGACAGTTCAAGTATAAAACCTTAAGTAGTGTGGTATTTGGAATATTACGTGTACCTCACAGTAACTCTCCCACAGAAAGAATTTTCGGTGTTGTTAGGAAAAGTCAGACAGAATTCAAACCTACATAAAGCACATCTACACTGGAATTGCTTATGATTCAGAAGACAAAAATGTCATCACAGAGGGAAGTATCTTACAAGAAAACTTTCATGGAAAAGCAGCTACTGGATGCAAAACAAACTACAAGGATTTTTTTAAATCACAGAACTAGCAGGTAATGTGCAAATTTTATTGTGTAATGTGATATTCTTTACTATAGGTTGCTTCCAGGTAGGGCAAAGGTGGTGTCATTATCGAGAAGGGAGGAGCATGCTTTGGATTTGACGTGAACATTTTTGAGGGGGCAGAAGGCAATATAAGGGATTACTGCTAACCAACTTCAAAAGTTGGCACCTCTGTTAACCCCATCTAGCGGGAGAACACTCTACTACGTCCACGAATGGCAGCGCGCTCTCAGTCCGGTTTCTTTTGGGTTCATCCTCTTATACAATATGTTCATCAAATTTTTAATAATCATATGCTGTTAAGATGAAGTGTTTAGAACATAAAAACATGTCTTATTCGTCTGTCTATAGGGTGCCAATTTGCCTAATAACATTTTTCATAAATGTGAAAACACCAAGGAGAGTGTGTCTAACGTTATTAAAGTTGTTAATAGTTCTCTATATTGTCAAACTCCTTTAGTATAAGTTCTATTGTTTTTGTTGTTCTTGAAATACATTGTCTTGAAAATGGTGAGTACTTTCATTCAACTCTGATTTTTATATGAATACATGTTAAAACTGCCGATACGGGTCCAGAGAATTGTTAATTGTACCTTACCCCGTGGCGCTACAGTCCATGAAAGACCTTGGCCTGCTCCACCACAGTCTTCCAGCTTTTCCTATCCCGTGGACACCTCCACCAAACTCTGACACGTAGCATCCTGAGATCGTCCTCGACATCGTCCAGCCAGCGCTTTTACGGTCGCCCCCGTCCTCGCTTTCCAATGGGTCGCCCATGGAAGACCTGATACACCATCCTTGACTTAGGCATTCACTCGACATGTCCGAGCCACCGGATCTGGGAACTCTTGACCTCTGCGACGATAGTAGGGTCCCCATACAGATCATAGATCTCCTTGTTGGTACAGAGGCGCCACACTGCACGATCACACACAGGCCCATAGATCTTACGGAGTACCTTCCTCTCCCACCTGTTTAACAAATCCTCATTCCTCCTAGTCAACACCCATGTTTCACACCAATAGGTGACAACAGGTCGGATGACTGTCTTATAGATAGTTTTCTTACAACTGCGTGATAACGTTCTTGATCACAGCAGATGGGAGAGACTGAATTAGCTTCGGTTCCTGGAGCGCAGTCTCTCATCGATTTCCTCGAGTCAGATCCCTCGGTGATAGTCGATCCAAGGTATTTGAAAGTGCTGGTCTTAGCGAAAGTCATATTATTATCAATAACAAGCTCCTGAGGTACCTCACCCGACTCACGGTGATCATATACTTTGTCTTCGTGCTATTCACCCTCAGCCCAGCTCCTGATGCCATCTGGTCTAATTCAACAGACTGGCTGCGTGGCTCAGGGGTAACGTTCTCGCTTGCTGAGCCCAAGGTTGCAGGTTCGTATCCTGGCGCAGTCAGCTGGCATTTGAGGGTGCGCAAATGCGAGGGAGCCGTGTCCGTAGATTTACTGGCACGTTAAAGATCCCCTTCGGGGCAAAATTCCGGCACCCAGGCGTCTCTAAAAGCCAGTGTAGTTAAAAGGGACGTAAAACCAATAACATTAATTTATTATCTAATTCAACAAATGCCCTCTTCGCATCTCCTGATGTCCTTCCCAGCAAAGCAACACCATCCGCATATGCAAGATACTGGATTGACCTATTAAACAGTGTTCCTGCCGCTTCACTCTGATATCCAACAAAATTGCGCATTGTACCCTTATCGCTTATAGTGATATTTCGAATAAGCCTCTCCAATACTAGGTTAAACAACACACACCTTGCCTCAACTCATGTGAATACTCTTGCTGCACTTTTACTGTACACTTAGTGTTCATAAGTGTCATCCTTACTAGCCTGATGATCTTCTTAGGCACTCCAAGATGGTCCGATGTTTCATACAGAAAACTCCTCTTAATGCTATTGTATGCGTTTTGGAAGTCGATGTACAACTGATGGACTGGTATGTTAAATTCATAGCATTTCTCCAGTATGCATCGTATGGTAAATATGTGGTCCTTGGTGGAACGATTCCTTCTGAAATGGCTCAACGGACAATATTCATTTTGTTTCGCTTTCGAGAACATATGATTATAGTCGATGCCAAAGCAAGGTTTATTGATTAGGAGTGGAGTTTTTGACTTCCGTGGTACACTGGCATGCTCGCGACGTGGCTACATATGTAGCAAAGCGTCTTGTATGGCAGTGCCTTTACCAACTGAAGAGGCCAATTGGCACACTGGGGCGAAACCCTAGCAATTTGTTGAGTTATGCAGGAAATTTGTATCACTTTATGTGTTAACAAATTTACTGGCCCTGAAAGCCAATATACAATCTTTTTGGAAGCCTTCATAGGGAGGTTATGGCTGCTTTAGCTTTTAGTTCTCGCAGCAAAGAGGCGCAGGTGCGCTTCATTAAAAGGGAGGTAGCGCGCAGTTCGTTACTCCTTTGGAGGTCCGGGCGGGGACACCAAGAGCCCTCTGATGAGCCAGCTTGGTGTTCTAGGTGAAACCCACACAAGACACGGCACAAACCTAGAAAAATTGCTGAGTTTCAATTCACTGGCCGTGAAAGCTAATATACCATTTTCATGATTTTCTTTGTTGAGTGAAAGGCAGATGATGACCTCCCTGTTTTTGTTTCTTTTATCAATTCAAAATTTCGAATTCTTTCTTTGAATTTTAGTATCTTTGTGTTAGATTTATTTTGACTGCCGGCACCTGGAGGCTCCAGGCTCGATTCCTGGCACTGTCAGGGATTTTAGAAACTGATGTGAGGGCTGGAATAGACCAAGATTAATGAGCTAGAGAACCAGACGTGCTGACCACCCATCACCTTATAATATGCACGCCAAATGGCAGGGCAGCAGTCACTTGGTAGGCCTAGGCCCTTCATGGGCTGTAGCGCCATTGGGTTTGATTTGGATTAACTTTGATTACAATGTACCTTATATCTTTCCTTTCTTAGTTCACCATTGTTTGAATATAACTTTGGATACGGTACATCATTCTTACATAATCTGGAAAGTTTTCAATATTAACTGCTTTTATAAAAGCTCCTAAAACGACCCAGCAGATCCTGCCTGGGATACCCTCAGGAACATCACGCGCACTCACTCCAAAACAAACTGGATCATGGAAATAAACACAGCAAAGAAAATATGCGCCATGAATCCCAATAAGCCAGTCCCTCAGTGGGCAACCATGATCGTGACTCACCCTCCCCGCAATCTACACGCAGAAACGCTCAGACAGATCATATGCCACACAATTGCCCCGCACTCCAGGATCATCTCATGCATTGAAGAAACTACGCAACACTATGTTACGGTCATCTCTACGCATGACAGACACATTCCCACCATAGCAAAGGCGCTCGAGAAACATCCAGCCATTCCCTACTCATGTACACAAACCCTAACGCCCCTGACTTTTATAATGGATGCAGCTACATAAAAACTGCCATACGGCAAAGACAATGGCAACTCAGCCAACGCTCATACACAAGTCCCCCTGCCCTCATGTCCCTCTCACTGCCCCCCCCCCCCCCCCCTCCCACACAGCCCGCCACTGCCCTTACACAGCTGCTGAGCTTGCTACTGCAACTCACGGCTACCAACACGTAAACTATGGCAAACCGAGCCCTGAGCCGGCTCCCAATTACAGTCACTCACCTGCCTACACTCAAACTACTCCCTGACTAGTGGCTCTGCTGCCTGGGGGCTAAGGCCACGGCCGACCCAGCCCGGGATGCGGAGTCATGAACCGGGGACCTACATAACACACGAAATGCTATACTATACAAAAACAAACTATATGAGGCGGAAGCTGAGGCCTTTTAAACGCTACTATAGCAAAACATTGCCAAACCTACTACATGTCTATTACCTCTTCAACTTCTAAGCAATACTAAATTACTACCCACTAGTGGTCTATTCTATTACTCTTCACATTAATATCGAATCTGCTGCACAAACTAAAACCAATACACGCACCTGATAAATCTCACACATATAAACTATGGCGAGCGAGCGAAAATATTAACATCTACGGCATCGACAGGAAAGAGCTTGGCCCAAATTAAGGACCAAAAGGCACTCCCTGTTTCGAACATAAGCCGGCAATTCAAGGAGATAGTCATATACATTTAAAAAAAAAATTAATTCATAAAAACAAATATATAATCATACTCAAACAAACATTGTACCCACTGCTGATCTACTCTTCAGCAAGGTACAATAATATATTATCAAACCTCAAATTTCAATTTACCAAAAATTTCATTTCAAAAAGGGACAAAAGGAGCACATTAGTGCACCAGGTTCCCGCTTTACAAAGGCTCATTTTTATGCGCCCACAAGCCTGATTATCTCTCTCTCCTAAAACTACTATACATAGTATTTTTCTACATCAGAGAAGTCAGAGCAGCTGTAGATATTCCGTAATTTCAGGTAAGTCTCTATATCAGATCTTTCAACACATTATTAGTAGGTAAACACTGTTTTTGTATGTTGCAGTTCTAGCTTTTTACCATCATCTCAGAAGAGTGCTCGTAGGTCATTTCTGCATTAATTTACAATTCTACAGTAGTTTAGGACTTATTGCGAAAGTATATCACAGAAATAGTTGATCATAGATTAGTTGGTGAAGTGAGACTGTTTGGTGATGATATTGTCATTTCTCAGTCTGGAAACATAGTAGGTAGGGTATATAAATAGTTCATTTTTTTTTTTTTTTTTTTCAGATACATAATGCTTTAGTATCTTACCAGTAATAGTTTCTAAGTTTTGATGAGATTTTTGTTTTTGGAGGGCAGTGACTGTTAGGGAGTGTCATTGTAGGATTTTGGTGCTTTTTTTAATATTTGAATTGCAGCCAATAGCCATAGCGGAGTATTTTAATTGAACGCCTATAGGCTCTCAGTCTGGCAACATAGTAGGTAATGTAGGCTATATAAATAGGTTTTTTTTTTTTTTTTTTTTTTTTTCCAGATACACTATGCTTTAGTATTTTAACAGTAATAGTTTCTAAGTTTTGATGAGTTCATTTTATTTCATTCATTGCAGGTTTGATGGTGTTTTTAGGTAGATTTCATTAGAAAGCTATTTAATATTTGAATTGCAGCCAATGGCCACAGCGGAGTATTTTAATTGAACGCCCGTAGGCTCTCCCATCAAGTTCAATATCAAATAATTCGAAGTTTGGCTACCAGAGATGGCACTGTTACTGACACCTAGAGGCAAACTTTGGAACTTGATAGAGCTTTTCTAACCAAATAACTTACAATTTTAGCTACACACTACCAATTATAGTGGTAGGCTCTTTTACATGCCATAAATTTAAGACATGCATCCACCGACTTTACTTTTCCTCCAAAGGAAGGCATACTGATGGATTTTAATGCTCTTAAAAAATCAATGACTTCAGCCGGGTTTGAACCTGCGATCTTGGGCATAGCAGTTCAGCACCGCCACTGAAGCTGCTTTGTAGAGCTATTTTGTCTGTATGGATTTAGATCTGATAAAGCTTGCTTGAAGAGCAAAATATGTCATCCCTTGGTTTTCTTCCTCTTCTGTAGTCCAACAAATCATATATATTATTGCAGTAGTATAGATCCCTCCTGCCATGCTCACAAGCAACCGATCGTGACAAATGAGCATTCAAATGAAAGAGAGCAGGCATTAGCAGTGACTTATTGCACTATAATTTCTTTAAAAAATGACTTTAAAAAAAAATGTACGAAGTGTTCGATTTGCAAACACCATTGCTGCAGGAAAATACGCTCCAAAATTGCTGTCCACGGGTCGCTGTGATGCCCGTTGCATGTCATATTAACATTCTGAGGCCTTTCCTTTATCCTGAAATGTAAATAGTGTTCTATAATCATTTGGTTCAGAGGCTCTGTGGCTTAGGCGGCAGCACGCCGGCCTCTCACCGCTGGGTCAATGGTTCAAATCCTGGTCACTCCATGTGAGATCTGTGCTGGACAAAACGGAGGCAGACAGGTTTTTTTCCGGGTACTCCAGTTTTCCCTGTCAATATTTCATTCCAGCAACACTCTCCACTTTCATCTCATTTCATCTGTCATTCATTTAATCATTGCCCCAGAGGAGTGCGACAGGCTTCGGCAGCCGGCACAGTTCATATAGTCGCCGCTAGATGGGGGCTTCATTCATTCCAATCCTGACCCAGTCGGTTGACTGGAAGCAGGCTGTGGATTTCAATCATTTGGTTGAAATAAAAACATAACCTATCTCCTTAAGTCTCGCATTATAAACCTATTGGGGAAAGAGTGGTTTATGAACATGCGAGATTTCTTGCACGGGTCCGCTAGTATAATATAATTATACTGTATATTAATCACATGTAATTTATTTCAGGATATTTTTCGTACGTCCCAGTAATGGGGATTACATTGTGTTGAACAACTGAAAAATTGTAATATCAATTATCAATAAGATAACACTGAAAAAATAGGGGCAGATGACCTCGTAGTTCCGCCCCTTTAAACAACAATAACTAACTAACAACATTAAAGAATGGCTTCATAGCTATATAGTACCTTGTAATGCAGTCTGTGCTCTTAGATGCTGCTGTGTGTGTACTGATGGGCTTTCTGGTGTGTAGTCTGGTTGTGAGTGGATGGGGTGGTCAAGGGCTGGAGTGTTGGTCTGGTAAGAGTTTTGTTTTCTTCTATTAGGATAGGGGAGAGGATGGGGTTTTGGGGTGTTATTTGTTATTTCTAGGGTGGTTTCTGATTATTTTTGCGTTTGGTTATGTAATTTATTAGTGTGTTGAACAAATATTCTCTTGTAATTAATGTCCTTCAGATTGTGTGTTGGGGTCAATTTTTGTGCTATATCGATTTCTATATTTTCCAATCAGAGTGCCTTTTTGTGTGCCAAGTATGATATTGACGTCTTTGCCGATTCTGTTGTGGGTGCTGGTAGCTGAGAACTTTTTGTGTTTGGTGGTATTTTTGTGTTCCGAGTACCTGATTGAAATTTTCCTACTACTTTGTCCTATACGATTGGATTTACAGTCTTGACATATCGTGATGCATACTCCAGCTTTTTTAAACTTATCTTTTATGGGAATTGAAAAAATTGGTTTGATTTGTGTTATTTGTTTTGAATTTGTGTTATGTTTCTTGAAAACTTTTTATTTGCTATAAATGTCTCCACTTAGACATATAATTTTATTGCAGCCAATAGCCATACGGAAAGTAGGATCACGTTATAATTTACAAATTTTACGGCATGTTCAGTCTTATGCATAGTGGGTCAGAGGTAATGTTCTTAGTGTGGTGCACTTAGGCAGGTGATATCGTGGGCACTGTAGACTGCAGATTACACACATGCAGTCTCTGGATGGTTCATGAAAGGCTTTTTTATTACAAAAGTGATGATGAAACCCATATATTGCGCCTCTCGTGTAGATGTGGCGTAGCTCGAAGTACGCTTCTTCTTGGAAGATCATGGCCGATTTGATAGAATTTCGGTTTATTTCTGCTGTGTTCAGGAGTTGTTTCTCTAGGAATATTGTGGAGGTTGGGGTTGATGCCAAGTTGTGGGTTGTCATTAGATCTTCAATTAAGGATTTAGTACCTGCTAGCTGGTAAGCAAGTAGGGATGGCACGAATTTGCATATGCATAGAGCTCATTTTACGTATCTGGCCTCTGTCTAGAGATTTCAGGTTTTTTGGGGGCTTAGGTGTGCCCATATCATCTCAATGACATATGACACCACATAATCACAATCAAATGTCTCCACTTGAATAAGTAAAAGTCAAAAACGTCTGATTATCAGTTTTTATTTTTTGTAGTGTGGTGGTAGGTTTACGTTTGATCTCGCCTATTTAACTGTTTATATAGTTACATTTGCACCCATTTATTTCGGGTTTAATAGGATGACCAGTTTCGTTCATCAAGCGAACATCATCAGATCTTGTTGCTCACTTAGGTTTAATTCAGGTTACACTTATGTACAACAGTATTTACAATTATTAAGTTGCAAATATTCTTAATTAAACTTTTTAATGAGTCCAGCAGATCACATAAGTTATGTAATTAGTACCACAGAGCCCATTCCAAAGTCGTCACAGCTGCTTGCAGACAACTGCGTAGCTTGAAGGTATTGGGACAGCCAAATTAATTTTGCGAAAGTAATAGGACAGAGCAACAAACAACATTAGGGGGATCCCAGGGACCTCATAATGCTTACTGAGGGTCAAACATGAACTACGAGGTGAGGCTATAAATAAACTGGCCTGGAATGTCACAGGTCTCCAGTTGGCGCCAGGCATACGTGGCTATAGGAGCATTGGCCTTGTTCTCCCCTCTACTATGTTTAAAATATCAACAGCCTGAGACAGTTAGTTGAGTAGCTCTTGTTGGAAGAGGATCGTGTGTTGCACGCCCGTAGGAGAGATGATCACTGTTAAAGTAGAGCAGCGTGTCAATTAGAAATTTCTAGCAGAACTTCGAAAATCTACCACAGAAGCATGCAGCTTGTTGACTGAAGTTAATGGTCATGAGTGTTTATAACGTACACAAGTTTTTGAGTGGTTCAGGAAATTTGGAGAGGGGAGAGAACACATCGGTGATGATCTACATCCCGTCCATCTTAGAACTTCGAAAACAGCTGAGAACATTTAAAAAGTCGGTAGAATTTTTTGAGGAAATCGTCGTCTTGTCATTCAAGCAATGATGAACTATAAATTTTGGATAAAGAAACTGTGCAGCAAATTTTACACAACAATCTTGGAATGAGAAAAGTGTGCTCAAAGATGATGCCGAGACTACTCATAGCAGAACAAAAGGAAATCTGAGGAAATTTGTGCTGACACCCTGGAGAACATTAAACGTGATCGAGACTTTCTCCATAACGTTATTACGTGCAATGAGAATTGGATTTTTCAGTATGATCCTGAAACCAAGCGCCAATCCATGCACTGGACGAGTATGACATCCCTGAGAAAGAAAAAAGCACGGATGAGAAAATCGAAATTCAAGGATTTTTCGATATTAGAGGGATCATCTACATCAATTGGGTACCTGAAGGCCAGAAAGTGGAAACAGGTTTACTAAAAAGACGTTCCGAAGACCCTTCGTGAACGAGTGAGGCGACGACCGAAATTTGGAAAAATCAGTCATGGATTCTTCAGGACAATGCATCGGCACACAATGGTTTGTCTGACAAGACTTTCTAGTGAAACACAACATCCCAGTGATGGAACATCCATCCTACTCGCCATATCTAGCACCCTGCGACTTTCTCCTATTTCCGAAGGTCAAATCTGCATTGAAGGAGACCTGGTTCGAGACCGTACATGCAAATTGTGCTCTGAAAGAAGTTAATTTTCCGTATTGACAGTTTCACTATATAACAAAAGAGAAACTGTTCCGCCTAGTCAATACATTTATTTAAAACAAGTTATAAACTCATTATTTTATGTATTTTTTATGATATCTTTAATTATGCTGGATTTTACTTCTTAATTTATGGCTGAAGAAGGGACCAGTACTGGAGGCCCCGAAACATGTACCATATAATTACAAGTTATTACTTGTTTTAAATAAATACATTGACTAGGCGGAACAGTTTCACTTTTGTTATACACCGTAGATGCAGTCAAGACAAAAGCAACGAGACTTCTAGACACCATTTCAGAAAATGACTTGGAATATTGTTTCCATCAGTGGAAAATCCGCACGGAGCGTTGTAGAGATCGTGGATGAGAGTACTTTGAAAGGCATAACATTGCCGATGTGCAATCTGTTGAATAAAAGGTAGTTTGTGCATCAGTCCAGTTTATTTATAGACATACCTCCTATATCTAAA
This sequence comes from Meconema thalassinum, assembly GCA_946902985.2. NCBI lineage: Eukaryota > Metazoa > Arthropoda > Insecta > Orthoptera > Tettigoniidae > Meconema > Meconema thalassinum. The sequence continues at coordinate 1,940,690,332 of OX336388.2, read as the reverse complement.
ACCTTATACATATAGGGCAACACATTAGAAACTGGAAATGTGAGTTTCTTGCCAATCAGTTAGGAGTAGCTTCCTATGTAATATAGTGGAATGACACACATGGTGCTACAAAATGGTAAACTGTTTATTATTATTATTATTATTATTATCTTGTGATCAGCTCCAGGTGACTCACCCTCCAAATCACTTGTGAGTTTAGTTTCTTAAGTTTCTCTGCATTGTTGAATATCTTTTTGTCGTAAGGCAAAAATAAATGAATTTAACTGGGGTTCCTCTGAACTTCCAAACTTTGCATCTGACTGGAGAAAATTCTTATCACTAATAATAAAGAGTAGCTTAGCATGTGAAGCCGAGTAAATGACCAGTTAAGTTTCTGTAGGTTAGCTCTATGTGTCGTCATCTAGGCCGCCCACCCCGCTCATGAATTTATTCTTACATTTAAATTTTTCTTAAGCGTAATACAATATATGAAGCGGGAGGGGGGAACCAACAAGATAACATTTGTATGGGAGATTGAGCAGGACTAAAATAAACACTGTTGAGAAGCAATATTATGTGGAGGAATATTAGAAGTTTCTCAGTACGTATGCTGCAAGTAAAACGTAAATAGCAGCATTGAAGTTTTGCAAGTAAGCATATCATTCACCTGTAAATTAATTCCTAACAGTGAATACAAATTAGCAAGAGGAAACATAACTAACAGGAAATAACTCACCTGAAAAGTACTGGAAACAGATGAATTCTTCAAATTTGATTGTTTCTTTCTTGACAGCCAGTCTTTTATCCAAATCTCATCATCTGATAATTGATATAAATGAGGTTTATCACCATTATCCAGCCAAGAAGAAGGGTTTGTCTGATTCGTTCTAGCAACAAAAGGATCCATTGAGCCATTATGGTCACTACTCTGAAGCAGAGGAGTAGTACCAGGCATATTGTATATTTGACTTGGAATGTTGTACGGCAGAAGTGTGGGAGGAGGCAAATGTAAAGGAAGAGTTGGTGGAATAGGTGGTGGAGGGAGAGAAAATACTTGCAATGGCAAAATGGGTGCTTGTGCTGCTGTGGAGCTAATAACAGCAGACATTTCTTGAGAATTAAGAAGGGATCTGGGAGGTGGAAACATGTATGCCATTGCTGAAGTTATTTTTGACAAGTTTCTTCTGCCTAGTTTGTTCCACTGACGATCAACAAATAGATTATAGTGGAGGAAAGATAACTCTTAAACAATTAAATAATAAAAATAAACTGTATCTGTCTTCAAAATACAGTACTTTACAATTACTAAAAATATTAATGTACTGTAGAGAAGTTAGTAAATAGAACATAATATGTTCCAAACAAATATTCACATTTAATATGCAACACTGTAGGCACTTGAATGCAAAGTTGATGTGTCCACAGGTTAAAAGCTGAAGCTTATTAAGTTGTTAGTTATGTCTGTGTTCAGAAAAATTAGCAAAATTGCTGTGCATTTCCAGTAGGAAGTTGAGGTCTAGATTCTTCCAATATTTTCATAGCAGCAATGTATTCTTCACAACCAGCTAATTCAGTTTCACTCTCCAAAAGATTCTTTAAATCTTCAAATGCATTTGCCAGTCGACGCTGACAATCTGGCACCATCATCAATGACTCCTGCAGAACTTCCTCTTGTTTCCGAATATAAATTTCCTCTTTTCCTGAAAAATAAGAAATACTGGACTAAGCATTTGAGAAAGATTCCAATCAAGGAAAGAAAGTACTCCTGGAAAAGCAGCAGCTGCATGATCCTGGCTGTGAATACCTGAAGGCGATATATGTCAACAACTGGTCAACCATAGACCATAGGTTATCAATTGGAGTATATGAAAAAATTGAAAAATTTGCTGCGGAAATCTGCTTGTTGTAATCTCTTGATGAATGCAATATTTTTAGCCTACTTTTCCCATTTTGCAAAAATGAGGAAAAAGTAGACTTACGAGATCAATCCGGGAAAATGTGTGTCTGTCCCCCTATCAAGTCCTAAGCGGCTGCAGCTATCAAAACCAAATTTGGTAAGGGTAAAGATCTATACCTGAATATCACACGGCCATATTTGAAAATGACATTCAGTGCTACCAACTGCTGAAAAATCACAATTGAAATTTGTGCTCTATGCTGGATATCTTAGAAGTTATGGATGCAAACTATTCCAAAATTAGCACACATATAGATAATAACATTCCATCTTATTTTTCAGAAGGCTATAATATGCCAGTATTGCCAACATGATTCTAAGCCTGCCGATAGGCCCAACCAAATTTCGTATGTACTATGACGTGTACTGTACCACAACAGATATGAGTGTGTGCATTCAAAAGAGCCACCAGGGCTGCCAACTGTTAATAAATGCTCGCTCTATGTTTTAACCCTAATATCAATATATAAGAAAGTATCCAAGCCAACAGCTCTAAACTTTGCACACGTATAGTACCTGACATTCTACCTTAGTTTGGTTAACTTATATATACATCTGTGCTGCCAACACGATTCTAAGCCAGCTGATAGGTCCAGTTTTCAAATGCATATAACATCTATACTAACAAATGGATTTCAACCAAATATCGTTTGTGCTTTGTGTACCATAACAGTTATGACCAGGGTTAGGATTTTTAGGTGCACACCTTATTTCTTTGGGTAAATTAAAACTGTTCGGAAAGATATCACAGTGTGAAATTTTATTTCTAGTTGCGAAAAGAGGCATTTTTCACGCAACTTTTTCCCTTTTCTGGGACCTTTATCCCTTTTCCCCCCAACCATGCCCATCATCCCCTTTTTGCTTTTAAGTTTAATTCCAATTTATTCTATGAGATTTCTAATCAATATAAAATATTTAACTTTCAATTAACGTCTCCTCAGCTTGCTGTGTATGTGCGAATAGTAAGCCTACCTCTTTCAGTAAACACTGCGCGGGAGTTGAAAGCACACCTCCAACAAAGGGAAATACACCCCCTTTTAGTCGTCTCGTACGACAGGCAGGGGATACCGTGGGTGTATTCTAAATCCCCCACCCACAGGGGGGTGTCGTGTGTTACTCCAAAAGCATAAGAAAATGTGTGCACTTCACTCACAAGGGAAATTTCTGAACCGGGGAATCGCGGATCCCGCAGGAACCTTGCACATATGTTAGGTAAGCCCAACTATACAGAACCGTGAAGAAAAATCTTTCGGAAAATACCCGCTGTAGACGGCAGTAAGTAAGCCCTACCACAATTTTGAACTGTGCGCGCTGGTCAAGCGGGAGTGTGCCTCATGCCTGATTGGTAGCTGAAAAGAACACGTTCCAAACAACTACCTCTCATCTGGCGACTGAACGTCAGAGGCCGGGAAGCACTGTACGGTTGGAAAAAAACTCGCGCAGCCAATCAAGCTCACGCCACTGGCACGCCGATTTCAATATGTGAATCTTCATTTCCCCTTCTAGTACGAGGGGAAAGTAACTTCCGAAATATTTTTATTCATGGTCCTGCCCTGCTGGGCTCACCCAACTTGTCTACAAGGTTCCAGTATGATCCACAATTCCCTGGTTCAGGACTTCCCTTGTCAGTGTGGCATCATGGTACCTGTCAACTTCGACAGCTCACAGACCACTGACACTACACAGTAGGCAGATAAGCAATCGCGTTAGTTGAATCCTAGCAGTGATTAATCAACGTAGCATACCTCGGCTCACAAGGTGGGTTAATTAAAAAGAGTGAGAATACTCAGAGCAGTGATTTAAAATGAACAATTATAGTACAGGTACAGTACTTCTTTGTGCAGAGATATTTAAAAGAAGACAATTTAAACTCCAGTGTTCTGCCACCTTCTAATGGTAAGTTATTCATCATTACTTTGAAAAATTGTGCAGATTGTGCTGGAGTCCAAACCGTGATAAGTGTAGCGTGGTGACAATAGGCTTTCATTTACAGAAGAAAAGACATACGAGCTCAAAATGAAATGTTTATGAACAAAGAGGAAAGCTCCATTTCTATGCAGGAACAAAAACACCAAGAAACAAATCTTAAGGCTAAATGTCCCGTTTTTTTAGTTTGTAATTCGGACACCACGTAACAGCACCAAAGTGAGACAATTTCTTTTTTCAATTTTCTCTCGAACGAAAGTTCGTATTTGCGATCTGAAAACCACTATGTATACTAGACTGCAATTGAATTGATATTCATTCGATGTGTTTCCCAAAATGTGAAAAACAAAAAAGTTACTAACCGTTTTTTATATCTCTGCTTAAAATATGAAGAAAAAACTGGTAATACGAAAATGGAGATTGTTTTCCTGATTCCAATGCATTTTTCAGAATTAAAATCGGGTGAACGGAATCGGCAGCATTAGTTTGGGAATTGATTTGAAAAGGGTGGTAGGGGTAGCGGCGTGGCTGCACAAGATCTCTTGCACAAGGAAAATTATAAACACGCTGACAGGGACGAGTGAGAATGGGATGATTTGACGACACAAAGGAGTTGTCTTCCTCTTGTCATAAATATTATAGTTCGACGAGTAACGTGTACAAGTGCCTAGGCGTGGAACAATATCTGAGCAATAAAAAAACAATTACATTGCGTTAGATAGAATATACATTGAGCCGTACTCACATTCCGCTGCGCCATGAGGGCGGGCCTCTGCCCGAATACACACGTTCGTCCTACATCTCGGCACGTCCAAGAGTGAATAAGCTTCTGTCCCCCAGAGAGGAGAGAAGCCTCTCAGAAATATAAAATGCGTAGTTTGGGAGAGTCACCAAACTCGCGTCAAATATTGGCTGAGCCAATAGCAGAACAAATTGCACAACAAAATGCAAGGTAGCAACAACACTAGCCAATACGAGAGAACTAGGTATTATGTAGCCAGGGGTTGCACAACGTTAGACAGAGAGATACATACAGACAAACTGCGCACTTTTAAACACTCGAGGCGTAATATAGAGATGTCACAACACATGACAATAATAATAATAATAATAATAATAATTATCTCGTTTCACCCCTCTATCTAAATTGCATTTTGTAAATATTGTCAATTCAAATAAAAGTACAGTAAGTATGTAGTTAGTTTTAGTTGTAAGTAGGTAGTTAGTTTGTCTATTAGATATATGTCATTGTTCTATTATGCTGTGGTGTGTGAGTGTGTCTGGTAGCACTTGCATTGTTTATTAGTTATAGTTCATTGTTTCAGTAGACTGTGTTGTGTGAGGGTGCATGTGAGTGTGCCTGTTGACAGAATGTTTTAGTGGTAGTATTTGTTGTTGGTGGAACTTATGTTTTTTGTTAGTAGAGTTTTGGTATTTAATTGTTAGTACGGTAGAAGGTTAGTATTTTTGTTAGTAGAATTGCTCTTTACTTATTCTGAAAGGGAGTAGCAGCCTTTCAGAATAAATCAATTCTTTACTAGTCTTATAGACGGTTAAGATATTGATAATATAAGCCAATAATGGCTACACTGCGTCCTGCTGCACGGCTGAAAGCAACGGGAAACTACAGCCGTATGCTATTCCCGAGGATATGCACCTCTCTATGCATAATTACATGTGATGATGGCCTCCTCCCTTGTAAAATTTCAATCCGGAGGTAAACTAGTCCCCCGTTCGGATCTCCGGGTGGGGACTACTCGAGAGGGGGTTAACATCACAGAAGTGACAAAGAGGAAATCTGACATTCTACGGATCGGAGCGTGGAATGTTAGAAGTCTGCTAGGAAGTGGAAGGTTAGAAAACTTAGAAAGGGAAATGGATAGGTTGAGGTTGGATTTGGTTGGGATTAGTGAAATGCGCTGGCAGGAAGAACAGGACTTTTGGTCAGGAGACTGTAGGGTCATTAGCACTAAATCAAACAATGGCCAAGCAGGGGTTGGCCTCATATTGAGTAGGAAACTTGGACAGCGGGTGGAATATTATGAGCAATATAGTGAACGGATTATTGTAGCAAAAATCAATACAAAACCTACCTGCACTACAGTGGTACAAGTCTATATGCCTACCAGTCAAGCTGATGATGAGGATGTTGAAAAGGTCTACGAAGAAATAGACGAAATTCTGAGGTATATCAAGGGTGATGAAAATGTTATAGTAATGGGAGATTGGAATGCTGTGGTAGGAAAAGGGAGAGAAGGGAAGATAATAGAAGATTTCGGATTAGGTGAAAGGAATGATCGAGGAAGCAGGCTGGTAGAATTCTGCACCGAGCATGAATTGGTCATAGCTAACACCTTATTCAATAACCACAATAGAAGAATATACACATGGATGAGACCAGGAGATACAGGGCGTTACCAAATCGACTTCATTATGGTCAAGCAGAGGTTTCGAAACCAGATTTTGGATTGTAAAACATATCCTGGTGCTGACATAAACTCTGATCACAATCTGGTTGTAATGAAATGCAGATTAAAGTTGAAGAAACTGAAGAAAAGTCAAAAGCCAAAAAGGTGGGCAATAGACAGACTGAAAGAGAAGGATGTAAACGAAAGATTCAAGAAGAGTATAAAGGAAGGACTAATGAAAAACCCTAAACAAACTTCAATTGCAGATGAATGGGCACTTTTGAAGAATGAAATAACAAAATCCGCAGAAGAAAACATTGGTAGGAAAGAAAGAATAGGTAGAAAACCGTGGATCACTCAGGATATACTAGAATTGATGGATGAAAGGCGGAAACACAAGAATCTAAGAGATGAAAAGGGGAAAGCAGAATACAGACGTCTGAGAAATGAGGTTAACAAGAAGTGCAAGGAAGCGAAAGAAGAATGGTTGAAAGAGAAATGTGCAGGTATAGAAAATTGTCTGAAATTAGGAAAAGTAGACACAGCTTATCGAAGGATTAAGAATACTTTTGGGGAAAAGAAGACTAAGTGCTGTAATATTAAGGACACAAATGGAAAGCCTCTAACAGATAGGGAAGAAAAGGTTGAGAGATGGAAAGCTTACATAGAGAGTTTGTATAAGGGAAAGGAGATTGAGAATCATGTAATGGAAAGGGAGGAGGAAATTGATGAGGATGCGAAAGGAGATTTAATATTGAGATCAGAATTTGATAGAGCTTTGGAAGACTTAAGCAGGAACAAAGCACCAGGCATAGATGATATACCGATTGAGTTGCTACGCTGCATAGGAGATGAAGGTCTGATCAGGTTATTTCACTTGGTGTGTAGGATTTATGAGACAGGTGAGGTACCCCCTGATCTCAAGAAGAATGTAATCATCCCTATACCAAAGAAAGTGGGAGCTGACAGATGTGAAGATTACCGTACAATCAGCTTGATTACTCATGCTTCAAAGATCCTGTCTAGAATAATTTACAAGAGGATTGAAAGCCAGATAGAAACGGAGTTGGGTGAAGACCAGTTTGGTTTCAGGAGAAATGTAGGAACAAGGGAAGCTGTACTAAGTCTTAGGCTGATTTTAGAAGGTAGAATAAGGAAAGATAAGAGAACGTTCATGGCTTTTGTAGACTTAGAAAAGGCTTTTGATAACGTTGATTGGACTAAATTGTTTGACATTTTGAAATCAATTGGAATAAAGTACAGGGATAGGAGGGTGATATACAATCTTTACAGAAACCAGACAGCAGTCATTCGAGTTGAAGGACATGAGAGAGAAGCTGGTATTCAGAAAGGTGTAAGGCAAGGCTGCAACTTATCACCCATACTTTTCAATCTTTACATTGAACAAGCAATGAAGGAAATTAGGGAAAAATTTAAAGTGGGGGTGAAGATTCAAGGAGAAATAATTTCAACTCTGAGATTTGCTGATGACATAGTCATCTTGGCCGACAAGCCTGAGGATTTGAATGAGTTTTTGAATGGTATGGACTCCGTCTTACAGAAAGAATTCATGATGAAAATTAATAAATGTAAAACAAAAATACTGGAATGCAGCCGAAATAAATCAGAAACCTCTATGGAGATCAAATTGGCTGGTGAAAAGCTGAAGGAAGTAGGAGACTTCTGTTACATAGGAAGCAGAATAACCAGTGATGGACGAAGCAAAGAGGATATTAAAAGTAGGTTGGCTCAGGCAAAGAAAGCATTTCTACAAAAAAGGAATCTGCTGACATCGAATATAGATTTAGGTATTAGGAAGTCATTTTTGAAAGCCTTTGTCTGGAGCGTGGCGCTCTATGGAAGTGAAACTTGGACTATTGGTGCAGCAGAAAAGAGGAGAATTGAAGCATTTGAAATGTGGTGTTACAGGAGAATGATGAAGATCAGATGGGTGGATAGGGTTACAAACAAAGAGGTATTAAGACGAGTGGGAGAGGAGAGATGTTTCTGGCGACTGCTAATGAAGAGAAGAGATAGGTTGGTAGGACACATACTAAGACACCCAGGAATAGCAAGCTTAGTTATGGAAGGAAGGGTCGAGGACAAAAACTGTAGGGGTAGACCAAGGTTAGAATATGTTAAACAGATTGCCTCCGATGTAGGGTGTCGGAGCTATGTAGAGATGAAACGATTAGCTCAGGACAGGGAGGCATGGAGAGCTGCATCAAACCAGTCAAAAGACTGAAGACTCAAACAACAACAAATTATACTGTAGTCGTGTCACAATATGTAACTTTGACACAACGTGTTCGTACCAGTGGCGGATCCAGAGGTTCACCTCGGAGGGGGCACTCTAGGATTTCAGAGTAGCTAGAGAAAATATGTAATAAAATTACTAAATTTGTATTTAATCAACACACACTACACATAACATTCAACCACCAGATTTTATAATTCTACAAGAAATTCATTATATTAAAATGGTTTATTGGTTTCAGTTTCAATAACACAAGTCATTGTCATGATGCAAAAAAAATATGTAGGCCTACATTTCCACACTTTAATGCACATTACACAGTCTAATATGTATTAAACAATTGCAATCATAGCGACTATCTGAAGACAATATACAAGTCTACCGTACTACACAAATGTTACGAAATATTTACATAGTACCAACATTGTCAGTCACTTAGTCACTACTAGTGACATCATCATCATCATCATCGGCTTTAACTCGAATCCGAGTATAAATCTTCTTCCTTCAGTCCAGTTTGTGAATGTGTTTACGGTGACTATAGAGTCCAATCCTGGCATGGAACAAGCATCCACACAAGTCACATAGTATTGCTGGAGGAGGACGTGGTTGGGCTGCTCGAAGTTTCCTAGTTTGACGCTGGCCCTCTTCATGTGTGCGTCGTTCCCTTTCAAACGTCTTTACAGTATCTGAGATGGTACGGCGCCAAGATGAGCGGTCTTCAGCCAGCATGTCCCAGGTTTGTGAATCAAGACCTGTCACTTTCAGGGTCTGCTTAAATTGGTCCATGTAGCACCTCTTAGGACCACCATGAGGACTGGTGCCATAGCATAACTCACCATATAGCATTTGACGAGGTAATCTCACATCATCCATCCGATGGACATGACCAATCCATCTAAATTGGTGACCTATTATGGATGATTCTATGCTGTTGATTTGAGCCTTTTCCAGAACAGCAATATTGGTAATGCGGTCTTCCCATTTAATCCTCAGGATTGATCGAAGTTTTTGTAGGTGGCAACGCTCAAGCTTCCTAAGATCACGTCGGTAAAGGGTCCACGTTTCACAGCCATACAACAATGTAGAAATGACTACTGCTTTGTACACCATAAGCTTTGTACTCATGTACAGATCTTTATTCATGAACACCCAGTGCGCTAATCGTCCATATGCTGCATGGGCTGCGCCAACTCTGTTATCCACATCCTGCTCACAGGTACAGCTCACAGAAATGGTACTGCCCAGGTACGAGAAGTGGTCTACCTGTTCTAATGGCAAATTTGAGATGGAGATATTGAACTGAGGAAGAGGTGTGCCTGGTGAAGGTTGTGCCAAGGCTTTAGTCTCATTGACATTTATGGTAAGACCAAAGCGATCACATGCACTTTTGTAACAATTAACTGACTCTTGCAGCTCTTCTGGTGTGAGAGTTGGTGACGCAGCATCATCTGCATACAACATATTAGTAAAACCTTAGTAACCTGAGTTTTCCTCAAGGAGCAGAGACGAGTTAGGTTGAAAAGCCCTCCATCAAAACGATACTTGACCTCCACACCAGGGATGTTTGTGGGTGAATCATAAAGCATTGCAGCCAAGTACAGCACAAAAAAGCATTGGAGCCAGTACACATCTTTGTTTCAGTCCATGGGTAATGGGAAATTCATCGGACATCTTATTCTGATGGCAAACCTGACCTGTCATGCCATCATGGAGAGCCTTGATTAGATCTACAAAACGCTGAGGGCAACCAAACCGCTTCAGCACCGCCCACATGGCTGGTCTTGGAACCGAATCAAATGCCTTTTCCAAGTCATAAAAGACTAAGAAGAGTGGTTTCTGTTGTTCTCTACATGTTTCTTGTAGCTGTCTCACACAGAAAATCAAGTCAATTGTGCTTCTGGAAGCTCTAAATCCGCATTGTGACTCTGGGAGGATCCTCTCAGAGATAACCTTGAGGCGGTTAAGTAGAATTCTTGCAAGAATCTTCCCCACAATTGATAGCAGTGATATACCACGGTAATGGGGCGTGGTGGCTCAGCGGTCTAGCTGTATGCCTCTCACCAAGGCGGTCCGGGTTCGATTCCCGGTCAATGCATGTGAGATTTTCTAAGTGAAATGCCATGTCCTGTGGTTCGGATTCCACGTAAAAAGGAGGTCCCGTGGCTCATGATCTCGCGATTAACGGTCACGTTAAACTACAAGCTTGCTTGCTTGTTGCTTTTTATACCACGGTAGTTGCCACAAACACTGCGATCACCCTTTTTAAAGATAGTGACGATAGTGGCATTCTTTAGGTCTCCAGGTACCTTTCTTGATTCCCATATTCTGAGGATAAGGATGAAAATTCTTGTTTTGAGGGAATGACCTCCGGCTTGAATTAGTTCCAGAGGGATGTTATCTGGGCCAGGTGCTTTTCTGGGTTTCAATTGGGTGAGAGCTGCACTGAATTCATGATAAGTAGAAGGTACTGCCAACCACAGTTGATCAGGTTGTTGCGGCACATTACAGAGGAAGTCTTCAGCAGCTTCTGATGAACGATTTAGGAGATTGGAGAAGTGCTCCTTCCAGCGTTCCAAGATTTCTTGACTATCAGTAAAGGTAGTAGAATTATCAGCACTTTTCAGTGTACCTGATGATGAGCGAGATGGTCCATATATTTCCTGGAGTACGGCATAGAAGTTCCTCAAGTCTCGAGCATCCGATAGTCTCTGCAGTTCCTGAGCCTTATGTTGCCACCAAGTATTTTTAATCTGCCTTATCTGCGTCTGGCATTTACCCTTGAGTTCCAGTAGTTTACCTCTCTTTTTGTTGGAAGTTGGGTCTTGAAGATGGGCAAGATAGGCATTCCTTTTGGCATTGATGAGAGACAGAATTTCCTCATTGTTGTCATCAAACCAGTCTTGTCTTTTCCGCACTATAAAACCAATGGTTTCCTCAGCTGACTGTGTGATAATCTTCTATAATGTGGCCCATTCTAGCTGAATATCATAAACTGGGTTTTCTGATAACTGGGTGACGATCCTGTTTCCAAAATGTTTGTACATGGATTCATCCTGAAGTTTGGATGTATTAAACTTCTTTCTTGGCAAATTTTTGATGTTCCTAGGTGGTTTAGGTCTGATGGATATCCTGAGCTTACATATAAGAAGTTTATGATCGGTCCAACAATCGTCTATATTCCTTGCTGTTCTGGTAATAAGAGTGTCCTCCTTATCACATTGCCGGGTAATGATATAATCAAGAATGTGCCAATGTTTGGAACGAGGATGCATCCACGTGGTTTTGAAGCGGTCAGGTAGCCGGAACTGCGTGTTGGTAATGAAAAGTTCGTGTTCTGCACTGTCTGTCTGTTAGGTAGTCAGCCTGAAGGCTGGTTGGATCCTCAAAAAGTACCGCCGTTAGGTTATGTGGGTAGATACCCACAAAAACCCAAGGCAGCGCTATATTGAGGCGTACTAGGCAAAGACTGCACAAAGACCAAGAAGCAACAGTCTATGGGGATTACATTTTCCAAGTCCCTGTTTGCCCATCACATTATTCCATAGCCTGTGATCTTTCCCAACTCTGGCATTGAAGTCACCGAGGAGCAAGAGTTTATCTGCAGTTGGTACCTTGGAGATGATTTCACTTAGCCGATTATAGAACTGAGCCTTTACTTCTTCATTAGAATCTAAGGTAGGAGCATAGGCAAAGATGAGTGTCATAAAGGAACCTCCTGAGAGTGGTATGCGGAGAGTCATGAGCCTTTCGCTGATTGCAATGGGTGTAAGTTGGTGATAATTTACCAGTTTGGTCTTCACAGCGAAGCCCACACCATGAATACGACATTCACTCTCCTCCTTTCCTTTCCAGAAGATGGTATATCCTGTTCCAGATTCAGTAATCTTGCCCTCAGAAGACAGCCTAGTTTCACTGAGAGCAGCAATGTCAACGTTGAGTCTTGATAACTCATGGGTTACGAGAGCTGACCTTCTCTCAGGTCTAACGTTATTGTCCAAATCAAGCAAGGTTCTGATGTTTCATGATCCAATAATCAATTTGTGATTCTTTACTTTTTTTGAGTTTCGACCGCATGAGGGGTGACTTGCTGAGTGCGGTTGCCCAGCCGGACCAAGATTGTGACTTCCGATGTTTAGCCCACCTTTCCTAGGGCCTTCCCCATGTGGGGTGAGCAGCGGTGATCCTAAATAGGCCTGCCCAAACACAGATGCAGGACCGAATTCCTGAGTAGTCACAGAGTCTCCGGAAGACGACCATCACACATCTGCTGCCAACGTGCAAGTCCGAACTAAGGGCTTCCAGTTACACCCATTACCTGCCCCCACCGTCCATATCCTATCGTCGTTGGACTTTGAAAAGTGACGTTCGGAATAATTGCCACTGGCGTGAATTTGTTTAGGGTGGATCTCAGCTTGCCAGGACGAGACCCACACACTATGATCTCTGAGCCTTATCCAGCGGCTCACAAAAAATGAGACATGCAGGACCGAACACAGAGACTGCAACAAACTGCCGCATACTCAAGTACTACTGAGGTGCGCCTTTACAGCCAGTCCGTCTGGCGTGGCCTCTTCCGCCTCTATGACCGTTGGGAGCCATGAGAGTGATTGGCTCCTCCTCCGCTCATTTTGCCGATGGGCCAAAACCTGCCCATCATAACTATGGACAATAGTTTGCCCTATTAAACCTGAGCAATAGGCAGCCCCTTCCGCCAACCACACTGTGCCAGAGTTCACCTCTTTCACTGCAGGTACCATTGAGGACTTCACTAATTTCACTTAATAAATTAATGAAGGAATGCATGCCGGTAACAATGGCAACAGAATCTCAGAGGTCCATCTATTTCTGTAAGACGCAATGCAATTCCATTTATTATATTACTGTGAAGGTTTGCAAACGACAATAAGGTTATACGGGGTGAAATATTCATCAATACATGTAATGCGCTTAATTTACATGTAATTTACACGTACGGGTATGGTACGGAAGGTCTATTATATCCCTATGTGTTATATTATTATTATTACTATTATTTTAATTATTATCATTATTATGGCGTACCACGACGAGACAAACTCATTTTCAAACCCTTGGTGTCAGAAACAAAACTCGGGGCCCCTCAAGAGCCGTAAAGGGTCCCCGAAAACTATATTTTAAGACTCTAGATATTCTTAGATATTCCCAGAAAACTAAGTTCATTTAACAAACTAAAGAAGGGATGCAAGCCACTAACCATGACAACAGTATCTCAAGAGGTGGCATCCAACTTTCCATCTATTTCTGAAATAAGTAATGCCACTCCATTTATTACATTTCTGTGGAAGGTTGCAAATGGCTATAAGGTTATCACGGAACCAACTAAAACTGTAAAATTCATCAATGCACTTAAGGGGTTCAAGGAGTACCCTAGATTTTTTTCACACGACTTACACGTGCGATATGTCGTACAGAAGGTCTATTATATCTCCAAACAGCAACATTATTTTAAAAAATTCCTGATTTGTAATAGTAGACTGTTTTTTGCTGATTTTAGGAATTTGGGCCATTGGAGGCTAAAGAAAACTGAATTTTCATGCACCACAAGCCTTTCTAAGTTATAAAAGGGGTCTTCCTGTAGTTGGGCACTTGACACAACGGTTAGGGTCAGTTCGTATGTGACGTGTATTGCGATTCGTCTAAGAGGTTTTCAATTTTATTTTCACGCCAGGAAGAACACGTTAGGTAAATTTAGTTTGAGAGCACATTTTAACTAATCATTTTTCTTTGCCAACAAACAGGTTCCAAGCCCCTAAACATTGCAACAGTAGCTCAATTGGTAACATCTGGTTATTAATACCGAAGACCGTTCGAAGAATGGGTACTTCTGCTAGTTACAAAATAAGATCCAAGGCGATCCTTCGTCTACCCCCTTTAGAGAAACGTTCTAGAACTTTTTCAAAGTCAACATTTATATCACGGTGAACAAATAACAGACAGAAGCCATTCAGCCTTTCCTCTGTCATTAGCGTTCGTAGCCATGATTTGATAAGTTGCAGGCTGCTGAAATATCTCTCTGCACTTGCAACATTCTCGATATAGCGATTATATTAAGAGTGTTGCCATTACATAGGCCTACTATATGATAACAATCATTGACCACATTCATGAATGCAGGCAATACAGCAAAGATTTTACTTGCAGTGCAGTTTGCAAAAACAATCATTTTTATCGGCAATATCAATGTTTTTTCGGTCGGGGCACTTGCCCCTGGTGCCCCCCTCTGGATCCATCACTATACTCTCTCAACAGTACCTCATCGAAATCCAACTGCATTGATCGGTTTCCATAATCACGTGAGACAGTACGTTTCATTTCATTAGACTGTAGTCGGGACATTCTTTTCCCTTCTCGCGACGCAAATAAACGTTTTCGGAAAGCTGCTCTTCTTCTCTTTCTGCTGAGTGCAGTGTCCTTCACTATTGTGGCAGTTTTTTTTTTCTAAACTGATTTAATTGTTTTATAGTGCCAGGATGGCCCAAACTGAAAGACCAGCCCGGCAGCTTTGGTTCTATGAGTGAAGGAACCTCGTTTCCCACTATTAATCTGCTTATCTCCCGTGAATTTTGCAACAAGGGACATACAATTTTCGGCAGCATTGCTGGTGGTGTTTGATACTAGCTGGGAACATTTTGCAATTAGGGGCTGCGAGCAATAACGCATAAGTTTGGTTGCAGTTAGCTGTTGGTCTTCACCTTGCCCGCTGGTAGTTCAAAAGTACTGTTTGCAGTCTTAATGGATCCCAATCCAATCCAGTATTTCCGGAAAACAATTTTCCATTTTCACAATTTTTTATTTTTTTATTTTTCCACACAACGCATTGTTTTCATTTGAAGTCTAACTTGCTTCTCTGAAGAAAGTTGACACTGAATAGTTCGTGATTTTGTACTCCTACACTTATGTATTAGAAAAGAAAAAAAACTACACCCGTGGCACGACAGCCCATGAAGGGCCTAGGCCTACCAAGCAACCACTGCGCTGTTCAGCCATGTAACCTGCAGATTGCTGGGTGACGTTTAGTCATCCAACTTGTAGGCTACAGGTAAAATATAAGTGAAATCATAACTTCTCAGTGCATTGCAGATTCTGTAAAGCAAGTGTAAAGAAATATATAATTTAAAATATAAACTATGGAAAAACTTATGGGTTTAAAGGGGTGTTTTTTGGGGGGGGGATTGGCTTCCTTTTCTTGGTACTTAGTCGCAATCTCCCCTGGGATTTAGCGGAACACCCTTGAATCGGGTTTGGTGGCGGCTCCATTTTTCAACAAAAACTAAAATATAACTGCACGTGATGACCGTAATGCTCTCCACCAGTCGTAGCTTACCTATATGTACATGTATCTATTCTACCAGAAATACTGTACAAGAAATAAAGTGCCGAAAATAGAACACCTAACGGGCATTAAAAAATAATACTGTTGCAGGTAAAATAAATTAAACAAGAAGTAATCAATAAGATCGATGAACTAAAAACAAGAAGTAGTAACTAGGAACTGGTAAAATATCAATGGATCACTCAGAAATATCCAGACCTTGACAATAATTCAGAACTAACCAGCAGTCAATCGCAACAATGGACTAGATGCTCGGGAATACAATACCATCTGGCAAGGTTGTCGCTCTCTCAAATCACTCTAGCTCCCCTCCCCTCAACCCTCCACAACCCGCTCTCCATGACCTTGTTCTACTGCCCTGCCGCGTCTTGTTGCAAATACAGTAACACTTTTATTCACAAACTTCCCAAAGTGATCCCGACGATTCTATTCAACCGATTTAGGTTTTCGATGCGGCTTTAGAATCAATGAGTAAAACTCAACTTTCGTATTACCCGTTTTCTTTCGAATTTTAATCAGATATTTGAAAATCAAACAGCAGCATTTCTGTTTTTGAAATTAAAAAGTAAGCAATGAATTAATATCAATTCTGCTACTAGAAAGAGTACATATCAGTTTTCAGTTCACAGATCGGAGCTCCTCTTCGATACCAAAATAAATAAATAAATAAATAAATTCAGCTTCGCTTGCGCTGCCATCTGTTGAAATATATTCTTACCAAAGTGTCGGGACATTTAGCCTTGAAGAAAACGAATTGGCCAAAGACTTTTTTTTATCAACAAAACTTAAAATTGACAAATAACTTTGTTTGTGCCAGTTTTGATTTGCAAGGCGTTTTAAACATTCCCCATGGAGACAGTATGTTATTGTACTAGTCTAGAAAGTACTCAGTATACAATGAAACTGTGTACGAGAGTGGAAGTGGGAATGCATTTTGTTACATTCACAAATATTTGACAATGGTAGATCAGAGAGGAGATGTTAAGGAAGTATCTCTGTATTCAGATAGTTGTACTGGCCAAACTTGCCAAGACAGTATGAAGTTATGACTATACTCTGTATTACTGTCACCCCAATAGCTACTACTACTCTAAGGAACTTGAAGTAATGTAGAATAGTTTAGTAGTGAAAGGTGCGAACCTTTCTACCAACATAACCCAGCGATAATAATTAATTGAGAGAGATAAACTAAACAAAACTACGATTGATACAGAACACAATGGTTTCATCAAGGTAACATATAATTACAGAGACACAGAAAATAATACAATAGTTTGAATAACCTAACATATTACAAATAAAAAAGAACGAATAAAAAATTAAAATGAGGATTCAGACAGCAAGTTAAATAAGATAGAGTAATACTCAATTAATTTATAAATTACTGATCATGAGTCAGGGAAAATGAACATGCTGTGACTAGGGGAAGGAAAAATTTGCGGTTGCGAATGATTAAATGAAGTAATACGCAGGTGGTAATGTGTTTTAATAACCCTAAAAAATGGTGGAAAAAAAGTTTTTGAACTTTCGAATTTTGCATAAAAACGCGAACGTTAGCTTTTTTCCGTTTTAATCTTTACAGTGCACTTCCGATAATACGCGGCAATTAATGCACGAATTTTCGCAAATCATTGAAAACCGCTAATTATCCGCAGTAATGTTTTTAAGCCTATCAAAAAGAAAACTACTGGTTAAAATATTCAAATGTATTTTATGAACACACACAAAAAATATATATAATACTTTATAACACAGTATTGTAAGACACACTATGAGCATTATACAAATATTAAAAACTAAGGAAAATGACTGTCATCACTTTTTGTTTCTTAGATCGTTTAATTCTTCTAATTTTAGATTATACAATTCTGAAGAAAACAATATATAAGAACGAAAATTCACCTCGATTTTCTATATAAGAGGTAAGTGTGACTATAGACACACTAGCTTGACTGTGGGAACTATCGGGATTCCCGTCCCATCACTCCTTCACTCGATATGTACTGGATCTCAGTTTACCTCACCGACAGTAAAATTCCGTACAATATCCTCATCGCTTTCATGTCTGAAACCATGATTATCTTTATCGAAGTCTAACTACTGAATGTCACTTTCTTCTGCATCTTGATATTCATCCAGGTTTTGCCCTCATGTCATTGTAGTGAGACCACCTTGCCCATTAGAAATATCGTCGTCACAGAAGCAGACAAACGCTTGTTTTTGTGCGAGTGTAGTAGCCGTAATATTTTCCCATGACTTGACTGCATGGAGAGCATCCAACAAACATGGAAAGATCGGAAACTTAACGGTAGATAGTGTACCTCGCTTTCTGCATACAGCAACCTTGATCATCCAGGTAAGTTACTTAGTTATTGAGGTTATGAGGGCCAGAACAGAGAGGTCATCTGCCCCCTCATCCTAGTAACTACTCGATGTGTGGCATCATATAGTGCGCCTTTCAGACATGACTATCTAGATGACAAGTATCCATATCAAAATGTGCCAGTTTCCTGAACCAGTCTTAACCAGGTGGTCTTCTTGGTTTCATTCTGTAGTGTACCTGTTAAGAGTACTTGAAGGATGTTGTGCAATTTATGAATGAAGTGGTAGGGACTGATAACTCTGGTGTTGATTTTCTGAACAATGTTTCACATGACGACACACTTAAGATTCAAAGAATTTGGCACACACATCACTGAACTCATCCCTTCATTAGAAGGCCAGTCTTATCCAACTGTTCACCTTCTAGATGGGCATCTACAGAGAATTCAGTAAGCCCTTAAACTTGCTGTTTCTGGAAATTACAGTACCAACACTAAGGAGCTGTTGAAGGGTTATGGAAATGTGTTAAAAGGAAGGAAAATACATTCAGTTTTAGTAAACGCTGGGTCCCATGCTCTTAGAAAATTAATCAGCTTGAGATCCGTTGACCCTGGGAACAAGATTTACAAATGTGTGCGTTTGATCCAGCAGAAATAGTGCCAATGAACATTAATGAGGACCTTGCAAAGAAAATTGAGAAGTTGCCATTCTGTGGAACACTGGAAGAAAGTGAGGTGAAAAGAGGATACAATGAACTGCAAACTTTAATCAAGAAGCAGATGCATGACAGGACCAAGACAGACATTGTTGGAATTTTGCAAGGAATGACATTTGTATTTTCCGAAGTTCTCAGAATCTGTGTTGAAAACCACTTGGATACCCTGTTCAAATGCTAACTGTGAACTTTTGTTTTTCAGCTTAGGCCTCTCGTCCATTGGAAGCGGAAAGCTCCGAAAAGGTGCTAAATCGAATTCGTCCGAAGTCGCACAAAAACGCACGAACGCTCCAAAGACGTGGCTTGGTGGGGGACTGCGTACACAGAGCCCGTATCGTTCGTCAGTTTTTGTCCGAACAGCTGCAAAGTGAGAACCGATCCCGTTCTGTTGGGATTTTAGTTACGAACGAGTGCGAAGAGCGCAGTGAAAAATGGATTGTGAAATGTTAATTTTGCTTGTTCAGGAAAGGAAATATCTAAAATTAAAGAATTTCTTGAGCTTAGAAGAAATGTTGCCAAGAATGTAGCAAAATGTGTCCTTTCTCATTCAAAAATAGGAAAAGTGGTGTTCTTCGTCGGCTTGAAGATCATGCCACAAATGAGAAAATTCTCCGAACTCCTTTCTCTTTGCATAAATGTGATTCACCCACATTTCCCGTCTCCGTCGATATCGCCTGTGCGTGATACGTCGAATCAAAGGTGATAATTCCTAAGTGAAAAATTCTTCATCAGAATCATAATATGGAAAACTGTTTATACACAAATTGTGCTAAATGTTCCGGCATAACTCAACGAAATGACATTGTTTCGCCTCGGTGTGCAATTGGGCTCTTCAGTTGGTTAAAGCACACCTCACCAAGATACTGTCTAGTGCACACTGGGAAGGCCATTGCAAGACGTATTTGATACATGTGTATCCACGTCACGAGCAAAGCCAGTGCACTATGGGAGTCGAAACTCCACTCCAAAGCAATTATAACCTTACCTTGGCATTGAATATATAATTTTCGAAAGAAAAATATGTATTGTCCGTTGAGCCATCATATATTTATACACAAATTGTGCTAAATGTTCCGGCATAACTCAACAAAATGACAGTGTTTCGCCCCGGTGTGCAATTGGGCTCTTCAGTTGGTTAAAGCACACCTCACCAAGACACTGTCTAGTGCACACTGGGAAGGCCATTGCAAGACGTATTTGATACATGTGTATCCACGTCACGAGCAAAGCCAGTGCACAATGGGAGTCGAAACTCCACTCCAAAGCAATTATAACCTTACCTTGGCATTGAATATATAATTTTCGAAAGAAAAATATGTATTGTCCGTTGAGCCATCATATATTTATACACAAATTGTGCTAAATGTTCCGGCATAACTCAACAAAATGACAGTGTTTCGCCCCGGTGTGCAATTGGGCTCTTCAGTTGGTTAAAGCACACCTCACCAAGACACTGTCTAGTGCACACTGGGAAGGCCATTGCAAGACTTATTTGATACATGTGTATCCACGTCACGAGCAAAGCCAGTGCACTATGGGAGTCGAAACTCCACTCCAAAGCAATTATAACCATACCTTGGCATTGAATATATAATTTTCGAAAGTTTCGACTCCCATAGTGCACTGGCTTTGCTCGTGACGTGGATACACATGTATCAAATACGTCTTGCAATGGCCTTCCCAGTGTGCACTAGACAGTGTCTTGGTGAGGTGTGCTTTAACCAACTGAAGAGCCCAATTGCACACCGGGGCGAAACACTGTCATTTTGTTGAGTTATGCCAGAACATTTAGCACAATTTGTGTATAAATATATGATGGCTCAACGGACAATACATATTTTTCTTTCGAAAATTATATATTCAATGCCAAGGTAAGGTTATAATTGCTTTGGAGTGGAGTTTCGACTCCCATAGTGCACTGGCTTTGCTCGTGACGTGGATACACATGTATCAAATACGTCTTGCAATGGCCTTCCCAGTGTGCACTAGACAGTATCTTGGTGAGGTGTGCTTTAACCAACTGAAGAGCCCAATTGCACACCGGGGCGAAACACTGTCATTTTGTTGAGTTATGCCGGAACATTTAGCACAATTTGTGTATAAATATATAATGGCTCAACGGACAATACGTATTTTTCTTTCGAAAATTATATATTCAATGCCAAGGTAAGGTTATAATTGCTTTGGAGTGGAGTTTCGACTCCCATAGTGCACTGGCTTTGCTCGTGACGTGGATACACATGTATCAAATACGTCTTGCAATGGCCTTCCCAGTGTGCACTAGACAGTGTCTTGGTGAGGTGTGCTTTAACCAACTGAAGAGCCCAATTGCACACCGGGGCGAAACACTGTCATTTTGTTGAGTTATGCCGGAACATTTAGCACAATTTGTGTATAAATATATAATGGCTGAACGGACAATACATATTTTTCTTTCGAAAATTATATATGGAAAACTGTCCCGGAGAGCCATCTCGTCTCTGAATCCGGACGAATACTGAGGCAATGGACGATAGGCATTCGCACGATTTCGTAAGAACGGTGTTCGCTCGAATTCGTTGCTTCGCAGTTCGCAGCATTCCACTCCCAATGGACGAGAGGCCTTACACTAGCACGTAAAGTGATATGCGTAATCGTTTGTCACAAAGGAATTTGGATATCTTCACTGAAGTATACTTTGAAGGACGACTAAAATGTGTTATGTAATGCAGGTTATCCACTATATTTAAAAAATCCTGCCCAAAATTTATCATTTTGAAAGTACCGAAATGTGCACGTGAAACCACCGAATTTGCCACTTTAAAATACCTCTTTCTTCACTCTGAAATTCTCGAAAAATTCCTATCCCTAGCTATGATCTTTCGATAGGCAAAGCTCAGCTCCAACGATCCACATTTCTCATAAAATCCTTACATACATTCAATTATATGCCATTACCTTATATCTAACGACGTGCAACTAATTATCCAGCATAATAATAATAATCCAACGATATACAATAAGCTGGGGAGGTTGCAGAGAGAAGCAGAACGTGCAGGACTGATGATTAACACCAACAAGACCAAAGAGATGAGGATAAATTTTGACGTCACGACTAGCTTGACAGTCAACGGAAAGGAAATTGAGCGAGTCGAGTCCTTCCTGTACCTTGGGAGTATAGTCACAAATGATGGGGGAGCAGAGGAAGATGTTCGAAGCCGTATCAGGAAGGCAAATGGTGCCTTTGTCCAGCTCTACCCCATCTGGAGAAATAGAAACATTTCCAGGAAGACCAAGCTCCGCCTTTTCAATAGCAACGTAAAGTCGATTCTTCTCTATGGCTGTGAAACATGGAAAGTCACAAAACCGATCAACAACCAGCTACAGGTGTTCATTAACAGATGTCTGCATCATGAATGTGAGGTGGCCGGACATAATCTCAAATGAAGATCTTTGGACCATCACCAATCAACAACCGATTAACATCCAGATCAAGGAGAGGAAATGGCGCTGGATCGGTCACACACTAAGGAAGCCGGACGGAGCTGTTGAGAGGGCGGCGCTAGACTGGAATCCTCAAGGTGCCAGGAAGCGAGGTCGACCTAAGAAGACCTGGAAGAGGACGATCGAAAATGAAATTGCAGAGGTGGACAAGAACTGGAGTCAAGTGAAGAGAATAGCCAGGAACCGTACTGCGTGGAGAAATTACGCCAAGGCCCTATGCTCCGGAAGGAGCGGCAGGAATTAAGTAAGTAAGTAACGATATACAATTAAATCCATAATTCTTTCATAAATATCAAGAGCTCGACTAATTATGACCGTGTCGTGGGAAAATCTTTTAATGTCTACTCGCTTATAGCAAAATGACAAGTGAATTCATTCTTCAAAAAAACATCTAGGAACAATACAGCTGGTGTCCAGGCAACGAAACTAAAGATAAAGGATAAAATATATATTGCAATAAGTAATACATCAAACGGACCTATATCAGGCAAGCTAATATGATCAGAGCAAGAAGGAAAGAAATCATAATAATAATTAAGGTTAGGATCAAGACACGCAAGATTGAAAGTCAACAACACAAGTCTGAAGGACGAGGCTTGACACAAAAAATAATAATAATAATAATAATGAAGAATCCCAAATAAAAAGAAAATGAGACCAAGAAAGGAAAACGGAATAACATTACATTACGCCTAAATAGTACAAACCTACCTTATTCAATGTGATGACCATTTACAAACATAATGTTTTACGGTTAATAGGTTGAAACTGTACTTACATAGTAGAAATGATCTAAGCTGAATTACTGTATGCTAATTGTGAAGAACGATCTCAACTATTAAAGACCAATCTCTTCCCCGCCTCACATAAACTAAGTGCCGCAGGACTTGATGGGGGTTCTTGAACTCGTTAACACTGCCTAATTAAGGCCTAGGTTTATTGAGATTATGGCAGAAAGTGCATTCTTCATGCTAAGTATTTTCCCTGCTGGCCCCCAATACTTATTCATTGCCTGGCTTGATTTTTGTTATGTTGTTACCTTATTGTTGACGGGATTTCTGGCTAATATTGTGAATAGGGGTGACCTCTCCAAGAATGTGTGCTCATTTAGATTATCTGGGTTTAATTTAGCTACGTGAATTTCTATGGCTTCTTTAATGTCAAGTTCCCTACCTTTTGGTTCGCAGTGTACGATTTTTTAGGTGTTTTTTTATTGATATCACGCCAGGAGATGGCAGTTCAATACGCCGCGACGGGATCTTGCAGTACGCATGCGCGGCCCGCCTATTCCAAACCTAAATATATTGGCTTCCCACGTGCCAATGGTTGTTATTGCAGCAGACGAAAGGAGGAATGTGCTGCGTATCGCGCATTCCAAAATCATTCAGTTGGTCACTACTTGCTTCACTCACTCAGCACATTCCTTCTTTCACTGGCTGCGTGTCGTCTGCTGCAATAATAACCTTTGGCATGCGGGGAGCCGATATATTTAAGTTTGGAATAGGTGGACCGTGCATGCGTACTGCAAGACCCCCCACACCCCGTCACAGCGTGTTCAACTGCATCTCCTGCCGCGATGACAATATACTTATGGCCCTATGGACCATCGAATTGAAGCCTGCAAATTTGTGTGTGCTTGGGTGGTTGGAGCAATTGTCAACAGTTTGAGTGGGCTTGCAAAAGATCAAGAACGACAGGTTATTGTTCGACTGTTCAATTGTTATATTGAGGTAGTTTATGATTCGCTCTTTTTCCGACTCCTTAGTAAATTTGATTGAATGGTATAAACTGTTGATGTCTTGTTAGATCCAATCTTCATTTGCTGAATCCGTGTCGTATGCAAAGTACATCGTCCACGTACTTACTCCATTGTATAATCCCATTTGCCTGGTTGTCTCTCAGATAATTATTTTCTATGATGTTTATGAAAATCTTGGCTACTAGACCGCTTAGCTAATATGAACACCCCTGGTTTTAGTCATGCACAGTGGGGGGTAGTCACGCATCAATAATCTTTATCCAGGACCGTGGTTTTGGCAATTATTTCTTTTTTCACATAATTACTAAGTTACGTGTGTCGTGTGGTGTATTGGACATGTTGGCAATGCAATATGACGTCAATGTCTCGGCCAGAAACATCTGCCGTCGTTGAAAAAGCTACAAATAAAAACCTTCATTTAAGCAATACCTGCCAAACTCGCAAACTGAAAAATCGGGAGGTTTTGAAGGCGATCGATTGTCTAATCATATTTCTTCGCCATACCCTATTACCGAGGAACTGACAAAATCGCTCAAATCAAAATATCACAAAAGCCTACCGGCATATTAATGCCAACATCTAAGTTATACACAAATAATACAATACAATATTCCGCAGCCTACAACTACCTCTCATCCACAGGCTATTATGAAAACTTCTAGGAATACACGCTGAATTAATTAACCATTGACTATTTCAAACGAAGAGATATTCAAATCCAACTAAGCGGGACACGTGGTTTTGGAGAATAACAGCATCTATAAATTATTGATATGAAGCGAAACTGCGGTATCGAAAAACACGTAAACTCGACCTGTTCAATGGATGGCTGAAGTTTTGCCATCTCGCACATTTAGTGCGAAATTACGTGCGAGGTCTTTGAAAAAAATCGGGAGATTTAATACGTTAAGCGGGAGGACAGGAGAAATGGTGTAAAATCGGGAGTCTCCCGCCTAAATCGGGACAGTTGGCAGGCATGAATATTAGTGATATTTGACAGTATTCTCAATGTGCAGCAGTGATATTTGACAGTATTTTCAATTCCTAATGACTCCCAGAAAGGTATGTGAATGATGTATGTTCAACAATATGGACTATTATAGATCGCGATACATTTGCGTATAAAAATCCCCTAAAACAAAATGGCGGCATTGATGAGGTCATCAGCGACATCACGAAATACTCCTCTGGCAAGCTTACGGGAAAAGCCTGGGGTAAACAGAAACACAAATTAGCATTTACAAGAAACCTTCAAAACACGATGTGTATCGCGATCTGTATTGACTTATATAGCTCAACTACAGATCGAAATTTCCGAATTTCAACTCAGCAATTCTTCTAGGTTTGTGCCGTGTCTTGTGTGGGGTTTCGCCTAGGACACCAAGCTGGCTCATCAGCGGGCTCTTGGTGTCCCCGCCCGGACCCCCACAGGAGTGATGAACTGCGCGCCACCTCCCTTTATATTAGGTGCAACTGCACCACTTGACTGCGAGAACTAAAAGCTCAAGCAGCCTTAACCTCCCTATGAAGGCTTCCAAAAAGATGGTATATTGGCTTTCACGGCCGGTGAATTAAAACTCAGCAATTCTTCTAGGTTTGTGCCGTGTCTTGTGTGGGGTATCGCCTAGGACACCAAGCTGGCTCATCAGCGGGCTCTTGGTGTTTATGAAAATGTTGGCTACTAGACCGCTTAGCTAAACCCCTGGTTTTAGTCATGCACAGTGGGGGTAGTCACGCATCAATAAGCTTTATCCAGGACCGTGGTTTTGGCAATTACCAAGAGCCCGCTGATGAGCCAGCTTGGTGTCCTAGGCGAAACCCCACACAAGACACGGCACAAACCTAGAAGAATTGCAGAGTTTTAATTCACCGGCCGTGAAAGCCAATATACCGTCTTTCCGAATTTCAGCTTATATTTATAAAATTTTGTTGGTTGGTTGGTTCCTTAGTTTAGGGGCTGCGACAACGCGGTCATGTAGCCCCGTGTACTTTGGGTGTGTGTAGAATCTGTCTGATAACCGGTGTTAATTGTGATGACTGTATTAGTGTGTGTATCTGTTTTTTAATTCAAGTAGAGACTGCAACTTTGAATTTTCAAATAGTTCCTACTTTTGCCGCCAAACGCCACCGTCAACGACTACTAGGCCTAGTTCAGAACTAGCTACTAGACGCCACCGCAGTCATAAAATTTTGTATTGCGATCTGTAATTGAGCTATATAGCTATATAGATCAATTACAGATCATGATACAGATTGAAATTACCGGATTTCAGCTTAAATTTAAACATTTTGTATCACGATCTATAAATTACAGATCGTGATACATATCGAAATTTTCGCATTTCAGCTTATGTCTTTAAAATTTTGTATCACGATCTGTAATTGGCCAATATGGTCAATTAGAGACCGCGATACAAATTGAAATGAACACATTTCAGCATTTATAAAATTTTGTATCGTGATCTGTAATTGACCTATAGTGCGTCTCTACCTTAAAAGACAGTATGCGTTAAATGGGGCGCGCTGAGGCCAGATCTGCTGCGTATACAAAGTTCTGAAAGGCCAGGCACAATACATGTTAACATAACACTTATACAGGCGTGGGTTTACGCAAAACTCTCAAAATTGCCGAAATATTTGTCTGTTGTATATAACTGTACCTCATGCCTTGCAGCGAACGACGGTACAAAATTTAGATATGATACAGTACACCAAACCTCAGAGCGCATTTTTAATGCACAAATTATAATTTATAATTTTCAATTATTCATGAATATGATAATAAAGCCTCCGTGGTTTAGGCGGCAGCACGCCGGCCTCTCACCGCTGGGTCCGTGGTTCAAATCCCGGTCACTCCATGTGAGATCTGTGCTGGACAAAACTGAGGCAGACAGGTTTTTCTCCGGGTACTCCGGTTTTCCCTGACAAAATTTCATTCCAGCAACACTCTCCACTATCATTTCATTTGTCATTCATTTAATCATTGCCCCAGAGGAGTGCGTCAGGCCTCGGCAGCCGGCACAGTTCCTATCCTCGCAGCTAGATAGGGGCTTCATTCATTCCATTCCTGACCCGGTCGGAGACCGGAAGCAGGCTGTGGATTTTTCATGAATATGATAATATTATATGTCATAATATTACATTTTCTCGGATATCAAACAGTAGGTTATAATAAATTTTAATATGACATTTTTCACGAATATAATAATATCAGAAAATTGAAAGTTAAAAAGCACATCACATACCAGCAGGCCTGCACACTATCCTCTGGGGGTGGTATTAACCCTTCCACAAATTCCTCCCTGTCCCTGGATGGTCCAGTTCCAGCCGAATCAGAACCGCGATCCATCGAAAGTGGAAGAAGATGAAGATGATGACGAAGATGACAAGCGTATCAAAAATTGTTCCTCGTCATCTTGAATCTCATCTGCTTTCCACAGTTCACTTTCGATTCGTTTGGTGTGGTTCATGTAGTTTGCCCAACTTTGTGTGGTCACTTAGTGGTATGCAGCCGAAATTAAAGTCTTCATCTCTTGTTTTTTGAATGAGACGTTGTTCAATTTTATATAGTTCTTCACTTGTGCCCATACCATTTCGATGGGATTAAGTTCACAGTTTTACGGTGGCAAGCGAAGGACATATTTTCCTGCTGATTTGGCCATCTTTTCAATGATGTATTTATTATATCTCTCTCTGGTTTGATTCACAATAAAAAGAAGCTCTCGCATTAGCATATCATTTCGAAAAGGGATCCCCTTTTGAGTGAGTCAGTCTACAATTAGGTCTTTTCTCCATGACGATGTAGGTAAAAGTTCTCTTTTCTGACTGTGATAGCCTGCATTGTCTATTACTACGATAGATCCTTCGTGAACATTGGGCAACAATTGCTCGGCAAACCATTTTTCATACAGTTCACCTGTCATTTCATCGTGAGCGTCTGCCGTGTTCTTTTGGCACAGAAAGTTAACTCGGCACCATTAACAAACCCTTGTTCATTCCCGGCATGAACCAAGGCAAATCTCGACCCCTGAGCCCTAGGTGGCCTAAGACCTGTGCTAACACCCTCAATTGCTGCCTGACGAGCACTTTTAATTTTAGTATCTCCCCATTCGTTTGTCACGGTGTGGCCCATGTCCACCCAAGACTCGTCAGTAAAAACAATAGATTTGCCTTCATTCCTAAATCTTTTCAAGTCCTTAAGATACTTTTTCAACTCTGAGATTTGCTGATGACATGGTTATCTTGGCCGAAACGCCTGAGGATTTGAATGAGATTTTGAATGGTATGGACTCCCTCTTAAGGAATGAATACATGATGAAAATTAATTCTTCTTCTTCTTCGTCTTTTCCCGTTCATGCGGGGACGACGTTCCTGACAAGTAGTTTCCATTTTCCTCGGTCTCAAATAGTGTTTTCTGTTAACTGCTTCTCCCGGAGATCATCATGCACGCAGTCCATCCATCTTCTTCTAGGCCTGCCTTTCTCTCTTGCCTTCCACCTCCAGACCAAGCACTCGCCTTCCTACATAACTCTCATCCCTGCGCTTAATGTGACCATACCAGAGCAAGCGTCTTTCTTGCACTTTTTTTGATATTTTAGTCACTTTTACGCTGCCTCGTATGAAGGTGTTTTTGATGTGATCGTTCCTTGTAACACCACACATCCATCTTAGCATCTTCATTTCAGCTACTTCCAGTCGCTTGCACTGTGACTGCACTGTTGGCCAAGTTTCTGCTCCGTATAGCATTGCAGGTCTCACTGCACATTTATAGGCTTTACCCTTTACTTGGATATTCAGTCTCCTGTCACAGAGAACACCAGATAACCTTTTCCAGTTTAACCAGGCAGCCTGAATTCGGTGGGTAATTTCCAGATCTAGATTGCCATCGTTAGATACAGTGGATCCCAGATACTTGAAACTGTCCCTTGCCTGTAGCTGGCTACCATCCATCTGAATAGTTTCATTTCCAGTTCCTCCAAGGCACAGGTATTCGGTCTTATTCCTACTGATTTTAAGGCCTCTGTCCTCTATGGCTCTTCTCCAGCATTCCAGTTTATATTCCAGCTCTTCCCTGTGTGTGCTACATAAGACAATATCATCTGCAAATAGCATACACCAAGGAGCTGGTTCTCTTAAGTTTTCAGAGAAGACATCCATTATTAGATCAAAAATATAGGGGCTTAGTGCAGATCCTTGGTGAAGACCTACTTGAACCGGTATAGTATCTGACAATCCTACACTGCTTCTAATTCGTGTCCTTGTTCCACGGTACATATCCTGAACAATGCGCACATACTTCTCCGGTACTCCCTTGCATCTCATGCATCTCCATACCTCCTGATGGGACACTCGATCATACGCTTTCTCTAGGTCTATGAACACCATATGCAGTTCTTTTCTCTTCTCCCTGTGCTTTCCATGACCTGCCTTAGTGCAAAAATAGCATCTGTTGTTCCCTTTCCCGGCATAAATCCAAACTGTTCATCTCCTATTGTCGTCTCCACCCGAAGCCTACTTTCAATAACTTTCTCCCAGATCTTCATGATGAAAATGAATAAATGTAAAAAAAAAATCTGGAATGCAGCCGAAATAAATCAGAAACCTCTATGGACATCAAATTGGCAGGTGAAAAGCTATAGGAAGTAGGAGATTTCTGTTACTTAGGAAGCAAAATACCAGTGATGGATGAAGCAAAGAGGATATAAAAAGTAGGTTGGCTCAGGCAAGGAAAGCCTTTCTACAAAAAAGGAATCTGTTGACATCGAATATAGATTTAGGTATTAGGAAGTCATTTTTGAAAGCCTTTGTCTGGAGCGTGGCACTCTATGGAAGTGAAACTTGGACTATTGGTGCAGCAGAAAAGAGGAGAATTGAAGCATTTGAAATGTGGTGTTACAGGAGAATGATGAAGATCAGATGGGTAGATAGGGTGACAAACGAAGAGGTATTAAGACGTGTGGGAGAGGAGATATGTTTCTGGCGACTGTTAATGAAGAGAAGAGAGAGGTTAGTAGAACACATACTAAGACACCCAGGAATAGCAAGCTTAGTTATGGAAGGAAGGGTTGAGGACGAGAACTGTAGGGGTAGACCAAGGTTAGAATATGTTAAACAGATTGCTTTGGATGTAGGGTGTGGTAGTTATGTAGAGATGAAACGATTAGCTCAAGACAGGGAGGTATGCATCAAACCAGTCAAAAGACTGAAGACTCAAACAACAAGAAGATACTTATGACGCCACCTGATTATATAATTCCTTTCAATCAGGGCACATTTGTTGGCTCTTCTTACATATTCAAACCCTATGTCATAAAGAAATCTATTTAAAGTGGACCTCGAAAAATTTGGCAGTGTTTCATCACTGTTTACTCTGTTCAAAACTATATTTAATGTTGGTGGTATGTTTTGAAAGAACAATGAATGAACGATGCGACGGACTCCGCTTTGTACTATTCCATCATACTTTATTAACCTAGCATTTTTTTTTGTGTACTCGCTCTATTAGGTTTTGATTTTGCTGGCGTTCTCAGAGGACCTTCCTTCTTTTCCTATCTTATTCTATATACTTAACGTTTTGAACACGCAGTAGCTTCTGCTGCCTTTTCAACTGCCTCAGTAACGTTCATGTTCTTTAAGAGATAATTTAATATATTCAGTACTATAATCCGTTCTCTACAGTGCTATTTGCCAATACTATGCCGCTTTCTAGTTGCTGTATTCATAGTGAATATTACAATAGTAAATATAATAGTAACATAATAATAATTAACACAATTTATAAAAAACACAAGGACCACTTCACTTCACACCACAACAAATTTAATAACACTGAGCTCAGGGGTAGCCCAGAATCTTTTCCTACACTCATCAAACACAGTCGTGATGATAACAAGCCTGCCTGAATAAACAAACTATCGCTCCGTCAATTAGTGCTGAGCGGGAGAATTATGCTAAGTGCGATAACTTATGAATGCTATCTGATACCGAGCTCTTGTTTGTTTTAAAAACTATGTCAAACATTAATGAACATTTCTTCTCGCTTAGTAACCGACGTAAAGTAAACAGCAAAAAACTTTCTCGCTACCTGACTTTTCTGTGATACCATCCTATAATTTTCAAGAACGTTTAATAAAAAAAATTATAACTTTCTTAATATGAAACAAATTACTGCCCTGAGAAGTAGGATATATTCTGCCAACATCAGGCAAGATAAAAATAAATTCTTAATCTGTTGTGATCATCAGTTCATTAGCTATGGCATGATAAGTTTCATATGTGCATAAAAATAGATTCGTGCTATAATATCGTAATTATGAAAATTGGGCCATGTGTTAAATTATTTATGGCTTTTAATTTTACATCATCATAAAGAACGGTAAATTCTCTATAAGATCACGCAAACATTTTCTTAGATTTATCACTTTGCATTACTGGGAAATGGCAACATCGCCGGGGTAGAAGAGGACGAAGCTAATTGCAGGACATATGAGTGCGAGTTATATATATATAACTCCATCTTTGAGAGGCAAATAGTACATTTAATCCCATACCGTCTTTTAAGGTAGAGACGCTCTATAGAGAGATCAATTAAAGATCACGATACACATGGACATTTTCACATTTCAGCTTTTATTTATAAAATACTGTATGTATCCCTATCTTTACTTTACCTATCCAGGTCAAGTAAAGATGGGGATGCATATTTCATAAATATAAGCTAAAAAGCCAAGATTTCATAACGTATCACTTCGCCACAATAAAGGCAAATATATATAACTCCGCTATACCGGTCGCAAGCCCGGGGCCTCTTCTTGCAAGAGTCGAGGAAGGAGGAGCGGGAGGAGTAACAACCTCGTTAAGAAACCAGCGTTCAGCTGGCCTGGCTGATAGCACCCTGTTAGGGCCCCTGCCTAGGGTACAGGTGAAAACTGGACAACGGCTTCTGAGGCGGATGAAGATGGTTGGCATCATCTCAACGGAAACGAAGGCAGAAGAACCAATATGGGGAAGATTGGTCTCCTCAGCCTTGGAAGGCAACCAAGCTATGGGAGAAAATCCTAATTCAAACCTACTGGAGCTCACAACCTCGGCAGTAACTTGATCAGGGGGTTAAACCTCTGATCCCCCTAACCAATCTTCAACTAAAGCAAGGAAAGTAAACGCACAGAATTAACTACCCCAGGTGGTATCAAATCCACCTCCACTCTCGGCGGTGTTAGTGAGCCTTTAGTGTCTGGAGAGCCCATGCTTTAAGGAAAGGCCGGAGCGTCCTGGAACCAGTAACAACGAGATCAGACATAAACAACAAAACTACTTCGTCACATTGAACATCAACTCGCTACTTAAGATAGGCAAACTGAAGCATTTAACAGACACTTTGACTAATCACAAGATACTGCTCACAGCAAAACAGGAAACCAGATATACTGATGAACATGCCTTTGACTCCCAGGGCTACCGTATTTTCAAAGAAAGGTAGAATGTACGAGAATGAAGAACGTACCACACCTGTGGACTGGTTTTATTGTAAGCCATAAGATACTGGATTCAGTTACTGACTTCAGCTCACTCAATAGACGAGTGTCTTTACTAACCTTCCGGCGCACAAACAAGGTCTACACTGTAGTAAATGTCCATGCACCCATCAATGAGGACAATAAGCGTAACCCTGAAAATACGGACATGTTTTGGGAAGAACTAGAGGACATCATATGCAAGGTCCCAGAGCGTCAGACAATCATCTTACTCGGCGACTTCAACGCCCAATTAGGGAAAGAACGCAAGTACAGAGACATTGTGGGAGATTTCCCGGCCAACACAAGGACAAATAGGAATGGAGAGTGCCTAGTAGTAAGGCCTTGAAAATGAAGTCAATGGATTTCAAGAGACTACCAAGGAAGCAAAAGACCTGGACATCACCTAACTGTCTATTGGGATAATTCCAAACAGACCATGTTGCCATCTCAAAGAAGTCCCATAGAGAGATTCAGAATGTTAGAGTGTTAAGAGGAGCAAATTTGGACTCTGACCACTATCTCTCCAAGGTCAAGCTAAGATTTCTACCTCGGAATACTAAGTTTGATTTAGAAAAACTTTCAAATTGCAACCAGTTCATGGAGAAAATTGAAACCCTGGAATGTAAAACCTGGAATGAAGTGAGGGAGAACCTAGTGAAATTTACAACGGAGATTGCGCCATTGCTGAAGCAGAAGAAGGATGCATAGTGGACTACCTATAATGAAGCGGTGACACAGAGACAGGCAGCCTGGCTAAAGTGGAATTCACAGAAGACACAAAACAGGAGGGATAAGTTCATAGAGCATTGAAAGTTAACTCCAGGATCATCCGACAAGTAAAACGGCAGTTCACAAAGGACCAATTGACTCAGTTGGATGGCGATTTCAAGAAGAACACCAGAAATTTCTACAGAAGCTTTAAGCGGAACCTCAGCCGTTATAATCCTCCCAGCCTCCAGTTCAGAGGACCGGATGGGCAGATAGCCTATAATGATATAGACAATTGCCACCTTCTGGCCAAGTACTTCGAGAATCTCCTTAACTGTGAATCACCTGACACATTCTTCACTTATCAAGACACCATCAGGCAACCAAACTCTCAACCACCAACCAAAGAGGAAGAAGAAGAAGTGATAGACATCATCAAGTCCTTGAAAAACAACAAAGCATCAGGAGAAGACGCAATTGTAGTGGAACTATGGAAACAAGCAGGGAATAGGACTATAGGCAAGTTGACAGAAATCTTCCATGACATTTGGGAGACTGAAACATTGCCTAGTGACTGGACATCTGCTTTGATTCATCCCCTACATAAAAAAAGTAGACTTGACCGACATCAACAACTATCGAGGAATCTCGTTAGTACCTGTGACATACAAGATCTTTTATAAGGCCTTATTAAGCAGAGCTGAACCCCAGCTAGATCCTTGGCTAGGGGAATACCAGGCAGGATTTAGAAAAGGACGCTCTTGTACGGAACAGATACTCAACCTGAAATCAGTGCTACGGCAAGCAAAAATGGCTAGTAAGAAATATGTCATCATTTTTGTTGATTTTAAGAAGGCGTATGATACGGTTGACAGACCTACTCTCATGAAGATCCTGCAAGAATTAGGATTGGACAAGAAGACACATAAGCTTATCCAACAGACTTTAAATAACACCAGGTCACGAGTGAAGTTCAGGGGAGCCCTCTCTGAAAGTTTTGAAATTAAGTCTGGAGTAAGACAGGGAGACGGTCTCTCACCTCTCCTCTCTATAGTCCGGTCAGGATATTCAGACCCGTGCGCTTTTTGGGGGAACCTTTTTTTGATGATTGCAATTCATTTCTGACATGCTAAGGATGAAATTTAGCTTGGGAGTCATTTTTGTAATTTTGGCGTTTGGCCGCTATATTGGAAAATGGTGACCAGTCTTCACGAAATGAGAAAATAGAAAAATCTCCCCAACTACTTGGACAATTTTCATGGTTAAGATACCTCTGGATAGGTATTTAATCGTTCTCTATGTTTTACAATGTGACTGGTTCCAATCTGAAAGGGAAAAGGAAACAAAGATGCATTTTTGTTATGCTTTTCTTTATGGATGTATACTTTTGGTGTAATATTACTGAATATCAAATACCGATAATGTCATTAGTATAATGTCTTCATAGGATAGACGTATCTGTAGTAGTATCAATTGGAATTCAGTAAAGTTTATTTTATTCCGCCCTATTCAATACAATTCAAAGACTCTGTTCATGGAAAACTAAGATACATGTTTCGGGTACGTATGGTCCCTTCTTCAGTCCTTATAGTGACCTAAATTTAACATTTGAACATCATAAGAAATCGATATAATCCTGGATAGAGTAACCATTAAAATTCTAAAACTAATAATACTATCAAAGAATGCGCTATGTTATATGCCTATGTGTAAAAGATAATTATTGTATTAAAAATATGTAGGTTATTATACTAAAAAACAACATTGATATATATGGCCTTGTGTAGCCTAGTTATATACATAGTGCACTGTGAATTTAAAAATAGAGGACATATTAAAACATGATTAAAATGACTCGGACAGTATTATATTATAGACTTTTTGGTTTGGGACTGCAATGTGTCCGTTCGTTGTGCAAATGTAATAGTCCAAAACTGTGAATTCTTCTCTGGAATGGTGTTCTTCCAATATACGCTGGCCCATTTTATCATTGGTGAGTGGCGTGGATGCGGTTCAAGTCGCGTGCGACACGGTGCCGATAGTAAGCGTATTATAACGAATTTATGTTCTGAAAGATTGAAAGAAGAAAGAAAAAACTACATTAGGGTCGATATTCTTCGAAAGAAATGTAGGTAAAAAGAAAAGAAAGAAAAATTCATTGGCTGACTTACTCGTGGAAAGTTGAAACTGCGGCATCCAATTCCGCTGATTCAAAGAATTGAGACGTAGATGGGGGTGGGGAAGAAAACTGTGCATAAAGAATAATAAAATTTTTATAAATATCGAGCAAAAACAACTTATTATGGTGGTGGTGGTGGGATAGAGATAACAAACTTGAAATGGAGGGTATTTGTCAATCAAATGCGCATCTTACCTTGCGTGTGTGCCGTAGCTGAAGCCTCTCAGCATACTGCTGGTCTAAGTTAAGAGCTCTGTAGTGTCGCGTGCGGGGAAGGACACGTCAGCAGAGGGCATGTCAGAAATTCACAGTGCACTATGTATATAACTAGGCTACACAAGGCCATATATATCAATGTTGTTTTTTAGTATAATAACCTACATATTTTTAATACAATAATTATCTTTTACACATAGGCATATAACATAGCACATTCTTTGATAGTATTATTAGTTTTAGAATTTTAATGGTTACTCTATCCAGGATTATATCGATTTCTTATGATGTTCAAATGTTAAATTTAGGTCACTATAAGGACTGAAGAAGGGACCATACGTTCCTGAAACATGTATCTTAGTTTTCCATGAACAGAGTCTTTGAATTGTATTGAATAGGGCGGAATAAAATAAACTTTACTGAATTCAATTTGCGTCAATACAGGCCAATATGAGCGATTTGACGAATCAATTGGAATGTTTTGAAATCTATGTGCATCATTAATTTTATGTCCGTTGAACATGTGAAAGCCACAACACATATCCTTCTGTCAATCACGGAACTCCTCCTCTGTGTCGCTGTATTCTATGGATGAATCATGAACAGGTGAATTGACTTCTTCTTATATTTCTTCGACAAATTCCTCTGCAAAGGTTTGTTTGGTTTGAGGAAATTGGACTCCACTTGGAAGTGAGGGTATTGTGTGCGTGATGGGTTGCAATCCATCTTGGAGCTGTTCCCATCCAAAGTTAGTCGGGAGCAGCCGTTTTGCAAACCTTGCATTCTTATATTCATAAGCTTGCAAGTGACTTCGAAGACAGTGTTATCTAAATGAGTCTTCGTCAGGAGGCAATCTGGCAAAATCGTAACATCGCAACTGCCACCATTTACGTGCTCGGGCTTCGCACCATCTTTTGCTCACTGGGTCATTGTAGATGATCCTAATTCTGAACAACTGCAGTTGAAGGAACAGCTCATCGGATAGTTTGTCATTAACTCCAAGTTGCTGTATTACCTGTAGGTGTGTCATATTAATTGGCTGAAGAATGCGCTTCATTGCTTTGACCTTCCCCAAGCCGAAGAAACCTTCTACTGTGTCACACCCGGTGAATGTGTAGACTCCTAGAGCAGCACAGGCTTTGTCTTGTTCTGAGAACAGTAAGTGACAGTTGTAGAATTCTGTACCATTTCCGGATTTCTTCTTGTACATATACATATCCTGTTCAGTTAGGTGACTGTTGTATGAATCAATAACCCATACATCTCTGTCCTCGAAATCAAAAACAAATGAATCAAAACCGCCTAACTGTGCAGCTTGGAAAAACGCCCTGGTATCGGCTTCAGATGAACATGGTGCTTCGAATCGAGGGTCGCATTCGCCAGATGTGAGATCATAGCAGGAAAGATCCATGGTGTAATACCAGTCAGCACAATGCTCGTAGGATTGCCACACATTCAGAAAGAAATGTTGCAGCCTCTGTTTGTTTGCAGGCTTCGACAGAAATGAATGCCAGGCATTCCCTGTAGGCATTTGCTGGTCAGCAACTGGGTAAACGTTTGGGACGAACCCATACGACGCTTTTGCTCATGATATTTCGTACTTTCAATCATTGTAAATATCATTGATTAGGTGAAAAGCTACAGCTTGAGAATGGCAATTTAGTAAGTATTTGTAGAGGTTGAAGGCATAATCACTCCAAGTCTTGCACGCTGATACCTTGTTCCATGCCATTCCGACATCTATGATGGCATGGTAATGTGGTGGCGGCATCACAGGTTGAAGAGTCAACAATGTCCTGAATTTTGACTTGACTGGTTTATGGAGCATACAGTCAGCTGTAAAAAGAGAGAGGCTCACTGTTGTTATTC
Source organism: Meconema thalassinum (assembly GCA_946902985.2). NCBI lineage: Eukaryota > Metazoa > Arthropoda > Insecta > Orthoptera > Tettigoniidae > Meconema > Meconema thalassinum. The sequence goes on along the minus strand of OX336388.2, from coordinate 1,940,652,663 downwards.
TGTATTGCATGATATCCAGTCGAGTTATGGTAGGGGTATCTCCGCTCGTTAAGAGATCGATAACTTGCTTCGTTGCACTTTGGTCTACCAATATCCTTACATTTTGCTTGCTCTTTGCAATGCACACTGTCTGTGTGGCAAATGTTTTGCTTTTTATTTTGCTGATAGAATTGTGCAGAGATCTAGTTCCAGAAGAAAGTCTGTCCAATATTGCTACTGCCATGGTATTCCCCTCATCATGGGCTGTGCGCAGGCTCTTGACTACTTCCTCCGTCGCTGGCTGTCCAGTGCACAGTGAGCGAAGATTTGGTTGGCATATGTTCCATGGGTCCATATCCCACTCCTCCAGGGCACTTCATGAATTATTTGCAAGTCTTTCTTAATCCTTGATGGACCCACTTCTGGGTGGCGGTAAAGAGGCTTCTTTAAATGTATGGTTTGTTGTAATTGCTTCCTTAACCCTAGAGAGGTAGCATACGTAATCCGTGCTTAAAAGGTAGCGATACGTAAATTTTACGTATTCTGAACAAATGCGTTTTTATTTTAATTTTCTGTTTGAAAACATGCTAGATTATGTGTTTCTTGTAATTAATTTCTCTTTGCATTCAATTATACATTTACATAGAAATTATTAATGCGATCAAAGCAAAGGATTTGCACTCAAGTCATACATTTATATATACATTTGAAGTAAGAAAATGCACTTCCACATTTTATCTCTCTTATAATATCACTTGATTTCCAGAAGAGATAGATTCCATAATAAAATATCAGTTATGAGATTACTTACTTTTAGAAGTAGAACAAATCTCTTGCAGCATAGTAAGGCAATTCCTTGATTACAAGTAATAAAATGTCTTAGAACTACAAAAGTTAAATGAAATAATCTTAACATAAACTGCACAAACTTCTTATGTACGTACATTCTGGGCATACTTTCTTCTGATGCTCTCCGCACATTGGACGACCGCAGCTGCAGTAAGTAGTGGTCATCCTCTTCTTCGTATAGTGGCAGAAGCTACAGTATTTCCTAGGACCTTGCTGCTTGTTATTAGCTTCGACTGGACGGTCTTCTCGCATGTCTAGAATTTTTAGGATGTATGTTCTCAGCTCTTTAGACATCCGTGAAGTGTTTTTGGAGTCTTTGTTGTTGCCATTCTCTTGTCAACTCTTTGTGGAGCGAGAGCATAAAATTATGCCTGGATTCTGGTTTCCTATTTCGGCTGAAGAAGTTGTGTGCGTAAACAACATATGCATTTACTGTGCTGATATTCATCATGTTGTAGAAGAAACACAAAGGTCATCTCCTTGTTTTTCTACAATGATTCATATATTGGCACATCTGGTCTAAGCTGTCGACTCCGCCTTTCGTCTGATTATATACTTTCCCAATTTCAGGTTTCTTTGTTACACTATCAACACAAGAAGAGCTGTGCATGCTCGATAATAATATCACCAACTTATTTTGTTTGGGTTTGTATGACACTATTGTCATGTCTTCATGAAATAAAATTGACGATCCAACCTCTCTAGCCTCATATTTGATGTCAGTGGCTTCCGGTGGCAGTTCACGTTTATTTGTCTTCATTGTGGCCACAACTGTCAATTTATGGTCCTTCAGAAGACGTTGAATTAGAGGGACGCTGGTAAACCAGTTATCGAATGTTATGTTTCGATTGCTTCCATCAATTTCCTTCACTAGATCCAAAACAAAATAATCAGCGGCCGTCATTCCATTTGGCACTGTCCCCTTTCCCTTGTACACTCTACCATCTAGCATATATTTTGTTCCATTGTCACAAAGTATCACAATCTTTATCCCATACTTGTTAGGTTTAGAGGGAATGTACATATGAAACAGGGATTTTCCTCTAAATCCGACGAGCTGTTCATCGATCGTTACATAGCTTCCTGGTTTGTAATTATTTCTGAATTACGAAGAAACATTTCCCAGATCTCAGTTATGGGTGCAAGTTTATCAGTTTCCCTTCGAGTAGCCCTGGTCTCCTTGTCATAAAATCTTAGGCAATTGACAACAAATTTAAATCTCCTTTCTGACATAGTTCCACGATACCTGTCTCCACTGTACGATGTATCGAACATTGTCTCTGTAGATAAGTGGTTGTCCTTCAATACAGCAGATAATGCAAGCAATCCCAAAATTGCATCAAGTTCTGCCATACATAAGTCTTGAAGTGTTCCGTCAGAACTGTTTTTATATTGTGCTCTCCGCACGGCTATTTCCTTATTGGAATTAATCAAGATTGATTCCATTATGTTTGGAGTGAAGAAAAGTTTGAAGCAACTTGACGCAGTTAACTGTTGCTTTGCATTTGGTGTCGGACCTGGTCGTACATGTACTATATTTCTTGCTGGATCTTTCCCTAATCGTTTATCAGACGCCTTTGTGTGCCATACAAAACCATTCTTTCCGAATAAAATATCTGCTTGTGGCTTCAAGATTGGGTCATTCTCTGGATCTCTTTTATGGCATTGTCTATTATCTCTTCCCTCAACAATTCTTGATGATTCTCACTTATTTTCCTCTTCCTGCTTACAGGCCTTGTCCTTGCGTCACTTTCCGGCCTCTACACGTTTTCCTTGTATTATCTGCCACTGCAACTGTATCATCTTCTTGATTATGTGTTTGAACCAACTCGAACATTTTGACGCGCTGGAGAATAGCTTCATCTTCATTATCCGATTCATTTGGCAAGAATTCCAGATCCTTATCACTGTCGTAATCGTCTTCGTGAATGTCAGCTTCTACTTCATCATCTTCTTCTTCGTCAGATTGACAAATTAGTTGTAATATTTCTTCATCACTTTTTAGTATTTCAGACATAGTAATCTGTGAAATATAAATAAAACCCAACAATTAACATCTGGGCACCAATAATGGATGACATGCAGCTTAAAAATCAACCAAACATCTCCAAAAAATAAATATTTCACTCGCTACTTTAAGGTAGTGATACGTAAAACTGACGTGTGTTATATTCATCAAAGGGTAGCGATACGTAAATTTTACGTCCCACTTGACAGAAAATTGTGATTAGCAGGGAACTCACCGCTACGATAGTCTTCTCACTGCAACTGCTGCACAAGCACTGACTGGGGAGAGAACTGCTGGACGGTAGAGGGAGGGGCTCGTTTCATTGAGGGAGGGGAAACAGTATAGCCAACCTATACGTAAAAATTACGTACGCTACCTCTCTAGGGTTAAGTACAACACAGCAAGTCTGCTTAGTATGTTAACAGCAATCATGGGGAGATTCTTGGAGAATCCAACCCAGCCACCACTTCTTCGATTCTTAGACTGTTTGTTCATGGTCATTTCAATAACCTGATTGGGAGACAATTTACTGAAACTATTGCCTGTCGACGAGAATGAGTATATTGAGGACATGTGTATCCTTTCTTCCTTTATCAAGGTGGACATTTGCCAGTAGTAGAGAGAGAGGTAGCGCAGATAATTTGTTACCATATGCTGCTAGAAGGGGAAGCATTCTGCGACAACCATCCAAGTATTCATCAAAACTTACTCCACTCCTCAGAAAACGGTAGTGCTGAAACAGGACTTCCACGTCGATGATGTAAGAGAGCCAAAATTTTGACATATCCTAGTCGGACTCGAAAATATCTCGAAACATCCCATGCGCAAATTTGTTAAATGAATCTGATGCAAGGAAGTTTTCAATTTTCTTGTTCTGTTGAGATATCCACTACATATTCCAAACCATTAAGTAGATCTGGGTGATTCTCAACACATATTTGAATCAGCATGCGTAGTAAAGCTTCTGCTATCAATTTGTGCAGACGCATTGCCCTGTTGTAGTGTTTTTCAGATAATTCTTGCTCTACACTGCCTGCAGCAATAACACCTGTAGCAACAGCTAGCTCCTCAATACCACTTCCTGCGAATCTTTTTCCTAGAGCATTAAGGTATGACATCTCTGTGTGATATCCACCTAATACGCCCTTTACGAGAGACCACCTATTCTCTTCCTCACACAGATATCCTTCAATATATTTATAAACTGCTTGATCACCAACAAGTTGAATTACTGGCATTTTCTTGTGTTTTGCAACTCTTTGACACCAATCCAACACATCTTTGACAACCTTTTTGCTTGGTGGATGTGAGTAAGATTTGACATTATATGTTTCCCACTTTTCAATATGGCTTTGAAGGTTATAAATGATAACCAGTATATGATGGTACATTTTCTCCCAGTTGAATCACACGCACAAGTGAGTGAGCAATCAATCGATGCACTACAGGTGCTTCTTCGCTGGATTCCAAACTCTTTGGCTGTGAATTATTGCGTACATCATTGTGGCTAAACGCTTTGGGGACTACAGGATAGGATAGAGCTCTTTTGACTTCAGGCGTTGGTATAGCTAACGCTGTTCCATCGCTAACTGCTAAATTTCTTAACAGAGCTGGGAATCGAACCCGGCCCTCTGCGGTGACAGCCAAGAATGCTATCCACTACGCAACGAGATGGACCATCTGAAATACATACCAGTTATAAGGCTCAACATGAAAATTGTCTAAGTAGTTCGGGAGATTTTTGTATTTTCTAATATCGCCATTTTTCAAAATGGCGGCCAAACGCAAAAATTACAAAAATGACTCCCTCTCTAAATTTCATCCTTAGGATGTCAAGAATAAATTGCAATCATAAAAAAAAGGTTCCCCACCCAAAGTGCACGGGTTTGAGTATCCTGACCGGACTATTAACAGTGCCCTGGAAAAGGTGATAAGGGAGTGGCGAAAGGAGCTAACTGGTCAGGGATTACCAAGAGGTATCACTTTGGGACACAAGTGCAATGGGCTTAGTGTTGATTGCCTGGCATTTGCCGACGACCTGGCACTTATATCTCATTCAATAAAAACTTCTGTGAAACAACTTAATGTTCTCACGCAACAAGCAGCTAAGGTAGGACAACATGTGTCACTTGAAAAAACACAGTACATCACAAACATCAGTGAATCTCCTTGTACACTGCGTTTGGACCAGGGACAGTACAAGAAAACTGACAGATTTAAGTACCTAGGATAATGGCTGAACCGAATCTCTCGGAAGTAAGGGCATTATCAACTCGAGTTAACAAGTTAGAAATGGCTTATCAACTAACCAAGAACACATATAATAAGAAGTGTCTCTCCCGAAAGACTAAAATGTGACACTACCAGATAGTTATACATCCTGAAGCCTATGTTCTTCAAAATGTCTAGTATTCAACCGGAAGGGACTCACGGACAAACTCGAAATACAGGAGAGAAAGATAATGAGGAAGATTGTGTGGCCTGTTAAGGAAGGTAATGAATACAGAAGGCGACCTAATCAAGAGCTCTACACGTACTGTGAAAGAATCACGGATGTTGTTAGGAAACGAAGTCTAGCATTTTATGGACACGTCTACAGGATGCATCCTACCAGGGTGACCAACCAGCTCCTCGGTTACTGGCAAAAGCGGAAGACAAAGTCAACATGGTTGTGGGAAGCGAGCAAAGATCTGCAAGAACTTGGAAAGACGGAAAGAGACTTAAAAGACCAGACATCTCTCAGGAAGATGCTTCAGCAATTGAGGTTCCAGGACAAACCGCCAAGAAAGAAAACAGGTGCCCTCTGGACACAAAGGAGGGAACAACACAGCCAGAGGATGCGTAACTACAGGGCAAACATCAAAGCCCACTCCAAATGTATCAGTTGAATGTCGTGGACCTTAGATGGCCTATAGGAAACAAGAAGAAGAAATAAATATATAGGTCAAGTAAAGGTGGGCATACATATTTCATAAATATAAGCTCAAATGTCAAAATTACAATGTGTATCGCTATCTTTACTTCACCAATGTACATTAAGTAAAGATGGGAAGACATATTTTATAAATATAAGTGACAATAGAAAACTTTGGAAAACAATACACATCTCATCTCCAAGTGTTATTTTGGATGGCAATTTCTGTTTACGTTTCATCAACTCATAACCCTTTATTCTCAGGCATTTTCCCATACGCTTACCAGGTAAACATTTAAGATCCTTCGTGATGTCGTTGATACTTCATCAATACATCCATTTTGTTAATAAGGCTCTCCGTACATACAAGAACCTAACCTATGACTTGCGCTTCCCAGGCATACACGAACCTAACCTGGGGCTTATGCACCAGACCCCCTTGCTTTTAGCACAAACAGTAATGTACTTGTTAATAACACTTCCCAGGAATACACAAACCTAACCTGTGGCTACCGCCCAAGACCCCCTTGCTTGCGGCACAAACAGTAATATACTTGTTAATAATGCTTTCCAGGAATACATGAACCTGACCCGGGGCTTAATCCCCAGAACCCCTTACTTGTGGCACAAAGCAGGAATAGAGACTACTCGTTAATAAAGCTTTCCAAGAACACATGAACCTAACCTGGGGCTTACGCCCCAGACCTCCTTGCTTGCAGCAATCATTTCACCCAGACCGTTGTCTAACCAAGTATCGCCCAATGGCTTTAGAAGAGTACAATGCAACTTTTCAATGAAATTCAACAACTAAAAGTAATGTGTCAACATTTGTAACTCATCAGAACATGCAATGACATTGGTATTTAACTACACACTATTTTAAACCTCAAACAGGGGACTAAATGGAGACAATGGAATCCACAACATCAAACATCTAGCCTACATCCGTATGTCATCCACTTCAATAAAAATCGCCCTAGATATGTACACATTATGGTATATAATCCCCCAGGGAATAATCATAAATATAACAGACCTCATGTCATAATCTAGCCTATTTTATATCATAGGTATATACATTCACAACTTTCAATATGTGCACCTAGATAGCCTACAGTAGTAGTTGAAAAATTAATTATGAATGTAAGTGAAACGCAGATTATAAATACACTTGCAGCAGACATGAATGTGGTTTTATATACCGTGTGTCCTTGTTTCATCTTCTGGGTGATATTACGTATTGAAATTAGGAACCCTGGTCACTAATGAACCTCATATAAGTTGTGTGTTAAAGTTCGTAAATAAATGTTTTTATTTATTGCTATTTTAAAAACGACAGCCATAGTATCCCGTTCCACTGTCATCAAGGTGCACTCTAGCGGGACGCACCAAGGCGCACACATTGTTGCCAACATGTGAGATACAAAATCACCGTTGATAAAAGGAAGTGAGATACAAGATAACTGTTGATCAAAAAAATATTCATTGGGACGGGTTAGGCTGTAACCATTGTCAAAACTCATTGATCTGGACGTGTTAGGCTGTAACCATTGGATTGGACAAAACGAAGGTTAGAAGGTCGGGGTAGATGCGGCCCGCTAGCGGGGCACGGTTGACACAAAACCGTTGATCTGGGTGCGTTAAGCTGTAACCATTGTCAAAAACCAATGGATTGGACAAAACGAAGGTTAGAAGGTCGGGGGTAGGTGTGGCCTTTGGTCGCACGCAGATGGCGGGGCACGGTACACAAAACCATTGATCTGGGTGCGTTAGGATGTAACCATTGTCAAAAACCAATGGATTGGACAAAACGAAGGTTAGAAGGTCTGGGGTAGGTGTGGCCTTTGGCCGTGCGCAGCTAGCGGGGCACGATTGACACAAAACCATTCATCTGGGCGCGTTATGCTGTAACCATTGTCAAAAACCAATGGATTGGACAAAACGAAGGTTAGAAGGTCGGGGGAAGGTGTGCCCTTTGGCCGCGCGCAGCTAGCGGGGCACGGTTGACACAAAACCATTGATCTGGGCGAGTTAGGCTGTAATCATGGTCAAAAACCAATGGATTGGACAAAACAAAGGTTAGAAGGTCGGGGGTAGGTGTGGCCTTTGGCCGCGAGCAGCTAGCGGGGCACGGTTGACACAAAACCATTGATCTGGGTGCGTTAGGATGTAACCATTGTCAAAAACTAATGGATTGGACAAAACAAAGGTTAGAAGGTCGGGGGTAGGTGTGGCCTTTGGCCGTGCGCAGCTAGAGGGGCACGATTGATACAAAACCATTGATCTGGGCGAGTTAGGCTGCAACCATTGTCAAAAACCAATGGATTGGTAGGTGTGGCCTTTGGCAGTGCGCAGCTAGCAGGGCACGATTGACACAAAACCATTGATCTGGGCGTGTTAGGCTGTAACCATTGTCAAAACCAATGGATTGGACAAAACGAAGGTTAGCAGGTCGGGGATAGGTGTGGCCTTTGGCCGCGAGCAGCTAGCGGGTCACGGTTGACACAAAACCATTGATCTGGGTGAGTTAGGCTGTAACCATTGTCAAAAACCAATGGATTGGACAAAACAAAGGTTAGAAGGTTGGGGGTAGGTATGGCCTTTGGCCGCGTGCAGCTAGCGGGGCACGGTTTACACAAAACCATTGATCTGGGCGAGTTAGGCTGTAACCATTGTCAAAAACCAATGGATTGGACAAAACGAAGGTTAGAAGGTTGGGGGTAGGTGTGGCCTTTGGCCGTGCGCAGCTAGCGGGCCACGATTGGCACAAAACCATTGATCTGGGCGCGTGAGGCTGTAACCATAGTTAAAATCCAATGGATTGGACAAAACGAAGGTTAGAAGGTCGGGGATAGGTGCGGCCTTTGGCCGTGCGCAGCTAGCGGGGCACGGTTGACACAAAACCATTGATCTGGGTGCGTTAGGATGTAACCATTGTCAAAAACCAATGGATTGGGCAAAAGAAAGGTTAGAAGGTTGGGGGTAGGCGCGGTCTGAGGCTGCGCGCAGCCATCGGGGCTGGGAACCGTAAAGGCAAGGATGGTAGTAACCCACTTCTGAATGTGACTTTTACATGCCTTGTGTCCTTGTTTCATCTTCTGGGCGATATTACGTGCTGAAATTAGGAACCAGGGGCAGATGACCTCGTAGTTCCGCCCCTTAAAACGACAATAACTAACTAAATTAGGAACCCTGGTCACTACTGAACCTTATTTGTGAAGTACGTAACTTAAATATGCGTTTCTATTTTAAAAACGGTGCCACGTTTCGACAGCACTAGCATCCTGTTCAAATGTCAACAAGGCACACTCTTAGCGGCACGCACCGAGGCGCACACTTTGTTGTCAACATATGAGATGCAAAATCACTGTTGATAAAAAGAAGTGGGATACAAAATCACTGCAGAGAAAAAAAAACAAATCATCGGGATGTGTTAGGCTGTAACCATTGTCAAAACTCATTGATCTGGACGTGTTAGGCTGTAACCATTGTCAAAAACCATTGGATTGGATAAAACGAAGGTTAGAATGGTCGGGTGTAGGTGCGGCCTTGGCCGTGCGCAGCTAGCGGGGCATGGTCGACACAAAACCATTAATCTGGGCGCGTTAGGCTGTACCGTAACCATTGTCAAAACCACAGTTGTGCGGGGAAAAAATACACATATTTATTACAACGGAGTGATATACTGCATGGTAATTAGAGCAGAAAAAAAAAAAACTCATTTCAGCTGTGGGGAAAAAAATCATTACAGACAAGCAAAATATTGCACACGCTAGCCTAATTAGAGCGGTAAACAGAGCGCTGCGCACTTGAGACTGAACTGGGCACGTCTTTATTCTACATAGTATCGTAAGGGCGAGATTGGCGCTACTGTCATGATGATGATAGATTTGAACAATGACCCTTACAGCTGTAATTTTCGCTATATTAGTCGTGATCCTATTTCGGATGGCCAGGGTGGGGAGGCACAGATGGCGGAGGAGGAAACGTCTATTAAAACATCGCTCCCTGATTTATTTCTCATCGTTTCATAAGGTATTTTGGCTAATTCATGTATTATAGAGAATGTTATCGCTCGTTCTATGTTCAATCAGCACTGTCTGGTTATTCTGATCAACCATGATCTACAACCGGTGCAAGTTAATTCTAGGGTTGTGCTTATATTCCTACTGCTGCAGCTACCCGAATATACAGGTACCACCAACCTATAGACACTGTGTGATGGAAGAATGGATGAAACTTTAGTTGTTATGTGGTGATACGACAGTTGAACACGGAGGGGCTCGCCTGTAGAGAACGGGGAGAGTTTCTCAACAAGTTTGCACCTCGCCCCGTACGCTACGCGAATGTCATAGTATAGGCTAAGCATTATATTATTGTAGTTAAACTATTCTTTCCTTTTTTTTTTACCTTGATCTTTATAAGTTTCAATTTTCAACCTTTGCTGTTCGGCCTCACATTCGTAAGTAACTTTTTCCTTCGCTAAGCGCTTAACTACTCCAGTTTTAATCCGAAGAGCTCTAATACGGGGATCAGCCATTTCCTTAATCTTCAAAGATCAGTTCAGTAAATCCAAAAATAAGCGGATATTAGAGTTATTTTAAAATAATCGAACACAACAGAATTTTAAAACCTAATTAATACACACATGTCAAACTGGCAGGACTTTTTACAACAGGGTCCAAGACAAGTCTGGGGCAAAGAAGTTATAAGTGATATGAGTGCTGTGTCAACTACTAGACTGCTTTCAACAAGAGGCAAAGAGGACTGGACGTTGTGCTTAGTGCAGAGTGTAGACCAAGGAGAAGAACAGTAATGGAAAAAAGCATTGGAGAGGCGTGATGAAAATGGTGAAGTGATCAGATGAATTTGTTTATTTTTTAATATTTGGTATATATCTCTTCGACATGAGAAAAACTCTTCTCGAGTGCAATATATTAGAATGTCATCCGCATATTGTAGAATGCGAGCGTGCGGTAATATGACTGTTTCTAAAGTACTGGTGTAAATTCAGTATAAAAGCCCGCTTAGAACGTCACCCTGGGGAACACCATAAGAAGTATGTCGAGAATCAAAGACACCGGCTGGGGAGTTTAACGTAATATGACGATGGCATAGCATAGCATATTGTGTATTAAGCACCTGAAGGGAAGGGGAAAATTTAGATCCCTTAGAAGTTGAATAAGAAGATACGGATCAACAGAATCATATGCATTTTTGAGGTCAAGGAACACAGCTACTGTGTGCATTTTCTTTCCTTTTGCTAGGAGTAGATCAGAGCATTGGCCAAGTTCTGCAAAAGGTGTATCAATAGCATCAACAAGATGGCGTCACAGTGAAAGTGCAGTGAAATAGCAGCTAGTGTAAATATTTGATAAAAGTGGTAAAATATTATAACAGAGGCTTAAAATCTATATAGTTACTTTCCTCAGATCAAGTGTAATACGGAATATTGATAGTATTTAGAAATTCTTGTTGATAATTTAATAAACTTAAACTAAGTTGTGGGAACGTGTATCCAAAGATTCGGTGACTTCTTCAATCACTGTTTGAACCAAGTAGAGCAGTGGTGCTTTTACGAGACTTCACCCGATTGGAAGATATACGTATTTCACATTCTTCTTTATTGGTAGGTTATTAGATTAATTCTATTAGGTAGTAATAATTCAATTAAATTTAGTGTAATTTGGTGTAAACATCTAGGCTCACTTAGATCTCTAGTATGACGACAGTAAACAGTGTTAGTATCTCGTCAGGTTGTGTAACCGTAACGGATTTATGCTCGTCGTGCAAAATAAAAGTAAAAAATGCAAATAAAATCATCACAAGATCTCAGGTAAAATTGAATGAGGAGAAAAGTGAAACCGATTGTCGTAATGTAGGCCTACCGCTACCGTCATGCGAATGTCATAACCTGAGAAACGAACTGTCCTCAAAAGACGAAATTATAAAGCTGCTAAAGGAAGATATTGCTAAGTTAATGGAAGAGTTGAATAAATTAAAAGGAAACAGAGAGGAAAGCAAGGAAACTTGGTCGACAGTGATTGCTGGTAAGGTAAGATTGAATAAGCCTAGGCCTATAAATGGAGTACATGTAACTGAAATTCCCGTCTCAAATTCATTTGGAGTGCTTGTCGAAGAAAATGATGACTTTCCTCAAGAAGAAAAGAAGAAAGTGATAAAGAGAAAATCCAGGAAGATGCGGATATTTGCGGATAGCCACGGGCGAGATGTAGCAGCAAGCGTTTTGGAGAGAAGCCGAGAAATGGAGGTCACTTCGACAGTGAAGCCAGGAGCTCAGATTGCAGAAGTCACGAACGGGATGATAGGAGAGTGTGCGTCCCTTACTGCAAAGGACTACGCAGTGATCATCGCTGGAGCAAACGACGTCTATAGAAATGAGAGTAAAAAGGTAATCAAAGATTTAAAGGGTACATTGCCATCCATGCAAAAAACAAATGTCATTATTGTAAATATTCCGCAGAGACACGATTTAATTCCCAAGTCATGTGTAAATGTAGAAATAGAGGCTACAAATGGAAAAATTCATAAAATTTGTAAGAGTTTTCCAAATGTCCAAATTGTAGATGTAAGTAAATTAGACAGGAAGTTCCACACTCGGCATGGCCTACACTTAAATAGATTAGGAAAAGAGTATCTTAGTGATGAAATCTGCAAAATTGTAAATTCAAATGGTAAGAATAATTCAACAGTAATATCATTAGAGTGGAAGCAGGGAAACTGGTAGAAGAAGCCAAACGTGAGGTTTGGCATTCACATCTTTTGAAGTCAAATTTAACGGAGTGCAACAATGGTATTTCGGATTTGTCTAGCAACAATAATAATAACAATTATGATAATAATAATGTAAATAAATCACCAACACAAGCTTGCAAAAGTAACAAATTTAAAATTTACCACCAGAATGTCCAGTCTCTTTATAATAAAATTGATTACATAAATCTAATGCTTAAAAATGAACTTAAAGACATCTCAGCACTATGTATTTCAGAACATTGGCTGAAAGAGGAACAACTCGAATTAATTCAATTCCCAGGGTTTATACAAGCTAGTAAATACTCTAGATCTAATATTAGCCATGGTGGTACTTGCATCTTCTTAAGAAATAATTTAGATCATGAACAGATAACAGCTTATGATTATCTAATTATGGAACAGGATTTTGAATTCTCTGCCGTAAAAATTCAGCAGTTTAAGTTAATAATTGTATGCGTATACCGTTCTCCGTCAGGAAAGTTTCCTCTATTTATAGATAAACTAGAATTGTTACTCAATAACATGAGCAAAGTAAATTTCGATATAATAATTTGTGGGGATGTAAATGTGGATTTCTTAAAACTTGATAGAAATTGTGAATTATTAAACCAGTTACTAATTTCCTATGGACTGAAACCTACAGTAAATACACCAACAAGAATAACAAAATTTAGTAAAACCACTCCTGATCAAATTTTTATAAATACAGATAAATATCACCATTCAATAGAAGTCTATTGTCCGGGTTTTAGTGACCACCATGGACAAATACTGAGTTTTGAAGTATCCGAAGTAATCAATAATAATGATAATGGAGTAAAATCAAAGTGCAGGTCATTCACTGAATCAAATGTTACATATTTCAATGACTTATTAAATAAGGAAACATGGTCAGAAATTTATGAACTAGAAAATGTAAATGATAAATTTAATGCATTTAACAGTACCCTAAAACACTATTTTGAAATAGCATTCCCCTTTAAACGAAGAACTGTTCAAAATAACAAAACTAGCAATTGGATAACAACAGGGATTATAAATTCATGTCAAAGAAAGAAATTTCTACACAAATTATATAAACAATACCACACAACACCTGAATTCAATTTATACTACAAAAAATACACTAGCATATTAAATAAGGTAATAAGACTAGCAAAGAAAATGCATAATGATAATTTTATTTCCCAATCATCTAATAAAAACAGGGCTATGTGGTCTGTAATAAAGAAAGAAACTGGAAAATCTGCTAAAATACAAAGGAACATTACACTGACCAGAAATAATAAAGTGATTAATAATCCAGAGGAAATAGCAAACACTTTTAATGACTATTTTCTGGAAATTCCGCAAAAATTATTAAATAAATCACAGGTAAATACACTAAATTCTAATAATAAAATAAATATATGCAGTGATTCTTTATTTATAAATCATGTCACAAGTGAAGAGGTAAGAATAGTTATAAAAGAGCTAAAAAATAAATTCTGTGCTGGCATTGATGGCATCCCTGATGCAATTTTAAAGAAATGTGCAGAAAATATAATAAATCCACTTACGCACTTAATAAACAGTTCAATTCTCTCAGGAACTTACCCGGATATTTTGAAGTTATCAAAAGTAATTCCAGTGCACAAAAATGGTTCAAAAGATGAATTAGATAACTATCGTCCTATTACCTTACCAACTGGTATTGCAAAAATTGTGGAAAAAATTATGTATAAGAGACTGATAAGTTTCATAGAAAAAAATAAAATATTATCAAACTCACAACATGGATTTAGAACGGAAAAATCTACACAGACAGCAATTTACGAATGTAGTAATAGTATACTGAAATTAATTGACAATAAGGAACATGTAACTGGCCTATTCTTGGATTTATCGAAAGCATTTGATGTAGTTGACCATAAAATCCTCCTTACCAAACTAAATCAATATGGTGTTAGAGGTCTAGCTAATAAATGGATAGAGTCTTACTTAACAAGGCGTAAACAAATAGTAAGCTTGAGACACAAGGATGATGGAACCAAATTACTTAATGAAACATTGTCCAATGAGGGAATTATTGAATTTGGAGTACCCCAGGGATCGGTTTTGGGCCCACTACTCTTTCTTCTATATATCAATGATATAACACAGAACGTTCATTCACATAAGGAAATTTTGTTTGCGGACGATACAACACTCGTAATAAAAGGTGAAACTAAACAGGTCATACAGCAGTCTGCTGACTCCGTTACAGGAGAGTTAACCAAATGGTCACAAGATAATCGCCTCATAATAAACTATAAAAAGACAGTATGTCTAAATTTCCACACTATACAGAATAGGAATCCTGCGATGCCCAATATAACATTAAATGGTCATCAAATAGAAAATAAATCAGAAACAAAGTTTTTAGGACTATGGATACAACAAGACTTGAAATGGAATAAACATATACAATATCTGAATACTAAACTGAACTCGATGTGCTTTGCGTTACGTATTTTGAAAACCTGCACTAGCATGCACACATTAAGAAATACTTATTTTGCTTATTTCCATTCATACTTAAGATATGGGATCATATTTTGGGGTATGTCGCCAGATGTACTAAGCACGTTTAGGATACAAAAGAGAGCGATTAGAATTATGGCAAATGTACACTCTAGAGAATCATGTAGACCTCTGTTTAAAGATTTAAACATTCTCCCACTGCCCTGCATATATATCTTTGAAAGTATTATGTTTTTTAAAAAGAATTTAATGAATAAAGATGTTTTTCTTAAAACAAACAATGATGTTCATAGGCATAACACAAGACAAAATCAAAACATTCATATTTCACACACACACACAAGCATATATCAAAAAGGAACTTTTCACACTGGAGTTAAATTATACAATAAACTACCCCAGTATATAAAACTGGCCCCAAAAATAAAAACCTTTGATAGAACGTTGAAAGCTTATCTGCAGTGCCATTGTTTTTACTCAGTAGTTGAATATTTTAGCGTATAGGAGTGATGGAATCTATAACTATATTTTACTTTTTTAATTTAATTTTAATACCTAGCTGTATGTTGTTGTATTTATAGAATTAAGTTTTCATATTATGATAATAGAGTGAGGTGTAAATAGTTGTGCAATAAGATTGTATCTATTAAGATTTGCTATTATAATAAGTTATAAATAGTTTTAATCTTAGTAATATATACCTGTTAGTTCTTTTATTTTATGCATGTAAATTCTGACGTGTCCTATATCAAAAATGTATTGAATGCATGTATTTGATCAAATGGAATTAATAAAAATCTATCTATCTATCTATCTATCTATTTATGGGGTCGGATGTACCAAGATTTTTCCTAAATGCAAATTGGGTTTTTGGAAACAAGTTATAATATTCTAGGCACCATTGAAGCCTTCCGAGAAGAATATGTTGGAAAATTTTTCGGAAACAAGATCCAAGTTGAATACCACGATAACTACTCGGTAATCGAGCATCTTTCATGGGTTTAAGAATCGGTACAGTTTGAAAAACATTCCAGTCCTCGGGGAAGGTCCCTGTGCATAAGATGGAATTATATAGTTGAACAATGATACTCTGAGCGTTTACTGGAAATCGAGCGATCATTTGATAAGTCACTCCATCAATCCCTGGGCTGGATGATTTTTTGTGCCGAAATGTGTGTCTTTATTCGCTACTTGCAATAGGCTGCATTAAACTGGAAAAACGTTCCAGGGAACCAGATGTACAAGATGTAGGCAAGCGAATTGCTATTTCTGGTGTCCAGGTATGATACAGGTCATGGTATCCCTGCGCCGAAAGTTGGGAGGGGGATGAGATAGTACGATTATTAGAGAAATGTTTAATCGCCGTCCAAATGCTGTATAGGGACGTAGTACTGCATAATTGGGTAGTATATAATTTCCACTCTTCCCGTCTTTTATCATTAAATACACGTTGTAGTTGCGCAGTGAGACTTTTGTATCGCAAATAAGATGTTGGAGAGCCATAATGTCGAAAAGCTTTTAAACTCGCCTTGCGACGTCTTACCAGCTGTCTGCATTCTTGATCCCACCATGAGGGTAAGGCGCCACGATTATTTGGAGGACCTGTCGTTGAAATTAAAGGGTGATATATATTAAGATAGGCGCGGATATTCTCTAATAAAAAGGCATAACTGGTACTGAGCCCCTGTGTATGCTGTGAAAGTCTATCCTCTAAAAATCGGGAGAACAACTCATAATCAAAAAAACGTAAATTTCGCTTAACCTTAGATACGTGTTTTGGGATATGTCGGGTACGCGAGACATCATAGTCGATTATAACTGGATAATGATCGCTTTGATGCGTATCCTGCACGGTCTTCCATGTCATCTTATGAGATAAGTCTAGAGTAGTGACACTTAAATCCACCGCACTTTGGGGACTATTTGGTGGGGTAATGCGCGTGGGTGTTCCATCATTTAAGAGATGTAGGTGTAAATCCTGTATAACTTCCGCGATGTGACGTCCTTGTGGATTAACGTGACCACTGCCCCGTAAGGTGTGATGTGCATTAAAATCCCCCACGGTAATATGTTTAGGAAATTGTTTTATGAACCGGAAATATGCCTGCCATTGCCGACGGGAACCTTGTATACCCGGGGGACAATAAATATGACTTACATGTAGATCTTGTACAAGGAATGTGTGATGATGAGTATGAGGAATATAGAATTGAGTAGAGAGAGGAGTGTATCGTAAGGTCTTTTTGAATAGCGTCATTATGCCACGATATCCTGGACCATCCTGACGTTCGACCAGGTAGTTGGGAATCGAGAATCTATACGAGGCACGAAGCCATGTTTCCTGTAGGAATATGATATCCGGATCATACTCCTGGATTAAAAGCAATAATTCATGCTTCTTATTTAAAATACTCCGGCAATTCCACTGGAGGAGTAACATGTAGCACGCATCTAAATTAGGCCACTGTAGGACTACTACTTACTAGGGTATTATTTTTTATGGTAGGAGGATTGGGAAGTAACGGAACTATTTTGTCTAATAATTGTTTCACATAAAAGCTCCATTGAGCGTTGTGCCCTAATAATTCTTGTAATTTCAGGAAATCTTCAATAATGTCATGGGACGGGTCGCGTGAAGTGCCAGGTGTTTGAGAACACTGTTTCTTCGAAATTTCCTCACCCATTGTGGCGAGTTGCAAAGCCACCCCTACACCTCTACCAGATGGTTGCTTCAAGATCTCGAGATAGGCCCGTCGATCGTAACCTATGGGATTCACCACTTTCGGCTTTGGGGACACAAGTTCAGTATATTTTCGTATTCTCGGCGGATCATCTCTACGCGTATTATGAGACTGTTCTAAGGTTGGAAATTGCTGCGGGAGTGTAAGAGGATTAAACGGTACATTGTAGTTAGCCGTAATAACTTCGTGGTACGATTTATTTTCGGTACACATTTGACGTTTTATGGACTTTTGTTTCTCCAATTCGGGGCAGCGTGCGGCGCCTGCCGGATGATTATCACCACAATTAGCACATTTAAACAGAGTCTCCTTACAGGTTTCCGTAGAGTGTCCTTGCGCACAGTTACCGCAAACTGGGGCGCGAGCCCGGCAGTGTAGTTTTACATGCCCAAAACGTTGACAGTTCAAACATCTAATGGGGGAAAATATGAATAATGTTACCTCTAAGAGTACATTAAAAATAGATACATAATCAGGTAGTCGTTGTGTTTTAAAGAAAATTTTCACTGTTCCTGTAGGAAGGGATTCTAACTTGTCATTGATCATCTTTCTCCGGAAAAAACGCTGGACTCGCACAATTGGGACAGGCGAATCAATATATTTTAGGATTTCATCGTGCGTTAAGGATGTGTCCACGCCCCTAATTAGCCCAACACGTTGGACGTTAGTGGACGGAACAAATGCGACCAAGTGCTTTGCTGGTAATAAGGGATTTTGTAAAAAGGAGTTAGCTTCTATGGCCTTGTTAAATTGTACCTGAACACGATTGCGGCCTTTGCGTTGAATATTCTTTATCCCCACGATCTTATTTTCGAAAAAGAGCTTTCCTAATGCCATCGGATGTAAATTGCCAATATGTTGATCACCCTCACCTTGCACAAACACCGTGTACGGTCCTGTGTGATGGTCATAATATCGATTGTCGTTTGACAATGGCTGTCGCTTAGCAATAATTGGAGATGTTTCAGCAGTAGAAGTTGTTGGAGTTGATACTAGCTCAACCTCCGACACTACAAGCATACTTTCAACGGGGCTACACCCTCGTATTCCACGTGTTCAAATTCGTCCGGTGGTCGCCCCATCTGACTACCATCACTTTCGGACGACATGTCGAATAGTTATCCCCTATTAGGAGGGGGTACTAACCTGATTAAACACTAATGAGACCTAACACTCTAAACAAAGAACAGGTCACAAACCCGAAGTCCACACAACACTTAAAAGCACGTACCCTACACCCGATACCACTCACTGCAGACACGTCTAGCGAGCGGAAGGTCTTGCTCCTGTGCGCATGCGTCAGTCTTGAACAACCATAGCTTTTTTTTCCGTGGCCAAAGTAACCGGAAGTCGCTACCTATCTTCTTTGGGAAGCCGCTTTATAAAATCAAATATGGCGTGGTAAATAATGTTTGGCCTGGTGATTTGAAGCAAAAAAGCATTCGCAAATTTTTCAGGATGAAAACGGTGATTGAGACTGGCATATATAGCAATCTATAAATTGCATTAAGTCACGGAATTAAACTTGTTTGATGTGACGGTTCATCGTTTTCCACAATGATGTAGGCTACTGTGTAATGAAATTGTGGCGATGAAGCTTTCAGTGATATTTTACTCGGTAAAATAATTATACTTTCGATGGAAATGCAATTTTGGTCAGACAATTTATGATTAGGCTGCACTTGTACATACTGTGTCTAGTAATGAATCGGTAGCGATATTTTTCTGACAAATTCGCTCATGGAGGTTGTGGTAGGATATTGTTCAATTACGGTTTTAATAAATCTGTTCACTTTAAAGTATTTGCTGCTATACAGTATATACTGTAGATATTATGTATGACACTTTTTTAGTGGTTTAGTTTTGTAATCTTCGACGCCACTGTTAAGAACCATTTTATACTGTACCTGATTGAGATGGGTTAGGTTATGTTAAAGATGTGGTTTTAAGGAACAAACAAGTAGCTCATCTGTCCTTAAATGTCGTAGATGACTGAAATGCTAGATACACGGGTAACCGGTACTTAAAACTTTTGAAACAAGTGTTAGGCCTACAAAATGGTCTGTGATTATATGACCTATCTTTCTTGATATTTTATTTGAAGAAACTGGGGTAAAACTTCACAAGAGCACAGTATAGTAACCATACAGTAAGGACACATCAGGCCTTTACCATGTAAATTTTTCGTCATGGTTTTGAATCGGCCGGTTCCGGAAGCACCGCACGCACGCACGCATGGCGGCGACGGTTCACCATGTATCCGCGAGAGAGCAGTCTACCCGTATTCATTGAGTGCGGCCTGTCGATTTTGTCTGAAGAAAACATTGTTTGTAATTATTAAAATCAACTCAGAAATATAATTTTGCATTTTAACCAATGGCAGAAATGTGGGAAACCAACATCTGTGCGGTAATTTATTGCGCAGTTCTTGTCACACTGGACATAACAGCATTCCGGTTTCTCGTGCATTGGAGCGGTAAATACAAATATCACACGTTTCATCGAATAATTCTGGTTTTAATATCCATGAGATGTCAGTCCCTCAAACACCTATCCATTAATTCACAAATTCTTCATTCCTAATCCAGATATAATGACTGGATAAAGGCCTGTAATCAGGAGGATTTACTGGCAAACGTGGCAAATCTACACGCCAATATATAGGGTATGTAGCCTTTATTTCTCAAAGGAAGTGTTTTAAACCACAAGGAGGGCAGTGCTAGGCTGAGATTAGGTAATATTGCCCAACAAACATTAAATCTCCACCCTAGAGAAGCTATTGTCTCCTTTAATGTGTCCGTTTTCTAACCCCACTTAGCCTAGGAGGTAAATGGTTTCCTGACTGAAGTTAGTTGATGTGTTTTATTAACTGTAATTTGTTAAGCTGCAGCCCTTTACAGTGAATTAAGAGCTTTAATTACAAGCTACAATGCAAATCGGATTTAACATTTGCTCCCTCACCTATGGGACTTTGTGCTATTCCTGAAGAGTTCTGGAGAAGTTTGGATTGTCGTGTACCCAAAGCTACAATCCCATGAAATGACAAGGTACTCCAGTCCATCAAAATTGTAAATAGTGTTGCTTTCAGAGACAAACTATTGAGGTTAGCAACCCCTCACTACGCTCTGCATGGCATTAAGGCTGTGTGACTTAAAAACCAGGGCTGTTAACCTTGATGTTCCTAACTCATAGACATATCACAATGCCCTTAATTTTATTTAATTCTGTGAGACCACTAAAAGTTTGCCCACCCATGTAAATGATAAGCCCACCCAATTTCTTCTCAAGTGATACCTCCCTCTCATTCCACACACGCCCAAATACACGGGGATATATGACCACGATGTCTCAGCCCTTAAAATAAGCAACAACGACTGTATCTTCGATACACACTGATCAAATTCCTGGATACTTCTATACTTTCAGCAATGATCCTAGGGATGATTTTTCTTCACTATGTCACATGCAGAACATGGTACCACTAAAGCAATACTGTATAGGTCCATGTTATTTGAAAATGAATACCGGTACATAATAATCATACAAGAGTGGAGCCTTGCATAAGTGAGGAGATGTAACACCAAACTCTGGGTGTCAACAAGCCTTGCACTTATATCACTCGGGAATTGAGAAATTGGGTGGACTTATTGTGTGATAATCTTTGTTACTGTGGTGGCTGTACTAGTGTGTGTATTTGTAAATAGGGGATAGGATTGGGAAGGAAGTGGCTGTGCCCTTAAGTTAACAACCATCCCTGCATTTGCATTGAGTAGGGAAACCACTTCCAGGATGGCCGAGGTGGGAATCGAACCCTCCTCTTCTCAGTTTTGCCTCACGAGGCTGACTGTAACCCATTCCAGCCCTAAGGCCAGAATCAAAATTTCTTGGCAAAGCCGGGAGTCAAACCCAGACCTACGGGGGTGACAGCCAAGAAAGCTATCTGCTGCACCACGAGGTGGTCTCGCGAAAATGTAATGTCTTGGTCATAAATATATTCTATATAAATCTACATGAAAATAGCCTACTCCCTATCCAAACATTTTCATAAATTTAAGTTTCATATACCATTTTAAAGCTCAATGGTTTTAAAATTTACAGTTATCTTAAGTCATATCAACAGATTTCAATGTTTACATTAAGCCACATTGTTCAAACCTGTTCAGGGATGTCGGAAATTCCTCAGATAATGGCAAGCTGCAACTCACATCCTATTCTATTGTTGGGCAAGGACTTGATTCTCATCATTGCAGAAATAATCTGTTTAATACTAGCTGTAAACATGGCCAAGGTTTCATGTGATACAAGCTAAAGGTGTAGAATTTGGTATAAATGTTTATCTCAAGTATCCAGTACCAGTACCTCTATGTCAATGTTGCATAGGCATTGTGCTTGCTACACTTGTCATAGTATGTGGTACGGTATAAATTTCAGAATGTGCATCAATTTTAATTTCTACCGTTTGATTATTCATATTTTTGTGGGGGTCAGGAATCGTATGGTTTGTGAAGTGATGCTTAGGAAAAGTTGTCTCCTTTCTTTTTAAGGATGTGTGAAGGACAGAGTGGTGTGTCTTTATAATGACATACTAAAATTGTAATGGCTGATGAAGGATGTAATTAATATCCAGAACATGTCCTACTATTTGCACATTATTTATTCATTTAAGGGTTGATTAGGCAGAAAGATTTACAGAAGATTACAATTCAAGAAATATTATACTCATCAGAGTTAATTAGAGATGAATGAAACTGGGCAAGGTACTGGAAAAGCCTGTGACCTATTAAAAGGAAAGGTCCCGGCAGATTTCCCCTATATTGTTCAACCAGCCACATCTGGTTACGACCACTATATTCTTCCTGAAGTAACTCCACAGAGAGAATGAAAAGTGTCAAGAACAAACTTCTGCTTGCAATCGCACATTTTTCTGCATTACAGTATTACTTACTTGTTTACATGGTTTATGTAGAATCAACTCGTACAAATATTACAGTGAATTCTATGTCTGTGCCCCATCATATCCATAGTACCGTACCTAGAAGAATTTGCAGTAATTTATTTTCTGGCCATGAAAGCCTAAACATTCCAACTCAAACAGGCATATTTTTCTGCAAATGTTTGGGTATTCTGATATATTTTCATGGAAACATTTGACTTTTTTTTTTAAGAAACATTATTTTTTCCTGTTTTCAATTTTCAGAGGTGAAGCTCACCAATTTTGTGACTACATCCTGAAGTTGGTTGGCCTAGAAGCCTAGAGTATATAAAATATGGTAGCGAGTGTTTAATGGTAAAGAGGTTTTCTCAATAGTGATTTTTAATGCCCTGGCATTGTCATTGAGGAGCAAATTTAACTTCCTAAATACTGTAACATTTAAGTTGGTCTAACACGAAAGAAATTTAATAATACTATACCTGTAAGGTTTTAGCTACCTACTAAGAAAATTAATGTGCAATTTTTGAATGGAGCTACCTAGGCAAATCTTTACACCAAAAACCAACATATTGTTTATCGCTACCTTTTAGTGGAGAAACTAGAATTCATGTCAGATAACCTGCAGCTTCTGTGACTGATAACTATAGTTTTGTCTTGTTGTCAACAAATGTGATAGACAGGTCTGAAGCAGTTCATTATTTCAAAAACTGACTCTCTCTATCAGAAATCAAATCAGTGATTTGAGATCATGGCGATATCAGGAATGTTTGTTTATTGCATTACAACAAAGGATTTGGAAGTAATCTCATAAAGCAATAACTTCTAAATCAAAATAACTTACAATTTTATTGTTGGACAGCCAAAGGACTTAACATAATCCTCCATGGTTTTAGACAGGTGCAACGATCCATTAGTTCTGGGTTATCCCATCCCGTTAGAAAATGGAAGGATTGGGGTTTGAGGCCTAAGGATGTTGTACAACATTAACTGCAAATCACATCACCACACTGAAGACCTGGTTTGTGAAATAAGTTTGTTCATGTCCCTTCACCTGTCATTTCAAGTTAGCTTCCTTGTTTCTCATCTCAAAATGCTGAGATGGTGGCTTTCCCATAGACCACAGTCACTTCCCCATTCCTTTCTTAGCCTCTTCTACTTTCCATCTACGTTGAGGCTGCATGGATGATCCTTTTCTCTAGAATGAAAGGGCTCCATGACACTGTCAATTATGACGATAAAGACTTTGGGAGTGAAGTACGGGGATAAAAGAAATATTCATATCCAAGAAATAAAAATAGCCAAACATATAAGCCCATTGTTTCCACAGCTACTGCCATGGTCTAGAAGTAAGCATAGCTGCCTTCTAACTGGTTGGCCCAGTTTTGAATCCTGGTTTTGCCAAGGAGAATTTAAATTTTGGCCTGTAGTCATGTGTACTTGGATGTGTGTATCATTTGTCTCATAAACTGCCTTATTGTGATGGCTGTATTAGTGTGTGCATTTATAATTTTAGGTGAGGATAGGGAAGGAGACGACTATGGCCTTACGTTAGGGGTAGCTTACCGTCTCGGCATTTACCTGCAGTAGAAGTGGAAAACCAAGGAAAACCACTTACAAGATGGCCGAGATGGGAATCAAATCACCTCTTCTCAGTTTTGCCTCACAAAGCTGAGTGTATCCCGTTCCAGCCCTCAGACCAGAATGCTAGTTGCTACACCACGAGGTGATCTAAGTGAAAAGGGATGGATTCTAATCCACCTCTTGGTCCTAATAGAAGTGAATTTCTATGGTTTCTAATTCCCCTTCCCCCCTCCCAGAATGCTCCATGCACCAAACATTCCATCTTCAAATTATTTTGCATGCCCAATTAAATGGAGTAATATAGCTCGGGTGGTGTTGGGGTAGCGCGCCTGCCTCGCATCAGGAGACCTCGGGTTCGATTCCAGGCTCCGTCAGGGATTTCAGAAACCGGCGTGAGGGCTGGAACTGGGTGTACACAGCCTCGCAATGACAATTGAATAGCTGTCTGACAATGAGGCAGCGCCACGCTCATGGAGACCAAGATTAACGGCCGAGGGGACCCGAGGCGCTCACCACGCGTCACCACATAATCTGCAGGCCAAATGGCTGGGTGGCGATCGCTTAGTAGGCCTAGGCCCTTCATGGACTGTAGTGCCACGGGGTTTGTTTGTTTGTTTCGTTTTAATGGTAGTTCGGAGACTACGGTTTCAATAGTCTTCTTAGAATGTACAGTATATGGGTGTTAACTTTAAAAATACCCGCACGAGTCTCTCTGGAGGACTCACACATTATTACTATTACGTAAACATATCTTGCATAAGAATCATGGCCCTACTAATAATATAGTTCATCGTATCTTGGTGAGAAAAATACCTTACCTGTATGTGCATTTGCTCAAAGAACTTTTTCTTTTCTGAATTTTTATTCCATACATATTATTATTATTTTTAAAATTAATATTAGGCATCCACCTATAAATTTTAACTCAACTAAAATTTGTATTATTTTGTGTTAAGAGGGACAGATGACCTTGCTGTTCCGCCCCATAAATAACAATAAATATCCATACTATGTGTGATGTTAATGAGCAATTCTGAGAATATTTACAGCAGATCTAGATTGCAGTCATGGACCACCTTGTGGCGTAATGACTACCATTCTTGGCTGTTGCCCCAGAGGTCTGGGTTTGATTCCCGGCTCTGCCAAGGAATGTAATTCTGGTCTAAGGGCTGCAACAGGGCACACTCAGTCTCGTGAGGCACAACTGAGAAGAGGAGGGTTTGATTCCCACCTCAGCCATCTTGGAAGTGGTCTTCCGAGATTTCCCACTTCTTCTGCAGGCAAATGCTGTAATGGTTCCTAAGTTAAAGCCAATGCCGCCTCCTTACCAATCCTCACCGGAATTGCAAATACACATACTCAGACAGGCATCACAATAACACAGGTTATCAATCAAAATTCCACACTCGTCCAAGTACACGGGGCTAAATGACCACGATGTCCAGGCCCCTGAAATGAAACAACAGATTGCAGTCGATGTACAGAAGTTGTCTAACATGGTGGCCAGATCGCTCCTTAGTGCCTCTTGGTCTATTGGAATGGCTGTAACATCCGGCGCATTATACCATAGTCGAACTGTTCCTCTATTGGAGCACGAAGATTGGGATTCTCTGCCGTCACTGTCTCATGAAGCCATAGCCAGGTGACTATGCTAATGCTTGTTGTTTCATGTAGGAGGTTGTACATCATGGTCGTCAGCCCTGTGTACTTGGGCGTAAGAAGAAACCCATACAACAGGAGCAATCGAGTGTGGCAATGGGTGGGTGAGAGATTTCACAAGCTCTTCATCCAGGAACGCCTCCAACAGCAAGGAAATTGTCATGTTTTGTGGTGGGATCATGTTTGGTCGACGTACGCCTCTAATTCCTATCCACGGTAACATGACCGGTCTGGTATACAGAGACAACATCCTCAAACCTGTCGTTACAGGATTCGCTGCCACAATGGGTGAGGGCTTTACACTAGTGGACGATAATGCTCATCGAGCTAGGGTGGTCATCAGTTCCTTCAGATGCAAGGCATACTGAGAATGGAGTGGCCTGCATATTCTGCGGACATGAACAGTATCGAACATCCATGGGAAAAGATTAAGAGTGCAGTTTCGCACTGTCCCAATCCTCTAACAAACAAACAAACAAACATTCAGCAACTGATTGAAGCTGCTTTCAAAGAGTGGGATAATCTGCCCCAAACCCGGTTGGTTCGTAGTTCGGTATGCCTCTTAGTCGGCAAGCATGCCTTAGGGCTCGTGGTGGCCATACATGGTATTGATATGCCCCAACTAGAAAAAGATTGCCACTTTTGTTAAGCTTTTAGTGTTTGTCTCTTTTGCACAACATATTGTGTGTTGTTTTTCTTTGTATGCCATTACATACTACCTTACCAGGGAATTGTTACTGCTAGACGTGGAGCACGGCTGTTGTGTATACATTACGTCAGCTCGCCTCGCTATGGCTGCCGCGAGCGGTTGCTGGCCAAGAGGGGGAACGCATGCACAGTCGTACAATGAGAACACACCGCACAGCGCACGACCCAGCACGAATCATGCACACAAATGACATGCGATGAGGTTTCTCTGGCGACAACTGCACGTCTATCGCAGGAGTGTGGCTGGGCGGAGTGCATTAGTTCCGATTTCCGCCACCGGTAACAATTCGCTGGTAGGATAGTACACATAGCAAAACACTAAATCCCAATATGCAAAACCTTTTTTGGAGTACTGTTCAAGTTACAAACACTGCTAGTCACCATAACACTCTAGGGGCAGATGACCTCGAAGTTCCGCCCCTTAAAACAACAATTACATTACATTCACCACAACACTGATTATCAAATACCATGCACACACAAGTACACGGGTCATAGACCAAAGAGGTCCTAATAGGAACTATAATAATATATACAGTACCGGTATGTCAAAAAATATGGTTATATAAATGACTCCAGATTATAGCTTACCAAGAGACATACATAGGCCTACTTTGAACCGGCCTTGGTGGCCGAGAGCGCTAATGTGCTATCTCGTGCCTCGCTGGCATCGGGAGAGCGTGAGTTCGAATCCCACCTCTACCGTCCTGAAAATGGTTTTCGTGGTTTACCATTTTCACTACCAGGCAAATGCCGGGACGGTTCCTTTCAATAAATCCACGGCCAATTTCCCTCCAATATCCCTTCCCTGACCCGTCCTGAAAAGAAAAGTACATGGCCATTGGCTGCATTAATAAAATTATACATACTTTGAAACTTTAGTTTTTAAAATAAGACTGCTGTTACGACTTGAAACTGAATCCCAGCACTCTGCGCAGAGTGTGAACTGATAACACCACGATAGCCCTTTGTTAACTCTTGGGCCTAGTAACTGAAACTATGGCATGTAGTTAGGCCTCCTAATGACCAGTATTAATTCTGCTATGATGTACATAGATGTAGCAGCAAGCGTTTTGGAGAGAAGCCGAGAAATGGAGGTCACTTCGACAGTGAAGCCAGGAGCTCAGATTGCAGAAGTCACGAACGGGATGATAGGAGAGTGTGCGTCCCTTACTGCAAAGGACTACGCAGTGATCATCGCTGGAGCAAACGACGTCTATAGAAATGAGAGTAAAAAGGTAATCAAAGATTTAATGGGTACATTGCCATCCATGCAAAAAACAAATGTCATTATTGTAAACATTCCGCAGAGACACGATTTAATTCCCAAGTCATGTGTAAATATAGAAATAGAGGCTACAAATGGAAAAATTCATAAAATTTGTAAGAGTTTTCCAAATGTCCAAATTGTAGATGTAAGTAAATTAGACAGGAAGTTCCACACTCGGCATGGCCTACACTTAAATAGATTAGGAAAAGAGTATCTTAGTGATGAAATCTGCAAAATTGTAAATTCAAATGGTGAGAATAATTCGACAGTAATATCATTAGAGTGGAAGCAGGGAAACTGGTAGAAGAAGCCAAACGTGAGGTTTGGCATTCACATCTTTTGAAGTCAAATTTAACGGAGTGCAACAATGGTATTTCGGATTTGTCTAGCAACAATAATAATAACAATTATGATAATAATAATGTAAATAAATCACCAACACAAGCTTGCAAAAGTAACAAATTTAAAATTTACCACCAGAATGTCCAGTCTCTTTATAATAAAATTGATTACATAAATCTAATGCTTAAAAATGAACTTAAAGACATCTCAGCACTATGTATTTCAGAACATTGGCTGAAAGAGGAACAACTTGAATTAATTCAATTCCCAGGGTTTATACAAGCTAGTAAATACTCTAGATCTAATATTAGCCATGGTGGTACTTGCATCTTCTTAAGAAATAATTTAGATCATGAACAGATAACAGCTTATGATTATCTAATTATGGAACAGGATTTTGAATTCTCTGCCGTAAAAATTCAGCAGTTTAAGTTAATAATTGTATGCGTATACCGTTCTCCGTCAGGAAAGTTTCCTCTATTTATAGATAAACTAGAATTGTTACTCAATAACATGAGCAAAGTAAATTTCGATATAATAATTTGTGGGGATGTAAATGTGGATTTCTTAAAACTTGATAGAAATTGTGAATTATTAAACCAGTTACTAATTTCCTATGGACTGAAACCTACAGTAAATACACCAACAAGAATAACAAAATTTAGTAAAACCACTCCTGATCAAATTTTTATAAATACAGATAAATATCACCATTCAATAGAAGTCTATTGTCCGGGTTTTAGTGACCACCATGGACAAATACTGAGTTTTGAAGTATCCGAAGTAATCAATAATAATGATAATGGAGTAAAATCAAAGTGCAGGTCATTCACTGAAGCAAATGTTACATATTTCAATGACTTATTAAATAAGGAAACATGGTCAGAAATTTATGAACTAGAAAATGTAAATGATAAATTTAATGCATTTAACAGTACCCTAAAACACTATTTTGAAATAGCATTCCCCTTTAAACGAAGAACTGTTCAAAATAACAAAACTAGCAATTGGATAACAACAGGGATTATAAATTCATGTCAAAGAAAGAAATTTCTACACAAATTATATAAACAATACCACACAACACCTGAATTCAATTTATACTACAAAAAATACACTAGCATATTAAATAAGGTAATAAGACTAGCAAAGAAAATGCATAATGATAATTTTATTTCCCAATCATCTAATAAAAACAGGGCTATGTGGTCCGTAATAAAGAAAGAAACTGGAAAATATGCTAAAATACAAAGGAACATTACACTGACCAGAAATAATAAAGTGATTAATAATCCAGAGGAAATAGCAAACACTTTTAATGACTATTTTCTGGAAATTCCGCAAAAATTATTAAATAAATCACAGGTAAATACACTAAATTCTAATAATAAAATAAATATATGCAGTGATTCTTTATTTATAAATCATGTCACAAGTGAAGAGGTAAGAATAGTTATAAAAGAGCTAAAAAATAAATTCTGTGCTGGCATTGATGGCATCCCTGATGCAATTTTAAAGAAATGTGCCGAAAATATAATAAATCCACTTACGCACTTAATAAACAGTTCAATTCTCTCAGGAACTTACCCGGATATTTTGAAGTTATCAAAAGTAATTCCAGTGCACAAAAACGGTTCAAAAGATGAATTAGATAACTATCGTCCTATTACCTTACCAACTGGTATTGCAAAAATTGTGGACAAAATTATGTATAAGAGACTGATAAGTTTCATAGAAAAAAATAAAATATTATCAAACTCACAACATGGATTTAGAACGGAAAAATCTACACAGACAGCAATTTACGAATGTAGTAATAGTATACTGAAATTAATTGACAATAAGGAACATGTAACTGGCCTATTCTTGGATTTATCGAAAGCATTTGATGTAGTTGACCATAAAATCCTCCTTACCAAACTAAATCAATATGGTGTTAGAGGTCTAGCTAATAAATGGATAGAGTCTTACTTAACAAGGCGTAAACAAATAGTAAGCTTGAGACACAAGGATGAGGGAACCAAATTACTTAATGAAACATTGTCCAATGAGGGAATTATTGAATTTGGAGTACCCCAGGGATCGGTTTTGGGCCCACTACTCTTTCTTCTATATATCAATGATATAACACAGAACGTTCATTCACATAAGGAAATTTTGTTTGCGGACGATACAACACTCGTAATAAAAGGTGAAACTAAACAGGTCATACAGCAGTCTGCTGACTCCGTTACAGGAGAGTTAACCAAATGGTCACAAGATAATCGCCTCATAATAAACTATAAAAAGACAGTATGTCTAAATTTCCACACTATACAGAATAGGAATCCTGCGATGCCCAATATAACATTAAATGGTCATCAAATAGAAAATAAATCAGAAACAAAGTTTTTAGGACTATGGATACAACAAGACTTGAAATGGAATAAACATATACAATATCTGAATACTAAACTGAACTCGATGTGCTTTGCGTTACGTATTTTGAAAACCTGCACTAGCATGCACACATTAAGAAATACTTATTTTGCTTATTTCCATTCATACTTAAGATATGGGATCATATTTTGGGGTATGTCGCCAGATGTACTAAGCACGTTTAGGATACAAAAGAGAGCGATTAGAATTATGGCAAATGTAAACTCGAGAGAATCATGTAGACCTCTGTTTAAAGATTTAAACATTCTCCCACTGCCCTGCATATATATCTTTGAAAGTATTATGTTTTTTAAAAAGAATTTAATGAATAAAGATGTTTTTCTTAAAACAAACAATGATGTTCATAGGCATAACACAAGACAAAATCAAAACATTCATATTTCACACACACACACAAGCATATATCAAAAAGGAACTTTTCACACTGGAGTTAAATTATACAATAAACTACCCCAGTATATAAAACTGGCCCCAAAAATAAAAACCTTTGATAGAATGTTGAAAGCTTATCTGCAGTGCCATTGTTTTTACTCAGTAGTTGAATATTTTAGCGTATAGGAGTGATGGAATCTATAACTATATTTTACTTTTTTAATTTAATTTTAATACCTAGCTGTATGTTGTTGTATTTATAGAATTAAGTTTTCATATTATGATAATAGAGTGAGGTGTAAATAGTTGTGCAATAAGATTGTATCTATTAAGATTTGCTATTATAATAAGTTATAAATAGTTATAATCTTAGTAATATATACCTGTTAGTTCTTTTATTTTATGCATGTAAATTCTGACGTGTCCTATATCAAAAATGTATTGAATGCATGTATTTGATCAAATGGAATTAATAAAAATCTATCTATCATGTCGCTTACAGGTACCAACTGGAAAGACCTGCCCCAGGCCTCTCCAAAAGCAACACAGCATTATGAGCCTAACATTTCTCTCATCCAGGTGTAAAAACCATCCATCGCATGGAAAACTCATCCTACATTATCTCCATTTCTGCAGAATGGGGAGAATAAGGAGTTGACATACCACTGACAAGTAAAAAGTGCGGTGCGGATAGATGGCAACTTATTAGTCGTGACGAGGTTAAAGTTAGGTCTGATTGGTGTTAAGCTATGGTTAGAGCAAGTTTAGGACTGAGCGTTTTACTTGATTGATTGGCGACACCATTGCACATAGTGTTATTTACCAGTTATATTACTTTATTACATTCACTAGCGACAGAAAGCAAAGCAAACTTGTAGCTTCACGTGGCTCTCGTGATCATAAGCCACAGAACCTTTCTTTTTTATATTTGGAATTTGAACCACGGGATGCAACTCTGGAATTCTAACATGCATTAACCAAGAATCAAAACCCAGTCCAAAACTATAATATGACGACTTTAGGATCTCCGAATGGAGATCTGGGTGTGACCTTGGCTTCTAGGATTAAAGAAGCAGGCCTCTGTACGAAGGGTGGTTGGCCGGTTTACTTACTGTAAGCCCTGAGCTTGTATTTCAGCTTTACTTTACTTATTTTTAGGCCATCTGTAGGCTAAACAAAACAATCTACCAGTAAATGTATAGTCTATTTGTTGAATCTGAAAGCTACTTGTTGCTCCTATAATAGGCATACAAAGACGTGGAACTAATAAAGGTAATGAAAAGAGATTCCTTAGCACATGACTTACAGTACCGGTATTGAATTCTTCTTGGAACACAAGATAATGAACGGAAGTGTGAGTAGGCTAAGAAATAAGGAGTAAGAAGTAGCCTAGGCATATCATGAAATGTGAAAATAACACTGCATAATAAGGCTGTCCCCACCCATCAACATGACTTTTTATTGACTAAATAAATTCCCGGGTATTTACGTTAGGAAGCTAAGAACATTAAAAATTAACACTTATTTACAGTTTCTGTAGAAAACTTGAATTGCATTATCTCAGACTACAAAAGTTTAAGAAACAAAATCCACATTTCCCCCACACTTTTCAATATATCGTGTGTTAATTTAATCATTAAAAACATATCATAACCTTTCATCGTCACGATGCAATCACAATGCGACACCACAGGACTGGAGGAGGAATGTGGTGTTAAACATTAAATTCCACACTTCTTAGAATTAAAACACAGTAGTATTAACACTTTCTATTTTCTTGTTATTTATTTTCCTAAAATATCTGATTATAATGAGAGCTAGTGTGTTGAAATAGAGTTAAATAAATGACATAAAATATACATTCATCAATGGCGTCACAGTGAAAGTGTAGTGAAATAGCAGCTAGTGTAAATATTTGATAAAAGTGGTAAAATATTATAACAGAGGCTTAAAATCTATAAAGTTACTTTCCTTAGATCAAGTGTAATACGGAATATTGATAGTATTTAGAAATTCTTGTTGATAATTTAATAAACTTAAACTAAGTTGTGGGAACGTGTATCCAAAGATTCGGTGACTTCTTCAATCACTGTTTGAACCAAGTAGAGCAGTGGTGCTTTTACGAGACTTCACCCGATTGGAAGATATACGTATTTCACATTCTTCTTTATTGGTAGGTTATTAGATTAATTCTATTAGGTAGTAATAATTAAATTAAATTTAGTGTAATTTGGTGTAAACATCTAGGCTCACTTAGATCTCTAGTATGACGACAGTCAACAGTGTTAGTATCTCGTCAGGTTGTGTAACCGTAACGGATTTATGCTCGTCGTGCAAAATAAAAGTAAAAAATGCAAATAAAATCATCACAAGATCTCAGGTAAAATTGAATGAGGAGAAAAGTGAAACCGATTGTCGTAATGTAGGCCTACCGCTACCGTCATGCGAATGTCATAACCTGAGAAACGAACTGTCCTCAAAAGACGAAATTATAAAGCTGCTAAAGGAAGATATTGCTAAGTTAATGGAAGAGTTGAATAAATTAAAAGGAAACAGAGGGGAAAGCAAGGAAACTTGGTCGACAGTGATTGCTGGTAAGGTAAGATTGAATAAGCCTAGGCCTATAAATGGAGTACATGTAACTGAAATTCCCGTCTCAAATTCATTTGGAGTGCTTGTCGAAGAAAATGATGACTTTCCTCAAGAAGAAAAGAAGAAAGTGATAAAGAGAAAATCCAGGAAGATGCGGATATTTGCGGATAGCCACGGGCGAGATGTAGCAGCAAGCGTTTTGGAGAGAAGCCGAGAAATGGAGGTCACTTCGACAGTGAAGCCAGGAGCTCAGATTGCAGAAGTCACGAACGGGATGATAGGAGAGTGTGCGTCCCTTACTGCAAAGGACTACGCAGTGATCATCGCTGGAGCAAACGACGTCTATAGAAATGAGAGTAAAAAGGTAATCAAAGATTTAAAGGGTACATTGCCATCCATGCAAAAAACAAATGTCATTATTGTAAACATTCCGCAGAGACACGATTTAATTCCCAAGTCATGTGTAAATATAGAAATAGAGGCTACAAATGGAAAAATTCATAAAATTTGTAAGAGTTTTCCAAATGTCCAAATTGTAGATGTAAGTAAATTAGACAGGAAGTTCCACACTCGGCATGGCCTACACTTAAATAGATTAGGAAAAGAGTATCTTAGTGATGAAATCTGCAAAATTGTAAATTCAAATGGTAAGAATAATTCGACAGTAATATCATTAGAGTGGAAGCAGGGAAACTGGTAGAAGAAGCCAAACGTGAGGTTTGGCATTCACATCTTTTGAAGTCAAATTTAACGGAGTGCAACAATGGTATTTCGGATTTGTCTAGCAACAATAATAATAACAATTATGATAATAATAATGTAAATAAATCACCAACGCAAGCTTGCAAAAGTAACAAATTTAAAATTTACCACCAGAATGTCCAGTCTCTTTATAATAAAATTGATTACATAAATCTAATGCTTAAAAATGAACTTAAAGACATCTCAGCACTATGTATTTCAGAACATTGGCTGAAAGAGGAACAACTTGAATTAATTCAATTCCCAGGGTTTATACAAGCTAGTAAATACTCTAGATCTAATATTAGCCATGGTGGTACTTGCATCTTCTTAAGAAATAATTTAGATCATGAACAGATAACAGCTTATGATTATCTAATTATGGAACAGGATTTTGAATTCTCTGCCGTAAAAATTCAGCAGTTTAAGTTAATAATTTTATGCGTATACCGTTCTCCGTCAGGAAAGTTTCCTCTATTTATAGATAAACTAGAATTGTTACTCAATAACATGAGCAAAGTAAATTTCGATATAATAATTTGTGGGGATGTAAATGTGGATTTCTTAAAACTTGATAGAAATTGTGAATTATTAAACCAGTTACTAATTTCCTATGGACTGAAACCTACAGTAAATACACCAACAAGAATAACAAAATTTAGTAAAACCACTCCTGATCAAATTTTTATAAATACAGATAAATATCACCATTCAATAGAAGTCTATTGTCCGGGTTTTAGTGACCACCATGGACAAATACTGAGTTTTGAAGTATCCGAAGTAATCAATAATAATGATAATGGAGTAAAATCAAAGTGCAGGTCATTCACTGAAGCAAATGTTACATATTTCAATGACTTATTAAATAAGGAAACATGGTCAGAAATTTATGAACTAGAAAATGTAAATGATAAATTTAATGCATTTAACAGTACCCTAAAACACTATTTTGAAATAGCATTCCCCTTTAAACGAAGAACTGTTCAAAATAACAAAACTAGCAATTGGATAACAACAGGGATTATAAATTCATGTCAAAGAAAGAAATTTCTACACAAATTATATAAACAATACCACACAACATCTGAATTCAATTTATACTACAAAAAATACACTAGCATATTAAATAAGGTAATAAGACTAGCAAAGAAAATGCATAATGATAATTTTATTTCCCAATCATCTAATAAAAACAGGGCTATGTGGTCCGTAATAAAGAAAGAAACTGGAAAATATGCTAAAATACAAAGGAACATTACACTGACCAGAAATAATAAAGTGATTAATAATCCAGAGGAAATAGCAAACACTTTTAATGACTATTTTCTGGAAATTCCGCAAAAATTATTAAATAAATCACAGGTAAATACACTAAATTCTAATAATAAAATAAATATATGCAGTGATTCTTTATTTATAAATCATGTCACAAGTGAAGAGGTAAGAATAGTTATAAAAGAGCTAAAAAATAAATTCTGTGCTGGCATTGATGGCATCCCTGATGCAATTTTAAAGAAATGTGCCGAAAATATAATAAATCCACTTACGCACTTAATAAACAGTTCAATTCTCTCAGGAACTTACCCGGATATTTTGAAGTTATCAAAAGTAATTCCAGTGCACAAAAACGGTTCAAAAGATGAATTAGATAACTATCGTCCTATTACCTTACCAACTGGTATTGCAAAAATTGTGGAAAAAATTATGTATAAGAGACTGATAAGTTTCATAGAAAAAAATAAAATATTATCAAACTCACAACATGGATTTAGAACGGAAAAATCTACACAGACAGCAATTTACGAATGTAGTAATAGTATACTGAAATTAATTGACAATAAGGAACATGTAACTGGCCTATTCTTGGATTTATCGAAAGCATTTGATGTAGTTGACCATAAAATCCTCCTTACCAAACTAAATCAATATGGTGTTAGAGGTCTAGCTAATAAATGGATAGAGTCTTACTTAACAAGGCGTAAACAAATAGTAAGCTTGAGACACAAGGATGATGGAACCAAATTACTTAATGAAACATTGTCCAATGAGGGAATTATTGAATTTGGAGTACCCCAGGGATCGGTTTTGGGCCCACTACTCTTTCTTCTATATATCAATGATATAACACAGAACGTTCATTCACATAAGGAAATTTTGTTTGCGGACGATACAACACTCGTAATAAAAGGTGAAACTAAACAGGTCATACAGCAGTCTGCTGACTCCGTTACAGGAGAGTTAACCAAATGGTCACAAGATAATCGCCTCATAATAAACTATAAAAAGACAGTATGTCTAAATTTCCACACTATACAGAATAGGAATCCTGCGATGCCCAATATAACATTAAATGGTCATCAAATAGAAAATAAATCAGAAACAAAGTTTTTAGGACTATGGATACAACAAGACTTGAAATGGAATAAACATATACAATATCTGAATACTAAACTGAACTCGATGTGCTTTGCGTTACGTATTTTGAAAACCTGCACTAGCATGCACACATTAAGAAATACTTATTTTGCTTATTTCCATTCATACTTAAGATATGGGATCATATTTTGGGGTATGTCGCCAGATGTACTAAGCACGTTTAGGATACAAAAGAGAGCGATTAGAATTATGGCAAATGTAAACTCGAGAGAATCATGTAGACCTCTGTTTAAAGATTTAAACATTCTCCCACTGCCCTGCATATATATCTTTGAAAGTATTATGTTTTTTAAAAAGAATTTAATGAATAAAGATGTTTTTCTTAAAACAAACAATGATGTTCATAGGCATAACACAAGACAAAATCAAAACATTCATATTTCACACACACACACAAGCATATATCAAAAAGGAACTTTTCACACTGGAGTTAAATTATACAATAAACTACCCCAGTATATAAAACTGGCCCCAAAAATAAAAACCTTTGATAGAATGTTGAAAGCTTATCTGCAGTGCCATTGTTTTTACTCAGTAGTTGAATATTTTAGCGTATAGGAGTGATGGAATCTATAACTATATTTTACTTTTTTAATTTAATTTTAATACCTAGCTGTATGTTGTTGTATTTATAGAATTAAGTTTTCATATTATGATAATAGAGTGAGGTGTAAATAGTTGTGCAATAAGATTGTATCTATTAAGATTTGCTATTATAATAAGTTATAAATAGTTATAATCTTAGTAATATATACCTGTTAGTTCTTTTATTTTATGCATGTAAATTCTGACGTGTCCTATATCAAAAATGTATTGAATGCATGTATTTGATCAAATGGAATTAATAAAAATCTATCTATCTATCAGCTGTTTATCATGTGGTTGTCCATAAGTGGTGCTACCTAGCGGCTTACAGGTGTATTGGTGCTCCCCCTTATCAATTGTTTTTTTGAAAATCCGTTCTTCCGGTTTTGCCGAAGTGTCCATACTGTATGGTTACTATACTGTGACAAGAGGGTTTCACAATGGTTTTGCCTAGACCAATATTTTTGTCCAGACCTATGGTGGATTGATAGATAACATCCCTGGTTTTTGTCACGCACAGTGGGGGAAGTCACGTATCAATAATCTTTATCCAGGCCAATAGTTTTGCCTTTTATTTCATGTCGTGAAACCCTCTCATAAAGAATTAATGAAACGGGCATCATTCTAGATTTTGGGCTAGAAAATGGTTTGCTATGGAGACATTTGCAAAGGAGTAGGGTGCAGTAGTACCTGTAATAAGAAAGTTATGAAAAGAGTGACGATATGTAGTTGCAAGTGGAGTCCTGTTGTAAATTCTGACCAGTTTTGCTCGTGCGTTGAAAGTATTAAAAAAAGGTATGTTTCTAGCCATTAATTTCATAATTTCAGTGCTGCATTGTGTGTGGAAATGACCAACATGCAAGAAAGAATATAATGCCCCAATAAAGAAATCCTTATTCCTTTCATTTCACACCATGTCCTGTACAGTACCAATATTTTTGTCTTGCAGAGTCACCAAATACCAGGTTTATTAAAAATTGTTGCATTTGTATACTTTGCGAAAGTTAAAATGGTAATTGTGTACACCATGACAACAACAGGCTGAAGTACAGAAACTGATGGTAGATAGCTCTTGAGATTGTGGTTAATGAATTTGATGCTTGGAAGTATATGAAAGACTGCGATTATTACTTCATTGTGTAAACCTAACAGATATGAGGTGAAAGGAGGAGAATAAGGTACTGCTGTACTCCTGGGAGAGAGATTAATGTGGAGTACAGTTACAGTATGAACTGGTGTGAACATTTCTGTAACAAGCAAAGTGAATGTTCCTCCACCTTACAATTGTGCTGCATCACATGGACTCTCCTGCATACGAAACTCATTGTGTGCCCATGTGCCATCAAGTAATAATTACAGTCTTCGTTCTTTCATATATACCGTACCTCCATGTTGTCAAGTCGAAATCCTGTTAAATGGCTTTCAATTAAGTAAATGGTCACATGCTTGTCATGATCTCCAGTAGTTTTGTTCAGTTACACTGTACGGGTTTATTGGCAAGTAATTGAAGAGATGAAATCTACTTTAAATAATGTGTTCCAATCGACAAGGGGAATTTTTATTGGCAATTATGCCATAAAACTTGTGTGGCATGAACTACGGTACAATTATGTGCTTCTTGTTCTAGAGAATGCATATCAACTCACCAATTTTAAAAAAAAACACCACTTCTTACAAAAATTTCTAATAACTAGCTTTAATGGCAAATTTTGAAGTAGTTCCACAAATAATAATACTACGGTATATACCTTGGAACTGTTTTCATTTTAAAGGTTAATGAACTGAATACGAACACAGTGAGTGGCCATTGACAGCTAGTCCTTGAAACTGAATAGGTCCCTTTCAGTTCATCGACAAGATCCACTCCTCCCTTTGTCATGTTGAAATGGTTAGAAGTTCAGGCGTCCAGTATTCTCCAGAACTAGCATCGATAGAGCAACGTACAGTCAACTCTAAATCCCAAAATACTGCTGTTGACTGGCATTTTTGGTGCAATAAATATTGGAGGAATCTCTTTCTTACTTTTTCGGAGTGTTCCGACAATATTGTTAGACTGTGGTTTTCAAGAAGAGAGATGGCCAGGGGGAAGGACATATCAATTGTCACAGATGCACACCGTATGGAGGTTGGGATACGAATGACTGCTTTCAACAAGAGGCAAAGAGGACTGGACGTTGTGCTTAGTGCAGAGTGTAGAACCAAGGAGAAGAACAGTAATGGAAAAAAAAAGCATTGGAGAGGCGTGGTCCATTCGTATCCCAGCCTCCATACGGTGTGCATCTGTGCAGTGAGTGGTATCGGGTGTAGGGTGCGTGCTTTGAGTGTTGTGTGGACTTCGGGTTTGTGACCTGTTATTTGTTTAGTGTGTTAGGTCCCGTTAGTGTTTAATCAGGTTAGTACCCCCGCCTTAATAGGGGATAACTATTCGACATGTCGTCCGAAAGTGATGGTAGTCAGATGGGGCGACCACCGGACGAATTTTAACAAGTGGAATACGAGGGTGTAGCGTCTGTTGAAAGTATGCTTGTAGTGTCGGAGGCTGAGGTAGCATCAACTCCATCAACTTCCACTGCTGAAACATCTCCAATTCTTGCTAAACGACAGCCATTGTCAAATGACAATCGATATTACGACCATCACACAGGACCGTACACGGTGTTTGTGCAAGGTGAAGGTGATCAACATATTGGCAATTTACATCCGATGGCATTAGGAAAGCTCTTTTTCGAAAATAAGATCGTAGGTATAAAGAATATTCAACGCAAAGGCCGCAATCGCGTTCAGGTACAATTTAACAAGGCCGTGGAAGCTAACTCCTTCTTACAAAATCCCTTATTGCCAGCAAAGCACCTGGTTGCATTTGTCCCGTCCGCTAACGTCCAACGTGTTGGGCTAATTAGGGGCGTGGACACATCCTTAACGCACGATGAAATACTAAAATATATTGAGTCGCCTGTCCCAATTGTGAGAGTCCAGCGTTTTTTCCGGAAAAAGATGATCAACGACAAGTTAGAATCCCTTCCTACAGGAACAGTGAAAATTTTCTTTAAAACACAAAGACTACCTGATTATGTATCTATTTTTAATGTGCTCTTAGAGGTAACATTATTCATATTTTCCCCCATTAGATGTTTGAACTGTCAACGATTCGGGCATGTAAAACTACACTGCCGGGCTCGCGCCCCAATTTGCGGTAACTGTGCGCAAGGACACTCCACGGAAACATGTAAGGAGACCCTGTTTAAATGTGCTAATTGTGGTGATAATCATCCGGCAGGCGCCGCACGCTGCCCCGAATTGGAGAAACAAAAGTCCATAAAACGTCAAATGTGTACCGAAAATAAATCGTACCACGAAGTTATTACGGCTAACTACAATGTACCGTTTAATCCTCTTACACTCCCACAGCAATTTCCAACCTTAGAACAGTCTCATAATACGCGTCGAGAGGACCCGCCGAGAAAACGAAAATATACAGAACTAGTGTCCCCAAAGCCGAAAGTGGTGAATCCCATAGGATACGACCGACGGGCCTATCTCGAGATCCTGAAGCAACCATCTGGAAGTAGTGTAGGGGTAGCTATGCAACCCGCCACAATGGGTGAGGAAATTTCGAAAAAACAGTGTTCTCAAACACCCGGCACTTCACGGGACCCGTCCCATGACATCATTGAAGATTTCCTGAAACTACAAGAATTATTAGGGCACAATGCTCAATGGAGCTTTTATGTGAAACAATTATTAGATAAAATAGTTCCGTTACTTCCCAATCCTCCTACCACAAAAAATAATACCCTAGTAAGTAGTAGCCCTACAGTGGCCTAATTTCGATAAGTGCTACATGTTACTACTCCAGTGGAATTGCCGGAGTATTTTAAATAAGAAGCATGAATTATTACTGTTAATACAGGAGTATGACCCAGATATCATATTCCTACAGGAAACATGGCTTCGTGCCTCGTATAGATTCTCGATTCCCAACTACCTGGTAGAACGTCAGGATGGTCCAGGATATCGTGGCATAATGACGCTATTCAAAAAGACCTTACGATACACTTCTCTCCCTACTCAGTTCTATATTCCTCACACTCATCATCACACATTCCTTGTACATGATTTACATGTAAGTCATATTTATTGTCCCCCGGGTATACAAGGTTCCCGTCGGCAATGGCAGGCATATTTCCGGTTCATAAAACAATTTCCTAAACATATTACCGTGGGGGATTTTAATGCACATCACGCCTTGTGGGGCAGTGGTCGCATTAATCCAAAAGGACGTCACATCGCTGCAGTTATTCAGGATTTACACCTACATCTCTTAAATGATGGATCACCCACGCGCATTACCCCACCAAATAGTCCCAAAAGTGCGGTGGATTTAAGTGTCACTACCTTAGACTTATCTCATAAGATGACATGGAAGACCGTGCAGGATACGCATCAAAGCGATCATTATCCAATTATAATCGACTATGATGTCTCGCGTACCCGACATATCCCAAAAAACGTCTTCAAGGTTAAGCGAAATTTACGATTTTTTGATTATGAGTTGTTCTCCCGATTTTTAGAGGATAGACTTTCACAGCATACACAGGGGCTCAGTAACAGTTATGCCTTTTTATTAGAGAATATCCGCGCCTATCTTAATATATATCACCCTTTAATTCCAACGACAGGTCCTCCAAATAATCGGGGCGCCTTACCCTCATGGTGGGATCAAGAATGCGGAAAGCTGGTAAGACGGCGCAAGGCGAGTTTAAAAGCTTTTCGACAGTATGGCTCTCCAACATCTTATTTGCGATACAAAAGTCTCACCGCGCAAATACAACGTGTATTTAATGATAAAAGACGGGAAGCGTGGAAAATATATACTACCCAATTATGCAGTTCTACGTCCCTCAACAGTATTTGGACGGCGATTAAACATTTCGCTAATAATCGTACTATCTCATCTCCCCCTCAACTTTCGGTGCAGGGATACCATGACCTGTATCATACTTGGACACCAGAAATAGTTGTTCGCTTACCTACATCGTGTACATCTGGTTCCATGGAACGTTTTTCCAGTTTAACGCAGCCTATTACAAGTAGCGAATTCAGACACGCATTTCAGCACAAAAAATCATCCAGCCCAGGGATTGATGGAGTGACTTATCAAATGATCGCTCGATTTCCAGTAAACGCTCAAAGTATCATTATTCAACTATATAATTCCATCTTATGCACAGGGACCTTCCCGGAGGATTGGAATGTGTCTCAAACTGTACCGATTCTTAAACCCATGAAAGATGCTCGATTACCGAGTAGTTATCGTGGTATTCAACTTGGATCTTGTTTCCGAAAAATTTTCCAACATATACTTCTCCGGCGGCTTCAATGGTGCCTAGAATATTATAACCTGTTTCCAAAAACCCAATTTGCATTTAGGAACAATCTTGGTACATCCGACCCCTTAAATATATTCCTGACTGATTTACTCCTAGCAAAAGGAAAGAAAATGCACACAGTAGCTGTGTTCCTTGACCTCAAAAATGCATATGATTCTGTTGATCCATATCTTCTTATTCAACTTCTAAGGGATCTAAATTTTCCCCTGCCCTTCAGGTGCTTAATACACAATATGCTATGCTATCGTCATATTACGTTAAACTCCCCCGTCGGTGTCTTTGATTCTCGACATACTTCTTATGGTGTTCCCCAGGGCGACGTTCTAAGCGGGCTTTTATACTTACTTTACACCCGTACTTTAGAAACAGTCATATTACCGCACGCTCGCATTCTACAATATGCGGATGACATTCTAATATATTGCACTCGAGACGAGTTTTCCTCATGTCGACGAGATATATACCACGCCTTATCTCATGCTCATGATTGGTTACATCAATACGGATTTGAAACATCCGTAGGGAAAAACGCTGCGATGATTTTTACACACAAACGAAGTTACGACAGTTCTCCTATTTTATACCGTCAAGGTCACATTCCGGTGGTGACAAGTGTCAAATATTTAGGGATTTATATTGACAGGAAATTGCAATGGGAGAGACATACGCAATACCTACAGAGTCATCTCGCCAGTAAAATTAATGTTCTAAAATCTCTCACTAGACGGAATTGGGGGGCGGACCCAGAATCATTATTAACGGTTTACCGTAACATCATCCGTTCTGTACTGGATTACAATTCCTTTTTTTTTGATTCCATGCCCAGCATTAGGCTCCTTCGGTTAGATAGAATCCAGTTTTCTGCTTTGCGTATAATCATAGGTGCGCTTCAATCAACCCCCACAGGAGCCCTCCTAGTTGAAACAGGA
Source organism: Meconema thalassinum (assembly GCA_946902985.2). Lineage (NCBI taxonomy): Eukaryota > Metazoa > Arthropoda > Insecta > Orthoptera > Tettigoniidae > Meconema > Meconema thalassinum. Next base: position 1,940,608,916 of record OX336388.2, on the reverse strand, counting down.
GAAATGTCACTTCAGCACCGGCGTAGATATCTGGCATGTATGTACCTGCTACGAAAAATGATGATAACAACATCACCTATCGTCCCTAAATTACAACTATTAGAGGAATATTATACGCGTCGATTATTGCCCACCGTTTCTCGTCCTGCGTTACTAACCGCATATTCCATGCTTCAACCATACCGCCATAATATATTAAAAGTCATGCGGTTACCGATATATACTATTCCGTATGCTGCAACGCACTTTCAACCTCCTATTCTTCAGAACTCCTTACCCCACGTCTACCAGACGTTTCAACATCATCCTGTAATTATTCCCCGTATTTTTCGGGAAATAACGAGTCCTTTGATCTCCTGTATCCTTTTTTACACAGATGGTTCTAAAATGGTTAACCCTGCGCGTGTGGGAGCAGCCTTCTGTGCCCCGGACTTACAAATCTCCTTTCAGTATACTTTACCCCCTGACATCTCGATATTTACAGCCGAAATTTTCGCCATACGTCAGACGTGTTTTTATATAACAAAACATGCCATTCGTCGTGCTTTAATATGCACCGATTCAATGAGTGTAGTGCAAGCACTTCAAAATGTTAGAGAGGCTGACAACTGGTTTTTATGTCAATTAGTGCAACAATTGTACAATTTACACACGGAGGGTTTCGAAGTCCGAATCATGTGGGTACCCGGCCATTGTCACATTGAAGGAAATGAACTAGCGGATAACCTTGCCAAAGATGCAGCAAAAGGACACGGAAAAACTTACAACATCGCCATACCAATATCAGATCTGCGTTCTATAATTAGTTCGACAATACGGGAGGAATGGCAAGGCAAGTGGACTAGCTACGCCAAAATTAAGGCCAAACACTATTTTGGGTTACAACCGACTATTGTAAACAAACCATGGTTTCATGGAGGGAAATACACACGACGACATATCATTACAATCATTCGTCTACGTTTCAACCACGCATTAACACCGGTGTATTTATTCCGCATAAAACGACGTGATGATCCTCTATGTTCGTGTTTACAAATGGAGGGTTCCTTAAATCATATACTATTTCAATGTCCACTATACGACCATCAACGAGCTTTAATGTTGAGAGTTTTATACGATTTAGGGTATGCACTTCCTTTAAATGTGGCCACATTGGTACATAAGCCTACAATTCCACTGGTCAGTAGCATAGTGGCATTTTTCGACAATATTAATTTCAAGATTTGAAAGGGTAATCCTTTCCCATATCCATATTTGTGGCCCGGTCATGTGTGTGTATGTGTAGCGAGTCACCAAGGTGGGTCGCTTCGGTGTGAAGAGTTAATACCATTTGTGTCCTCGTCTTTAATTCCTATGTTTTTCCTCATACGTATCCCTCCGCGTTGCGTCATTTTCTTGTTTACGATTCCCCGCTACTCACTGGTCTTACGCTTTCAATCGGTAGTCGACGGTTACCCAAAGATACATACCACTGCACAGTAGCAATTGGGTAAAGAGTTTACTATGCCCACTACCGTACCAAGAAGAAGAAGAAGAGAGGCGTGGTGAAAATGGTGAAGTGATCAGATGAATTTGTTTATTTTTTAATATTTGTAAAAAAAAAAAATGCAAGACGATCCTTTTCCTGCAGCTGAGAGAATTTTGGCAGATATTGAAACTGTATTCAAGAAGGACCCAGAACTGTTAGTAGCCTGATTGTTTCTAAATGCTTTCTTCAGTCATGACAATATTGTTGTGTTAAAAGTATTTTAGGCCTTTACAAAACGAATTGTTGTGACTTGGAAACTTGGCAATAGTTTTAGGAATTTAAGAGTTAGTGATTGTGTTTTGTTATTTGGGTAAGGGGCGATTTATTCTGGGCGGTTGATGTAATGATACTTAGGTAACAATAAGTGAGGTTATCAAGGTTGCGAATTAACAACTGACGTAAAACCTTTTTGTTTTGATTGTTCATGGCATGCAGGGTGTTTAACTCGGCAGTTTTACTTTCGCTCACCTTCGTAATTTCAAGTTTTTTACACAAATGATTGTTTTGAAAGCGACGGTAATACGTTTATTTGATTTCGTGAAGTATCTAATAGATCTATATATATAAAAATCAATTTTACATGATAGTTTGTCTGTCTGTGGGTGTGTAGGTCTCCTATGCGTTCATATACCATTCATCCGATTGCGATGAAACTTGGGTGAGATGTTGAGTACACTCCAAGGAAGGTTTCTGACTTAGTAAATCCATTTTACAATAGGTAGCGCACGCGTAGATTCAACAAATGAGCGACGATGCGCGAAGCATTTCAACCAAGTCCCGTATGCGTTCATATACCATTCGTCCGATAGCGATGAAACTTGGGTGAGATTTTGTATCCACTTACGTGAAGGTTTCAAAATTAGTGAATACATTTCACAGTAGATAGCGCACGAGTAGATTCAACAAATGAGCGACGACACGCAAAGCGCTTCAACGAAGTCCCGTATGCATTCATATACCATTCGTCCGATAGCTATGAAACTTGCGTAAACTGTTGTGTACACTTCAGGGAATTTTTCTGGCTTACTAAATCCACTTTACAATAGGCAGCGCACGAGTAGATTCAACAAATGAGCTACGACGCGCGAAGCATTTCAACAAAGTCACGTATGCGTTCATATACCATTCGTCCGATAGCGATGAAACTAGGCTGAGATGTTGTGTGCACTCCAGGGAAGGTTTCTAGCTTAGTAAATCCCTTTAAAAATAGGTAGAGCACGAGTAGAATCAACAAATGAGCGACGACGCGCGAAGCGTTTCAACAAAGTCCCATATAAGGTCTTATACTATTCATCCGATAGTGATGAAACTTGGGTGAGATGTTGTGTACACTCCAGGGAAGGTTTCTGGCTTAATACATCCATTTTACAATAGGTAGCGCACCAGGAGATTCAACAAATGAGCAATGTCACGCGAAGCGTTTCAACCAAGTCCCGTATAAGGTCATATACCATTCGCCTGATAGTGATAAATGTTTGGTGAATTGTTGTGTACACTCCAGGAAAGGTTTCTGGCTTAGTAAATCCATTTTACAATACGAAGTGCACGTTTAGATTCAACAAATGAGTGGCTACGCACAAAGTGTTTCGAAAACGTCCCGTATACGTTCACATAGGCTACCATTCATCCGATTGCGATGAAACTTGGGTGAGATGTTGTGTACACTCCAGGGAAGGTGTCTGGCTGAGTACATCCATATTACAATATGTAGTGCAAGAGTAGAATCAACAAATGAGCGACGACACGCGAACCGTTTCAAACAAGTCCCGTATGCATTCATATACCATTCGTCCGATAGCTATGAAACTTGGGTGAGATGTTTTGTACACTTCATGGAAGGTTTCTGGCTTATTAAATCCACTATAGGCCTACAATTGGCAGCGCACAAGTAGATTCAACAAATGAGGGACGACGCGCGAAGCGTTTCAAAAAAGTCCCGTATAAAGTCATATACCATTCTGCCGTTAGCGGTGAAACTTGGGTGAAATATGTTGGACACTCCAAGGAAGGTTTCTGGCTTAGTAAATACATTTCACAGTAGGTAGCACACGAGTAGATTCGACAAATGAACGACGACACGCGGAGCGATTCAATACAGTCCCCTATGTCTTCATATCCCATTAGTCCGATAGCGATGAAACTTGGGTGAGATGTTGTGGACACTTACATGACGGTTTCTAACTTAGTAAATACATTTTACAGTAGGTAGCGCACGAGTAGATTCAACAAATGAGTGACGGGGCGCGAATCGTTTAAACAAAATCCGGTATGCGTTCATATACTATTCATCCGATTGCGATGAAACATTGATCAGTTATTGTGTACACGCCAGGGAAGGGTTTTGACTTAGTAAATCCATTTCACAATAAGTAGCGCAAGAGTAGATGCAACAAATGGGTGACGACACGCAAAGCGTTTCAACAAAAACCCCTATTGCGTTCATATAACCTTCTTCGATTGCGATGAAACCTTGATGAGTTATTGTGTACACGCCAGGGAAGGGCTTCGACTTAGTAATACATTTCTCTATAGGTAGCGTACGAGTAGAATCAACAAATCAGTGACAGCGCACGAATCGTTCAAACAAAATCCCGTATACGTTCATATGCCATTCATCCGATTACGATGAAACTTTTGAAAGTTGTTGTGCACGCTCCCACGAATGCTTCTAAATTAGAAAATCCATCTTACGATAGCTTAGAGGCAGTTAACGGAAATTGAAAAACATATTGTGTATCCAAAAGCACTTCAAGAAACAGAATTTCAACGCCAACACTTTCTTTGATTGGCATTGCAACGCATGCTGGGTAGGCTACAGCTTGTATTTACATAAAAATATATTTTATTTTTGCCAGACCAATAAGAATAATTAAACGTTTTAAATCAGAGTAGTCTGAATATGGCATCTAAATGCATATTCTCTGGTGGATGCTCGCATACATACAAAAGGGAAGTTCCACTCGCTTCTCAACCGCGCAGGCGAACACTTTGTTGATCAGTAAGGTAGTTTGCAGTGTGATTTTCTTTCTGTATCCACATCTCAGTTTAGTACCTTAATTCTAGTTTTTGTGTTCGCACCATGTTGGCTGCCAGTGATGGCGGTCAATCACCACTACCAACGGGTGTAACCGAGGATGTAATTATTGATGCCGACGTCTCAATCGAACATATGGTCTTAGTGAATGATTCAGACACTATCCTTCAGGAAACCAACGGGTGTAACCGAGGATATAATTATTGATGCCGACGTCTCAATCGAACATATGGTCTTAGTGAATGATTCAGACACTATCCTTCAGGAAGTATCGAACTCCGCAACCGGCACCTGCGCCTTCGCCCAAGCCCCTTTTAGCAACCCATCATCGATATAATGCAACACTTACAGGACCGTATATAGTCTTTGTTCAATCAAATGACCAAAATGTCGGTAATTTGCATCCGATGGCTTTAGGCCGAATATTTCTTGACAAGAAACTTCAGGGCATACAAAGTATCCAAAAGAAGGGACGTAATAGAGTCCAGACACAATTCTCTAAATCGGTAACAGCCAATTCATTTTTGAGCCACCTTGTTTTACAATAAAGACACTTGACATCTTTTATTCTGTCTTCAAGCGTACAGTGACTTGGTCTTATACGTGGCGTAGATATTTATCTCACCCCAGAAGAGATTATCAAATATATGGAGTCACCTGTTGTTGTACGGGTTCAACATTGAAACAGGAAAAAAAATTATCAATGACACTCGAGTCTGTACAGTGAAGTGTTTTTTGAAGCGCAGAAGCTGCCTAATTATGTCAGTATATTTAATGTTATGTTGGAGGTCACCTTGTTTATTTTTCACCCTATAAGTTGTCAACGATATGGACATGTGCAGATGCGCTGTCGAGTGCGCGAACCCAGGTGTGGGAAATGTGCCCAAAGACATTCTACTAATGAATGTCAAGAAACCATATTTAAATGTTCAAATTGTCAAAATAATCGCCCTGCAGTGGCTGTCCGATGTGAAACACATATCCAGCATTAAACACCAAATGTGCATTGAAAATAAATAATGATATTGTTAACAAAGCCACAGCCCCATTTAATCCTTTGGCTATGCCCAATCAATTCCCCCCACTCAGTACGCGACCCCTGATGCACACAGTAGCACCGCCGCGATAGCGGAAATTTGCAGAAATAGTGAACAAATCACCAAAATTAATATCGCCTGTAGGGTATGGCCACAGGGAATATCTTAATATTTTGTCAACACCCTCAACTTCGCATACCATATTCTGGCCATCTGAACCGCCGGCTGTGCTATAACGTTTCACCAGGGGTTGGTATTTTATAGTAGGGGTGGTGGTTGTTTAACACACAAGGAAAATTTATGTAATTAAACTACCGGTATTGTATTCACTGTAAGAGTCTTACCTATCTTTTCAAAACATTACCCACTTCTTCATTTATCTCATCACATCTACAACCTTCCTTCTCATTTCCTTTCATCTAAAACCAGCCCAACACTTACATAATAAAAACATAACACTCAAACAACCCTACACATATGTAATCATTCTCAGAATAAGAAAGAAAACAACACACAATCATAAAAGGAATATATAACCTGCTCAATAAAAACTGCAATGGACAAAGCCCCCTGTTACCTCATTGCTAGGTCACCACGGAGAATCCAGTAGGCACAAAGCACTAGACTCCCTGTAGTGCTCCAGCAAGAGGTAGCCATGTTTCTAACCTCAATGTGACCAGGAACCGTTACAGTGCCAGCGGGCATCATAAATATCCCATCCACGGTGGTCTCGTCGAATGACCCGACAAGTATCATTCTCGAAGATTTTCGAAGATTAATGGAGCTATTGGGACATAATGCTCAATGGAGCAGTTGCGTAAAAAATCTCTTGGATAAAAGTGTACCGCTTTTACCCACCAAGGCCCCTGACAATTCTCAGTGGCCAGGTAATAATTATATATCTTATTTCTAGTGTGATATATGTTGCTAAGTAGTACTACAGTGGAACGGCATGAACTTTTACTGTTATTTTCTTAGTTTAATCCTGATATTATTTACAAGAAACATGGTTATATCCTCACTACAGTTTCAAATTCCCGACTAGAACATAGTACAACAAGATGGACCTGGTTATAGAGGCATTTGCTCATTACTCAAAAATCATATTCAATATACTCCCGTCCAACGTGACTTCTACCTTCCACACACAGATATACAAATGTTTTGTATCGATACCTGCTTTTTCACACATCTATATTGCCCGCCACATGTTCAGGGCCCATCGACAGTGGCACCTTTTTTTTTTCTTCCGTTATGTCAGTAATCTGCAGAATCATATTATTTTAGGTGATTTTATTGCACACCATACCGCATGGGGTAGTGGTAGATATAATCCAAAAGGTCGACATGTATACATGGCAGTCAACGAATATCAATTAAATATACTAAATGATGGTTCCCCAACACGCATTACTTCAATTAAATCGCCCACCTAGCACGGTGGATCTCACCATTACCACAATAGCTCTTTCACATAAAATAACATGGCAGATGGTCGCTGATCTTCACCAAAGTGACCATTATCCTATTATCATAAACTATGCCACTTGTCCACAAATTTTTACCCCACCGAATTTATTCTCTGAAACGTCCAACGCCCGGTTTCGATCATAATTTCTTTTCTAATTACGTACAAACACATATCACCCCGAAACACCGGACCCCATTGTCTGGTTACACACTATTAAAGTCAGTTATAGATCATCATCATCATCTTGTACAGTTTCCAGCCCCAGGCTGGGTCTGTTTGGAACATAAGCCTCGCCACTTATTTCTTTCTTCCCACCATCTCTCCGCTGTCACTCTGGACCAGTCCTCGCCTCTCTTCTTGACACATTCCTCCACTCCTTTCAGCCATCGATCTCTTGGTCTTCCCCTTGGTCGTTTCTTCTGCATCTGCATCTCATGTATCCTCTTGGGAATCTTCTTCTCATCCATTCTCTTTAAGTGTCCATACCACCTCAGTCTTGATGTCTCAATCCTACCTTGCAAGGGCTCCTCTTTCACCATTTCCCTGACCTTTTCATTCCTCACCCTGTCTCTTCTTGTTACTCCGATCCTACTTCGCAGGAACTTCATTTCACCTGCCTGTATTCTGCTTATGTCTCTTTTCTTCATTGTCCACGTTTCTGAAGCATAGGTCAGTATCGGGATATAGTAGCTTCTGTATAACACTTCCTTGCTTTTTTGTGGGACATCTTTATTCCACACTAAGCTCCTAATGCTTCTGAGAAGTGCTTCTGCCTGTCTGCCACGTTCCGTAATCTCTTTGTCATTTCTCCCATTTTCCTCCACTATACTTCCCAAGTACTTGAGACTTTCCACCTTCTTCAGCTGTCCACCTCCAAGTGTTATCCCACTCATTGGTCTGTCCTTTTTCCTGGTCGTTAACAGGATCTCACATTTACTGATGTTGAACTTCCATCCGTACTCTCCCACTGTTTCTTCCCAAGCCTTCAGTTGCTCCTGGATTTCCTCCTCCTTGTTTCCCCAGACCATGAGATCATCTGCAAACACCATTGCCTTCATCTTATCTTCTCCTATCTTTCCTGCTATCCGTGTCATTACCTCGTCCATAACCACAATAAAGAGAAGGGGTGACAGCGCACTACCCTGTTTCAGGCCACTCATTTGTCTGAACCAGTCTGTTCTTTCCCCTCCAACTTTCACACAACTCACACTTCCACAATACATCTCCTTCACTCTGCCTACAGTCTCTTTTTCCACTCCCATGTTTTCCATTACTTTCCAAACCTTCTCCCTACACACACTATCATAGGCCTTTTCGATGTCCAGGAAGGCCATCAACAGATCCTCTCCAAATTCGTAGTGGTGTTCCTGGAGCTGTCTCACTGAAAATATGAGATCCACTGTTGATCTCCCAGGTCTGAATCCATACTGTTCCTCTGTCAATTTTCTCTCCACTTTGGCTCGTATTCTACTTTCTAATATCTTTTCATATATCTTAGCACAGTGAGGTATGAGTGTGACTCCCCTGTAATTTCTGCACTCCTTTCTGCTTCCTTTCTTAAATATTGGGACAATTAATCCTTTCTCCCTATCTTCTGGGGTCTTTTTCTTCTTCCATATCACCCTCATCACACGGTACAGCCACTGTTTCCCAACCTCCCCTGCTGCCTTCACCATTTCAACACTCACTTCATCCACACCTGGTGCCCTTCCTCCTTTCACCTTGTCTATAGCCATTTCCAGTTCTCTCCAAGTCAGGTCCTTTTCCATTCCTGTGTTGTCTTCTCCATCTTTCAATACATTGTCTTCCTCCCTATGACCATTTGGATTCAGCAAATCCTCAAAGTACTCTTTCCACACTGTCTTGAGTGTCTCTTTGTTGTGCACCTCAGTTCCGTTTTTGTCCATCATTAGCACATCCTCTCGCAGACCTCTTCTCTTACTTTTGACCATCCCATAAAGTACTTTCTTATTTCCTCTGCTGTCTTCCTCCATCATCTCTGTCCACTTTACCATCCACTTCTTCCTCTCTGCGACAATCTTGCTTCTTTCTTCTTTATCTTATAATCTTCCCTTGCCAGATCAGTTCTTTCCTGGAACCACACTTGTCTCAATACCTATCATCCCTCTCCTCCGCAACCCATAATAATTCACGTACTCCCAGTACACCTTGGTGGGACCAGGAATGTTCGCTCTCGATGAAGAAAAGGAAGGCAAGTTTGAAGAAACTCTGAATCCATTTTATTTCCTCAAATATTTTTATTTATAAAAGAATCTGCGCGATCACACAACAATTCAATAACAAATGACGCGAGGCATGGCACCTCTTTATATCAATATTTAATAGTCATACGCCTTTACAAAACATATGTGTCGTTATTAAACGGATGTCCAATATAGTACCAAGGCCGATCCCCAGATCACTCACATCTCACGGTCATCAGGCTTTCTATCAAGGTCTCATTCCGGACTATGTTCAACAATGTTTTTCCTCTATTGCGTACGAAGAATCACCGTGATTCACAACATTATTACTTCTGATTACTTCTGACGAAATACATCAGGCTACACATAATAAAAAATCCACCCGTCCAGGTCTAGATGCTGTTACATACCGCATGATTGCTTACCTTCCCCCCAATGCACACAATATTGTCCTTACCTTGTATAATTCCATCCTTCGATCGAGTACAACTCCCGATGACTGGAATCAATCCGAAGTCCTCCCGATTTTGAAACCAGCAAAGGACCCTAGTGGCCCTGATAATTACCGAGGAATAATGTCGAGTTCTTGCTTTCGAAAAGTTTAAATATAATAAAAGAAAGAGAGAATCCACCTGATCAATACTTATAATTAGACATTGAAGGGTTATATTAGACCCATGTGGTACATATTTCGGAGCTTAAACTAGCCCCTTCATCACCCATACATAGAGCAGCACTTATCAGTATCATTATTAATATCTTAAAAGTTGAATCTAACATGAAATGAATACATGAAATGGATGAAGATAAAAGTGATATCATCATCATCATCGGCTTTAACTCGAATCCGAGTATAAATCTTCTTCCTTCAGTCCAATTTGTGGATGTGTTTACGGTGACTAAAGAGTCCAATCCTGCCATGGAACAAGCGTCCACACAAGTCACATAGTATTGCTGGAGGAGGACGTGGTTGGGCTGCTCGAAGTTTCCTAGCTTGACACTTGGCCTCTTCAGGTGTGCGTCGATCCCTTTCAAATGTCTTTACAGTATCCGAGATGGTACGGCGGCAAGTTGAGCGGTCTTCAGCCTGCATGTCCCTGGTTTGTGAATCAAGACCTGTCAATTTCAGGGTCTGCTTAAATTGGTCCTTGTAGCGCCTCTTAGGACCACCATGAGGTCTGGTGCCATAGCATAAATCACCATATAGCATTTGACGAGGTAATCTCACATCATCAATCCGATGGACATGACCAATCCATCTAAATTGGTGACCTATTATGGATGATTCTATGCTGTTGATTTGAGCCTTTCCCAGAACAGCAATATTGGTAAAGGGGTTTTCCCTTTTAATCCTCAGGATTGATCGAAGTTTTTGTAGGTGGAAACGCTCAAGCTTCCTAAGATCACGCCGGTAAAGGGTCCACGTTTCACAGCCATATAACAATGTGGAAATGACTACTGCTTTGTACACCATAAGCTTTGTACTCATGGACAGATCTTTATTCATGAAGACCCGGTGCGCTAATCGTCCATATGCTGCAGGGGCTGCGCCAATTCTCTTATCCACATCTTGCTCACAGGTACAGCTCACAGAAATGGTACTGCTCAGGTACAAGAAGTGGTCTACCTGTTCTAATGGCAAATTTGAGATGGAGATATTGAACTGAGGAAGAGGTGTGCCTGGTGAAGGTTGTGCCAAGACTTAAGTCTTATTGACATTTATGGTTAAGACCAAAGCGATCACATGCACTTTTGTAACAATTAACTGACTCTTGCAGCTCTTCTGGTGTGAGAGTTGGTGACGCAGCATCATCTGCATACAACATGTTAGTAACCTTAGTAACCTGAGTTTTCCTCAAGGAGCGGAGACGAGTTAGGTTGAAAAGCCCTCCATCAAAACGATACTTGACCTCCACACCTGGGATGTTTGTGGGTGAATCATAAAGCATTGCAGCCAAGTACAGCGCGAAAAGCGTTGGCGCCAGTACACATCCGTGTTTCAGTCCATGGGTATTAGGAAATTCATCGGGCATCTTATTCTGATGGCAAACCTGACCTGTCATGCCATCATGGAGAGCCTTGATTAGATCTACGAAACGCTGAGAGCAACCAAACCGCTTCAGCACCGCCCACATGGCTGGTCTTGGAAACGAATCAAATGCCTTTTCCAAGTCATAAAAGACTAAGAAGAGTGGATTCTGTTGTTCTCTACATTTTTCTTGTAGCTGTCTCACACAGAAAATCAAGTCAATTGTGCTTCTGGAAGCTCTGAATCCGCATTGTGACTCTGGGAGGATCTTCTCAGAGATAACCTTGAGGCGGTTAAGTAGAATTCTTGCAAGAATCTTCCCCACAATTGATAGCAGTGATATACCACGGTAGTTGCCACAAACACTGTGATCACCCTTTTTAAAGATAGTGACGATAGTGGCATTCTTTAGGTCTCCAGGTACCATTCTTGATTCCCATATTCTGAGTATAAGGATGAAAATCCTTGTTTTGAGGGAATGACTTCCGGCTTGAATTAGTTCCAGAGGGATGTTATCTGGGCCAGGTGCTTTTCTGGGTTTCAATTGGTGGGGTAGTTTATTGGCTGAGGAATAACCCACCCACCAAGGGAAGATGATTAAGAGAAGGAAGTAGATTTTGGATTGGAAAAGAAGGATAGAAAAATAGGAGGAGAGTCCCACAAAATTAATAAGTTTAGTGTTAAACACACTTAAAGGTGGTTGCCACCGAAAATCCTCTTTCGGATACCTAAAATGAGTAAGGACTTGGTCTAAGCTGACGAGAAACACAGATAGAACTTGGGCTGTTTGCAAGAGAGTGGCTTTCGTATAATCCCTCTCAAGCATATATAAAACTACTATGGGGAAGAGTGCTGGTCTGGCAAGACTGAGAGGAACAAATTTACGGTATGTCTTCTCAAAGAAATTAGGTTTTACAAAGTAATTCGAAGAATGCCAATGATTTAACTCAAGCTTGGTATTTTCAATTTCCAAAATTATGGAGTTCCTGTAAGGGCGACCAAGTGTCTCTAAAAAGGAAAATGATAAAAGATTATGCCTTATTGGGTAATCTTGGTAAATGAACCAATGGTTGCATTGGAAAATGGCTAAGCTTTTACTCAGCAAGGAGCCGGCTAAAAGTTTAGACAAAAAGAAACACTTATTTTTTAGAAAATTGACCATAAGTTTTCGGAGAGGGTCTCCACAAGCAGGTAGCTGGCTTAGCGAGCTTTACTTGCCTTACTGGCCAATTAGAATTAGCTATTAACGCTAAGAAGAACTTTAGTGAGGTGAAAATTAAGAGTTCTTGCTCAAATGCAACAAATGGTGAAAGCTCTATTAATGATTTTAATATCATTGAGTGAGGAGAGTCAAGGAAGACAGGATTTTGCCTAAACTTTATATTCGTAAATGAAAAAGCGAAGGGAAAAGATTTGTTTATTTTACAATTAGAAAAAGTTTGAGGAAATTAACAATTATGCAATATAATTTTAATAAACATAGTTCATTTGAACTTTTTAACAAATAGGGTCGCAGACCTCTCAACATTAAACGGTTGCTCCAGGCAATTGACAATTTACAAGGTTTCAAACCTTACATGTTTCTAAAATCTTTATAAGATTTAAACAAATGAGCAATGAAATAATTAAAGCTTAAACGTGAATTGGAGTACAAAAAGTGCACCTTAAGAAATTCAGGAGAGAATGTTCTAGAGAAAGTGACAACTTTGAAAATAACAATAATAACAACATGAAAAATAAGATAGAAGTTCCTACAACTTCTTATATTTATACAGAATTAATATATGAGAATTATACAAAGAGGGCAGGTCACTTACTGTGAAACCTGAAGAAAGTGAAAGGGAAAGTTCTAGACTTCCCAAGTTTGAGCAGGAATCACTCGCCAAATGGTACAGTTTCCATTTCGTGAAACCTGAACATGACTCGCTCAAGAGTTTAGAGAATTGTTTTCCCTGATTATGGGAAAGGAACAACGTGAATTTAAAACTTGTATCACACAAGCAATTATGCAGAATTTAATTAATGTTAAACTAGCAAAGTTGGAAGGGCACCTCGTGAGTGACACCTTATAGAAAAGTTTCAATTTTATTAATAATGGTTGTTAGTAGAAGGTTGAGGAAAGATCATTGGGATATAGGATCAATGTTTATGGCCGTATTTAATATAACCGGACGATCGCGACGCGGTAGAAACGTGGAGCAAGCACTGTTTATCACTGTAGTCTATGAAGATGGATGCAAAGTTCACTATAGAAACACTGAAGTTTATGAGAAAAAAAGTTATTGCAATTATGGAAATAACTGATTGCACTATATAGGTGAGAGTCTATTTCTTGAAAAAGTTGTGATTTACAATTAAATGCGCCATAGAATGTTCTAGAGGTTCCAGCGGTGGAGGAAAGTTAGCTATTGCAAAAATTTGTAAGGAAGATTCCTCATTTTAACTAGCATTTTCACAAGTGCGTGAACAATACTTGACGGCAAGACTCGCAGATAGAGAACAAGATCTCGAAGGTTCCAGAACGACCTTAGCAGAAAATGGGGTTGAGAAAATCCAACGGAGGAACTAGCTTTATAATTATAGACAGCGGGTATTAGATAATATCCCACGTAGCGAGAGGATTTCTCGTTTGAATAGCTTAAGAAAAGCTCTTTTTTAGTAAGGTTGGCTTATACAAGCAAAAGCTCAACATGGCAAATCCCACGAAGAATGATTATTGCCCCAAAGTAAATAATTTCACACTGTCTATAAATTATAATTAAAAGCACGTGGAAGTTAAAACCATGAAGATGAGGTTAAAACTTTTAAAATGGTACTTATCTTGATTTCATGTTGAAGTCGAAGTTTCCGTTGATGATTACTTAGCCAACATGGCGTAAAAGAGGGTGAGCCTCTTGGTTTGAGGAGGCAAGCTCGAGCGGAGCTTTGACTGAACGAGTCAACTGCAGACTGAGAAGTGAGAGCAGCTCAACGGAGCACGGAGGGACCAAGAAAAGGGGAAAGAGTGGGGGGTAGGAGACAAAAGGAGAACATATAAACATTGCCAACTTGAAAACAAAAAATTTATCTTCTCTTGCTGAGCCGGTCTTCTAAGAGTTGATAACAGTTGATACTAGCGCAGCATGGTGAGTAAAGAAGTGGACGTAGTCCTCTTGCTCCAAGAGAAAATAGCTGACGATGGTAACAGGATCTGGTGGCCAAATGGATAAGTAAGTCCTCTAGCACCAGGAAGAGTTGAGGAGCTTCAGAGATTCGCTGCGAGGTGACGCTAGGTGGGTCACAGAAGTTATATATCTAGAACAGACTTATGAAGACATGAGAGATTTGCTTATCAAGGAGAAAACAAAAGATCACTGTTGGTGTTTGACAAAGAGAAAGGAAGAAATGAACATGCAAGGAGCAATAAAAATTATATCTCAGGTACCGTGTATTCAAAGAATACACCATACTGGGGGGGTAACACAAACAGAGAGCAAATAAACAGTTACACATTTATTGGAAGAGGGGCGATCAAAGACAAGGGTCTTGTAATCGAACCGTTAATGGTCAAGACTCTGACCACCCTGACTCTCCCATCTCTTCCAGGGTAACACTTAGTCACTCTACCGGAAGTCCAGACTAGAGGGGGAGAAACATCCCTAACCAAGACCAAGTCCCCCACTTTAATGTCGGGACTGGAAAGAAACCACTTCTGCCTCCGTTGCAAGGAAGTTAAATATTCCAAGTTCCATCTCTTCCAAAAAGAATTACGGAGGGCTTCAAGTTTACGCCAAACAATAGGTAAATTAAAATCCCGGTAAGAATTGGGAATAGGAGGAGGGGCAGAAAGAGAAGTGCTGATAAGGAAGTGACCAGGGGTGAGTGGAAGTAGGTCATCAGGGTCATTGGAAAGTGGAGTTAAAGGGCGAGAGTTAACAACACCTTCAATCAAAACAGACAGTGAATTGAATTCTTCGTAAGTCAGAATTCGATTACCTAAGACTTTTCTTAAATGACGTTTAGTGAGCTTTACGCAAGATTCCCACCTACCACCATGATGCGGAGCGTAAGGAGGTATGAAGCGCCATTTGAAACCTTTTGAATAAGAAAAATTAGAGATTTGTTCCATGGCCGGAGAGGAAGTGAGAGCTTTCTTCCACAGGGAAGCTGCGCCCTGAAAGGTGGAAGCATTATCAGAGAACATCTCAGAAGGAACACCACGCCTAGCGGTGAAACGAGAGACAGCTGATAAAAAATAAAAAGTAGAAGCATTCGTTACTAGTTCCAAGTGGATTGCGCCGGTAACCATGCAAACAAAGTGAGAAACATAAAGCTTACCAAACAATTTGCGTTTAGCTTCAGGAGAGTTTCGTTGATATTGGAACGGACCCATGTAGTCCACGCCAGTTAAAGCAAATGGGCGTATAGGAGAAGAACGAAAAGAGGGCAGATCGCTCATTAATTGAGTGTTGATTTTAGGTTTCGCTTTGAAACAAGGAATGCACTTATGAATTACAGAAGAAACTTCATGAATTCCATTTATAATCCAGTACTTTTCCCTTAAGAGGCAAAGCAGAGTACGTGTACCAACATGAAGATTACGGTAATGAAAGTCACGTATAATTAAGGAAGTTACGTGATGTTTGGAAGGCAAAATAACAGGATGCTTTTTGTCTTCAGAGAGTAAAGATTGCGAGAGCCTTCCACCTACCCTGAGTAACCCATGGTCATCAAGAAACGGGGCTAAAGCACGAAGACGGCTGGATTTGGGAAGATCTCTTTTAGAAGAAAGCAATGACAATTCAGAAGAAAAGGCTTCTTGCTGTGTCAGTTGTAAAATCTTAATGGTAGCGAGATTCAATTCATGATTGGTAAGGTGTGGTTTAGGGAGAAGAGGTTGGTCAACCACAAGATATTTCCATCTAAGGAGATAGGCGACAATCCGTAGTAATTTATGAAAAGAAGAATAGCGGGACAACAAAGGATGAGATGCGTTGGAAACAAGACACGAAGCAATGGGTAGAGGTACTTTAGCGTCAGGCAAGTAGGAGTTTGTAGCTGGGGGTTTAGAAGGCCATGAGGAAGATTCTTCGATTAGCCACGAGGGCCCATGCCAGTACAATTGGGAAGCTGCCAATTGAGAGGGTAAACAACCACGAGAGATAATATCAGCTGGATTATCCGCACTGGGAACATGCCTCCATTGACATCCAGAAGAAAGAGTTCGAATTTTGGAAACCCTGTTTGCAACGAAAGTTTGCCAGTGAGAGGGGTTCTTGGCGATCCAAGAAAGGGCGATCATGGAATCGCTCCAGAGATAGATTTGCGAGAATTCGACCTTTAATACTTCCCGTAATTTCTTGACAAGTTCTGCAGCCATGAGTGCAGCGCACAGTTCGAGCCTAGGCAAAGTGATAGTTTTAAGAGGAGCGACCTTCGATTTGGCACAAACAAGGTTGGAAACTAGAGATCCATAGAGTGAATCGTGATAAACTAAATATGCACAGCAACCATAAGCTTTTTCGGAACTGTCCGCGAACACATGAAGGAAAAAAGATGCATTAGAATGAGAGCTGATTAAATTCCTGGGAATTTCAATGAGGGAAAGATCCAGCAAATTGCTACGAAACGAGAGCCAACGATTAAGAAAAGAAAGAGGGACAGCGTCATCCCATTCACATTTAAGTGACCACAGCTCTTGCATGAAGAGTTTGGCTATGACGATAACTGGAGCAAGGAATTGAAGTGGATCAAAAATTTTTGCAATTTCAGAGAGAATTTGTCTTTTTGTATTAGGAAGCTCTTCTGCGAGCGAAACTTTATAGATAAGAGTGTCAGTGCTAGTGCACCAGTGAACTCCTAGAGTTTTTATAGATTCGGAGTTACCACAAATTTCGACAGAAGAAGGATCTACGTCTTCGATGGGAAACTGAGCGAGAAACTCAGGGGAGTTGGAGTTCCACTTATGGAGTGGGAAACCTCCATTCCTTAGTAATGCCTGAAGTTCTAAAGATACAAAAGAAGCTTCCTCCAAAGAGGGGAAGGATTGCAAATAATCGTCAACATAGAATGACGTAGTTAGTGCTTCAGAGGCTTTGGGGTTAAATAAATGACCATCTTGAGAGGCTAGCAAGTGTAGGGATCGGTTAGCAAGGAAAGCAGAGGGTTTTAAGCCATAAGTAACCGTTTTCAAGCGAAATACCTTAATGGGCTTACTGGTTTCATCACGCCACAAGATTCTTTGAAGATCTCGTTGTTCTGGTTGAATTAACACTTGACGGTACATCTGTTTTATGTCGGCTATGACAGCTATGGGAAATAATCGAAAGTTTAAGAGTATAGCAGATAAATCTGATTGAATAGCAGGACCAGAATAAAGAGTGTCGTTAAGGCTGTTGCCATTAACGTCGGGTGATGAACCATTGAAAACAACTCGAATTTTATCTTTTACAAGAGGGTTTTTCCACACGGGATGATGATTTAAATAAACCGTTTCAATTGGGGGGTGCAATTCATCATTAGATTTGTTAACAACTTCCATATGATCTAAGCTTTCATACTCATCCATGAAATCAGTGTACTGTTGTTTAACAAGAGGTTCCTTTTTGAATTTGCTCTCGATGGCTAAAAGAGCTTTTCGAGCTTTAGGCTGAGAGTTGATAAGTTTAGGAGGATTATGTAATCTTGGCATTTGAACGACGAACCGGCCATCAGAAGAACGAGTGGTGGTGTTCAAAAAAAGTTGCTCACAGAATTCATTTTCTGAAGAGGTTACATTAGGCGAATCGACATTTTCAAGCCTCCAGAACTGTTCCAGGTCAGTATTGGAGAAGTAACATTGCGATGCGGGTTGAGGAGAATAATGGGGAAGTTGCCCTGTGACGATCCATCCAAAATTAGTGTCTCTGGCGACCACGTTTGAGGATAATTTGCGAACCTGTTTACGTAGGCAATTCCAGAAAACATTGGCACTAAAGAGTATGTCAATAGGGTTCTGCATATTAAAACAAGGATCGGCTAGCCTTAAATGCGAGGGAATGTTTAACCCTGAAATATCCACAGAGTGACTTGGAGTGTCTTCTCCAATGCTATTAAGAATTAGACAATTAAGTTTAAGAAAGTTGTTTCTATGACAAGTATCTCTTATAGTTAGCTTTGAGAATTGTAAAGCTTGCGATTTTGAGCTGTTGATGCCCGACACGTTGATAGAAGTGGGGTTTACAGGTAGGCCTAGTTTTCTAATCAAGGAATTGGACACAAAATCATGAGTTGCCGCTGAGTCTAGAAGACCGCGTGCACGGACCCAGTTGCCAAAGTTATCCTGAACGTCAATTTGGACAGTAGACAACAATACTTGCGCACTGCGAATGGACTTAGCATTTTGAACATAAGATGAAGCATTAGAATTGTTAGCACTATCATTTTTCGGCGAAGTAGATGCTGTCGATGACCTTGCCTGATCATGACGATGTAGCAGAGTATGATGAGCCTTTTCACAATGGTAGCAAAGTCTTGTGGACTTACAGTTAGAAGCAGAATGCGTGGGCGCTAGGCAGTTGAAACAATGTTTGTTTTGAGCGACTAATTTTCGTCTGTCATCGACTGACATTTCTTTAAAAGATTTGCAAAGGTATAGGGCATGGGGATCTTTACAAAGTATGCACTTTACAGGTTCGTTTAAACTTTTGCGAGGTTCACTTTGCGTGTTTAAAACAATAGAGCTAGCGACACGACGTTCACTAGACCTAGTTGGGTAACCAGTGGAGTTTGATTTGAATTTGGATGAGCTGGACCCGGGTTTTTGGGTATTGGACGCTGAGCGTTCACTTTTGGATTTGATGGACATTAATTCGAATTTGGAACTAGGAGATGAAGGTTCACTTTGATTAGCTAGAGCGGTTAAAAGTTGGCATCTAGCGTTTATGAAAGTGACTAAATGCTCGTAAGAGTAGTCGTCTTCCTTAGAAAGTTCAATTTCCCAAGCTTTGAGGGTAGCAGCATCAACTTTAGAAACTACTAAATGTATTAGGAAAGTATCCCAATGTTCAGTAGGTTGATCTAATTGGGACAAAGCTTTAACGTGGAGTTGGGTAGTGTCAATTAAAGTACGCAAACTAGTGACGTCATTGTGCTGTGATGCAGGTAGGTTAAATAGAGCCTTAATATGGCGTTGAATACGTAAACGTGAATTTCCATATCTTTCTTTTAATAAGTTAAAGGCAATGGGGTAATTTTCGGCACGCAGAGGAAGTGCTTCAACTAACTGCAAAGCTTGACCTCGAAGGATAGATCTCAAGTAATGAAACTTGTAAATGACTTGAATGTCTTCATTGTCATGAACAAGGGAGCAAAATAATTCATAGAAAGAATCCCAAGTGGATTCATCTCCAGAAAAATGGGGTAAATCAATTTTCGGTAAAGTAGGTTTGGGCTTGTGAGTGCCCTCACGGAAAGAAGTTTGGGGTTCGTGAAGGGAACCAAGAACAGAAGCGTCCTTTTTCTGCTCCTCTTCGAGTTGGCGTATTATTTTGAAAGCAGAACCTATGCCTTCGTAATATAAGTTTTCTACTTCGACACGATCTTCTGTTTGATTGAGCATGCAAGTTTCAATTTCAGTTTGAATGTTACAGTAGTTTTCATAAGAACGTTCAAAATCCTTTACACGATGTTTCAACAAATCTAATTGCGCGTCTGAGGGATCTAGTTCTTTTATGTACCTTCTGAATCGGGTAATTTGCCCTTTATAGGATGCTCGTTTAGAAGTAAGTTTTTCATCCTTATCCTTATCAGTGGGAGCCATATTAAAGAAGGTAAATGAAAATGTAACTCACGAAACTGTGGAACCTTGGAAATGCTGTCAAGCTGGCAGCAGCGAATGAGTAGAAAGAATGGGACACACCATAGGAGACAGGAGCGGCCTCTTTCCCGTTCACAGGCTTTGCACGATGTGGTTATAGCTGAAATATTCAACACAGATATTAGAAATATGCAAAGTATTGTCAAATGACACTATTTTAAAAAGAGAAAAGAAAAAATGGGCTCTCCCGGGTTTCGGCACCAAATTTTGGGGTAGTTTATTGGCTGAGGAATAACCCACCCACCAAGGGAAGATGATTAAGAGAAGGAAGTAGATTTTGGATTGGAAAAGAAGGATAGAAAAATAGGAGGAGAGTCCCACAAAATTAATAAGTTTAGTGTTAAACACACTTAAAGGTGGTTGCCACCGAAAATCCTCTTTCGGATACCTAAAATGAGTAAGGACTTGGTCTAAGCTGACGAGAAACACAGATAGAACTTGGGCTGTTTGCAAGAGAGTGGCTTTCGTATAATCCCTCTCAAGCATATATAAAACTACTATGGGGAAGAGTGCTGGTCTGGCAAGACTGAGAGGAACAAATTTACGGTATGTCTTCTCAAAGAAATTAGGTTTTACAAAGTAATTCGAAGAATGCCAATGATTTAACTCAAGCTTGGTATTTTCAATTTCCAAAATTATGGAGTTCCTGTAAGGGCGACCAAGTGTCTCTAAAAAGGAAAATGATAAAAGATTATGCCTTATTGGGTAATCTTGGTAAATGAACCAATGGTTGCATTGGAAAATGGCTAAGCTTTTACTCAGCAAGGAGCCGGCTAAAAGTTTAGACAAAAAGAAACACTTATTTTTTAGAAAATTGACCATAAGTTTTCGGAGAGGGTCTCCACAAGCAGGTAGCTGGCTTAGCGAGCTTTACTTGCCTTACTGGCCAATTAGAATTAGCTATTAACGCTAAGAAGAACTTTAGTGAGGTGAAAATTAAGAGTTCTTGCTCAAATGCAACAAATGGTGAAAGCTCTATTAATGATTTTAATATCATTGAGTGAGGAGAGTCAAGGAAGACAGGATTTTGCCTAAACTTTATATTCGTAAATGAAAAAGCGAAGGGAAAAGATTTGTTTATTTTACAATTAGAAAAAGTTTGAGGAAATTAACAATTATGCAATATAATTTTAATAAACATAGTTCATTTGAACTTTTTAACAAATAGGGTCGCAGACCTCTCAACATTAAACGGTTGCTCCAGGCAATTGACAATTTACAAGGTTTCAAACCTTACATGTTTCTAAAATCTTTATAAGATTTAAACAAATGAGCAATGAAATAATTAAAGCTTAAACGTGAATTGGAGTACAAAAAGTGCACCTTAAGAAATTCAGGAGAGAATGTTCTAGAGAAAGTGACAACTTTGAAAATAACAATAATAACAACATGAAAAATAAGATAGAAGTTCCTACAACTTCTTATATTTATACAGAATTAATATATGAGAATTATACAAAGAGGGCAGGTCACTTACTGTGAAACCTGAAGAAAGTGAAAGGGAAAGTTCTAGACTTCCCAAGTTTGAGCAGGAATCACTCGCCAAATGGTACAGTTTCCATTTCGTGAAACCTGAACATGACTCGCTCAAGAGTTTAGAGAATTGTTTTCCCTGATTATGGGAAAGGAACAACGTGAATTTAAAACTTGTATCACACAAGCAATTATGCAGAATTTAATTAATGTTAAACTAGCAAAGTTGGAAGGGCACCTCGTGAGTGACACCTTATAGAAAAGTTTCAATTTTATTAATAATGGTTGTTAGTAGAAGGTTGAGGAAAGATCATTGGGATATAGGATCAATGTTTATGGCCGTATTTAATATAACCGGACGATCGCGACGCGGTAGAAACGTGGAGCAAGCACTGTTTATCACTGTAGTCTATGAAGATGGATGCAAAGTTCACTATAGAAACACTGAAGTTTATGAGAAAAAAAGTTATTGCAATTATGGAAATAACTGATTGCACTATATAGGTGAGAGTCTATTTCTTGAAAAAGTTGTGATTTACAATTAAATGCGCCATAGAATGTTCTAGAGGTTCCAGCGGTGGAGGAAAGTTAGCTATTGCAAAAATTTGTAAGGAAGATTCCTCATTTTAACTAGCATTTTCACAAGTGCGTGAACAATACTTGACGGCAAGACTCGCAGATAGAGAACAAGATCTCGAAGGTTCCAGAACGACCTTAGCAGAAAATGGGGTTGAGAAAATCCAACGGAGGAACTAGCTTTATAATTATAGACAGCGGGTATTAGATAATATCCCACGTAGCGAGAGGATTTCTCGTTTGAATAGCTTAAGAAAAGCTCTTTTTTAGTAAGGTTGGCTTATACAAGCAAAAGCTCAACATGGCAAATCCCACGAAGAATGATTATTGCCCCAAAGTAAATAATTTCACACTGTCTATAAATTATAATTAAAAGCACGTGGAAGTTAAAACCATGAAGATGAGGTTAAAACTTTTAAAATGGTACTTATCTTGATTTCATGTTGAAGTCGAAGTTTCCGTTGATGATTACTTAGCCAACATGGCGTAAAAGAGGGTGAGCCTCTTGGTTTGAGGAGGCAAGCTCGAGCGGAGCTTTGACTGAACGAGTCAACTGCAGACTGAGAAGTGAGAGCAGCTCAACGGAGCACGGAGGGACCAAGAAAAGGGGAAAGAGTGGGGGGTAGGAGACAAAAGGAGAACATATAAACATTGCCAACTTGAAAACAAAAAATTTATCTTCTCTTGCTGAGCCGGTCTTCTAAGAGTTGATAACAGTTGATACTAGCGCAGCATGGTGAGTAAAGAAGTGGACGTAGTCCTCTTGCTCCAAGAGAAAATAGCTGACGATGGTAACAGGATCTGGTGGCCAAATGGATAAGTAAGTCCTCTAGCACCAGGAAGAGTTGAGGAGCTTCAGAGATTCGCTGCGAGGTGACGCTAGGTGGGTCACAGAAGTTATATATCTAGAACAGACTTATGAAGACATGAGAGATTTGCTTATCAAGGAGAAAACAAAAGATCACTGTTGGTGTTTGACAAAGAGAAAGGAAGAAATGAACATGCAAGGAGCAATAAAAATTATATCTCAGGTACTGTGTATTCAAAGAATACACCAATTGGGTCAGAGCTGCACTGAATTCATGATAAGTAGGAGGGACTGCCAACCACAGTTGTTCAGGTTGTTGCAGCACATCACAAAGGAAGTCTTCAGCTGCTGCTGTTGGACGATTTAGCAGATTGGAGAAGTGCTCCTTCCAGCGTTCCAAGATTTCTTGACTATCAGTAAAGGTAGTAGAATTATCACCGCTTTTCAGTGTACCTGATGATGAGCGAGATGGTCCATATTGAACCCTTGCAAAGAAGCTTATGAGACTCAGTTTCGGGGGGTGTAACAGTCCATATCGTAAGTTGTTGTTAAAGCGCTTCATTAACATGCAGGGTAACATATAACAAAATAACATGCAGGAAAAAGTGAAGCTAGGGTTATAACAAATGAATTTAATAACAGATCAGCTATTTACAAAAAGAATTAACAAACAAAACTCCCATAATGGCTCCCACTGAATAAATTAAATTTGCCAAAACTAGGCCAAATCTCAGGAGAGATTATTACTCGGACCAAATGTCCTAAAAAGAAAATCAACAATAATGACAATGTATGCGCGAGTGCTGTTCTACATGCTTCACGATGAGTACAATTGAATGCATGTTATTTTGTTATATGTTACCCTGCATGTTAATGAAGCTCTTTAACAACAACTTACGATATGGACTGTTACACCCCCCGAAACTGGGTCTCATAAGCTTCTTTGCAAGGGTTCATAAAACAAAAACGGCGCCCAACCTCGGGGGGTGTAACAGTCCATATTGTAAGGTGTTGTTAAAGTGCTTCATTAACATGCAGGGTAACATATAACAAAATAACATGCAGGAAAAAGTGAAGCCAGGGTTACAAATGAATTTAATAACAGATCAGCTATTTACAAAGATGAATTAACAAACAAAACTCCTATAATGACTCCCACTAAATAAATTAAATTTGCCAAAACTAGGCCAAATCTCAGGAGAGATTATTACTCGGACCAAGTGTCCCAAAAAGAAAATCAACAATAATGACAATGTATGCGCGAGTGCTGTTCTACATGCTTCACGCTGAGTACAATTGAATGCATGATTCGTCATCATCCGGAATAAACTTTCAGAAGACGAATCCGCATTACTTAGAGCTAGACAGACGCGGGGAACATCTATACAACACTTAAAACTAAACCGACACTTCCTATACTTAAAATAAACAACACAATAATTTCCGCATGAAATTTGACTCAAAATATTACTGCCTAAAATTAGGACTTCTCACAAATCAACACAAGTAAGTTAACACGTGACCAACAACACAAATACACATATGACCGCCGTCATTTTTACAAGTATACTACCACTACACCACACGGGCGTCACACACTAAATTACATGAACTGAGTCATAAACAATCACTAGGCTCAAAGCCAACATTTACATCATTAACACAACATTCCACCCATACGACATGCAATAATCCGTCACAAACATGGCGAACTCCCCAATTAATTATGGTTCAAAATAACCATCACAAAGAACAGGTTTGCTAAATGAAAGCTTAAAGGGGCCAGTCGGAAAATAGGACTGCCTAACAAAATAAGTCACCAGGCTAGACGGGCGATTCGTGGAAATCTGCATATCTGTCAACCCACGTGTCAAAATAACCTCGACCTCCCAAAGGGACGGGATCCAGTCTCAAAGAAGCGTGCCCCAAAGCACAATAATACGTGTGTGTGTGTGTGTGTGTGTCAGAACAAAAATATATCTCAGCATTTCCCCTAGGAAATCCAAGAATCAGCATATGGACAAGGAACAGCGGTCTCCTCAGAGCACCCTGCCTTTCCATCAAAAATACAACAACAACAAAATATGAGGGCGGTAGGACCTCTACCCCTCTTCACGTAGAATCAAAACACACACCTGGCACAATAACACACACAGAATCACACGTATGGGTTTGACAGACCCTGAAATAAAATGACATAAATGTATTCCACCTGCTGGCACCTCCGTTCTATGCCAGTGACTATAAACCTGAAAAGGACTCAAAAAAGATCTAAAAAAAAAATTAGAACTAAGGTGTTCTATAATTACATCTTAATTTGTTGCGCTCGGCAACCCTAATATGAATAATAACCTGTTCAGCAAACATCTTACAGTAATTACCTCCCTTTCCTATCAAAAAAAATATGAACTTTAATAAAGCACCACTTATCGAATGTAACGGGTTTCGCATTCGCATGGATAAAATCACGTACACGCGCCGTGTACCTTAAATATGACTCCAAAAAAAATAATACACAACGAACTTTGGTCACTCGCCAACGTACATTTAAAACATTAGTGTCGGTGCAAGAAAAACAATCTAAAACAAGAAAAAGACTAAAATGAACTATTTACAAAGTTCCCCCGCCAATCTAACTACATATTGAATAATCAATTTTTTTACATCACCGTATCAGCTTGCAGAACATATGACTTGCATCTCGGCCCATTTCCCTACGGGAAAATTAGCCCTCCATTGTTGTCTTTGTATAAGCGTTGGACATCACTCCGGCTCCTGACCACACGTCGGACATCTTGGTGTAGTCTCTTTGGAAGAAAAGTTCAATGTTATTATAATTGCCTGGCTATAATCGCTTGTGAGTTACTAATTTCGCCCACGATAGTCCTATGCGATTAATCAACGAAGACTTTCCCTAGCTCTCGCTTACACACGCACGATACAACACTTGAAAAATACAATAAAAATTTACATGAACTATACACTTCAAACCCATCGTCACTGGCTTGACAATACAAGTTTTAAATCTGCCTGTCTCGCAGTCGTTATCTCGCTCGGTAATCTCTACTGCTCTGCGTGGACCTTCGCTCGGGTTGAGCGCTAATTGGAATGTTACTCAAGTCTTGCCCCTAAGAGCTGAAAATAGTTGTCTTCCAATAATATCAGAGTACTTAAAATCACCACGCAAACTGGCGTGAAGTTAGCTCCCCAGAGCTCACAAAGTATTACCTCGAAACAGCGTCTCGTCGATCAATTTATTGGAAACTGACAGAGTGAGGTGGAGTGGGGTGAATTAAGAAAAATTTTCTAGAGTTTTCATCTCGCACACATGGGACTAGTGTCGATCTTCATCATTTAATTCAAACGTCTCAGCGCACTCATGCGGAGATAGTTCGGATCGGCGGTTCTTTAGATAATCAATTCCACGCGCTTTTTACCAGTGACGCCACCCATCGCGTGGTTTAGGCTTGGTCTCTCCTGATTGGGTGATTCAATCGTAGGTCGGTTGCAAGAAACTCGTGACCATCCCTTTATGACTCCAATTCTGGTGCATGTTGTTACACAATTTGGCCTTGAACTCAGCTTACCCGGCCGTTTTCAAGAATAGCTACCAAGCTCGGCTTCTGTGGCAATCATTGCAACACGCTAACTTGCCTTCCTCTTTGTCACCATCCATAAGTACTGCCTGGGCCGCAGTAATAATAATAATAAATCATGAATACTTATTTATCGCAGATTAATAAGGGTTCAATATATTTCCTCGAGTACTGCATAGAAGTTCCTCAAGTCTCGAGCATCCGATAGTCTCTGCAGTTCCTGAGCCTTCTGTTGCCACCAAGTATTTTTAATCTGCCTTATTTGCATCTGGCATTTACCCTTGAGTTCCAGTTGTTTATCTCTCTTTGTGTTGGAAGTTGGGTCTTGAAGATGGGCTAGATAGGCATTCCTTTTGGCATTGATGAGAGACAGAATTTCCTCATTGTTGTCATCAAACCAGTCTTATCTTTTCCGCACTATAAAACCAATGGTTTCCTCAGCTGACTGTGTGATAATCTTCTGTAGTGTGGCCCATTCTTGCTGAATGTCATTTGTTACTGGCTTTTCTGATAACTGGGTGACTATCCTGTTTCCAAAATGTTTATACATGGATTCATCCTGAAGTTTGGATGTATTAAACTTCTTTCTTGGCAAATGTTTGATGTTCCTAGGTGGTTTAGGTCTGATGGATATCCTGAGCTTACATATAAGAAGTTTATGATCTGTCCAACAATCGTCTATATTCCTTGCTGTTCTGGTAATAAGAGTGTCCTTCTTACCACATTGCCGGGTAATTATATAATCAAGAATGTGCCAATGTTTGGAACGAGGATGCATCCACGTGGTTTTGAAGCGATTAGGTAGCCGGAACTGCGTGTTGGTAATGAAAAGTTCGTGTTCTGCACAAAGACCAAGAAGCAACAGTCCATGGGGATTACATTTTCCAAGTCCCTGTTTGCCCATCACATTATTCCATAGCCTGTGATCTTTCCCAACTCTGGCATTGAAGTCACCGAGGAGCAAGAGTTTATCTGCAGACGGTACCTTGGAGATGATTTCACTTAGCTGATTATAGAACTGAGCCTTTACTTCATCAGAATCTAAGGTAGGAGCATAGGCAGATATGAGTGTCATAAAGGAACCTCTTGAGAGTGATATGCGGAGAGTCATGAGCCTTTCGCCGATTGCAATGGGCCTAAGTTGGTGATAATTTGCCAGTTTGGTCTTCACAGCGAAGCCCACACCATGAATACGACATTCACCCTCCTCCTTTCCAGAAGATGGTATATCCTGTTCCAGATTCAGTAATCTTGCCTTCAGAAGACAGCCTAGTTTCACTGAGAGCAGCAATGTCAACGTTGAGCCTTGATAACTCATGGGTTACCTTCTCTCAGGTCTAACGTTATTGTCCAAATCAAGCAAAGTTCTGATGTTCCATGATCCAATAATCAATTTGTGATTCTTTACTGTTTTTGAGTTTCGACCTGCTGAGTGCGGTTGCCCAGCCGGACCAAGATTGTGACTTCCGATGTTTAGCCCGCCTTTTCTAGGGCCTTCCCCATATGGGGTGCGCAGTGGTGATCCTAAATAGGCCTGCCCAAACACAGATGCAGGACCGAATTCCTGAGTAGTCACAGAGTCTCCGGAAGACGACCATCACACACCTGCTGCCAACGTGCAAGTCCGAACTAAGGGCTTCCAGTTACACCCATAACCTGCCCCCCACCGTCCATATCCCATCGCTGTTGGACTTTAAAGTAAGTGACGTTCGGAAGAAGTGCCACTGGCGTGAATTTGTTTAGGGTGGATCTCAGCTTGCCAGGACGAGACCCACACACTATGATCTCTGAGCCTTATCCTGCGGCTCACAGAGAATGAGACATGCAGGATAGAACACAGAGACTGCCACGAACTGCCGCATACTCAAGTACTACTGAGGTGCACCTTTACAGCCAGTCCGTCTGGCGTGACCTCTTCCGCCTCTATGACCGTTGGGAGCCATGAGAGTGATTGGCTCCTCCTCCACTCATTTTGCCGTTGGGCCAAAACCTGCCCATCGTAACTATGGACAATAGTTTGCCCTATTAAACCTGAGCAATAGGCTGCCCCTTCCGCCAACCACACTGTGCCAGAGTTCACCTCTTTCACTGCAGGTACCGTTGAGGACTTCACCGTAACCCTGGCAAAGGACCCTAACAAGGTACTACCAGCCGGGCCAGCTGGACCAGGGTTTTTTAAAGAGGTGTTACTCTATCACTTCCTACTTAATCATACTATATATATACTGTAACACTGTAGGTTATACAGGCACACTTGCTAGTGCCTATACTATATAAGATATCACCACTGCTCCATGTAGCACTGTACTATACGCACTGTATAACATTACACTATGTGCTATTGCACCACACTGTGTCGCTCCTCTAGTAGTAACACTAACACTGTATAACATTACACTATGTGCTATTGCACCACACTGTGTCACTCCGCTAATAGTAATACCAACACTGTATAACATTACACTATATGCTATTGCACCACACTGTGTCACTCCACTAGTAGTAATACCAACACTGTAAACGTTACACTATGTGCTATTGCACCACACTGTCCCATTTCACTAGTAGTAATACCAACACTGTATAACATTACACTATGTGTTATTGCACCACAATGTGACACTCCACTAGTAGTAATACCTACACTGTATAACATTACACTATGTGCTATTGCACCACACTGTCCCACTCCACTAGTAGTAATACCAACACTGTATAACATTACACAATGTGCTATTGCACCACACTGTCCCACTCCACTAGTAGTAATACCAACACTGTATAACACTACACAATGTGCTATTGCTCCACACTGTGTCACTCCACAAGTAGTAATACCAACACTGTATAACATTTCACTATGTGCTATTGCACCACACTGTGACACTCCACTAGTAGTAATACCAACACTGTATAACATTACACTATGTGCTATTGCACCACACTGTGTCACTCCACTAATAGTAATACCAACACTGTATAACATTACACTATGTGCTATTGCACCAAAAGTGATCATTCCTCCTTTTTTTTTTCTTTTTTTTTCTTTTTTTCAAAGTGATATAAATGAGGTGAAATAAATTCGAACAAACACATCCAAAAGAGGGGGGTAAGAACTAGTACGGCACATATGATAAAAAACACATTAATAATAACATATTAAAATATGGATCACTTGAAGTTCATGTCGGCAAATATAATTTACAATGTTCACTATGGGTCCTTATGACCTTGAAAAAATTCGATTAGGTTCCAGTGTTTATTCTTATAAAATCACTCCACTATGTATAAAGTGGTCTGTTGAAGATGCTGGTATAATAGAGGGTCTGGCTGTTTATGATCTCCTGCTGGAGGTATGAAGCTGATTACTGTAAAGACAAAATAAGTCATCAAAAAAACGAAAGAAGAACAGAAAAGATTACGTGTTAAACATATTACTGAACAACGGAATCGCCTTAAGCACAAGGGAAAGAACACCTAAGAAAAACCCTGTAGAATAAAATAAATTGGTGTGGAATGTGGAATAGACAGATAACTTACTCGTGGCAGAAGAGATTTCAAACACATCCGATGCAGGTCCGTGAGCTGTTAAGCGGCCTGAGGGTGAGGCCGGAATGCGGGCCTAGCGAGAGCGAACCAAGTGAGCAAGGGGGCGGAGAGGGAGCGCTAGTGCGAGAGGGAGTGCAGTAGATAGGGGGAATTGGAGGGGGGGGGGAAGGCGAAGATGGGAGCTCAAGGTGGTTTATTGTTATCTTTTCTTATTGACACGATGAAATCCGTAATCTTTTCTCTAATACCTTATCTTTGTTTATTTCGTAGTTACTCTCACAACGACTTGTCATCTCAAGAGAGGACCTTCTTTTTGGGATTTCCAACCCGGGAGCGCCCTTGCAATAATTTTAATGGGCGTCTCAAAGATCCACACTCAAGAGACCCGCCTACGCGGATGACATGGCACTAATGTCACGATCAAGAGACAAATTACAAGAAGCTTGTAACCAACTAACATCATGGGCAAATGAAAATGATCTTCACATAAATGAGGACAAGACAGTATTAATGGTCACCCTGTAGGATCCCATTAGTCTGGGCTAATGGTTCCGATCTTTCTAATTGGTTGTCTATTTGGACGTAATTGTATGCTAGTATGTTGTTGACCATTCTTGTGAGGTAATGCTCGTTTCCTAGAAGTGCCTTCAGTTGATAATATTTTCTCTATTCACAAGGTCAAATGCTTTACTATAGTCTATGAATACAGTATGGAAACAGATGTAAGTGGCAGTAAAAGGATGCTGTATGGGCTTCTAAGAAGTAAGAGGAAAGAAAGAGTTACTACAAAGCTAGTGAAAAAGGAAGATGGAGAGCTGTTAACACACCCAGAAGTGATAAGGGGACGATGGAAGGAGTATTTCGATAAGCTATTGAATGTGAGCAATTGTACTGGTGAGATGGAAGTGACACAACCTGACGACTCTATAACAGAAGATGATATAACAATGCTGGAGGTGGAATTAGCAGTACAGAAAATGAAGATGGGAAAAGCAACAGGGGTGGATGAAATCTGTGTAGAAATGATAAAGACTGCTGGACCTGTTGGTATGCAATGGTTGTATCGACTGCTAAAGTGTGTGTGGAAACGGAAATGTGTACCAGAAGACTGGGAGAAAGGGCTAATAATACCAGTGTTTAAGAAGGGGGACAAGAAGGTGTGTGATAACTATAGAGGGATCACCCTCTTATCACAGATAGTAAAAATACTGGAAAGGATATTAGAAAGAAGAATGAGAAGAAAGGTGGAAGGAGAGTTGCAAGAGGAACAGTATGGCTCCAGGATTGGAAGATCCACAGTGGACCCAATCTTTAGCTTGAGGCAGGTGATGGAAAAGAACTGGGAATATGGAGAGGATTTGATCATGACTTTCATAGATCTAGAAAAGGCATATGATAGTGTCCCCAGAGAGAAGGTATGGGAAACCATGGTTAAGAAGAGACTGGGAAGAGAAATGTTGGAAATGGTGCAAGCAATGTACAACAACTGTGTTAGCAGGGTACTGACCCCAGTTGGAAAGACAGATTGGTTTAGGAACAAGACTGGACTAAGACAGGGGAGTGTGCTGTCACCTCTCTTGTTCATAATGGTGATGGATGAAATTGTAAAGGAAACAAGGGAAGCATATGGACATAAAGAAATGAAGTTACTGTTATTTGCAGATGATATTGTGGTCTGGGGAAGGAACACCGAAGAAGTGCAAAAACAACTAGATGCACTGAACGAAAATATTCAGAAGTACGGCCTGAAAATCAGTATAGAGAAAAGCAAGACCATGGTGATGACAAGAGGGGAAAGACAAGGAAAGGGCACTGTGAAAATTGAAAGTCAGAGTTTGGAAATTGTGGACACGTTCAAATATCTAGGAAGTGAATTAATGCAAACTGGTAGGTTGGACATGGAGAGTACAGCAGAGCAATGCATTCTATCAAAGTGTAAGAAAACTTGTTTGTGATAAGGAAGTACCAAGGAAAAGCAAGGAGGTAATGTATAAAGTGTACTATGTTCCCATATTAACTTATGCAGCTGAGACTTGGACCCTGACAAGCAGGCAAGAGAGTAGAATCCAAGCCAGTGAAATGAAATTCCTAAGAAGTATGATAGGAAAGACAGAGTGAGGAATGAAGATGTTAGGAAGGAAGTTGGGTTGGGAAAACTAAATGAGAGAATTGAGAAGAATAAACTAAGGTGGTTTGGACATGTAAAGAGGATGGAGGAAAATAGAATACCAAGACAGATGCTGGAGGCAAAGTGCAAGGGTAAGAGAGCAAGAGGAAGACCTAGAACAAGGTGGATTGATTCAGTGAAGAACAGCATAAGAAAAAAAAATCTGGACTGGGACAAGATTGTGGACGAAGAATGGTGGAAGGAAAGTGGAGAAGTGCCATAAATACCCCGACCCGGCAGGAGCTGGATAAGGGGAAATGATGATGATGATGATGAATACAGTATAAAGCTTTCCTCGCTGATGTCTGAGGGCTTCATGTATTTCATCTTGGAGATATGTCACTTCGTGCATTGTTGATCGTCCTTTTCGGAAACCAAGTTCTTCCTCCGGAAGTCTTTCGCCTATCAGATCTGTTAGTCTATTGGTAATGATCTAGGTGAATATTTTAAACGGTGCACATTCCAATGCAATGCCTCTGTAACAATTGGGGTCTCCTATATCCCCTTTTCCTTTATATAAGACTTTTATTGTAGAGTTTCTCCATCTGTCCGGTATACTTGAGTGTATGAGGCATTGGTTCATGAGGCTGACCCATGCTTCTTTTAATAATGTCGACGTCATTTGTAAATGTTCATTAAATATTTGGTCTTGCCTGCAGGCTTTTCCTTTCTTTGACTCTTTGATGGCATCTTCTATCTCGCTTGTAGTGATTGGTTTGATGTCCTGTATGTTTCTGTTCAGTTCTTTAACGAGGGCGGGTCTGCTTTCTTTGGACTGTAATATACCTTGGAAGTGTGTTTTCCATGTCTCCATTGGGATCTCTCTTGGATATTTTGGTTGCATAGGTTGTAGTGCCTTGAATGGATAACATTCAGCCGCTTCTATCAGTATAAGTACACTTATAATATTCTATTGAAATAAATTTATTTTCACAACTCTTTCCCTTGTGCCGCCATTGCTCACATCTGTTTGGCTCCTGGAATTTCCGAGAACAGGACACATAAAACTTAATCCTATTTTTCATTTGCTTTCCTGAATTACATTTTGCTTCTTGTTCCTGAAGAGCGCTTAAAACTAACCCAAAAATAGTGTGCATTTCATCACACTTCCTGTTCCCGGGCGAAAATGTAGCAGTCTTTACTCGGGGAATTCTCTCATTAATCCTGGAAAAATCAGGGAATATTCAGGGAATTCTTTTAAGATGAGTTGGTAGACACCCTGTTGTTGTATGGGTATGGGTAAGCTTTCTGTATATTTTGTAGGCTAATTTGTTATTTATCTTAGAAACTGTAGTGTCTAGGAAATTAATTTCTTTGTTGACGGCTGATTCGTAGGTAAATTGTATGTTGTTATCCAAGTTAATTTATGTAGGAGTTACCTTATGCGCTAAATACTTGTTACATAAAATGTCTCTCTCACATGCCCCTATTTTAAATAAATTATGTTTATTAGATGAATACTATCACCGTCAACTCTTATCTAACGATCGAACTCCAGCTCTCTTAGCTGCATATTGCATTACACTTCAATATCGTAATACAATTGTATAAATGATAGTCGGGTACAAAACCATCAGCCTACAGTCATTCATCATCACTTACCTCAATTAACAGACACTTTTTGATCACACCCTAATATCATATCCCGCACATTCCAAGATATAGCTAGTCGATACCCGCTTGTATCGCCCTTGGGGGTGGTAGCTCAAATTAGGGCGGTGTGTACTGAAAGAAGTTAAAACTTGTATGAAGGGCGAGTACGTGTGTATGGCTGGATTGTGAAGTGACGAATGAATGAGTCAGGAAGGCTGAATGAGGTCCTTGTCTACGGAGCGGGTAACAAATGCTGAATCAGTGTTTACAAGCGCTAGACACCAGGCAAGCAGTCAAAGCCTGCGTGGCGCAGCTGAGCGGAGACTTGCTGGTAGCTAGCTACGGTTCTCGGGTTCGAGCAGCAGTGCTAAATAAATGCAAGGAGGTGGTTTAAGAGGGTGTGAATGGTTTAATCCTCACAAGTGCGATGTGAAATGAGTCGCTAGTTAAGCTCAGCGATGTGAAGTGTACAAGAATGAATGAGATGGTTACAAGTAAGCTAGGTTTGGAATAGAAGGGAATTACTGAGGAAAACCTTGAGTTACACTCACCAGAACTGCAGAGCGGTCACGAAGACGCCGGGCGGCAACTCGGTGGACAAAAGATGTTTGGGCTTCGTGTCGGTCCTATTTAAGGAAAGCTTGCCGTGATGCAAGCTTAGGTCAGCACATTGGTGTTGTAGCGTCCTACATAGCTGGTAGCTGTATGTTTGGATTTGTGTTGTAAGAATTACCACATAATTATGTGTAGGAGTAGGCCTGCCAAATTGGTGTCCTTGTAGTGCTGTATGATTGTTGCTGTTGGTTCATTTTAGGGGTTGTGGCATGAAACAGGAATGAATGGGGACGAAAGGGGGTGACTACGCCCTGTGGGAACCCCAGGATGTAACCCGGACAGTTCAAAAATGCAAAACCCGCCTCGTGTAGGAGTTGCCTTTTTTGTCCCGGCTCTACGAGTTGAACATAAATATCAATTAGCGCCATTAATGACCATATTTACTGCAGAAATCTTCGCCATACGTCAGGCACATCCAGAAAGTAAGTTCCGTTTGGTAATAACATTAAATTGTGTACAGATACAGAAAAATTATTTATTGCACAAAATTCTACAACCCTTAAACTACTTTTCCACATAACTGCCGAAATGTTGCAGGCATTTGTCGTAGCGTGGCACAAGTTTTGGATACCTTCTTCATATAAGTTTGCCGCCTGTGTCTTCAACCAGTTGGAAACATCTTCTTTCAGCTCGTCGTCATTGTTGAAGTGTTGACCGCCAAGGAAAGACTTGAGATGTGTGAACAGATGAAAGTCGCTAGGAGCGAGGTCAGGGCTATACGGAGGGTGGTCAAACACGTCCCAGCCAAATCCCTGTAGGAGGTTTTTCGTCACATTTGCAGTGTGTGGTCGTGCGTTGTCGTGAAGAATAACAACACCTTTTGACAGCAACCCTCAGCGCTTATTCTGTATTTCGCATCGCAATTTCCTAAGTGTCTCGCAGTAAGCATCTGCGTTGATTGTTTGACCACGCGGTAAGAAATCAATGAGTAAGATGCCTTTCCAGTCCCAGAACACTGTGCACATCATTTTCCGAGGTGTCAAGATTTGTTTCGGCTTAACCTGTGCTGGGGATGAAGTGTGCCTCCATTCCATTGATTGCCGCTTACTTTCAGGGGTGTCGTAAGAAACCCAAGTTTCATCTCCTGTGACTATCTGTGTCAGAAATTCTTCGCCGCCTTCATTCTAACGGTTCAAAAACTGAAGTGCACTACCCATCCGTTTTGTTTTGTGTTGCTCCGTAAGAATCTTTGGTACCCAACGTCGGCAAAGTTTACGAAAGTTCAGTTTTTCGGTAACAATTTCATGAATTAGTGATCGTGAGATTTGGGGATTCCATAGCGAGAGCACTAATTTTAAACCTGCGGTTTTGCCGGATCTTGTCATCAATCGCGTGAACCAGTTCTTCTGTAACCAAAGATGGACGCCCACTTCGTTCTTCATCGTGCACTTCACTACGTCCTTCATTGAACTGTCGGACCCATCTTCTCACCATTGAATCACTCATCGCATTTTGTCCCTACACTTCGCAAATTTGCTGATAAATTTCAATTGGTTTCACTTTCCTAGCATTCAGAAAACTAATCACAGATCTGATTTCACAAGCGGCGGGATTTTCAATCAACACCGACATTGTATGAGTAAACATGCACAACAACGCGTACGTGGCTGACAGCGCTCTCCAAATGGCGCACGTTTCTTCTCCTTGATACAGAGCGTCTACCGCGCATATGCGGAACTGCGCTGCAGCGGAACGTACAACTAGTTGAAGACACAGGCGGCACACGTCTATGAAGAAGGTATACAAAACCTCGTGCCACGCTACGACAAATGCCTGCAACATTTCGGCAGTTATGTGGAAGAGTAGTTTAAGGGTTGTAGAATTTTGTGCAATAAATAATTTTTCTGTATCTGTACACAATTTAATGTTATTACCAAACGGAACTTTCTCTCTGGACGTACTTCGTATATCAAACACCAACAGATTTCCAATGCATTGATATGTACAGACTCCCAAAGTGTGCTCCTTGCATTAAATAACATTCCCACTTCTAATAATTGGTTTTTACTAAATTTGGCACAACAATTTTATGAAATTCTGACTCCTGGGGCTAACGTCTTGGTAACATGGATTCCGGGTCATACTAATATTAGTGGTAATGTAAAGATGGATGCACTAGCCAAAGAGGCGGCAATGAGCAAGGGTATGCACGTAAACATAGCGACCCCATATAATGAAATTATGCCTTGACTTCACCAGACCATCCAACAAGAATGGCAACAACAGTAGATGCAATACACGCGGCAATATCCTAATATTTTCATCTCTATACAACCCAGCAGACCCGACAAGCCCTGGTTCACGGAAGGTACATACACGAGACGCCATATCACAACAATCATACGCATGCGATTTAATCACTCCTGAATCACACCTATTTACATCTTATTCATGCCCACGATTCTCCTGTATGTGTCTGCGAACACATACTTGGGGATTTGAATCATATTTTATTTCAGTGTCCATCATCACCAACCAACGTACCAAAATGTATACAGCTTTATTAAAACTTGGCTTTCAGTTACCCCTAAATCTGACCAATCTGTTACAAGTTCCTACAGTTCGCTGGTGGCTATCATAATGTCGTATATATATGAAATTAAATATACTTTGTGACTTTCTACCCTTTTTTCGTGATCCGGTCTTGTCTCTGTAGTTCGTTAGTCACCAAGATGTATTGCTTCGGTGTGAAGATTAGTACCCTGTCTCCCTTGTGATATTTGTATGTTTTGCTATGATGAAATAACATGTCTTTCTGTTTTCCTTGTTGCCTATCCTATTAACAAATTGCGCACTGTTTTTTGTTTCTCTCCAACTAACACACAAGCAGTACCAGTGTAGCCATTGGGCAAAGAGAACGTGTGCCCAGTAACAGACAAGAAAAGAAGAAAAAAAGAAAGGGAAGTTTATAAGGGAAAGCAACCCGATGGACCTTACACTGTTGTGAATGAGCTTGCAGAGGCTGTCAAACGACTAGCACATCCTATTAAGATTAACGGAAGTAAATTCACTGTGGATAGGCTAATTATTTTTCATCGGTTTCCCTGGCATTAGACTCTTTGAAGAAAGGATTGACAGTAGTGGGAAAACAATAGGGCAGAGATTGCTCAATAGTCTTCTGCATTCACATGAGAAACCTTCAAAACGTTAAGAGAGATAGAATAGGCTAAATATGCAGTTATTTCTTCACAGTCAGTGTTTAAAGAGTCACCTTCTCGAGCTTAATTTTCACGCAATTTTGACATTTGTATGTTAGTCAATCAAATCAATCAACTTCTAAAGGCAATACCTTGTGTCCGCAACCATTGTTCTCTGTCTTCAGCACTTCGTTTCATCTCCCAGTAGGAACCATAATGAAGAGTTAGTGCGATGTCTTGAAGGAAAAATGTTCTCTGTCAACCTAGGCCTTTCTTCCCTGTGATTTTGCCTTCCAAGAGATTAGTTAGGAAAGAGTTATGTCGCAAGATGTGGCCTGTGAATTTAGCTTGTCTTTTATGGATCGTTGGTCTCAGTTCTCTCTTCCCTTGAATTCCTTGCAGGATGCTGGTGTTAGTCCTATTTTCAATCCATTTAACCCATAATATTCTCCGGCAGACCCACATCTCAAACGCTTCAAGTCGCTTCCAATCCTGACCTCTGACCTTCCAAGATTCACATCCACACAGAAGCACACTCCACACAAAGGACATGACAAATTTCTTTTTAATTGCAATATCCATATTTGCATTTATCTAATGATTTTTCTTATTATTGAATGCATGTTTTGCGAGCGCTATCTGCCTTCTAATCTCTTTACGACACCTGTTGTCATTGGTGATTATACTTCCCAAATAAGAGAAACTGGTGACTTGTTCCACTAACTTGTCAGTAAGCTTAATGTTTGTGTGAATACTCTCAGGATGTTTACACACAACAAATACCTTGATCTTCTTAGCATTAATGTTCAAACGTAACTTTGACAATGCTGATGACAGTACATTTAACATTCTGGACAGTATCTTCTCTGAGTCCGCTACAATTGCTATGTCATCTGCGAATTGTATGTTAGTGCAGTCCACAATTTCTTGAATAGTTTCCTGAGGAAAAAGCAATCTCCACGCCTCACTGCGGGAGGTCACAATTTTTGCCTCATATTTTACTCCAGGAAGGCTTCGAACAAGGTTCTTGAGTCTGGTTTTTGCAACGTATTGTGGGCAATGGATGTACCAGATTGTGCGTCCATCTTTCCCCGAGTACTGTGCACCAGCATTATCCAGTTCATTGCCAGAAACATCTGAAGCACTGAATCACTAAGTTCTCTATTATCCTCTTCGACTTCACTAGCACTGCTAACTTTCAACAAATCATCATCTGCCTCACAATTTCGACTTAATTCTTGCTCCACCTCGTCCTAACATACCGTAACCTGTTCCTCTAGTTAATTAGCCATTTTTAAATTCACTTGAGAACAAACTATACAATGAAAAGTAACGCAAGAAAAAGGTTCCATTTAAAGTTGCGGGTGAGGGAGTCTCACTTCTGTGCAGACACGTACAATAGTAACCGTGTGAATGTTTCGAGTGTTAAATTGCTATTGTTGCGGGAGGTGTCTAGTTATACCCCCTACTGGGAATACCTAGGAGGGTGGGTGAATCCGTGTACGGGCTGCAGAGTTACATGCAAGTCATTTCCAAAGTGAGATAATCCCTCCCCCCGCGGCCACTGCCGAGTTAATTATTAATAATTTAATCAATTCGCACAAGTGTGCATGAGAAATTCAGAATATACAGGACATGAATCAGGTTCTACACTATACATTGCCACTGACTTACTTCTTTGCTTGCAGCATTCACTTGGTATTTGGAACATTGCAATTTACAGAGTTTACAAACACAATTGTCGTCTGGGTATGATACTTTGTCTTGAAAAACACTTTATGATGGAGCCCATGCACTTGTCACAACATGTTTCAGTGTCTGGTTTGGCTTAGTCCAACTCCTGTCAATCATGGCACTGGTGCAGTAAAGTTCTTCATCGATGTCCTCCGCTTTCTCATATTGCTCCCTTATAAGGTCCTTATATGCGTCCGTTGTCGGTAGAGTAAACTTCAGTCTTAGATCTTCCGTGAAACACGGCAAAGGTGAAAGAGAGGCACTCATGCTATGTAATTTTTACGGAACTCTTGCAGTGTCAAAACTCAGCAATTCTTCTACACGGCACAAACCTAGAAGAATTGCTGATTTTTAATTCACTGGCCGTGAAAGCCAATATACCATCTTTTTGGAAGCCTTCATAGGGAGGTTAAGGCTGCTTGAGCTTTTAGTTCTCGCAGTAAAGTGGTGCAGTTGCACCTAATATAAAGGGAGGTAGCGCTCAGTTCGTTACTCCTGTGGGGGTCCGGGCGGGGACACCAAGAGCCCGCCGATGAGCCAGCTTGGTGTCCTAGGCGAAACCCCACACAAGACAAGGCACAAAACTAGATGAATTGCTGAGTTTTAATTCATTGGCCGTGAAAGCCAATATACCATCTTCTTGCAGTGTCCATTGCCCATCACCATGAAAATCCGCAAAATTTTCTATAGAAATGGCTAATGTTACTAAGGCCGGTATTACACTATTAAAAGAAATTTGTCAAAGAATTGTATCAAATATTTTATAAAACTGAACTTTTATTAAAGTATACAAAGCAATAATCACACCCATTACACTACATCAAATATTTTATCATAGCTCACCAAAATGGATGAAGGACAGTTCCTTGTTCACTTTACTGTATTACGGTAGTTGAAATTCTGTGGTGGCAATACCGGTATATAAAAGAAACGGAAAGATAAACTGAACGTCTATGGGTTAAACCATGGGTCGCCCACGTAAAAGTGTATTACGAGTAAAATCTTGGTGAACGAGCTGCAGTACGAACTCTTAAAAAATTACATTAATATTTAATTATTAGTAATTATGATGAAATGAATGATGGTGACGTACGAAACAACCACTGCCCGGACAAAGAAAAATGAAACATACGAAGTAAAAAAATACGCATTAGGTGGGATTCGATCCTTTGTCCTCTCGGACTGAAGACAAGCGCTCTATTCATTCCGCCAACCAGACACTGCCTTGTCATGGTTGGTTAGATGCATTACCTACCATTAAGGTTAAAGTGCTTATTTACGTTTGTTTGTAATCCCATAATTGAAATTAACGAATAATAATACAAATATCTATATATAAAGCACAAAGTTTGTCTGTCTGTTTGTCTGTTATGTATACAAATCTACACCGTTTCACCGATCTGAACCAAAATCCTTATACTTACCCTTTGGAACCCTGCGGGTAACCCAGTCCACTTGAAATTTCGGACAGACCACCCCATTCCCTGCATTAAGGCCCTTTGGAACAAATCTACACCGTTTCACCGATCTGAACCAAAATTTGTATATATACCCTTTGAAACCTTGCGAGTAATACTGTTCCCTTAAAATTTCGGACAGACCCTCCCCCCCCCCCCCCCCCCATTCCCTGCATTTAGGCCCTTTGGCACAAATCTACACCGTTTCACCGATCAGAACCAAAATTCGTATACTTACCCTTTGGTACCCTGCGAGTAACACTGTCTGCTTGAAATTGCGGACTGACCACTCCATTCCCTGCATTTAGGCCCTTTGGCACAAATCTACACCGTTTCACCGATCTGAACCAAAATTTGTATACTTACCCTTTGGAACCCTGCGAGTAACACAGTCCACTTAAAATTTCGGACAGACCACCAGTGGCGACTGGTGGTCACCGTTCTTGGTATACCGCACCATTTACCCCTTACATCCCCCCCTTATTTCCAAGCCTCGACCTCTTGTCAAAGTTGAATTATTATTATTATTATTATTATTATTATATGTATTGGAGAACATTTACATAACTTCTAAGAAATACACTTTATCGCTATAATTTTGGATAGGTTATCCCAATAAATTGAGGTCACTAGACAATTGTTTTGGCCGGGGATATAAGGTTGGATTCCCTTCCTAACGCCACTTGATCTTCCATGTGAAATATTTAGCGTGCTGTCACCGGAATTCGAACTTCGACCGTCCGGATTAAGCCAGTGCGTCATCCTCCCTCTGCAAGGACTATGTCCTTACACATTTAAAAAATCTTCGTTTAACGCCTGAACACGGCCAACTTGAAACTGCTTCTAGGTTAATGTCCTTCGAATCCCCTCGCCTTCCTAGTTCATTTTGGCAACGTACAGAGTACATTTCATCATTACGCTACCTTCTCTCTCTCCCCGTTCTTGACCAGGTCTTAAATTTTACGAAAAGATATAAACATTGATCCATTTCCGAAGGATCTCAATTATACATTGTCTCATCATTAGACATGTCCAAACATGAGAAGCGCATTCATTTATAACCAATGTAATAATGCAATTAAAGAAGAGCCAGTATCTCAAAGTGAAAATATATTCTGGAAAGCGAACATTCAGCCTCAATCAATAAAATAATTATAGTGTAAACTACTTGGACATATTGTTCCCCAACCTTGGTCTGCCAGGAAGAATATTTTACTTGAAAGTAAGTTCCATTCACTTAGATTTCTAAAGGTCCACCTCATGGCGTAGTGGCTAGTATTCTGGGGCTGTTACTGTGGAGGTCCGTGTTCGATTCTCTGCTCTACCAAGAAATGTAATTCTGGTCTGAGGGTTGGGATTCGCTCAACCCCCAAGAGACAGAAATCAGAACAGGTGGTTCGATTCTAACCCCAATCATCCTAGAAATGGTCTTTCGTAGTTTCCCACTTTCACTCGTACATATCGTAAGGCCACAGCCGCCTCCTACCAAAATCCTGGCAACGGTACAGCCATCATAACGACATATCTCATCAGTTTCCACACGCACCAAGCCAGGGGTGGATTTAGGAGTGAACGATTCATCTTGCTGTTATACATTAAAAAAAAAACAAACGAAAACAGTGGCTTTAGACAAATTCTTTCACGCTTAAACACTCTATATCAAAATGCACGTTTTACGATAACCTACTATTTTGAGTGTTCGGCTGTAGAGGATAACAGAAGCAGAGGTACAGCTATGAGGCGATGGTTAGTTTCAGTGTTGAACGATTTCAAAGTCAGAGATGTAGAAGCAGAGGGAGCCGCATTGCTAACTGCTAATAGGGGATCATAGAGGCGACTTGTTCGCAAACAGAGGCTTGCAGACTGGACTGGACGTTGAAAGGTAAAACAGTCTCAAATGAAAATGTATGTATATTTGGAAGAATACTACACATTTTTGACAGTTCTCTAAAAAATGGATTTAAACCACGCGTTGGCTATGACAGTAAATAGTAGAACTACCAAAACTAAAATAATTTGGAATACAATAAATATTTGACTTAAAATTGCTAATATCACGCAAATTTTTCCCAACTCACATAACGGAATCTGCGAGGGATCATTCCTCTACCGTCGCAAGGATGGTGTCTCGGAGCTGGATACACTTTGTCAACAGATACAACTGGGGATGGTGACAGGCGACCGCTAACTTGGGTCTAATTAAGGAAGGACCAGGGAAGGGATTTTGGAGGGCAGTCGGTCGGTCGTGGACCTGTTGAAAGGAACCGTCACGGCACTTGCCTGGTGGTGAAAATAGGAAACCACGACAACCATTTTCCGGACGGCTGAAGTGGGATTCAAACCCACACTCTCCCGATGCAGCGAGACACGAGCTAGCGCGTTACTGCTCTCGGCCACCGTGATCGGTAAAATTTATTTTTACTCCAAAATATAAAAAAAAATAACTCAAATGTCCTGTTACTCACTAATTTGGGCCTAGTTTTAGCAAACCCCGGCCCTCCCCCACCCCTCTCTAAGCTAGGGGTATTCCATACTCTCTAGGCTCCCCCGTGTGTTCGCCTACCCCCATGATCTTGCCTTAAATCCGCCCCCGAACCATGTACAGGGGGCTACATGACCACGATGCTTCAAAGCCCCTAATTGAATCAACAACTGCAAAGCAACAAATATTCCAAGTGTAAAATTCTACCTGATTTCGGCAGAAACCAATGCCTTCATTTCCTTGCACAAAGGAATTTTAGTAGCCTACAGCCCATAGATCGCTTTAATTTCAACTTACTGAGGAAATCCAATGGAATAAAATCGTTTCAACAATGCTACTATCCACTTCCAGTGTTTCACTTAATCTAAACATGTTAATATTTCAGTGGGAAGTATTTCACGCCAAGACGAACTCACAACATAACTGAACTGAAGTGTATGAGGTGCGGCGCTAGTGTGTCTTCCCTTGTGAGCAGGGTGAAAGTACTGTTTGAAATCAACCAATCAGCACTACACTCACCGCTAGTCTGTAGCGCGATACCCCATACGGAACTTTGCTGGGCTACTCTTTCCTTCCCTCACCCCGCGGGCCAGTGTCGAGCCCTTTCAACGACCGGGCTAGACTTGCGGTATACCAAAGTACAGTCAC
The DNA here is from genome assembly GCA_946902985.2 of Meconema thalassinum. Taxonomy (NCBI): domain Eukaryota; kingdom Metazoa; phylum Arthropoda; class Insecta; order Orthoptera; family Tettigoniidae; genus Meconema; species Meconema thalassinum. The sequence continues at coordinate 1,940,564,939 of OX336388.2, read as the reverse complement.
TCACAGCTAAAAGTGTGTACCCCAGAAGAAAATTAACGAGTTACGCGGGGTTCGAGCGCCAGCTTCCATGACAACAATCGGCGGAACATGAATGATGACAAGCTCGATTTTCCTGTCTGCACTGCTCCATACAAGTCGAGAGAATGTGGAGATAAACATTTTATATTTTTATCACTGGTGGTATACCGCCGGTATATGCGATGCATGGGAGAATTCGCCACTGCAGACCACCCCATTTCCTGCATTTAGGCCCTTTGGTACAAATCTACACCGTTTCACCGATCAGAACCAAAATTCGTATACCTACCCTTTGGTACCCTGCGAGTAACACTGTGTGCTCGAAATTGCGGACAGAGCACTCCATTCCCTGCATTTAGGCCCTTTGGCCCAAATCTACACCGTCTCACCGATCTCAACCGAAATTTGTATATTTACCCTTTGGAACCCTGCGACTAGCACTGTCTGCTTGAAATTGCGGAGAGGCCACTCCATCCCCTGCAATTAGGCCCTTTGGCACAAATCTACATCGTTTCACTGATCTGAAACAAAATTTGTATACTTACCCTTTGGAACCTGATGAGTAACACTGTCCACTTGAAATTTCGGGCAGACCACTCCCTTCCCTGCATTTAGGCTCTTCGTCAAACATCTACACCGTTTCACCCACCTCAAACAAATTTTACATACTTACCCTTTGGAACCCGACGAGTAACACTGTCTACTTGAAACTTCGGACAGACTACTACATTCCCTGCATTTAGGCCCTTTGGAAAAAATCTACTTACCTTTTGGAACCCCCACCTCAGTGCCCGAAAACCACGTTTAATGTGGTTCACTTCGGTGAAACTGTGCGGGACCAGAAAATCACGTTCTAAGGCCCTTGAACCAATCGTGTCGGAAGTTAAGCAACACCACAGTCTTCCCAGCGTGTGATGTTTAAAATATGTTTTTCTATTGGTTTGTAAGTTTGATGTACCAGTTCAGTAGTAGTCGTCTTAATTATCATCCTTAATACCACTAATCACCACCAAATAAAGTCTTGCTCGACTGTGATTCATAAAATGTTTCTATTGCGTTAGTTCGAAAGTTTGATGTGTCAATTCAATAGTGGTAGTGTATGTATGGCCCCTATGCGTTTATGTACCATTCATCTGATTGCGATAAAACTTGGGCGAGTTGTGTGGATTTGAGGGAAGGTTTCTAGTTACAAATTATTTATGTAACACAAAAAGGTGAGGGACTTAACAGGAAGTTTTAAATACCACAGTCTTCCTATTGCACAATACCAGTTGTGATGATGATGATGATTATATTTGTTGTTCTAAGGCGTCTAACATCGAGGTTATTGGCCCCTAATGGTTTGGGGGATCGTGAAAATGAAACTACAACTAAAATTACTTACAAATCTTATGTTTTTAATTTATTTTTTATTTATTTATTTTCACTATGGGATAGAAGAAGATAAGGACAAAAGAAAGTAATAAGGGAAATAGAAGACATGAGGAAGGGAAATGCCCTCAACCCTGGATAAATGAGAATTGAGGGACTTGGAAGGAATGAGAGCCACGACAGGCAGATAGGAAGGGGAAAGAGGAGAGGGGTCTGTCCCAAAGGCAATGGAAAAAAGGGGTAAAACCGGACCCAGCTCAGGAATCCCTCGGGGTTGCCAGCTTCCTAACTCACCAGCCATGAACCCTTGAGGGTGTACCAGAAGTGGTGGGACTACACACACCCTGCCTCCTTGAGGGCCTTGAGCAGAAGACAGGAGATATTATGAAAATGAAAAGAAGGCTGACCCCTCGATGAATGTGGGTATCAGGAAAGATGAGACAACGGCCAATTAAGGCGGGAAAGTGAAAGACTCCCTAGCCTTCGGACACCCTCCTACAGTCGGGGTCGGAAGAGAACAAGAGTTGACCAAGGGAGGCCGACAGGAAAGACAACTGAAAGGAGCCCGGCACCAGGAAGTAGAAGCGATGCCAGACTCAGCTGGAGTCCCGTGGTCGCCAACCCAAGTCCCACAAGTTGAGAGACCCTGGGGGGGGGGCAATTGCGAGAATAGCTTGCAGATTCATCGCGAGGTTACATGAGAGGACTCTCCAGAGCCCGCTGTGTTATCTGCTGTCTATGCTGATGCCAGCACATAGCCATTACTCAAGCCACTGTGGTATTGCGAAAGAGTGAGTGATTCCCATGCCAATCTAAATAGGACGGTGAACCCTGAACGTGTGTCATCATATTTCATCATCGTCTGCGATCATCTCAGGTTCGTGCAGCTTGGACCCGAGCAGTACGCTATAAGCTCTTTCACTAGACGCATCGAGTACAGGCCTAAGCCAGAAAGTAAGGTTTAGACTTTGGAAGACATCGAAGCTAGACACCTGAATTACCTATATCAGTTTTAAAATTACACCATGTTCGTTTAGTAGTCATTTTTTCATTACCGGTACCGTATTATTGTCATCATAAGTGCAAATGACCTAGATGTTATGCCCATTACACCATTAATCACCACACACAATAAGTCTTCCTCGCCTGTGAATTTTGAAATATGTATATCTATTACGGTAGTTTGTAAGTTTGACGTGTCAATTCAACAGTAGTTTTCATTATCATCCTTATCAAAAGGGCAAATGACCTAGATGTTACACCCATTATACTACTAAGCAACACCACAGTCTCCCTCGCCTGTGATTTTATAAATATTTTTTTTATTAGTTTTTGAGTTTGATATACCCGTTCAGTCGTCGTCTTCATTATCATCCTTATCAAAAGGGCAAATGGCCTAGATGTTACGCCCATTATACTACTAAGTAACACCACATACTCTTCCTCGCCTGTGATTTTATAAATATGTTTTTTATTAGTTTGTAAGTTTGATATACCCGTTCAGTCGTCGTCTTCATCATCCTTATCAAAAGGGCAAATGATCTAGATGTTACGCCCATCGTACTACTAAGCAACACCACATGGTCTTCCTCGCCTGTGATTTTATAAATTTGTTTTTTATTAGTTTGTAAGTTTGATACACCCGTTCAGTCGTCGTCTTCATTATCATCCTTACCAAAAGGGCAAATGATCTAGATGTTACGCCCATTATACTACTAAGTAACACCACAGTCTTCCTCGCCTGTGATTTTATAAATATGTATTTCTATTAGTTTGTAAGTTTGATATACCCGTTCAGTCGTCGTCTTCATTATCATTCTTATCAAAAGGGCAAATGGCCTAGATGTTACACCCATTATACTACTAAGTAACAACACAGTCTTCCTCGCCTGTGATTTTATAAATATGTGTTCCTATTAGTTTGTAAGTTTGATATACCCGTTCAGTAGTCTTCTTCATTATCATCTTCATCATTAGGGCAACTGACCCACATGTTACGCCCATTACTATAGTAATAATCACCAGCATATAGTCTTGCACGAGTTATGATTCTTAAAAACGACTTTCTCTATTAATTTCTAAGTTTCATGTGTTCGATGCAATAGTAGTCATTAGGGGCCAATGACCCATAATATGTTCCGTTCATTCTACTTTTAAACAACACGATATAAAATCTTCCTTGACTGGTACGCCCTTTGGTATAGTAACAATCACCAACAGCGTTCCACTTCGAATTGTGTTCTTTTCTTAACTATTTCAAAATGCCTCCCAAAAAGCGACAATCTATTGGGAAAATCAGCCAACAAACCAAGAAAGTTAGATTATTAAGGGCTGCTGAAACACCTGAGCCGCGCCAATATCGGCTTGAACGGGACGAAAGAAGGCACGCTGAGCTCAGGGCTACTGAAACACCTCTGCAGCGTCAAGACCACCTTGAAGATCAGCAAATAAGGCAGAATCAGACTAGGGCTGCTGAACCACCTGAGCAGCGTCAATATCGGCTTGATCAGGATGAAAAAAAGGCATGCTGAGTTCAGGGCTGCTGAAACCTCTCAGCAGCGTCAAGACCGGCTTGAACAGGGCGAAAGAAGGCATGCTGAGCTCAGGGCTACTGTAACACCTCAGCAGCGTCCAGACCGGCTTGAAGATCAGCAAATAAGGTAGTCTCAGACTAGGGCTGCTGAACCACCTGAGCAGTGTCAATATCGGCTTGATCAGGATGAAAGAAGGCAAGCTGAGCTCAGGGCTGCCGAGACACCTCAGCAGCGTCAATATCAGCTTGTAAGGACGAAAGAAGGCACGCTGAGCTCCGGGCTGCCGAAACACCTCAGCAGCATCAAGACCGGCTTGAAATCGAACGTACGCGACTTTTACAATCTAGGCAAACATTTAGGCGGTCTGATTTGAAATTAGAGGCATTTCAGTACGATCACACTTATGATTATGGAATAGGCTACACCCCAAAGTAACAATTGGAAAAATGGATGTTGTATGCCATCACTGTCTAGCCAAAAAATTCAGATCGGAGTCGCCTGGAATATGTTGCTCTAACGGGAAAATTAAGTTAGCCTCTCTAAATTCTCCTCCCGAACCACTTCTTTCGTACACGTCAGGAACGACTCAAGAGTCTAAACACTTCCTGAAAAACATTAGGAAGTACAATTCATGACTTCTTTCGGTACAACGGCAATAGTAAAAGAAACTGGTTTCATGCCAACTTTCAAAGTGCAAGGTCAAATTATCACCAACTTGGATCAATTCTTCCCTTCACTAATGAGAATCCAAAATTCTTACAAATCCATTTCATGGGAGACGAGCGACAACAAGCCGATCAACGTTGTAAAAATATTCCCAGCACCAGAAGGGAGATTGTTATAGCTCTACAGAGGTTGTTGCAAGAGCATAATAACTTGGTAAACGTGTTTAAGACCGCCCTGGATCGAATGCCAACGGATGAATATAAGGTTGTCATATCAGCAGACAAGAGACCAGTAAGCGAACATGAACGTCGTTTTAATGCTCCAACCATTGACGAAGTGGCCATTGTAATGACAGGACAAGAATTCAATAAACGTGACATAATCATTCATAGACGGAGTGGTGTTTTGCAACGAATTTCAGAAACACACAGATCGTTCAATGCCCTTCAGTACCCATTAATATTTTGGGAGGGTGAGGATGGGTACCACTTTAATCTGAGGCAAACTGATCCAAGCAGTGGTATAGCCACGAATAAAAAGATATCAGCTATGGACTTATATGCCTACAGAATAATGATTAGACCAGGATCATCAAACCATATTCTGAAAAGCGGACAACTCTTCCATCAATTTATTGTTGATATGTACGCCAAGATTGAAAGTGAATGCCTGCTCTACATCCGATTAAACCAAAATAAACTTTGAGTTGATGATTACATTCATTTACGTGATGCTGTAGCCAATGATGGCAATGTTGTGGACATTGGAAAAATGGTTATTTTACCGGCAACATTTACGGGAAGTCCAAGACATATGCACCAATATGCCCAGGATGCCATGTGCTATGTTCGGATATACGGATGTCCAGATTTATTTATTACAGTTACATGTAATCCTGCCTGGACTGACATTAAGGAAGAACTTTTCTGTGGCCAGGCAACTACTGATCGCCATGATTTGACAGCGAGAATTTTTAAACAAAAATTAGCAAAGCTCATGGATATAATAACCAAGAGCCATATTTATGGAGAAACTTGCTGTTGGATGTACTCAATTGAGTGGCAAAAAAGAGGCCTTCCACATGCTCACATATTATTATGGCTCAAAAGCAAGATACGTCCAACTCAAGTGGACAGTGTTGTATCCGCAGAGATTCCCAGTAAAGAACAAGACCCCATGCTCTTTGCGATAATTACAAAGAATATGATTCATGGATGTGGATGAAGTGAGTGTTGAAATGGTGAAGGCAGCAGGGGAGGTTGGGAAACAGTGGCTGTACCGTGTGATGAGGGTGATATGGAAGGAGAAAAAGATCCCAGAAGATTGGAAGAAAGGATTAATTGTCCCAATATTTAAGAAAGGAAGCAGAAAGGAGTGTAGAAATTACAGGGGAGTCACACTCATACCTCACTGTGCCAAGATATATGAAAAGATATTAGAAAGTAGAATTCGAGCCAAAGTGGAGAGAAAATTGAGAGAGGAACAGTATGGATTCAGACCTGGGAGATCAACAGTGGATCTCATATTTTCAGTGAGACAGCTCCAGGAACACCACTACGAATTTGGAGAGGATCTGTTGATGGCCTTCCTGGACATCGAAAAGGCCTATGATAGTGTGTGTAGGGAGAAGGTTTGGAAAGCAATGGAAAACATGGGAGTGGAAAAAGAGACTGTAGGCAGAGTGAAGGAGATGTATTGTGGAAGTGTGAGTTGTGTGAAAGTTGGAGGGGAAAGAACAGACTGGTTCAGACAAATGAGTGGCCTGAAACAGGGTAGTGCGTTGTCACCCCTTCTCTTTATTGTGGTTATGGACGAGGTAATGACACGGATAGCAGGAAAGATAGGAGAAGATAAGATGAAGGCAATGGTGTTTGCAGATGATCTCATGGTCTGGGGAAACAAGGAGGAGGAAATCCAGGAGCAACTGAAGGCTTGGGAAGAAACAGTGGGAGAGTACGGATGGAAGTTCAACATCAGCAAATGTGAGATCCTGTCAACGACCAGGAAAAAGGACAGACCAATGAGTGGGATAACACTTGGAGGTGGACAGCTGAAGAAGGTGGAAAGTCTCAAGTACTTGGGAAGTATAGTGGAGGAAAATGGGAGAAATGACAAAGAGATTACGGAACGTGGCAGACAGGCAGAAGCATTTCTGAGAAGCATTAGGAGCTTAGTGTGGAATAAAGATGTCCCACAAAAAAGCAAGGAAGTGTTATACAGAAGCTACTATATCCCGATACTGACCTATGCTTCAGAAACGTGGACAATGAAGAAAAGAGACATAAGCAGAATACAGGCAGGTGAAATGAAGTTCCTGCGAAGTAGGATCGGAGTAACAAGAAGAGACAGGGTGAGGAATGAAAAGGCCAGGGAAATGGTGAAAGAGGAGCCATTGCAAGGTAGGATTGAGACATCAAGACTGAGGTGGTATGGACACTTAAAGAGAATGGATGAGAAGAAGATTCCCAAGAGGATACATGAGATGCAGATGCAGAAGAAACGGCCAAGGGGAAGACCAAGAGATCGATGGCTGAAAGGAGTGGAGGAATGTGTCAAGAAGAGAGGCGAGGACTGGACCAGAGTGACAGCGGAGAGATGGTGGGAAGAAAGAAATAAGTGGCGAGGCTTATGTTCCAAACAGACCCAGCCTGGGGCTGGAAACTGTACAAGATGATGATGATGATGATTCATGGACCATGTGGAGCTATCAACCCTAAGTCACCCTGCATGAAGGAAGGAAAATGTAGCAAAAAGTACCCTCGAGAAAATTCTCGGGGTAAATACCCAGGAAACCCAAACCGGAGATGATGGCTACCCTCTGTACAGAAAACGAAAACCAGGAAACGGAGGCTATACTACGAATATTAATCTTAAGGTAAACAACCAGTACCGACAAACTGAGGTACACAACAGATGGGTGGTTCCATATTCCCCTCTACTTTCTAAAATGTTCCAAGCACACATCAATGTTGAATACTGCAATTCAGTGAAATCCATTAAATACATCTGTAAATACGTCAACAAGGGTAGCGATAAGGCAGTATTTCAACTTCAAGGACAAACCAGGACTATTGATGAGCCTACACAATTTCAGTTGGGAAGATATATCAGCAGCAACGAAGCAGTTTGGCGTATCCTTAATTTCCCAATTCATGAATGTCATCCACCTGTTGTTCATCTCAGTGTTCACCTAGAAAACGGACGAGTTTATTTCACAGCTGATAATGCCCAAGGAAGAGCTGTACAACCTCCTAACACGACACTAACAGCCTTCTTTCTTTTATGTCAACAAGATCCATTTGCTAGAACACTGATGTATGTAGAAGTTCCAAGATATTATACATGGAATAAATCTACCAAAGTGTTCTGCAAGAGAAAACAAGGTGCTTTTAGTTCCAGGACATGATGTGCATGCAAGTGATGCCTTAGGCCGGGTATATACAGTTCATCCCAACAACGCCGAATGCTATTACCTTCGATTACTACTTCACACAATTCAAGGGCCAACATCATTCAAATATCTGAAAACTGTGAACGGAGTAGAATGCCAAACATTCAGAGAAGCATGCCTTCAGCGTGGCTTACTTGAAAATGACCAACATTGGGACATAACATTGTCCAAAGCCTCTCTCACATCCTCTCCATTTCAACTAAGAAGTCTCTTTGCAATTATAATAACAACTTGCTCCCCATCAAACCCTCAGGCTCTTTGGGACAAATTTAAAGAAAGTCTTAGTGAGGATGTACTTAGAGAACAACGAAGAGCTAATCCAGCTTTGGATTTGAATTTTTCTCTTCATGTATTTAATGAAGCCCTCATAATGATTGAGGATAAATGCAATGGCAAAACTCTCATACAGCTTGGTTTGCCAGCCCCATTACGCACTGATATTGACTTACTTGATAGGGACATATAGAGAGAAAGAAGCTTCAACACTGATGAGTTAAAAAGGTTCGTTGAAGACAAAATGCCTCTCTTAGTTGATGACCAAAGATTGGCATATAGTGCCATAATGGCCTTAATCAATAACGGAAATGGTGGAATTGTTTTTCTTGATGCATCAGGAGGAACAGGAAAAACTTTTCTCATTAATTTGCTACTTGCAGAAATTCGGGCACAGAACGAAATTGCATTTGCAATGGCATCATCAGGAATTGCATCCACACTACTCACTGGAGGTCGAACAGCACACTCAGCTCTGAATCTGCCATTGAATCTTGCGCAGTCAGAAACTCCAGTGTATGTAACATCAAGAAGGGCTCCGGAAAAGCTGAAATATTAAAAACATGCAAAGTTATTGTTTGGGATGAGTGCACTATGGCCCATAAGAAAACTCTTGAAGCGCTTGATCGAACACTGAAAGACATACGAGGAAATAGTCAACTAATGGGAGGAGCTGTTATAGTTCTGGCGGGTGACTTTCGCCAAACATTACCAGTTATACCATGATCAACTCCCGCTGATGAACTCAATGCTTGCCTCAAAGCATCGTATCTTTGGAGACATGTTTACAAAATGACACTTACGACCAATATGAGAGTCCATTTACTAGGAGATGTGATTGTACAGAATTTTGCGCAACAACTCTTGCGTCTTGGTGATGGTGATTTCACGCCTGATGCGACAACCAATCTCATTTCTTTCCCGTTAGACTTTTGTGAACTGATGCCTTCAGTTCAGGAAATGATGAACGAAGTATTCCCAAATACTGTATTCCTGGAAATTATAAAGACCATCAGTGGCTTAGGGAGCGAGCAATTCTAGCGCCTAAAAACGAAAGTGTACACAAAATGAATATTCAGATCCAAGATCATCTTCCTGGCCCCAGTACGACGTACGAATCTATCGATACTGTTCTGGAGACCGAAAAGGCTGTATTTTACCCTAGTGAGTTCTTGAATTCTCTGGAACCACCTGGATTTTCACCACATAAATTAATACTAAAAGCTGGATCATCAATACTGCTATTGCGTAATATCGATCCACCAAAATTGTGTAATGGAACGAGACTCTGTGTGAAAAAACTCATGCCAAATGTAATAGAAGCCACAGTATTGACAGGCCATGCCAAAGGAGAAGATATCTTCATTCCCCGGATTCCTATGATCCCTACTGATATGCCTTTTGATTTCAAGCGACTGCAATTCCCTGTACGTCTTGCATTTGCAATGATCATAAACAAGGCCCAAGGACAGTCACTAAAGGTAGCAGGTCTTAATCTGGAAAGTCCATGCTTCTCTCATGGTCAGTTATACGTAGCTTGCTCAAGAGTGGGCACACCTAAACATTTATTCATTTATACACCGGAGGGAAAAACAATGAATAGCATTTATCCTAACGCACTCCATTAACTTCCATGTTAGCTACATACATGTTAGTATTTATTAAATAACAACAGCGAAGTGTGATGAAAAATGTATGTGAAGTTCAACCGTTACAACGTATATTAGGCCGTATTACATTGCGTGTCATCTGTCTAGGATACTATTTAATCTACTGTCACTGTATTCATTTATGCGAATGATCTGGTTACTTTTCTTGTGAACCTGTACCGAAACATGTAAGCCAGTCACGTAGAAAATTTACAGCGAGTGTTATGGTTATATCGTACATCTCTTTTCTATTTTATTCCTCTCACTACTTTAACACCGACAGTAGTGGTTACGCTGGCTAAAGCGCAGCGTTAGGTCATGGGGCCAAGCTCTCTGCTGACTCGGTAGACGCGTGGGTTCGAGCCCCACCGTCGGCCATCCTTGAAATGGTTTTCCGTGGTTTCCCATTTTCAACACCAGGCAAATGCTGGGACGGTACCTTCTGACAGGCCACGGCCGCTTCCTTCCACATCCTTCTCCAATTTCATTCACCTTCATCAATTCCATCTCTCATCCTGACGCGCAGGTCGCCCACGGGCGTCTAATAGAAAGACCTGCACTCGGTCTCTGAGGAGACCACACGAAAAAAAAAACTCCTTTAACGTATCAATTTTTCCCATTCGTTGATAAGTTACATGTGCCAGTAGTCGCTTCTATTTTCATCATCACTATGTAGAAGATGTTTTGCATCAGTGGAAGAGACAACTGGATGCTCAGGAACGTTATTATATCGACTGCGAAATCTGGAAGCTTCTCTTGGAGGAATAGCTTTGGACATTTATCGTACAAGTGAAACCATAACAAGACAAAACTTTTAACCAGATAGCGATCTAAGTGGGAGCTCTTTGTGATTCCTAGAAATAACTTTTTTCTATTATTTTCTAACTTTCATATGTCAGTTCTGTAGTACCTTGCATTGTAATCGTGATCAGTAGGGCAAATTACCTAGAAGTTACGCCCTCATTGTCTTTGGGGGCAAATGACCTAGATTTTAAGTCCATTATATTTCTAAGGGGACTTTGAGACATTATCATCATTCCACCGGGCGAAGCCGGGTACTACTGCTAGTCATCCATAAAACAAATAAATCTGCCAGACGAAGCCGGGCACTAACTTACTGCTAGTTTTACTATATAGGTAGTGATCTAAAAGGGGGTTGGTGGGTGGGTTATATTCAGCAGACAACTGACTTGAATATCTACTTATTATGTCCACTATACAACACAACTTACTTTGCTTGAGATGCTAACTCCTCTTCAGGGACATGTTTCGGACTTCCAAGCAGTCCATCTTCAGCCTAGTTCAGTAAATTTACAGTCTAAAATATTCACCTTGTTGGTGATGGTCACACACGTTAAAATACATAAATGAGGATGTATTTTAATGCGTGTGACCATCACCAACAACATGAATATTTTAGACTGTAAATTTACTGAACTAGGCTGAAGATGGACTGCTTGGAAGTCCGAAACATGTCCCTGAAGAGAAGTTAGCACCTCAAACAAAGTAAGTTGTGTTGTACAGTGGACATAATAAGTAAGATAAATATATAATGTCAACACAGAAAATGGTTATAAAAGACATTCATAACAAACTGTAAGAAAGAATCACCTGCCATAATGGCAATATTGCTCTTAATGGCTAGGTACTGTTACACTGTACCTTATTGTATGTCCCTGCTTATGACATATGTCTATTTTACTTCATTATTGGTGTTGTTTCCTTATTTGGTGGACAGCCCATTTGTACCACTTTCCTTCTAGGCTTCCCAATTAGAATGGGTTTGGTGAACAAAGATTTCAGAATTTAATTTTTGTAAGTTTATTTAAGTTATTATTCTGCTCAAGTCGCATTACAAATAAGTTAATATACTATGTATTTCCTTTTCCAGGCGAGAATTTGACATTATACCAGTTACTGTGAACCAGAACAAGTCGCCAGTTCATCATGTAGAGCACTGTCTTGGACTAGAATCATGGTGTGTGCGCCATGTCTATTGTTACGCTTACCATCGACTAATGGATGCCCGTCAGCAGAAGAATCGTAGGACAGGTGAGGTTGTCACAGGCTTTCTTTTTAGTCCTTCTTAGTTCCTTTCAGAAGACACATCAAAGGGAGTTCCTTTTAGAAGACACATCAAAAAGCAACAGCACTGATATTTGGGTACTTAGAACATAGGTAGCACTATGGCATTCATTGTGTGGACAATGTTCAATGCAGTAAGGAATGTCGGAACAGGTCCTTGTGTTTAATAATAATAATAATCATCATCATTTTTGTGTTGGAGACATTTAGGCAATGTACTCTCCAATTCAGTTTTGCCCCGCCATCTGGTAGAGAATCCGGAACTACCGGTACTGTATATTACATGACCTGTTGCTGAATGTCAATAATGTGTATCTTTAAGTTTGATAGAATCAGGAATATGATTTTGCCTTAAGCTAGCCATATAAAAGCAGAAGTTGTTACAGTTACAGTACTAGAAGTGCGGTATCTAAAAATTGAAATGACCAATATGATTAGCAGATGACATGAAATCATCTGAGTATACCAGCACCATTGATAGGATGAATGCAGAGAAGACTGCATTTGATTGATCTAGTGTCACAAAGTGATCCTTTAAAGCCACCCAAAGTATCAGTTTCAACTGTGCAAAATTATCTTTATAGTGATGAACTAAGATCACACAGAGTGCTATGATGTGTTTATTAACCCTTAGCTACACGCATCTCTTTCACTAACATTCGTACACGCTAGCGGCATTTTATGCCTCAATATATGTTTTCATTCTTTTTTGTAATTTAGTGACTTGCTAAACGGCTAAAATTGATTTGTATGGAGAATTATACAGAACCTATGAGAATACATTGAAAAAATCTTATCAGTATGTATAAAATTCTTATTAATAAAATATTTTATTGGGAGGGATGGGATAAGGACATATTTCCTATTTATACTTAATGTAATAAAAAATTCTTATAAACATTTATTGGACAATGAAAAAAAAGTTTCACACACAAAAGAGATATTGAGAATTATTGGATTGAGATTGCCCTTTTTTCAGGCTCATATTACAAGACAATGTAGGACCTGATGCTCAACAAGCTCAAGAAATACAATAGAGTACAAGAAAAACTGTTAGAATCATGTAGGCCTATACACTTAGATTCTTGGCTTATAAAAGGACACTTTCTGCTAATTTACAGTACGAAATAATATACAGTGCCTAAATACACAAAATAACTCTGCACTAGGACTTAAAAATCGAATAGATCCTCTTCATCCAGTGACCCTTCTTGCTCATGAAGTACTTGGAGCAACCTCTCTATCTACTGTTGTTGACAGCCATATAGAGACCTATAAACAGAAGGCAAGCGTGCAGACAATGTGCTGACATCGATAACAATGATAGAAGCTTAGAAATTAACAAGAAAGGTAAAATAAGTTAAAATACTTACATTATTTCACAACGCCTATTCCAGCCAGTTGTTACACGCTAGCGGTACGGAATGCTGCATTCGCGCACCTCGCACTTTGACAACCTGTCTCAGACTGGCAGGGAACCAGACAGGCTCTGAACCTACCCCCTCCACTGAGGCACATGTCGAACAAAGGATATAGCGGTCGATCTCACAGAACTAGTAAGTATTTACCACGTCAAACAAAATTTTGTATCTAAGGGTTAAGAGTGTCACATTGACCAAAAAGGAAAAGATAGTTTATAATCACGAGTTCAGAAAACAGCATTCACAGATGAGACAAGGATCACGCTTCGATCAGGTACACGGCAGCAAAAGTTATTGAAATTGCAACTTTTCATTCGGTCAACACAATATACAGTAATCCCAATCATTGGGGGAAATATGAAAAAAAAAAAACTGAAAAAAATGACATGTGATTAAAGAAGTATGTTACCATTTCTGATACTTCAAGCAGTTGAAATGAAGTTCCTCTGATCTTGTCTCCAGAAGACCAGGAGAGATAAAATATGAAATTAGGAAATTTAGACAACTACTCAATTTGGATAGAAGTCTGCTTGACACACTTGGAGCACAATATGTGGAAGGACCGGACAAACTGGAAGAGGTTCATTTATACCCGTACCCGGCTTGCTGGAGCGGAGAATGGTTGATGATGATGATGTTACCATTTCTGATAATCCATAACAAATACTTTTTAATCACATTACATTTTTTCAGGGATTTTATTTTTAAATTATTATTATTTTTTCTTTGCATTTCCCAGTATTTGGGATATATTTATTGCTTGTAAATACAAACAATTAGCTTTCCCCATTTCAGGATTAAGCGTGCTTAAAAAAGAATTTTCAATACAGGAGGGTGTACCACAATTAATAGCGCAAAAAGCAACAGTTGTAAGTACAGATAATTTAGAATTTGTGCTGACCAGCCACCACTGACTTGAGTGTGTGTAAACGTCATCCTAGTGAAGAAAAGGAACACAACAATAAGAAAAGTTAGTAGATACATTGGTAGACATCCAGTTGTTTTTAATGAACAAGAAAACAGTCTTGGTAGTATGTTACTGTTACATGCTACAATGACTGTACAGTGTACTTGACTCAAGATGGATGGCTATCACATCTATACACGTAGTACTCCCATTATCTGAGATTGAATTTAAAATCAATTTTGTTTTCCTCCTAATCAATACAACTTGTGTTGAAGATAATTTATTTAAGGGACATGATTCGGTGGATCAACAATTCCCCCTTCAGCTTTTAGCATTTCATCATCATCATCTTGTACAGTTTCCAGCCCCAGGCTGGGTCTGTTTGGAACATAAGCCTCGCCACTTAGTTCTTTCTTCCCACCACCTCTCCGCTGTCACTCTGGTCCAGTCCTCGCCTCTCTTCTTGACACATTCCTCCACTCCTTTCAGCCATCTATCTCTTGTTCTTCCTCTTGGTCGTTTCTTCTGCATCTGCTTCTCATGTATCCTCTTCTCATCCATTCTCTTTAAGTGTCCATACCACCTCAGTCCTGATGTCTCAATTCCACCTTGCAAGGGCTCCTCTTTCACCATTTCCCTGACCTTTTCATTCCTCACCCTGTCTCTTCTTGTTACTCCGATCCTACTTCGCAGGAACTTCATTTCACCTGCCTGTATTCTGCTTATGTCTCTTTTCTTCATTGTCCACGTTTCTGAAGCATAGGTCAGTATCGGGATATAGTAGCTTCTGTATAACACTTCCTTGCTTTTTTGTGGGACATCTTTATTCCACACTAAGCTCCTAATGCTTCTCAGAAATGCTTCTGCCTGTCTGCCACGTTCCGTAATCTCTTTGTCATTTCTCCCATTTTCCTCCACTATACTTCCCAAGACAAAAACTATGTATAGTCAAAAGAGTGAAACAAACTACAGCTCCAAAAATTAATATCAAAAGGCTTACTGATCAAACTATAAAAAATGATTTTAAACTGAAGCTAACCAACAGATTCCAAATTTTAGATCAACAAGAATCAGAACAAACGGTAGAGGGAAAATGGCAAAAAATAAAGGATTCTATCACAACAATCGCAGAAGAAGTTGTAGGCTATCGAGAGAGTACAAAAGGGAAAACACCTTGGTTTAATGAGGATTGCCAAAGATTAATAGACGATAGATTAAGAGCAAAAAAGTTGATGCTTACCAAACAAACTCTAACCAACAAACAAAATTACAAACAGATAAATAGGGAGACTAACAAAACATTACGAGCAGCTAAACGGAACTTTGTGAAAGATCAGCTAAGAAAAGCAGAAGAAGATAGCAACAAAAATAATACAAGAGATTTTTTTTGCTTTGTCAGATATTTTAAACAAGGGTACAAGGCAAGATCAGTAGGGGTAAAAGATAGGAATGGCAATGTTGTTTGCAACCAATCAGAAGTGCTAGCAACTTGGAAAAAATACTTTGAAGACCTCTTAAATTGTGAAGAAGTGGCAACAACCATTGAAGAGGAATTATACCTAAATGTCCAGCCAAAGATTAACCCTCCTACCTATGAAGAAGTTGAAAAGGTAGTTAAAAGTTTAAAAAACAATAAAGCCCCTGGAGAGGATAACATAATAGCAGAACTTCTTAAAGCAGGTGGAAGCCCTTTGCTAAAAAGGTTACATAACTTAATTGTAGAAATCTGGGAGAAGGAAGAAATCCCAGTAGAATGGAAGATGGCAGTAGTAGTTCCGATTCACAAAAAGGGAGATAAATTCGAGTGCAATAATTACCGAGGGATATCATTAATAAGCAGCGCATATAAAGTATTCTCAAGAATAATCTACAACAGACTAGCATGTTATGCAGAAGAAATTCTTGGAGATCACCAAGCAGGATTTAGAAGCCAAAGATCTACAACAGACCAAATTTTTGTCTTAAAGCAAGTAATATCCAAATATTGGGAGTTTAACAAAACAGCCCATCTTCTTTTTGTAGATTTCAACAAGGCATACGATAGTGTCAATAGGAAACAAATGTGGAAATACATGCAGCGGAATGGAATACCAGAAAAACTTATCACTATGGCAAAACTGTGCACAGAAGGGTCCAAATGCAAAATTAGAATCAATAATGAATATACCGAAGAATTTAATGTCAACACTGGAGTAAGACAGGGAGATGGACTCTCGCCTTTATTATTCAATTTAGCTTTAGAAGAAACATTGAAACGAGTAAACCAGCTCCACCCAGGCCTTGAAGTGGGAAACAAGATAAACATATTAGCTTATGCTGATGACATAACACTCATTGGCAGAAAGCGAATACGATCTAAAAATACTCACAGAAACCCTTATTGAAGAAGCCAAGGAGGTAGGTCTAATGATAAATGAACAAAAAACAAAATATCTAGTTGTAGGAAGGAATGCAGCACAAGTACAAAACCCCTTAACAGTTGCTTCATATGCTTTTCACAGATGTACTGAGTTCAGATATCTGGAGATTATCATAGACCAGAATAATATGGAAGAAACAGAAATAAAATCAAGAATTCTCAGTGGCAACAAAAGCTACTGGTCTCTGCAAAATCTCTTAAAGAGTAAAATTATACCTAGAAAAACTAAAGTGAGAATTTACAAAAGCATTATACTTCCTGTTGTCACGTATGGCTCAGAAACCTGGATATTGTCCAAGCAAACTGAAAGGAAATTAGTAACTTTTGAAAATAGAATACTACGACGCATTTTCGGACCGATAGTAGAAAATGGCCAGTGGAGAATTAGAACAAATAAGGAATTGCGGGATCTCTACAAAGAACCGGATATCGTGGTCATGTACATAGAAGAAGTAGAGAATTGAATTTAAGGGCAGTTTTGGAAGGTGTACCCAGAGGAAGGCGACCATTGGGACGACCGAGACTTCGCTGGTGGGACCAAGTTCAAAAAGATATGAGAAAAATCGGAGTCACGGAGGACATAATGGATGATCGAGAAAGATGGCGCCGTGCTGTTGGCGAGGCCAAAAACCTGCTTAGGTTTGAGTGGCCTCCCAAGTACTTGAGACTTTCCACCTTCTTCAGCTGTCCACCTCCAAGTGTTATCCCACTCATTGGTCTGTCCTTTTTCCTGGTCGTTAACAGGATCTCACATTTACTGATGTTGAACTTCCATCCGTACTCTCCCACTGTTTTTTCCCAAGCCTTCAGTTGCTCCTGAATTTCCTCCTCCTTGTTTCCCCAGACCATGAGATCATCTGCAAACACCATTGCTTTCATCTTATCTTCTCCTATCTTTCCTGCTATCCGTGTCATTACCTCGTCCATAACCACAATAAAGAGAAGGGGTGACAGCGCACTACCCTATTTCAGGCCACTCATTTGTCTGAACCAGTCTATTCTTTCCCCTCCAACTTTCACACAACTCACACTTCCACAATACATCTCCTTCACTCTGCCTACAGTCTCTTTTTCCACTCCCATGTTTTCCATTGCTTTCCAAACCTTCTCCCTACACACACTATTATAGGCCTTTTCGATGTCCAGGAAGGCCATCAACAGATTCTCTCCAAATTCGTAGTGGTGTTCCTGGAGCTGTCTCACTGAAAATATGAGATCCACTTTAGCATTTACAGTATACAATTGTTACTTATAAAAACACTGATACAAATTGAAAAATACATATTATGAACCAATGGGCTCAAACATCAGCACCTGACATACTGCTAATATTTGACATAAGACGTGGTGGTGACCACACCATGCCGAATCACTCCTAGTATGAGTGTGCAATAAAAGTTTAAAAAACCCTTGTCATATTAAAATTTCTTAAAAATCTAAAAACATTTGTGAAATCTATGACAACATGTGTTTTAACATGAATAGGTTTCTTGAAGTTAGAATGTTATTCACTGTTTCCACTAGTCTAATGTGGCAACATTGTTCCATTAGACTTAAAATTATTATTTGGACACCCATCAAATAAAATTCTGAACACATTTGTCAACTTTTCTTGTGCATGATGCCTAGGTGGCAGGATAAAAAGGAAGATGAAGTTAATAGTGAGAATGTTGAGCTCGTTTAGTGAAAGTAGCACAGTGATTAAACAGCCATAACCATTCCTTGATTTGCCTATTTTTAGGAATAACATTTTAATAAAATATATGTTTACATAGAAGTGTGCATTGTTTTGAACCTCTCTGTACTCTGCAATTAATAGTGTGATATTGTATAATTTTTCAGACCCATCGACAGTATCACGCATGCTCCTGGGAGCCCTGTTGCTCAATCCTGATGTACAGACATTCTGGAATATGCGTCGAGAATTGGTCCAGGCAGGTCGACTTGATATTTTCTCTGAATTGCACTTCACTTTGGTGGTGTTATCAAAGAAACCTAAATCTGCGGAGGCATTTGCTCATCGTAAATGGCTTCTTGGAACTTTGTTGAAAAGTAAGACTATTATTCTCATGAAGTAATCATCCCTTTTATACCAAAATAGCAAATTAGTATTTTACTATTTTTGAACTTGAGAACTTAAACAATAAAATTATTTAAGGTTACTTTTCTTTTGCTCAGCTTATATTAGTTATGAGGGCAGGCTCCGTGGTGTTGGGGTAGCACGCCTGCCTCTTACCCGGAGGCCCCGGGTTTGATTCATGGCTCTGTCAGAGATTTTAGAAACTGAAGTGAGGGCTGGATAAGGGTGCGCTCAGCCTCGTGAGGACAATTTAGTAGCTGTCGGACAGTAAGACAGCACCCCAGTCTCAAAAACCGAGAGTAATGGCCGAGGGGACCCGACACGCTGACCACGCGTCACCCCACAATCTGCAGGCCAAATGGCTGGGCAGCGGTCGTTTGGTAGGCATAGGCCCGTCATAGGCTGTTGTGCCAAGGGGTTTGGTTTGTATTAGTTATGATTGAACCAAATTCATTGAATTTTAATCTATTTACAGAACATTGAGTTATAACTGAAAACTAATAAAATACCTATACGATGTTCTAGCATAAGTAAGCAGATTATTGAGATTATTTAAAATCCTTGCTACTTTCTTCTACTGTAGCTCTGGATCACATTAGAGGAACATTAAATTTAAAAATCACATTTTAACGGTCATGCCATATTATTGTGGTTACTTCCCACATTTGTCAGTGCTGTGAAGTGTAAACTATAAACGTATGAAAAGAAGTCTCTCCTGAATAACTTCTAAATGGCTGATCCAATTACAGAAAGGCTATGTTCATACAGTTTTCAAGGGCCCAAAGAAAAAATGTATAAGTATAAAGAACTAAAACAGAACAAAGCATAGGAATTTCTCTGGGAATTTGGAAGAAAAATTAAGTGTAAATAAGGATTACAAATGTGAAATGAATTGAAGTTTTACTGTGTAATCCAACTGTGTGTAATGAAGGAATTATTTATAGACACCACATACTGTTGAATCACAGTTGTATGTTATTCATTTATACAGAACTAGCGGCAGTACCCAGATTCACCAGTTCGGTTGAACATAAAGTCTTCTTAAGTTCCCTGGTATGATGACACTCTGATGAATGATTTTTTTTCTAACTAGAACAATTGCTATAAAGCCGGCCCCATGGTGCTGGGGTAGGGCGCCTGCCTCTCACCCGGAGGCCCTGGGTTCGATTCCCGGCTCCGTCAGGGATTTTAAAAACTGACGTGAGGGTTGGAACGGGGTGCACTCAGCCTCGTTAGGACAATTGAGTAGCTTTCTGACAGTGAGGCAGAGCCCCAATCACGAAAACCAAGATTAACGGCCGAGGGGACCCGATGCGCCTATCACACGTCACCCAAATATCTGCAGGCCAAATGGCTTGGCAGCGGCCGCTTGGTCGGCCTAGGCCCTTCATGGGCTGTATAGTGCTGGGGGGGAGGGGGTGACAATTGCTATAATGTGATAGGAGATCTCAGGGAATTCTGTTCAAAGCGAAATGTCACACTATAAGCATGTGTCATGAAAGAGTATTTTGCTCTCTCTAATGACTCTTTCACCTCCAAATCAGGTTACAACAGCCTATTAATATGGCCCCTGCACCCTTTCCACTTTTATCACAGTCATACCTTATATGCAATAAGCGCTCAAAGCTTACAGTTACAGTAGCATGACTACATAATGTAGCAAATCTACAGCCATCCTGTTGGAGGAGTTGCAGAGACTGTGCTCACGTCCTCCTGATACTGGGTGTAACTGTCACATCCCTCGAGCCTCACTATGTCCCATGTGTGGAATCCCAGGAACGGGTGGTGTATTCTAATGATATGGAGCCAGTTATGTCTGTAAGATCCTAAAGAATTACAGTTCAAAAATTTGGAAAAGGTAGTTGGAAGTGTTAAAAATCATGCAAGGAACAAACACACAAACATTCTGCTCTATATAATATTGATATAATTTGTTGAAGAAAAGTACCGTTCATGTTGATCATTTGTACAGTGTCATGCTAAATTAGTATGACTGGTAGATGTCCTGGTGTTCCGATATTTTTTTAATCGCTGTGGGTCTTTATCATTATACAGTGTGTCCGCAAATTCTCTCCACAGCGGTGAGCTATGCGGGTCTCGCCTTGTGGGACGTGTTGGGTGGGTTGGCAGTACATTAATGTCGCAGTATACGCAGTCTCACTGGAGCGCATGTTACTTGTTATCCTTCAACTGTTGTGATAGAGTGGTGAATCCCGGTTCATTATTGCCGACAGTGAGTGCCTGTGCATGACAGTGTTGACGCTGTAAGTTGCGTACAGAGTCACGATGTGGACACCTCGAAGCAGGAAAACGCAACCTAAACTGCCGCCTCACATGCTCCGTATAATTTCCACCAGCACGGAAAACCTCTTCCACTAAAATAGCACTGCGGTGAGACTGCGTATATAGCAACATGAATGTACTGCCAACCTATCACGTCCCACGAGGCGAGACCCACGTAGCTCGCCGCTGTGGAGAGAATTTGCAAACACACCAGCAGGTCCTGTTAAATAATCATCATTCTCATGATATTTGTCTTCAGTCACAGTCAAGACTTGTCATTAGTACACCCAGAAATCTTGAGCTCTCATGCAATGACCTGACTCTGTATACATAATTTTTATTATGGGATCATGGGTGGGGTTGATGTCCTAGTTTTGTTCGATTTCAAAGATGTTTCACAATTACCTCAGTTAGCCTGCTTTTCCAAAGTCCTCTTCCGAGCAGGCTTCATTTTCAAGCACTTCATGTTTTCGTGAATTGAGGTGCAGCTGGTTTAATTTATATTGGTCTGCGAATTGAAACACATGCAATAAACTAACTGATTACCTTTGAGATACCAAGAAATAATGGAACTGGCGATTTCAATTTTAGAAACACCCTCCATACAAATGACTTTAGAAAAGTGAATGTAATACCCCTTGATCCTCATAATGGACGTAACATCTACGTCATAATGTCACAGTGTCTTAACCGTACAGTGCTTAGAAAGTTTACATTCTGTAATGTAACATCCACTCATAGAATACAAGTACGATCCAATTAACGATGCATGTTAGGGGTAGTGTGATGTAGTCCGCATTGCCAGCCATCATTACACTCAATGTTTCCCGACCAGGAATGCTTTTTTGCAAATATCTCAAAAGTGGTTGGTTCTAGGGCCTAAAAACATGTTTTTTGGGCCCCTTTGAAACATACTGAGCTTTGTTTCTTGCTTTGCGAGGCTTAAAATGAGCCTAGTTAGGTCCTTCTACAAAAAACGTGATATTTCGTTTGTGCCAAAGGGCCTAAACCTAGGGAATGGAGAGGGCTGTCCAATTTCAAGTAGACAGTGTTACCCGCAGGATTCCTAAAGGTAAGCACCTAAAATTTGGTCAGTTCAGTATAACGGTGTAGATTTATTTATTTATTTAGCGTATGGCTTTTAGTGCCTGGAGTGTCCAAGGAAATATTCGGCTCGCCAGAGGCTGTAGCTGCTTCAATGCGGACACCCATGGGGTGAGTTACAAGTTCTGTTAAATTTCAAGTAGTTCCAACTTTTGCTACCAGATGTCACTGACACCTAGTGGTGAATGTTGGAACTTTGATAGAGCGTTACAACAAAATCTAACCTGCAAATTTAGCTTTACACAAATTTAATTAGCGGAAGGTTCTTCTACATGCCATCAATCTATGACATGGGACCGCCGGCTTTATTTCCCCTCCGAAGGAAGGCATGCTGTAGGATTTTAACGCTCTTAAAAGATCCGAAGACTTCGACCGGGTTTGAACTCGCAATCTTGGGCATAGATTTGTACATTAACAAACATAGTGTATACCGGTATAGATAAATTGAGAATACCTTTAAGATTGGTTCCTCTGTTTAGGGTAGTGGTCCGCGAGTGTTTCGGCAGTGGTCCGTGGGAGAAAAGGGTCCACCAGCACGTATAAAAAAAGTCCTCTCGGCACGCCGGAAGGCGGAGGTAGATTTCACCGGTCAAACTTGGGGATAGGCGAAAATAGGCATAATATGCAGGTTTTCGTAGAAGGATCGGACCTCATTTATTGCGAGAAAGTATTTTATAATTGGAGCTTAATTAACTCTGTTTTTCATCATTTTATGCATACTTTAAACATTTTATTGTCTTATTGGGACGGTAACCTTCTTGTCATTTGGGGTCCATTTTTATACTTGTGGTCGCACTGTTCTTATGCAAGGTTTCGACACTGATGTGTAACTATGTAACGGTCTGTTACTTCTTCACAAAATTATATCTCCCGCAGAGATTTTGGTTGGTTCCTCAGTTTAGGGGCTGCGACAACCCGGTCATGTAACCCCGTGTACTTTGGGTGAGTGTAGAATCTGTCTGATAAACGGTGTGAATTGTGATGGCTGTATTAGTCTATAATTCAGGTAAGGACTGCAGACGGTCAATTTCAAGCAGTAGTTCCTAATGTTGCTACCAGATACTACTGTCAACGACACCTAGCTGTGAACTTGGCTACTAGATGCCACAGCAACTCGCAACGAACGTTGGAACTTCCCCTCCAAAGGAAAGCATACTGAGGGATTTTTAGCGCTCTTAGAAAACCCGACGTCTTTGGCCGGCTTTGAACCCGCGACCTTGGGCATAGAAGTTCAGCATGCTACCAGTTACGTCACCGAACCCGCTTCACACTTAGTCAGATGGAAATCTGAATCTGATCTCATGCAAGTGCGTTGTCATGGCAACGTCTGATGGCTCATCCCTCATCAATTTAGTAGTGTTGCCATAGCAACCTCTGATAGCTCTTGGCATTTTCTTATAATTCCAAAATCATTTTTCTCATCCCTGGCGTAATGGTGGGTCATATCAAAAATTCTTTCAGACAAAAGTTTTAGGTAATTATTAGGGGAATATTGTCCATTTTGTACGGTTTTGATATTGTGCCTATTAAGAGAGATATGATTAATGTTTCCCAAAAAACCCACTTTTTCCCACCTGTTTGGTCAATGGTTGGTGCTATAAAAAAACTCTTCAAACATAAATTTTTGGGCTTTATCCGACACATAGTATGAACTTTGAACGGATTCAATATTTCCCATACTGTATTAAGAGAGTTACAGCAATATTTCACTTTTTCGAAAAAAAAAGTCCTCCATTTTCACGTCCTTCGACAGATTTAGCCCAGTAACGAACTCGACCGAGATTTTATAGGTGTACATATTCGGTAAAAAATAAAAGTGATTGGTGCAAAATTACGGCTGTTATCGTGTCCACAAGAAACTGATATATATATATACATAAATTATATATAAACTTTTGAACTGACGGTGGTTTTGGGGTCTGGGGGATGTGAAACGCGAAGATATATCGAAATTTTCCGGAAGTCGAAACATGGTACCCATTGCAATAGTTAGCTTTCTGATGAAATCTACCTAAAAGTGGCCAATAAATGGGGATTTAGAAAACGATGTGCGTTGAATGAGAATCGTCCGAATGTATTCGCGGCGATGACTATCAGGTTTTGAATTGTAATATCTTTAAAATAAGTGTTATTGAGGAATGGTTACAACTGATAAGGTGTATTGGGGGGGGAGAGGACGGGTGGTCCGTACATGTTTCAATTTCACGCTGAGTGGACCGCAGACTTCTACAGGTTCAGAACCACTGGTTTAGGGGCTGCGACAACGTGGTCTTGTTGCCCCGTGCACTTTGGGTGTGTGTAGAATCTGTCTGATAGCCAGTGCTAATTGTGATGGCTGTATTAGTGTGTGTTATCTGTAATTCAGGTAAGGACTGCAGACAATCAATTTCAACTAGTTCCTACTTTTGCTACCAAATTCGACCATCAACGACACCTAGCTGTGAACTTGGCTATTAGGTGCCACTGCTTCCGGCGCCTGGCGATGAACGTTGGAACTTTATAGAGTGTTAATCCAATCTATCCTAGAAATTTAGCTTCTACAAGTAGTCAGTGAAAGGTTCTTTTACATGCCATAAATATATGACATTGGCCCGCCAGCTTAAATAATCCAACGACTTTGTCCGGGTTTGAACCCACGATCTTGGGCATAGAAGCTCAGCATGCTACCAACTACGCCACCGAAGCCGCTCCTTTTAAGAATAAACAGAGTTCAAAATTTTTCTTGTTTCTAACACAACAGTCAGAAACATCACAAATTTACTTTCTATCTTATATTCAATCTTTTCCCAGTTAAAAGAAAAAAAGGTTAAAAACTTAAAATATACATAATAGGCGTATATATTTTGGAATATTTATTTTAAGTGTATTTTAAGTTATTAACCTTTTTTTTTTAGATTTTGTAAATTTTATTTCTTTATTCTTACCACTGAAAATATTGGAAATGGAGTGGAAGAAAAAGAGACCTAGAGGAAGACCAAGGGATAGGTGGATAAAGGGGGTGAAGAAAAGTGGCGAGAGAAAAATTGGACAACAGTGACAGAAGAGAAGTGGTGGATGGACAGAAAACGATGGAGAGGCTTGTGCTCCAAGTTGATGATTCTTTTTAATCATTGCAAGGCAATTACAGTGTTTTTTATCTTACATATGTTGCATAACATATACTGTTTAAGACATACTACATCCCAATTCTAACTTACGGAGTAGAAACATGCACCCTGTCCACAAGAGAAGAAAGTAGGATTCAGGCATCCGAAATGAAGTTTATAAGAACAATGCTTCA
The DNA here is from genome assembly GCA_946902985.2 of Meconema thalassinum. NCBI lineage: Eukaryota > Metazoa > Arthropoda > Insecta > Orthoptera > Tettigoniidae > Meconema > Meconema thalassinum. Next base: position 1,940,539,398 of record OX336388.2, on the reverse strand, counting down.
AAGGACAAGGAGAGACAAAGTAAGGAACGAAACAAACAGGACAGAGGCTGGCATAGATATCAGTGCTACAAAATATTTGCAGAAGCAACGATTAGGATGGTATGGGCATCTTCAAAGAATGGGAAATGAGAGGACACCAAAAGCTTATTTCAACAAGATTATCCCAGGAAAAAGACCAGTAGAAAGACCAAAGAAGAAATGGTTGGACCAAATCAAGGATGATCTTGAAGACAAAGGGCTAGCTAGACTGGAGAAGGACCCATGAAGACCAACTATTCATGGACAGGAAAAGGTGACGAGAGCTCGTTAACAGCACCCGGGCGACTGGAGCTGGAATTTGATGATGATGATGTTGCAAAAGAGAAGTTTTTTTTTTTTTTAATGGTATAACAATTTATGTAAAGGAGATTGCTACATTGTAGCTTAAGAAGGTCAAACAGACCAAACCATGTACTACTAATAGTGTAAAAGGGAAAAGTAAATTGTATTGAACAGTGGGAAGTGATTGAATATAATCAACAAATCAATATGGATAGTGAATGACTTAAATCATACGAATACTCACTCCCTCACTCACTTACCCACCCACCCACCCGTCAGCTGTACAGACCATGTAGGTCCTTGGCCTCCTTGATCACCTGCCTCCATTCATCTCGGTCTTCAGCTTTCCTACCTGGGTCTTCTCCTTCTCCCATCAGGTTTTCTTATAAATATATTTTTTGACTGTCCTGGTTTCTGGCATTCTCTGTACCTGACCAGCCCACCTGATCCTCCCCTGCTTAATTTTCACTACAATATCTGGCTGACCAAACAATCCCTGCAACTCCACATTTGTCCTTATTCTCCATCCATACTGATTTCTTACTGCTCTAAATATTCTTCTCAAGATCCTTTCCTTCCGTAATAGCCAATGTTCTTCTCTGGTTGTCATCACCGAGCATTGTGAGTCACACATAGTTATAGGCCTTAGTACTGTTGTGTATATTTTTATCTTTGAATTCCTGCTGATGTTTCTTGATTTGAACATATTATGCCAGGCGTAAAAGCATCTGTTATCCCTTCCTTGATTTCCACCCATGTCTTATTGACTGTTATTGATCCTAGATCTCAACTCTTCAACTCTTTGATATTCCTTTCCATGGAATCATACAATGATTTCTCTTCTTGCTCCTTCAGCACCTCCGATCTTCATATATTTAGTTTTACTTATATTCATTTCCAATCCTAGGTCCTGTGCTTTATCTTCTAACTAACCACAGCTTTCATGAAGAGCTCTTTCATTCTTTGCAATAATAACCACATTGTCAGGATATGCTACTACTTGTAATAATATGTTAAGTATGACTCCCCTGGGATTCCTCCCCTTAAAACAATAATAACTAACTCCCCTGGGATTGATGAGTAATTGGCAAATTACTTTTTCCAGTGCTAAATTGAAAAGCAGTGTGGAAAGCACATCTCCATGTCTCAGCTCCCTCACCAAAACAAACGTCTCTGGCAGGTCCTGTTCCATTCTGACCTTGCATACTATTGATTTCATGGTCATTTTTGTCAATTTAACCAATTACCAAACTCTCTCATTATTTTCTAGATCTTACTCCTGTCTAGACTATCACATGCCTGTTTAAAATCTACAGTACACACAGCTGGTGGAGCTATCTGTCATACAACAACATGAATTAAATAATTATCACAAATATAGAATAGTTCATCATATTGTAATGTTTTCTATTGCCCTCACGTTGAGCGTACAAGTGTAATGTTTTCTACTAAGATATGTTGTTTTAATGGGCGCCAAGACCTCAACGCTATGTTGAAATTTAAATTTGTATTTAACAACACCTAGCTCTGGTAGAACACCTTCAAGAATCTTTACTCTCAGATCGTGGTATGATTGGATCATTAACCCAACAAACAATTGTATCGGGAGAAGGAATTGGTCTATATCTAATGCTACCTACTGAAAACAAAGATTGCATGGTTAAAAGAAATGAATTTATTGTATAAAAAACAAGTATAGCAAAATTAATAATAATAATAATAATAATAATTTTGAATTTAAATTGGAGCGTTGCGATTTAAATATTACCGCTAGAAAATTACGTGAAAACGGAGTCGGATAAATTACTGATTTTACTCTTATTCCCAAGCTATGAATTTTCTGAATTACTGAATATGAAACAAAGAAAGACGAGAGATTGCGTAGTTATGTGTCATTCGCGCTCACCACTGGAAATTGCCGTAGCATTTCCCTCGTACTGGATGTTGAAGTGAGCTTCCCATAGCCTCCTGGACGTCGTCATCTTCTTCGTTGTTGATGATATATTTGTAGATATGAAGATTTATGGTCCGAACATCGGAACCAACACGTACAACCACAACGGTTAAGTTTCACAAAGATAGTCGCTAACTCCACTGAACATCGGAGCCACTCACTCATGCAACCATACTGGTTAAATTTTATAACGATAGTCCTCGTTTCCACGGCGTGCCAACCATATATGCACCCGCCGCATCCCCACTCTTCAGCCGGCTTCTTCCCGCTCGCTCACCACTGATTGGCTGACCCCTCACGCGCTACTCCCCTCCTCTAGCTCATTACACTCGGCGGGAGGGTGAAGTCGATTGCCGTTCCATACATCCGCCTTTTCTTGACGATGCGACCCAGCCTTGCGTCATACTACTTGACAAGCATAAGCCTGTATCTGACTTCCCAGTGAGTCATGTCTCTCAATATACCCTAACTGACGAAACTCCATAAAATTCCGTAATCACATAATTTTCTATGATATTGTCGTTCGTAATAATTTGCTTGATAGTGTTTTCTAAGACATAGAAAACCTATCTGTATGCTTATAATTTTATAAAATGCTCCGAAAAATACCTTAATAATTATAATAAATTAATAATAATAATAAATTGACATGAAAAATTCTCTTGGCTGAACAATTTGCCGCGTAAATAAATATAGAATGGCTTCCTACTGACTTATGCCAGTGGCATGAAAACCCCTCGAAAAACAAGTTACATATTCGCCTCAGATCATCGGATTATTTACCGTGACGACGGTCCATTATCCGATTATCCCAGACACGTTAACAAAATCCCATCCAAAATACATATTACATAAATTAAATCACCCTAAATTACATATATATACACTCATAATTTTTCTTTACGCACTTTGCGTCAAAGTTTGTTGTCACTATGGATTGCACTTTGCAACCAGTCCAATGTTTTTCATAAAGAATAATGTTCCACGGATATTTCCGCCTCTCAAATTTCTCTATGTTGGAAAAATAGACATAAATAATGTGTGAGCACTATGTATTTATGATGTCATATCACACGCATTGAAGGTGTTCTGATATATTTATATCACCATAGAACTTCCTAATTTCACTGGAGGTCCCTTCCTTATGGTGAAATTTAATCTCACTGAGCACACGATCACACTATTGTGGCAGCGCCTCGTGACCATAATACTTAATCTCTCTTTAAAGTAGATTAAATTAATATTGACTTCTGAAAAAAAACAGTAAGTGCGCATTACATATAACACCAAATATTTCTGTGCCGTAATCGCCCTGTCTTCTTAAGTTCCCGTAGACCCTATTCTACTTACTACTAGTTCTCAACACAGACCAGTTCTCCTCAAACAAATAATACCATGGTACAAATTACCTTAAATTACACACTTACAAATCTTACATGGCGTGGCCGTAAACAGAAATCACGTGTGCTGTTATGTATGAGTTTCATGAAGGACTGTCTCGCCTTCTGATGGCCCATCTTTTGTCTCGTTGACGCCTTAAGCAAAAATACCCTGTTGAAGTGCTCACCCATCTCTAGGAGACAAATGGGAATTCACCAGCGCTACCAAATTCTGGCCTTGGTGTATCGAGACATTTTAGTGCTCAAGAGCATCCGACAATCCCGTCATATTTCCCTGTACCTTAAACACTCTCATTTACTTACATACTACCCCCCTGTGTGACTTCTGATACGCCTGCCTTGAAGACCAGATCTTCCACGCACCAAATACCACACTTACTCATTTGATAGGCTGGCTCGCCAGCTAAACACACTCACTTTATGACACATATTTTCGTAGACTATGTATATTATACATCCCGTATAATCTGTTTCCGTTACTATCCTCCAGCACATACGCTGTTTTGCCAATACGTTTGGAAACTATAAATGGGCCCTCGTAGAGATAAAAGAACTTGGACATGACTTTCTCTTGCTTATTTGACTGTTTCGGCACTCTAAGTAAGACTCTGTCTCCCGGCTCGAATAGGTCAAATTTAGTTTCTTTTTGTTGGCAAATTCTCTTTTGTGCTGACTTAGATAAATTATGTTTCGCCAACTGGACAATGTAATCCATCCCCGGTTGCTTACCCTCATTAAATCCCAACACCCTCGCTAGTTCATTTTGTGGTCTTTTTCCGAAGTGAACTTCGTATGGCGTCAATTTCGTGCTCTCATGCTGGACAGAATTCAGCCAAGTCTCGACCTTGGGAAGATGTCCAACCCAGGCCGTATGCTTGTCATGGACTAGAGTCCGAAAAAGACGAGCCACTTCCCTTAATGGACGCTCTGCAGAATTACCCTGAGGGTACCTTACAGAGGAATGAATGTGTGTTATACCAGCTTCCTGCATACTGGTTCTCCATTTCTTTGCAGTAAACTGTGGTCCACTGTCAGATAGTATCCTGAGAGGAAGGCCATACTCAGGTACATACTTATTAATGATCAGACGGCTACACGCTAGTCCCGTGACTTTCCTTAGCGGATATAGCTTGACATTGTGGTGTTTGAAGCCATATTTTCAGTGTTGCCTTAGTAAACAAGAGTTAAGTGCTTTTCGTGTTGACCGACTGAAAAGCACTTAACTCTTGTATAGCTTGACATACTTACTAAAAGCGTCAATAACTATAAAAATGTACTCGTAGCCGTACTGTCCTTTAACGATCGGGCCAAATAAATCCACACACAGTAGTTCGCCGGGAATACTTGTGAGAACTGCAGATCTCTCCCCCACTAAATATTTAACTGGATATTTACTCCTTTGACAGGTGTCACACTTAGCTAAAATCCTCCTAACATCCCTTCCCATTTTACTCCAAATGAAGTCACGACCAATTTCATAGAAGACCTTGGCAGCACCAAAGTGTCCTAATTCCCTATGAATGAACCAAATTAGCTCCTCCCGCAAAGTGGCAGGAACACATATTGCCCATCGATTATTCCTACATTTCCGTGCAAGAAGCCCATCCTGCATCTTGTACGTGAATCGTCCTACTTTCACATATTCTTCTTCACTTACTTCCAACCTAGCCAGTGGCCCCCCTAACTTAACGTCATCACGTTGCTCCACTAGCATATTTCTCAGTGTCTGTAACGATGCCCTGTTGCTACTGTCCACACATGCACATATTAAAATACCGTCCTCTGCTTTAACCACAGGATAATCCCTACATAAATTAGTGTCCCTTGATAGCATGTCTGCAAGAATGTTATCTTTACCTTTAATATATTTTACTGTGAATTCGTATTCCTGCAGAGCAAGAATCCACCTACTAACTCTGTTAGAACTGAGTTTACAAGTCCTCATATACAGTAATGCATGGTGATCTGTATGGATCTCAAATTTCCCCCCTACTAGATACATTCTAAATTTCCCTAAACTGAAAACAATACCTAAAAGCTCTAACTCAGTAATCGTGTATCTTTTCTCTGCTGCTGTCAGTCCTCGCGAGGCTAATGATACAATGAACAGATTACCCTCATCATCTTCCTGACATAACACTCCCGCAATGCCTATATGTGAAGCATCTGTCATAACCACATATTCTTTATTTTTTAAAGGATATTTCAGCACTACAGCTTTCTCAAAACCTTCCTTTAGCGCTCTGAAAGCCTGATCATGCTTGGACTCCCATCTCCACCGAGTCCCACTTTTAAGCAATTCCCTGAAAGGTTCTACCAACCCTGAGTATTTAAGAACGAACCTCCTGAAAAAGTTGCAAATTCCCAGGTATGTTTTTAACTGTTTAACATTCTGTGGCTCCTCTGCGTTAAGTATCTTATTAACCCTACTTTCTTCTGGTGTCACACCTCTACTCGACACTCTATGACCTAAAAAATGTCACTTCTGACTGACAGAATGACGACTTAGACAGCTTCAAAGTGAACCCTGCCTGATCTAACTTCTGAAAAACTATATTTAAATGACGTAGATGCTCCTCAAAACTGCGTGAACTAATTACCATATCATCAATGTAAATGGTTACAAACTCTCCTGTGTCATCCCCTAATGCGATGTTTAAAGCCCGAATTAAAGCTGCTGAACTACTCTTTAACCCATAAGGTGTTTTACAAAATTGATAAAGGTTATATTTATGACTAAAAGCTGTATATGGTCTATCTTCGTACATAAGTGGCACCTGCCAAAAACTGGAACTCGAATCTACACAAGTGAAATACTTCTTCCCCTCAAATGTTTGCATTAATTCCTCTATTGACATAGATTTCAGCTGATCTGAACTAATTCTACTGTTAACCAAACGAGCGTCTAAACAAATACGAACCGTGCCGTCGGTCTTGGGTACCGTAATCAAAGAATTAAGATATGGACTGTTAAGAGTGCTCAATAATCCCATCTTCAAGCATCTGATTAATTTGTGCCTCAACTGCACTCTGATAAGCGAAAGGTACAGGATATCTATGTCCTGTGAATACTGACCTATCAATAACGGTCAATGAATGTGTATAGCAATTGGCCATACCAATGCGATCCTCAAAAACTCTCCTATTACACAATAACACATCATAGAGCCGAACACACTGTTCATCCTCTATATTTCCCTGAAATGCAGCATCACGTAACGAGTCCTTTAGACTACTGTTCGTAATCACACTGCCCACAAAACATGGAGAACCCCGCTCTACGGCTGGCGATATCTCATTTAAAGTACAAATCACACCTACAACACTACTTCTCTGAATATGGTCATTGAACGCTACTTCTACTTCAGAATCTCCCCATTTAAATTTCATACTCCCTACATCATAACATAAGTTACCAGACACTCTACTTAGCCACTCTGAACCCAAGATAACACTGAATACTAAATTTGGAATTACAAGACAAATCTGCTTTTCTATATGATTATTAATTTTAATGTCTACTAAAACTTGCTTAGAAATTACTTCAGACCTCTTTCCAACAGCTGTGATAACAAAAGTGCTTTTAATTGGCATCTCCTCAAAATTTACTCCAGTTCCTTTCATTTTATCATAAAATGCACTACTTATGCAACTCTTCATACAACCACTATCAATTAAAACATCTGTGTATGCCCCGGACACGCTAAATTTAACTATGGGGCTCTTACTAGCCACTTCCTGAATAATGCCTTCATCATTTAGTTCACGTAATAATTCATTTCTTACATTTAGGTCATAGGGTTCCTGTATAAGTGTATGGACAGGGCATGTTACAGACTGAGATTCTGACCTTACATCTCAGCCTGGTTCGTGTTTAAAGTATTGCTACCGCTTGGTGTAGTACTACTGACTACTGCACTGGTCTGGTTGTTCTGGGTTGTATTAACGGTATCTCTCTGTCCGTTATTACCATTGGGCTGATTCCCTCCTTGACCCCTGTTCTGGTTATAATTATTATTATTATTATTATACCGCCCTTGGTTACCCCTATAATCGTTATTTTGGCCTTGATTTCCCCTGAAATCATTATTTCTACCTTGGTAGTTCGTACCATACCCATTTCCTCTGTACTGGATTTTGCTGATTATTATTATTACTATTTTGGTTCCCCCTATTTTGAACGCTGGCCCCTTCGCCACTGTTCCCTTGAACTTCCTGGTGCCTGGCTTCATTAGGCCTATTATTATTATTACCCTGGTTCCTATTGAAATTGTCCTCATAACCCCCTCTCCCTAGTGCATCAAATGTGCTTAACAAATTTTCTACTTGTGATATAGTCTTAACATTTTGGATACAGGCAGCTTCTTTGATTCTGTATGGAAAATGTCTTACTAATAGCCTGACTACATCACTCTCCTCCTTCAAACCATCTAGATATTTGCACGTTAATACCTGTCCTAAAAAATACTCGGTCATAGTGTAGTTGCCTCTCGGGTTATATTTCCCACACACAATTCCCTCACGATGCTGAGACTGAATTACCTCATTCCAAAATTTCTCACAAAATTTAACTTTGAAATCTGTAATATTCTCAAAATTGTCTCTGTAGACAGCAAACCAGTTTCTTGTCTCCCCTACAAACGCTTGCTCTAAAATTTCAACTACCTGGCACCACTCAACACTACCATCTTCCAACCTCTCCCCGAATTTATTTTCTATAGTATTCATGAACTCCATTGGACAACCCTGCCGATTACTAAATTTGCCTAGTTCTATTTCCCTGTGTGTGCTATTCACATAAACTGGCCTACTCTGGCTATTTTCCTGCCTAATTCTAGCTTTCAACTTCTGTTCTAATTCAGCAATTTTCTCCTCAGCTTTTCTTTCGATATTAGTTACAGTTAACCTAATGCTCCCTTCCGATGCTTCAACTTTACCACTTAACTGAGCTTGTTTCTCACTAATCTCATTAATGCTTTCCTTATTCCTCTCCCTTAAAGTATTAACGTCAGTGATTATTTCTGCATGTACTTTATCAATTCTTCCCCCCAGCTGTTCTTTAACCTCTTTTGTTGCTACCTGAATCTTATCAATTTCTCCCCCCAATTTTTTTTTGACCTGCTGTGTTTCAAGTTGCACTAGTTCTTTTAAATTTTCAGCCTGTTTACTGATTCTAATTTCCAACTCCTCTTGTACTTTTCCTAACTTTCTGTCTACATCTGCTACAATTTCTTTAGCCTTCTCTTCCATCACCCCTCTGATTTCTCCTCTAATCTGCTCAAATTTCTTATCTAATTTTGGATTGTTCTCTTCAAATTTCTCATTTAATTTATTGCTCACTTCCTTACTGCTCTGTTCAAATTTAGCATTTAAACTATCACTCAGCTCCCTATTACTCTCTTCATTTTCCCTACTATTTTGTTCAAGTTTAGCGTTTAAAGCATCAGTACTAATTTTGTTTTGTTGCATAAATTGGAGAAGCAAACTCTCTAACCCTGCTTGACTGTTTTGATTACCCCCCTCAGTATCGGGATTTACCTCCGACATCCCTGTACAGCTTTCATTTCCAAGACTAGCCATACTGCTCGTATCTTCACTATCCAACTGGTGACCACTACGCAACTTCATCTCTTCCTCAGCACTACCCATGCTGATACACACCGATAAATGAAAAACCCCCAAAATACAGGCACAGAAATATATACCCTTCTCCTTCCACAAATGTTATTAGGTTTTCAGCCCCAAGTTGGTAGCGACAAATGTAATGTTTTCTATTGCCCTCACGTTGAGCGTACAAGTGTAATGTTTTCTACTAAGATATGTTGTTTTAATGGGCGCCAAGACCTCAACGCTATGTTGAAATCTAAATTTGTATTTAACAACACCTAGCTCTGGTAGTACACCTTCAAGAATCTTTATTCTCAGATCGTGGTATGATTGGATCATTAACCCAACAAACAATTGTATCAGGAGAAGGAATTGGTCTATATCTAATGCTACCTACTGAAAACAAAGATTGCATGGTTAAAAGAAATGAATTTATTGTATAAAAAACAACTATAGCAAAATTAATAATACAATTAACACTTGGATTTTCGGCCAAATCAATACTTTTACTTATGTAAAAAATTATAGGTACATGTTTCGGGGATCTTACTGTCCCCTTCTTCAGCCCACCTTTGTTATTACAAACATCGTGTCACATTCAACATCCCATAATAAAACAACAGAATACACAACATAAATTACACAACCACAACATATTAAAATTATTAGCTTAAAAACTACACTTAAAATTCAATAAACAATCAAAGATAAAACTTGTGATGCACTTCGTATTTTTCAGTCCATCAGTTCAATTTTGAATTTGTGTCCTGGGACACATTAAAATATACTTGAGCACAGCATATGTTCTGTTCACTTCGTTTTCGAAGCATAAAATTCAATGCGATTAATCTAAGGAGGAACTTGCTGATTTGACTGCATCTAAGATTAGCCTATTGTCATTTTTACATATGTTGTTTCAGGTAGAACATCAGGTATTATTGTGTCCTATTCTATGATACTTAACAACATGTTATAGTAGAATGACTGTTGTTATGAATGACAGTCCAATAGAATTGATGACGGTTAATTCAAGGCTTCTTATTATGGCAAGCTGACGGTCGACTGCTTCAATTAACAATTTCATTAATATTGTACTGGTCCTGAAATGAATGAATTGCGTTTTAGAAATAAAATCCAAAAACTAAATATTATCAAAAAACCGGGTCTAAATGAAATATAAAGACTTAATAAGAACATATCAATCGAATGCCTCGTCTTATTCATGAAATACTAAATAGTTCCAAACTATCTGAAGAACAAAAACATCAGATAATGCCTTTTCCATAATTATGGAAAAACTTTCTTACGGAAATTAAAACATTACAAAAACTTACCGGACGTAAGTGGCCTAGTCATTATCACAGCCCTCATAGAGGTCCACTTCAACTGAGCTACACTTTGCTATTGCCACAGCTGCTCGCATGCAGTGAAACGATTTGACGCGGCTGCGGGGAAAGGGGGAGGTTGTGGAAAGGGAGGGGATGGGAGGGGAGGGTTAAGATATTGGATCGAACCAAGAGGGGAGTGTGACGAAACGAAATGTATGAGAGAATACCTAATGTGGCGGGGGTTGTGGGGGTGGTTTGCGTTGTTTATTATTTAAGTAATCTGCTATTGTATCAAACAATTCGTTGGTTTCAAAATTAATTTCGTTTAAATTATTGCATTCATTAGACCTCTGGGATGTATTGATATGGATGTTTTCTAAAATATTCATATAGCTGCCCTTAGACGCGTAATGCAAGATCGTGACGTCATTGTTTATGTCGGTGAACTTGTGTCCCGTTTCTTCCATGCGTGTAGCCATGGCTGAGAATTTCCTATGCTTAATGGCCGAAACATGCTCAGAATAACGAGTGCGTATGCTCCTACCTGTTTGTCCCGTGTAATTAGATTTGCAAGAGCTGCATCTTAGTTCATACACGCCCGATTTCGAAAACTTATCACAGCTGTTAATTTTGTTCGAGTTGAAAAATTTATTGGAGTTAGAATTATTAGTTTTGAAGGCAATGTTCATTTCATACTTCTTGAGGATATTAGCTACTGTGTGTACACTTTGATCTATGTAGGTAAAAGTTGCAAACGTTTTCTTTTTTGTGTTCTCTCTGATTAATTTAGTTGTGGGTCTGTTTTTTAATTTATAGATTAACCTATTGACATATTTATGGCTGTAACCGTTAACTTTAGCTATTTGGTGTATTATATCTAGTTCTTGCTTCCGATCATGTTCAGAGGAGGGGATTTTTAACGCTCTATTGATAAGGCTTATGAACGTTGCGTTTTTGTGGCCTCCCGGATGATTAGAGTCCTGTCTTATGACTGTGTTCGTTTGCGATGGTTTCCTGTAAACTTTGTAATGCAGACGATTATCCTTTCTGGTCACCGTCAAATCCAAATAATTTATTTTATTGTTAACTTCTGATTCTATGGTAAATTTAATATTATTATCAATGTCGTTCAACTCGGCCATTATTTGATCTATTGTCTGTGTTTGGTTATCAACAATAATAAAAACGTCGTCAACATACGCACTCGTTATTCTGAGCATGTTTCGGCCATTAAGCATAGGAAATTCTCAGCCATGGCTACACACATGGAAGAAACGGGACACAAGTTCACCGATATAAAAAAAACTTATCACAGCTGTTAATTTTGTTCGAGTTGAAAAATGTATTGGAGTTAGAATTATTAGTTTTGAAGGCAATGTTCATTTCATACTTCTTGAGGATATTAGCTACTGTGTGTACACTTTGATCTATGTAGGTAAAAGTTGCAAACGTTTTCTTTTTTGTGTTCTCTCTGATTAATTTAGTTGTGGGTCTGTTTTTTAATTTATAGATTAACCTATTGACATATTTATGGCTGTAACCGTTAACTTTAGCTATTTGGTGTATTATATCTAGTTCTTGCTTCCGATCATGTTCAGAGGAGGGGATTTTTAACGCTCTATTGATAAGGCTTATGAACGTTGCGTTTTTGTGGCCTCCCGGATGATTAGAGTCCTGTCTTATGACTGTGTTCGTTTGCGATGGTTTCCTGTAAACTTTGTAATGCAGACGATTATCCTTTCTGGTCACCGTCAAATCCAAATAATTTATTTTATTGTTAACTTCTGATTCTATGGTAAATTTAATATTATTATCAATGTCGTTCAACTCGGCCATTATTTGATCTATTGTCTGTGTTTGGTTATCAACAATAATAAAAACGTCGTCAACATACGCACTCGTTATTCTGAGCATGTTTCGGCCATTAAGCATAGGAAATTCTCAGCCATGGCTACACACATGGAAGAAACGGGACACAAGTTCACCGACATAAAAAAAACTTATCACAGCTGTTAATTTTGTTCGAGTTGAAAAATTTATTGGAGTTAGAATTATTAGTTTTGAAGGCAATGTTCATTTCATACTTCTTGAGGATATTAGCTACTGTGTGTACACTTTGATCTATGTAGGTAAAAGTTGCAAACGTTTTCTTTTTTGTGTTCTCTCTGATTAATTTAGTTGTGGGTCTGTTTTTTAATTTATAGATTAACCTATTGACATATTTATGGCTGTAACCGTTAACTTTAGCTATTTGGTGTATTATATCTAGTTCTTGCTTCCGATCATGTTCAGAGGAGGGGATTTTTAACGCTCTATTGATAAGGCTTATGAACGTTGCGTTTTTGTGGCCTCCCGGATGATTAGAGTCCTGTCTTATGACTGTGTTCGTTTGCGATGGTTTCCTGTAAACTTTGTAATGCAGACGATTATCCTTTCTGGTCACCGTCAAATCCAAATAATTTATTTTATTGTTAACTTCTGATTCTATGGTAAATTTAATATTATTATCAATGTCGTTCAACTCGGCCATTATTGCAAATCTAATTACACGGGACAAACAGGTAGGAGCATACGCACTCGTTATTCTGAGCATGTTTCGGCCATTAAGCATAGGAAATTCTCAGCCATGGCTACACGCATGGAAGAAACGGGACACAAGTTCACCGACATAAACAATGACGTCACGATCTTGCATTACGCGTCTAAGGGCAGCTATATGAATATTTTAGAAAACATCCATATCAATACATCCCAGAGGTCTAATGAATGCAATAATTTAAACGAAATTAATTTTGAAACCAACGAATTGTTTGATACAATAGCAGATTACTTAAATAATAAACAACGCAAACCACCCCCACAACCCCCGCCACATTAGGTATTCTCTCATACATTTCGTTTCGTCACACTCCCCTCTTGGTTCGATCCAATATCTTAACCCTCCCCTCCCATCCCCTCCCTTTCCACAACCTCCCCCTTTCCCCGCAGCCGCGTCAAATCGTTTCACTGCATGCGAGCAGCTGTGGCAATAGCAAAGTGTAGCTCAGTTGAAGTGGACCTCTATGAGGGCTGTGATAATGACTAGGCCACTTACGTCCGGTAAGTTTTTGTAATGTTTTAATTTCCGTAAGAAAGTTTTTCCATAATTATGGAAAAGGCATTATCTGATGTTTTTGTTCTTCAGATAGTTTGGAACTATTTAGTATTTCATGAATAAGACGAGGCATTCGATTGATATGTTCTTATTAAGTCTTTATATTTCATTTAGACCCGGTTTTTTGATAATATTTAGTTTTTGGATTTTATTTCTAAAACGCAATTCATTCATTTCAGGACCAGTACAATATTAATGAAATTGTTAATTGAAGCAGTCGACCGTCAGCTTGCCATAATAAGAAGCCTTGAATTAACCGTCATCAATTCTATTGGACTGTCATTCATAACAACAGTCATTCTACTATAACATGTTGTTAAGTATCATAGAATAGGACACAATAATACCTGATGTTCTACCTGAAACAACATATGTAAAAATGACAATAGGCTAATCTTAGATGCAGTCAAATCAGCAAGTTCCTCCTTAGATTAATCGCATTGAATTTTATGCTTCGAAAACGAAGTGAACAGAACATATGCTGTGCTCAAGTATATTTTAATGTGTCCCAGGACACAAATTCAAAATTGAACTGATGGACTGAAAAATACGAAGTGCATCACAAGTTTTATCTTTGATTGTTTATTGAATTTTAAGTGTAGTTTTTAAGCTAATAATTTTAATATGTTGTGGTTGTGTAATTTATGTTGTGTATTCTGTTGTTTTATTATGGGATGTTGAATGTGACACGATGTTTGTAATAACAAAGGTGGGCTGAAGAAGGGGACAGTAAGATCCCCGAAACATGTACCTATAATTTTTTACATAAGTAAAAGTATTGATTTGGCCGAAAATCCAAGTGTTAATTGTAAATACGGTCAATACGGAACCTGAAATGAATGCTGTACCTAATAAATTAATAATAATAATAATTTTGAATTTAAATTGGAGCGTTGCGATTTAAATATTACCGCTAGAAAATTACGTGAAAACGGAGTCGGATAAATTACTGATTTTACTCTTATTCCCAAGCTATGAATTTTCTGAATTACTGAATATGAAACAAAGAAAGACGAGAGATTGCGTAGTTATGTGTCATTCGCGCTTACCATTGGAAATTGCCGTAGCATTTCCCTCGTACTGGATGTTGAAGTGAGCTTCCCATAGCCTCCTGGACGTCGTCATCTTCTTCGTTGTTGATGATATATTTGTAGATATGAAGATTTATGGTCCGAACATCGGAACCAACACGTACAACCACAACGGTTAAGTTTCACAAAGATAGTCGCTAACTCCACTGAACATCGGAACCACTCACTAGTGCAACCATACTGGTTAAATTTTATAACGATAGTCCTCGTTTCCACGGCGTGCCAGCCATATATGCACCCGCCGCATCCCCACTCTTCAGCCGGCTTCTTCCCGCTCGCTCACCACTGATTGGCTGACCCCTCACGCGCTACTCCCCTCCTCTAGCTCATTACACTCGGCGGGAGGGTGAAGTCGATTGCCGTTCCATACATCCGCCTTTTCTTGACGATGCGACCCAGCCTTGCGTCATACTACTTGACAAGCATAAGCCTGTATCTGACTTCCCAGTGAGTCATGTCTCTCAATATACCCTAACTGACGAAACTCCATAAAATTCCGTAATCACATAATTTTCTATGATATTGTCGTTCGTAATAATTTGCTTGATAGTGTTTTCTAAGACATAGAAAACCTATCTGTATGCTTATAATTTTATAAAATGCTCCGAAAAATACCTTAATAATAATTATAATAAATTAATAATAATAATAAATTAACATGAAAAATTCTCTTGGCTGAACAATTTGCCGCGTAAATAAATATAGAATGGCTTCCTACTGACTTATGCCGGTGGCATGAAAACCCCTCGAAAAACACGTTACAATATTAGGTATTCTTACAGACATGGACTCTTACTGGCAGTTAGCTCTGCACTTCCCCATCCCACTCCCCCACTGCAGCGTAAAACATTTGCCACGCTGAGCGTGTCTGATTGTGAGAACCTGCTGTCACGTGCGTCAATGTTCTTGGTAGGGAAGTATTCATCATGCTTCCCGCACCGCTCTACATCCCGCTCCTACCGCTGAGCTCTAAAGGTCATGTGCACAGCTAGGCACCACTGTCTGTACTCGTTCTATTATACCTACATCATGCAATGAAGTTATATGCCCACTATTTCAAATTATTTTGTTTTAGAAAGGATTGCGTGGAAAATTGTTTGAAAAATGATTTGGAAATTTTTCGAATTTAAAGCAACACAAGATGCCTTTACCTTCACTTCTTCCACCTATTCCCTTACCTCGTGATTGATTTCTACTTTCTTGCCTATAACTTCAAACTTTCCCCCTACTTCTATACCAACTTCAGCTATGGTTTCCTTTAACTCACCTTTCAACTCGTCCCTTATTATCTCTTTGAATTCTGACATACTCTCCTTAATCCTCTCATACTTCTTATTCAACTCCTCATTCACCTTTTCCACAATATCTAACTTTTCACTCACTTCCCTGCTATCTCTATCAAATTTCTCACTCATCTCCCTATTCATCTCCTGATTATTTCTATCTAACTTTTCAAACTTCTCATTCATCTCCTTACTCATCTCCCTACTATTTTCCTTCAGCATGTTCATGATCGCAGCTAATGAATCTCTGGACATTTACTTCTCTTTACTGGTTCTAGGGTTAATCTCCGCCATCGTTGTACTATCATCTATACTCTCAACCTCACTATCACTATCGCCCTTCTGCATTTTGTCAGCGTTCTCCTCACTATCAAGACCACTTCTTAGCTTCATATTTTCCTCCGACATAATGAATTACACTTCTTAAAATTACCTCCAAAATCACTGTCACTTGCACTGAAAATACACTTACTCCCTCCATAAATACTGATAGTTTTTCGTGCTTTTCAGTTGGGTGCCAATCGTAATGTTTATTAGTGTTTGGATGATACTTTTGGAGGAATCAACAACAACAAGTCCCACAGTTGGGTGACAATATGTAATGTTCATTAACGTTTGGTGCGCTCCACTAGTTGGGCTACCAAATGTAATAGTTAAAATGTATTGCTACTATTAGATGTGGAATTAATTAAAATTTATTATGTTGATTGGTCCGCATCTGTAAAAAAGTACACAAATTGTTTTTGTCAGGCGCCAGGTCATTAAGATATAATAATGAACCAATATGTAGATACTGTAGTATCCTCGAGCCACAAGATACCTTTCTCTCCGATTGTGGTGTAACAAGGTCAACTAACTTCACGGTATTTATCTCAGGAGACAGGGATGCCTTATAGTAATCACTAACTACTAATGAAGACCACCCTACCATAGAATTAAAATGAATTTATTAAAATAAAGCAGCAAGTGAAAAATAAAATATCAAAAATAATAATAAATTTAAATACTGAATTTACTGTATTATGGGGCTTAATTGGGAACATGCGTAATTTTCAAAAAAATAATTTTTGAAAAGTACACCCATTAAATAGTATGGAAACATATTGCATTGTGATAAGTTGCTTTGTTTTCTGTCATTAAAAAATATTTAAAAGTCTCTTTCCGCAAGGCGAGTAAAACGTCCTGTGACGTAAGCGGCGGGATGTGACGTCACCGTTTAGCACCGCATGAAGCTTCGCCAGCCATCGTGCATCTGCTGCTACTAAAAGCCGAATAATCATTATTCGTGATTGCGAAAAAAAAACACAATTGATTTCAAAATGACAGAAGAAGGCTTTAAAAGAGCACAGTCTGACAATCTACCATGTGTGGATGCCATCATGGTAGCATCATTCTTGAAAACTAATGCCTGTTTTGTGGCTGCAGAAATTCGCGGATCAAAAGCAAGTAGGTAAGTGGGATCTTGTATATACGTTCTGTAACTCTTAGTGTTAGGATAACAAGGAACGTGAAAAGAAACATATCACTTAATTCCCATTTCCCATATTTCTTTCCAGATTGGTTCACATGTTAGAAAATACAATCAATTTTCACCATTACCAAGGTATGGTACGGATCAAGACGGGCCTAAAACTAACATAAAAAACGCAAATTTAGGCCTAAAACCTTTTAAAACATAACTCTTATGCTTAGGAGTACAATTATTGTACAATTTCAAAAATAAATGCTTCTATAATCTATCAATCTTGAAAATAGGTAGATTTTTAGTTGGGGCAACTGCTCTCCCCCTCCAAAGGCCAATGAAAAGGAAACATTAAGTAACTTCAGTTAATTTCCTTGCATCTATATTGTACAATAAAATATAATATTGTTACAGTGCTGGCAGAGAAAATTATGGTGACAGCGCTATAGGGTATGTTCAAGTGAAGCGACAAAGTGGGAAATGCATAGTAAAATGCAAAATATGTCCTGAGCACAAGGTCAGATCCAAAAATTATACAGTCACACTAATTGTAGATGAGGAACAGTACTGCATAGATAGTGTAGAATGCCATGACTGTGCTGCATCATCTGGTGAGTAGCCTATATAAACTTGGTAAACAGCATATTTAGGCCTAAAAATTTTAACTCTTCCCCTTCGAGGAAAATAAAATGATAACAATAATAATTGCAAGTACTGGTAATCTTAAGTTTGAAAAATTATAATATAAACAGAAAAAAAGAAGATAGCCTACAGTATGTAGGCCTACATAAAACCACCAAAGAGGAAAATATAAAATTCTGTCATACTGTTATTTGTATTATTATCTTATTATTTCATCATTTCGTACATTATAATTTTTATTGTTATTATTTTCAATATTCAAACACAGCCTATGGGTTTCTCTCCCTTTGCCCATTTATATGTAAATCCATAGGTGCTGTCATTTTGATTTCTTTCCATACAGGTGGTTGTAAACATGCAATAGCATTTCTGATGTGGGTGCATCGTCGAAGTGAGGAGAAAGCCACGACATCTGTGAAGTGCTACTGGAAAAAATCAGAGCTATCTGCTGTTGGGACATCGAAGAAATTTATCACTGCAAAGGACTTGGGTAAAAAGAAGCAAAGTACTGAGGTAACAACTGACAGTAGTTCCTCTAATGGCAGCTTCTTAAATGCTGTAGTTGTTGCAGGTAAAGAGCTTAAAATTGAAAACCAACTGTGCAGGTATTTCACTGAAAGTGACTGCATCAAGACGCTGTCATTGCACTATCTTGCGATTAAATTTGCAGAAAGAGGTGGAGATAGTGATTCTTTTCTCACATTTGCAAAAGAGAACATGGATTTCGAGTCTATTAAGTCGGCAGAAAGGCAAACTTTGAAACAACATAATGATCCAGCTTGGCATGAACTCAGATATATAAGAATCACAGCCTCCAAGCTCCATGAAGCAACTAGGTGCAGAACATCCAATATACCATCTGATGGGACATTTGTGGAAAGAGTGATCGGTGCTGTGAAAACAACACAGACTAAAGCAATGAAAAGGGGATGTACACTTGAAACTGAAGTCATAGCCACTTTACAAGCCCTACTTGGCACCAAAATACAAAAGAGTGGTCTCCTGCTTTCTGCATCACATCCTGTAATGGGAGCTTCACCAGATGGCATTGGAAAGGACTTTGTTGTGGAAGTTAAGTCTCCAGCTAGAGAAGCTTCAGTAGGAAATTATGTCAACAATGGCAAAATAAGTGACAAGTGACTGCAGATTCAAATGCAGATGCATTTTTCATAAAATGGAAAAGGGTGTTTTTTGTGTTGCTGATCCAAGTTTTGAAGCAACAAAGCGTATTTCTATTTTTTTGGGTAGAATACGATGAGGAACTGGCTATTAGAGCCATTAATGAAGCTGAATAGTTCTGGAAAGAATGCATATTTCCAGTACTAATGAGGAGTGTTAAGCCCATAGCCTAAGTGGTTAGTAGGCTGATCATTGTTTATATTTTGATTCATATTATGAAGTTCCTTTTGTAGTAAAATAGGCCTACTATATTTCCCCATATGTACTCTATAAGATTATACCATATACTAAAATGGATTAACATGAGAATAATAGGCCTAAACTGTTCTTCGTGTAATACATGTGTGTGTTAACAGGCTCCACAGAAAACATTCCTAGGAAAAATTAAATAAGATTGTGCCATTAACACCAATATGTAAAATAAAGTAAGTAGGCTTAACTTACTTCAAAATCTAAATACAATTACAATTACATACACATATATATGTAAGCCTACATGTAGGTATATACAGTATGGACAGACTGACAATATACGAATGGTTTCATTGATTCAATGAGTCTAAGTTACTCGTCTTAATACCTTACCAGTGGTGCTTGCAAATTAATCAGTGCACTAGCTATTACAATAACTTCATCAATCACTGGTATTAAATTATGGTCAACACATGCATGAGGCTTCAACATATTGAATTCTCTTAGTCTTCTAATTAAACGTTCTATATGAATTCTTAAGCTGGCTATTCTCTTGGTCTGCATTACATCTTCCTTTGATATTTTTTCTCCATTACCTACACTAGGTGGTCGAACCAGCGAGCATCTATTTTGTATCAGAAGTGGTTCCACATGTTTAAACCCCCTGTCAGCCATAACTGCACAGTCAGAAGGTAGCTTTTTGAGAAAGTCACATCTTTCAAACAAGTGGGAATAACTTATACGACCACTATACCCTTCAGAAATGAAATTAATGAAACCATCTGGTGTGGAAGATATAAGGTACTTAATAGTATTGCAGTGCTTATATTCTGACCAAGTAAGTGCTTGGTGCATTGAATTGGATGGTTTCTCAATTTCTATTTCTAGACAGTCAATAATAGACTGGACATTACTGTATCTTGCTCTGAAAGGCATGGGCAAAAGTTCTACAATTTTCTTTCTTTCAGGCCAGAATATTAACTCCTTAAGACACAGTGCTAATAATGGGACAGTTTTACAAAATATGCGACTAGCACAACTGGCTAAAATTTCAAAGTCATCTGCGAGAATTGAGAATGGTTCAGCTAGCCTATTTTTTTTTAGTGTTAGTAAAATGTGGTTCATTTCAAGGTTCATTTGCTTGACAAGTAAATCCAGTACATATAAACTTTGCTCTGGCAAACCAAGATACAATTTAGTATTACGTTTAATTATTACTTCAAGTCGACCCTTGACTACTTTATTTTTGTTTAATAACGTAATTTCACATGCAAGTTCCTCATCTAGTTCTTCGTCACTGTCACCATCTGCGACTTTGAAATCGGAGTCCCTACTCTCACAGTCAGAACTACAGCTTTGCTCGAAAGTGTCTGTTTCAATTGGAGGTGGAATTGGACACTTAAATTTAATTGGAGATGAGGCAGTACTTGTCACAGGGAATTTAGTTTGAATAGCCTTACTTCTAAAATGAGGAACTAGGTTTACTTGAATTCCAACATCTGAACTACCAGTAGGCCTACTGGTATTTAGTGTACACTTTTCGTAGTTTTGTGAAGACAAGGTACTTCCAGTATCTACTTCTACACCCTCAAAATCACTTTCCATAGCTACGTTCTGTGATAAGGGTATTTCTTGTGTTTCCTTTGACCTAAGTGCTTCTTCAATCACCTCAGCTCGCAAACGTTTGGCAGCAGCAGGCCTTGGTGAATGAATCATTGTTCTCCTCCTGTCTGACTGGCATTGAAATATATGGGGGATGACTCCAGACTTCATTTTAATTGGACATCCAATGATTCTGAATTTAACCCAGTTTTCCATATCATTTTCCAGCTGGAAAAACAGGATTAGCACAATGTAAAAATCCTAACAAAGTTTTCATGCATAAATGATACAAGCTTTGCTGACCATGTGCTACTTTTCTGAAGATGAATTTGACTTCATCTAGCTTTTCACACAGTTTTAGCATATCAAGCAAGAACAGTGTCTTGGTGGCATTAAGTCACATAATATAGGAATATCTTTGGGTGCTGTGATTTTATTTATTGATTTACCCTTTTTTTCTTGTAACTTGAACTAAGTTAGGACAATATTTTTAACTCATCACCGTTATTTGTAGTATGGTAGGCCTAATGTAGGAATATGTATTTTGTTAAAATTACTGTGCTGTGTAATTAATAAAAATCATTGTAATTCATTATTGTTATTATTATTAATCAGCATATTTCACTTATAAGACTTGAGACCACCCGAACTGACAAGCATTGTTTTTTTTTTACAGATGTTGCCTACACTTGTTCTTTATAAATTCTTTTTCATGCTGTACATAGGCCTACTTTGCTTTTTGTTACATTAGGCCTAAAGGCCCTAGAGTAGGCTACTGGTATTTTGTTGTAGCCTAAATGTGTTTACAAAAGTAAGCTTTTCAATAACTACTTACCTAACTGTCACATGCCAAGATAAATTGGTATAACTTGAGAAATCAATTTGGATCGTGAAACCTTGGTTTAGGCCTATTATTAGTGACATGGAAAACTCTAAAAGTTAGGTTAGGTTGGAGAATATTTTAATAATCTCCATTAACTTATGGACTGTTCATTACTTTCATATTTCAAAATTTAATTCAAGTATCATAGATTCAAATTCAAAATCACCAGAAAAGCAGACGTGGTTAAATGATCAAGAGTCCTTTCAAACTAATTCAACTTACATTAAAATGATCTTCACAGCAAAAAACTGCAGACTTCTCCGATATATCACTGACATTTCTCCGGCACGCCAAAATCCATTTCTTCCTAGTTTTTGGGTCCTTTGGAACATTGATAAATAACTTGTCTGGAGTAGCATGCGGTGTATTAGTGCACATTGGAACTATACACCATCTATAACCTTTCTGCCTCACTAACTGCACTGAATTCATGTTAAGTACAAAACTTCACACTTAGAATTACTCAACGCAATGCAGATTGAACCGAAGTTTACTGGTCACTAAAATATAACATAAATAAGAGTACTGTGTTTCAAAGCACAACATCTGTTTATTCCGCCTCAAACACCACCAACATAAACGATGACATCAGACCAATAAGATCGTGTACTCGCGTCACGTGACATTTTGCGTATTTTATTTCGGATTTTTATCATGTTTGGAGTTATTATTCGTACATTCTGACCACATTTTTGAATTCTGCATGACATTTTGAATCAGATTAGCGCATTTTTAATAAAAACCCCGGATCATGCATGTTCCCTATTGGTTAAGGGAGAGTATATTACGTAATTTATTTTAAAAAAAGAACTTTAATTTAATTAGCCTTATAATTTTCCATCTAGACTTGAGTATAGCCATTTACTTCGCTTACCGTATCGAAGTCCACCATCTTATAGTTGCTGCTGGTTTGAGAAGTTCAGATGTCCTTGGTGTTCCTCAACGTAATGAAATATGATTAATATTATGATGTGGATGACTGAATAAATTCCATTAATCATCTCTATGAGATGGTCTGTTTCACGGCCACTCATAGTTCAATAAGATACAAAGATTGTCTTACTGAATTCACATACTTAATAGACTGTAATGTCGGTCTTCAGAATGTCTCTGTGTTTGAAAGTTAGTAAAGAATCAAAATATATCAATGAATGAATGTCCTCTTGAGCCGGGTAGCGCTATATATACTTCCTACCCACCTGATCTCCTCCCTCTCTCTGTCTTTCCATTAGACAGAGGTGCATCTTGAAACTTCCCAGTCCTATGACGCACTGTTGCACCACGTATCGTAATATACCATGTGTATCATACGCAGTTTGAGAATATGAAACCCTTCCTCGTGACGAGATTACTTCCCACAAGATTGACCAATTGTTTGCTCAGTTTGTGGCGAAATAAGAAGGTTCGTACCACGTGGTTGACGGAAACTGAGAAGGACATTAACAAACTGGAAATATCAGATCTGCATGACAGACGGGCTGTGAGGTGTGCTTTGAAGCACACATGGTTTTCAGAAGAAACCTCTGAAAGAAAGGAGTTACACCGGCAGAAAATGCATCAATACTGGGCGAAGATCAAAACCCTCCAGTTGAATAAGCGTGGTCCTAAGTAGGCCAATTCGAGAGAAGAATAATAAGAAGAAAGAGATAGTAAGTAACAACAGGCAGAAAATTGCCTGAGCTAGATTCCACATTAAATGGACAAGGCAATAGCATTAGCTAGAAACACTGAATCTAAAATTAACTTTGATGAGAACCACAAGCTTAACCACAAGGTTCAAAATTGGATAAATGTTCTCGCTAGGGCACAACAATAACAAATAGACAAGTGTACCTGGCGCATCATGAAATTGGTCAATAACAAGGTTTGACCATGAAACAGTTTGCATTTAAGTAATAATACTTGGCAAGAGTGAGTAACAATAATTTGCCTCAATTAAAATAGAGAATAGAACCACACAAATTAAAATAGTTAAAAGTGAGCTTATAATTTTGTGCTCAGCAATATTCAGTGTACAAAACTGAGATACTTGAATATCAGGATGATCCTAAAATCTTGGGTGTAGCAGTATTCAGTATACAGCACTAAGATTCCTAAAAGATTAAGAATGATCTTGCACTCGAGGGTGCAGCAGTATTCAGTATACAAAACTGAAATACTTCAATAGATAAGAGTGAGCATGTAAGCTTTGGTGATAGTAAAATAGCATGCTGTAATGGGAAAGCTCTTTTCATGAAAGTTTTAACACAGTTTACGGATACCAAATTTTTCAATACTGAAATAAAGGTATAATCGAGCGGCTCTCGGCAAGTAACTTATAAAATTTGCATCTCAAAAGGCTCCGTCCATAGGACGCATTTGAGTCCATTGGTCTGCACCTAAAAGCATCAAAAGCTCCAAGGTATTTCAAGTTGGACAAAGAGAGGTGGTTTTACAAAATACCACCAAAACATGAGTTTAAACAGAGTTACCGGTTGATGAGAAATTTTGAGGCGTGGTGGCGCAGCGGTCAAGCTGTTGGCCTCTCACCACGGCGGACCTGGTTCGATTCCCGGTCAATGCATGTGAGATTTTCAAAGTGAATTGCCATGTCCTGTGGTTCGGATGCCACATAAAAAGGAGGTCCCGTGGCTCATGATCTCGAGATTAACGGTCACCTAAAACTACAGTCTTCCTTCCTTTTGATGAGAAATTATTGGTGAAGCCTTTCATAGAAAGAACTTCAAAATTACAAGAAGAAAGATTACAAAGATTATCTACTAATGATTCATTAACCGGTTAATGGTTGAGAAGGGCAGGAAGGAAATGTGAGGATCAATTTCACATACCTGCCAAGTTTTCTGGTTTTCCCAGGTTTCCGGATTTTTGGAGTGTTTTCCAGTTGTCCGGATTGACATAGTTTTTTTCTGGATTTTCAACTCTCTGGCTTGTTTCCGTTCTCTGCATCCAAATCTTATTTCAGTTTTGATTTTCGATAATAGCTGCTATTCTGAGATGCGAGTGTTTGAAATTCGATCATCAAGTTTATTGATAAACCCGTCTCGCAGATTAGCGCTGCGCTTTTGTCATTTGGGTTCGACATTACGTTGAAAGTTGATTGAACTATCTATAATCACATCTTGCAGATTATCGCTGCATTCGTATTACTCTTTGTGCTTCGACTGTTTGTTAGCGGGAAGGCTTTGTTTGTGCTATTCGTGCAATTGTGTGACGAAATTTTGTGCGATTTAGTGTTCTCGTGATGAATTCAAGTAAGAAACTATATCATCAGGGAGGCATATTCTGCAGAATTTCCTTGTATTAAGCGATCGCGGAAAGGTGAAACATACACATTCTGTTCCGTGTCCGTGTGGTATAAACATTGCTTATGGGGGAAGAACTGAATTAATAAATCACATTAAATCCGTTAAATACGTCTCCAATATGAAACTGAAGGAGAGCAGTAGGAAAATTGATTCATTTTTTACCACTTCTGGATCTGACCTTGATGTAATAAGAGCAGAATGCTTGTTCACTTAATTTTTAATTGAACATTATATCCCGTTATATGCTGCTGATCATGTTGATGCTCTTTTTAAGTAAATGTTCCCAGGTTCAGAAATCGCAAAAAGATACTGTTGTGGTCGTACAAAATCTTAACATATTTTGAAAGAAATGGCTACAGATTCGAGAAATGAACTCATTAGTTGCATGCAACGTGAACCATTTACTTTGACTACAGATGGGAGCAATGATAGTGATGCTAAGCTTTATCCCTTAGTCTAGTCATCACCTGATTTGAGCAAAAGCAGGAAAAGATAGTTAGCTCGGTGCTGTCTGTCCCAGCCTTGGTGGTTGATTCAACGGGACGCAATATTTTGTTCAGACAATGCTCCAGTCATGATTGGAAAGAAGAATGGGGTTGCTGCTGTTTTAAGGGAAGCACAGCCAAATGTCTTTGTGCTGGGTTGCTCATGTCATTTGATTAACTTGGCTGCTGAGAAAGGTGCAAACAGCTTGCCTGTTAAAGTTGATGAACTTTTAGTTAACATCTTCTATTATTTAGAAAAGAGTTGCGAGAGGAAGGAACGCCTTAAGAAGTTCCAAGAGCTTCATGACAAGGAAACAAAGAAGATCTGCACAAGATGGCTATCTTTATGAAAGTTAAGGAAGCTTGTAGTTTAACGTGACCGTTAATCTTGAGATCATGAGCCACGGGACCTCCTTTTTACGTGGAATCCGAACCACAGGACATGGCCACCACGCCCCCATTTATGAAAGTTAGAGCAGTGGGATCCATTAGTTGGGTTCTTTAAAGATGAGGTGCGTGTTAGTGCTCAGTGTGCACCAACAAGTAGCCTCTCATCATTTACAATCCCAAAAGTTGAACTTGGTGATTCTAAAGACCTTGGAAAGAGGAAGGCTACCGAATCATCAGAATTGGTTGCCCCCAAAAGATTTGCATCTGACACTCCTGTGTTGAAGAACAAGAATATTATTCAAACACGTGAAGAAAAACTGTTTATGTTTTTATCTTCAGGCTTAAAAAAGGTGTACTATGCCTTACTGTGTCCTGTCATTCCTTTATTTCAGAATCTCAACTCTGCACTTCAGAGTGCTTCCCCTCAAATTCATAAACTGTTAGAACTAATGACGAACCTATTACAGCAGCTTCTTTCCAGGTTTGTTAAACCTTAAGTGATCAAGGGTTCCCTGTTACGGAAAGTTCAGTACCATTCTGTTGAGAATCAGAGAGACAATATTGATCTAGTTATTGGTGTTCAGACAATGAACTCGGTGAAAAAACTTAACAATAAAGACAAATAAACATTCTTTTCATCAGTCAGGGCTTACTTTTGCTCTGCATGTGATAATATCATAAACAAGTTTCCCCTCAATGATGAAGTACTGAAGCATTGCAAAGGTTGTAGAAGTTTCCAAAATTGAAGATGCCAAGTTTTCTTCTGTAGAATTTCTTGTAGAAAAGTTTTCATCATTGCTGCCAAGGAAGGGAAGTGAGTCAGCTGAGAATGCAATGGATGTGCTTCAGAACCAATTTGTGGCCCTGCAGGTTGATGACTTTGCTACTGTTGAGAGTGAGAACTTGACAGTTAACACCAAATGGGCTCGCTTGATGAGTATTCGTGGAGCTGATAGTGTTCCTAAGTACGTTAGGATATCCAGGCTAATGCTCTCTGTTTCGACTCTACCGCACAGCAATGCTCAGTGTGAGCGTGTGTCCAGCTTGGTGAAAAAGAACCAAAATCAGTTTAGGTCCTCCATGTCCAATGAAACTGTGGGATCCTTTTCTGTTTTAAAAACAAGAAATAGTGGTCCATGCTACATGAATAGTTTTCCTCCAGAATTTCTGAAGAAAGCGACTCATCTCCATCTCTCCTCTCCAACCTGTGATGGAATATAGCCAGTGTTCTGTGACTTGCAAGATCGAAGTGCAGAAACACTCAGGTTTGTATAGTGTGTGAATTGTTCCCAATTATGTGTGTTCTTAATGTAATTGCAATATTTTTCGAAACTGGCACAACGAATTAGGTAATCTCAAATCACCAATAGTTTGTCATTTCTTTCCCTGTAGTCTTTTCTAGCTATGTTTTAAGACCATGCGACGCATGTACACGTTAAATTTTTAAGCTTTGGGATCTTCTGGATTTCTATTTTTGAAAGTTGGCAGGTATGATTTCACTGATAAAATGCGTCTGTTAATTGGACACGTCGCACTTTGAGAGATTTTGGAATGGAAATGAGGCAGTGAGTGAGAGAGGGGGCTATGCCAGAGTTGCATGAAACTGAGATATTTGGAGTTTTGCGGGTTGCTCTCTCGCAGCATAAACATAATAATAATAATATCGTATGGCCTCGGGTGCCTGGTGCAAACTTTGTTAATTGACACCCAGAGGGTAGCTTGCATGTCGAATTTCGTCGTTCCTTTGAACGCTATGAAAGTCAAGGAGGTTAGATATCTAAACTCCTTGACACTACAGCGCTTTCAAGTAGAGAATGGAGGAACTTTGTGTTGGCGGAAAATCCCAAGATTAATTTTGCCATTGAACACGGCCTACTGAATTCAAATGGGTTCTTTAACATGCCAACAACGTATGACATAAGTATCGTGATTTTTGTCGCCTTCAAAAATCACTTACCATGGCCAAGGGAGAACCTGCAATCTTGAAGTTGGTAGTCCGACACTATAACCACTCACCCACCGTGGCAAGCAGCATAAACATGATTCACAGAAACTACATTCTTCACAAAACAAGGGAAGGAGCCTGCGGATGTCTTTGATATTATGCACACTGAAAGATGAATGTATGCCCTACACAATGGTACCAATAACTCAATTTTGACAAAATCTCGGCATAGCCCCCTCTCTCACTCACTGCCTCAAATATCACTTTTCAATATGATAGATCATTTACACAGTTTGAGTATTGGTTTTGTTTCAATTTTATTGTAATCTTCATAAACTTGCAAAATCACTTGTTGATCTAGTGCACAGTTTTTGGCCTAGTGAATAGGGCGAAGTGTGGGTCCCACGAAGGAGTTTAGGTTGTTAACCCAACAAAAAGTTGTAAAGCAATCAAGATAATCCCAAGCCAAATACATAGCTTTTGACACAGCAAAATTGGACAAGACCAAAATCCCACGTTGTGGCTAAAGATTTTAACCAATATCAAGTTAAATAAATAAAGTCAAGATGCTATATGAACACTGTCAGATTTGTGTCCAAATAGGTGATGGCTATTCAGAGTGGTTCGAGACTAAGCAGTGTGTACAGCAAGGCAGCGCACTATCACCACTTTTATTCATTACTGTAATGGATGAAAGAATGAAGAGAGTTAAGAGACTTGTTAAGACCTCTGAGTTTAAAGCTTTAGCCTTTGCAGATGATGTTGTAATATGGGGTGAAAATTAGGCTGAAGTACAACAGAAGCTGAATGGTTGGAATGCTATATTCAAGCAATTTGGTCTGAATATAAACAAGTCCAAAACGGTAGTGATGCCCGTTAGTCGACAAAGCATCTGTACTAACATGACTCTGAATGGTACAAGGTTAGAACAAGTACATCAGTTCTGTTACCTTGGCAGTGTAGTGTCCAAAGATAACCAACCATCTGCAGAAATCACTAGTATAGTTCAACATGGAGTACAATTTTATCACCTCGTGAGAGGGTTTCTTTGGGATAAGCAAGTTCCTTTAAGATCAAAACTAATACTCTACAATAGCTTCTTTGTACCTGTTATTACTACATATAGCTTAGAAACTTATACCCAATCCAAGGGAGATACCAGCAAACTACAAGCAGTGGAGATAAAGTTTTTAAGAACTAGGATTCAGAAGACAAGGAGGGACAAAATAAAAATGATAAGATATGCCATCTTGTTCAAGTAGAACAATCTCTTAATGAGATCTGTGTTGAAGCCAGGCTGAAATGGTTCAGTCATCTCAAAAGAATGGACACACGAAGAACAGCTCGAGTATGGTTTGAGAAAGAACTGAAAGGCAAGAGACCAAGAGGTCGACCAAGGAAGAGAGGGATCGACCAGGTTAGAAATGATCTTGCAGGGAGAAGTCTGGATTTACTGCAAATTATGGAGGCGGAAACATTCTTGGAGAGAAATAAATGGAGAACGCTCATTTACCGCACCCGGGACACTGAAGCCGGTTGAAGATGATGATGATGATGATGATAAAGGAGATCCACGAAGAGTTGATCAATCAACTTTAATATTGCATTATAAATAAGTATTGGGGGTAACTTCAACTAGAAACCAATACAAAATTGCCTTTCCAGCCAGCGGGATAAAATATGGCAATTTGAATGAGAGTTCCAAATAGATTCAAAACAAGAGCCCCATTAGACACAGTATAAGATACGCTAAAGAGCGGTACTTATCTTATGAATGGACGACTTTACTTGTGGCGTGGCTTTGAGGTTCCTGAAGTGTCTGAAAGTGGTCTTGTGGGCGAGAGACGATTGGAGGCACGTTATCTTGTGCCAGAATTTTATTTACAGAGTTGAAGTGTCGACGATTTGCGATTGGTAATACGTATATATTATTGTAATTCGTATTAAATATACCTCCAATATAGGCGTAATGATGAGGATTGTAAAATGTAGTGCATGAAATTACCGGAACCGGTTTATGTTCTTATAGTTACGGCACCGAGTTCGTAGATATGACAGTTTCATTGTGTGAAATGAAACTTTATTTCTAAAGCAGCTGACATGGTCCAAGTCGTTAGAGAACCTCAAAACGTTTAGTTTGAACTGTGCTACAAAATACGTAGGTGATGATGGTTCTCAAAGACTAATGAAAGAAGGCTATAATCTGTGCATACATGACTTATTGAAGATGTTTGGTGTGCCTATCAAGGTTATCTAATGACTTTTAAGGCTGTCTGTTTTGCTAGACAGAGGGAAATCTCCTCCAAGAATACTTAATTCGTGGCGTGACGGCTAGCTTTGTTAGCTGTCACCCCGGAGGTCTGGGTTTGATTCCCGTCTCTGTCAATACATTTAATTCTGGTCTGAGGGCTGGAATGGAGTAGGCCACACTAAGCCTCATGAGGCCAATCTGAGAAGCGGTGGGTTTGATTTCCACCTCAGTCATCCTGGAAGTGGTTTTCCGTGGTTTCCCACTTTTACTCCAGTCAAATACCGGGATGATTCCTAACTAAAAGGCAACAGCCGTTTCCTTCCCATATCTTACCTGAATTATAAATACACACACTACTACAAATACCACAATAACAAAGGTTAGCAAACTATCATCCCACACTCGTTCAAGTAAATGGGGCCAAATGATCACGATGTCCAAGGCCCTCAAATGAAACAACATCAACAAAAGCCACTTTATTTCCAAGGGTATGAAGAGAATGACGAGTTCAACGTTCTTAGGTTGTACTGTTCGTGCAAAGCTGGGTGATTTTTTCGTGATTATTTCCAATTTAATAGGAATTGGCTGTTTGGGAAGACATTAACCCACATTTTTTTAGCTAAGGAAATGCATTCATCTAATGGGATTGTTTTACCTCATCTTCGCTGTACTGGAGCCACTGAAATTCCTGCTAAAATATCCTGCACATCTGTTGAGCAGCAATGGTATACGCTAAACCTAGGTGAAAGTGCATAGATCCAGAACCGGTGTTGAAACCTAACAGGAAAAGGGGAATTCTTAATTCTATCAATTTTCCAAATTCCACAGACATACAAGTAGGCTTCTTAAAATACAGCTGTAAATTTTCATTTATGTCTGAATTTACTGCTGCTAGTTAGTTATTTATTGTTGTTTTAAGGGGTGGTACAGCAAGGTTATCTGCCCCAATTTACTGCAGTAGAGGATAATAGCAACCTAAGCCTAATTCCATGTGATGTCTTTTTACAAGCAAATAAGAGTGTAGAACTGTACAGAATCCTTTTGTAAGCTGCTTTATAAATCATACTGGTATTTACAGTAGGCCTAGGTTTACATATAGATATATTTCATACTCAGTTTTTGACTGACGACCTGGATTTAAGGCCACATAGCTCATAGGCCTATACACCAATCTTCCTCTTCTTATTATTTTTAGCCTGTTAATTGCCAAATTCATAAAACCTTTGTAGTCTGCTACCAGTACCGGTATGTCTTAATTTAAAAACTGATATTAAAGCAAATCAACCGGTACCGTATATCTTATTTAATTAAAATCGACTTGTATCGGAAATCTCCAGAACTGCCGCAGGCCTACCGGTACGTGAAAGTAACAAAACTCATAATCCTCATCTAAAATATTGGTATTATTTCTTAGAGTTTTCAATATGTTTGAATATCTAGAAATATTATCTTAGGCTATGCCTACAGCTTCAAATTGCACTTATTTTACTCTGAATTATGGCTTGTTGTATGCACTGCACTGACACTGTATTCATCAATAGGAAGATAATTAGTTAAAAATCAAAAATTAATCTCGTTTATTTCTATACTAGCCTACTAAAGGAAGTAGGAGACTACTGTTACTTAGGAAGCAAAATAACCAGTGATGGACGAAGCAAAGAGGATATAAAAAGTAGGTTAGCCCAGGGAAGGAAAGCATTTCTACAGAAAAGGAATCTGTTGACATCGAATATAGATTTAGGTATAAGGAAGTCATTTTTGAAGGCCTTTGTCTGGAGCATGGCACTCTATGGAAGTGACTATTGGTGCAGCAGAAAAGAGGAGAATTGAAGTATTTGAAATGTGGTGTTACAGAAGAATGATGAAGATCAGCTGGGTAGATAGGATTACAAACAAAGAGGTATTAAGACTAGTGGGAGAGGAGAGATGTTTCTGGCGACTGCTAATGAAGAGAAGAGATAGGTTGGTAGGACACATACTAAGACACCCAGGAGTAGCAAGCTTAGTTATGGAAGGAAGGGTCGAGGGCAAGAACTGTAGGGGTAGACCAAGGTTAGAATATGTTAAACAGATTGCCTCAGATGCAGGGTATGGTAGCTATGTAGAGATGAAATGATTAGCTCAGGACAGGGAGGCATGGATTGCTGCATCAAACCAGTCAAAAGACTGATGACTCAAACAACAACAACAACTGGTTAGGAAGGATTATGATCCAAAAGCTGATCGGCAACAAGAGTGGAACAGTGGAAGAAGTATTAAGACTAGTGGGAGACGCAATGGCAGGCATTGTTCAACTTTCAAAATCTGCCAGCTGGCTTAGATTTGCCCCACAAGACATTGGTAACTCTCAACAGAGTCCGCACTAACCACGGGAGACGCGGATCAATGATGTTTAAGTGGAGTATGTGATCTTCCCCAACCTGTGATTGTGGTGCAGTTAAACAGACTATGAACCATATTGTCACTGTATTAGTAGGGCATTCACTGGTTCAACACAGGACTTTGTAATAGCCTCTACTGAAGCCATATGATGGCTAGAAAATTTAGACAATCTTTGAACCCCCTTTCCCTTGCGTGATTGTTACAGTTGTAATGTGTTACCTATTATATATATGTATATTGTTTATGCTGATTGTTTCGTGTTTTGTACCATACGCTAATAATAATAATTAACATCAACTCACTTTTGTAGTAACAATCCAAAACATTTTCGCAAGCTGCTGTTTCCGAGAAATCATTGACAAATCAAGCACACTATGATTAACAGCAGGTGCTACCGTAGCATATGGTGCGATTTTGCCAGTGCTCAAAACCGTCCCCTGACAAAGTTTTATTTGGCGCTCTCAACCCTGTCTTGAACCACAGGCTGAATTGGCAACATCACCCCGCAATGCCCATTTGAGTTTGCTCACGAAACAATCTTATTGGCTAACTTCAGCACCTGATAAAATGACACCGGCGCGGGATATCGACTTATTTTTTTCAAATTATTCATTAGTTTGACTAATTCTCTGACGTTCATATACCCGGACTGTGTTCTTTTTGACCTCCCTGTGTAATAAAATAATTGGGAAGAAATTTCACCTTTTACTAAAACTGAAATGGGGAGGCCTGATAGTGCAGTGGTCAAGCTACTTGCCTCTCATCAAGGCGGATGGGGTTCGATTCCCGGTTAATGCATGTGAGATTTTCGAAGTAAAAAGTATCATGTTCCTTGGTTAAGATTCCATGTAAAAAATATAGATGTCCCGTGGCTCATGATCATGTGGTTTACGGTCACGTAAGAACTACAAGCTTCCTTTTTAAACTGAAATATATCAACAAGTAATTATGCTACGACGACGTTTGTTGGGTTGAGACATTATACATGTCACTCATTAACTATTGAACGCTAACTTACTTGATTCTGCCATCCGTATATGAAAATAATTGCGAATATTTATTTCACCCAGGCCATTCTTCTGTCCAATCTGTGTGCCGGCTGTAGTGAGGGAATGAGCGAGTCAAGTGTTCTGTAATATGCATGTGCCCAGCAGCCAGATAACCTGCCCTGCTGCAACATGCAAGCACTGACTGCATTTTGTTTCAGCATTCGTTCTAGGAGGTTGAGTGTGCTCTCAAAACGGTAATTAGTATGATGAGTTGGAGTTGAACTTCAATTTCATATTGATATTGCAACTTACCAGTCTTTCAGCAAAATATAATCCTAATTACTGGGAAATGTGAAATCAACCTGAGAAAAATTACATGTGATTAAAAAAGTATTTGTTACAGATTACCAGAAGACATGACGACAACAGATGTTACAAAAATGAAAGGACAGTAAATGTCTGTTCAGGTCATTAGTATTAAGTCATATAAACAGCAAATGTCATATGGAAAGAGGTGCTATAGGATTGTTGAAATGATAGCTGCGGAGCAGCACGGGGCTTCTAGTTTATATTTTATACTAGCAGAAGTACCCGTTCTTCGAATGGCGTTCGTTGTTAACACAAGACATTATCAATTGAGCTACTGTTGCAATGGTTAGCGGTTTGTCATTCCTTCAAGTTTATCAGAACGAAGTTAGTTTACTGGGAATAGCACACACACTGTTAATTTAAGGCCCTTAAAATGTAGTTTTCGGAGACCCTTTATAGATTCCCGAATGTTGTGTCTCACATTGAGAAGCGCAACATATGCTTTGGTTGTCCTTCTAGGATAATTTTTATATTTCGCCTATTTTAGCATATATTGAGGAGTTTTTCTCTATATCCACCCTTCTACTGTATGAAAAGTACGGTGAAGAGTTTTATAAATGATTGGTGTATTGACTCTCATGGTTACCATACCTAATTTTACGATGCACCAAGCATCCAAACACGAGGTATAGGCGTCTAAAGATACACAGAAAGACAGACAGACAATTCTATTGCCTACAACATATTACCCAGATATCCAAATATGGGTATATCTACCACACAGTATCAAATAAAATCATCCTTACGCTGAACCCGTATGTCGACAAAAAAAAAAGTTAAAATGTGCTCTCAGACTAAATTCACCTAACGTGTACTTCCTGACGTGAAATACAATTGAAAGCTTTGTAGACGAAACGCAATACACGTCACATAAAAACTGACCCTGTACGTTGTGCTAGGAGCCCATACCCAGGAAGACCCCTTTCATAAATTATAAAGGCTTGTGGTGCATGAAAATTCAGGTTCTTTAGCCTCAAATTGCCCAAATTCCTAAAAGCCGCAAAAAATGCTGGTTCAATTCAGGAATTTTTGAAAATAATGTTGCTGTTTGGAGATATAATAGACCTTCTGTACTATATGTCGAACATGAAAATTGCATGAAAAAATTCTAGGTTACCCCTTCACCCCCTTAAGCATTGATGAATTATACGGTCTACGTTAGTTCCGTGATAACCTTATAGCCATTTGCAAACTTTCACAGAAATTTAATAAATGGAGTGACATTGCTTCTTACAGAAATAGATGGAAAGTTGTATGCCACCCCTTGAGATAATGTTCTCATGGTTACCGATTTGCATTCCTTCATTAGTTTGTTAAATTAAATTAGTTTTCTGGGAATATTTCAGAAACTGTTGGATTTAGAGCCTTATAATGTAGTTTTCGAGGACCCTTTAGGGCCCCCGAGGTTTGTTGCTGTCACCGAGGGGATTTGTCTCGTCGTTGTACGGCATAATATAATACTGATAATAATATAATATAGGGAGAAATTATAACACCTATTTTTTTAAATTATTTTTAATTCAGCCAATGGCCATGTACTTTTCTTTTCAGAACGGGTCAGGGAAGGGATATTATCAGAGAAAGAAGCATTCACATCACGCATGAGCAAAATGGAAATGGCCTACCATTTAACTAAGGACATCTATAAGAAAAGGTCAATATCCTTCAATGCAAAACTAAAACATTACTGCAGTGTCATCCGTCCGGAGGTCTTGCATGCCTCTGAATGCCTCACGATGAACAAAAAAGGCTTGGTCAAGATACTGGAGGCCAAAGAAAGGAACATTTTGAGAAAGATATTGGGTTCCATCAAAGACAATGGGGAATACAGAAGACGGCATAACCATGACCTATATACTCATGTGGAGAAGATAAGCAACGTCATCCGGAAGAGAAGGTTACCATTTTTTGGGCATGTGAAACGAATGAGCCCAGCGAGACTGACCAACCGCAACATAACTTACTTTCAGGAGAGGAAAACAAAATGGGCCTGGTTCATTGAACTGGATAAAGATCTGAACGAAGTGGGGATTACACCAACAGACATTCAGGAGCGCGCCCCACTCAAAGGGAAACTTCGAGCTTGTAAAGGTTTCCAAGAAAAACCGAAGCTGAAAACGGGGAAAGATTTGGACCCAGGAACGGAAGGAAGTCCACCGAGAACGAATGCGGGCGTACAGGGCAAACATCAAAGCCAGTAGGAGACGGTTGGAATGACGCGGTCCATAGATGGCCTATACGAAATGAATGAATGAATGAATAATATGGGGATAGGAATATAATAGACCTGCCGTACCACACCCGCAGTTGTAAATCGCGTGAAAAATTCTAGAGTACCCCTTGATCCCCTTAAGCGCATTATACGTATTGATGAATTTTACGGCTTAATTTCGTTCCGTGATAACCTTCTAGCCATTTGCAAACTTTCACACTAATGTAATTAATGGAATTGCATTGTGTCTTACAGCAATAGATGGACCTCTGAGAATCCGTTGGCATGGTTACTGGCTTGCATTCGTTCATTAGTTTATTAAATTAATTTAGTTTTCTGGGAATATCTCAAAAACGGTTGGTCTTCGGTCCTTAAAATGAGGTTTTCGGGGACCCGAGTTTTGTCTCTCACATTGAGGGGCTGAAAATGAGTTTTGTCTCGTCCTTCTACACCTATTTCAGCATGTATTTTTAGGGGGTAGGCCCCCTTTTATGAGAGGTACGGAGAAGAGTTATATCAATGATTAGTGTCGTGCCTCTGATGGAAATCTGTACCAAATTTTACGTTGATACAGCCAG
Organism: Meconema thalassinum; assembly: GCA_946902985.2. Classification (NCBI taxonomy): domain Eukaryota; kingdom Metazoa; phylum Arthropoda; class Insecta; order Orthoptera; family Tettigoniidae; genus Meconema; species Meconema thalassinum. The sequence continues at coordinate 1,940,502,394 of OX336388.2, read as the reverse complement.
CCGTTCTCGAGTTATAAGTGAACAAATTTGTCCACAGACAAACAAACAGACAGACAAAAGAAATATTTTCACGCGCATCCATCATAAAACAGTCTGAAACGTGTAAACAACTCAAATTTCCGTATAAATTCAGAGAACAACACACAAATTTTCATTTTTATATATAGAGAGATATACTGCACCGCTCGGTGTTGACCGTGTTTTATTGCACAGATTTTGGTTTTACTCGCTAACCGTTGGAGATATACGAAAATTGATAAGGACCTTTCGGATAGAAAATTAAATGTTAAAGCTCATGTATACCATCAAAAGTTTGCTATTTCTTAGCGTTCTCTTTTTATTTGAAAAGGAAATATGAAATTTTGAAACCGAAGGGTGTAGTGACGTCACAAATGTCGGTTTTACTCGCTAACTGTTGGAGATACTCAAAAAGTGATAAGGACCTTTCGGATAGGAAATTAAATTTCAAAGCTCATATGTCCCATCAAAAGTTTGCTATTTCCTACCGTTCTCTTTTTATTTGATATGGAAATATGAAATTTTGAAACAAATGGGTCTAATGACGTCACTAAAATGGTCGCCATTTTTTAATAGTGCAAAATTTCGAAATCAAAAGTATCCTATATGTAAACCTGGTAAATCAGCTACATCCATGCAAAATTTCATTTAAATCGTACCAGTGGTTCTTGAGTTATTGAGTAACAGACAGACACACACCATCTCATTTTTATATATTAGTATGATTATAAAGCAAAAATTGTTGTAATTAAAACTATAGAACAGTTGTCAAACACTTTTGAGCTGTAGTGTATATTAGCCTCTTATTTTAACTTGATTGAATGGGAATATTGTCAAGATATTTAATTTAAAATATTTTGTGTTTCATAGCTAATCCTGACGTGAGAGCAGTGGTCAATGAAGAACTGAGGGTAACACAGTATGCAGCTGATCGCTATGCAAACAACTACCATGCCTGGTTACATCGTATTTGGTGTCTGACACACATAGCGCCTGCCATTACTCATATCTTTGAATTGTATGTTAATGAATGGTCAGCATCAGAAGCTTGGATTTCGATGCATGTGTCTGACCACAGTGGGTTGCAGTATCGACAATTTCTTCTAAAACAAATGAGTGACTTAGTTGCCAGGGCAGCTAATAATTCTTCAATAACAGCTATACTGGAAGTCGCACAAAAATCTCTTCATCAGTATGTTCTTCCTTTTCAAAATACTCGGTGTAACAGCAAGCAAGATGGACTGACTCACTGTGATGAAGCATCTAATGTAATTGATCAAAGTTCGTTTGATTTGATATCTTGTAATTATCAAATGCATATGGACCCGTGTACAAATTCCTCTGTTGTTGCCTTGTTAGGGCTTGTAATTTCTGAACTTCTAATTAATGTTGATCTTATTTTAAGGTATACAGGCCATGAAGCTCTTTGGTGTCACAGAAGATTTGCCTTGATTTTGCTTCATTCTGTACTAACGGGGCTTGGGATTAATATTTGGAAGAAAAGTAATTTTAGAAAAATCTGTAAAAGTAAATCAGATAAAAATGGTTGTGATAAAGTTGAAAACAATTGTAAATTTTCAGTAGAGTGTTCTAGTTTATTGTCTAAGAAAAATGAAATTGGATTTCAAAAAAATAAATCTAGAAGTTCTTCAGAGATTTCGGTGGAGCTTAAGGAACAAAGTTGTCTCATAGAGCAGTACCCCATCGATGGTAGGTTTAGTTGCATACATAGAAACTGTGATGGGACTCTCTCGGAGAAAGATCAGAAATTGATAGGAAGTCAAATTTCAGAGGAAGATATTGAAATCTGCTGTTTGATTTCAAAATGCGTACCATTACACGAGGAACAATTGCTATTCAGATGTGGAACTCAGGATTCGACCCAGCAACGTTTAAGTGCTCAACATCATCAATGGCTAATGAGTGTCTTGGAGTTACCCGTACAGAAACCAAGGCAGAAGTAGCATATTTAGAGCTCATATTTATTCTCTTATTGTTGAGAGACCTTACTATTAATAAGAGTTATGTCATAAATAGTAAATAGGAAGTTATGTTCAGCATCAAGGGAACAGGTGCAAATTATCAACTGATGAAATGTCCAAAAAAGGCATGTGCACAAGATAACCAAGATTATTTTCATCATATATTTTTTTCAAGTTTTTGCTTTGTTATGTTTCTTTTGAGTCCATTTTCCTATACGCAGTTTCCCAGGCCACGAGGTAACCAGAAAACCCCTGCTATAATCTCTTATATAATCATCATCGTTGTAGACGAACTCCAGTTTACCGGGTGTGGTTTATGAGCCTCTTCCATCTTCATCTCTTATATGACACTTACCCCAGAGGAAAGAAAGAAAACCTGCCTTGAGAGTAGCAAGAAAGATGTAATTATCCTCCAGCATTCAGATCATCCAATTCGTAATCCAATGAAAGGGAATTTTTACTTCAGCTCTTCTCTTAAAGCTCTGTTTTAGTCTTGAATGGCTTGTATTTTAATGTTTTCTTCCCCTTAAAACCTTGATTATATCTATAACTTACCAGTTATGCTTCATAAAACAATCATAAATCATTTATTATTAATTTTTTTCGCCTCTTGCTGACAGGAGGGGGGGGGGGGGTCCCATTTTCTTGGGGCCAAACAGCTGTCTTTGTTTCAATCGTTCTGGATAAAAAAATATCCCTTGAGAGTTAACAAAAATGAACAAGAGAGAAAGACATGGAGAATTAATGTCTCCCTGACCAATTTTTTAATTTCTTTCTTCAGATGATAGGACAGAACACTTAATTTATTTCATTTATTGATGTATAATTTTAATAATCATCATTATAGCATACTAGCTTTGATTATCCATGACTGATGGGTTTACAGGGACAACTTCTGGGTAAAGAAGAAAAATCATATCACAGAAAAATGGAGGACAACTTTGTCCTCTAAAATCATTACCGGTAACAGTAATAACAATGACTCAATGTTTCATGAAGAATAAAATATTTATTAACATTGGAATATATAGCAAGAAATCAATGTTACCATATGGTTTGTCATGAAGAAACCAATGTAAGCTATAATCATATTAATTTATGAAAAAATCTATCACCCCTTTCTCCTGGCCTGAGACAGAATTTAAGTGGCATGCATATGGACTTAATCCACTGTCCATACAATGTAAATGATAGATACCATTGTTTATAAAATATAGAGAGAATTCCATCCAGTCAACACTTTATTTTATTTTATTTTCATTGATTGAAAATCAAATGGTGTACATGTTTTTAGCTCTAAACATCGAACTCTTCCTCAGCACTTTTTGTTTATCAATTTAAAATCTAAACTACAGTTCACGCCACGTTTTTTGGCCGGTCAGTCCCGGTTTCGCAGTCGAACAGAGGACAGTCTGTGATCTTCACGCAAGTGCAATTGATACGTGAGTTTTCAGTTGCATGGAAAGCAACTCATATATCAATTGCACATGCCTGAGTTTCACCACCTGTCCTCTGTACGACTGCACAATCGAGGCTCACCGGCCAAAAACCGTGGCGTGAACTGTACAGTGACAATGTTAAGAACATATGTCTTAAAATTTATCAGAAAACATTAGTTATATAAATACACTTTTAGTCATCATCAATTTCCATTTTCCAGCTTGGGCCGGGTCGGAGCAAATATGACACCCCTCCCTCTGTCTGCCCACCATCCATTTGGGGAAACAAGGAGGAGGAGGTACAGGAACAGTTGGACGTGTGGGAAGGAATAATATAAGGATATGGGACAAAATTTAGCATAAATAAGAGTGAGATGGTGATCACAACAAGGAAGAAGGAAAGAACCACAACGGGTGGGGAACAGCTGAAGAAAGTGGAGAGTTTCAAGTATCTGGGAAGCCTGATACAAGATAATGGAAGAAACGATAGAGAAATAAATGAGCGGGGGAGACAGGCAGAAGCATTCCAGAGGAGTGTGAGAAGCATGTTATGGAGCAAGGATGTCCCTCAGAACAGCAAAAAAAAATCATGTATCGGACGTACTATGTCCCTATCCTGACGTATGCCTCGGAGACCTGGGTTATGAAAGGAAGGGAGAAGAGCAAAATACAGGCCAGTGAGATGAGGTTCTTGAGAAGCAGTATTGGAGCTACAAAGATGGACAGAATAAGAAATGAGAGGACCAGAGAATTAATGAAGGAGGAACCATTACAGGATGATATAGAGAAATCTAGACTTAGATGGTATGGACATGTAAAACGAATGGAGGAGAAGAGGATACCCAGGAGGGTACACGAGACGAAGTGGGAAGGAAAGAGACTGAGAGACAGGTGGCTGAAGGGGGTGGAAGAAAGCTGAAGAAGAGAGGAGAAGACTGGACAAGGGTGGAGGCTGAGAGATGGTGGGAAGACAGAAGACGTTGGAGAGGCTTGTGTTCCGAACAGACCCGGCCAGTGGCTGGAAACTGTGCAAGAAGATGATGATGATGATGTACACTTATTTAGTTGCAGTATTAAGTTAGTTGAGGTAATTCAACTCGTCTGTATTTGTTAGTTATAGTCTGTGATGTTTTGTTAAAATACTGGAAGTGGTGATTGACCTCCAAACTTGCTTGTTTAGAGTGAATATGTGATGGTAGTTATATGGTCAGTTCAGGTTGTATTGTGCAGGCTACTTATCTGATTGAGTCTTGCACTGTTCTGGGGAGAGCAGTTATCTTTGTCACTATCTACCTACTGGGGAAGCTTCCTGTGTGACAGCGTCTCTTATATACCTGGGCATTTCCTCTCTCGCATTCCTAAGTTTGTGTGTTCGTCGTACAAATGTGACTGTGTGTGGCCAAGTCTAGACTCCCTAATGTGGTGTATGTTACTGTATTCTGGATAATCTTCAACTATTAAAGACCTGATTTCATCCTCGCCACGCATAAGCTAAATAGCCCTCTCGAAGCGCAAATGGTCTAACGAGGATGTCTAGGCACCTTTAATACTGCCGTTAAAACCGGCCTCAGTTTATTAAGGAAAAAGATACATCGTACATCCTGATCCAATAACATGTTTCCCTTATCTAGCTTGGCTACATAACATACAGTAAGTAGCCTGCACAATACAACCTGATGACCGTTTAACTACCATAACATAATATTCACGCTAAACAAGCAAGTTTGGAGGGCAATCACCACTTCCAGCATTTTAACAAAACATCACATAGACTACTGTATAACTAACGAGTTGAATTACCTCAACTAATACTGCAACTAAATAAGTGTACATATTGTAAATATTTTCACCATACTGTATTTTCAGACATAAATTTTAAAGCCTAAGTGTAATGGGTCTGATGATGATCACTTGACGATCGAAACTGTTCATCCAAGTGTATTTATTAATCTCATGTACATTTTTTCAGGATTAGGGAATAACCCATCTCATGTGGGTACAATCGTGTTGACCGACTGAAAAGCTTCAAACTTTCGTTTACTAAAGCAACACTGAAAATGGCTTCAAACACCATAATCTCCAATTTTAACAATCCCTTTTCCTTCTTTCTTTCCTCTGGTCATTACATTGTCTTCCCTTTCTCTACACTGAATTTCATTTCCCATTTCTTAATATTTTCCTTCAGTACATCCAGCTGTTCTTGGACAACATTCTCATTTTCTCCTCAAATCAGAACATCGTCAGCAAATGGGATTATGTTCATTCTTGAACCTGTGTACGCTTCCTTTGTTGCCTTGTATATCATCACCAGTATAAATAGCAATGGTGAGAGTACACTCCCTTTTTTCAATCCATGTTCAATTTCAAACCACGCATTTTACCTACTTGAGTCTTGACACAGCTGCAACAATTACTGTACATTGCTTTTATCATTTGTATTATTTCTTCTGAAGCCTCCGTGGCTTAGGCGGCAGCACGCCGGCCTCTCACCACTGGGTCCGTGGTTCAAATCCCGGTCACTCCATGTGAGATCTGTGCTGGACAAAACGGAGGCAGACAGGTTTTTCTCCGGGTACTCCGGTTTTCCCTGTAAAAATTTCATTCCAGCAACACTCTCCACTATCATTTCATTTCATCTGTCATTCATTTAATCATTGCCCCAGAGGAGTGCGTCAGGCCTCGGCAGCCGGCACAGTTCATATCCTCGCCGCTAGATGGGGGCTTCATTCATTCCATTCCTGACCCGGTCGGAGACTGGAAGCAGGCTGTGGATTTTCATTCATTATTTCTTCTCCAATACCTTTTTGTTTTAGGCTTTCCCAAACTCTGTCTCGAGGGACACTATCATATGCCTTTCCTAAGTCAATGAAGGTCATTATCATGTCTAGCATAACCACATTGTGCAAGGGGAAAGGGGCGGCTTCGGTGGCGTAGTCGGTAGCATGCTGAGTTTCTATGCCCAAGATCGCGGGTTCAAATCCAGCCGAAGTCGTCGGATTTTTTAAGAGCGTTAAAAATCCCTCAGTATGCCTTCCTTCGGAGGGGAAGTAAAGCCGGCGGTCCCATGTCATAGATTTATGGCATGTTGAAGAACCTTTCACTAATTACACCTGTGTGAAGCTAAATTGTATAGGTTAAGAATGTAAACAACGCTCTTAGGTCCCTACGTTCGTTGCCAAGAGCCGACTGTGGTGACGTCTGGTGGCTAAGTTCTGAACTAGTAGTCGTTGACGGTGGCGTTTGGCGGCAAAAGTAGGAACTACTTGAAAATTGATCGTCTGCAGTCCTTACTTGAATTAAAACAGATACACACACTAATACAGTCATCACAATTAACACCGGTTATCAGACAGATTCTACACACACCCAAAGTACACGGGGCTACATGACCGCGTTGTCGCAGCCCCTAAACTTAAGAACCAACCAAGGGGAAAGGGAACGAAGATGGCCCCAACTCATATAGAGGAATAGCTCTGGAATGTAACATCTTTAAAATATTCTCCAAACTCTTAATGAGCCGATCAGCCCAAAATTCACAGCAGCAATACCATCAAACCAGTTCGGTTTTGTAACCGGCAGATCAACGCTACGGGCAGTTGCAGCAGTCATACAAGAAATCGACAATGCTCTGTCACAACCCGCAACCCCAGTCCACGCCAAAGCCTTTGACAACGTGGACAGAGGTATACTAATACAGAAACTAGAAAGAATACTCGTACCAGAGGAATGCATACTGGGGACGCTGAAAGATATCCTCAAGCACAACTACGTAAGAGTGAACGACAGCATTTCATTAACAGCATGCATTAAACTAACAAAAGGAGTTTTCCAGGGAGTTCCTATGAGCCCTCTGTTGTTCAACCTCATGACAGCAGATATTGTCAACGAAGTCACTAAAGAGAACACCAAGCTCCTGATGTTCGTAGATGATATGTTACTCCTATCGAGGTCCCCAATGGACCTTCAAGCAGCTTTCGATAATCTCATCCAATGGGTAGACAGGAACTCGCTGAAGATAAATGGCATGAAAACCAAAGTAATGAAATTTAGAAGAGGAGGGCGAACAGCCAAAACAGACCAATTCACGTATAGGAACACAGTATTAGAGATCGTACCTTTATTCAAATACCTGGGAATAACACTACAGGCCACTGGAGCAACATTCACCATTCATAAAAAGGAAAGAACAGCTGCCTCAACAAAAGCTATGTATGAGATACCAAAACCCCACCCACTTCAATGGCCCTTTTCAAACTGAAAGTTGCCCCAGTGGCAGCATATGGCATACAACTAATATGGAAACTAATATCCAACATGAGGAAACTTGAAAGTCTAAAAGCCAGATACCTGAAACGCATCCTCCAGATCTCCAAATTCACCAAAAACAGGCTAGCATACGTAATAGGCATAATAGCCAATGAATCATTCTTCCTGGATGACATCAAATCCACCTTCAACCTTCAGTACACACCTGCCTCCATCTTCGTCCTCAAAGAGAGAAGAGAAAAGGCACGGCCGATTCCAGCGGATATCCACTCCACAGAAGCACTACAGACACATGGAAAGGTCCAAATTTTGAGCTCAGACATGTATATACAAGATTTGCTGCCTACGGCTTTCACTGGAAGATCTGCACGATTTACGGCCACCACGCTCCGGATGACAACTGCAAATGCCAACTGTGTGGATTGAAATGTGCGCAGTACCACCTGAAGAACTGCTCTAAAAGGACAATTACACTCACCAATTTTTATCACTCTTGTCCTCATTAAACTTAGTTCACTTGGAATGTAATTTGTATGATCTGTAGCTTAAAGCAATGTTAAAATAATTGTCACTCTTTGAACTTGAAGTAAAACTGGTATTCAATGCACAATTCACTTTTTTAAAATTTCGTGATGGGCATTTTCAATCCTTGAAGGGTTAAATCCATATACATTTTATTTTATGGAATGATTTCTTAAAACAGCTTGCCACGGTGGGTGAGTGGTTATAGTGTCGGACTACCAACCCCAAGATTGCAGGTTCGCTCCTGACCATGGTAAGTGATTTTTGAAAGGCGACAAAAATCACGTCACTCATGTCATACGTTGTTGGCATGTTAAAGAACCCATTTGAATTCAGTAGGCCGTGTTCAATGGCAAAATTAATCTCGGGATTTTCCGCCAACACAAAGTTCCTCCATTCTCTACTTGAAAGCGCTGTAGTGTCAAGGAGTTTAGATACCTAACCTCCTTGACTTTCATAGCGTTCAAAGGAACGACTAAATTCGACATGCAAGCTACCCTCTGGGTGTCAATTAACAAAACTTGCACCAGGCACCCGAGGCCATACGATATTATTATTATTATTTCTTAAAACTTAAAAATTATTATGCGTAGTGACTAGCATTGTTGGCTGTCGCCGCGGGTTCGATTCCCGGCTCTGCCAAGAAATTTAATTCTAGCCTGAGCGCTGGAATGGGTACACTCAGCCTCGTGAGGTAAAACTGAGAAGATGTGGTTCGATTCTTACCTCAGCCATCCTGGAAGTGGTTTTCCATGGTTTCTCACTTCTACTCCAGGCAAATGCCAGGTTGGTACCTAACTTAAGGCCACAGTCACTTTCTACCCAAATCCTACTTCAATTACAAATACACACTAGTACAAACATCACAGGTTATCAGACAAATTATACACACACCCAAGTACATGGGGCTATATGACCATGATATCGCAAAGCCCATAAAGAATTGACAAAATTGATTATGTCAGTACGGGCTCTCGTATGCTGGTCAGGTTAGAATGTCAAATGGTTCCTGTAAGGAAATGAAATGAAAATCCACAGCCTGCTTCCAGTCTCCGACCGGGTCAGGAATGGAATGAATGAAGCCCCCATCTAGCGGCGAGGATATGAACTGTGCCGGCTGCCGAGGCCTGACGCACTCTTCTGGGGCAATGATTAAATGAATGACAGATGAAATGAAATGATAGTGGAGAGTGTTGCTGGAATGAAATGTTGACAGGGAAAACCGGAGTACCCGGAGAAAAACCTGTCTGCCTCCGTTTTGTCCAGCACAGCTCTCACATGGAGTGACCAGGATTTGAACCACGGACCCAGCGGTGAGAGGCCGGCGTGCTGCCGCCTAAGCCACGGAGGCTTCGCCTGTAAGGAAATAATTTTCTTAATTTTGTTTTAAAATCGTGTGCAATTTTAAATTTGTTTGTATTTTTTTAATGAGAAACTTACTTGAATTGGCCGTTCTTCTGTATCACCTGGACGGTTTTAGTGTCGGGGTTCGATCCTTGTTAAAAACTTGTTACCATCCTTCAATGTTGAGGATGTTATTGTGGATTGTGACACTGTAAAAATATTTATTAACTAGAAATGAACATCTGCCTGAATCAATACTATACAGATAAAATTAATTATTGAACTTGTTTACAGTACATGTTTCGGGGATTAATTATATTTTATCCCCTTCATCAGCTGTTGAAAAAACAAAAACCTAAGCGTAGCACAGTAATAATGTACGTGTTTAAAACCTTATATGGTGCACCATAAAATTTAGGGTACATATCTACCATTTCAAGGAACTACTATTTGTTATGAGCAACTGATCACCGTCACCATCTGTTTATCTATTCTTATACCCTAAATTTTATGGTGCACCATATAAGGTTTTAAACACGTACATTATTACTGTGCTACGCTTAGGTTTTTGTTTTTTCAACAGCTGATGAAGGGGATAAAATATAATTAATCCCCGAAACATGTACTGTAAACAAGTTCAATAATTAATTTTATCTGTATAGTATTGATTCAGGCAGATGTTCATTTCTAGTTAATAACTATTCTAACATATCAATACGGAACCACCATGAGTCATTTAAATAATGTAATACTGTAAAAATATGGAATATAGTACTTGTTAAATAATGTAAAGATATGATGTGGAGTTTGTTTACGTCAAGAATGGAACTTACACTTTTAACAGGATGGCGTGTTGTGGAATGCAACAGGTCGACTGATTCTGAATCTGCTAGTGAGCGAAGCTTGATGTTTGGTGCAGGGTAGAGGTGGGACCAGGCTATGGGCGAGTGGTGGTGTGAGAAGGGTATGACTTGTTTGCCCAGTTCACAGACATAATTCATAATTTTAAGAAAACCTTCTAGTGAATTGTGCATTGAATACCCGTTTTACATCAAGATCAAAGAGAGACAGTTAATTTGAACCTTGTTTTAATCTACAGATCATACAAATCACAATCCAAGTGAACTAAGTTTAATGAGAACAAGAGTGATAAAAATCCTTAATATTGTTACTAAGAGTGTATTTATACAACCAATGTTCTCTATAGTTTAGATTTTAAATTGACAACTAATAGTGCTGAGGAAGAGGTTTGATGTTTAGAGCTGGAAACATCTACACCATTTGATTTTCAATCAATGAAAAACTAAAGTATTGGCTGGGTGGAATTCTCGCTATATTATGAACAATTATTGTAAGTCCATACGGAAAGTTGTACTGAAAGATCAAATTGGAATATTTTAAAGTTCAATATGATAGATATCATGCGACTTCTTATATTTTTGATTGAGACATGCTTGTCAGAAGATTGTGCTTCTCACCTTATTGCTAGAGTGTTAAGATGTATGCAGCCTCTCCAAGATGTCCTTGTGTTTTGCAATATCTCAGTAAGGATTTGATCAATCGAAATGTTCTTTGGCTTGAAATTTTCATAATTTAATTTACAAGGCCTTTTTTCCATACATTTAAACTTACATTTTTAAGGAAAGAGTGAAAAATGATTAATGGCATTTCATAGCATTCTTTCCAAGTCCTTCAATCATCGAGGGTTGAAGGCATTTATTTTCCTTGTCCTTCATTTCCCTTGTTCCATTTCTTCTAATATGTAAGTTAGATGTACAGTAAATCAGTGGTTGTAATAATATTCACTATCATCATTAAGGGCAGATGGCATAGATGTTATGCCCCATAAAACAAAATCGCCACCACCACACATCCATGTGATTTTTCTGCCTTTTGTTAAAAACCTTTTCATGTTAAAGGAAAATTACACTTGGATGCGTATTTAAAGTAACATGTTATTTTATGTGAAAATGAGTACCGGTAACCTTTTCTAAAAAGAAACTACATTCTGTTGTCAATTCTAATAGCATTCCTTTCTGTTGGGTTCATGTGATAGAAATGTTTGATACTGTGTAGAATGGAAAGACAGCCTTTAGTCCAGGGTTATTGCTCCAGGGGTATCATATTAAATGGGCTGCCAAATATACTGTAGTATCTGAAAAACTCACAGCTGAGAGTAATTTTCTTGTAATGTAGGTATTTAAGTAAAGTACAGCTAATGATTGCATTGCTTTCTAAGGCCTATTTGTAACAATGTTACTTGATTCTAGGCTCTACCTCAAAGTTTTAGTTTTTAGGTAAGTATGAAGTGGAGTCAATTCATCTCTTGAGGACAGATATGAAGTTATCTGGTACTGAAAGCTGACATAAAGAGTGTGTTCCAAGGAACATAACCATCAATCTGTAGGTCTTATTCCTCAAGACTGTTGTTGTTCATCAAAGTTACGTTAGTCAATGATAGCACCATACATTCGTGGTGTGTAGTACTGCACAAACAATACAGTGCTGGACAATGAGCTCCGTAGCTGTTGGAAGCAAATCTGTACTAAAGCATTAATAGGGCAGTAACTAAGCTTGGAAAATAGTACAATATCATGATTGTTAGGCACCTGAAAGTCCTATGTATGGTGAAACTGTTGGTACATAGCCGTTGCATAAGTCGACATTTGCCTACATGGCACCATCTAGAAGCTTGCAATTTAATTATTCTTAAACATCAAATATGTGCCAATTAGAACAATTAGTTCCGTGACGAACTATTCTTTTCGTAAAATTTAAGATTCAGACAAATGACTAACCTACATAGACCTATCTGGAACAATAAATTTAACTACAGAATTAATTTGGTAATACTGGCATTCATGATTTGCTTGAAATATACGTGAAACATTCTAGCCCATTAGAACGCTATAGTTTGAAATATGGTGTCCTATGGATTCTGAAATACTGAGAGTCTACGCCTCCAATGCTCGGATAGAGTTATTAGGTAATTGGTAGTACTACTGCTATCTCTGCAAATGTGGCATGGGCATATATAGAGTTTTATTTTCTGGGGGCCTAACCAGGGGTTTAGGGGCATGGAATAGCCCCCAAAGGAAAGAGGGCCTGGAGCTCCTCCCAGGGAAACTATATTATAATTTGGTGCAAAATGATGAGTTTCAAGGCTATCTGGCATCATTTTCTCAACCAATTTATGTTTGATTAATGTCAAACACAACTAAGACCATTTTAAGTTACTTCTTTTTTTTAATACAATCATCTCGAATTTTTTATCCTATGAATAGATAAAATAAAAATAATCCACCTGTAAGTCAAAAATATACTGAAACTAATGAGAATATAATACTAGTTTTGGTTAGCTTGTAACCCCCCTCAGTTATAATTAAAATTTAAAATATTAAACTAAGAGCATCACTAATTTAAACATTAACCTTCTGTGAACAAAAATAAGCATTAAAAAATAAAAATATTCACTATAAAAATTAGTCAGTATTTGTTGAATAACCTTCCAAAATATTGGAAATTATGTTTAATGTTAATTATAAATCATATATAATGTCTAATTTGATAACAGAATTTGAAGAAATTGTTAAGAATATGGTAAAAATATAGTTTTAAAAAAAATCAGATATGTTACATTTGAAGTATTAATGAAAAGTTTAAAAGTATTGCTTGTAAAAAATAATAAGTTCAAAAATAGAGAAATCTGCTTCTATGGAGTAGGAAACGGCAGTGAAAACGTCCCTTATGGTTTTTTTTTTCATGAAATATTAACTCAAACTCTTAATTGATATAAAATAGTGAAGATTTAATACTGTATGTACAAATGTAACCCATGTGTAGTTAATGATCAATGATGATCAACTAGTCAATGCCCCAGTCTCACAACTGCCATCGGGCGGATAGCGTCGTATAATGATGGGGATCTTGCACTGCTTTAGCTCCTTCATGGCAATCTGCAGAGGATCTGTCTCTCCTTCCAGCTCCACCAAGACGGGGGCACACATTGCATGTGCAGAGCTCTGGTCCACAACACTCGCATCCTCTCATACTTGGTCATGTAACGAGTGGTGATTCTCTTCGACTTCTGCACCCCTCTGCCAGCATCTCCCGCAGCTAAAATGTCAATATTCTCTCCTTCATCCTCTGCCTGATCCAGCTCCTCAAGATCTTCATCGACATCATCGAAATCATCCCCGGCATCATCACCCTCATATTCATCCGCCATGGCTAAAACTTCAAGTTGCCATGGACTTAATAGTGGAATGGGCTGAAGAAAATAATATGGATCTCAATGAAAAGAAAACCGATTTAGTTGTTTTCAGAAGGGGGGGGGGAACTATCTAAGGATGATTATATCCTATGCAAAGGACAAAAGCTACGATCTAGCAACTAATACAAATATCTAGGGATTACATTACAGGTAATGGGAAAAATTTTCACAATTCACTTAAAAGAGAGAGTTATCTCAGCTATACGAAACATTAGTGATATTCAACACCTTGCCCAGCTATCTTTGAAGACAGCCATGGCTTTGTTCAACATGAAAGTTGCTCGAGATAATATGGGAACCTCTCTCGAAAAGACAACTACAAGAGCTGGAAAGTCTGAAGGCCAGATTTCTGAAGAGAGTTCTATGTGTCTCTAAGTATACAACATCCCGACCAGTATACATTCTCGCAAAGGAGACGTATTTCATTGAAGACATAAGACTGAGACTGCTACTTCCGACAACAAGGAGTTACACGGAATTACTACAAGAACTACAATTAAAGAGATCCATGATATGGGATGAGTTTTACTCAACTGACGAGATGACCAACAGGGAATGGATGTGGGGAGGGTATGATCTGAGGTATACTCTGACCAGATTTGCTGTCCACGGGTTCCACCATAAGGAATGCAGAAACTTAGGATTTCACAAGCCGGGACCAAGCTGCATATGTGTCTTTTGCAACAAAAAATGTGATATATATCATGCAATGTAATGTTCTAGTAAACAAGGAACCTTGACACAATTGTGTCAATAAGTGACAATGTATGAGTGTTATATTATGACCATTTGGTTGCAATAAATTATTATTATCATCAAATAAAATGGTCGTTTTAATTTTGGTGATTTGTACCTTCTTTTGAATAAAGATCAAATAGATGTGGTAATGGAGGTAGAAATGTTATTGAAACATCTCCTGTTTTTTCACAAATTTTCTGCCTGTATTTTGCAATGTTTATTTGAATGCTCTTGTCAAAAACCATAACCACATCAATTTGATCTTTATTCAAAAGAAGGTACAAATCACCAAAATCAAAACAACCATTTTATTGGATAATAACATTTGAAAAAAAATAAGGCAAGTTTTCACTACCGTTTCCTACTCCATAGAAGCAGATTTCTCTATTTTCGAACTTAATTTTTTTATAAGCAATATTTTTATATGTTATTTACATTATATTTTTACCATACTCTTAATGATTTCTCCAAATACTGTTATCAAATTAGACAGTATTTTTTATTATAATGAACATTATATTCATCAGAATTTTTAAATTGGAAGGTTATTCACCGATTACTGAATTTTTTTTATTGGTACCACACTATAACAACCTGTCAGTCAGACTGATTTTATGTCAGCAAAAAGGATCTTGAGAAATACTATCAAAAACAGGCATGAAGAAATGGCAAAGGAAACAGCAGAAACCAAATTATGGAAGGATATTGATGCTAAATGGGATCAATATAAATTAACACCAAGAAGAGAAGCTGTAGCCTTCTTCAGACTTAACACTGGCCATGACTGCCTTGCAGCTCATCTGAAACGAATCAACATCTTGAGATCTGAAGAATGCACCCTTTGTCACGAACCTGGAAGTAAAATGGATAAGGGGCACCTGCTACATTGCTACAAACTCGATGTGACTGCTAGAACTTCAGGAAACCTTACACAACTCGATTGGAACGCAAGAAATCTGATGGTTTGGAATCCGGGCTAGCCATAGGAAACAACAACAACAATTTTTATTTCTAATGCTTAATTTTTTGTTCATAGAATGTTAATGTTTAAATTAGTGATGCTCTTGGTTAAATAATTTTAATTATAACTGAGGAAGGTTACAAGCTAACTGAAACTACTCTTATATTAAAACTCGGCAATTCTTCTAGGTTTGTGCCATGTCTTTTGTGGGGTTTTGCCTAGGACACCAAGCTGGCTCATCAGCGGGCTCTTGATGTCTGTGCTCGGACACCCACAGGAGTAGCGAACTGCGCACTACCTCCATTTTTATGAAGCGCACCTGCGCCTCTTTACTGCGAGAGCCAGTTTGGTATCCTAAGCGAAATCCCACACGACACGGCACAAGACTAGAAGAATTGCCGAGTTTTAACCCTTTGCAAGCGGCAGTAGTTTATAGCTTTAAGTGGCACAGGATTTTATACAACAAAAATTCCATGCGAATTGTTCATAAGTTAAGGGGCGTGGTGGCTCAGCGGTCAAGCTGTCTGCCTCTCACAAGACGTCAGCGTCCGAGGTGAATCGTTGGCCCCACAGGGCCCTTTTCAGGAGACTAAACATGGCGTAATCACAGGAAAAGACATCTGGACTGTATGGAGGGTGGCCGAGAACCTCCCATTTGAATTTCTGCAGGAGTGCCGCGACTGTGTTGGCCGTATGAGGTCGTGCATTGTGGTGGAGCAGAATGACCCCACGGGTGATATTGCCTGGTCGTTTTGTTTTGATCGCATGGCGAAGGGTGGTCAAGGTTTGCGAGTAACGCTGGGCATTCACTGTTGTCCCGTGCGGCATGAAGTGTATCAGAAGGGGGCCATCTTCGTCAAAGAAGAACGTCAGCATTACCTTTCCTGCACTCGTGTGGATGGCCTTGCCTTTTTTGGGTGGTGGTGACCCTGGATGCTTCCACTGGAGGCTTTGTCGTTTGGATTCTGGTTTGAAGTGATGACACCATGACTCATCTCCAGCCACCACTCGTGCCAGGAACCCATTCCCTTCCCTCGCATAGCGCTGCAGATGACCAAGACAGTGGGCCATTCGACATGCTTCCTGATGTGGTTGAAGACTGTGGGGCACCCATTTGGGCACACACTTTGCGCAAGTGCAGTCGTTCCTTCATGATGGTGTGCACACTTCCGACGCTCAATCCGACCACGGCGGCTATGGCGTCCACTGTCACTCGGCGGTCCTGGGTAATGAGTGCATCAGTAATGCAGGCGGGTGCCCCAGACCGGGCATCATCGGCTAACGACACCCGTCCTTCCCTAAAGCGCTTGTGCCACGCCTTGACCCTTGCAAGGGACATGCAGTGTTCGCCGTACACTTGTGACATTCGGCGATGAATGTCTGTTCCCCCTACTCCTTCTGCTGTCAGAAACCGAACAACACCTCTTTGCTCTTCGGTTGACGCCTCCATGTCACTGTTTGCAATGTGACTGGTAGCGTTGGACGATTGATGTATGCTGCTGCTCGCTTTGTATCGCCGCGTGCCCTCTAGCGACGGGCTGTGACCTTCCACGCTCTGGTCGGAACCACACCTCGTTACACACGCCACGATTAACCGATGTCGTCACCAGTTTGCGCATTCCAGCCTCCGGCTCGTTACTTTTTGAACGCACCTTACGTATGGTTTTTTAAAGTTTAATTCATAAGCAAATATTATATGTGATACAATTTCGGGGGAGCTTATATCATCATCATCATCATTTCCCCTTATCCAGCTCCTGCCGGGTCGGGGTATTTATGGCACTTCTCCACTTTCCTCTGTCCTTCCACCATTCTTCTTCCACGATCTTGTCCCAGTCCAGATTTCTTTTTCTTACGCTGTTCTTCACTGAATCAATCCACCTTGTTCTAGGTCTTCCTCTTGCTCTCTTACCGTTGCACTTCGCCTCCAGCATCTGTCTTGGTATTCTATTTTCCTCCATCCTCTTTACATGTCCAAACCACCTTAGTTTATTCTTCTCAATTCTCTCATTTAGTTTTCCCATCCCTACTTCCTTCCTAACATCTTCATTCCTCACTGTGTCTTTCCTATCATACTTCTTAGGAATTTCATTTCACTGGCTTGGATTCTACTCTCTTGCCTGCTTGCCAGGGTCCAAGTCTCAGCTGCATAAGTTAATATGGGATCATAGTACACTTTATACATTACCTCCTTGCTTTTCCTTGGTACTTCCTTATCCCAAACAAGTTTTCTTACACTTTGATAGAATGCATTGCTCTGCTGTACCCTCCTGCCAATCTCCATGTCCAACCTACCAGTTTGCATCAATTCACTTCCTAGGTATTTGAACGTGTCCACAATTTCCAAACTCTGACTTCCAATTTTCACAGTGCCCTTTCCTTGTCATCACCATGGTCTTGCTTTTCTCTATACTGATTTTCAGGCCGTACTTCTGAATATTTTCGTTCAGTGCATCTAGTTGTTTTTGCACTTCTTCGGTGTTCCTTCCCCAGACCACAATATCATCTGCAAATAACAGTAACTTCATTTTTTTATGTCCATATGCTTCCTTTGTTTCCTTTACAATTTCATCCATCACCATTATGAACAAGAGTGGTGACAGCACACTCCCCTGTCTTAGTCCAGTCTTGTTCCTAAACCAATCTGTCTTTCCGACTGGGGTCAGTACTGTACTAAGACAGTTGTTGTACATTGCTTGCACCATTTCCAACATTTCTCTTCCCAATCTCTTCTTAACCATGGTTTCCCATACCTTCTCTCTGGGGACACTATCATATGCCTTTTCTAGATCTATGAAAGTCATGATCAAATCCTCTCCATATTCCCAGTTCTTTTCCATCACCTGCCTCAAGCTAAAGATTGGGTCCACTGTGGATCTTCCACTCCTGAGGCCATACTGTTCCTCTTGCAACTCTCCTTCCACCTTTCTGCTCATTCTTCTTTCTAATATTCTTTCCAGTATTTTAACTATCTGTGATAAGAGGGTGATCCCTCTATAGTTATCACACACTTTCTTGTCCCCCTTCTTAAACACTGGTATTATTAGCCCTTTCTCCCAGTCTTCTGGTACACATTTCCGTTTCCACACACACTTTAGCAGTCGATACAACCATTGCATACCAACAGGTCCAGCAGCCTTTATCATTTCTACACTGATTTCATCCACCCCTGTTGCTTTTCCCATCTTCATTTTCTGTACTGCTAATTCCACCTCCAGCATTGTTATATCATCTTCTGTTATAGAGTCGTCAGGTTGTGTCACTTCCATCTCACCAGTACAATTGCTCACATTCAATAGCTTATCGAAATACTCCTTCCATCGTCCCTTTATCTCTTCTGGGTGTGTTAACAACTCTCCATCTTCCATTTTCACCAGCTTTGTGGTAACTCTTTCTTTCCTTTTACTTCTTAGAAGCCCATACAGCATCCTTTTACTGCCACTTACATCTGTTTCCATTCTTCGTGTAAATTCTTCCCAACTTTTCTTCTCCTTCCACTTTCTTACACCTCCCTTTGCTGTTGTGATACTTCCTTTTGCTTTCTTCTGTTTGATCTCGGTTTCATTCTTTCCATGCAGACTTCTTTTCTTTCACTGCTTTCCTCATTCCACCACGGTGTCTCCTTCTCTTTCACTCTTATTGACGTCCTACCACAAGCACTCTCTGCTGCACCAACAAATGCCTTTTTAAAGTGGGACCATTCCTCTTCTATGTTTTCCACTTCAGTAACTGGGATTTGTTGCTTCAATCTCTCCTGAAAATCTTCCTGTACAGTTTTGTCTTTCAATTTCCATACTTTTATTTTACTTTCTCTGACCTCCTTTAGGTTTTCCAATTTTTCCCATCTAAATTTTGCCACCACAGCTCTATGGTCCCCATCAAATGCTTCTCCTGGTAAAGCTGTCACATCTATCAGCTTTCTGCGATTAGTCCTTTCCACCAGAAAGTAGTCAATTACTGATTTTGTTCTTCTATCGCCCCAACCATATCTCGTAATTTTCCTGCAGTTTTTCTTCCGAAACCATTCCTTTCACAAAAATTTACAAGTTCCTCTCCTTCCCGGTTCTTTTTCCCATATCCATATGGTCCAATGACTTCTTCCTTTCCTTGTCTCTCGTTTCCGACTTGTGCATTCATATCTCCCATGATCACCACTTCTACATCTGAAATTACTCTTTCTACATCCTCCAGGAATACTTCAATATCTTCTTCTATGTTTCCAGTCTGTGGTGCATACACTTGTATGAAGTCCATCACGTCATTTTTCATCTTCATTCTAATTTTCATTATTCTGTCACTCACACACTCGACCACTTCAGCATACTCCTCCAGTTGTTTTGAGGTTATCAGTCCCATGCCATTTTTTTGCCTCTTGGCCACCACTCCAGTATAATGTATATCCTTTCCTCAATTTCTTCCTTCCTTAATCTTTCCATTTCACTTCACTCAGCCCCATCAATCCAACATTCTCCCTCTCCATGAAGTCTATCTCCTCCTCCACCTTGCCTGTCAGGGTCATGACATTCATGATTCCCACTTTCATTTCGGTTACTGGTCGCCTATTTCTCACAGTTCCCCCAGTACCAAAAGAACTGCGCGTCGCCTGCAGGGTACGCCCTAACCTTCTCCGAATCATTTGAAGTGCCATTTCCATTTTAGGCTATTATTACGATGGGGTCGCCACTCCCAAAGGCATTTTATGAAGCTACTGCCAGCTATTATACAGGCCGCCCCTAACATGGGAAACAGACGCCCTTGCAGCCGCCCCTAACCTGGGAAACAGACGCTGCCGATTGATGCTGTACTCATACTATTCCCTGAGTACTGGGTTGCCTCTTCCGCAATCTCCACCGTTCCGAAGTTCATTTTTTCCGCTGCAGATTCCGTTGAGGTCTTCGCACGTAACCCTGTGCACGGGGCCTATGTTATACCCCATAGGACTGGGTCCTCACCAGAACTTAGCCGGTACTGTAGTTCCATGGTATATTACAGTATACCGTTGCCCACCCCCGCGACGTGGACGCGCCTGGCAAGAATTATCCATGTAGCCAATTATAATTGCCTCATGGACCGGGTTAAGGAGCTGTCTAAATCCAGCCTTCAAGGCGGGGGGGGGGGGGGGAGCTTATATATACACCCCTGAAATGCGCACAATTATATCTCTTACATCCGGGACAGGCAACCCGAAAGCTTTGGTGGTTTATTGGAAGGTTCTCACATTTTGAAATGATCTGCCTTTCTACCTTTACTAGAATCGTAATTTCCAAAAGAAAACTGAACATGACATTATGATGGCTTGTTGGAGAAAACTGGTATAGATCTTTTGAGTTGATGCTCATATCACCAACACCCAGTCCCCCAGCCAGGGCAATTAATTAACCTTTCCGAGTGCAGAAATAATGAATGTAGATTCCCCAGCAAGTACACAGCATTTGTATTTATTTAACTGCCTGGTATTTTGGTTTAAGTGACAATGATAAGACTTGGCCCTCATCTTCAATTACTTCAGTTAAAAGTTATTCTACATTTGTTCATTCCTTATTTTACTGTACAACTTAGTTTTGAGTCATGAGCCCATAGAGCTGATTGCAGATTGCTTTGGTAGCCTAAAATTACAGAGTTTGTCGTATTTATTTCTCGTTATACTCCTAGTTGCTCATGCTTTAAAATATTTGTACATACTATTACATGAATAGAAATTGAAATAGCATCTCATTTGGAACCTTTTGTGATGCAGAAATTATGTGAATCTTATGAAATATATCTGTATAAGTTTACAAGACTGGCTTCAATACAGGAAAAAATGAAAAACATTGTTTCATTCAAAATCAATTTGGAATTTTTCATTTTGTCTTATAACAATTTTGTAAATATGAACCTGCTTTTGACAGTTTGTTTACATTCATAATGTAATCACATTCTTACCTGTATAGCCACCAGAATGAAATAAACTGAACTTTGTAATTGATAGTAACATGACTTTCTTGTGCTGTTATCCTTATTGCCTTGTTTTCAGTGGGTAAGGACTATCTTATGTACATCATTAAAAGTTTTAGAAACAAATTCACTTCTGTTAAGTAAGACTAAGTCAGGTTTCAAACCCAAATCTCCTGCCTGGTTATGGCGAGGCTTGCAGTGATGTACGCTGTTAAACATGCTTTCCCAGAATGCAAAGCATTTGGGTTTGAGTCTGAACTGCAGTCTTGTAAGTCTTATTCAACAGATATGACCTCTCATTCTGTGTAATTCAATACATTTATTTTATTTCTGTCATAGATATGGGGAGGTTGGTTGGTTCCTTAGTTTAGGGGCTGCGACAATGCGGTCATGTAGCCCCGTGTACTTTGGGTGTGTGGAATCTGTCTGATAACCAGTGTTAATTGTTGTTAATAAAACGCTTAGTTAAACTCAATACTTTAATGCAACGTGACGAAGCGCCATTACATGGATAACACACAGACCAAAAAAAAGGACAAACAAATACCGTTTGGTCAAGGAACTTAGAACACACTCCCACCTTGCAATTTACAGGCAAATTAAATTGCAACCTTCTCACAATCACAAATCAAGTCTATGCCAGTGACCTGAAATACAGCCGCATATTTTATCCGATCCTTGGGTAGTGGAGCAAATGGAGTTTCAACTGCTTTTCCTTGAAGCTTCTTGCATGTGACGCATTGGGTGATCACCTACCTGGCTAGTCTCCTTTTGCCAGTTATCCAGTATTTCTCGCGTAGATTTGACAACAGTGTTTGCAATCCTGCATGTTGTAAATGGCAGTGCTTTTGAAAGACCAATCTTTGCACTAACACATGCTTGCTTGACAACAGTATTGGACATTTAAAATGGTTATGTTCATCCCCTAATAGAAGTTTCGTTCTGACTCATAAGAGTCCCTCTTCGTCAACAAAGGTCTGCATTTCTTTGATCAATCTTGCCTCTTTCTTATCAAAACTATCATTTTGTATGCATCTCATTAATTTCTTCTCTGCTCTCTGAGTTTCTTCATAGCTCAGTTCTCCACGTCTTGTGTTGTTCTTGCGACACCCATCAATAAATTGAAATATCCACCCTATCATTCTTACAATCTTCGAGTACTTTGAAAAGAAGGCGAGCCATGAAGTGAAGTTCGTCCTTTCACAAGATGTACTGGACACCACAGTTTTCTTCCTTTCAGCATTTACTTCTTCTTCTTCTGCTGCTGCTGGTGGAGATTCTTTGGACCTGGGCCATTCATTTTGTTCTTTCCTTAGCCATGGCGGCTCCTCCCACCATTTGCTTTCTTTCAATATCTTTGCATTACAGCCTCTTGAGGGAAGGTCTGCAGGGTTCAAAATTCCGGGAACATGACGCCAGTCAGTAGGTTGGCTATGCAGCTTGATCTCTCGTACTCGGTTGCCAACGAACGTGTTCCAATCTCCTTCCCTTTGTAACCATGCTAGCACAACCGTTGAATCACTCCAGTAGTAGGTCTTACAGTCGGAAAGATCCAAACTCTTCTTAACGTGGTAGGCTAGTCGAGATGCTATGACTGCTGCTAGCAACTCCAGTCTAGGAATTGTCAATTGTTTTACGGGTGCCACTCTTGCTTTACATGCCTCAAGGCGAACTGAAACCTTTCCAGCAAACTCTGCCCGCTGGAAGACACAAGCGGCAAATGACAATTTACTGGCATCGCAAAACACATGGAAAGTCTTTTCACAGTCCATGAAGGGTTCTAAAGACAGTCTTCTGGGAATCTGGCAGTTACCCAAATGACGCAAATGTTTTAACCATGCAGAAAATTTCTGGGTTATTTCTTCGGGTAATTCAACATCCCAACCACATCTCAATTTCCACGTATGTTGCAGGAGCAGTTTTGGAATGAGTGTAGTGGGACTGGTATAACCCACGGGGTCAAATATACTCTGGGTTATAGACAGCAGAACTCTCTTCGTAATGGATTCTCCCGTTAATTTAAGTCCACTGACATCACAAAACAAAAGATCATTTACAATGTCCCATGATATGCCTAAAATTGGAACAATTTCTTTGCCTTTCTCAACTACATTGCCACACAAAGGAGCAGTTACCCACCCTCTAAGCTCAAACTGTCCAGATGCCATCAAATGAGTGGATTCCCGAACAAATTTATTAACTGATTCTTCGGTTTCAAGGCTAGTAATGCAATTGTGTACATAGAACGATTGCTTCAAAATATTTGCTGTCTGTCTCATGTCTTCTGGAGCCTGATTTAGATGATGGTTGATGGTAGCTCCTAGCAGGAAAGGACTCGAAGACACACCAAATACTACATGTCGATGTCTGAATGAGATCATTTCTTGTGCATCAGCACTGCTCCACCACAGGAATTTCAGGAAATCACTATCCCTCGATGATAGGCTTATTTGTAAAAATGCCTTCTTGATGTCAGCAGTAATACCACTGGCACATTTCCTGAATTGCAACAGTAGCTTTGGAACCAACTCGATTAGATTCGGACCTTTACAAACACAGTCATTCAATGATGTTCCTTTGTGCTCCTTAGCTGAAGCATCAAAAACCGGGCGTATTTTTGTGGTCGGACTAGTTGCCTTGATGACAGCCCTATGTGGCAAGTAGTACCCTCTAGCTTCATTTTCAGGAACTATCTCTATGATGCCAGATTGGAGCCAGTCTTGAAACACTCCATGATATTCTTTTAATTTCCCAGAAGCATGCAGGTGGTTTGTCACTCCGATAAGTCTCTTTTCTGCCAAAGCTTTGTTATCCAGGAGTTCCGGATGACCTTCCCTCCACGGCAAGCACACCTCATATCTGTTTTCTTCATTAACCTTCACAGTTTGGTTGAAAAACTGAAGGGTATCAGTATTCAAATCTTCTGTCTTCTTCACGGCCTCCGATTCATTAATACCTATAACCTCCAACTTCCATAAATCTGACAAATCCAAGTTACAGTTGTAGGTTATGGCAGCTAGAGAATTATTTGCAGTCGTTCTGGGGCCCTGAATCGTCCAACCTAATCGTGTTTCAATTGCTACAAGAGCATCATCCAAATGTACACATGAACCAGTTAAGAATGATCCTGAAATGTCTGCTCCTATCAGCAATCCTATATCAGGTGGATTCCTCCCTGTGTCAGACAGAATTATTCTTTTCTCATTGAGTTTGGGGTACAGGTTTTGACTTTCAACTCTTGGTACATAACCACAAATTTTGCCCTGTTCTAATACACTTATAGATCCTTGATATTCACCATTTACACTTCTCAAAATAATGTCATAGTGGTTGTGTTGCTTTTGACTGGTTTCAACTCCCCCAAAAAGACTGTGGCTCAACATTTCCTTCCCAGATGGTTTTATATTTAGTTCTCTAACAACACCTGTAGAAATATAGGATCTTTGAGCACCGCTGTCATAAAGTGCACGTACTAGTTTAACCTTACCATTATGGACAATATTCACCATTACTGTTTGCAAAAGAGTGTACCCTGACTTCTGTGATGAGAGCTTGTGACTCCGCACTCTTTAGGCCTACTTCAACACTTTCAGTTTTCTTACTTTGGATGGGTAATTCTGGACACATAACTGTCACATGGCGTCTAAAACAGACAAGACATTTGACGAAGTTCCGGCACCTCTTAGCACCGTGACCAGCTTTTAAATATACAAAACAACAATTCCTTTTCTTGAGCAAATTCCTTTTTTCATCCAACGACATCATTCTTCCTTTAAAGCACTCTGTAGCCGCATGAGAAGTTCTATCACACCACACACATTTTGTATCTGAGCTTTGTTGTTTAGAACTCCCTGAATATACGCACGCTGCAGTAGGTAATCTGCTTGTTTTACCATTGTCAATACTATCACTAGCGACACCCCTATTACTAGAAATACCACTGCGAGCCAACTGAAGGCGCTCTTCACTTTCGACCTCAAGTTTCAAGAACTCCAGCAGATTAGCTAGACGGTCACTAGGATCATGAATTTCAGCTCTATTTACCGTACGTGCCCTTTCCCATGCTCTTAGGATATCATCAGGTAAAGCTGACTCAACCAACGGATACAACATGGCAGCATACTTCTCCCTCGTTACTCCTAGGGTCTCTAAGGCTCTAAGTTGAGTTTCTAATCTGTCATACAGTTTTGCTAATGATATAACATCATGTGTCATCACCAAACCAAGTAATTCGCAAACGTATATCTATATTAGTAGTTCATCACGAGCAAACCTTGATTTCAGCTGTTCGATGGCTTTACTATTGTTAGGGCCTGAAGGGGGAAAGCTCTCAACAAGTTCCCTAGCACTGGATCCCGGCACTGTTGCTTGTATTAAGTATTAGAACTTGTCCTCATCAGCAATTGTTTCGTCATCATTAATCTTGCGAAACTGTCCCCAGAAACCTAACCAATTTCTCACATTACCATCAAACGCCTTCAGTTCCAATTTAGGTAATCGTAAGTTCCTTTTGTGTGAAGATGAGAAATTTGCTTCACTTCCACTTTCTGATACGACATTCCCTCGATCAAGAAGTACACTCTCATACCTGGTTTTGGCTGCTATCCATTCTTCTTTATATGCTTCGGCGGCTTCGTACTCCTTTTCCCAAATTTGTTCATCGAAATCTTCTGCCGTAAACCATAGATCCCGTATATTGTCTTCTATCGTGAAGAGACGTGTTGCTTTTTCCTCTAGAATTTTGAATGCAGTTGCTACGTCGTCTGGCACGTGCGGATCTACGTCCAATTTCTGTTTAAACACGTTCAATGATTTCGTGTATAAACGTCGCACTAAACCTCGTTCCCGTTTTAATTTTTCCATTTTTCCTAATCTTGTCAAGGTCGCCAGATGTTAATAAAACTCTTAGTTAAACTCAATACTTTAATGCAACGTGACGAACCACCATTATATGGATAACACACAGACCAAAAAAAAGGACAAACAAATACCGTCTGGTCAAGGAACTTAGAACAATTGTGATGATTGTATTAGTGAGTGTTATCTGTTTTTAATTCAAGTAAGGACTGTAGACAATAATTTCAACTAGTTATTTCTTTCGTTACCTTCCACGACTCCCAGCTGTGAACTTGGCTGCTACTAGATGCTTCATGTGATCTTTTATTTCTGTCATAGAAATGGGGAGCTAATGTAAAGAGTTTTTTAGTTTCAATAAGTTTTCAGCCTTTTAAATAGGGTCACTTGGGGTAAAATGGGTATAGTGGGGTGAAACGGGTATAAACAACATTTCATTTAATAAATCCTAAACTATTGACAATATGCACCAGTAAAAAAATATCAGATGTTTATGCCATGATTGCATGTTATATCATGCTGAAAGCTGGTAGGCATCATTAATAATGGCTTCTCAAAAAGAAAAAGTTGTTCTTGCAATGTCTCAGTGTAAATGAAACAAGATAGAAGCCATTGTGAAAAGTGAACCGGATATGATTGAAGCTTCAAATCTAGGTATGTATACATTACATATTATGTCTATTTCAAGCTTTCATTAATTTCAGATTTGTATGTGTGATAGTTTCTATGTTATTAACTGTTTAAAAACATGGGGTAAAATGGGTTTAGTGATGTTGCCGTCAGGACGGGATTTATTTTCAGGACAACCACTTGTTTTTTCAGGACGATTCAGCACCATGCCATGGTGCAAAGGTGGTCAAAGACTTCCTAAGCAAGCTTGAAAATGTCACAGCACTGTCTTGGCCTGGCAATTCACCAGATCTTAATCCCATAGAAAATTTGTGGATGATATTGAAGAAGAATATAAGAGAAAGGAAGCCCAGAACAAAACTGCAATTGATCGCGATTGTAAACATCTGGTCTCGTGGGAGATTTTACAAATTTGTCTAACTGTATCTGCTACAAATTGTAGATCACTATTATAGTTCATGCTTTGTGCATTCTTCGCCTAAATCTATGAGCCATTCTTAATTTGTAGCCAAATATATGACTTTTTAATTCTTTTTAGTGTCTTCTTTTTACCTACATTACACATATTCAGGGGTAAAAGGAGTATAATACTTGCTAAAGCTATGTTTTACTTTCAAAATGTGTACTATACCAGTTTTTCCACATCCATTTTATCCCATGTTTTTAAATAATTAATAACATAGAAACTATCACACATAAAAATCTGAAATTAATGTAAGCTTGAAATAGGCTAGACATATGTAATGTATACATACCTACATTACACATATTCAGGGGTAAAACGAGCATAATACTTGTTTTACTTAAAAAATGTATACTAGACCAGTTTTCCCCCATCCATTGGGTAAAATGGGTAATAATTTCTATACTATGTGGTCAATCAACTTATAACATGCATAAACCTATTCTAGAAAGTCACAATGCTAAGTTGGAACAAAATTTAAAAAGTTCATGTTTGATTGGAATTCATTATAAAAGATCAGAGATAAAAAGCAGTAATTTTTATGCCCGTTTTACCCCAACTGACCCTATTGAATTTTATTCTTAAAAACTAACCTGATTAATGGCTAGGTATTTGAACATAATATTATATTCATGGCTGAAGGTAGAACATAAGTGAAATTTTCATGAAAAATTATTTCTTCTTGGACTAAAAATAGTGTGTAGTTTAGACTATAATTCCAAAGTTTCATTGCTGTACTCATATTTTTAAATACATACAGTACATTTTCATTTGCGACTGTTTTGCCTTTCAGCGTCGTCTAGCCTGCAAGCGTCTGTTAGCGGACAAGTTGCCTCCATGATCCCCTATTAGCAGTTAGCTCTGTGGCCCCCTCTTCTTCTGCACCTCTCACTTTGAAATCGTTCAACACTGAACTAACCGTCGCCTCCTAGGTCTACCTCTGTTTCTCATATCCTCAACAGTCGAACTCTTTAACCTCTTCCAGTCTCTTCACATGATCCCACCATCCGAGTCGGCTCATACGAACAGCTTCATTTAGGTTGTTCATTTCTAACTTAGCCTTTATCTCTTCGTTGCGAGTACCTTCCTACCATTGCTCACAGAAATAATTTGTGCTACCCTCATATCAGTTACCTCTAGCTTATGTATCAGGTATCCTGAATTTACTCATCTCGCACTTCCATACAGCAAGATCGGACTAAGATTGTAAGAGAGGGCCTAGAGCCCTAACTTCGCCACAATAAAGGCACCAATAAATACTGAGCGATGTGGGGAGAGTTTCGTTGCTACACTAACTTCTTTCTTGCAGAATACTTTAGATCGCAACTGAGAACTCAAACGCACTGCATTGGCTTTTCTACTCCTCATCTCTATTTCTTTCCCCATAACCATCCTGAGAGAATACACAGCCTGCTGTTCCACCTGATCCAATTAAGTTCCTCTTACCTGGCATTCTATTTTCTTGAATTTCTCCACTACCAACATAATCTTCGTTTTTGAAGTGCTGATATTCATGCCATATTCTCTAAATTTATGTTCAAGTTCTAACATGTTGGCTCACACCGTCATTACAACCAGGTCATCAGCATAGACCAGACTGCTTGCCTGATTTCCATCTAATTGAATCCCACCCAGCCAGTTCATGCCCTTATAAATGGTCCATATATAAAATGATCAGTAGTGGTGAGAGGTTACAGCCTTGCCTCACTCCAATAACAACTTTGAACTAAGAACTCATCCTACCATCAACTCTCACTGCAGCCTCATCATCAACATCGTTTCTTCGCTCCAGAATGCCGGTTACGGTTATAAATGAGCCGTCTCCAATTTGTCCTGACCATCCATGACTGAGGAGGTGACACGCAAAGACGAACATGTCCACAATTGAAAAAAAAATGAGATACAATATGGAACGGGACGTACAAGATGAACGGAATGTAAATAGATCGTGTCATTTAAGCAAACTTGAATATGTCCCATGATACAAGCCTGTGAAAATGCATGGTTCAGAGCAAACACGAACTTGTCCACATCTACATTTCCTGCAAAGACGAACTAGTCCATACGGCCAGTAGGAAGCGCTGATTCATGTCACGTGATTTCCATTCCGCGCGAGACCAGACGTTCCCGCGTAGAGCAGCTGATATTAGCATTAGCTCCGTGCTTCTGTGTTCCGGCTTAATAATATTACATATTGCTATTAAAATTATTACGTCAGTGTTGTAGCAGAATGGATGAAGAATGTGTTCGTGTGAAGACTGCAAACAAGGGTAGCAGAAAGACGAAAATTATGATGATAATTGTTGTTTTAAGAGGCCTAACATCTATGTTATCAGCCCCTAATGGTTTGGGTGATAGTGAAGGATGAGATGAGAATGAAAAACTATAACTAGTACTAACCTAACTTACATACTAGAAGAAGAAATTGTAAACAAATAAAGGATAAGGCAAATAAAGGACAGGAAGAAAAGAAATGCCCTCAACCCTCGAAGAATGAGGATTGAGGGACTTGGACGGAAGGAGAGCCATGAAAGGCAGATAGGAAAGGGTCCGTCCCAAGGTCAGAGGAAAAAGCTGGTAAAACGGACCCAGCTCAGGAATACCTCGGGGTCGCCAACTCCCAAACTCACCAGCCATGAGCCCTTGAGGGTGTAGCAATATCCAGAGTGCACCAGAAGTGGTGGGGCTACATACACTCTGCTTCCTTGAGGGCCTTGTGCAGAAGGCAGGAAATAACATAAAAGAAAAAGAAGGCTAACCCCTCGAAGAATGAGGGTATCAGGAAAGATGAGACAAGGGCCAATTAAGGCGGGAAAGTGAAAGACTCCCTAGGTCTCGGATACCCTAATGCCGTCGGGGTTGGAAAAGAAAAAGAGTTGACTAAGGGAGGTCGACGGGAGAGAAGGCGAAGAGTAGCCCGGCACAAGTAAGTGGAAGCAATGCCGGACTCAGCTGGGGTCCCGTGGTCGCCAACTCAAGTCCCACTAGATGTGAGCCCCTGAGGGAGAAGAGGAAGAAGTATGATTCGCGACGTGAAAAGGATAAAAGGAAACGGTATGTTGCAGAGTTCAAGAGGGAGGGGAGCACGAATATTGTCATTGAAGAATGTTCAAGGAAAACGACCTCGAAATATTGAAGGTGAAAATAAACCGCGTAAATTTAATGTCAATTACTTTATTTTGGTATCTTATGGCAACCATTAATGAATAAAATGTAAGCGATTATGAAAAAATAAAACACCTTCCTTTTGAAGGTCCAAATGGTTCATGCAAAAGAAAACATGTCCATAATTAAATGTGCTTTTTAAATAAATATTTTCATTGTAGATTTATTCGAGAGAGAAGGAAGTGGATGGAAGAGTGGACAAAGATGATGGAGGAGGATAGTGAAGGTACAAAAAAGGTCCTGTATGGGATGGTGAAAGATAAGAGGCGGAAGGATCCTACGGATTATGTTAGAATGGTGAACAAAAGGGGACAAGAGATAGAAAATAGGGAAGAACTGAAGAAAATGTGGAAAGAATATTTTGAAGAACTTCTGAACCCAAATGGAAAAGATGGTGAGGAGGAAGAAATCGGGGAAGAGGAAGATGAACTGCAAACAGAAAAGGACTTAACATGGAAAGAAGTGGAAGATGCAGTGAACAAGATGAAAGGAGGGAAGGCACCGGGTGTGGATGAGTTGAGTGTGGAGATGGTGAGAGCAGCAGGAGAGGTGGGGATACAGTGGCTGTACCGAGTGATGAGGACAGCATGGAAGGAAAGGAAGACCCCAGAGGACTGGAAAAAAGGAATCATTGTCCCGATCTTCAAGAAAGGTAGTAGAACAGATTGCAGAAACTATCGGGGAATAACACTGATGAGTCATTGTGCAAAGATCTTCGAGAAAGTTTTGGAAAAGAGAATTAGGACAAGGATAGAAGGAGGGATGAGGGAAGAACAACATGGCTTCAGAGCAGGAAGGTCCACAGTGGATTTGATTTTTGCTGTAAGGCAGTTACAAGAACAGCACTATGAATATGGAACAGATCTACTGATGGCCTTCCTGGACATTGAGAAAGCATATGACAGTGTATGCAGAAACAAAGTATGGAAGTCCCTGGAGGATAGAGGAGTAGAGAAATGGACTATAAAGAGGATAAAGGAGATGTACAAGGGAAGCGTGAGCTGTGTGAAAGTGGGAGGAGAGAGATCTGACTGGTTGGAACAAAGAAACGGCCTGAAACAAGGAAGTGCACTGTCACCGTTACTTTTCATTGTGGTGATGGATGACATAATGACCCGAGTGGCACAAGTAATTGGGGACGGAAAGATGAAAGCAATGGTGTTTGCAGATGATTTGATGATTTGGGGAAACAAGGAGGAGGAGGTACAGGAACAGTTGGACGTGTGGGAAGGAGTAATACAAGGATATGGGATGAAATTTAGCATAAATAAGAGTGAGATGGTGATCACAACAAGGAAGAAGGAAAGAACCACAACGGGAATAACAATTGGTGGGGAACAGCTGAAGAAAGTGGAGAGTTTTAAGTATCTGGGAAGCCTGATACAAGATAATGGAAGAAACGATAGAGAAATAAATGAGCGGGGGAGGCAGGCAGAAGCATTTCGGAGGAGTGTGAGAAGCATGTTATGGAGCAAGGATGTCCCTCAGAACAGCAAAAAGATCATATATCGGACGTACTATGTCCCTATCCTGACGTATGCCTCGGAGACCTGGGTTATGAAAGGAAGGGAGAGGAGCAAAATACAGGCCAGTGAGATGAGGTTCTTGAGAAGCAGTATTGGAGCTACAAAGATGGACAGAATAAGAAATGAGAGGACCAGAGAATTAATGAAGGAGGAACCATTACAGGATGGTATAGAGAAATCTAGACTTAGATGGTATGGACATGTAAAACGAATGGAGGAGAAGAGGATACCCAGGAGAGTACATGAGACGAAGTGGGAAGGAAAGAGACCGAGGGGAAGACCGAGAGACAGGTGGCTGAAGGGGGTGGAAGAAAGCGTGAAGAAGAGAGGAGAAGACTGGACAAGGGTGGAGGCTGAGAGATGGTGGGAAGACAGAAGACGTTGGAGAGGCTTGTGTTCCAAACAGACCCGGCCAGTGGCTGGAAACTGTGCAAGATGATGATGATTTATTTGCAGTCATGAATTGCCCCTTTTGCATGAAAATGAAATTGTTTGCATTTCAATAAGTTATTTTCATTATCATGTATGGCTGAAATAAGTTTTTTGTTGATTGTGAAAAACTGTATTAGGTGGACATGTTCGTCTTTGCGTGTCACCTCCTCAACTGTTGTTCTTGTATTTGATGCCAGTTCTTATCTCTAGCTTGAAGGTCCTTATATATTTGCTTCTCCCACACATCGCGAGGTCTTCCTTTTGGTCTCTTCCCAGGGACACTCTGGCCCAAGTACACTCGAGGTATCCTGTGTGGAGCCATCCTCTTCGTGTGACCATACCATCTCAATCTCTTGAGTACGAGTGTCTCCAGCTGGCTCCTTTCCAATCCCAGTGGTTGTCGGATATCCTCATCCCTTATTTTATCCATTTTCGTCTTTTGAAGGCAAGATTGGAGGAACTTCATTTCTACTGCCTGGAGACGACTGTTTGTTGGTCCAGTAAGGGTTGCTGCTTCCAGTCCATATGTTAGTATAGGTATTACATATGTCTTGAACAAACTAATCTTGGAAGTTTGTGGAAATGTTTCGCCCCAAAGTAGCTGACGCACTTGCCCGATGGAAATTGGAAGCTTTCGGTATTCTGTTGTTAATCTCTTGATGTATGGTATTTTCCGAGGATACTACCTAAATACCGGAATTTGTCTTCAACATTGATCTCCTCATCTCCAAGTCTTGGATGGACCGTTGATGGATTTCTACTCATCACCAAACCAACTGTCTTGGTTTTGCTGATTTTAAGACCCATGGTCACAATTTCATTCTGCCAAAGATCTAGTCTAGCTTGCACCTCCTCTTCTGACTCGCCCCACCCAAGACATCATCGGCGAAAACTAAGGCATTAATTTCTTGATCCTTGCTTTTAACTGCTTTTAAAACTTCATCCATTATGATAATGAAGAGAAGCGGTGAATGGCAACTTCCCTGTTAGACTCCGCTCTTTGATTCGAACCATCTTGGACTCGTACACAGCTCTTAGTTTCATCATATAATCGTTGTACTCGTACTATGATGTCCTTGGACACTTTATTACGGCTCAGACATTCCCACACATGCATGCGTTGTACATGGTCATATGCTTTCTCGATGTCCAGATAAACAGTTATAAGTGTTTTACTTTTCTCCCAGTACTTTTCGTAGAGCATTCGGGTTGCAAAAATAAGGTCCACAGTTGGTCTATGTCATAGATCGCCAAACTGTGGATCGCGAGACACCGGTTGCTCGCGGAGTAATTTTGGGTAGCTCGCAGCCACACACTGAAATGGCAAGTTGGCAACCCTGAGTTGCATGCGGTTACCGGCTGTGGCAGAGTGAGGTTACTTCTGTGTAGTGTGTGTTCAGTTCATGCATGCACATTGTTTAGGCTCTTTCCTTGTGTGTTGTTAAAATGGCTAGTTCAAGCAAAAGGCCGAAATTATATCAGTTTCATGCAGAATGGGAGACCGATTACTTTTTTACGCAAGTGAAAGATAAATGCGTGTGTTTACTTTGTAATGGGAGTGTCTCATTCGCGAAGAAAGGAAATGTTGAGCTTTATTTCAAGACCGTTCACAGTGGAATTGAAAAAGACTACCGCCGAATTCAACGCTGAGAAGAGAAAAGGTTATGCTGCTGAAATCTCAACTAAATGCGCAACAATCTACTATCTTTAAGACACTGGACAAGAACAAGGCAGCCACAGAAGAGTCATCCCGGATTTCCAAGGTTATTGCCCAACATAAACCGTTCGAAGATTGTGCGTTAATTAAAGCTGCATTTTTGGAAGCTGCAGATACTTATTTGACAACTTCAAAAATAAATCCGAGATTATGTCTGCTATTACATCTGTTTAGCTTTCTGCTAATAGTGATGCGAAGAGTTGAAGCTTTGATGTAGTTTCACAACTGAAACCTGACTTTGATCGTTGTAGTTTTTTTTCCTTACAACTTGACGGATCAACTGATATAGTTGATACAGCTCAGTTGGCCGTTTTTGTAAGAATGGTCTTTGAAAATTTTGAAACAAAAGAAGAGCTGGTAAAGGTTGTGCCACTTACCGGGCACACTACCGGAAAGGATATATTTTTGGCATTTAAAAAGCTTATTGAGTCTGAAAATATTCCTGTGAAGAAGTTGGTGGGCCTAGCTACGGATGGAGCTCCTGCAATGATAGGCGTAGAAAATGGATTTATTGCCTTGTGTCAAAAAGTCATCGATAAACCAAAGTTAATCATTGCATAATACACCAGCAATCATTATGAGGAAAGTTCTTAAGTATGAACAATGTCATGAAAACAGTTGTCAAAGTAGTAAATAAAATAAGAGCACATGCACTTCTAAGTCCACTGTTCAGAGAACTAACAGAAGAGTTAGAATGCCAGTATGGTGATCTGTTGCTTCACACAGAGGTTCGTTGGCATAGCAGAGGCAGAGTTTTCCAACGTTTCAAAGAGTTGCTTCCTGCAATAGTAAAATTCTTCAAAAAATTCCTCTTGGCACGCCGGAAGGCGGAGGTAGATTTCACCGGGCAAACTAGGGGACAGGCTATAATAGGCAAAATATGCAGGTTTTCGTAGAAGGATCAGACCTCATTTATTGCAAGAAAGTATTTTACAATGTAATTGGAGCTCAATTAACTTTTCTTTCGTCTTACTATGCATATTTTTAACATTTTATTGTCTTAGGGGGACGGTAACCTTCTTGTCATTTGGGGTCCATTTTTATTTTATACTTGTGGTCACACCGTCCTTATGCAAGGTTTGGAACTGATGTGTAACTATCTAACAGTCTGTTACTTCTTCACGTCAAATTTTATCTCCCGCAGAGATGTTGGTTGATTCCTCAGTTTAGGGCTGCGACAACGCGGTCATGTAACCCCGTGTACTTTGGGTGTGTGTAGAATCTGTCTGATAAATGGTGTTAATTGTGATGGCTGTATTAGTCTGTAATTCAGGTAAGGACTGCAGACGGTCAGTTTCAAGTAGTAGTTCCTAATGTTGGTACCAAATATACCGTCAACGACACCTAGCTGTGAACTTGGCTACTAGATGCCACCAGTAACTTTGCAACGAACGTTGGACTTCCCCTCTGAAGGAAAACATACTGAGGGATTTTCAGCGCTCTTTGAAAATCCGAAGACTTCGGCCGGCTTTGAACCCTCGACCTTGGGCATAGAAGTTCAGCATGCTACCAGCTAGGCTACGTCACCGAAGCCGCTTCCCACATAGTCGGATGGAAAACTGAATGTGATCTCGTTGTCATGGCAACCTCTGATAGCTCATCCCTCATCAATTTAGAAGCGTTGTCATGGTAACCTCTGATGGCTCTTGGCATTTTCTTCTAATTCCGAAATCATTTTTCTCATCCCTTGGCGTAATGATGGGTTGTTTCAAAAATAATTTCAGACAAAAGTTTTGGGTACCGTAATTATTAGGGGAATATCGTCCATTTTGTACGGTTTTGAAATTGTGCCTATTAAGTGAGATATGATTAATGTTTCCCGAAAAACCCAATTTTTTCCACCCCATTGGTCAATGGTTGGTGCTATAAAAAACTTTTTGAACATAAATTTTTTGGCACTTATCCGACACATAATATGAACTTTGAAGGGATTCGATATCTCACATATTAAGAGAGTTATAGTGATATTTCACTTTTTCGAAAAAAAAAAGCCCCCCATTTTTACCCCCTTTGACCGATTTTGCCCATTAACGAACTCGACCGAGATTTTATAGGGATACATATTATGTAAAAAATTCAAAGTGATTGGTGCAAAATTACGGCAGTTATCGTGTCCACAAGAAACTGATATATATACTGTATATATATAGATACAAATATACATAAATTATATATAAACTTTTGAACTGACGGTGGTTTTGGGGTCTGGGGGATGTGAAACGCGAAGATATGTCGAAATTTTCCGGAAGTCGAAACATGGTACTGCGCCCGAATTCCTCTAGACCACAGACCCAAATCCGCGCAGATGGTAAATGGATCGTAGGAAATTCAACACCCGGCTGAGAGTTGAACCACTCCTACCGGACTAATGACTAGGGAACCCTAGGGACACATATATACATCTCTAACTATACTACTAACTAATTGCATACAGAACAGGAAAAATAAAAGATAGAGCACTAATGAGCAACTCGGGCGTTAAGATAAAGTGTCGATCGGTTGTCTGCATTTAGCTAGCGGTATCGTTATAGTGTAATTAAGCGTTGAATCAATAATCAGTTCTATAAAACTTAGCAAGAATAAAATATTACGCTTGCCATTTATTGACCAAAAAAAAATGAAACGACATAACAATTTATGTCACCAACACCAATAATAAAATAGAAATAAAACCACCATTTAAAATGAAATATCTACGCCTAATTTAGGCTTGATGTGTTTAACAAGTGTCTCTCCTGCATCATTTTACATATGAAAAATATATCTTGCTCCAAGATATTTTAAACACACATTATTTAAATTCAGGATACTAATATCTGTCCTACCTGTTCACTAAAATTATACTTTAACGTTCCATAATAACATACATACTCCTTACGTAATACATCCGTTTAAGTCCTTTAAATATAATGTCAAGCTTCCAAATGATATTAAAAATGGTTAATAATAATGATAATAAAATATTTACATTTATTTACATGATCGCGACCCGCACGATTTCATAGTATCTGTCTCCAATATACTAGAGTTCATCTCACAACCTTTCTCCGTATTTCACACAATAAAACTGGTCATTATAGGTATTTATGCGTCAATTCCATGTGAATCATGGACACAAACAATAAAGTTAATATCTCATCACTTAAGTGTACAACTCCGGTATCCAATAAGTTAATAATTATACAAACTTGCAACGCATGGCTATTCAGATAAGTTCTCAAACCAAATATTGAGTGTGTGTGGCATTAACCCTCACTCTCCAAACTCTCATCTTCTCAAAATACAAATTACGGCTTCTCTTAATCAACACAAAATATTTCAAAACCTTTCCACTTAAATTCTCAATCTCACATTTCATATCATCGCGTCTCTGTTACGCTTCCATCAATATAATTGCATCCAGTAGCGGCTTGTGAAGAAAAATTGTGGGTGTGCACTCTTTTAAAAAAAAACATTAAATTTGATGCATATCTAAGCATACAAAATAACTGTCTCATCACAATGTTACTCTAATTTGTATGCTTAGATATGCATCTAGTGGCACTTGGAGTTGGTTTTTTCGACACCTCGATATTTTGCTGTTCTATGTTCCCTCCTGAATGCACAATGAAGCTGTTGTCTGATTTGTTACTTTCCTAGTACTTGTAATTCCAATTCTGCATTCATGTAGGCTTTTGATTGTTCACATTTGTCGATTTTAGTTAGATTTCATTAGAAAGCTACCTATTATAAAGGGTACCATTGCGACATCCGGAAAAAAATGACATATCTTCGCGATTCACATCCCACAGATCCCAAAACCACCGTCAGTTCGAAGTTTATATATAATGTATATGTATAGGCTTACATAAAATATAACCATTCAACATCTCGGTCGAGTTCGCTAACGGGCAAAATCGGACCAAGGGGTTGGAAATGGGGGGAAAGTGAAATATTGCTATAACTTTCATAGTATGTTAAAAACTGAATCCATTCAAAGTTCCTACTATTTTTCGAATAAGGGCCAAGTGCTTATCTTCGTAAGTTTGACCAAAGGGGTAAGGAAAATGGAGTTATTAGGGAAAAGAAATCATACCTCCCTTAATAGGCACAATATCAAAGCAGTTTAAAATGGCCAATACCCCTCTAAAATGTAACAACATATTTTGTCTGAAATAATATTTGATATGACCCACCCTAGCACCAAGGGATGAGCAAAATATTTCAGGTATTATAAGATGATGTTGTATGCTAAACATGTGGAACTTTCGTAGGTATACTGTACAACAATTGGCAAATTTAGTGAATTCGAAGCATTTTTCTTTACCCGGTGAAATCTACCTCCGCTTCCGGCATGCAGAGAGGGATTTTCTTTTTTTGTGCACGTAGCACGACTTTAAGCACGGAAAACAATACATCCTGTTGGTTAGTTCACAGCCACAAGCCCACTCATACTATCTTGCTATAACTTCATCATGGAATAAGCGATTCCTAACCTTCGCTTTGCACAGGGATGTTTGAATTAAATTCAGGTTTGGAATAGGTCTTCCGATTTCTTATTATATGGCCAACTTTTCTTGCAGAGTAAGTAAGTTGGGACGATGTAATAGTTTTAAATCCTGAACAGTAGCCATAATAACCCGAATCCCACCTCGGCCGTCCTGAAAATGATTTTCGTGATTTTCCATTTTTATCACTAGGCAAATACCAGGACGGTTCCTTTCAGGCCAAGGGTCAAAATCTCTTCTTTGACCCTGAATTAGACCCAAGTTTGCGGTCACCTGTCGCCATCCCCAGTTGCATTTGCTGAAAAAGTGTGTTTGCCTCCCAGACACCATCCTTCCGACGGTAGAGGAATGATCCGCTATGTCAGTGGGTGAAGCCAAGCTGGGAGGATAAGCTATCAAATACTTAATGATGCACACGCACTCAAATATTCCACACTTTAGAAACACACTTGTGACAAATACTTGCGACGGCCAAGATAAACAAGATAATAGCCTGCGTTAATCCTCAAAATTACTGGACCTTAAAAATCTGTAAATTATAAAGAAATGTTATGAAACTGAATTCACTGTTACAACTATAGACTATATAATTTCATACAGTTGGCTGTATGATTGTGGTTTTTAAATGCACATTGAAAATCAAATGGCAGTGGCGCTATTATACAAGCTGCGTAAAGACACAACCTTTCAAACCATTTCAAACTGCGCATGAAACTCTACTTGGTACAACAATTCACCAACAGATAGTGCGGCAGCTCCTGCACGCTAGCGGTCATCGCTTCTTCATCTGTCAATCAGATGCGACAGGAGATGGAAAATAAAACGGAGCATGCGCAGTACAATTCGCCAGGCAAGGATTTGGCTCCGATTCTGTTATAGTAAACACACATCCCCTCTCCCCTCTTGCCAGCACTCTTCACCCGTGAAGCCTAACGCTGGCTACAAAGCTGCAAGTGGCGAACGGCGATATTTGATGATACACGAGCCAGCTCACAAGCAACGTACAGTGAGGCGCAACGAATGCGGTACATTTAAATGTAAAAAAGCGGTATCCTGGACATTTATTGACTCTTTATACTACCATAAAATCTTATATTAATTTTTATATTCGTAAAATTGAAATGTGAACGGCAATTTTTCAAGAATGGGTGTGCACTGGCTCCAAGGCGAATACCCAGAAACCGCCACTGATTGCATCTCATTAATATTTCCTCTTTAGCACTTTTACAAAACTTCTACGGTTCCATTTCAACTACTTTCATCAAAGTATGATATTCTGTATTCCTACTAGAAACCACAAATGCAATATCGTTCATGAATACACTACTCCTCCTTCTACAAAATCCTCTATCGATTATACATTTCTGTGCTATGTTTAAAACCTTTCCACTTAAATTCCCTATCTCATAATTTTATCGCACAATCTCTCCACAATTCTTACTACCATAACTCATCTCATACTTCCTTTTCTGCTTCAAATACTTCCTTGTTACTATTTCTCGCTTAACTCTGAATGTTAAGTCGGCTTGCGTCTGTTATGTAAATAACAATTACCTTTCCTCACATTCTGTTAACAATGGGTGCCAATATATCCTTCCTTCCATTTCACATTATCATTTATAACAAATATACATTCATGACATTCTATAATAGCGTTTCTTATTTAGTTATGCCTTCAACTATCGCATACTGTCCTTTTCCGTACAACAAATCTTCTAGGTTTTACAGTGTCATTATCTTCCTTTCATACTGGAGTTCTTTCAATGCCAATATTGAATACTCCTATTAACAATTTCGTTTTATACATAGTATTTTCGTTTCTGAGACGAATAAACTCTTTATTATAGGATTTTCCTGTCCTTCCTTTCTCTGATATTACATCATAAACTATTCACGTTTGTCAAACACATGACTGTTCTCTTTCTCTGATACACTATTCATTTATCACAAATTTACGCTTCTCCTCTCATGTTCCAATACATATATGGTCGTTCTCCGATATTACAACAAATCTACGGAATATACGTGAGCAATCGCAACGAAATTAACTGTAAGTAAAATCTAAACGTTCTAAAATGACAGTGAAAAATACTAACGATGTCTAAGATCTTCGAACAAGCCTTCAAAATACGTCCGAGTAACGTATGAAAATAACTATAGAAATTATTAAAAACTTTCAAGACAATACAATAACATGGGTTATAAATGCAAATATGTTGGCCAAAATTCTGGAATAATGTGTACAAGAACTAACTACAGCTGTGTGTAAAATTGCACTGGTCTACCTTTACTTTGAGATCGCTGGTGACAGACCTGATGATGTTTCTGTCCATGGAATTTCCCCCATGCGTCTCTGGTATGCGGCACGCCTCCGCGGACTGGTTTCGTTATGTCATCTCGGCTATGTCTGGATTCCGCAGCAGGTGAATGCCCTGGGATGTTGTCACCAAACCGGTTCCCAGCTGGAAACTCGCCTGCCGGCCTGCTTCCCCCAACCTTGGCGATGACACGTCCCCCTCGCAGCTCTTGGTGGTTGGCGTTCCCCAGCTCCAGATTCTCAGCTTTCTCCATCTCGAATCCCGCTCGTCTCTTCTTAGATCTTGATGTGCATTGAAGTCGGTAGCTTGCAGTGTTCTTTCCAACACGAGAAATCACCTCCATAGTGTGAATTTCTTTGGTAGTAGCTTGTAGCGTTATGTGAGCGAAAACTGCGGTTTTCTGCAGCTCGCTACTCATATTGCTATGTTATCTGGTCATTTCTGGATTTCGCTAGTTAGCATAGCTTTACGTTCCCAAGATAATGAAGTTAGAACATTCTCCTCACCGCTAAATGATGTGAAGTCGTAGTTTCTCCCCTCCGACCTGTCTCCTTATACATTTTTGTGTAGATTGATGAAATTCTTACTAGATAAAGTCTCACTTCTTCTGACTTCCTTCCTGTGTAGTTACGTGTTCGATGTTTCACTTTGAAACTCTTAAATACAATATCACGACGTATATTTCTTCTTCAAATGCAGTAAAAATACCTCTTCTCAATGCTGTTAACTAATGATGCTTATTTTTCCTTTCCGATAGCTTGTTGCTTCATCTTGAAGTTTCAGGTTCACAAAGACCTTTGTCTGTATACTTCTCGAAGAGTAAAGATTATAACGTCTTGCCTCCTCGACTGTCCAAATAGAAAGAGCCTCGTCTCTTGGCGTCTGCTAGCCTCGTCGATCAGATTTCCCCCGCAAATCTGGTCAACTAGTCTCCAACCGCTATGAAAATTGACTGATTTATACATAACTTCTCCCTCAGCCATTTAATTCAATATCCGTCTTGCCAGTTAAATTTCTTTTTCTCTGCTGGTGAATTCAATGTGTAACACTCTCATAAAATATTAAAGTAATGATTTTAATATTTATTCATTCCTTAGTATTCAAACTGTTTTCTCATTGGTCATCAGCTAATTCTGGCGCGCTCTCGACACGCGTTTGTTCCCCCACTCTAGACCGTGGCGTGTGTCTGTCCTCAAGTCGACCTTGCTTCCTCTCCCTCGGATCGAAATTGGTTTCTCGCTGCTAACATCTACTAAAGTGTAGATTTCCAGGACTGTTCTCCAATCAATAATGCTTGGTTAAAAATTACCAAGTAATAAAATTTTCATTATTTCTCGAAATAAAAATATTTCTCTAGGCGAAAATTTTTCCAAATGCTTATTTAATCATGATCTTCCATCCAGACTGCAAATTATATCCATAATTCCAAATTTTAAATATGCCATTCTTCTGAGGTGGTCCTCAGTTCGTACCTCATCCTGTCTTCTTCTCTCA
Source organism: Meconema thalassinum (assembly GCA_946902985.2). NCBI lineage: Eukaryota > Metazoa > Arthropoda > Insecta > Orthoptera > Tettigoniidae > Meconema > Meconema thalassinum. Next base: position 1,940,459,828 of record OX336388.2, on the reverse strand, counting down.
TCTAGACATGATTTCGAGCGCAGTACCCATTGCAATAGTTAGCTTTCTAATGAAATCTACCTAAAACGGGGTGAGACTTTCATTGAACTCGAAGATACCACATGGTTACAAGATTTTGCCTTTCTCACTGAACTGAAAAGTTGAATGGTTTGAACTTGCAGCTTCAAGGAACAGATTACATTGGTGGAATAATTTCAGATGTGACGTCATTTTCAAAAAAGCTCGAACTGTGGGAAAAGAATTGTAACAAGTTTGAATGCAAGCACTTTCCCAGTCTGAAGCAGATCGTTGACAAACAAAACCCTCCACAACACCCCCAGGAAAATCCAAGCATACGTGGATATTCTTTCAGACCTCAGAGAACAATTTGATCAACGATTCCAAGATTTTAAGAACATATTGATTGTTGCACAGTTCATCAACTCCCCTTTTGTTGAGATTGATGCAGATGATTTATCAACTTGTATTGTAAAACATTTCGGAGGAGATCAGGCTGCAGTGGAAATGGAAGTTGTTGATTTTCAAAATGATCTGTCTCTTAGAAGCCTTTGTACCACTGGAAATATTTGGCCCCTAGTTCCCAAACAAAAATATCCAATTCTTGTTCAAGTTGGATTGAGATTGAAAGCGATGTTCAGCTCTACATACCTATGTGAATCATCATTTTCCACTATGAATTTCATTAAAAATAAATATAGAAACAGACTGACCAATGAACACTTGGATAACTGCATCAGAATGGCGGCTACAACATACTCTCCAAACTACAAGAAGATATGTGATGGCCAAAAAATGTTCCACTCCTCTCATTAAAATGTAAGTTTAGAAACTTTTTGTAATAGTTCCCATCTTCATTGTTATTTGATTAATACTAGAAATGTATGTTTTTAGGCAATAAAAAGAAAATTTTAATTCAATGTTGCGTACTTTCTTTGGCTCAGTATTCCTTGGTAGCTCATAGAAGATTTATGAATGCTATGGTGGCTCACTGGCTCAAAAATTTGATGACCACTGGTCTATGTGGTCTAAATCAATGTTGTTCCTCTTCAAGTATAGGTTCAACATATTTTCTTATACTTCCCTCAAGGATGGACTCATAAATTTTTAAACCATGCGACAACAAAGTTACACCTCTGTAGTTTGTACATTTCTTTCTATCACCCTTTTTCAATAATGGGATGATGATTCCCTGCTTCCAATCATTGGGTATTGTATTTTCTTTCCACATTCTGTTGAGTACTCTGTGCATCCATTTTTGACCGATCTCTCCAAGAGTTTTAATCATCTCAACACTGAATTCATAATTGCCAGGTGACTTGTTGTTCCTCATCTTAGATACTGCTGTCTCTACTTCCAACTATGGGGCAGATGACCTCGTAGTTTCGCCACCTTAAAACAACAATAACTAACTACTTCCAACCATGTCAAACTATCTGCATTCAGGCTATTAAAATCACAAGGCCTGTCATCTGAAACATTTACATTTTCATTATAGTTCAATAAAGTTTCAAAGTGCCTTTTGAACTCTTAGTATTTTAGTACTATCTCTCACCTCAACATCAGGAAGTTCTATTGATTGGATAGATTCATTTGCAGTTCTTCTGTTCTTAATGACACTGTACAATAGTTTCGTACACCCCTCCTGTGTTATTTTGGTAGCCAGATCTTCCTGTTGTGTTTCAGCAGAGATTAATACAAAAGGATAGTTTTAATCAATTGTATATTTGGACATAGATTTGGCATGTCCGCCATTACAGGGAATAAACAAAAGAGTACATTTTTATATAACTTAGATAGAGGAGCAAGTTAGTGACTGGCGGTCAAACGCAAGTATAATAGTTCCTCTAGGTTGGCGCTGATCGAAACTGGATTACTTAAAAACCCAAAACCCTCACTTAATCCAGTTGTCATTTTATCAATCGGATTCGATCGGCAATAATAAATTCATCAATTTGCAAAAATTCAAATGTTTCGACTTAACTAATCTTTTTGTCAGAACATCTGCAATCATTTTACTAGTACCTTTAAAATCAACCGATACTTCTTGTTTTTCAACTGCATTTTTGACAAAATGATATTTTACGTCTATGTGTTTAGACCTTTCTTGTATTTCGCTACATTTGGCATTTTTAACAGCTGACTGATTGTCACTAAACAATAAAACTTTACTGTTTTAAAAAAAATAAGTTTGTAATCGTTTCCCTTTAAAATTTCCTTTAATATTCTATTTAGAATTACTGCCTTTCTTGTACATGTTGCTAAACTGACATACTCCGCTTCCGTTGTTGATAGAGGAACAATATCCTGCTTCATACTTTCCCAAGCGACGGGGCCATTAGCAAGAAACAAAATGTACCCAGTACATGAAATTCTATCAGCTTTTTCGCTAGCAAAATCTGCATCTGCATATCCTATTAAAGAGCTGCCCGAATTGCTCTAAACTATTTTGAAATCAATCGTACCCTTCAAATAACGTAACACCCGTTTTGCATATTCCCAGTGTTCCCTAGTGTAACATGTGTTATAACGACTTAGTTTTCCAACAGCATAGGCAATGTCTGGTCTACTACAGACCGCTGCATACATTAAACTGCCCAGTAACGCTTGATATGGTACATCAGGACATTTACTTGGATCTCCTTTGGGCGGATCTAACTTAGGTTCCATAGGAGTATCCGCTATTTCGCAATCTAGCATATCAAAACGAGACAAAATTGTTTTTATGTACTGTTCCTGATCTAACGTGATTCCCTTTTCTGATCTCTGCACTAGATGTTAGGCCCCTTAAAACAACAATTATCATCATCATCTCATACCTAAAACACTTTTAGCTTCCCCTAAGTTTTTAATTTCAAAATTTTTCTTAAGTGACTTTTCTAGACTGGTAATAATTGTTTCATTCTTACAAAACACAAGGAAATCATCCACGTACACAGCTATTATGCAAAGTAAATTTCCGCTTCCCTGAACATAAATACATGGCTCAGTTGAAACTCTTTTGAATCCTAATGTCATTAGGACATTTCTACATTTATCATACCATGATTTGGAAGCCTGTTTAAGACCATAGATGGCTTTCTTTAATAAGCAAACTTTGTTTTCAGAGCCCAGCTCTGTAAAACCTTCTGGCTGTTCCATAAAAAGAGTCTCTGGCAAATCTCCATTCAGGAACGCAGCTGTGACATCCAGATGATAAATATTTAACCCAACCTCAACTGATAGTGCTATCAGCATTCGTAATGCCGAATAACTTATAACTGGAGAAAATGTTTCCTGATAATCCACACCATATCTTTGTGAATATCCCTTAGCAACTATTCTTGCTTTAAAACGCTCCAATTTTCCTGCAGCATCAATCTTTTGTTTAAAACCCCATTTACATTTTATAGGAATCTTTCCATCTGGCAAATTTACCAGTTCAGAAACTCCTTTGTCCTTTAAATTTTTCAACTCTAAATTCATTGCCTCTTTCCATTGAATTTTATTTTCCGACCCTAAGGCTTCTTGCACTGTTTGTGGATCATTATGAGAGGGTAAGCAGTCACAAAAGTTTCCACTCATTGACGTTAAATAAGTAACGTGATCTGGAAATATCATAGGAACCCTTGATCTAATAGGATACCGTCTGATTGATTCATCTTGCACAATCTCTACTGTCTCACTCATATCAGACTTATTATTCTCAGAAGTCTCATTACAAATAATCAAGTCTTCTTCTAAACTTGCATGACCCTGACTATCACTATTTATAACGTTTGCATTTTTATCGTTAACTTCAATATTTTGCTCTAAATTTATTTGGTTCCCTCTTTCCGTATTCGCGTTATCATCTTTGGCCTCACTATTTTCTTCGATTGTAACCGCAAAATCGACTTTTGGTAACAACGTTCGAAAATCTGTTTTGTCACCCTCACTGGTTTCAGACTCTCTGGAGATGAAATTGTTTAAAAAAAAAACATCTCTAGATTTTAATTGCTTATATCCGTTTTCTGGATCCGCTAGTAGATAACCCTTTGATTCCTCGCAATAACCCACAAATACACATTTCTTGGATTTAGAATCAAACTTGGTTATATGTTCTTTTGGAATATGCGCATAGGCCACACAGCCAAACACTCGTAAATTCCCTAAATCTACTTGCTTTCCGGACCATTTCTCTTCCGGTACTTCATTTTTTAGCGCTTTAGTTGGAGATCTGTTTTTAAGGTATACAGAAGTCCTGCAAGCTTCTACCCACAACTTTTTAGATAGGTTTGCTTCTAGAAGCATAGGTCTTGCTTTCTCAACTATTGTACGGTTGACTCTCTCTGCAAGTCCATTTTGCTCTGGAGTGTAAGGGATACTAGTTTCGTGCCTAATACCACAGTTTTCAATTTCTCGTTTCATTTTAGAATTGACATATTCTGTTCCATTGTCAGTACGTAGGCATTGAATCTTACACCCTGTTTCATTTTCAACTTTTGCCTTAAATATTTTAAAATACTCATACACTTGATCTTTGCTCTTAAGAAAATAAATGAACGTTTTACTTGAGAAATCATCTGTAAACGTTAAAAAATATTTTTCTCCATTAACTGAGGGTGGTGTCATTGGCCCACACAAATCAGAGTGCACTATTTCCAATTTGCGGGTAGTTTTCTCATGTCGAGGATTTTTTGTTTGGAAAGGTTCCCTGCATTGTTTACCTTCAACGCAAACGATACATGGTTGAAACGGCGTTGTTCTATCCAGTTTCATACCAGTAGCCCTAGTTTCTAACAAAGCCATATTTTTGTGTCCTAGGTGACCTAACCTTTTGTGCCATAATATTTGGCCCTTCTTTTCCTCCATTAAACTAGACATCGCCCTAGCTTCATTACTTTCTTCTTTCCGGTTGACTACAATACTTTTCGCATCTAACGTATAAACTCCACCTTCTTCGGAACCAGTAGCAATTAGTTCCCCTGTAATCTTTAAATTTGCTGCGTCAAATATCTGACAGCTCTTCTCTTTAAATATTACACAAGCACCGTTTCTAGTCATACAACTCACTGAGAGTAAATTAGACGAAAGCTTCGGTACATAATAAACATTTTAAAGCTCCTGATCGTTGCCCTGAACTAAGCTCATAGCTGCACTGCCTTTTCCTGCTGTGCCAATCTTTTCATTATTTGCAACAGTTACCTCAAGATTATCTTTCGAGTTAGAACTAAAGTAATTTAATAAATCAATATCATTTGTCATATGAGCTGAAGAACAAGAATCTACGTACCATGTTTCTGGTTGAACATTAGATGCCATGGCCATGAGCCACGCATTTGCCCTTCCTTTATATTTGCCGTCGGCTCTCTTACTGGAGTCATCTCCTCTAGAAACTTGCGCAACTTTATTATTTTGAGAACAATCCCTTGCTAGATGTCCGTAATTATTGCACCTAAAACATTTAACTTTATTAATATCAAATGTATTATTCTTACGTTTGCCACCATGATTTGAAGGATTAGAGGATGTTGGATTATTAGGTTTGACTTTTTGTTTAGTATTAAATGCCACCGCAGTCTCCTTGACTTCCAACGAACTTCGATAACCTTCTTGAAGTAGCTTTTGCTTGACAGTTTCGGTATTCAGTTTTCCAGTAGCTGTGTTTTCAATTGCCATTCAAAAAGGTTTATAATCTTCTGTTAATCCTCTCAACATGAGTACGGCAACAAATTCATCGTCAACTTCCTTCCCCATACTTCTCAGTTTTGCACTTATTTCGGTAAATTGCTGAACATAGGCCTCCATATCCTTTGAATTCGCCAAACTAATATCAAATAATTGGTCTATGAGAGCAATATGCCGATTAACGCTTTTATTCTCGTAGGTTGTTTTTAAGTGGTCCCATATCGCTTTTGGGGTTTTAATGTTAGCAATTTCCATTTTAGGTCCATTATCTAATAGCATATAAATCTTGGCTCTAGTACGTTGGGCCTGCTTCTTTTGCTTTTCCGACGCAGTCGATGCAAGGTTAAACTCCACATACATCCACAAATCCTCATGCAAAAGATACATCTCCATATCCATCGCCCATGTCTCATAATTTGCGCCTCCATGCAATTTTTCGATTTGCGGCAACGAATTGCCAAATCCGCCATTACCGGCCATTGAACAATATTTAAATAAATAAAAGTTCAAAACTTACAGTAATATGTCCGTCCACTTCCTTTGTACTTTGGGCCTCATAACCTGTTGTGTTTCATCAGAGATTAATACACACTATTACAGTCATCACAATTAACACCGGTTATCAGACAGATTCTACACACACCCAAAGTACACGGGGCTACATGACCGCGTTGTCGCAGCCCCTAAACTTAAGAACCAACCAACCAGAGATTAATACAAAAGGATAGTTTTAATCAATTGTATATTTGGACATAGATTTGGCATGTCCGCCATTACAGGGAATAAACAAAAGAGTACATTTTATATAACTTAGATGGAGGAGCAACTTAGTGACTGGCGGTCAAACGCAAGTATAATAGTTCCTCTAGGTTGGCGCTGATCGAAACTGGATTACTTAAAAACCCAATACTTCCTTACATTTCTGCCTTTCGGCTACAACTAGCTGTTTCACATGTAGTTTCTTCTTTCTGTAAGATGTAAGCTTCTCTTCTAATACACGTGGATCTGCCTACGATTTTGCTCGATATAGTGCTCTTCTTGCTAAGTTTCTGTCACTAATAGCCTTCTTAATATCATCAATCCACCATTTAGCTTATTTGGGTTTTCTTATTTTGCTCTCTCGTCCACTACAGCCTTATTATCAAAAATACTTCCGATTGCCTGTAGCAGCTTTATCTCGTTACCATGATACCTAAGGATGCTCTGCAACTTCTCCCTGGGTACTCTACCATACGCCTTCTCTAGATCTACAAAACACAAAAACAACGGTCTATTCCTCTTGGAGCATTTCTCAATAACTTGGCGCCTATTAAAAATATGATCTTGACATCCTTGTTGTTCTAAAGCCACACTGGTTTTCAACCATCTTACTCTTGGCCAATAATCTACGATCCCTTACTACAATTTGCCTGGGACACTTATCAAGTAAATGCCTCTATAAGTATTGCAATCTTTCCTGCTACCTTGCTTATTGGAGAGATTACTGCTTTTGTCCAGTTAGAGGGTACAAACATTTCCTAAAACCCATGCCTAGTCGATTATCCTATGCAACCATTTCAGCCCTGCTTTCCACTACTTATTTTGGGACAAATTTCATTTACCCCTGCTGCTTTGTGACATTGTAGTATATTTACCACCCTCTCTAATTCCTCAACTGTAATCCTGTTCCTATCATTCTGTAAAATTTCAAAATCTACCATACTGTCAGTCTCCATTAACATTAATTTTAGCAATTGTTGAAGTTTTGCCATCTTGCCAGTGCTTCCTTGGTATCTACAATGAGTTTCCTTGAATTATTCAGTACACTGCTCATTCCTCTTTTTCCTCGATTTCTAAGATCGTATTCAGAGACATCACTTCAACTTAACTTTCACTTAACTTAGTCAAGTAAAAAGTTAGGCCTCTTGAAGTGAAGTTTCGAATTTGTATTCAGAGACGAAACTTAACTTCCACTCGACTAAGTTAGATTTGAGTTAAAAGCTAGTGACCTTTGTGTCTGACGTCATTATGGGACACAATATTTCAAGTGCACAGCTGCTCCGTGCGTAAACCACTGCCGTCTCGATCCTCTACTCGAGACGACGGTGGCATAAACACTCGGTTTTTATTGATGTTTGCTTTTGCTTGTAAGATAGTGTTCTGTATTGCTTGTTGCTGTTTGGTAGCGTCTGTAAGATAAATTTAAATGGAATAAAATAAGAAATGGCTGTATTTTACCGCTGACGAAAAAGTCTACGTAAAAGAACTTGCTATTAAATATAGGGATGTCATGGAGAATAAGAAATATACGGTATATGATTTTATTACACAATGTGTACAATCAAGTTTTCACCACTCAGTCATTTCTACGATTAGAGATTGAGACCTGCTTACACATTCCACTAAGTGCTATTTGGGGCACGGATTATTTCAATTCTTGCAGACGCAGTATTCCTTGGGCTCATGAAATGTCTCATTCTGACAGATCCTTCCATGGAACCCATGGACAGCAAATAGCGTATAGCCTACAGATGTCGAAGTTTGGTGTTCAGTTTCTTTGATAGGCATGAGAATTTTCTTTTCCAGGCACCAAACTATCGTTCCACAACATTTCTGGTCCTTGTATGATCACGGTTGTACCTGTTTTTAGCCCCATTTTGTGTGTGAAGTACTGGTGTGAAAAGGTATGGTTTCTGGGCATAGGCCTATCCACTGTCTCCCAATAGAATTCCACCTAAACTCCTTTCCTCGAATGCAGTCATAAGAGCACAGTTTTCAAAAATTTTGTTATCATGTGCTGATCTAGGCCATCAAATTACAATATTTAATTTTTCCATTTTTGGACCACACACAACTTGTACATTTAGAGACATCCATCCTTTCCGATTCCTATAAATTCCAGCAGTAGGCCCTCCTGGACTCCTAACAGGAATGTGTGTGCAGTCAATGCACCCCATAACATCAGGACACCCTGCTATATCATAAAATGCCTTTTTGTTATGGGTAATAGCTTCTTGGCTTGAAGGAAATTTTTCATATCTTCCCAGATGTCTAGCTAAACATTCTGATATTTTAGCAATAATTTTGCCGACAGACGGTTGGCTAATACAATGGAGATCTCCACATACGATCTGAAATAATAAAAACAATTTTGTGTCTTATTAATGGTATTTATATTACTAAAAAAAATGTTGAGATTTTAGCTTACCATAGGTCTACATCCATTCTTTTACATCAACCATTACTATCCCATTAAATAGCACAATAGATGTAATTGGTCGCAGAGCAACCATGTTTTTTCGATACTCGATAATAATAATATTAATAATGGCGTTGGGAGATATACAAATGGAATGTGAGAGTAAAACTGAAGTAGGATTGAGAGGTTATGGTTGGCCAGGTGTAACTTCAAAACGAGTAGGACTAATAATGATCAGGGACCAAATACAGAAAAAATATGTAGTAATGATATTATGTATTACTCGCCTGTATACTGCCAGTTGCATAAAATCTTAGAGCAGTCAATACTTTACTATGTACTGGCAATGGTAGACCTCTCCTGTTTTGATCTACAACGTGTTCTGGTATCACCAGCGGCATTATAATGTAATTTACGCAATCCTTAGAGAACCTGTATCGTCTTTTAAATTCACTGTCTGTGAGAGTATCGAAGGGATTTCCACCATTCCTTACAAACATCCGTGGTGCCGGCAAATTATTCTAGTAGGCGTAATCCATGAATTCTTGGAATCCATCATCATCATCGAAATCCATTTCAATCGTAAACTTAACTTTATCGCATTGAACAGATGTTATCACAGTGTTATTCAGGCAATTTGTAGCAATGAAGTGAGGTTTAAGGTTGGTCTTCAGCTATCTTGATTCTCACTAACTTTTGACTAGATTCACACTTAAGTGTAAGTTAAGTTTGGTCTCTGAATACCAACTCAGGCTTTTATACACGGGAAAGTAAGATGTAAGTGAAAGTTAAGTTGAAGTGATGTCTCTGAATACGGCCCTTAGGGCCGTATTCACAGACATCACTTCAACTTAACTTTCACTTAACTTAGTCAAGTAAAAAGCTAGGCCACTTGAAGTGAAGTTTCGAATTTGTATTCAGAGACGAAACTTAACTTCCACTCGACTAAGTTAGATTTGAGTCAAAAGCTAGTTAGTGCTTGGTGTCTGGCGTCATTATGGGACACAATATTCCAAGTGCACAGCTGCTCCGTGCGTAAATCACTGTCGTCACGATCCTCTAATCGAGACGGCGGTGGCATAAACACACGGCATTCATCGTTGTTTGCTTTTGCTTGTAAGATAGTGTTCTGTATTGCTTGTTGCTGTTTGGTAGCATCTGTAAGATAAATTGAAAATAAGAAAAGGCTGTATTTTACCGCCGATGAAAAAGTCTAACGTAAAAGAACTCGCTATTAAATGTAGGAACGTCGTGGAGAGTAAGAAATCCGACGTCGTGTCGATTTCCATGAAGAAGAAGAAATGGCAAGAAATCACTGGCGAGTTAAATCTGAATTCCCAGTATACAAAGGTAAGTGCAATCTCTAAATAATTTAAGTGTATAATACTGTACCATGAACTGTGTCTAGAATGTTACAGTGTTAGCCGTAAATATAATTTACCGCGAAGATTGTTGGTTTTGATACCACAAAATGAAAGTGAAGAAATCCAATTGAGAATGAACAAAAATCACATTTGCAGTATCATCTCAATATTAGTATGTACTCAGAGGAAACAGTTAATTTTGTATTTATAAACTAATAAGTCACTCGACTAACATTCAAAATTTCACAGCGTAAGCAATATGTTATATCTGCCGAAGAACGGGCTGCAAGAATGAAGAAGTATTGGGAAAGGAAAAAATTATCAAGAATTAAGAACTGAACTTACTGTAGTATTTGAAGACTTTGTATATAAGGTTTGATTTGTGGTGCTCCAGTGTTGGCGTAAACAGTGTAAATAAATAAATAAATAAATAAATAAATAAACTAATAAGTCATGATGTGAGGCACTTACTTACCATAAGGTGGGAGGGTTACTGCACTAGGCATTATTCTACATGGTGTATCCGTGATGATGTTACAAACTTTCAGGGATAATGGAGGAAGGGAAATGGATCAATGTGAGATAAGGAACCATAGTACGAAAATAATAAAAATAATGTTATTGATTTTACGTCCCATTTAACTACTGAGGCTTTTAGAGAAGCCGGGGTAAGGTAATTTGGCCCTAAAGTGGATCTTTAACGTGCCAGTAAATCTACTGACACATAGTACGGATACGATCTAGTCACATATTATAAGCAAAATCCTACTCATTTAATACGGTTTACCTGTATACGTTTCACAAGCTGTTATATTTAGGCTACAACTACAACTACAAAATGGCGTCCCCCTGCGTCAATGCACGTACCACTTCAACTCGTCAACACAGACTGAATTCTACAATACAGATATCGTACTACGATCCAGTCAATACGCAGTGGAGTAGTTGAGTTATCCTCCTAGCCTCTTCTGCTCGTCGGGAGTGTCGACCCTTCAATCGTACAACATTACAGTACAGTACATGTTTTCTACTGTCAGAGGTATCAGACCGATTTTTGGTTTAACTTTTGACAGCAAGTCGCAGTGGATATGGCGTTGGTCTACTAATTGCAAGTTAGCGGGGTCAAACCCAACTACGCTCGGTGGCATTTACGGGTGTTTACACGTGCAAACCCCATTTCGTTGGCTTCTGGCACGTTACGATACGCCTGCCGGACGACATTTCGCCACCCTGGCATCTGTTATGAACTAAAATTGAGGACGGACGTTAAATAACTGCGATTATTAATTACTGTAGACTCGATCGTTGCCGGACTATGGGTCCTTATCACAAATGGATGCATTTCTCCCTTCCTCCATCATCCCTGACAGTTTGTAACATCATCACGGATACATTGTGTATACCTGTAATACCTGTAATATAAAATGAATGTTTCATATTTTTACATTGTTTTTATTCCAGAGAACAGCAGAGCAAATTAAAAAATGCTGGGAAAACATGAAAACTAAAAGAAAACAGGAACTGGCTCAGGAAAAGAGGCAGAGGATGACTACAGGTGGGGGTCCATGTCCAGGATCTAGCGGAAGCACTGATCCTAATATCGATGGCATCGACACAATTGATATCGAGGTTCAAGATGCCATTGACAGTGACACGCTGACGTTGGTGGCCAACAAATGTAACAGTGGAACTTACGTTCTACTGAGCGATGGTAGCCTGGGAGTGGATGAAGAACAGTTGCAGGCGGATGTACAGGAGGAATTCGAGAATCCTGCACAGATTAGTAAGATAATTTAAAATTCTACTTCTCCTACTTGCAGTCTTATTTCAGTAATGTGAACATGTATTATTAGCATAATTAAATTATATTTCCTTCGTTCCAGGAGATCAAGACAAGACAACCCCTGGAGCCACCAGAGAGGCAAGAAAATCGGTTACCGGTATAATAAAGGAGTCCGATAAGAGACTAGAAAGGTGTGATGCACTGCTACTACAAGACAAAGAACTTCATTCCCTAAGAATGAAAGAGATGGCAGAAAAAGTGATGGTAGCGGACATGGCATGCCAAAAGATGGCTCTTGAAATGCAGCATATGTAAGAGAAACACGAACTGGAAAAGAAAATGTTGATGAAAAACTTGTCTCATTAATATGTTATTAGATGTAGGCTAATGAAATAATTTAATTAAAATGGCGTTGTATAAATGCAGCTCTGATTGCTTGCCCTCTGGGTCTGTCTTCTGAGGCCATGACAGGCACAACTCTATTTGGAAAGTCAACATTATTGTAAACATCATTTCCATAAGTTATACCAATATTGTGAAGTACAGCACAAGCAGCTACTACACGAGTAGTTGTTCTTAGTTTGGTGTTCAGTTTCTTTGATAGGCATGATAATTTTCTTTTCCAGAAACCAAACAATCGTACCACAATATTTCTGGTCCTTGTATGAGCATGGTTGTACCTGTTTTCAGCCTCATTTTGTGTGTGAAGTACTGGTGTAAAAAAGGTATTGTTTCTGGGCATATCCACTGTCACCCAATAGAATTCCACCTAACTTCCTGTCCTCGAATGCAGTCATAAGAGCACTGTTTTCAAAAATCCTGTTGTCATGTGCTGATCCAGGCCAACGAATTACAATATTTAATATTTCCATTTTTGGACCACACACAACTTGTACCGTACATTTAGAGACATCCATCCTTTCCGATTCCTATAAATTTCAGCAGTAGGGCCCCCTGGACTCCTAAGAGGAATGTGTGTGCAGCCAATGCACCCCATAACATCAGGGAACCCTGCTATATCAAAATGCCCTTTTGTTATGGGTAATAGCTTCTTGTGTTGTTGGAAATTTTACATATCTTCCCAGAAGTCTAGCTAAACATTCTGATATTTTAGCAATAATTCTACTGACAGAAGGTTGGCTAATACAACGGAGATCTCCACATACGATCTGAAAAAATAAAAACAATGCTGTGTCTTATTAATGGTATTCATATTACTAAAAATCGTTTTCGAGATTTTAGCTTACCATACATCCATTCTTTTACATCAACCATTACTAACCCATGAAATAGCACAATAGATGTAATTGGTCGCAGAGCAACCGTTATTTCTCGATACTCGATAATAATAATAATAATAATATTAATAATAGCGTTGGAAGATATACAAATGGAATGTGAGAGTAAAACTGAAGTAGGATTGAGAGGTTATGGTTGGCCAGGTGTAACTACAAAACGAGTAGGACTAATAATAATTAGGGACCAAATACAGAAAAAATATTAATAATTTCTGCTTACAGTTATTGATAATTTTAAAGTAGTGATGCTAATATGTATTACTTGCCTGCATACTGCCAGTTGCATAAAATCTTAGAGCAGTCAATAGATAGATAGATAGATTTTTATTAATTCCATTTGATCAAATACATGCATTCAATACATTTTTGATATAGGACACGTCAGAATTTACATGCATCAAATAAAATAACTAACAGGTATATATTACTAAGATTATAACTATTTATAACTTATTATAATAGCAAATCTTAATAGATACAATCTTATTGCACAACTATTTACACCTCACTCTATTATCATAATATGAAAACTTAATTCTATAAATACAACAACATACAGCTAGGTATTAAAATTAAATTAAAAAAGTAAAATATAGTCATAGATTCCATCACTCCTATACGCTAAAATATTCAACTACTGAGTAAAAACAATGGCACTGCAGATAAGCTTTCAACATTCTATCAAAGGTTTTTATTTTTGGGGCCAGTTTTATATACTGTGGTAGTTTATTGTATAATTTAACTCCAGTTTGAAAAGTTCCTTTTTGATATATGCTTGTGTGTGTGTGTGAAATATGAATGTTTTGATTTTGTCTTGTGTTATGCCTATGAACATCATTGTTTGTTTTAAGAAAAACATCTTTATGCATTAAATTATTTTTAAAAAACTTAATACTTTCAAAGATATATATGCAGGGCAGTGGGAGAATGTTTAAATCTTTAAACAGAGGTCTACATGATTCTCTAGAGTTTACATTTGCCATAATTCTAATCGCCCTCTTTTGTATCCTAAACGTGCTTAGTACATCTGGCGGCATACCCCAAAATATGATCCCATATCTTAAGTATGAATGGAAATAAGCAAAATAAGTATTTCTTAATGTGTGCATGCTGGTGCAGGTTTTCAAAATACGTAACGCAAAGCACATCGAGTTCAGTTTAGTATTCAGATATTGTATATGTTTATTCCATTTCAAGTCTTGTTGTATCCATAGTCCTAAAAACTTTCTTTCTGATTTATTTTCTATTTGATGACCATTTAATGTTATATTGGGCATCGCAGGATTCCTATTCTGTATAGTGTGGAAATTTAGACATACTGTCTTTTTATAGTTTATTATGAGGCGATTATCTTGTTACCATTTGGTTAACTCTCCTGTAACGGAGTCAGCAGACTGCTGTATGACCTGTTTAGTTTCACCTTTTATTACGAGTGTTGTATCGTCCGCAAACAAAATTTCCTTATGTGAATGAACGTTCTGTGTTATATCATTGATATATAGAAGAAAGAGTAGTGGGCCCAAAACCGATCCCTGGGGTACTCCAAATTCAATAATTACCTCATTGGACAATGTTTCATTAAGTAATTTGGTTCCATCATCCTTGTGTCTCAAGCTTACTATTTGTTTACGTCTTGTTAAGTAAGACTCTATCCATTTATTAGCTAGACCTCTAACACCATATTGATTTAGTTTGGTAAGGAGGATTTTATGGTCAACAACATCAAGTGCTTTCGATAAATCCAAGAATAGGCCAGTTACATGTTCCTTATTGTCAATTAATTTCAGTATACTATTACTACATTCGTAAATTGCTGTCTGTGTAGATTTTTCCGTTCTAAATCCATGTTGTGAGTTTGATAATATTTTATTCTTTTCTATGAAACTTATCAGTCTCTTATACATAATTTTTTCCACAATTTTTGCAATACCAGTTGGTAAGGTAATACTTTAAGATGTACTGGCAATGGAAGACCTCTCCTGTTCTGATCTCTAACGTGTTCTGGTATCACCAGCGCAGGCGCGGATCTAGAGTTTGGCGGGGGGGGGGAGTCACAGAGATTGTTAAGAAAAATGGTATCACTAACAACGCAATCACAAAATAACCAAACGTACAAAACCAGACCAATTTTTTTGCAAGCTACATGGATATAAATTTGATGCGTTTAGCGTACCAAAAATAATCGTACAAATTGCAACGGCGTGTTTTGAGACTTTTACATCGAGCTTCGAGGAAAGTATCAAGGTACGTTACAGTTTCGGCAAGTCGAGTTGGTGCCGACAAAGGGAGAATGTCACAGCTTAAATTGCCAACCAAGCTTGAAGTTTGGACGTTGGCTAAATTTTTTGGTGCAAATAAAGCCCCAAATTCCTATCCGTGCATTGCTGCACATTCATCGTGACATCACTATAGACATCGATTCGGTAATCTCAAGGTTTGCTAAACAAAATAGACGAGTTGATTTTGTTATATAAATAATCGTTTTTATATAACAGGTATGAAGTTGTAAATATGTACAGTTGTAACAGAACATAATAATTGCAATAAAGATATTTTCAGTATTGAATAAATTAAAAAAAAACTGTTTTTCAGTTAAAATTCGTTAAGTTTATTTGTCTGGTTATTGTGTTTTCGTTTTTTTAGTTTGCAAAAAAAATTGGTCTCCGTTTGGGGGGGGGGGTCATGACCCCCGTGACCCCCTCCTTGAATCCGCGCCTGCACCAGCGGCATTATAATGTTATTTACGCATTCCTTAGAGAACCTGTATCGTCTTTTAAATTCACTGTCTGTGAGAGTATCGAAGGGATTTCCACCATTCCTTATATACACCCGTAGTACCGGCAAATTATTCTCGTGGGCGTAATCCATGAATTCTTGGAATCCATCATCATCATCGAAATCCATTTCAATCGTAAACTTAACTTTATCGCATTGAACTGATATTATCACAGTGTAATTCAGGCAATTTGCAACAATGAAGTGAGGTTTAAGGTTGGTCGTCAGCTATCTTGAATCTCACTAACTTTTGACTAGGTTCACACTTAAGTGTAAGTTAAGTTTGGTCTCTGAATACCAACTCAGGCTTTTATACATGGGAAAGTAAGATGTAAGTGAAAGTTAAGTTGAAGTGATGTCTCTGAATACGGCCCAATTTAAGACTCCAGAATGGCTTTCCTGCCGCTTGATCTAAGTTTTCTTATTTATCTCCAAATTCCTCCCACGATTCCCCTTTGGGCTCTACTGTGTAAAAAGAAAATTAATACCACTATCGTGGTGCCAACTCCTCCACCTTCCATTTCACTGCTACCTGTATAGTTAAAAAGGTTAGTTATTGTTTTAAGGGGCAAAACAGCGTGGTCATTTGCCCCAAGCTGAAAAGGAATCTGTATATATATTACCTCTCCCTGGCTATTATTAGGAGGAAATGTTGACATTATTTCGAAGGCTGTGGTTAATATGACAGTATTTTCAATTTCTTTTCATTGAGTTTCATGCCTCAGTATAATAACCAACCAGTATGGACACTTGGCTAAAACCGGATTTTCCAAAAACAATTGATTACCGTATTATTATTTATTAGAGCAATATTCTCCATTTTAGGTCCGTATTGAATATGTTCACTAATAAAACTATTAATAATGTCCATCTTTTCAATACAATGTTAATAATCTATTTATACAACTGGGTACATGTCTCGTACAGTCGTCTGTACTTCCTCAGCCCAAATATACATTAAGACATAAACAAATATGATGCACACTATCAAATACATGTATTATTAATAGTTTTATTAGTATTACTATTTATCGTGTCAGAAGTACTGAACCCATGTGGATTGGTTCAAGTGTCGAATCCATACCTTTATATGTAAGAAAGAGAAAAAATAATGCAGTCTTGAGAAGGGATTTTTAAAGAATTTTAAAGGGTTAATAAGAAGTTGGGCTGTTACAAGGTGACGCAAGTGCGAGTTACCGCTAGTCACGGGAGCATGAGATCACGGCTGATGCGGCGATAAGAGGCTAGTGCATGATTATAAATAGAGCTGGTACTTTTCCGCCTTGAAAGACAGAGAAGAAGTTTCGGAGAAAGATCTTACTTAGCGATAAATTGCCAACGTCGCAATGACGCAAGAAGAAAAATAATTAAAATAAAGCCATCTGCAAGCATTTAATTAATAAAATGAATCCGTCACTGTTGATAATCCTGGGAAAGAGATTTTTGTGTGTGGAAAAAGTTAATAATAATTGCACAGGAAAGAAGTGCATATGCAGCATGACGTCGATAGTTATTCCCCGAGCCCGAAGCCGACAGAGAGGTACAACCAAACTCCAATACCCACGCATCTCAGGAGCCCATTTATTTAATATCTTGCCATTGTATGATCGATTTTCGTGATTAAAGAAACCCTTTTTAAATTTTAAACGAGAGCTTTTAGGAGACATATTTTTCAAAATTATACGACGATTATTTTAGAAGTAACAAATCTGATCTTTTTGTGGCAGATTTGAATATAAACCCTGGACGTACCAGGAAGAGTATGCAGTATTCATCAGGCCGAGAGAGGTCGTGTTACTCTGTATCGCAGACGAGCACCCCGTATGGGAGTTGCTGTTTAAGTATCGTCAACAGTATCGCCGTGAGAAGAAGCATCAGAATCCTTGTTATAGGAAACATAGTATCAAGCTTCGGACATTATAAATTTTTACAAGTACAGGCAAAGTTTAGGTTGCGGACTTAAATTAATTACCGGCGATAGGTACTCGAACCTAAATAGTTTCAGTAAAAGTATCAACATCATAGGATTTCGAAGTACCCAAGAACAGTGAACTATAAAATTCTATCTCTGTGTTAAATAACCATCTCAGGGCAAAACGTGATAGTAACGCCTAGTGTTCCTGAACTGAGGAGACTAGAGCGGGGTGCGATAGAATTTAGGAATCGAGATTCCAGGCATTGTCTATGTTTAGGCAAATGAACAGTAAGGCATTGGAATTATTCAAATAGTTAAAGAACCGTAGCAACAGGAAGTAAAATCCACGTGTGGATTATCTGAAAAATAAATCACTAGGTCGCCGTTATACTAGTTCGAGCGATCCTAGGAGCAAAACGTCTGTGACAAACTTATGTTGAACGAACAATTTAGCATCAAGCCAGATACGATATCGTGCATTAAAATCATTAAGCCGATAGTCAAAAACCCGGAATAAGAGAATCAACCTTTCCAGTGAGGGTAGTTCAATCGAGACTTTCAACTATCCCATAGGATTAGGAAGCCGACGTAAATGAAGTGCAAACCCTTGGAAACGGGAAAGGATAAGGAAATCACGAGTGATAATGGCAAAGTAACAAATGCCAGAGTGATACAATTTTATGTAATTCGAGTTTGGTGAATTTTGAGTGTAATATTTTATTAGTGAAATTGTATATGTTTTTAAGTGAAAATGAATCCCAAAATGGTATTCTTTAGATTAAATGTGATCAGTGTGTATGTTTCATGTGATGTTAAAAAAGTGTTACCAAGTGTAAATATGATCATGAATATGGCTTAAGAAGCAGTAAGTGGGTAAAATGTTTCATCGTTGGAAAACTCGGTCTCTGACCGGAAAATCATGTGAGTACTAATTTCAGTATTATGTGTTTTGGGAAGATCTGCGTAAAATCCTCAGAGGTTGAAGTAGGGATGTGTGAAAACATGTGAAATATAGGTTGCGCGATCTGAATGATTAATTTGATTGAAATATAAGTAATTTGAGAGATTAATATTTAATCCCATGTAGAAAATATTCAGTGGAATATCAGTGTGATGGCAAAATATATAATTATTGTGAAGCAAGCATAGTAATAATAATAATAATAATAATAATAATAATAATAATAATAATAATTAAATACATTAATTATGTGATGAATGTTATATTGAATAGGTTGTAGCTGCGAAAAGCTCCTTGAATGAATTGTTAATACGTGGAGGAACCAGAAATGTTCTTAATGTTAAATCTAGTTATTGTTGATGGAGGCTAAGGCTGATTACATTATTTTTGAGACGAAGATCAAATTTTGATTTGATGTATTCATTTCTTTCTTTGAAAGGCAACTTGGCTATTTGATGTAAGGAGCACCATGTCGCGCATTTGCCGTAAATTTGGTCACGCTAGGAACGCGTTGAAATGCCCGGTAATATAATTGTGAGGGACAGTTAGTCGCGGTAATGAGTTCTGTTGTTTTATTGGTAAGCGCTGGTTGAGTGCCAAGACCTTCCTTAAGTCGCGAATATGTTGTGGTTGTATGCAATACCGGAAAAGGGTGCAAATTATGTGAATTGTGAGTGCCGGATGAGTACAGATACCTTCCCTAAGCCGCTAATGTTTTAAGTCCTCAAAGTTGGGATATGGTTCCCGAGGCAGTTTTAAAGGAATGAACTCAGATTCTTCCGCGTCGAAGCCCCTTATATGTTTGTTGTATCATTGATCCTCTTACCCACTAATGATGACACATCATAATTATACTTTACCGAAGCTAAAAGAATAGGTATGTAGAACCTAATAATGTATTGTTGATGATTTGTATTATAAGCCTTGTCTTTCAAAGAAACGCATTAAAGCAGCTGGTAGCAAGCGCTGTGTAGCCCGTCTCGAGGGTGAGAACGTGGTCCCCCTCCTTCCAAAGCCATAAATTAGCCGAGTGATGTAATACTCTTAAAACTCTTTTATAGAGAAAGGTCAGGGACAAGTTGTCTGGTTCACGTTACACGGATGTGTTTAAGATTGTTTTAACGACCCAGTATTTGAACTGAGGTCCCTTTACGATCATTTATTATAGCTTGCAGAGTTCAGATCGTTGCTTCCTTAAGATATAATTTTATTTGCAGACAACATAATAAAATCCCTAACTTCATTATTAATTGATCTTGCTGATTCACGAGTTATGATGAAAATATTGAGATATGGGAGTTATCTTAAGTTGACTTTATCAGTAGTTTTCTGTAACTCGGGGATGCGCAAGTTTTTTCAAGCACGGTAGTGAGTTGGTAGCTTGAGAAGAGAGATGGTAACAAAATGAACATTGTGGGAGCCCAAAATAATTAATAAGTAGCCATACTATAATATTGTAATTGAAGCTAGAGATACTCATGTAAAAACTAAATAGTGTCTGTTTAATCGTTAACGCGATGCATGTAAGCTTTACCGAGCCATTTGGAGCTCGTTTTTAAGGAGTTAAGATTTATGCTATATGGGAGTGAAACTCAGATGAAGTTTTTGTTTGGTTTTTGGACAAACATTAATTATATTTTGTGAATCATTATTTTGAATTCCTTGTTCGTTTTCGGAACAAGTGTGAAGTGTAGTGTCAGTGTTTTTATGTTTATTTTTGTAGCGCCATATTTTGAATAATTAAATGTTTTGATAGTAGGATTTTGATTTTTGTTTATTTTTTGGAAGTGTATCCTATGCTTAATCCAGAGTGTGTAAGTCACAGATTGGGAGAACATACCATGAACCCCGATACACCCGATTGAGCATTGCTGGCGAACTGTGATTTGCATATTTCATTGTTGAAATGGGCACAGTACAAAGTAAACATTAGTTCACTTGTAAGCTGCTTGGTATCACCAATTATAGCTAAACACATGATAAGCAGCTGGGTGCTGTGTAGGCATATAGATTTTGTTTATTTAGATTAGATTAGATTTGATTTTTATTAAATCCATTTGATGAATTACATGTATACAATACATTTTTGATATAGGACACGTCAGAAATTACATCTATAAAATAAAAGAAATAACAGGTATATATTACTAATACCATAACTATTTATAACATATTATAATAACAGATCTTAAGAGATACGGTACAATCTTATTGGACAACTATTTACACCTTACTCTATTATCATAGTATGAAAACTTCATTCTATAAATACAACAACTTACAGCTAGGTATTACAATTAAAATAGAAAAGTAAAATACACTGAAGAAAATGGAAATTGCAACACCCAGAAGGAGTGGTGCTACATTGCTGCAATTGAACATGCAGGACGAGTGTTCGGTTGTGATTCGATGATTACACTTTCAGGTCCCTCTGACCGCAAGTTTGAACAACAATCAATACAGGATGTACCCACCATGAACTGCAATACATTGATGAATTCGTCGAGGCATGGAGTCAATAAGGCCCTGGATCGCTTCCTGAGGAATTGTGACCCATGCTTGCTGCACTGCACGGGTCAGTTGTTCCAGAGTTGTGGGTGGCTGAGGACGGTTGGCCAGTTGTCGACCCATCATGTCCCACACATGCTCAATAGGACTGAGGTCCGGGGATCTGACGGGCCATTCTAAGGTTGTGATGTCGTGGAGAGCTTCTCTGGAGATATGGGCAGTGTTAACCTGTCCTGCCGAAAAATCCCATTAGCAATGTTCGCCATCATAGGGAAAACCACTGGATTGAGTACCCTATCAACGTACTGTCGAGCAGTCATAGTGCCCTCAACAAGCACTAATTGTGATTTCACATTAAAGCCAATAGCTCCCCAGACCATAATGCTTGGTGTTGGCCCTGTGTGCCTCTCGACAATAAGGTCTGGGCGGCCCCTCTCCCCGGTAGGTCTGCGCACACGATTCCGGCGATCACTGCGGGCAAGACAGAAAGGCGATTCATCATTAAAGACGACCCTATGCCATTCGTCGACCCACGTCGATCGTTCTCGACACCAGGCCAGCCTTACACGTCGCTGTTGTGGGATCAATGGAACACCTTCTGCAGGGACACGAAATAGTAAGCCAGCTGCAGGTAGGCGATTACCAGCTGTTTGTTGTGTAACGTGAGGTGCCACAGCTGCTCAAATTTGTGCTGCGGTTGCATGCGGTTCCATCCGGGCCATCCAAATGATGTGGCAATCCTCACTCACAGTTGTCTGTCGTGCTGGGCATGTGCCAGGACAACGAGTGTGGGTACCTTCATTTGACCACTGCTGCCATACACGTACCGTAGATGCCTGTCAGCCAACACGTGCAGCGACAGTCCTTAGTGATAATCCAGCCTCACAAACCCCAATTATCCGTGCCCTCTCAAACGGCGACAGTTGTTAGCGTGCTCTTCTCTGTCGTCGAGGCATGTTTGACGGGGAACACTTCACTGCACAGACTGCAAGTCAACTACGCTACACCAGAGTCCGTTTACTGGAGTTGATTCCTCCGCGACCAATCACGTGGGGAGACCTGTAGCAACAATCCAGTGGGTCTGAAACTTTGATCGTTTACATACCTACATGGCATCGTTCCATATCTTGAAAATCAACACAAACGACCAATGCCTTCATGGTGTTGCAATTTCCATTTTCTGCAGTGTATAATTATAGATTTCACCGCTCCTATATGCTAAGATATTCAACTACAGAGTAAAAACAATGGTACTGCAGATAAGCTTTCAACATTCTATCAAAGGTTTTTATTTTTGGGGCAAGTTTTATATACTGGGGTAGTTTATTGTATAATTTAACTCCTGTGTGAAAAGTTCCTTTTTGATATATGCTAGTGTGTGTCTGAAAGATGAATGTTTTGATTTTGTCGTGTGTTATGCCTAAGAACATCATTGTTTGTTTTAAGAAAAACATCTTTATTTATTAAATTCTTAAAAAAAACATAATACTGTTAATATATGCAGGGCAGTGGGAGAATGTTTAAATCTTTAAACAGAGGTCTACATGATTCTCTAGTGTTTACATTTGCCATAATTCTAATCGCCCTCTTTGTATCCTAAACGTGCTTAGTACATCTGGTTACATACCCCAAAATATGACCCCCATATCTTAAGTAAGAATGGAAATAAGCAAAATAAGTGTTTCTTAATATGTGCATGCTAGTGCAGGTTTTCAAAATACGTAACGCAAATCACATCGAGTTCAGTTTAGTATTCAGATATTGTATATGTTTATTCCATTTCAAGTCATGTTGTATCCATAGTCCTAAAAACCTTGTTTCGGATTTATTTTCTATTTGGTGACCAGAAGAGTTAACAAAAGGATCACAAGATAATCGCCTCATAATAAACTATAAAAAACAGTATCTCTAAATTTCCACACTATACAGAATAGGATGTAGGGTGTGGTAGCTATGTAGAAATGAAACGATTAGCTCAGGACAGGGAGGCATGGAGAGCTGCATCAAACCAGTCAAAAGACTGAAGACTCAAACAACAACACAGAATAGGAATCCTGCGAAGCCCAATATAACACAGATGGGGCTGGACCAATTCAGCAATGTGCGACAGTGATCAAGAGGAGCAGACAGTGGATCACCTGCTCCGACGCTGCCCTCCTTTCTCGCTCCCTGGAAACCCTGCTGAACTCTTTCATGTCACCCTAAATGTCATAACTTGGTTGCAGAATGTGGATAATGTTGTATAATGTAAATTTTGTATATAATTCACCATACGATTAAATACATAGTGTAATGTCCCTTTGTATTTTAGCAGATTTTCCAGTTTCTTTCTTTATCACGGACCACATAGGCCTGTTTTTATTAGATGATTGGAAAATAAAATTATCAGTATGCATTTTCTTTGCTACTCTTATTACCTTATTTAATATGTTAGTGTTTTTATAGTATACATTGAATACAGGTGTTGTGTGGTATTGTTTATATAATTTGTGTAGAAATTTATTCCTTTGACATGAATTTATAATCCCTGTTGTTATCCAATTGCGAGTTTTGCTATTTTGAATAGTTCATTGTTTAAAGGGGAATGCTGTTTCAAAATAGTGTTTTAGGGTACTGTTAAATGCATTAAATTTATCATTTACATTTTCTAGTTTATAAATTTCTGACCATGTTTCCTTATTTAATAAGTCATTGAAATATGTAACATTTGTTTCAGTGAATGACCTGCACTTTGATTTTATTCCTTTATCATTATTATTGATTGTTTCGGATACCTCAAAACTCAGTATTTGTCCATGGTGGTCACTAAAACCCGGACAATAGACTTCTATTGAATGGTGATATTTATCTGTATTTATAAAAATTTGATCAGGAGTGGTTTTACTAAGTTTTGTTATTCTTGTTGGGGTATTTACTGTAAGTTTCAGACCATAGGAAATTAGTAACTGTGTTAATTCACAATTTCTATCACATTTTAAGGAATCCACATTTACATCCCCACAAATTATTATATCGCAATTTGCTTTGCTCATGTTATTGAGTAACAATTCTAATTTATCTATAAATAAACAAACATTTCCTGACGGAGGACGGTATATGCATACAATTATTAACTTAAACTGCTGTATTTTTACGGCAGGGAATTCAAAATCCCGTTCCATAATTAGATAATCATAAGCTGTTAGCTGTTCATGATCTAAATTATTTCTTAAGAAGATACACGTACCACCATGGCTAATATTAGATCTAGAGTGTTTACTAGCTAGTATGATCCCTGGGAATTGAATTAATTTGAGTTGTTCCTCTTTCAGCCAATGGTCTGAAATACATAGTGCTGAGATGTCTTTAAGCTCATTTTTAAGCATTAGATTTATGTCATCAATTTTATTATAGAGAGATTGAACATTCCGTTGGTAAATTTTAAATTTCTTACTTTTGCAAGCTTGTGTTGGTGATTTATTTACACTATTATTATCATAATTGTTATTATTATTGTTGCTAGACAAATCCGAAATACCATTGTTGCACTCAGTTAAATTTGACATCAAAGGATACTCATCTGAATGCCAAACCTCACGTTTGGCTTCTTTTACCAGTTTCCCTGCTTTCACTCTAAAGATATTACTGTTGAACTATTCTTACCATTTGAATTTACAATTTTGCAGATTTCATCACTAAGATACTCTTTTCCTAACCTATTGAAGTGTAGGCCATGCCGAGTGTGGAACTTCCTGTCTAATTTACTTACATCTATAATTTGGACAATTGGAAAACTATTACAATTTTTTTTAATTTTTTCCATTTGGAGCCTCTATTTCTACATTTACACATGGTTTTGGGAATTAAGTCATATCTCTGCGGATGCTTACAATAAAAACATTTGTGTTATGCATGGATGGCAATGTACTCTTTGAATCGTTGATACCATTTTATTCTCGTTTCTATAGACGTCGTCTGCTCCAGCGATGATAACTGCGTAGTCCTTTGAAGTTAGGGACGCACACTCCTACCATCCCGTTCGCCACCACTGAAATTGGAGCTCCTGGTTTTACTGTCGAAGTGACCTCCATTTCTCCGCTTCTCTCCAATATGCTTGCTGCTACATCTCGCCCGTGACTATCCGCAAATATCCGCATCTTCCTGGTTTATTTCTTTATCACTTTCTTCTTGTAGAAAGTCATCATTTTCTTCGACGAGCGCTCCAAATGAATTTTAGATGGGAATTTCTGTTACATGTACTCCATTTTTAGGCCTAGGCTTATTCAATCTTACTGCACACTACCAGCAACCACTGTCGACCAAGTTTCCTTGCTTTCCTCTCTGTTTCCTTTTAATTTGTTCAACTCTTCCATTAACTTAACAATAACAGCTTTATAATTTCTTCTTTTGAGGATACTTCGTTTCTCAGATTATGACATTCGCATGACTGTACCGGTAGGCCTACATTACGACAATCGGTTTCACTTTTCTCCTCACTCAATTTTACCTAAGATCTTGAGATCATTTTATTTGCATTTATTACTTTTATTTTGCACGACGAGCATAAGTTCGTAACGGTTACACTACCTGACTAACTTATAATAATTTATTAATGTGCCCAATTTATGCCAAGTAAGGAAAACAGTTTTAACACTCATAGTAAAATTCGGGAGTTGACAGGAAAATACACAAGAACAGCAAGAGTCATTGTAGACTCGGGAGAAATCAATCATACATAAAAGGGATACATAGAACAACTGTTTCTTGACAACCTGCCAGAAATAAACTGTGATACTGGGTCGAGTATTCCGGAGGAACTGAAGATGGTGTTGTGTTTACTCGTTAAGTGTTGACAGTTCTGTCAGCCGTTGGGCATGAAGGAGACCTAATTGTAGCATTTCTGAGGGAGTGTTGTATGGATGACGTGCAAGATGGCTGCTATAACTTTGGATTCGTTGTAGTGGTGATATGAACTATGAGAACTAGATCGTTTATAAAAGAAGAGCCAACTCTAATTGTTTTACTCGGGGAGAAGGCTGTGCTGTAATTGATGTGTAGAAAAATGTATAAAATAGTATTTGATTGAGTGTTTTCGTTTGTACTCCCGGTTGTTACAAGGGCAATTTTTTGCCCATTTTTAACGATAGAAGTACGACGGTGACATATGGCGCCCAACGTGGGAGAGAATTTATTTACATCGATTGTGCTACTTCTTATGCTAATATGGATGAAGCCGTAAAACTCAGAGGTGTAAATCGAAGCTCATTTACATGAAATCCTACAACGCTTTGATCGCGGAAATTCAGTCAATCTACAAAAGGTACGTGCTAAATGTCAA
Source organism: Meconema thalassinum (assembly GCA_946902985.2). NCBI lineage: Eukaryota > Metazoa > Arthropoda > Insecta > Orthoptera > Tettigoniidae > Meconema > Meconema thalassinum. Next base: position 1,940,433,083 of record OX336388.2, on the reverse strand, counting down.
TGTTTTGCATACCGACTGAGAAAAAAATTCGCAACATGAATTAGAAGATTATGGATTTTCTTCTCGAGGATGATTCCAACGATACGGAACTCGAAGCGGAGTCATCGTCAACAGATGAATCTAGATGTAGTTATGAAACTGTGAAGGTTCAAGTTCAAGACCTAGAAACTATCGATGCCAGGAGACAAGTTGAAGAAGCATGCAGTTCAGTAAGTAGGCCTAACATATCTAATTACAGAATGTTCAAACTCCCTCCCATCAAGTTACGAAAATTCAATGTTGATGTTATGGAATGAATACTCTTGGAGCCAGTTCAAGAAGGTGCATAGTGATGAATGTCTGTCAAATGAAGATAAATTCTAGTACTGTTCTTGTTACAGGCCGCAGTAGAAGGTGCTAAACCCATGGATGTAGTGGAAAGTTATCCTCCTTCTGGAGATAATTAAGGCCAAGTAATAGAAGCCCTGAAAGCTAGGTTTGGCAGGGATGATTTGTTGATTGAAGTATATATAAGAGAACTGCTGAGTTTGATCCTTCAAAATGAAAATTCAACACCGGGTTATTTTTGCGAAGGTTTCTATGATTCTTGGAAAATTGTATGTAAATGTTTTCCTTTGTAGCGAATGTAATGCATAGTTGTTAAAAAGCAAAGCTTACTAAATCAATAGACTTCCTTATTTCAATTTGCCCATGTTGTTTTGTTCACTTTCATAAAATATCCAACAAGAATATGTGAATCAACAAGTTCACTCCTTGATCAGGTAGCCACTAATAACTGTAAATAAGCCTGTAGAATAAGCAATATAAATAGTGATATTAGTGATCATAATGTTCTTGTAACTGAGATTTTCTGGTCAAATTACTATCCAGGCAAAAGCTCAATCTCGAACATGACATTCAAATACCCTCCCAACAAGCAAAGGTCTAGATCAAAAAACGTAAATAAAAAATACCGGTACGTGAACAAAAGCAAATTCTGTAATAATTTCAATCAAATAGAGTGCTTAGATGATATAAACGAAACTCCCACCTCCATGAAACACAAAATCTTAATACAGACACCCAACAAAGAAAACATTGACACACCTTTGCAAGAAATACACCAGAACCACAAAAACCCATGGATAACAACAGAATCAATTCAGCTAATAAAACAAAGGGACCTACTACATGCTAAACTTAAAGCTAGCATTCACAGAAACAACAACCTCTTAAAGGAAGAGCACATAATATGTAGTAACAAAGTCACAGCTTTAAAATGGAAACTGAAATCCTCATACTATGAACATAAATTAACATTGAACGCCAATAGCATAAAAGATACTTGGAAAGTAATCAATGAAATGATCTACAAGTGAAAACAAAGATGGTCCCAGTGAGATAATAATTTATGGTAAATCTTTCACAGGAAAAGAAAATATTTGCAATGCTCTAAACACTCACTTTATAAACATAGCACACAAGTTAGCCAAAAACATCCTCCCAGGGAAGAAAGTTAATGAAATTAATGTCAACACAGATTCCATATTTGTGACCCCGACTAATGAGATGGAAATTCGCAATATTATATTAAGCCTTAAAATGAAAAGTAGCCAAGACAAAGATGGTATGTCAGTGAAAATCCACAGCCTGCTTCCAGTCTCCGACCGGGTCAGGAATGGAATGAATGAAGCCCCTATCTAGCGGCGAGGATATGAACTGTGCCGGCTGCCGAGGCCTGACGCACTCCTCTGGGGCAATGATTAAATGAATGATAGATGAAATGAAATGATAGTGGAGAGTGTTGCTGGAATGGAATTTTGACAGGGAAAACCGGAGTACCCGGAGAAAAACCTGTCTGCCTCCGTTTTGTCCAGCACAGATCTCACATGGAGTGACCGGGATTTGAACCACGGACCCAGCGGTGAGAGGCCGACGTGCTGCCGCCTAAGCCACGGAGGCTTCTCATGGTATGTCAGTAAAATTGTTAAAAAACTCCATTGACATGCTAAGTAGCCCACTAACTACTTTAATAAAGTTATCGTTAGAGACTGGCCTGGTGCCTGATGATCTAACATAGCATGAGTCATACCAGTCTATAAAGGTGGTGACAAAAGCAATCCAGACAATTACAGACCCATTTCCATCCTCCCACCCATATCCAAGGTACTCGAAACAGTAGTAAAAAACAGAATTGGTAATTTCTTAAATAAAAATGATTACTTCTACAAAGGGCAGTTGGATTCAGAGAAAACTCAAGCACAGAAATAGCCACAATTGATATTATCTCTAACTAGCAGCATGTGATAGACAAAAAGATGACGGCGAGTGACCTTTTCATAGACCTGAGAAAGGCGTTTGATATTGTTGACCATGATATTCTTTTAGGGAAACCTGATAAAGCAGGTATCCGAGGAGTAGCTTGGACATGGTTTAAAAATTACCTATCCAATCGTAAGCAGTATATTGAAATAAATGGCTACAGAAGTGAGGAAGTAAATATTACCCACGGTGTGCCTCAAGGATCAATATTTGGTCCTTTCCTCTTCTTAGTATATATTAATGACATAGCAACACTCCGTTTTCATGGTTATAAAACGTTGTTTGCAGACGACTTAAGCATCTTTTACAATGCGTACACCACGAACCCGCTGATTACACACATGCAGGAGGACATGAATACAATACTTGGATGGACCCAGTCTAATAAATTAACAATAAATGAAGATAAAACAAATTATTTAATAATATCTAAGCGTAGAACAAAGTTAGACATCACTCAGAATATAATGCTGAATGGAAAGGCAGTTAAAAGGGTCTCATCTGTCAAATACCTAGGCCTAATAATAGATGAAAATATCTCATGGCAAAAGCACATTGTAAAAAAAGTATCACCTGCCGCTGGGATGATAAAAAATGAGCTACTATATCCCAAAATATCTACTCAGGAAAGTGTATTTTTCCTTAATACATAGCCACTTACAATATTTGAATACAATTTGGATAAAATGCTCAAATTACCTAAAAAAGTAAATTGAGGTAATTCAGAATAGAACCATGAGAAATATTTATAACTACCTTTTTACCACCCAAACACCTTTATATTACAAGTAAAATTCAACCTGTATCCTTAAATGCAGAAATCAAATCAAAAGTGCTGATGTACCAAATCGTACACAAACGTATCCACACAAATTTAAACTTCACTGAACAATCTGATTTACATGCTTCCAAAACTAGACATGCAGATGACATATCACTTTTCCAAATCATTTCCAAACAATATGGCAGTAATAGCATTAAGTATAGTGCCTTTGTAAAGTACAATAGACTACCCGAAAATATAAAAATTGCACCTAGCCTACCAATCTTTAAGAGGAGGCTAAAACAGTTTATGTGGAATGATTATAAAATGTCAGTTTGAAGAAATTCCAAAATCTGAGAAGACAGAGGAAGACCACATTGTGTACAAAACTTATGAAAACTACAAAATGTTATATATTTTTTTCATACTGACTTTGTAAACTAAACATTCAATTGTAATTTGTCACCAAGAAGATAAGACTGTACGATTCCTTTGTATATGAGTCCTTGACTCGTTAAGGGATTAATAAAAATGCATTATTATTATTATTATTATTATTATTATTACTGAAGTGGAAAGTAACGCTGAATGAGAGCTCATCGTACGATAACATTTTCTTAAGTACCGGTACTGAAATTAGCCAAAATACATTTTCTAATCATGAAAAATAAATTAGGAAATGATGTAGTAATGGATTGAACTTGTTGGGAGCCCTCGGGTGTTCAATCAAAAATGGCCAGCCACACAAAAACCAATTAAATTCAGAGTTGGATTTGTTATTAATTATTTACAAGAGGGGATCCTGGATGTATGAGTATTACGGAACACGACAGCCTCTTTAAACACCAAATGTTACATTCATACCTTTGCTACCTTCCGGCAGGTAAAGAAACATGCGATGCTTTTCCCAATATCATATAAATTACGAAAATGTGTGCTGAAACCCTCATTAAAAGTATTTCCCCACCTACTCCTATCACCTTCCATTACGAGTTCCTCTGTTTACCCTTCAGTCAGCTGATCGAGATGTTTCTCTCACGTCACAATACAGGCGCAGTGTGGCAATGCGCACTCTATTGTATTTATGCTCGAAGCATTATTGTTATTATTCAAATGAGGTACCGTATATAATTGCATTTGCGTGTGTAGCTAGTTGAGGGTTTATAGGTCATTTGATTGTATTGTTCATATTAATCAGAATGTTATGCTGATTAATGCCATGCTATGTATTAAACTGATGCTCTGATGACCTCTACATGGTTCACTGTACCTCAGAAAGCAACTTAACTGCCGTGTAATATGATATTGTTTCCAAATATACGCAATGCATGACAAAATACAATCCCTACTGATTATCTTGGCAAGAAGGTTGGTGGGGGAGTGGTGTGAAATTTGGAGGTTATGGTAACACAATGTTACGAATAGCAGCATAGTTCACATTTTATTCTTAAAACAAAGTTAAGACATTACAATAACCCATTCTCCTGTACTCCCACACTCTCTATAATTTAAAAAGAGGCAAGTAAAACCACGACTCATCCGTCTAAATAAGCAATGTAACCAACATTTTGGAACAAAACTAGTGAACTGATCGTAATTTCCGCAGGCACATTGCCTCCTAACATTCCAGATTCTGTATTTCTACGTTGTAATACACAAATCGGTTGCTTAATACAATCAATGATGATCTATGTCCGTGATTACTCTCGTTCACTTTCATTGCATAAGTTGGTACTTACAGTCGACAAATCCCTCCTAGATCTTTCGGTCAGTTATATCATTGCCGTCTACAATTCTCAAGTCGTATCATAAAGTTTGGCAACACCGCCCATCTGTCATCTGGGAGGCCTAGCGCAAGGCCGTACTTGACGTTACAGACAGCTAACGCACATGGCTGCGAGTAGCGTTCAAAGCCGAAGTTATACGATTGACTTCGCGTCACCACATGGTAGCTTTACGATTGCTTATACGAAGTGAGAAGCGTATATCCTCTCTGTTTCAAAATAAATCATGTGATTGTGCCAGAGCTTATCTATATTTACGACACTTTACTAAATGTAAAATACTGTAGTGTAATATTCAACATCATATCATATCATATCATTCACATTGAAGTACCTCCATTTGCTGTATCTTGCACGTCGGCTTGTTGGTCTCGGTGTACGTTTCCTGCCTCGTGTGCGAGAGGTGCCGGGTTCATATCTCGGAAATGTCTACCTTTTTTTTTACTTTTGTTTTATCTCTTGAAAAGATTCAAAAAGTGTATAACAGAACCTTAGGAACGTTCTTTTTTTCGTGCGAGACTTGTACATATACCGGTAATATAAATACATAGTTTGAGGTCAGGTCGCCTCCGTTGCGTAGCGGTCAGCATGGTTAGCTGCCGCCCCGGAGGTCCTGGGTTCGATTCTCGGCTCTGCCACGAAATTTGAAAAGTGGTATGAGGACTGGAACGGGGTCTACTCAGCCTCGGGTGTTCCAAATGAGTAGAGAGGGTTCGATTCCCACCTCAGCCATCCTCGAAGTGGTTTTCCGTGGTTTCCCACTTCGTCTTCGCGCAAATGCCGGGATGGTACCTTCGTCAAGGCCGCGACCGCCTCCTTCCCTCTTCCTTGCCTATCCATCCTGACCATCCATTACCTTCCCTCATGAGGCCCCTGTTCGCTTTGCAGGTGAGGCCGCCTGGGCGAGGTGCCAATCACACCTCACCAGTTGTATCCACTCCGATTAGATGTTCCCAGCTCTAGGACACTGCCCGTAACGGCGGTAGTGGTGAGTTCCCTCGCTGAGTCCGTGGGTTCCACCAACCTGGAGGGTAAACAACTAAGTAAACAACTAAGTTTGAGGTCAAACGCTCCTTTTTTCTTCTTTTCGTCGGTTTACCCGCCAGGTTGGCTTTTCCCTCGGACTTAGGTTGGTTGGTTGGTTGGATCCTCAGTTTAGGGGCTGTGACAACGCGGTCATGTAGCCCCGTGTACTTTGGGAGGGTGTAGAATCTTTCTGATAACCGGTGTCAATTGTGATGGCTGTATTAGTGTGTATTATCTGTTTTTAAATCAAGTAAGGACATAATGTCTGCATCTAATACAGCCATCACAATTGACACCGGTTATCAGACAGATTCTACACCCACCCAAAGTACACGGGGCTACATGACCGCGTTGTCACAGCCCTTAAACTGAGGAACCAATCAACCAACCTAAGTCCGAGGGAAAAGCCAACCTGGAGGGTAAACCGACGAAAAGAAGAAAAAAGAAGCGTTTGACCTCAAACTGTGTATTTATATTACCGGTATATGTACAAGTCTCGCACGAAAAAAAAGAACGTTCCTAAGGTTCTGTTATACACTTTTTGAATATTTTCAAGAGATAAAACAAAAGTAAAAAAGCTGGGCATTTCCGGGATACGAACCCGGCACCTCTCGCACACGAAGCAGGAACCGTACCCCGAGACCAACAGGCCTTCGTGCAACTACAGAAAATGGAGGTACTTCAGTGTAATGTATTCTGTGAATATGATATGTTGAATATTACACTACAGTATTTTACATTTAGTAAAGTGTCGTAAATATAGATAAGCTCTGGCACAATCACATGCTTTATTTTGAAACAGAGAGGATATAAGCGTCTCACTTCGTAAGCAATCGTAAAGCTACCATGTGGTGACGCGAAGTCAATCGTATAACTTCGGCTTTGTACGCTACTCGCAGCCCTGTGCGTTAGCTGTCTGTAACGTCAAGTGAAGGCCGTATCTGCTTCCAACATGGCGCCTGGTGAAAGCTGTGCAAATAGTGCTCTAGTAAGTAAGCTTAAAATTACTGGTAAATTTTTGTGTTCGAGGTGTAAAAATATAGGAACGGACTCCAATGTGTGTTCATCTTGCGCGATAAAGGTAAAAAACGCGAATGTAGTGGTGACTAGGGCCAAAGCAAAGCTAGTTGAGGAAGCCGCGTGTGAAAGCATCACAACTTGTGAACACGACTGTGATTATCAGGAGCTTAAAAATGAATTAGCGTCTAAGGATGAAATAATCAGGTTACTGAAGGAGGATGTGAGATGACTTGTTGAAGAGAATGAACGTTTAAGTATAGACCAGGGCGAAAGAAATGAAAAGTGGACTCATGTTATGAAACGTGGTACTGGACCAACTAGACCAAATTTTAGGCCTAAGATCGTGTGTGTGTGCCGCTTAAGAACTCATTTGGGGGACTCCAAGAAGTAAGGGACGATAACACAACAGTGAAAAAAAGTGTGCCTACGCCTACTAAACAACAGAAGAAAGTAGGTAAAGTGTTGATTTATTCGGACAGTCACGGACGCGGAGCAGCAGCGAATATCTTGGTGAGTTGTGGTAACATGGCAGTCACTTCAATAGTGAAACCCGCGGCATCATTTACTGCAGTTGTGAGTGGATCAAAAAGTGGAACAGCTTCGTTATCTTCGAGTGATTTTGTGGTGATCGTTGGCGACTCTAATGATGTTTCAAGAAATGAAGGTAAAAATGTGATCAGCTGCCTGAAAGGAACTCTATTTTCGCTCACCCACACTAACGTCGCAGTTGTGAACCTTCCCCACAGGTATGATCTAATGGAGAAACCCTGTGTAAATGAAGCTGTAAAAGACACGAATGTAGGGATTGCGAAGGTATGTAAGCATTTTCGCAATGTTCATATGCTAGCTGTTAGTAGGTTGGATAGAGCTATGCACACTACAGGTGTATGCTCCAGAGTTGGAATCTGACAGTAAGGCGGAGAACCGTTGAACTTAAGCCAGCGTTGCCACGTATGCTACTAACCAGCACGTGCGTACTTCCACCCTCCCGTCCTTTTCCTCATGCTCATAATATCATTAGCATCGTTATTACATTTATTATATTTTTACTCAGATGGTTTTCAAAAATCTTACACAAAGCAATGCTTAAATCTTCGGTGCACACTGTAAAATAAAATAATAGCTCGTCAAATTGAGGAGAGGCTTAACATATTGTAATGAATAGAAATATTACAGGTACGAATACCGGTAGCCTACAATCATAAAGCAAAAATGTTTAAAGTGAAACGACAGAACGTGATTGTTTCCGTGTTATTTAGCTATTTATATTTCCCTTAGAATACATTTCCAGGCACAAGAAACATATAAATGTATTACAAAATATACGTTCATTGTATAGGCTATTAACTCACCCTTTACAAGACAGAAGCTAATCACTGGGAAACGGCTCTATCCCATCCATATCATCATCATCATCTCGGTCCTCTCCATCACTGGATCCCGCACTGGTGGGTGAGGAATCGCCGAGGGAAATTATGAGGTCGTCCACAGCTGTGTCAATAACACCTTCACGTTCCCGCGCTTCGCTTAATACTCTTCCCACATGCGACACCACTTTCGCCCAGTTTTCAGCTGTCAACACCCTCATCCTAATCGCAACCTATGCTGCCAAGACCTGTACCATGGAAAAAGTTGCCCAACCCATCGCGTCACCACTCCCAAACAAAAAGAAAGCTACGGGTAACCTTCATCTAATTCACACGAACCTAAGCTTAAACTTACACTAACTCTATATAAATAAAAAACGGACACTAATGAATTATAAAAATAAGTATAAAGTATAAATAAGTATAAATCCTACACGAGAAAGTAATTAACTAATTAATTCAATACAATTATAACGCAGCATGGTCAGTGTGCACTCGGGAGGCAACCAAACAAGGGACGGGTCAAGTGACAAGCACGTGGTCGAATAGCGTCATTCAAATTGGCAGCGCTGTATGGTTTCCATGGCATCAAGCCTTGCGCGGGATCTAGTCGTCAACTGTTTTTGCCCACTGGCGCCGAACTGTCAGATTCCAACTCTGGATAATACAACTGTAGACACGGTCAACATTTGAATAAGCTAGGTAAGAAAGTTGTTGTTAATGTGTTTCTGTAATTTTGTGAATGTATTTCTGTAATTAAATTTGATTTTTGTAAGTTGGCTCCCTTGGGGCATTGATGAGCAAGATGGGACAGGGCTTGAGTAACAGAATGTAATGGCTGGATAGTGATGCTCTTTGGGTACAAATAAAGTGATTGTTCTTGAATTGTAGACATGAGTTGAAGAATTGATTTGTAACATTTTGGCGACCATTGACAGGATTGTATTGAAAAAGTTGGTTTGGTAAACAATTTCCCTGTTTTGTTTTGTTTTGAATGTGTTGCCTTGCCATGGCCACGATTGAAAAATTTAAAAAGAAGAGAAGTGCGTATCGGGCAAGTGCGACGAAAGCTATTGGAGCGGTCGGAGTTGAAGCCGATTTCCAAAAATTACGTGTGAAAATAAATACTCTCCGGACAATTGCGGATACCTTGAAAGAATTGGACGAAAGCATCTTGAACGATTTGTTGAATGTTGACGGAAACGAGGATGCCTGTATCGAAGAAACGTTACACTGTGTTACCGTTCAAGAAGACCTTCTGCAAGCACTTCTTGAAGCCGAGGATAAAGTGGAAGGAATAAGATTCATCTCGGCACGCCGGAAGGCGGAGGTAGATTTCACCGGGCAAACTAGAGGATAGGCTATAATAGGCAAAATATGCAGGTTTTTGTAGGAGAATCAGACCTCATTTATTGCAAGAAAGTATTTTACATTTGGAGGTTAATTAACTTTTTTTTTCGTTTTTGTATGCATATTTTTTATCATTTTATTGTCTTATGGGGATGATAACCTTCTTGTCATTTGGGGTTCATTTTTAGCCTATTCTCATTTTATGAAAAAAAAATAGGCTGATGAGATCACCTTTTGTCCGTGTGTGTGTGTGCGTGTGTGTATGTGTGAGTTGTGTGCCCCCCCCCTAATAACTCCTAAACGGCTGAAACGATTACAATGAAACTCTGTAAGATCATAGCAATTTTCTGGCCGACCCCGACCGTGCCCTTCAAATTTTATTGTCTCTCACCAATCCAACATGGCGGCTGTGCGAATTATTTCACCAGCATTCAGTATCTCCGAAACTATTACCGATATCACCCTAAAATTGAGTACGGTGATAAAGGGCACTACTAGAAGTTCACTTATGAGACTTTCAAAAACCTGGTGACTACAAGACCAACATGGCGGCCAAGCAAAGTCGAGACTTTAAATAGACTTTTCTCGCGATTTAACTATCCAAACGTAATGAAACTTGGTACAGCAAATGTCTATACACATTGTAATGCACTGGAGTCAAATTTAGTTCAATTGTTTACATAACCTCAAAATGGCGGCTGTGCGAAATATTTCACTGGCATTCTATATCTGCGAAACTATTAGAGATATCACCCTGAAATATTGTACGGTGATAAAGGGTACTGATACCAGTTTATCTATGTAACCTTCATAAACCTGTAAAGTACAAAACGAACATGGCGGCCATGCGCAGTTGAAACATTTTAATAGACATTTCTCGTGATTTAACTCTCTGAGAGCAGTGAAATGTGGTAACGTGAATAATTTTGCATATTGTAATGCACTGGCATCTAATTTAGTTCAATTGTTTACATAACCTCAAGATGGCGGCTGTGCGAAATTTTAAAATTAAGTTTTATTTCTTGTGTCGTAATCATGCGATCGAAGTGAAAGTTTGAATAGTGAACCTAGGCAATAATTTTCCTTGAATGATACATAACATTATGGCATATACATATAACAATCCAAAATGGCGAACATCCGAAATATTTAGACGGTTCTCAATATCTATGAATCTTTTACAGCAATCAAACTGTTTTTTTTTTTATGTTCATAAAGGCTATGAACATATGCTCACCTATAGGACTTTCAGTACCCTGGTGAGCACAAATACAACATGGCGGCGACGCGAATTATAAATATTTAAATGGACGTTTCTCGTGAATTAACTATCCGAGTGCCGTGAAACGTTGCACGTTAAATGCTTACACAAATGTTGATCCACTGGCATCTAATTTATTTCAATTGTTTGCCTAATCACAAGATGGCTGCTGTGCGTAATTTTAAAATCTCGCTTTTACTTCTTGTGTTCTAATCATGCGATTGAAGTTAGAATACCACACGTACACAATAATCTTAATGTAATAGTACAAAAATAAAAATCCAACTTGGCGACCATCTGAAATATTTAGACGGTTCTCAATATTTACGAATCTATCGCAACCTTCAAACTGATTTTGTTTGTTGATAGAGGCAATTAACATGAGTAGGGTATGCGAAAATAGGCTGTATAGTTCTTCACGGAACTACTTGTTTTTTTCCTAAAGTCACTTTAATTTTTATAAAATTTTAATAGTAAATTTTCATATAATTTTGACCTAAATAGTATCCTCTTTAAAAACCTTACTTATCTCCTCTTTGTTTAATTAGGGCCTATCTTAATTAGCTTAAGAACGTAACACGACCTCAAAAGATAACAAGCGCGGGATGCCAGCTGATTGCAGCTTGTTCAAAGAATACTTATTATGAATCCAATTATTCATTGAACATCGATATATCCAGAGAGAGAATGTTTCTCGCGTTGTCTTGGTTAGAACACTGAAAGTACTACACGGCTGGGAGTTAAAATAAACAAATAGTTCCGTGAAGAACTATACAGCCTATTTTCATATATCCTACACATGTTAATTGCCTCTATCAACATACAAAATTTCAGTTTGAAGGTTGTGATAGATTCGTAGATATTGAGAACTGTCTAAATATTTCAGATGGTCGCTAGGATGGATTTTTAGCCTATTTTCAATTTTGAAAAAATAGGCTTATGAGATCATCTTTTGTCCGTGAGTGTGTGCGTGTGTGTGTGAGGAGTATGTGTGTGTGTCCCACCTAATAACTTCTAAACGCCTGGAGCGATTTCAATGAAGCCCAGTAAGTTCATAGCACTATTCCGGACGACCCCGACCGTGCCCTTAAACTGTTGTTACGTCTCACCAATCCAACATGGCGGCTGTGCGAAATATTTCACCAGCATTCAATATCTCCGAAATTAATCTCGATATCACCATGGATTTTTAACGGTGATAAAGGGAACTGCTAGAAGATCACCTATGTGACTCTTGAAAAACTGGTAACTACAAAACAAGCATGGCGGCCATGCGAATTTGCGACTTTTAAATAGAAGTTTCTCGCGTTTTAACCAACGAAACGCAATAAAACTTGGTACAGTATATGTTTATACACATTGTAATGCACCGACATCTAACTTGGTTCAATTGTTTACATAACCACAAGATGGCGGATGTGTCTGAAACTATTAGCGGTATCACCCTGAAATTTTGTACGGAGATAAAGAGGACTACTGGAAGTTCATCTATAATACTGTCAAAAACCGGTTAACTACAAAAGGAACATGGCGGCCAAGAGAATTTGAAAATTTTAAATAGACCTTTCTCGTGATTTAATGTTCCAACCGCAATTAAATCTGGTACAGATAATGTTTATATACATTGTAATACACTGGCATCTAATTCAGTTCAATTGTTTACATAACCTCAAGATCGCGGTTGTGCGAAATTTTAAAATTGATTTTTTATTTCTATTGTCGTAATCATGCGATCGATGTGAAAGTTTGAATAATGAACCTACGCAATAATTTTCCTTTAATGGTACATGACTCTATGGCATATACATTTAACAATCCAATGTGGCGACCCTCTGAAATAATTAGACGGTTCTGAATATCTACGAATCTATTATAGCAATCAAAATGAATTTTTTTTATGTTAATAGATGCTATCAACTTAAGTTCACCTATAGGACTTTAAATAACCTGGTGATCACAAATCCAACATGGTGGCGACGCGAAATATAAATATTCATATGGATGTTTCTCGCAATTTTACCATCAGAGTGCAGTGAAACTTCGTACAGTAAATCCTTACACGAATGTTAATCCACTGACATCTAATTTACTTCAATTGTTTCCATAACCACAAGATGGCAGCTGTGCGAAATTTTAAAATCTCCTTGTTACTTCCTGTGTCCTAATCATGCGATTGAAGTTTGAATGCCGCACGTACACAATAATCTTCATGTAACAGTATATAACTCAAGGACCAACATATATAAAATCCAACATGGCGACCATCCGAAATATTTGGTTGGTTCTCAATATCAACGAATCTATTACAGGAATCAAACTTAAATTTTGTATGTAGATAGAGGCAATTAACATAAGTAGGATATATGAAAATAGGCTGTATAGTTCTGCACGGAACTACTTGTTATACTTGTGATCACACTGTCCTTATGCAAGGTTTGGAACTGATGTGTAACTATCTGACAGTCTGTTACTTCTTCACGCAAAATTTTATCTCCCGCAGAGATTTTTGTTGGTTCCTCAGTTTAGGGGCTGCGACAACGTGGTCATGTAACCCCGTGTACATTGGGTGTGTGTGTAGAATCTGATAAACGGTGTTAATTGTGATGACTGTATTAGTCTGTAATTCAGGTAAGGTTTGCACACGGTCAATTTTAAGTAGTAGTTCCTAATTTTGTACCATATACTAACGTCAACGATACATATCTGTGAACGTGGCTACTAGATGCCACCGCAACCAGCAACTTGCAACGAACGTTGGAACTTCCCCTCCTAAGGAAAGCATGCTGAGGGATTTTTAGCGCTCTTAAAAAATCCTACGACTTTGGCCGGCTTTGAACCAGCGACCTTGGGCATATAAGTTCAGCATGCTACCAGTTAGCCGCTTCCCACAGAGTCAGTTGGAAAAATGAATGTGATCTCGTGCAATGGCGTTGTCTTGGCAACCTCTGATAGCTCATCCCTCATCAATTTAGAAGCGTTGTCATGGTAACCTCTGATGGCACTTGGCATTTTCTTTAATTCCGAAATCATTTTTCTCATCCCTTGGCGTAATGGTAGGTCAGATCAAAAATTCTTTTAGACAAAGTTTTAGGTAATTATTAGGGGAATATTTTCCATTTTGTACGGTTTTGATATTGTGCCTATTAAGAGAGATATGATAAATGTTTCCCGAAAAACCCTCTTTTTCCATCCCTTTGGTCAATGTTTGGTGCTATCATAAACTTTTAAAACATAAATTTTTGACACTTATCCGAATTTATTCAATATTTCACGTATTAAGAGAGTTATAGCGATATTTCACATTAAAAAAGCCCCCCCCCCGCATTTTCACCCCCTTCAACCGATTTTGCCCATTAACGAACTCGACCGAGATTTTATGGGGATACATATTACGTAAAACATTCAAAGTGATTGGTGCAAAATTACGACAGTTATCGTGTCCACAAGAAACTGATATATATGCATATATATATATATATATATATATATATATATATATATATATATATATATATATATATATATAAACTTTTGAACTGACGGTGGTTTGGGAGTCTGGGGGATGTGAAACGCGAAGATATGTCGAAATTTTCCGGAAGTCGAAACATGGCACCCATTGCAATTGTTAGCTTTCTGATGAAATCTACCTAAAGTAGGCTCCATAATTAAAAATACTACCTCAACGACTCCTAGCTGTGAACTTGGCTACTAGATGCCACTGGAACCATCAACTCGCAACGAACATTGGAACTTCCCCTCCGAAGGAAAGCATACTCAGGGTTTTTTAGCGCTCTTAGTAAATCCGACGACTTCAGCCGGGTTTGAACCCGCGACCTTGGGCATAGAAGTTCAGCATGCTACCAGTTCCGATACCGAAGTCGCTTCCCACAGACGGAAAACTGAATATGATCTCGTGCAGTGGCGTTGTCATAGCAACTGCTGATGGCTCATCCCTTATCAATTATAAAAGTAAAGTTGCCATGGCAACCCCTCTTGACACTTGGCATTTTCTTATAATTTAAATAATTTTGCTCACTCCGTGGCGTAATGGTGGGTCATATCAAAAATTCATTCAGACAAAAGTTTTAGGTAATTATTGGAGGAATATTGTCCATTTTGTACGGTTTTGATATTGTGCCTATTAACAGAGATATGATTAATGTTTCCCGAATAACTCACTTCTTCCCACCCCTTTGGTCAATGGTTGGTGCTATCAAGAAACTTTTCAAACATATATTTTAGGGCCTTATCCGACACATAGTATGAACTTTGAATGGATTCATTATTTCAGATATTAAGAGAGTTATAGCGATATTTCACATTAAAAAAGCCCCCCCCCCCGCATTTTCACCCCCTTCAACCGATTTTGCCCATTAACGAACTCGACCGAGATTTTATGGGGATACATATTATGTAAAACATTCAAAGTGATTGGTGCAAAATTACGACAGTTATCGTGTCCACAAGAAACTGATATATATGCATATATATATATATATATATATATATATATATATATATATATATATATATAAACTTTTGAACTGACGGTGGTTTGGGAGTCTGGGGGATGTGAAACGCGAAGATATGTCGAAATTTTCCGGAAGTCGAAACATGGCACCCATTGCAATTGTTAGCTTTCTGATGAAATCTACCTAAAGTAGGCTCCATAATTAAAAATACTACCTCAACGACTCCTAGCTGTGAACTTGGCTACTAGATGCCACTGGAACCATCAACTCGCAACGAACATTGGAACTTCCCCTCCGAAGGAAAGCATACTCAGGGTTTTTTAGCGCTCTTAGTAAATCCGACGACTTCAGCCGGGTTTGAACCCGCGACCTTGGGCATAGAAGTTCAGCATGCTACCAGTTCCGATGCCGAAGTCGATTCCCACAGACGGAAAACTGAATATGATCTCGTGCAGTGGCGTTGTCATAGCAACTGCTGATGGCTCATCCCTTATCAATTATAAAAGTAAAGTTGCCATGGCAACCCCTCTTGGCACTTGGCATTTTCTTATAATTTAAATAATTTTGCTCACTCCGTGGCGTAATGGTGGGTCATATCAAAAATTCATTCAGACAAAAGTTTTAGGTAATTATTGGAGGAATATTGTCCATTTTGTACGGTTTTGATATTGTGCCTATTAACAGAGATATGATTAATGTTTCCCGAATAACTCACTTCTTCCCACCCCTTTGGTCAATGGTTGGTGCTATCAAGAAACTTTTCAAACATATATTTTAGGGTCTTATCCGACACATAGTATGAACTTTGAATGGATTCATTATTTCAGATATTAAGAGAGTTATAGCGATATTTCAATTTTTCGAAAAAAGCCTCCCATTTTCACCCCCTTTGACCGATTTTGCCCATTAACGAACTCGACCGAGATTTTAAGGGTATACATATTATGTAAAAAATCAAAGTGATTGGTGCAAAATAACGGCAGTTATCTTGTCCACAAGAATCTGATATCTATATACATACTTAAATTATATATAAACTTTGAACTGACGGTGGTTTTGGAGTCTGGGGGATGTGAAACGCGAAGATATGTCGACATTTTCCGGAATTCGAAACATGGGACCCATTGCAATAGTTAGCTTTCTAATGAAATCTACCTCAAAGTAGGTTGGCTCAGCCAAGGAAAGCATTTCTACAAAAAAGGAATCTGTTGACATCGAATATAGAATTAGGTATTAGGAAGTCATTTTTGAAAGCCTTTGTCTGGAGCGTGGCGCTCTATGGAAGTGAAACTTGGACTATTGGTGCAGCAGAAAAGAGGAGAATTGAAGCATTTGAAATGTGGTGTTACAGGAGAATGATGAAGATCAGATGGGTAGATAGGGTTACAAACGAAGAGGTATTAAGACGAGTGGGAGAGGAGAGATGTTTCTGGCGACAGCTAATGAAGAGAAGAGATAGGTTAGTAGGACACATACTAAGACACCCAGGAATAGCAAGCTTAGTTATGGAAGGAAGGGGGTCTAGGACAAGAACTGTAGGGGTAGACCAAGGTTAGAATACGTTAAACAGATTGCCTCAGATGTAGGGTGTGGTAGCTATGTAGAGATGAAACGATTAGCTCAGAACAGGGAGGCGTGGACGGCTGCATCAAACCAGTCAAGAGACTGAAGACTCAAACAACAACACTATTAATGAAAGATAAATCAGGCAAACTAGCCCACAATGATACTGATAATGCAAAAATTCTAGCAGATTATTTTAGAGAACTACTAAATGCTGATAAACATAAGGAATATCTTGATTTTGACCTTAATCCAAAAAATAAAACAAATTTACATTATTCCTCCTGACTTGACTGAAGTATGTGCAGCAATTCATTGGCTCAAAAATTATAGAGCAGCAGGCGAGAATTCATTGGTAGCAACACTATGGAAATATGCAAATGAACAAACCATCTCCAACCTCCATAAACGTCTCATCGATGTATGGAATTCCGAACAAATACCAGAGGAATGTAGAATGGCTGTAATCCACCCAATTCATAAAAAGGGTGATAGATCAGACCCGAACAACTACCGTGGGATTTCTTTGCTTGATGTAACATACAAGATTCTATCTAGAATTATCTTGACAAGAATTCAACAACAACACGATCAAGAACTAGGAGAATATCAAGGAGGGTACTGTACCCGAAATACCTACCATCAGCATGTTGGAATCCCACGAAGACAAGTGGATCGTAGAGCCTGGAAACCCCGGCTAGAAAATTTGCCAGATTCTACCCAACATAAGACGAGGAAATGGGGTACAGGAATTCCTAACTGAGACTACGTTAAGGAAAACCATGGTGAACGACATAAGAAAGCTCAAAAGCACAAGAATAACGATGAACGCAATCTCTGGTGTGTGGGAAAACCACCGAAATACCCACCGCTGGCCTTCTTAACGTGTTCTCTTATCGTTTCTATAAAGTACCACACTTCGAAGATTTTAAATTGATCAAAAAAAATTATTCAGGAAAGGAATATATAGTGTAAGTTACTATATTATAATTTAAGGCAGACTGCCCAACTTCCATCCGAAGTTTCATGAACATGGGAGAAAAATGCCAGCCCCCACATTCATCAATGTTATTGACTGCATTTTACCCAAATATGAGTGAACACAAATCATTTACATGGTTCAACAGAAATGTTGACAACAATTGAAACATTTAAATAGAAACCCTGGAAATTTTCATATTTACAAGACATACATCAATTTATACCCTGAAAAAATAATTATTTAAAGCTATAATACAAATGTACAGTCATTTTGTAACACCTTCTTAGTGTTTTTTAATAGGATTCAGAAGTGACATCTTCCATGTGTTTTATTATATTTGTGTTTGCTGTGTTTTTCTGATTTTATTTATCTCTTCTGACCAAGCGATAAAGCTAAGTCAAAAATTAACTTCTTTAATTTAATTTTTACATCCCTTTAAATGAACTGTCCTCACCAGACCGGAATTAGACATTGTTATAACGCCTGTTAAGCATTGCATTGATACAAATGTTCGAAAATTTTACCAGGTAGGTTTAATTCAACATGCCTAAAATGCATGATTTCCACAACAGATTATTTACTTGAACTGATACTGAAATAAACTGCCCTAATTTCACAATCTATCTGAGTGGATTACTTTTCATACTACAACTTGGAATATCCCATTGAATTCCCTTTTAATAATCAAGGACATTAGCCTTTACATGGCTTTGCCATTAAATATCATGCTACACTAAGCATTCATATCGTTTATATTATCAGGCACTACTACTATACTTTTCGCGCTTCAATTAATCATCTTTCTTGGTGAACAAAGAATTCAGCTTTTTTAACAGATCACATTCACATTGAAATATTGTTGCTAAAATTATACAAGTTTCTTTACAGTTCAATTAATCACTGTTAAATTATTGTTTCATTTGCTCTTATGTTATTATTATTATTCACGATCAATATGCATAGCTTTCAATAACTGTTAAATAACAATTGCAGCTTTGGCGATATATCTGCTTCCACATAAATCTAGTCTGGGATTCGCGTTAATAACATAGGGTGAATGTATACAAATGTCTTCAAACTGTGTTTAAAACATCTGTCTAGTCCATCAATAATGGATCTTGATCGAATCTATCAGAGCAAACATAATGCAGAATCTCAAAAAATTACGTTAGAAAATACCTGGATCAAGTCAAAGTTCGGAATAAATTCCTAGCAAATCAAAACAAATCCGCTTTCTTCACTGAACCTGCTTCATAAAGCTTACTGCAGTATTCGAAAATCAACCTGAATACTGAAATTTCACTTTCGAGTGTATAACAGTCTTCTTAGTAGACTCACTGTAGTAAAAACTCCAAATTGAGTCTACCCAAACTCGAGTAATGTCATATGAAGGCATAAAACTAGTGTTCATTTACAATATAAATCAAACACGAAAAATGTCGAATCTTGAGTGACCTAAAGTTCCTCTTCTCTACATTAAATAAATTCCCCATAAAATGAACTTGAATTTACAGTAATCAAAAGAAAATTAAACTATAATACATTTAATTACAATGGGTGCATCCTTTTAGTAGAATCAAAACCCTGTCCAGAATAGAATCAGTCTTGACACTAGGATCAAACCTAAACTCCATTCTTAGACATTCTACGAAAAATCCTACATAAAAAACATGTGGCAGGGTGACAACGTTAGAATAAACATGCTTAGCTACGATTGAAGGTGGTTAATTCTGTACCTTAGATGATTCTTGTAGATCCCGAAAGAACACAGTCATGTCCTTTATGACTGTTCCCTCCATGTAAGCAATAGAGGTCTTCACTGTCCAGGAAAGCGAGAAACGAACCTGGATCTCCAGACATCTCCCATCCTGACTGAATGTTCCACTCTAATACCAACGACAGTTCCTTTCATCTTCGGATAACGTCCTACCAACCGCAGCACGCAGTGATGTCTATATCGGCTCGAACAACAAAGTTCACTGGCCTCGCGCAACCGGGTCATTTCTAAACACACTGTATTGCAATACAACAGCTGTGTTCACAGACACTCACCAGCACGGGCCGCAAGGCCTATAGCATCAAAATGAACGTGTCTTCGCCCGTACAGTGACACTCATGTCTGTATCGCCTAACCGCCCATGGTTAAGTCACTGAAGCACATAGCAGCCTTTCCTCTCGACATGAAATTGCTCAACATAATCTTGAGGTCACAGACATATAAGTTAGGCCCTGTATATAATGAAGTATATTCAATATCCAAGCACTCGTATTGAGAAATGCTTCTCAAATGGAGGTGCTAATCGTTCTAACAACACACACGAGATGAGTGTATCGATACGGCCAGTTCCAATGCGAAGAATGTCAACTGAATGAACATTATGTCTATATGCTTGTAAAAGCAAGTATCCACCTTTCACGAACACTATACGGCTGGCCTATAATGAACAGTTATCTAGCAAGACAAACTGCATTTTCATTTCGTTCGCAATGGCCTAATCGGTACTGAAACTGGAGTCCTTTCCGACACTAAGGAATCTCCCAGCTGTACAATGGTAGTACACTCTACTCAAAACGAACTTTCACTCACGGTTCACGTGATATTGCCCGCCGGTCACAGGTGTAACTCGATACATGTGTATTCGTGCGTTGTACAATCCAATCTAATCTCTCCGTTGTTCAAGCCAGCTCGCGACTGCGATGTCAACTACCGTCGCGCCACGAGTGCCCATAACTCGAACTGTTGAGATGCAAGTATCTTATTTCCGTGTTCCTAAGATTTCAATTATTTGAATGTAGTTAATAATCCAACACCTGCTATAATTGCAGTCATGTTTAAATACGCCAGAACGTATAAAAAACTTTTATTCCCATCCAAAGGGCATAATTTATCTCTTGTTGCTGGTCGATAAAATAATCAATACCCCTAACCAATCAGCTGTGACATCAGTACTTGCAACGCATGCGCCCCGCTTCTCTCGGCGTGACCGCTATCCAAAGTAAACTTGTGGGTCGCGAAACATATGATCCTGAATCGCCCTTCATGTTCACAAGTAATTACATATTACCTTCCCATTAAGGCATTCCAGTCATGAGAATGAGGGTACATATTCCTCTCGACATGATGCATAAAGTCGGAACAGACTTATATGTACACAGAAACATACCTCTCAAAATAATGGAACATCATTCTCATTTATTCATATTATCTTCTTGTAATATTTTCTAATGTTTTTCGCGTTAAAGCGCCCAATGGTTTCTCTCCCATCCAGACTAGTGACTTCGTAGCAATTATTACCAAAACACGAGATATGCGATGTGGGCCGTGGAAGACATAGGCAAATTTCGTGTACTTTTTCCTGAGCACATCTGCTTTCGTAGGTCTTCTTATCAAGACTAAGTCATTCCTATTGAACGGCGGACGATAGCGCTTATTTCTAATACGCTTCTGCCGTTTCTCAGCCACATTCATAAGATTTTCACGTACAGAGAGTATTCTTTCTTCCCTTGTTGGTTCTACATCTCTGTGAATATACAGTAGTTGGTGATCTCGCTCCATGCTCTGGTGGGTTTTGTATTGAAGTGCACAGTCATGGGCACATCTGAAATACTTTCGTGGTAAGTGGAGTTCATGCACTGTTCCATAAGTGGTACAAATTTAACCCAACTCGCATGATCTTCTGGGCAATATAAGCGTGCGTATTTGGAAATTTCGCCCATTATACGTTCCGAGACGTTTGACTCCGGGTAACGTATACTGGAGAATACGTGATTTATACCTAATATTTCCATGGCCGTCTCGAACTCCTGAGACGTGAACTGAGTTCCATGGTCAGACAACAGTGATTCGGGCTTCCCGACCTTAGGAAAAACTCTCTTTTCCAATCGACTCAGGACCTGTGTGACTGTGGCTTTCTGTATGGGATCAAGGGTCACGTACTTGGAATAAACATCGACAGTAACTAGGAGAAATTGATTTCCCCTAGCCCCCTTTGGACAAGGACCAAAGAGGTCCCATGCCTTCAGCTCTCTTGGCCTTGAAGGAATGATGACTCGAGGTTCCTCCTTAGATAAAGCTGAGGGGTATTTCCCTCATTGGCACTCCTGGCACGTCTTTATCACGTCTGCTACGGATTCTCTCATCCTGTTCCATGTGAAGGTTTCTAATAACGTTTTGAACGTTTTATCTAGCCCTCCATGTCCAGTGATGTTGTGAGCCAACCATATCAGACCCGAAGTTATCTTTGGAGGGACTATAATCCTCACTTTCGTCCTCTCCCTGTCGATATATTTACACACAGTATAATTGCATATCAGATACCTCACAGAACGCTTTCTGACCTGATGATAGCTCGGATCGGAGGCATCCATATACCCTTTCAAAAACCTGTACATAAGTCTAGTTGGGTTGTGTCTCTTCTGTGACACTGCTATCTTCTTTAGCTTTTCTAGGGTAGCCACATGTTCCCTCTCCAACTGTACAGTATTAATCTGGATATTGTTTGAAGGATTTCTTGAAAGGGCATCAGCTAACAGGTTGTCCTTACCAGGCTGGTGCACGATGGTGGCATTGAACTGTTGAAGAAACAATGTCCATCTCGTCAACCTCTCACTGGATAAGTCTGTTTTCAGCATAAACTGAAGCGCTCTGTGGTCAGTAACGATAACCACTTGATAACCCATCAATATCTTCTTCCATTTCTGCAAAGCAGAAATGAAAGCAAGTGCTTCCAATTCAGTAGTGAAGTAGTTTCGTTCATGGTTCTTCAACTTGCTACTATGAAAATCTAAGTAGTGTTTCTTGCCTTCGCTATCCTTCTGATAGAGCACTGCACTTATGCCTATTCTAGACGCATCAGATTCAATATAAAAAGTCTTGTCGAACTCCGGATATTCTAATTTAATACAATTCCTTAACATGTCCATAGCCGCTTCGAAAGTTTGGTTGGTTTCTTCTGTCCATTTCCATCGGTTATTCTTTTTAGGACTTCATAAAGATGTGCCATAGTCACTGAATATCCTGGACAATGGCTAGACAAAAATTGACACATGCCTAGGAATTCTCTTAATTGTTTGATCTTCATAGGCCTAGGGAATTGAGTGATCGCCTCAATTATTTTAGTATTAGGATGATAACCCTTATGGTCTATCGTGTGCCCCAGAAAATTTATGCACTCATGCATGAACCTACATTTATCGTAGTTCAACTTGATGTTAACCTGACGCAGATTGTCAAACAACTGTCTGAGATATCCTAGATGTTCCCGAGCGTCTGCTGATGATACGATGATGTCATCGATACAACAGATTACGTGTTCTTTCACAGCATCAGTCAGCTTGTCGTCGAGAGCTCGTATGAGTGCCAGGCCACTGTTAATCATTCCGAACGGGACCCTGCAAAACACATACGTGGTTTGATCGAAAAGGAAAGCAGTCTGTCTTCCTCAAGTTCAACTTGGTAAAATGACGCCGTGAGGTATAATACACTAAAACAAGCTTTTCCTTTAAACTTCTTTAGAAGTTCACGAATCTTGGGTGGTCGGTCTGTCTCTAAGAGTATTCTTGTGTTAATGTTCCGTGCATCGAGATATAATCGCAGTTGTCCATTCGCTTTCTTCACTACCGTGATCGGATTGAGGAATGAGGATGATTGTTTCTTAATAATACCTTCTTGCTCCATTTTCCTTATGATGACTTTGACTTCATCATAATATTTTTGCGGAATTGGGTACAACTTCGCCTGGTATGGAGAGTTGTCAATTAACCTTATCTGGTATTTAAAATCCTTAATAATTCCTGGTTTGTCGTCAAAAACGTCCTGATATTTCTCTATTAATTCTTTGAACTCCTGTTCAACGTCCTCGAATCCCTCGGCTTTGAGTGCATACTGCTCCCTCTCTTGCTCGACTTCATTGACTATGTTTTCTGGGATTTCCAATCTAGGGTGATCTTCATTAATTTTATCTATATCTTGTTCTTCTATTGCCACCTGATCTGTAGCATCTTCATGAAATTTGATTAGTCTTTTATTCATATCAATCACAGCTCTAGCTTTGATAATAAAGTCCATCCCAATGATTAAATCGAAATTGATGTTCCTCACCACGACGAATATATTCTCATATAGCTTGTTATTGATCCGGAATTTCATCAGAGCTTGAATTTTGCATTTCATCGACCTGTCTTTAAATATTCCTTTAACTTTCATAGAACACGCTGGCAGGATGGCAAAAGGATCTTCCTTTTTCAATCTTTCAAAGCAATCCTCACTTATGATCGAAATCATAGCCCCTGTATCAACTAAAGCTCTACATAGTTGCTCTCCTACTTGTACTTGGATCACCGGTAGGTCAGTAGGCCTTCCTTCCTCTCTCCCTCCTTCTTCATATAAGAGATCTTCGTCTGCTACGTTGAAAGTTTCATTTATAGTTATTTCATATGGAAGTGTCAAATTCTGAATTCCTACTTGCGTTTCGAGATCGGCGTTTTTTTTCCTTCGTCAGGAGTCTGTTCAATGCTCCCCTGACGACTAGTACTCGGTCTACTTTCTCGCTCATCAATCTCCTGATTTTCCCTCTCTTTTGAATTTTGTCGTCTATTATTTTTAGACTTTTCCTGCTCACTTCTGAGCCTTTGTTTCTCTCGATCTCATTCAAATTCCTCCGTCCAATAGTTTTGTATCTGCTATAACCAGTACGTGGTCTATAGTTGGGATTGTATGGTCTATCACGATACTTATTTCGATCATATTCATTATTCCGACGATAGAAATTCCTCTCTTCGTATTTTCGTGTCCAATGTTGTTCATTTCGTTCTGCGTATCGATCAATCTGATGATCGTCCCTTTGGTAATTGTTCCTATTCCACCCTGGTTTAACATAATTTCTGTTCTTAGGTTTGGCTTGGTCTGTTTGCTGTGTTCTGTCCATGACGATAGTATTCACGGATCTGTGTTCATGTCGATTGTTTCTTGCAACTGTGTGTGTCGTAACAGCACTCACATAGTCCAGACGTCTCAACAAATCGTCCATCGCGGCTAAACTAGTGATTCCGGATGAAATTATGTTCCTCCTTACGTCAACCGGAAACTGTCGAGATATCACCTCGATCAATTGTCCTTCAGTTAACGGAGGGTGTAAAAATCTTAATTTCGATAACTGACAAGAAAAATACTCAGAGTAACTGGTCGGACCAGTACTTGAGTACTTGCTCGAATAGATTTCGGAACGAACGTTATTCTGAACTTCTGTAGACCAAAAACGATTGATAAACGCTTCGGCAAACTCCTCGAAGTCGTTGAACGTGTATCTAAACGCTCTGTGCCACTGAAGCGGTGCATCGGAAAGAAAACGCTCTACCACTCGTAGTTGTCTTTCCCTTGGCACGTGAGATTCAGTAAAATAATCACGCATACTTCTTATGAACTCTATAGGTGTCGTCCCATCAAGATTATTGAAACGACGAGTCTTATCCTCAAAATTCCTAATAATCGTAATGTGGCCTGCCCCCATTAGATGTGTTCAGATTGTAGGCTCCTGTTCCTGTATGTGTCATCGGTGATGTGTATGTTTGGACACGTGGATTAGCTGAGATAAAATTTGGATTAATTTGATACTGTGGACTACTATTTGCCATAGGAGTTGGATATTTATCACCTCCTTCCCTTCCATGCGAAGTGAGATTAATCTCCTTAATCGTGGTTTGGAAATCTGCGATCCAATTTACCCTTAACTTATCCAGATCTATACCGTCCCCAACTGTTAAACTCTGAAGTTGATCTCTGATTTGGTTGATTTCCGAAGTCTTTTTCTCACGCAATTCAATTAATTCCGTTTTGCCTTGATCAAATTTTACCTCTAAAATCTGAATTCTATCCTCCATGCTATCATGGTTTATAGTTTGATTGGACTGAATAACATTCAACCTTTTTATCAGGTCCTCCCTTACATCTGTGATTTCCTTGCTAGATCTAATTTCACCTTCTACAATGTTCTTATTGACCTCTAATTTGAAGTCTTTAAAGTAGTCTTCATTTATTTTAGTAATCTCTTGCCTTAAAGTGACTACATTCTCGTTTATGATTCCATTTATATCGACATCAAAGTCGTCTTTATTAAGTTTATTGTGGTCCCTAACTTGTGTTTGCAACAACAATAACTCTTCTTTTAAGTTTTCTAAAGGTGCTTGGGTGTGAATTGTGTCATTTGACACTTGTAATTGAAGAGCTTCAATATTATTTTTAGATTCTCTCTTATTATTGGATAATTCTAATCGCATTTCTAATTGAAAATCTTTATTGGATTGTTCAGCTTCATTCAACTGGACCTGTAAAAATTTCTGACTGGCATCTACTATGTCTATCTTGGTTTGTATATTTGACTGTGTAGATTGCATCAGATTCTGGGTAGATTGCATATGGCTTCGTGTTGATTCAATTTCAAGTAACTTTGATTCTGTTTTATCTAGGCTAGTTTTAATTTCGCCTAGTTCTGTTTCAAAATTATCCTGGCTAGTTTTAATTTTACATAGTTCTGTTTCAAGATTATCCTGTCTAGTTTTAATTTCACCTAGTTCTGTTTCAAGATTATCCTGGCTAAGTTTAACACAATCCTGACTGAATTTAATGCTATCCTGGCTAGTTTTAATTTTACCTAATTCACGTTGATGGTTATCTTGACTAGATTCATCTTTACCTATTTTCAATTGAAGCTCATCAACTGTGGATTGAAGTTTATTACCGCATAATTCTAGCTTCATTTGTCCAGTTTGAACTGCGCCTAAGTCCATTTGTACTTTATAAATATCTGTATGGGCTTGTTTTACGTCCACTTGGACCTCATATACTATTCCATCTACCCTATTCACTTTGGTATCTACTCTTTTAGATCTATTTTGTATTTCCTTTAATGTGCCTTGGATGCCCGTAATATCTTGCCTGAGACTCTCGGCAACTACATCTTGTATAAGACTTTTACTTGTATTTGTCCAATGCTCATGTATGGCATCGATTTTATTTTGTAGCATACTGTATAACGACTTAAGTTCCACTACCTCCTCTTCTCCAGACATGGTATAATTAATATAATACACTAAAGACAAACAACATGAGTATCACTATAACTAAGCAAAGCACGAACATTCCAATGAAATCCACTGCGACATGGGAATTTATTTAACGTATTGCATTACCTTATAACTAGGCTAACTTAAACATAACTAATAATAAAGTCAGCTATAAATATGAAATTTTCCACTCCTAAACGTGTGATGCTTTATATCGACGATAATAATATTAAAGATCCTAATTTGACCATAATTTAAATGAATAAAATTCCTCCTAAATTACAATGAGTTCAAATATGCTCATCAGCCGGATTTAACTACACCAAGCACTGTGTATGCAGCTCAAACGTGAACTACATCAAATGCCCCAGTCGACCAAACACGTCAGTAAAGATTCCGTAGTATTCCTTTCACTGTTCATGTTCTAATCGTATATTTATTACAAACTAGTGTAGCATCACTATTAATAAAAAGAAAATCTATAAATGGTTGCGTATCTACATGTATGCCATGCAAATTGAGTGTTCTCATATACGCTTTGTGCACAAGTGAATTCCGACATCTTTTTCTAAAAATGTCAGTACACCATTACTTTCTGACGTTCATTCAAAGAATTCGCAATGATCGATGTAATGGCGTCAGAGTATACTCGTTCATGACACCTTCCAAGTGTTTGACAGCGATGTCAGACACTAGCATGTAATGGCGTCATTTAACCGGCCTATAGAACCATCATGGATTATGACATCTCTGTCTAAGTCCTTATACGCTATGGCTCTCTCTCTGGTATTCCAGTTATATCTCATCCAAACATTGGTCTCAAAAAAACATGGAATGTTATGGTACTCCAGTAAATTCTAGCCCCTGAACGTTGGAAGCCATAATTATATGTACCCGAAATACCTACCATCAGCATGTTGGAATCCCACGAAGACAACTGGATCGTAGAGCCTGGAAACCCCGGCTAGAATATTTGCCAGATTCTACCCAACATAAGACGAGGAAATGGGGTACAGGACTTCATAACTGAGACTACGTTAAGGAAAACCATGGTGAACGACATAAGAAAGCTCAAAAGCACAATAATAACGATGAACGCAATCTCTGGTGTGTGGGAAAACCACCGAAATACCCACCGCTGGCCTTCTTAACGTGTTCTCTTATCGTTTCTATAAAGTACCACACTTCGAAGATTTTAAATTGATCAAAAAAATATTCAGGAAAGGAATATATAGTGTAAGTCACTATATTATAATTTAAGTCAGAGTGCCCAACTTCCATCCGAAGATTCATGAACATGGGAGAAAAATGCCAGCCCCCACATTCATCAATGTTATTGACTGCATTTTACCCAAATATGAGTGAACACAAATCATTTACATGGTTCAACAGAAATGTTGACAACAATTGAAACATTTAAATAGAAACCCTGAAAATGTTCATATTTACAAGACATACATCAATTTATACCCTGAAAAAATAATTATTTAAAGCTATAATACAAATGTACAGTCATTTTGTAACACCTTATTAGTGTTTTTTTAATAGGATTCAGAAGTGACATCTTCCATGTGTTTTATTATATTTGTATTTGCTGTGTTTTTCTGATTTTATTTATCTCTTCTGACCAAGCGATAAAGCTAAGTTAAAAATTAACTTCTTTAATTTAATTTTTACATCCCTTTAAATGAACTGTCCTCACCAGACCGGAATTAGACATTGTTATAACGCCTGTTAAGCATTGCATTGATACAAATGTTCGAAAATTTTACCAGGTAGGTTTAATTCAACATGCCTAAAATGCATGATTTCCACAACAGATTATTTACTTGAACTGATACTGAAATAAACTGCCCTAATTTCACAATCTATCTGAGTGGATTACTTTTCATACTACAACTTGGAATATCCCATTGAATACCCTTTTAATAATCAAGGACATTAGCCTTTACATGGCTTTGCCATTAAATATCATGCTACACTAAGCATTCATATCGTTTATATTATCAGGCACTACTACTATACTTTTAGCGCTTCAATTAATCATCTTTCTTGGTGAACAAAGAATTCGGCTTATTTAACAGATCACATTCACAATGAAATATTGTTGCTAAATATATACAAGTTTCTTTACAGTTCAATTAATCACTGTTAAATTATTGTTTCATTTGCTCTTATGTTATTATTATTCACGATCAATATGCATAGCTTTCAATAACTGTTAAATAACATTTGCAGCTTTGGCGATATATCTGCTTCTACATAAATCTAGTCTGGGATTCGCGTTAATAACATAGGGTGAATGTATACAAATGTCTTCAAACTGTGTTTAAAACATCTGTCTAGTCCATCAATAATGGATCTTGATCGAATCTATCAAAGCAAACGTAATACAGAATCTCAAAAAAAAAAAACGTTAGAAAGTACCTGGATCAAGTCAAAGTTCGGAATAAATTCCTAGCAAATCAAAACAAATCCGCTTTCTTCACTGAACCTGCTTCATAAAGCTTACTGCAGTATTCGAAAATCAACCTGAATACTGAAATTTCACTTTCGAGTGTATAACAGTCTTCTTAGTAGACTCACTGTAGTAGAAACTCCAAATTGAGTCTACCCAAACTCGAGTAATGTCATATGAAGGCATAAAACTAGTGTTCATTTACAATATAAATCAAACACGAAAAATGTCGAATCTTGAGTGGCCTAAAGTTCCTCTTCTCTACATTAAATAAATTCCCCATAAAATGAACTTGAATTTACAGTAATCAAAAGAAAATTAAACTATAATACATTTAATTACAATGGGTGCATCCTTTTAGTAGAATCAAAACCCTGTCCAGAATAGAATCAGTCTTGACACTAGGATCAAACCTACACTCCATTCTTAGACATTCTACGAAAAATCCTATATAAAAAACATGTGGCAGGGTGACAACGTTAGAATAAACATGCTTAGCTACGATTGAAGGTGGTTAATTCTGTACCTTAGATGATTCTTGTAGATCCCGAAAGAACACAGTCATGTCCTTTATGACTGTTCCCTCCATGTAAGCAATAGAGGTCTTCACTGTCCAGGAAAGCGAGAAACGAACCTGGATCTCCAGACATCTCCCATCCTGACTGAATGTTCCACTCTAATACCAACGACAGTTCCTTTCATCTTCGGATAACGTCCTACCAACCGCAGCACGCAGTGATGTCTATATCGGCTCGAACAACAAAGTTCACTGGCCTCGCGCAACCGGGTCATTTCTAAACACACTGTATTGCAATACAACAGCTGTGTTCACAGACACTCACCAGCACGGGCCGCAAGGCCTATAGCATCAAAATGAACGTGTCTTCGCCCGTACAGTGACACTCATGTCTGTATCGCCTAACCGCCCATGGTTAAGTCACTGAAGCACATAGCAGCCTTTCCTCTCGACATGAAATTGCTCAACATAATCTTGAGGTCACAGACATATAAGTTAGGCCCCGTATATAATGAAGTATATTCAATATCCAAGCACTCGTATTGAGAAATGCTTCTCAAATGGAGGTGCTAATCGTTCTAACAACACACACGAGATGAGTGTATCGATACGGCCAGTTCCAATGCGAAGAATGTCAACTGAATGAACATTATGTCTATATGCTTGTAAAAGCAAGTATCCACCTTTCACGAACACTATACGGCTGGCCTATAATGAACAGTTATCTAGCAAGACAAACTGCATTTTCATTTCGTTCGCAATGGCCTAATCGGTACTGAAACTGGAGTCCTTTCCGACACTAAGGAATCTCCCAGCTGTACAATGGTAGTACACTCTACTCAAAACGAACTTTCACTCACGGTTCACGTGATATTGCCCGCCGGTCACAGGTGTAACTCGATACATGTGTATTCGTGCGTTGTACAATCCAATCTAATCTCTCCGTTGTTCAAGCCAGCTCGCGACTGCGATGTCAACTACCGTCGCGCCACGAGTGCCCATAACTCGAACTGTTGAGATGCAAGTATCTTATTTCCGTGTTCCTAAGATTTCAATTATTTGAATGTAGTTAATAATCCAACACCTGCTATAATTGCAGTCATGTTTAAATACGCCAGAACGTATAAAAAACTTTTATTCCCATCCAATGGGCATAATTTATCTCTTGTTGCTGGTCGATAAAATAATCAATACCCCTAACCAATCAGCTGTGACATCAGTACTTGCAACGCATGCACCCTGCCTCTCTCGGCGTGACCGATATCCAAAGTAAACTTGTGGGTCGCGAAACATATGATCCTGAATCGCCCTTCATGTTCACAAGTAATTACATATTACCTTCCCATAAAGGCATTACAGTCATGAGAATGAGGGTACAGTACCGATCAGGTTGCAGCTGTCCGGATCAGATCATCAGTCTGAAATGGATAATGAAATATCATAGAATGAGACAAAAGGATTTGGTCATTACTTTTGTAGATTTTAAGAAAGCTTATGACAGTATCCATCGAGGGTCATTACTTAACATCCTTAGGGAATTTGGGTTACATCAAAAGCAGATGACCTCGCAGTTCCGCCCCTTAAAACAACAATAACTAACTAAAAGCTTATCAACCTAATCGGCGTTACTTTGAAAGATACTAAATCAAAGTTTAAATTTCGAGGAGCCTTGTCTGATCCATTTGATATCCGGACTGAACTTCGACAGGGAGATGGTCTATCACCGTTATTATTTAATTGTGTTCTTGAAAAGATCATGCGTGACTGGAACAAAACTTGTCCTCCAAATGTCAAGATTGGTACTAATATAAAGTTGAAGTGCTTGGCTTTGGCGGATGACCTTGCACTGATTGAACCAGTATAGATGAGGCTAAATACCAAATTGAAGAACTTGGGTCTATTGCAGCAAACGTAGGACTTCAAATTTCATTTGAAAAGACTAAATAATGGCATCCTTTGATGTGGAAACATAAGCTATTACATTGATTAACAATAAAGAAATTAAAGTTGTACATAAATTTAAATATTTAGGGGAGATTGTAACATGGAATTTGAATGAGAAAGCGTCAATAGAAAATAGAACAACAATGTTAAGACAAGCGCAAAATATTACTTGGTCTAGTTACAAAAAAAAACACTCTCCATAAATGCCAAATTACGACATTACGAATCAGTTATTAAACCGGAAGCGATATATGCTTGTGAAACACTTTTCAAGTTAAACACTCGATCAGTTACTGACACATTACAGAAGACTGATAGAAGAATTCTCAGAACTATAATTAATAAAAAACATCAGGTGGATGGTCAATGGCGTCTATTACCAAACGAAGTGGTTTATAAAGAAATTGAGTCTATAGTCGATAGTATGCGAAAAAGGCGAATTGCTATTTTTTGTCATATCTCACGCCTGCCGGATGCCAGACAATTAAAAGTATTATTTAATTATTTTTTCAAAAGTAAAACAAAGAACTCTTGGTTTATGGAAATTCAAAATGATCTGGATGAACTCGGCTTGACAATGTCCCAAATTGCTAACAAAGATGAGAGGAATATCTTGAAAAACAAGAACATCCGACTTCCCTTGAAAACCTTTACCCGCAAAACTTACACCATAAGCGATGCAAGGAGAGCGGCAAGGTCGACTAGAATGAAAATGTTTTGGGAAAAGAAGAAAAATAAAAAGCTGAATATTTAATATTGTTTTTGAGACATGTATATCTATATACTTGTTTTGGTTAAGTGCTCCAATGAGGGCGTAACATATGTAAATAAATAAATATGCAGAAGGCCCAATAAGTTGGGAAAGTAAGAAACAGCCAGTTGTGGGACTGTCTAGCACTGAAGCAGAATACATAGGTCTGACTTTAGCATATAAAGAAGCTCTGTTCCTTAGAGGTTTCTTCTTTGAGTTGTGTAAGAGGGGAGGTCCAATTCAGTTATGTAATGACAGTCAGAGTGCCCAGAGGTTGGCTGAGAATGAAGGTTTTCATCAGAGAACAAAGCACATAGATGTGCGCTATCATTTCATTAGGGACATCTTAAAGAAATGCAAAGTAAAGTTGTCCTATATGTCTACTGCTGAAATGATTGCTGATGTATTGTCAAAAGGTCTGCCAATTCATGGTCATGTGAAATGTGTTACTGGCATTGGTTTGTCCTAAGTGCAGGATAATGCAGCATTGCTCGATTAAGGAAGAGTGTTGAAGAGAATGAATATTTCTCGTACTTTCTAATCTCGCTCGCATGTAAATATCGTTTGTCTTTTGTCAAATGTATATTCTTTGGCTTTATGTTCTTTGCCTTTTGTATGTACTCTGAATCCTGTTTCACAGTGTTCTTGTTCAATAAAATCTAAGTCAACATGTGTTCGTGTATTTTAATCCATTCATCCCGTGTTTAACTAATACAATAGAAACCTATGCATAGCTCAAGTAGTTTCAATAGTTTTCACATACACAAAGTACACGATCACCATATGCTGTTTTCAATTTCCGAATCTTGATAATGCGGAATGGAATATGCGTTGGCAATTCGCTGAGCTTCTTTGTCTCTAAGCCACATGCTTGTCCCACAGAATTCAAAACATTCATTGTAGTAGTCTATAAACAAAATAAAAGCTTATCTATTACACTCTAAAACAGCTTTAATAATATTGTGCAATTAGGTATTTTGCACTATGCATTGCTAATAAATTATACTATTTATGCAAGAAAAGCCCTAAGTGTAGCAGATACTACTTTTCTGCATATAGCTATCATGTGTCCACAAGGTAAAAATACAACACCTAATTCATCTTGATAACAAATTTTACATAATTGTTGGTCACACTTTTGTATCTGTTCGTGAGACAAGTCTCTTTTTCAGCCTCATGTATTTGCTCTGCGTGTTCTAGCTCTAAAGGCACTTTTATGTCTTGTGCTGCAATTACGTTTTCTTGACGAATAGTGTTCACAAATTCCTGACCTTTAAGCAACACCATGTATTTACAGTTAGGTGACAAACAAGCGTGTTCCAAAAAAGGGTCATCAGTCATTTGCCAATCTTTTAAAGCAAATCCACAATGAAAACGTATTGTTTTATCCCCGACACCAGTATGAAAAAATCCAGCTTCACATAGCTGTTTTGTAAGGTGTTTTAATATTAATGGCCAAACATTCTTTTGAGATTCTAAACGTTTTTCAACAGACCTGTTCTCTGGGCGTCTTAGTGCTATAGCCTTGCAAAATCCCAATTTTTCAAAAGCACGTGCCAACTCAACACTGTCTATGGCATATGGACCACATATATCGACACTACCGTTGTCTGGTAATACATCATTATTATTATTATTTATTTGAGATTCAGCAACGTAAGTAGTGGCCAAGGGCCTTGTGGTTCGGTAAAATGGATACACTGTTATGTTACCCACTTGTTTTCCAAGCATGTAAGGACAACAAGGAGACCATCGCAAATGGTCTCTAAAGGGATCATCCCCGTCTTCCCAGTGTGAAAGTTCAATACGACAAAACACACAGCGCACAACAACTTCTCGGTTCAAGTAATAGAAACCAGCTCCAGCAAGTTTATGTGCCAACATAAAGCCTACAGGCCAGGATTCAAATGTTAACCAACGATCGTTTTCTGATTTTAAAATTAACCCACGTGGTAAACGGACTTGCTCACTTGTTATATTTGGTACTAACGCCATGTGTTACAGTAAAACTTTTTTATATTGCAAGTTATCTACGTTGCACAAGAGCACAGAGTATTTTAAAGCACAATGTATGCTTGTTCACTGTCTGTTCACTACGTTAATGGCGCATGACCACACCTAAAAACAAACAAAATAACCCATCACTCAATCAATCAATCAATCAATCAATCAAACATCAATACTTGTAAATAAAACTTTAATGTTAATTTACATTAAATAAAAAAACACCATAAAAATTAATGATAAACTGTATGTCGGCACTACCAGTAACCCATGTACTTATTTTCATTTTTATAAAGCTGCAGTCATTTACACCCCCTTTTAACCAATATATAAACAAAAATGAATGTCATGTCAGTTTGTTCAGATTATCATGTTCAAACCTGTCGATATTCGTTGAGTCCATAGGGAACCACCCATAAATTATATTTAAATTTTTGTTTTTAGAAAATCCAATATGGCCGTGTATTTTTCCCGGTCAACAACCAATATGGTCTTGTACCGTGTAAATATAATAAAATCGGGGTATCCGCCTGATCAATACACAAAATTTATATACAGGTCTATATTAAAACCATTTGGTACATGTTTCTGGGCCTATTATGATGGCCCCTTCATCAGCCAGTAACATACAGATTATCAGTATAATCATAGGATACATTGATAAAAGGTAAAACCAACATGTAAAAAGAATGGATGAAATTGGAACATAATCATAAAAAGATGATGTGGTGATAAACAAGAAGTTCCGTGACGAACAAAAGAGCCTACTTTTCTTAAAATTTAAGATTCATGCCAATGCTTAATCTATATGGATCTATCTAGAATAATGACGAAATTAAGTTGGTAATATCGAAATTTCTAATTTGTTCGAAATTCTGTATACCTGGCATAATGTAGCCTAATAGAGAACTACAGTTGGCAGCCCTAGTTACTGAATATATTCTTAGGTCCATCTCTTAAGGTACAGAATACAAAATTTGGTTGACGTCCAATGGATATCATGGACGTTACATGCAGTTAAGCATTGGATCCAACAGTGCGCGAAAAATCATGTTGGCAACAATGACATACATGTATTGGTCAGAAATAATCTGAAATAACATGATCTATTGTTTTGTCAATTTTGATTGAAATCCATTAGTTAATATAGAAGTTGCATGCATTTTAAAAATGGACTTATCAGCAGGCTTAGAATCATGATGGCAGCACTGGCATATATTAGTTACTCCAAATTAATCTAGAATGCCAGGTACTATACGTGTGCAAAGTTTAGAGCTATTGGCTGTAACGGTCTCGCTTTGCTCCACGTTGAGCGTACAAATGATACGTTTTGACTGGTCCTTACTGTTTGGTGATAAATGTAACTGTTTACCTTTGCCTAAGCTATGTTGTTTTAATGGGCGCCAAGACCTCAACGCAATGTTGAAATCTAAATTTGTATTTAACAACGTCTATCTCTGGTAGAACACCTTCAAGAATCTATTCACTCAGATCGTGGTATGATTTGATCATTAACCCAACAAACAATTGTATCAGGAGAAGGAATTGGTCTATATCTAATGCTACCTACTGAAAGCAAAGATTGCATGGTTAAAAGAAATGAATTTATTATATATAACAAGTATTGCAAAATTAATAATAATAATAAGTTTAAAATTTAAATTGGAGCGTTGCGATTTTAATATTACCGATAGAGAATTACGTGAGAACGGAGTCTGATAGATTATTGATTTTACTCTTATTCCCAAGCTATGAAGTTACTGAAATATTGAGTATAAAACAATGAGAAACGAGAGATTGAGTAATTCTGCGTCATTCGCGCTTACCACTGGAAATTGCCGAAGCATTTCCCTCGTACTGGATGTCGTCATCTTCTTCGATATTTGATGATATACTTGTAGATTTGGTGACTTTATGGTCCGAACATCGGAGCCATACACTCGTACAACCACACTGGTTAAGTTTTACAAAGATAGTCCTCCACTCCACGGAACATCGGAGCGACTCACACGTGCAACCGTACTGGTCAAGTCTTACACAGATTGTCCTTTATTCCACGGCGCGCCAAACGATATATGCTCTCGTCGGCTTCCCACTCCAGTGCCGACTTCCAGCTTACGTGGTCTCCACTGATTGGCTGCTCCCCACGCGCTACTTCCCCACCTCTGGCTCATTACACTCGGCGGGAGGGTGAAGTCGATTGCCGTTCCCTACTATCCGCCTTTTCTTGACGCTGCGACCCAGGCTTGCGTAATGCTCCTTGACAAGAATCAGCCTGTATCTGAATTCCCAGTGAGTCATGTCTCTCATAATACCCTAACTGACGAAACTCCGTAAAATTCCGCAATCACATAATTTTCTATGATAATGTCGTTCGTAATAATTTGCTTGATACTGTTTTCTAACACATAGAAAACCTATCTGTATGCTTATAATTTTATAAAAATGCTCCGAAAATACCTTAATAATAATAATAATAATAATAATAATAATGTTACGGCTGTGAGTTTGTGTCATCGCTCGCCGCATGAGTCACAACTGCCCCAGGCCTGGGCTGTGCCCTGCCTCCTGTATTGCGCGCGCCTTATGCAACAGGCTACTAGGAGAAAGGGATAGTCCAGAATATTCGTGACTGGACCAGCGATGGAAACCTCGAGAAGCCGTGGACCCTGGATGGATCTAGAAGCATTTATTGAGTCACCGGCCTGCTATATAAGCGCGACCTGTCAAGCAGTGGTTGTTGTGTGTTTTACGAGCGAGTGCGAGCACGTATCCTGAGCGACAGAAGTGTGGAGACTTGCGAAACCGACTAGTGAAGCCGATTCTCGTGACAGCGAAGGGAGTGAGGAGCTTACAGGGGACTGCCTGTGTTTTGAGCGAGTGTGCTTACTTAGTGCGAAGAGAAGTCATTGTGGTGAGTTGCAAAACAGTGAGTGACAGAGCTAGTGCAGCTATTTCCAGCCAGCGTACGGGGCCACCTCATTACGAGGGATTAACTGCGGTCTGTTGACAAGTGAAAGGGGAAGTATTCTCGACTTGAGGAAACTGGAGTAAGGTAATAATTGCTATTTGCTGTTGAGTAGTGTATATTTCTGGCCACAATAAAGTTAATTATTTCTTTAAAGCAGTAATTGGTGTTGTGCTTCCTACCCACCGTAATCCAGTTAACAAAAGTGCCACTAGGGGGGTGGCACGTAACAACTGGTGTCAGAAGCTGGATTACGAACTCAAGCACAACACCTGACGGTCCTGGTTTCAAAACCCGAGCAGGTCATTTTCTCTAATTTTCCTGTGAGTGCATGCCCTTTACAAGGCAAACAACAAAAATGGAGGCGCAATTGGCAGCATTGCTAGAAAAGTTAAATGGCATAGAAGACGGCCAGAAGAATTTCACCAAGGACCTAACTGCCAAAATGGAAGACGGCCCGAAGAAGATGGAGGATGGCCAGAAGAAGATGGAGGATGGCCAGAAGAAGATGGAGGATGGCCAGAAGAAGTTAGCAGAGGACCTGAAGGACAGCCAAAATAAGTTAGCAGAGGACCTAACAGCCGAATTTCTGGATGGCCAGAAAAATCTGGAAGAGTGTCTGCTGACGAAATTAGAGGAGAGCCAAAGGAAATTAGAAGAGGGCCTACGTGATGAAGTCGCAGCAGTGGAAAAGAAGTTCGACGCCTTACAAGTGGAAGTTGCCGAGCTGCGCCAACGCCCGCTGATGGGGGTGGAGGAGAAATTCAACGCCTTACAAGTGGAAGTTGCCGAGCTATGCCAACGCCCGCTGATGGGGGTGGAGGAGAAATTCAACGCCTTACAAAAGGAAGTTGCCGAGCTGCGCCAACGCCCACTGACGGGGGGTGAAAGAGGAATTCAACGCTCTACGAGAGGAAGTTGCCGAGCTGCGCCAACGCCCGCCCACCGTTACACCGGGAATATCAGGAACGGGACATAGCAGAGTGACGCCCCCAACCTTCGACGGAAAGGTCCTGTGGAGCACCTACTTACGTCAGTTCGAGGCAGCCTGTTCCATAAATAACTGGAACAACACAGAAAAGGCTACAGCTCTCACTGTAGCGCTGAGAGGCGACGCCCTTAACGTCCTTCAGGCCATCCCGACTGGATCCCAGGACTACGCTTCATTGATCGCCCATACGGAGTCCCGATATGGAGATAGCCATCTTCAGCAGGCCTACCAGATGCAGCTCCGGACCCGGGTACAGAAGAACGCGGAAACCCTGCAGGAGTTCGAAATGGACATCGCACGCCT
The DNA here is from genome assembly GCA_946902985.2 of Meconema thalassinum. NCBI lineage: Eukaryota > Metazoa > Arthropoda > Insecta > Orthoptera > Tettigoniidae > Meconema > Meconema thalassinum. The sequence continues at coordinate 1,940,394,198 of OX336388.2, read as the reverse complement.
CGTAAGGCTCGCCTACCCAACAGCGCCGGCCGACTTTCTGGAGCAGATAGCGACGCAGACTTTCACCGACGGGCTACGGGACTCGGACACTCAGCAGGCGCTGCGACTCGCGAGCAATAAGACCCTGGCAGATGCGCAGAGCCACGCACTTGAATTCGAGACGGCAAAACAGGCATCTAGAATGCACGCGCGGGTGCGTCAAGTGGACGTCGACGAACCAGCAAAAACCAACGAGACCAAGCCCCTGGCCGACGAATTGATGGAGGCGCTAAGCCGTTTCTTCGATAGTCGCGGCACCACCAGCAACGACACAGCCGGAAGACAACCGGAGAGGCGGCCCGGAAGAGGACTACCGACCTGCTGGACCTGCGGTAAGAAAGACCACCTGAGCAAGGACTGCGGTGATCGCCGCCGCCGAGGGTATCCGACGGGAAATCAGTCGTCTGAAAACCGCGCGGCCCAGGGAAACGAGTATTAGCCAGCCTTGGGGGCAAAGGTTGGCTTGTGACAGTCGTCAAGCCCCGGCAGTCCATGTGCGTGTGACGAAGTTACGGAGGGACAATAGCAGCCTGATGGTCGACGGAGTCATCAACGGAGTGAGCTGGCCCATGCTGATCGACACGGGAGCATCGAAGACCATCGTCAATCCCACTGTGATCCCGAAGTGGAGAGTGCAACCCACACAAAGGAACCTCCAGCTAATAACCGTGACCGGAGAGACCGCACCGGTACATGGCGAAGCATCACTGGAGTTCGTCATTGGTCGACGGGTGATAAAGCATCTAGTGCTTGTGGCTGACGTATCAAACGAAGTGATCATCGGGCTGGACTTCCTGGACCAGAACAACATCATCTTGGACCTGAGTACCAACACTCTGCACTTCGGAGGTGAGGAACTTGCTTTGCAACCGGCGCACAAGTCCATCGCCGCACGACGAGTAAGGCTGAGACAGGACGTCATCGTTCCCGCCAGGACGGAAGTCAGCGCTGCCGTAATTGTCGACGGAACAGCTGAGGGAGTGGCGGCTGTCATCGAGCCAAAATATGAGGACATCCAGACAAAAGGATTGCTAGTTGCCAAGACTCTCATCAACACGGCGTCTCGGCCGTACGTCCGCCTGTCCAACCTGAACGACTACGACATTACGGTTCACCGGGACACCAACCTAGGAGTCTGCGAGCCCGTTACCTGGATTGCCCGCATCACAGACACGACGGACGGACACCTGCAGACGGACAACCCAAGAAGACGCGCCCTGCCAGAAGAACTAAAGAAGCTGTACCAAGGATCCCAGGACCATTTAGACGAAGAGCAATCACGCCAACTTCAGGACCTGCTACGCGAATTCCAGGATGTCTTCTCCGTGGGGAGCAAAGACTTCGGCAGGACAAGCTTGGTCCAGCACAGAATCGACGTTGGGGACAGCGCACCGATTAGGGCCCCATTCCAACGTGTCCCGCTCGCCAAGCAAGCCGAAGTCGACCGGATGGTAGAAGAGATGAAGGAGCAAGGGGTGATCGAGCCATCACATAGTCCTTGGAGTTCTCCGGTCGTGCTAGTGAAGAAGAAGGACGGTTCCACCAGGTTCTGCGTGGACTACAAGCGGGTGAACGACGTCACGAAGAAAGACAGCTACCCTCTACCCCGGATCGACGACACGCTGGACACCATATCAGGATCAAGATGGTTCTCCACCTTGGATTTGAAGAGTGGCTAGTGGTAGGTGGAGGTCCACCCTAAGGACCGCGAGAAAACGGCGTTCTCTGTGGGCAGCGGGCTCTGGCAGTTCACCGTCATGCCATTCGGTCTGTGCAACGCCCCTGCGACCTTCGAAAGGCTAATGGAGTCCATTCTGAGGGGACTACAATGGAAGACCTGCCTGGTCTACCTTGACGACGTCATCGTTCTGGGAAAAAGCTTCGAGGAGCACTACTGCAACCTGAAGGAGATCTTGATGAAGCTACGGGCTGCCCAGCTGAAGTTGAGCCCCAAGAAATGTCAGCTCTTCCAGAAGCAGGTCCAGTACCTTGGGAATATCGTCTCCGAAGAAGGGGTGCGCACCGGCCAAGAGAAGACCGCAGCTGTGAGGGAGTGGCCAGTTCCGAAGGACAAGTCCCAACTACGAAGCTTCCTGGGACTCTGCACTTATTACCGTCGCTGCGTGAGAGGATTCACCGACATCGCCAAACCTTTACATCGACTGACTGAGAAGGTCCAACTCTTCACGTGGACAGCAGAATGCCACAGTGCCTTCGAACAACTCAAGCAGGCTCTGTGCACCGCGCCTATTTTGGCCTACTCCAGACCTGGAACAAGGTTCATCGTCGATACTGATGCCAGCGACTTTGGCATAGGGGGAATCCTGTCGCAAGTAGTGGATGGCGAGGAAAGAGTAGTGGCCTACTTCAGCAAGGCCTTGTCAAAGCCAGAAAGGAACTACTGCGTCACCAGGAAGGAGTTGTTCGCCATCGTGAAGACCATTGAACACTTCCACAAGTACCTGTACGGGCAAGAATTTCTCATCAGGACCGACCATGCATCCCTGCGGTGGCTCCTGAACTTCAAGCAGCCCGAGGGTCAACTCGCGCGGTGGTTAGAGAGGCTTCAACAGTACAACTTTGAGATTCAGCACAGGAAAGGCCAACTGCATTCTAACGCCGACGCCCTGTCACGAAGACCGTGCCCCGAAGACTGCACCTTCTGTACTAGAAGGGAGGAGAACACCGGGACACAGTGCCGAAGTACTACCGTGGAACTTCAAGGGAGCTGGAGCCGCGAATCTTTCACGCAGGCACAAGCAGAAGATGATGACCTGGGACTGATAGCCGAATGGAAGAGGGCCTGTGTCCCCAGACCCGGGTGGAACATTGTGAGTGACTGCAGCCCCAAGTTTAAGTCCTATTGGGCGCAGTGGGACTCGCTGGTTGTGAGGGATGGCCTCATATGCCGTACCTGGGAGAGCACCGACGGGAAGTCATCTCGGGAACAAGTCGTCGTTCCAAAGGCTATGACGGAGGAAGTCCTGAAGGAAGTTCATGGAGGATCATCTGGTGGACACCTAGGGATAAAGAAGACCCTGGAGAAGCTGAGAGAGCGGTTCTACTGGATCGGATGCCGAACAGACGTGGAGAACCACTGCGCGAGGTGCCACGATTGCGCTGCCAGCAAGGGCCCAGGACGAAGACGACGGGGTCCACTGAAGACCTACAACGTGGGTGGCCCCATGGAGAGAGTGGGCATCGATGTTGCTGGGCCATTCCCGTTAAGCGAGGCAGGGAACCGCTACATATTAGTCGTCAGCGACTACTTTACCAAATGGCCGGAGGCGTATGCGCTCCCTAACCAAGAAGCCGCGACGATTGCAGAGACCCTGGTGAAGGAATTCGTCAGCCGGTACGGAGTACCCCTGGAGCTGCACTCCGACCAAGGGAGTAACTTCGAGTCGCAGATGTTCCAGAACCTATGCCAGCTGCTGAGAATCCGGAAGACAAGGACAAAGCCGCTACACCCTCAGTCCGACGGGATGGTAGAGCGATTCAACCGCACCATCGAGAACCATCTCCGAATAGTTGTCAGCGAGCACCAGAGGGATTGGGACAAGCATCTTCCACTATTTCTCCTGGCTTACCGCGCCGCCGTGCATGAAGCCACCGGGTGCACACCAGCCCGGGCCATGTTTGGGAGGGAGCTCCGTCTACCTGTCAATCTTGCCTTCGGCCGACCTGGGAATGATCCGATCCCGGTAAGCCAGTATTGCCAAGAACTGGTCGACCAACTGGAGGACGTGCACGCGTTCGCGAAGAGGAAACTGCGGATCGAGACCGACCGAATGAAGACCCGATACGACCAGCAGACGGATGCCGGAGGATTCCACGAGGACGACCTGGTCTGGCTCTTCAACCCATTATGGAAGAAAGGCCTGTCACCCAAACTGCAGAAGTCCTGGGAGGGCCCGTACCGAGTCGTGAAACGGATCAACGATGTCGTCTACAGGATCCAGCGGAGCCCGAGGGCGAAGATGAAGATCGTGCATCGAGATCGCCTGGCAGCCTACGGAGGGACACAGACGGACCAATGATTGATCGGGACGATCAGCCTTCTTAGGAAGGGGGTGGTGTTACGGCTGTGAGTTTGTGTCATCGCTCGCCGCATGAGTCACAACTGCCCCAGGGCTGGGCTGTTCCCTGCCTCCTGTATTGCGCGCGCCTTATGCAACAGGCTACTAGGACAAAGGGATAGTCCTGAATATTCGTGACTGGACCAGCGATGGAAACCTCGAGAAGCCGTGGACCCTGGATGGATCTAGAAGCATTTATTGAGTCACCGGCCTCCTATATAAGCGCGACCTGTCAAGCAGTGGTTGTTGTGTGTTTTACGAGCGAGTGCGAGCGCGTATCCTGAGCGACAGAAGTGTGGAGACTTGCGAAACCGACTAGTGAAGCCGATTCTCGTGACAGCGAAGGGAGTGAGGAGCTTACAGGGGACTGCCTGTGTTTTGAGCTAGTGTGCTTACTTAGTGCGAAGATAAGTCATTGTGGTGAGTTGCAAAACAGTGAGTGACAGAGCTAGTGCAGCTATTTCCAGCCAGCGTACGGGGCCACCTCATTACGAGGGATTAACTGCGGTCTGTTGACAAGTGTAAGGGGAAGTATTCTCGACTTGAGGAAACTGGAGTAAGGTAATAATTGCTATTTGCTGTTGAGTAGTGTATATTTCTGGCCACAATAAAGTTAATTATTTCTTTAAAGCAGTAATTGGTGTTGTGCTTCCTACCCACCGTAATCCAGTTAACAAAAGTGCCACTAGGGGGGTGGCACCTAACAATAATAATAAATTAACATGAAAAATTATCTTGGCTGAACAATTTGCCGCGTAAATAAATATAGATTGGCTTCCTACTGACTTATGCCAGTGGCATAAAAAAAACTCGAAAAACATGTTACATATTCGCCTCGGAACATCGGATGATTTACCGTGACGACGGTCCATTATCCGATTATCCCAGACACGTTAAGAATCCCCATCCAAAATACATATTACATAAATGAAATCACCCTAAATTACAGATATATACACTCATAATTTTTCTTTACGCACTTTGCGTCAAAGTTTGTTGTCACTATGGATTGCACTTTGCAACCAGTCCAATGTTTTTCATATAGAATAGTGTTCCACGGATATTTCCACCTCTCAAATTTCTCTATGTTGGAAAAATAGACATAATTACTGTGTGAGCACTATGTATATGAGATGTCACATCACACGCATCAAGGTGCTCTGATATATGTATCTCTCCCTAGAACTTCCTAATTTCACTGGAGGATCCTTCCTTATTGTGAAATTTAATCCCACTTATCACTGAGCACACGATCACCCTATTGTGGCAGCGCATCGTGACCATAATACTTAATCTCTCTTTATAACAGACGAAATTAATATTGACTTCTGAAAAAAAAATCAGTAAATGCGCATTACATATAACACCAAATATTTCTGTGCCATAATCGCCCTGTCTTCTTAAGTTCCTGTAGACCATATTCTACTTAATACTAGTTCTCAGCACAGACCAGTTCTCCTCACACAAATAATACCCTTGTACAAATTACCTTAAATTACACACTTACAAACCTTACGTGGCGAGGCCGTAAACAGAAATCACGTGTAATGTTATGTATGAGTTTCATGAAGGACTGTCTCGCCTTCTGATGGCCCATCTTTTGTCTCGTGGACGCCTTAAGCAAAAATACCCTGTTCAAGCGCTCACCCATCTCTAGGAGACAAATGGGAATTCACCAGCGCTATCAAATTCTGGCCTTGGTGTATCGAGACATTTTAGTGCTCAAGAGCATCCGACAATCCCGTCATATTTCCCTGTACCTTAAAAACTCTCATTTACTTACATACTACCCCCCAGTGTGACTTCTCATACGCCTGCCTGGAAGACCACATCTTCCACGCACCAAATACCACACTTACTCATTTGATAGGCTGGCTCGCCAGCTGAACACACTTACTTTATGACACATACTTTCGTAGACTATGTATATTATACGTCCCGTATAATCTGTTACCCTCACTATTCTCCAGCACATATGCTGTTTTGCCAATACGTTTGGAAACTATAAATGGGCCCTCGTAGAGATAAAAAGAACTTGGACATGACTTTCTCTAGCTTATTTGACTGTTTCGGCACTCTAAGTAAGACTCTGTCTCCCGGCTCGAATAGGTCAAATTTAGTTTCTTTTTGTTGGCGAATTCTCTTTTGTGCTGACTTAGATAAATTCTGTTTCGCCAACTGGACAATGTAATCCATCCCCGGTTGCTTACCCTCATTTAATCCCAACACCCTCGCTAGTTCATTTTGTGGTCTTTTTCCGAAGTGAACTTCGTATGGCGTCAATTTCGTGCTCTCATGCTGGACAGAATTCAGCCAAGTCTCGACCTTGGGAAGATGTCCAACCCAGGCCGTATGCTTGTCATGCACTAGAGTTCGAAAAAGACGAGCCACTTCCCTTTTTGGACTCTCTGCAGAATTACCCTGAGGGTACCTTACAGAGGAATGAACGTGTGTTATACCAGCTTCCTGCATACTGGTTCTCCATTTCTTTGCAGTAAACTGTGGTCCACTGTCAGATAGTATCCTGAGAGGAACGCCAAACTCAGGTACATACTTATTAATGATCAGACGGCTACACGCTAGTCCCGTGGTTTCCTTAGCGGATATAGCTTGACATACTTACTAAAAGCGTCAATAACTATAAAAATGTACTCGTAGCCGTACTGTCCTTTAACGATCGGGCCAAATAAATCCACACACAGTAGTTCGCCGGTACTACTGGTGAGAACTGCAGATCTCTCCCCCACTAAATACTTAACTGGATATTTACTCCTTTGACAGGTGTCACACTTAGCTAAAATCCTCCTAACTTCCCTTCCCATTTTACTCCAAATGAAGTCACGACCAATTTCATAGAAGACCTTGGCAGCACCAAAGTGTCCTAATTCCCTATGTATGAACCAAATTAGCTCCTCCCGCAAAGTGGCAGGAACATATATTGCCCACCGATTATTCCTATATTTCCTTGCAAGAAGCCCATCCTGCACCTTGTACGTGAACCGTCCTACTTTCACATACTCTTCTTCACCTATTTCCAACCTAGCCAGTGGCTCCCTTAACTTAACGTCCTCACGTTGCTCCACTAGCATATTTCTCAGTGTCTGTAACGATGCCCTGTTGCTACTGTCCACACATGCACATATTAAAATACCGTCCTCTGCTTTAACCACAGGATAATCCCTACATAAATTAGTGTCCTTTGATAGAATGTCTGCAAGAATGTTATCTTTACCCTTATTTTTTTACTGTGAATTCGTATTCCTGCAGAGCAAGAATCCACCTACTAACTCTGTTAGAACTGAGTTTACAAGTTCTCATATACAGTAATGCATGGTGATCTGTGGGGATCTCAAATTTCCCTCCTACTAAATACATTCTAAATTTTCCTAAACTGAAAACAATACCTAAAAGCTCTAACTCAGTAATCGTGTATCTTTTCTCTGCTGCTGTCAGTCCTCGCGAGGCTAAAGATACAATGCACAGATTACCCTCATCATCTTTCTGACATAATACTCCAGCAATGCCTATAAGTGAAGCATCTGTCATAACCACATATTCCTTATCTTTTAACGGATATTTCAGCACTACAGCTTTCTCAAATCCTTCCTTCAGCGCTCTAAAAGCCTGTTCATGCCTGGACTCCCATCTCCACCGAGTCCCACTTTTAAGCAATTCCCTAAATGGTTCTACCAACCCTGAGTATTTAAGAACGAACCTCCTGAAAAAGTTGCAAATTCCCAGGTATGTTTTTAACTGTTTAACATTCTGTGGCTCCTCTGCGTTAAGTATCTTATTAACCCTACTTTCTTCTGGTGTCACACCTCTACTCGACACTCTATGACCTAAAAATGTCACTTCTGACTGACAGAATGACGACTTAGACAGCTTCAAAGTGAACCCTGCCTGATCTAACTTCTGAAAAACTATATTTAAATGACGTAGATGCTCCTCAAAACTGCGTGAACTAATTACCATATCATCAATGTAAATGGTTACAAACTCTCCTGTGTCATCCCCTAATGCGATGTTTAAAGCCCTAATTAAAGCTGCTGAACTACTCTTTAACCCATAAGGTGTTTTACAAAATTGATAAAGGTTATATTTATTACTAAAAGCTGTAAATGGTCTATCCTCGTACATAAGTGGCACTTGCCAAAAACTGGAACTCAAATCTACACAAGTGAAATACTTCTTCCCCTCAAATGTTTGCATTAATTCCTCTATTGACATAGATTTCAGCTGATCTGAACTAATTCTACTGTTAACCAAACGAGCGTCTAAACAAATACGAACTGTGCCGTCGGTCTTGGGTACCGTGATCAAAGAATTAACATAAGGACTGTTAGAGTGCTCAATAATCCTATCTTCAAGCATCTGGTTAATTTGTGCCTCAACTGCACTCTGATAAGCGAAAGGTACAGGATATATATGTCCTGTGAATACTGACCTATCAATAACGTTCAATGAATGTGTATAGCAATTGGCCATACCAATGCGATCCTCAAAAACTCTCCTATTACACAATAACACATCATAGAGCCGAACACACTGTTCATCCTCTATATTTCCCTGAAATGCAGCATCACGTAACGAGTCCTCTAGACTACCGTTCGTAATTACACTGCCCACAAAACATGGAGAACCCCGCTCTACGGCTGGCGATATCTCATTTAAGGTACAAATCACACCTACACAACTACTTCTCTGAATATGGTCATTGAACGCTAGTTCTACTTCAGAATCTCCCCATTTAAATTTCAAACTCCCTACATCATAACATAAGTTACCAGACACTCTACTTAGCCACTCTGAACCCAAGATAACACTGAATACTAAATTTGGAATTACAAGACAAATCTGCTTTTCTATATGATTATTAATTTTAATGTCTACTAAAACTTGCTTAGAAATTACTTTAGACCTCTTCCCAACAGCTGTTATAATAAAAGTGCTTTTAATTGGCATCTCCTCAAAATTTACTCCAATTCCTTTCATTTTATCATAAAATGCACTACTTATGCAACTCTTCATACAACCACTATCAATTAAAACATCTGTGTACGCCTCGGACACGTTAAATTTACTGACCACCTCCTGAATAATACCTTCATCATTTAGTTCACGTAATAATTCATTTCTTACATTAGGTCATAGGGTTCCTGTATAAGTGTATGGACAGGGCATGCTACAGACTGAGATTCTGACCTTACTTCGCAGCCTGGTTTGCGTTTAAAGAACCGCTACAGCTGGCTGTAGTACTACTAACTACTGAACTGGTCTGGTTGTTCTGGGCTGTGTTGTCATTGTTTGGCTGTATATTACTACCACTAGGTTGTCCTCTTCCTTGACCCCAATTCTGGTTGTAATTATTGTCATTATAATTTCTCCCTTGATTTCCCCTGAAATCATTGTTTCTCCCTTGATTTCCCCTGTAATCATTGTTCCTCCCTTGATTTCCCCTGAAATCATTGTTCCTCCCTTGATACTGATTACCATAGCCATTTCCTCTGTTCTGATTTAGCTGATTATTATTATTTCTATTTTGAGCGTTGGCCCCTTCGCCACCGTTTCCTTGAACTTCTTGATGCCTGGCTTCATTAGGTCTGTTATTATTATTACCCTGGTTCCTATTGAAATTGTCCTCATAACCCCCTCTCCCTAGTGCATCAAATGTGCTTAACAAATTTTCTACTTGTGATATTGTCTTTACATTCTGGATACAAGCAGCCTCCTTGATCCTATAGGGAAAGTGCCTAAGTAGCAACCTTACCACATCACTTTCCTCCTTCAAGCCATCCAGATATTTACACACTAATACCTGCCCTAAAAAGTATTCGGTCATGGTGGAGCTTCCTTTAGGATTATATTTACCACACACTACTCCCTCACGATGCTGCGACTGAATAACCTCATTCCAGAACTTCTCACAGAATTTCATTTTAAAATCATTAATATCAGTAAACTTGTCTCTGTAGACAGCAAACCAATTCCTCGTTTCCCCCACAAACACTTGTTCTAAAATTTCAACTACCTGGCACCACTCAATACTACCATTTTCCAACCTCTCCCCGAATTTATTTTCTATAGTATTCATGAACTCCATTGGGCACCCCTGTCGATTGCTGAACTTACCCAGTTCTACCTCTCTGTGTGTGCTATTCACAAAAACTGGCCTATTCTGACTATTTTCTTGCCTGATCCTAGCTTTTAATTTTAATTCTAATTCTGCGATTTTCTCCTCAGCCTTCCTCTCAATACTGTTTACTGTTAATTTAATGTTTCCTTCTGATTCTTCTACTTTATCATATAGCTTTGCTTGTTTCTCCTCAATCTTGCTAAATCTCTCTCTATTACTCTCTCTTAAATCATTTACTTCTGCAACTATTTGCGAGTGGACTTTCTCAATTCTACCCCCCCCCCCCCCCCGCTGTTCCTTAACCTCTTTAGTTGATACTTGAATCTTGTCAATTTCTCCCCCCAATTTCTTTTTAACCTGCAGTGTTTCTAATTTAACTAATTCCTTTAAATTTTCAGCCTGTGTACTGATTCTAATTTCTAACTCCTCCTGTACTTTTCCTAATTTTCTGTCTACATCTGCAATAATCTCTTTAGCCTTCTCTTCCATCACCCCCTTGATCTCACCTGTAATCAGTTCGAATTTATCACTAATTTCCCTACTGTTTTGTTCTAATTTAGCATTTAAAGTTTGAGTACTCTCTCTATTTTCCCTACTGTTTTGTTCTAGTTTAGCGTTGTTTTGTTCCAGTTTAGCATTTAAAGCGTCTGTACTTTCTTTATTTTCCCTACTGTTTTGTTCTAGTTTAGCGTTGTTTTGTTCCAGTTTAGCATTTAAAGCTTCTGTACTTTCTTTATTTTCCCTACTGTTTTGTTCTAATTTGGCATTATTTTGCTCGAGTTTAGCGTTGTTTTGTTCTAATTTTTTTATTTAAGGCATCACTACTAACTTTGTTCTGAAACATGAACTCGAGAAGTAAAGTTTTTAATTCTGGTTGGCCACCTACACTCCCTGTTTCAGTATCGGGATTTACCTCCGCTACCCCGGTACTACCATCACTCGACATACTGCTCGTATCATCACTCTCCAGTTGATGACCACTACGTAACCTCATCTGTCTTTCTTTCTCATCCCCCATAATGATATACACTGATAAAGACAAATAACCCCCAAAATACAGGCACAGAAATATATACCCTTCTCCTTCCACAAATGATATTAGGTTTTCAGCCCCAAGTTGGTAGCGACAAATGTAACGGTCTCGCTTTGCTCCACGTTGAGCGTACAAATGATACGTTTTGACTGGTCCTTATTGTTTGGTGATAAATGTAACTGTTTACCTTTGCCTAAGCTATGTTGTTTTAATGGGCGCCAAGACCTCAACGCAATGTTGAAATCTAAATTTGTATTTAACAACGTCTAGCTCTGGTAGAACACCTTCAAGAATCTATTCACTCAGATCGTGGTATGATTTGATCATTAACCCAACAAACAATTGTATCAGGAGAAGGAATTGGTCTATATCTAATGCTACCTACTGAAAGCAAAGATTGCATGGTTAAAAGAAATGAATTTATTATATATAACAAGTATTGCAAAATTAATAATAATAATAAGTTTAAAATTTAAATTGGAGCGTTGCGATTTTAATATTGCCGATAGAGAATTACTTGAGAACGGAGTCTGATAAATTATTGATTTTACTCTTATTCCCAAGCTATGAAGTTACTGAAATATCGAGTATAAAACAATGAGAAACGAGAGATTGAGTAGTTCTGCGTCATTCGCGCTTACCACTGGAAATTGCCGAAGCATTTCCCTCGTACTGGATGTCGTCATCTTCTTCGATATTTGATGATATACTTGTAGATTTGGTGACTTTATGGTCCGAACATCGGAGCCATACACTCGTACAACCACACTGGTTAAGTTTTACAAAGATAGTCCTCCACTCCACGGAACATCGGAGCGACTCACACGTGCAACCGTACTGGTCAAGTCTTACACAGATTGTCCTTTATTCCACGGCGCGCCAAACGATATATGCTCTCGTCGGCTTCCCACTCCAGTGCCGACTTCCAGCTTACGTTGTCTCCACTGATTGGCTGCTCCCCACGCGCTACTTCCCCACCTCTGGCTCATTACACTCGGCGGGAGGGTGAAGTCGATTGCCGTTCCCTACTATCCGCCTTTTCTTGACGCTGCGACCCAGGCTTGCGTAATGCTCCTTGACAAGAATCAGCCTGTATCTGAATTCCCAGTGAGTCATGTCTCTCATAATACCCTAACTGACGAAACTCCGTAAAATTCCGCAATCACATAATTTTCTATGATAATGTCGTTCGTAATAATTTGCTTGATAGTGTTTTCTAACACATAGAAAACCTATCTGTATGCTTATAATTTTATAAAAATGCTCCAAAAAATACCTTAATAATAATAATAATAAATTAACATGAAAAATTCTCTTGGCTGAACAATTTGCCGCGTAAATAAATATAGATTGGCTTCCTACTGACTTATGCCAGTGGCATAAAAAAAACTCGAAAAACACGTTACATGGGTTGCATACTTTCTGATCAATTGATATTAGGGTAACAAAAATAGATACAGTATTTACTAACAGTTGACAGCCCTGGTTACTCTTAAGAATCGGCATAGTCATATCTGTTATGGTACACATAGCACACACGAAATTTGGCTGAAATCCAAGTGATAGTATATAAGTTACATGTATTTAAAGTTGGACCTCTCAGCAGGCTTAGAATCATGTTGGTAGCACTGACGTATATCAGTTACTCCAAATTAATATAGAATGTCAGGTACTATATGTGTGCATAGTTTAAAGCTGTCGGCTTGCATACTTTCTGATTGTACCGTGATTTTCGCGTTACAATGCCTGATGTTTCTACAACTTGCCTATGTACATGAACTTAACCTAGAAATCCAACCTACATCAATAGGATTCATCTCTCCATGTATTTCCCACAAATCTTTCAAATTTTATCAGCTGTGGCCAATGAGATCGCGTTCCTGAAACTTTCGAATATTATCAGCTGTGGCTAATGAGATCGCGTTCCTGTCGAAAGGAGATTGGCTATTGCCATTTTGCAAGTGCCGACAACTGTTAAGCAATAATAATTGTGACCTAATTGTCAAGTTTTGGCCTAGTCTGAGGTTGTGTTGGCAGTTCCGAATCAACACAGAATTAAGGTCAACAATTTAAACAAAAAAAACTTCGACACTCCATCTTGGAAGAGTTTGCAAGTCAGATGTAAAATTTTTAAGGATTTATCGGGGGCGAGTTTTACTCGTATCGGAATCCCGAAGAGTTTGTATTGTACTCATTACACTAAAGCGAAATTTATTTCTTAATATGTATTATAACCTGCAGGAAAAGTAATGTCTTATATGTTTGAAGATGTACTGTGAGTGGGCTTTGGGTTGGCAGATTTGTCCGAGACCCAATATCTCTTTCTTGGCTTGTGATCAGCATTAAGTTTTATCTGTTACTCTACTTGTTTAATTGTAAATGGTACGGAACCTTGAGTTTTAGTTCTGTAGTGGCTAATTTTGCCTTTTATTTTATTTGAGTATATTTTGCTTTGTTCCTGATCACTATTACTTGGTTTATATGTCGTATTTCCTTCATGGATTAATTAATTGTGTTTGCCTTGTGCTACGGCCTGAGAGACGTTTTATGTCATTTGATTGAGATCGGACAAAATCTGCCGAGCCCTTGTAAGCCTTACGAAGTACCAAACCTATGCCAAATCACATAACCTAAAATTGTGCGATCCACAGCTCTCATATTAATTATTAATTTATTTTCCTTTTATTTCTTGGCCTTCTGATGGTAGTAATTCTCTTTTATAAAATTTTATTTCACTATTATTGTTTGTTTCCTGGCGACGGTCGCCATTACCTTTTTTTTCTGGTATATTGTCATAAGATTGAGATGAAAGCAGTCAGTCGAGTTGTAATTTGATCCGCTTCATTACGTATTTGGTTTAATATTTCGAGCGGATAAACTTCATTTTGTCATTCGTGATATGATTTTACCTTCCTTGCGAGGTTTACTATTTTGAAACATAACATATCGGTAATTACTGTTTAAACTTTCCTTCGGGCTATAATCTAACTTATGCCGAATCTTGGGCACTCTTTCGACCTCTTAAGAGGGGTTTGGTTTTACGATTTTCTTCCCCTGCCCTTTCTCCTTTTACTTGATTAATGAATTATTATTATTTTTCTGGGTTTGTAATAAGCCTTACCTGTTGTAATTGATGTTATTACCTTGTTCTTCCTTTGATGTATATGGTGTTATTTGGATGTAATTACTAACCTAATTAACTAATTAACTCTTCCTTGATTTGTTCTTTATTTGTAATTTGATTTTGTTCTTACATTATATTTGTTTTGCAAAGACGTTGTTCTTTATTTCCTAGTTAAGATAATGATCACAATAGCTTCTAAAACGGTTCTGGGATTGTGGCACTCTTTCACACTACGGTCTTCTTTGTACCGGTACAGTGTTTGGTAGCAGAGCGTGGTTATCATTTTCTCAAATTATATTTGGTTGTATCTATCGTGAAACTTAACGTTATTTAGGTTAGGAGTGTCTTGTGTATTTTGGAGTGTCTTGTGTATTTTTTCTAATTCTTGTGTTGTATTCCTGTTTTCATGTAATGGCTCGTCTAATGCCTGTAATCAAATTCTTGACGAGTGACGAAGTGAAGTATGAACTTTCTATACGTAACTTGGAGGGACCCGGAGATGAGGATTTGGCCCGGGCAATTCTTTCGGAGAATGCTGAGTTGGATGTGGTTCACCAAATACTTGATGATGATGCATTTCAATCTAGTAAGTTCCAGATTGTATCAGATGTAGATGCAATTTTAAATGTAGTTAATTTTTGCTTTTTGGACGGTATTAGTAATGCCCAATATGATAGGATGTGCTCTCGGATAAAATATCTGTTTACCCGCATTGATGATGTGTTAATTATTTCTGGTCATCGTTCGAGTGATGATATTCAGATTTTAACTGATTGCCGAATGAAACTCGAGGAGTGTGATTCCTATATTTTTGATAATGCTCGAGATATTAATTTGGAGAACCAAGTAGTAACTTCGACTACTTCTAGTCTTGTTGCTAATGTGAGTACTGAGAATGTAGTATGTTCAAAAGTTTTAGAAAATATTATTCCTAATGTGGCATTATTAGTGGTGATAATTTGAATAACGTAACTGCTGGAACATCCGATAGTATGCCTGTTCGGAATTTTATAACATCATCTATTAATATACCTAATTCTGTCGTAACATCTTCTAGTTTTTCTGCTGTTTATAGTAGCCCGAGAATGAACTGTAGAGTTAGTTATAGTGAGGATGCTAGTTATCAGCATAATGTAGGCTCACGTGTGCATTGTAGTGAATATGTTAGACATAATATATGCGGTGCAGTAAAGCAAACTTTTCTCTACATGGAGAATATTCAAGAAACTTATCTCTATCTTCTGACCATTGTATCGTCTCGTGTGTCTGTCATGTTACCAGTCTGAATAAGTATGTTGATTTGTCTGCGCCGAAAGTGAATATGC
The DNA here is from genome assembly GCA_946902985.2 of Meconema thalassinum. Taxonomy (NCBI): domain Eukaryota; kingdom Metazoa; phylum Arthropoda; class Insecta; order Orthoptera; family Tettigoniidae; genus Meconema; species Meconema thalassinum. The sequence continues at coordinate 1,940,378,462 of OX336388.2, read as the reverse complement.
CTGTTGGTAGGCCAATTGCCTCAGTTGGTAACTCTATGCCTGTTTTGGCCATGAGTAATTCTAACTCGTTTGTTAACGGCACTCTTGCTCGTGCTGGTTCTCGACCAGTATGTGATTGTTCTACTTCGATATCTAGAATGAACATTGCCGTTGGTTGTAGACAACCTAGCGTTCCTACGGAACGGTCACGTTGATATTTTTATGCACCCAGTGGTCTCTCGTTGCCTGGGGCAAGTAATAATTTTGTTTCGCCGCGTGTTCACGTTTCACCTGCTAATGGTTCGGTATTTTCGAATTCGAGTTTTGGGAGTTTAAGACATGCATTAACTGCTTGTGTATCTAAGATAAAGGATTTCACCACTGATACTACTGATGGTGTCATCAGGTTTTTACGTGAGCTGGTGGAAATTCATGAATATGCTAAAGTTTTCGGTGTTTCTGACGCACTAACTTTTCAACTGATTTTTCCTCATACCTCTGGGGAGATACGTAACATGGTTGTAGGTGCCATGACAATGGCGTGTGTATCGAGCCATTTTTGGAAGAGGTCCTTTCTGTTTTCATTCCAGAGCGACTAATGGGTCCGATAGTGCACCAATATTTTTACAGAGTTCAGGAACTGGGGGAGTCTTTAAATTCGTATGCCCAAGATACTCAAGTATGGAAAGGTTTTCGGTTTGAATTTATGTGAACGTGAGATTGTAAGAAACATAATTGTGGGTGTTACCCCCGAGTATCGGTCGCTCCTTAGCGTAGGGGACCGTCCGAAAACTATTAAAGATCTTTATGCAGTTGCTAATGAAGCAGAATGCATTCGTCAAGCTGATGCTCAGAGGGTTTGTGCCAAGGTTCCGCCTCCCAACTTTAGACCTGCTGATATTAGGCCTGTGCGATCCCATGGAAAAATTAATGATGCTGATGTTGGTAGACCATTTAAGTGTACTGTATGTGGGCGCTCAAGTCATACTGCTAAATTTTGTAGACTTAAACGCGATTGACTATTTTCGGGCAGACATCGGGATATGCATTCTGTTGCTATCAAATTTAGTGATGTTGTAGAAGGGATTGTGGAAGGTATCGACGATAACTTGGTATCTCCGGAGATATGTCCAAGGATTTGTTCGCCGACTAAGTTTCCTTCTCCGATCGCTGTTGTTTCGATAAATAATGCTCCAGTTAATGCCTTATTAGATTCAGGCAGTGCTGTTTCACATGTCAGCGAAGAATGTTATCGCTCTATGATGTGCATTTTTAAGCTGCCTGAACTATCTTCTGTTCAACATATGTTGATGTCTGCCAACCGTTCTAGGTTAGATGTGTTGGGTGCTATTAAGATTAAAGTTAGTATCCATGCGTTTAGTTGGAAATTTTCATTGTGGGTTGTGCGAAATCTATCTTGTCATGTTATTTTAGGGGCTAATTTCTTTTCTTATGTGGGGTTGTTGTTGGATATCCAAGGTAGGCCATTCTGTTTCAAATTTTATCCGGATTTAAAGTTAAGACCGACAGTAGTGGCTACGCTGGCTAAAGCGCAGCATTAGGTCATGGGGCCAAGCTCTCTGCTGACTCGGTAGACGCGTGGGTTCGAGCCCCACCGTCGGCCGTCCTTGAAATGGTTTTCCGTGGTTTCCCATTTTCAACACCAGGAAAATGCTGGGACGGTACCTTCTGACAGGCCACGGCCGCTTCCTTCCACATCCTTGCCCAGTTTCATTCACCATCATTCATTTCATCTCTCATTAACTCCTCTCATGAGGTTGGCGTCAGGAAGGGCATCCGGCCGTAAAAACCATCGCCACAATGACTGCCATCGCATCTCATCCCCGACCCCGGTGGAAAAACGGGAATAATAAAGGGTAGACATACAATTTAAAGTTAAAATTTATTTCATCTGTGAAATCGTCGGATAGTGTTCATGTGATCGACATTGACGATAAAGAATATGTGTTTGAGGAAGTTGCACCATTGTCTGATGGTGTTGATTCTCTTGATTTAAGTAACATAAGAGTTGAGCAGGGGAATATCATTCGTGATTTGTGTAAAGAGTATCCTCAGGTTTTCACTAACAAGTTAGGGGTCACTGATCTTCTTGAATATAAGATTGTGGTTATGGACCAGATTCCTGTAAGGCATCCTCCGTATAGATTAAATCCTCCGAAAATGATCGAATTAAAGAAAATCATCGATCAAATGCTAGCGGATGGAGTGATAAGGCCATCGACGTCTCCACATTCTACCCCAATGTTCCTCGTACCGAAAGCAAATGGTGGATTTCGCCCTGTTTTTGATTTCAGGCGTTTGAATAAAAAGATCGTTTTAGAATCTATACCATTACCTGACCTGCACTCATGCTTTTCGTGGTTTGGGAATGCTAAATATTTCTCTCTTCTCGATTTGCAACAAGCGTATTATCAAATTCCTTTGGCAGAGGAGTCTAAACATTTGACTGCCTTTGCGACTGACTGGAATTTATTTCAATTTCAAAGGGTACCCTTTGGTATGTCTACCGGTGGGGCTGTTCTAAGTCGGTTACTTGACAAGGTAGTTTCGGGCATCAAATTTTCATTCCTCTATCACTATCTTGATGATGTGGTAATTTATAGCGAGACTTTCGAGGATCATGTTGCCCATCTACATGAGGTATTTGAGGGACTGAAATCTGCCGGTCTCACGGTCAAATTATCAAAGGCCTCATTTGCTAAATCGGAAATTTCTTTTCTTGGTCACATTGTTTCTGCCAATGGTGTGTCAGTCGATCATTCTAGAACCCAGGGTATCAGGGATTTTAAGCCTCCTGTTAACGTTAAGGGTGTTTCTTGCTTTATAGCCATGGTCAATTTCTTTCGAAAATTTATTAAGAATTTTGCTCAACGTGCCTTGCCTCTAAATGGGTTACGAAGATCTAATGTCAAGTTTGAATAGGGTCCTTCACAGCAGGCCGCCTTTGAAGATCTAAAATCTGCCTTGTCAAATGCTCCGATTTTGGCTGTCCCTGATTTTTCTCGAAAGTTTATCGTTCAGACTGACGCTTCGTTAGGTGCAATTACGGCGGTTCTGTTGCAAGATGGTGAATTGGGGCGTCAGCCGATAGCGTATGCTTCCAGAACATTGTCGCCTGCCGAATCGAAGTACTCGGTATATGAGTTAGAGGGTTTGGCCGTTTTATTTGCGTTGGAACGTTTCAGAATGTATATCGAGCACGTTCACTTCGAGCTTGAGACTAATAACCAGGCTCTGAGTTGGGTTTTGGCCAAACCGTGAACTACTGGTCGTATCGCTAGGTGGGCAACTAGAATTTCGTCATTTCAGTTCTCCGTACGGCGCATCCGTGGAAGCGAAAACGTAATTGCCGATTCATTGAGCAGAATGTATGAAGTGCCTTTTGCTAGAAGCAATGAATCGACTGCTATTGAACCTAATATTTCTGGAGTTAATTCTGCTCAACATATTTTATTAAATTCTCCCTTGTTATTTAAGGACATTGCACAGCACCAGAAGGAAGATAAAGAATTGGAAGGGTTGATTTCGAGACTTTCTGCGGGTGAAAATATTAATCCTCATGCATTGAAATCAGTGGTTTTACGTTGTATCGCCAGGCATGACAGAAAACCTAAGATTGTATTGCCTCCTCAGCTGGTGGATAGCATGCTAAAGTATTTTCATGAGTCGCCTGTTAGTGGGCATTTGGGGATATTCAAAACGCGACTGAAGGTTAGGCAATCCTTTGTTTGGAAGAATATGGATAAAGATATCCGACGATTTGTTCAAGGTTGTAGAAATTGTAATGTAAGTAAACATCGATTAGTACTGAAGTTGGTTATCTTTCTTCAGAACCTGCGTCCCGTCCTATGGAACGGGTTTTTGTCGACTTCGTCGGGCCACTGCCACGATCTCAGTTAGGGAACCGTTTTGCATTTGTATGTGTAGACGGGTTTTCCCACTTTAGTTGGATTTTTCCGACTAGATTGTGCAATTCGTCTACGGTCATAAAATGTTTGAATTCCATTTTTACATCCTTTGGGCCTTGTCAGTTCCTGGTGTCGGACAACGCCAAGGCTTTTACCTTGCATCAATTTCGGAATTTCTGTTTTGACCTTTCTATTGCTCATGTAACTACTACTCCTTACTACCCAAATCCTAGTCTCGCTGAACGTGTAAATCGAAACCTGAAATCTGCCTTGATCGCTTACCACAGAGACAATCATGCGAGATGGGATTCATCTCTCCACTGGCTTGCATTTGCGTTAAACACCACTATTCATGAGTCTCATGGGAAGACTCCATTTTCATTAATGCATGCTTTTGTGCCTAATTCTCCCTTAACTAACCTGTGGTCTATCCATGACTTGCTTCCTGATCAACCGAGCTAAGACGGTGTTAAACAAATATGGAAAGAGGCACAACTGGCTATCAAAATATCTCATGATAAACTGCTGAGAGATACAATCTGGGACGTACTCCGTGTAAGTTTCAAATTGGTGATCTTGTTTATATTCAGATTTTTTTTTCCTAAAGCTCCGGGTCACCAAATCTCGGGGAAGCTCCTAGCACGATATAGAGGTCCATATGAAATGTTGTCATTTTTAGGTCCTGTAACTGTGTTGTTGAAAGACTCATTAAAGAAAGGAATCTTTCGGACTCATCTATCGTACTGCAAATCTGACGGCGAAAGGGAGGCCGAACCTAATGTATAAATTTTGAAACTTCATGTAATGTTGATTTTCTTTATTTTGTTGTGTACCTTTTAATTCATTTAATTATGGGGCTGTGGATCTTTTTATTTTCAAACGTAATTTGTAATGGCACCTTCTCTTTAATTTTAGCTGCTGAAGGTAAATGTAATGAAATAGGGGAAGATATATTTATTGTTGAAATAAAATCTGATGCGAAAGTATGTACGTCGACAACTTAGAAATGACAAAAGAACTATGAAGTCATACTCAAACTACGTGATGGAGTATGAATCTTATTCTTCGCAGTTTATATGCGATCAGGTCATGAAATGGGATGATTGATGACCCGGAGCTCTACTTCTGGGGCCGTTTCCTGGGTTGGTTTATGTGTTGCAGAGAAAGTCTGGTGCCCAAGAGCTGTAAAGGTACTATTGCTGTTAGCGATGTCTGGCCAGGGTCGTCTGGGAGCAGATCAGGAGCATGTCAACACCATGATGGGAGTCTCTCTGGATTTTCTGCTGGCGGACGTCTGGAGTGCCCTGACTGATAACGAATTGGAGTTGCCATGATGCCTCGATTGTAACCACATCCTTGCTCATCAGTCCAAGAGTTAGAAATTGGTGTCAACACATCTCCCAGGGTGAAAGTTGGAGGGGGGAGAATTGTACCGTGATTTTCACGTTACAATGCCTGATGTTTCTACAACTTGCTTATGTACATGAACTTAACCTAGAAATCCAACCTACATCAATGAGATTCATCTCTCCATGTATTTCCCACAAATCTTTCAAATGTTATCAGCTGTGGCCAATGAGATCGCGTTCCTGAAACTTTCGAATATTATCAGTCGTAATAAAGATGGCGGCGAGTGAGAGACGGGCAGTGAGTTGGCTCCGTACATATTTAATTTTCTTGTTTGTAAATAGAGTAATAGCGAGTTCTAAAGTTTCTCTGAGTGAGTGTGTGGATATAAGAAGTTCGATCGTGAACGCAAAGTGCTGGGAAGACATTCTCGTAAGTAGCAAATGTGAATTTAGTTCGTTAGTATTGTGTTCATCATCTCGGCCAGTGCCTGAACTGCCGCCCCGCCACCCTACCTGGCTCAAGGTTGCACGGCTTAAGTCAGACCACCCTCATCAGCCGCTCCCTCCCATCTCTCACAGCTGTGGTTGGGGACCCTTTCTCTTGGCCTTGGCTGGTGACGTGCAAGTTAATCCGGGCCCAGTAACTGTAAAATGTGTGAAGTGTGACTCTGTAGGACGAGTAAACCAGATCCGGATTCAGTGCTCAGAATGTCAACAGTTTGTGCATCGTACTTGTGCCAAATTGACTGCAGGTCAATCTAGAAAAATATCAAGAGGTGAAAATTCGTTCTTCTGCTGGCAGTGCTCCATGCCGCAGTTTTCAAACTCACTATTCAATAGCTCCACTAATTCGGTTTCCACGCAATCATCTCAATACCGTAAATCAACTAGCAATATTTCAGTTCTAAATTTTAATGCACGCAGCATAATGCATCCGAAACGCAAACCTCTCGTTGATGCTTGGTTGATAGAAGAAGCCCCATCACTCATCTGTGTGTCTGAAACTTGGCTCAATCCCTCCATTTACAACAATGAGGTGATTTCGGACAGTTACATAATATTTAGAAATGACAGGCCCTCCACAGGTGGTGGAGTTCTCATAGCTTGTCTCCCAGAGCTACAACCCAGAAGCGTGCCCGAACTCGAAGTAGAGGCGGAGGTAGTTTGGATACAGATTACAACCAAGCAGGGTCCCATTCTGGTTGGCTCTGCATACCGAGCCCCGGGTTCTAAAGACCTCCACAACGAAGCCCTTCTTCGCTCCCTCTCAAGAGCACAGGCGCTACAGAATAAATTCTTCGCTATTCTCCTGCTAGGTGACTTCAACCTTCAAATTGACTGGCTCTCGAACGATACTCCGAAAGCTCTTAATTCTCTTTCTGAAAAATTTCTATCATGCTTTTACGGCCTATTTCTTCAGCAGCTGGTAAAGCAACCCACTCGAATCACGGACCATAGCAGAACCACCCTGGACCTAGTGCTCACAGATAATGTGGACATAGTGGACTCCGTTGAAGTAATTGAAGGCGTGTGTGATCATGAAGCAACCAGGGTTGAACTGAAATTACTCCACCCAAAATTGAAGAAAATATACAAAACAGCTCTCAACTACAACAAAGCAAACTGGTCATTATTAAATTCTCTGTTTCGCTCCAATCTTCCGGTAGTGCACACCGCTGACATAGAAACCCTCTGGACAGAGTGGAAAAGTATATTCTGGCAGTGTGTACAACAGTGCATTCCACAAGTTAAATTAAATGGCAATCGTCGATCTCCTTGGATTACCAATGAGATTGTACTAATGTTAAAAAAGAGAAATAGATTGCACAAAAAATGGAAACATAACCCTACCCCCACTAATCTCCATAAGTACAAGATCCAACGGAATTTAACAAAAATCACCATTAGAAACAGCCATAGCAATTTCATCTGGAATTTGGGCTCCTCGGACACGAAATCTCTGTGGCGATATATCAGCTCCAGATCAAGAAGCACGCCCTCCACGAATTTCACGTATAATGGCAAAATTTTATCTGAACCCGCGGAGATTGCTCAATCATTTTGCTCCTCCTTCTCTCAGAACTTTTCTTCCTTTACGCCATCACAAAATTATATAATAGATCGAAATATTCCTTTCCCTAAACTTGAATCCATTTATTTCTCCGTTGATGAGGTCTGCAAGTTGTTGTCATCTTTACCCCCCAATTCCGCTACTGGGCCTGATAATATACCCGCAAGAATTCTCAAAACGTGTGCTCAGGCCCTCGCTCCATCCATCTGCACAGTATTTAACACCTCTTTTCAATATGGGAAACTACCATCTGATTGGAAAATCGCCAACGTTGTTCCTGTCCACAAAACTGGTAATAAGGAATCAGTAACCAACTACCGCCCCATATCATTGACATCCATATTGTGTAAGGTAATGGAGCGTCTGCTATCGAGGGAGATGTTGCGTTTCCTGAAAGAGACAGGTTCTCTTAACGAACACCAGCATGGGTTTCTACCTGGACGTTCCTGTACAACGCTACTCACATCAGCTGTGGACGACTGGCAACAAACTTTGGAAAGAATACCAGGCGGTCAAGTGGATCTCGTTACTCTCGATTGGACCAAGGCTTTTGATCAGGTTCCCCATTCACGTCTCCTTGATAAACTGCGCTCCTACAGCTTCGGTGGTAAACTAGTGGGGTGGTTGACTGACTTTTTTACAAACCGGCATCAGAGAGTAGTCTTCCAAGGCGCTCATTCCTCTACTGTTTTGGTCCCATCTGGTGTCCCTCAAGGATCTGTCCTTGGTCCTCTACTTTTCAACATATTCATGTTGGATCTTCCCCATGCAGTCTCCTCAAACATCTACCAATATGCCGACGACACAACCCTCTATCGCAAGATCAAAGACAATAGTGACCTCACCGCCCTGCAGGAGGATCTAAATAACATCAGTGTCTGGTGCAAAATTAACGGCCTGGCTGTCAATTCTTCCAAAAGTAATCTAATCTCCCTAACACGTAATCGAATTCCAGCGGCCAACCCTTATCACTTTGAAAACACTCCGATTCCCCGTGTGCAGTGCGTCAAACTTCTTGGACTCAACATCACTTCCGACCTGAAATGGAACACCCACACCGACGCAGTGAGGAACCAAGCTGCACGCCAACTGGGTATGCTAAGCAGAAATCTACGTGGTTGCCGTACCAAAGTGAAGAGGACCGCCTACCTGAGTCTAGTACGACCGCTGCTAATTCACGCTTGCCCTTCATGGAGCCCCGGTACCAAGGGAAATATCCTTAAGCTTGAACAGATACAAAATCGTGCCACTAAATTCATTCTTTCGAAAAATTCCCACGTAGACTCTAAAATCAGACGCCAAAAATGTAGCCTTCCATCTATTGAGAACCTATTTGCCCAAATTGATTTGTTATACCTGAGAAAACTTTTTAATAATACAGACTCATCTGCTATTTTAGACAAAATTTCCCTTGGCTACCGATCAGCTCAGAAGGGCCGCGGAGTTACGCTGTACGCCCCACTACCCAGGACTGAGTCGTACAAACTGGGGTTTGTAAATAGATCGGTCTGTGCATGGAACAGCCTACCGTGTTCCCTGAAGGCCAGCAACAATAATGCCGTTCAGTTCAAGAGGAAGCTGCGGCATTATTTGTTCATGAAGTAGGTTGTTCCTCATAAATTATGCCCTGATTCTTTGTTGTGCTAGTGTTTCCAGTGTATCTCCATTTACAATATTTATGTGACCTCTTCTCTTGTTTTCCTGCCTTATCCTATATAAATTTACCATCCCTCTAATGTATACTGTAAATAATTTATCATTGCTCGATTCTCACTAATTGCCATCTTGTGTACATATGTAAATATAACCCAGTATATTTAGTGGGGGCTCTGACGCATCCCGAATGCGAAGTGGGGCTTTGCTCTTTTCAGAGACTCCCTTCAGTGTAATGTAAATATAGTGTAAGGCACTGATGAATAAATATGAAATGAAATGAAATGAAATGAAAGCTGTGGCTAATGAGATAGCGTTCCTGTCGAAAGGTGATTGGCTATTGCCATTTTGCAAGTGCCGACAACTGTTAAGCAATAATAATTGTGATCTAATTGTCAAGTTTTGGCCTAGTCTGAGGTTGTGTTGGCAGTTCCGAATCAACACAGAATTAAGGTCAACAATTTAAACAAAAAAACTTCGACACTCCATCTTGGAAGAGTTTGCAAGTCAGATGTAAAATTTTTAAGGATTTATCGGGGGCGAGTTTTACTCGTATCGGAATCCCGAAGAGTTTGTATTGTACTCATTACACTAAAGCGAAATTTATTTCTTAATATGTATTATAATCTGCAGCAAAAGTAATGTCTTATATGTTTGAAGATGTACTGTGAGTGGGCTTTGGGTTGGCAGATTTGTCCGAGACCCAATATCTCTTTCTTGGCTTGTGATCAGCATTAAGTTTTATCTGTTACTCTACTTGTTTAATTGTAAATGGTACGGAACCTTGAGTTTTAGTTCTGTAGTGGCTAATTTTGCCTTTTATTTTATTTGAGTATATTTTGCTTTGTTCCTGATCACTGTTACTTGGTTTATATGTCGTATTTCCTTCATGGATTAATTAATTGTGTTTGCCTTGTGCTACGGCCTGAGAGACGTTTTATGTCATTTGATTGAGATCGGACAAAATCTGCCGAGCCCTTGTAAGCCTTACGAAGTACCAAACCTATGCCAAATCACATAACCTAAAATTGTGCGATCCACAGCTCTCATATTAATTATTAATTTATTTTCCTTTTATTTCTTGGCCTTCTGATGGTAGTAATTCTCTTTTATAAAATTTTATTTCACTATTATTGTTTGTTTCCTGGCGACGGTCGCCATTACCTTTTTTTCTGGTATATTGTCATAAGATTGAGATGAAAGCAGTCAGTCGAGTTGTAATTTGATCCGCTTCATTACGTATTTGGTTTAATATTTCGAGCGGATAAACTTCATTTTGTCATTCGTGATATGATTTTACCTTCCTTGCGAGGTTTACTATTTTGAAACATAACATATCGGTAATTACTGTTTAAACTTTCCTTCGGGCTATAATCTAACTTATGCCGAATCTTGGGCACTCTTTCGACCTCTTAAGAGGGGTTTGGTTTTACGATTTTCTTCCCCTGCCCTTTCTCCTTTTACTTGATTAATGAATTATTATTATTTTTCTGGGTTTGTAATAAGCCTTACCTGTTGTAATTGATGTTATTACCTTGTTCTTCCTTTGATGTATATGGTGTTATTTGGATGTAATTACTAACCTAATTAACTAATTAACTCTTCCTTGATTTGTTCTTTATTTGTAATTTGATTTTGTTCTTACATTATATTTGTTTTGCAAAGACGTTGTTCTTTATTTCCTAGTTAAGATAATGATCACATTAGCTTCTAACACGGTTCTGGGATTGGGGCTCTCTTTCACACTACGGTCTTCTTTGTACCGGAACACTGATGTATGGGTATTTGGATTAAAACAATTGAGAGCATTTATTAACAGTTGGCATCCTTGGTGGCTCTTAAGAATACGCGCAGTCATATCTGTTTATGTGCACATAGCACATACGAAATTTGGTTGAAATCCAATAGATAGTGTAGAAGTTATATGCATTTAAAATTTGGACTTATGAGCAGGCTTATAATAATTTTGGCAACTCTGCCATGTATGGCCTCCTGGAAATTAAACTGCGATATTATTATCTATTCGTGTTGTAACCTATATTTTATGAATCCCCCATGACAGTTTTAATGTAGGCTCGTAGGTTTGTTATTTCTTTATATCATGTTATCGTGTTGGCAACGTGTTCAACTGCATTGGACACGTCTGCAGTAGACGCAGAGTCATTATTATTATTATTATTATTATTATTATTATTATTATTATTATTACCATATACGTATACTTTTTATTATTAATTATTCAATGAATTTTAGGTCACTTTTGGCGAGATTCTGGAGCTTGCTTTGATTCTATGTTATAAAGAATATAGTATATTTCATTTGTACAGTTTTGGTATATTTAAGTACGGAGAATGGTGGGGGACGTAATTGCCTGTCACTTGTTGGTGAGATATAAGTCTGTCGCTGGTCACGAGAAAGAGTAGGTGCCCTTGCAAGTGGTGCTACCTATCCAAAGGGCTAGAACTATGACAAACGATCTCACTTGTGTCTGTTAGAAGATGGCCTTGTATGAACTACTGGATGTGTACGAGAAAGGGAAGAAGCCCTTAGGCGTGCAACAGGGTGTGTCAGACAGCCGAGCAAGGGGACTGCTTGGAGTGGCTTGGGAACAATGTGACAATAGCGATTCTGAGAAGACTTCCTGGTATGAGCTGTTCATTGAGACTGAGTGCACTGCTGCAATGGGATTGTCTCTCTGGACATTGAGATGACTGGTTGGGTAGTGTGTCTCTCTTGAGCTGAGTGCTTCGTGATTCGACGGAGTGTGATTGGGTTCTTGCTGTTATGCCACAATCACAGTAGGGCTGATGCCTATGCAAATAATTGTGCAACGTTGAAGAGGACCGTGAAATGTGAAGGCATGGCTGACCAGCTTCAAAGTGGTGTAGAGGTGAAATGGACATATGGGGCAGACGACGGCATTACCGGTAATGTGAAAACCAACTAAGAAATCTTTACAGGCCTAAATATTATTATTATTATATTATTATATTATATATTTTAATTGCATTTTTTGTGTGTCACTCTTTGTTATTATATTTATCCATTTCTTACATGCAGCTTCAGAATATAAAGTAAATTTAAATTGGATAGTTTATTTTAGTTAGATGCATGTAAACCTTCCTTCGTCTTTATTAATTTACTAGCTGAAGTACCCGTGCTTCGCTACGCGTCATAAATAAATTAAAATGTGAAGGTGACAGTTAAAATAGGGGATAGGCGAGGTGCTGCGCAGAGGGAGATTAAGGATGAAACATTTTGTCCAACTACAACGCTCGGCGTTGACCGTGTTTTATAGCACAAATTTAGATTTTACTCGCTAACCGTTGGAGATACCTTTCGGATAGAAAATGTAATTTTAAACCTCGTATATGCCATCAAAAGTTTGCTATTTCTTAGCGTTCTCTTTTTATTTCAAATGGAAATATGAGTTTGAAACCAAAGGGTGTAGTGACGTCACTAAAATGGTCGCCATCTTTAAATAGTGCAAAGTATTGTAATCAAAAGTAACCTATATGTTAACCAGGTAAATCAGCTACTTCCATGTAAAATTCACGTATATCGGACCAGTGGTACTTGCCAGATTGAGTAATACACAGACACACACCATCTCAATTTTAGCCTTGCTTCGCTCGCGTCATTACTTACATTACTTACAAGGGTAGGAGCGATCATCCTTTCAAAGTTAAGGGCCGACCACAGCGAACAAATTATGGTAAATATTCTTTTGTAAACCGTGCCATTGATAACTGGAACTCTCTACCTGCCGCAGTCTTAGAGCCTTTTCCCAAACATATAGGTGTGTTTAAGAAAAGACTGACTATTTGTGTAAATACTCCAGTTTAATTGTTGTATAATTGTTATTGAATTGTTATGTGTAATTATTTATTTGATATGTATATCCAATTTGCCTCCGGGGGCCACACCCTCCATTGCAAATAAATGAATGAATGAACGAATGAGTGTCATATTGTTATATAATGAAATGCAGTTTTAACCCCGTTAACACCCCTTTAGAACCTGAATATCCAAAAATCCCTCCTTAGTATACGTATTCGACACACAACGAACATATCCCCAAAATGTAATTCTTCTAACTTTAATAGTTTTTGTTGGTCGATGAGAGTGAACATCCAAAAATCATTCCTTAGTGGACGTTTTTCTTCCAAAATTTCACCCCTCCCCATGGGCCCCTTAAATTGCATTTATGAAAAAACGGTCGAACACCTATTTATTTTATTTATTTATTTATTTTTAAGCTGATTGATTTCCGAGGAGTTTCAAACTCCTCGCCTATGTATTTTAAGAGATACACGCTCCGTTAGGAATCTTTCAACCCCCACTTTTCATTCCTTTAACCTCATAACATACACTACATGGAAAAACCATTAGACATGTGTCAGCTTATTTGTAATGATTAGTATATATGCCAAGTATCACATCCCCAAATGAAACCACTCGTCAGATATTGTTATTCAATGAAATGCACGTTTACCCCCTTAACTCCTCTTTAGAACCTGAATATCCAAAACTCTTTCCTTAGTGGACGTTTTCGACATACAATGAACATATCCTCAACATTTCATGTTTCTAATTTTAATAATTTTGGCTGGGCGATGATGAGTGAGTGAGTCAGTCAGGACATTTTTTCATTTATTTTTGATAATTTCACCCCTCCCCATGAACCCCTTAAATTGGATTTATGAAACAAACTGTCGAACGCCTATTTACTTATTTAAAGCTGTTTTCCCCCTGAGTTTGATGAGTGACTAAGTGAGTCAATCATTTAGGACACTTTCTTTCCTGTTTCCCCCCCCCCCCCAGAATTTCTCCCCTCTCCAAGGGCTCCTGAAATTGGATTTATGAAAAAAACGGTCGATCACCTATTTACTTGTATTTTAAGCTGTTTTTCCCGCCGAATTTAAATTTTTTCGCCTATGTCGTTTCAGAGATACACGCTCCGTTAAGAATCCCTCAACCCCCAATTTTCACCCGTTTCGCCTCATAATATACATCACATCGACAAACCCTTAGACATATGTCTGATTATTTTTAATGATTAGTTTCTATACCGAATATCACATCCCCAAAGAAACAAATCATGTGATATCGTTATTCAATGAAATGCATCTTTACCCCCTTAACACCTCTTTAAATCCCGAATAAACACAAATCATTCCTTAGTTGACGTTTTCGACATACAACGAACATATTCCCAAAATTTCATGTTTCCAACATTAATAGTTTTCGCTGGGCGTGATGAGTGAGTGAGTCAGACAGGACATTTTCTTTCAATTATTTTTACCAGAATTTCACCCTTCCCCATGGGCCCCTTAAATTGGATTGATGAAAAAACTCTTGAACACCTATTAAATTATTTTTTAAGCTGTCTTTTTCCCCTGAGTTTGATGAGTGAGTGAGTCAGTCAGTCAGTTAGGACAATTTCTCTCCTTTTCCCCCCAGAATTTCACCCCTCCCCATTGGCCCCTTAAATTAATTTATGAAAAAAACCGGTCGAACACCGATTTACTTATTTATTTAGCTGATTTTCTTTCTCTGAGTTTCAAATTTCTCACCTATGTCGTTTAAGAGATAGGCCTTCACGCTCCGTTAGGAATCCTTCAACCCCTCTTTTCACCCCTTGCACCTCATAATAATACACCATATAGAAAAACCCTTAGACACCTGTCTGCTTATTTTTAATGATTAGTTTATATGCCGAGTATCACATCCACAAATGAAACCACTCTTGAGATATTGTTATTCAATGAAATGCAGGTTTAACCCCCTTAAGACCCCTTTAGAGCCTGAATATCCAAAAATCCTCCCTTAGTGTACGGTTTTGACATACAACGAACATATCTCCAAAATGCCATGTTTCCAACTTCAATATTTTTGGCTGGGCGATGATGAGTGAGTGAATGAGTCAGGACATTTTCTTTCATTTGTTTTTCTTCAGAATTTCACCCCTCCCGATGAACCCCTTCAATTTGATTGATCCAAAAAAAACTGTCGAACAGCTATTTACTTACTTTAAAGTAGTTTTTCCCCCTGAGTTTGATGAGTGAGTCAGTCAGTCAATCGGTTAGGACACTTTCTTTCCAGTTTTTTTCCCCCCTGAATTTCACCCCTCCCCATGGGCTCCTTAAATTGGATTTATGAAAAAACGGTCAAACAAATATTTACTTATTTTGTATGCTGATTTCTTTCCGCTGAGTTTCAAACTCCTCGCCTATGTCGTTTAAGAGATACACGCTCCGTTAGGAATCTTTCAATCCCTACTTTTCACCCCTTTCACCTCATAATATACACCACATCGAAAAACCATCAGGCACGTGTCTTCTTACTTTTTAATGATGAGTTTATATGCCGTGAATCACATCCCCCAATGAAACCATTCGAGAGATATTGTTATTCAATGAAATGCAGGTTTAACCCCCTTAAGACCCCTTTAGAACCTGAATATCCGAAAATCCTCCCTTAGTAGACTGTTTTGACATACAATGAACATATCCCCAAACTGTCATGTTTCTAACTTCAATAATTTTGGCAGGGCGATGATGATGAGTGAGTGAGTGAGTGAGTGAGTCAGGACATTTTCTTTCAATTTTCTTTTTTCAGAATTTCACCCCTCCCCATGAACCCCTTAAATTTGATTTATGAAAAAAAAACTGTCGAACAGCTATTTACTTACTTTAAAGCAGTTTTTCCCCCTGAGTTTGATGAGTGAGTCAGTCAGTCAATCAGTTAGGACACTTTCTTTCCTGTCCCCCCCACCAGAATTTCACCCTTCCCCATGGGCCCCTTGAATTGGATTTATAAAAAACGGTCAAACAAATATTTATTTATTTTTTATGCTGATTTTTTTTCGCTGAGTTTCAAACTCCTCGCCTTTGTCGTTTAAGAGATACACGCTCATTTAGGAATATTTCAATCCCCACTTTTCACCCCTTTCACCTCATAATATACACCACATCGAAAAACCCTGAGACTCGGGTCTTCTTATTTTTAATGATGAGTTTATGTGCCGAGTATCACATCCCCCAATGAAACCAATCGGGAGATATTGCTAGTCAATGAAATGCAGGTCTACCCACTTAACACCCCCTTTAGAACCTGAATATACAAAAATCCTTTCTTAGTGGGCATTTGCGGTCCTTGGGGAAGCTGCATACCAAATTTCATTCCAATCCGTTCGGTGGTTTCTGAGATTTCGTGATGAATGAATGAGTGAGTGAGTGGTATTTGACAAATATATAGTAGAAGATAGTGTCAAGTCTTTGTTATGCTAAACTCGGTTGACAGTGCTGTGTGAGTAGGTGAGTAACTAACGGGATTTCAAGTAAAGATGCTCATTTTCTATACCAGTAGTGCAGAGCGCAACTGTCATCCAGACGGCCGTGTCTCGACTTGAGCTATGTTGCCATGGAAACTATCTGCCTTGCCATTCCTTCATGAGTATATTTTATGATTTGATTAGCCTGTGCTTGAGTCCAAAAGGGCCTAAATCAAAAGAATGAGAAAGACTATCGAAAATTCATGTAGCCAGCGGTTCCTTCCGGGTCCTAAACTATGTGTATGCAAAATTTGGTTGAGATTGGTGGAACGGTGTAGATTTGTATACGGAACAGACCCACCCACATACATACCCACATACAGACTTTCACTTTTATATATTAGATATGAGGTTTTGGTAAGGCCTGCAGCTGACAAGATGGAGAGAACACTTTGCGGAGGTTCTTAATAGAGATAGAGGACCAGAAAGTAAGCAGCGAGGAGAAGATGAAGAGGAAGCAGAAAGTGACCCAAGCATCAGCCTCGACTCCCCAACTCGGGGCGAAATACGGACAGCGTTGAAGCAGATGAAATACGGGAAGGCACCAGGTCTGGATAATATTCCAGCGGAAGTACTGAAAGCAGACCTGGATATTACGATCGATCTGCTGCACCCGCTGTTGGAGAAGATCTGGAAGGAGGAGAAAATACCAACCGACTGGAAGAAGGGGTTGATAGTCAAGTTGCCGAAGAAAGGGGACACCACAAACTGTAACAACTGGAGGGGTATCACCTTGCTGTCCATTCCAAGCAAAGTCCTGGCGAGAGTCATCCTGAATCGTATAAAAGACTGCGTAGAAAAAAGGCTTCGGAAGGAACAGGCTGGATTTCGACCACATCGCAGCTGTGTGGATCTCATCCACACCCTCCGAATCATCCTGGAGCAGAGTGTGGAGTGGCGGAATACCCTTTACCTCACATTTGTTGACTTCGAGAAAGCCTTCGACTCCGTAAATCAAAGAATCATGTGGAAGACCCTCGAGGAATATAAAATTCCAATAAAGATCATCAGAATCATGGAAGAGATGTACGAAGGGTATGAGTGCCAGGTTCTTCACGAAGGCAAATTAACAGAAAAGATAAAGGTCAGTTCCGAAGTGAGACAGGGGTGTGTCCTTTCCCCCACTCTGTTCCTGTTGGTCCTGGATAGTGTGATGAAGAAGGTAATGGGAGGACGGAAGAGGGGTATTCAATGGGGTATAAATGACAGGCTTGAAGATCTGGATTTCGCAGATGACATTTGTCTTATGGCAGAACGGTACCGAGACATAGAAGATAAGCTGGGGAGGTTGCAGAGAGAAACAGAACGTGAAGGACTGATGATCAACACCAATAAGACCAAAGAGATGAGGATAAATTCTGACATCACGACTAGTTTGACAGTCAACGGAAATGACATTGAGCGAGTTGAGTCCTTCCTCTATCTTGGAAGTATAGTCACAAATGATGGGGGAGCAGAGGAAGATGTTCGAAGCCGTATCTGGAAGGCAAATGGTGCCTTTGTCCAGCTCTACCCCATCTGGAGAAATAGAAACATTTCCAGGAAGACCAAGCTCCGCCTTTTCAATAGCAACGTAAAGTCGATTCTTCTCTACGGCTGTGAAACATGGAAAGTCACAAAACCGATCAACAACCAGCTACAGGTGTTCATTAACAGATGTCTGCGTCGCATCATGAATGTGAGGTGGCCGGACATAATCTCAAATGAAGATCTTTGGACCATCACCAATCAACAACTTATTAGCATCCTGATCAAGGAGAGGAAATGGCGCTGGATTGGTCACACACTAAGGAAGCCAGACGGAGCTATTGAGAGGGCGGCGCTAGACTGGAATCCTGGCGCCTTGCCAGGAAGCGAGGTCGACCTAAGAAGACCTGGAAGAGGACGATCGAAAATGAAATTGCAGAGGTGGACAAGAACTGGAGTCAAGTGAAGAAAATGGCCAGGAACCGTACTGCGTGGAGAAATTTCGCCAAGGACCTATGCTCCGGAAGGAGCGGCAGGAATTAAGTAAGTTAAGTAAGTAATTTGGTAAGGCCTATGTACGAGCCAGTCCTTTCAGAATATCTGCACACGCCCGGAGATAAGAAGAGTTTTAAAAAGGTGGATTTGTTCAATTACAGTACTAATTATGTCATTTGCTTAAATTTTAAAGAAAGGCCATTTATGAGGCAGAATATTCATTTTTATTTAATTTTTGTATCTTCAAAGTTACAAATGGCTTCTCTGGGTGAAGCCATCTTGTGGCAAGAATCGAAAGATTACATTGTGTCAATTTTGAAATAGTTCCCATTCATACCTTCCATGATATCCAACATGGAGCTCAAATTTCAATTGCGATTTTTCAGCAGTTGGTAGCAATGACATCATTTTCAAATATGGCCGTGAGATATTCAGGTATAGATCTTTACTCCTACCAAATTTTGTTTCGATTGCTGCAGCCGTTTAGGAGTTGATAGGGGGGGACACACACACAGCCAGACAGACGGACAGACAGAAGGACAGACAGACAGACAGAGAGACACACATTTGCCCGATCTCATAAGTCTACTTTTTCCTCATTTTTGCAAAATGTGAAAAGTAGGCTAAAAACACTTGACTGTGACAAAATTATAGAGACATTTAAAAAAGTTAACAGACGACATATGAAAAAAAAACACTTTAAAACAACATTTTAAAAGGGGACACTTTAAGTGCTTGTCAAGACGAATCTTTCGTGTGTCCATATGAAAAAAATACCAGAAGGGTATCGTGTCTAAAAGCAAAAGTTCATTCCATGAAAATCGTTGAATATGTTGTTACCAAACCAATCCTACTGGACCTTGCTGTCTTGTGACTCCTATTAAATGGAGGATTGTTGTTAGTTCGAAGATCAATATTTCGCCTATGACGAGGATCGAAACAGGTCAAGTTAAACCGAGCCTCTTGAGAATAGAAGCAGGGGAATTTCTTAAAATCTTGAAGACATGTAAAGATCAGTCAAAAAAATCCATTTTCTGAGTGGCAAAAAGAGGAAACAAAAACGATAATTTAGTATAGAAAAATAAATAAAATATTGGGAACTAAAAATATATATCTATTGGGAAACAAAATAGTGAAAAAAGCTCTTTAGGCCGATACAAAATAACTCACAGTAAAACGGAACGAACACCGGGTGTCTGAATCAGGAGGCGCAGCGTTCAACAGACTTGGAAGTGTGACAACAACAGCTGCAAGCTGAGCACGCAAGCAAAGCAAATGCGGGAAGGAAAGAGGGGAGGTGGGGAGCGCTGTTGTGGCGATATTGAGGCGGGGGTTGGGAAGGGTTAAGGGGAAAGTGTCGGGGAGGACAAAACAGCTGAGGGGTGAGCTCAAGGCGGTTTATTATAAACTTTATTTGTTGTTGTAATGAAATCTGCTAGGGTGTCGAACAAAGCAGAGTCGAAATATATTTCATTGAGGTTTGGGGGGTTGCAAATTCTTTGGGCTGTGTTGATTTCGATGGACTCCAGAATGTTCATTAAAGAGCCTTTGTTAACGTGATGTAGAATTTCAAGGTCATTGTCAATGTTTGTGAAATTATGGTTCATACCATTCATGTGGGAAACCATGGCTGAATTTTTTTAATATTTAGTAGCGTTGACATGCTCAGAAAATCTAGTAGAGAAGCTTCTCCCGGTCTGTCCGATGTAATTAGTATTGCAGTCTTTACAATTTAACTTGTAGATACCGGATGCACTGTGCTTATCTTTAGGGCTCAAAGTGTGTGAGTTAAATATAGGTTCCTACTGGTATGACTGGTTTTGTATGCTATTTTCATATTGCATTTCTTGAAAATGTTGGTGATACGGTACTCTATGTGGCATTATTGTGATAGGTGAAAACCGCATATGTTGGTTTGTCGATTTTTAGACACGATACGCTGCTGGTATTTTTAGCCTATTTTCAATTTAAAAAAAGCTTATGAGATCACCTTTTGTCCGTGTGTGTGTGCGTGCGCGTGTGTGTGTGTGTGTGTGTGTGAGGAGTGTGTGTGTGTGTGTCCCCTAATAAAATCTAAACGACTGGAGCGATTTCAATGAAACTAGGTAAGTTCATAGCACTATTCCGGGCGACCCCGACCGTGCCCTTCAAATTTTGTTACGTCTCACCAATTCAACATGGCGGCTGTGTGAAATATTTCACCAGCATTCAATATCTCCGAACCTATTACCGATTTCACCCTGGAATCGTGTATGATGACAGAGGGAACTACTAGAAGTTCACTTATGTGACCTTTGAAAACCTGGTAACTACAAAACCAACATGGCTGGCAAGCGAGTTTGCGACTTTAAATAGACGTTTCTCGCGAGTTAACCAACCAAACGCAATGAAACTTGGTACAGTATATGTTTAGACACATTGTAATGCACCGACATCTAACTTCGTTCAATTGTTCACATAACCTCAATATGGCGGCTGTGCGAATATTTCACCGGCATTCTATACCTCTGAAACTATTACCGGTATCACCCTGAAATTTTGCACGGTGATAAAGGGCACTACTGGAAGTTCATCTATGAGACTTTCAAAAACCGATTAACTACAAAACGAACATGGCGGCCAAGCGAAGTTGAAAGTTTTAAATAGACTTTTCTCGCGATTTAATGATCCAAGCGCAATGGAACGTGGTACAGCAAATGTTTATATACATTGTAGTGCACTGGTATGTAATTTAGTTCAATTATTTACATAACCTCAAGATGGCGGCTGTGCGAATTTTTAAATTAAGTTTTTGTTCCTTGTGTCGTAATCATGCGATCGAAATGAAAGTTTTTAAAAATGAACCTACGCAATAATTTTCCTTTAAAGGTACATGACTCTAAGGCCTGTACATATAACAATCCAACATGGCGACCATCAGAATTATTAAGACGGTTCTCAATATCTACGAATCTATTGCAGCAATCAAACTGAATTTTTTAATGTTCATAGGGGCTATGGGCATAAGTTCACCTATAGGACTTTCAATAACCTGGTGATCACAAATCCAACATGGAGGCGGAGCGAAGTATAAATATTCACATGGTCGTATCTCGCAATTTAACCATCCGAGTGCAGTGACACTTGGTACAGTAAATCCTTATACAAATGTTAATCCACTGGCATCTAATGTTTTTCAATTGTTTCCATAACGACAAGATGGCATTTGTGCTAAATTTTAAAATCTCGTTTTTACTTCTTGTGTTCTAATCATGCGATTGAAGTTTGAATGCTACACGTACACAATAATCTTCATGTAACAGTACATAACACTAAGCCCCAGATATATAAAAGTCCAACATGGCGACCACCGGAAATATTTAGACGGTTCTCAATATCTACGAATCTATTACAGCAATCAAACTGAAATTTAGTATGTTGATAGAGGCAATTAACATTATTAGGATATATGAAAATAGGCTTTATAGTTCTTCACGGAACTACTTGTTCCATATGGACACACGAAAGATTTGTCTTGACAAGCACTTAAAGTGCCCCCCTTCAAAAATTGTTGTTTTAAAGTGTTTTTTTCATATGTCTCCTGTTAACTTTTTTAAATGTCTCTGTAATTTTGTCACAGTCAATTTTTTTTATCACCACATCATCTTTTCATGATTATGTTCCATTTCCATCCATTCTTTTTACATGTTAGTTTTACCTTTTATCAATGTATCCTATGATTATACTGATAATCCATATGTTATTGGCAGATGAAGGGGCCATCATAATAGGCCACGAAACATGTACCAAATGGTTTTAATATAGACCCACATATAAATTTTGTGTATTGATCAGGCGGATACCCCGATTTTATTATATTTGATTGTCAATCAATACGGAACCATGACTGAGTCTCTTGTACCGTTTGCCAACACATAGCAATTAATCAAGAAAGCAATAATTGTTCCAGTCATGTACAGGTAATGATTTTTTGGTCTAGGAGTTTTCAGTAGTGGTAAAATGGAATAGCATTTTATGTTAGGCTTACCTGAGTTTTAAATAGTTCACTCTTTGGCAATGGTTGCACTCTAGTGCAGCTTTTCTTTCCATGTTTCTAAAACTAAATAAAATAAACCGCTATAATTACCTATATTTATTTAGCGTATGGCAATAACAAAACTGAATTACAACATTAATAAATATACACAATTAATTTAACTAAGTCATTCGATATATAATTTAATATCTAAATTCTCTATCCATTGAAGGGCTGCCTCTGTCACTTCATAGACATCGTTAAGATTTCTAGGGTACGCTCGACGGCTGCAACTTGATATAATGTGTTGGATGGTCTGATATTCACTGCCACAATCACATTGGGGAGATGGGACTTTTCCCCAGCGGTGAAGACTCTCTGTGCAGATGCCATGGCCTGTTCGAATCCGGTTAATTGTCTTCCATGCATGTCGTGGGAGTTCCATGCCTGGTGGCTTTGTGGTGGTTCTTATTAGAGTCTGATGTTCGACGTTATTAGTTCTACTCCACATTTCCGACCCCTTCTTGTTCATGTTAAAGCCCATTTCTTGTAACGATTCTGCCAATATTATGGATGGCCACCTAGATTTTAATCTACTCCTTTTAAGCATAGGAACGTCAGAGTGAATTGGGAGCTGTGGATTTTTATTCAATTTTTCATATTCCTTGAGAAGGGCATTCTGTCTTCGCAAATCTGGTGGAGCAATATGACTTAAAGGTGGTAGCCATTGTAGAGGAGTAGATCTAATGCATCCTGTCATTGTCCTCATTGCTGTATGTAGTTGAACATCAATTTTCCTCACATGAGGGCTATTAAGCCATACTGGGGCGCAATATTCAGCAGCAGAGTAGACAAGACATAGGGAAGAGCATCTTAAAGTTGTAGCTGTTGCACCCCATGAACTTCCACTCAACTTCTGTATGATGTTATTACGTGAGCTCATCTTTGCAGCGATGTTTTCTATGTGTTTCTTGTAGGACAAAGTTCTATCAAGAGTAACACCTAAATAATTTGGGTAGACTTGATGGTGAAGGACTTGACCGATGAAGGTTACGTTGAGCTTTGCATTAGTCAGTCTATTGCTAAGATGAAAACAGCTAACTTCGGTCTTCTTTGGATTTGGTGTCAATCCCCATTTCTTGAAGTAATCATGCATAATATTTAGATCTGCAGTAAGTATCTCTTCACCAGCTTCAAGGCTTCTATGTTGTGTTAATAAAGCCAGATCATCTGCATATATGGAATTCCTTGACTCTGTTGCAGGTAGGTCAGATGTATATAAGTTGAATAGAACTGGGGCCAAAACTGAACCCTGAGGAAGACCATTGTTAAGTTATTCTGTCTGCTTAATTGATTGCCAAGAACCACTTGAAAATATCTCTCAGATAACATGTTGTTTAGAAGCCTTTAAATGGTTTGACAATGAATAATACTTGCGAATTTGTACAATAGCCCTTCTTTCCATACCGTATCGTAGGCAGCTGTAAGGTCAACGAAAGCCGCAGATGTTTTAAGTCGTTGTTGGAACCCGGCTTCTATATATGTAGCTAAGCTAAGTACTTGATCTGTACACCTTCTGTTAGGCCTGAAACCTCCTTGCTCAAGTGGTGTAACTTCATGGATCTTTGGACCAATTCTATTAAGGATTCACCTTTCTAAAAGCTTATAACAGCAGCTCAGAAGGGCAATTGGGCGATAGCTATCAGCTTTATTTGCAGGATTACCAGGCTTCAATATTGCAATGATTTTTGTCCTTTTAAAGGATTTTGGTAAATCACCAGATGACATAATGTTAGTGAAGAAACCTGCAAGCCATTTACGTGTTCTGTTTCCACAATTGATGAGCAACTCAGGGTGTATTCCATCAAATCCTGGGGCCTTGCCTGCTTTTATTTCTTTTAGATCTGTATTGATCTCAGCTAAGGTGAAGTCAACAGAAAACTCTGATCTGCAGGGTGCCGTCTGCTTAAGATTGCTAAGTGATTCCTAATCATTATTGTATGTGGCTTATATGAGGGAGCTCTAGAAAGGAAAGATATTCTGTTTGCAATCTGATTCGGTGTTACTTCAGGATCTTTGCGGATAGTTGGTCGACTCCCTCCAAGTTTCCTTAAGAGACTCCAAGCCTCTCTGAATGACATCTTGAAATCCAAACCCTCTGTTTATTGTTCCCAGCATACTTTACGGGCTTCATCAAGATGTTTTAACAAATACTTTGCAGTTTCACTGTCATTTGTGGTCAAATAGGACTGGTATAGCTGTTCACAGTCATTATTCCAGCCTGGAATATACTCTTTCCTAAATCCCCTGGGCATGTACTTTTTTGCTGTTGATAAAACTGCTCCAACAAATCTGTCGTAGTTTTCACTGAGTGGGGGAATCCATCTAATCACCTTATCAAGTTCTATTGAGAAATTAGACCAATCAGCTTTCCTAAAGTTCCATCTTGGTCTAGGGACGGATCGAATTATAGGAATTTGAATGCCTATATCAAGAATAACTGGCCGATGTTGGCTGTTTGGTAATCATCCAAGGACCGTTCTCACTGCATTTAGAGGATGGCCCAGGGAATCCTGGGTTACGAAACATAGATCAGGGTTGTATTCCTTATTCCAAGCTGCAGACTTACATGTCTTCTTATCTTTTGAATCAAAAATGAGACTAAGGTTGTTATGTTCAGCCCAGTTTACCAGGTTCTCACCATTTTCATCATTATTGCAATATTTTCAAAAAGTGTGGTGGCTGTTGAAATCACCGATGTATATACATGGATGTGAAGAAACAGAAAGAACCTGAGTTGGCCAGTTTACTACTGGAGGTTTATAGACATTTGTAATAATAATATCCTCAACTTTGACCGAGATGGTCTCGATATTTTGAACATTGTCTGCGGATATCAGATGAGCATTTTCGATGTTATTTCGTATGTAAGTAGCACAACCATAGGACCGATGAAATGTAGCACCCAGGATTTCGTAACCAGCTATATATCCTCTTGATTTCAAGCTCTCCTCAGAATCTACATGCGTCTCCTGTATCACTGCCACATCTACATTGTTTTCAAGAAGCATACGAGAGAGGTGTTGAGATTTAGATCTGCAAAGCCCTTCAATATTGAGCTGTAAAATCCTTATGTTATGACCCAGACGTCTGGTTGAATGGCCCTGAAAAGGGCCGTCGTAATTAAGTTGTACATTCATGTTTAAGCCAGGAGATCTGTAATAGATAGGTCTGGCTGCCAAATTCGATACTTGTTTAGCACCACCCAGGGGACGCGTACAGCTTAAGGAATGCTGCGGACGCAAGTATCACCATAAATACCTAAATTAAGGTTAGTACATGCATTTCATAAAATTAAAATAAAAATAGAATGCAAATACATTTGCCATTGGAAACAAATGTTTTAAATACCCGTATTGATGTTAGAATTAAACGTTTAAATTATACGCCAAATCAATACATAATCAAATATATATTTTATATATTAGTACATGTTTCGACATGTTTATTCACCTAGATTACGAATAATGACATGCCTCCTATAATTCATTGTTTTGATAAATACTTAATGTATGCAGTACATATGGTACTACGGGAGAATTTTCAACACGGTAAGATTACTTAATAGTATAACCAATACATTTAATACCTCCTTTAAATCAAGACTGATTACTATACGTATTCATTTCTTTCTCCATAGACGGTTGCATTAAATCAGCATATACATAACCTAACACTGTTTGGATAATTTAAAGTGGAACTTCTGATACCGCAATTCCATCTCAAGAATCCCGGTTTCTCTTCTCAACGTTTTGGACATTTATTTGAATTGCCACATATCCATATTTGGCATTTCAACTCAAATTCTTGTACGAATTTCCCAATTTCTACATCCCATACAACGAGGTAGGTGATAATAAATCATGTAAAGTAGATTTTTATCAGTTTCATATGCTGGCTAATTATGTTTCGTTTATTTATACATTTTTCTGACATGTTTATTTTCCTATCTGTTAGGTTATTTCATGTCATCATAATACTGGTTGGCACCTTTTAAAAATCGTTAATAGTCTCCGTATTGAAGAGGATTCAAGTTATTTAACTCAAGGGCCGAGCTGAATTATTTTATTGATTTTCTAAATTATTTTGTGTATATTTTGATAAAAAATTTAAAGCTTAACATTCTTACACTCACCGTCTAATAGTTCTTATTTCTAACTACTTTTTTAAAATTATTGTTAAAAGACCAATCTTATATTTATTTAATTAATACTACTTTGTAAGGATATCCATTTTTATTACTATATTTTATCAATTATTTTAGTTTTCCAATTCTTAATTGATTTTCTTTCTAGGCTGAGGATGACCCCACTGTGGGTCGAAACATGTACTAATATATAAAATATATATTTGTTTATGTATTGATTTGGCGTATAATTTAAACGTTTAATTTAAAAATAAAAATATCAAACAAAAAATGAAACAAGTTAGTTTTAAAAAAATCTCACCTTGACTTGTACTGGCTTCTTGCTGTTTCCTTCTAGTGGGCTCAAAAGTGCAATGGTTTCTTCTCTCTCAGACATGTAAGGTATACTGGTTATCTGGAAACAAATAAATACAAAAAATCATTAATTACCTTATCAATAACTACAAATTTAAGGTTCATTAGCATTACATTATTAAATTAATAATTCATAGGTACTTACCAAAAAATAAATGGATTTTTCTTCCACAGCTCTACTGTATACATCCGTTTGCTAAAATGGCAAGTGCATGACTAACACAATCGTTATCAGTTAGCCTAGCAACAGACACAGTCTGCATTTTCTCAGCGTTTTGACCTTGAATGGTTCTCTGTCTCTCTCTCACATGTTCCCACGCCTCGTCACATACCTCAAGCGCGATAAAATTGTGTACCTTTTACTAGTTTCATGTTTTAATAAGGAACAAAAATGGCTGCCTCTTATACATTGGTAGTCTTACAGTCTCAGAACCAAAATGGCGGTCTATGCTTAAACGTCACACCTGCTAGTCACCAGCCAAGTAACCTAACACTGAACTTCCTGCCCACGTAGACATTTCTGTCTTATCAGCAGTCGCTCTGACAAGGCCTCTGGCTAGGTACAATATTCAGTGTCACGCAAGCAGGACTGTGTATGTGTTAGCATTGAAAACATGTGTGTCTTATTATTATTCTTAAACATTTCACTGTAATAATAATTATTAGCAAGCGGCTATCCGCAATACATGATCATGTTAACCACATCTCGAGGCAATGACCTTACCGTTTTGACACATGACTTGGTCGACCGAATGTTATAGGTTTTTCATATTCTACAACCATTTGCTGTGCCACACAGTGGTCTCGCTTATTACCGTATACTAGCATGTTAAAGATCCCCTTGGGGGTAAAAAATCTTAGCATGCTTCACACGTTTTGGAATATTAGCGTTCATCCGTCCGCCATAACAAATATCGGAAAACGAACCGCCGTAAACCGCCCCACCGAGCTGCCAAAATACCCATTGTTTTATTGGGATAACCCCACCATATCTGGCGACAGGCTCGTTGACACACATGCCAGTGGTACCGTCTGTGTTGACAACCACGCTTCATTTAAAATTTAAAAACAGGTAAACATTTTTTTCAACATGTATGGCGTTAGGCCATTTGTGAATTACATTTTTACAAAAGAAACTAACTACCACATTCGAAAGGGGACGTCACCCCGACTCCCGTGAGTCCTCGTACACGTCCCTAGCAGCATTGGTTCGCGAGATATAACAAAAAGTATAAAATCACATTTTTACCCCAAAATGGGTTTTTGATCCTACTCGACGCAGGCATTCGCAGCAAGGGGGCAATGCGACGAATAGAATGACACTTCGTACAAGTCTCTAGCCTTATTGGTTCGTGAGATATCAGCAAAGAACATAAAAAACACGTTTTACCCCAAAGTCGAGTTTCCAATTTTTAAAAAATACAATGAGTGGTCCATAGCAAAGCCCCCGTCGGCTCGAGTCCAACGACACCTCATTCGTGAAACTCCGACCGTGGGTTCGGGAGATATCGGCTCGCATTAAAAACTGCTGACGCTAGGGCTTTAAAGTCTCCTCACTCCCCTACTACATAACATCACACACGTCATGATCACTTTTTCAGTTTTCCCAATATTAGGGAAAATCGCAAAACCCATTTTTAGACCAAAAAACCATGTTTCCAGCTTTTTACCTTTTCAACATCTACATCCCCGTAAAGAGCACAACGAGACGAAAAAAAAAACCGAATCTACGCACGCCCTCCTACCATCACTCCTTCCTTCCCAAGGCCACCTGGGGCTCACAACTTTCTAAGTAAAGCAGCTCTGTCCCCATCCCACTACTGACGTTCTTGCCCGTTTGTGAGCCGGTGTGACTGTACTGCGCCCAGGACGGTCTTGCTGGCGTCCGTGGCCAACAGGAGTGGTAACGCTGGATCATACTGCATGAGTATCTGGGGTGAGGTTAGGGCGTTCTTGATGTCTTTGTATGCCCTGTCGCCTTCTGGTGTCCAGATGAGAGGGTCCTTGAGCAGCGTGTCTCTGAGTGGTCTGTCTCTGGTGGACAAATCGGGGATGAACGAACTGTAGTAGGTTGCTTTACCAAGGAACAGTTGGAGTTCTTCTGGTGTAGTCGTTTTTAGTGCATCACGTACAGCTCGGATTTGTGCATCAGACTTGTGGATGCCTGACGCATCGATTTTATGGCCAAGGGATTCCAGGAATATTTGAGCGAAAACACATTTGGCTCGGTTGAGCTTGAAGTTGTGTTGCTGAAACCGTTCCAGAGTGGTGCTGAGGGCCTGCATCAGATTTTCAAAGCTATCAGCAAAAACTATACTGTCATCGAAAAAACTTACGACGTTCGGAGGACCTTGCAGGACTGTGTCCATTCGCCGCTGCCTAATAACGGGGATGTTAGTTGCTCCATATACTGCTCGCGTTGGGCGGATCAGACCGTGAGTTGGCGTGTTAAGCGTGAGAGCATGGCTGAACTCATCGTCGACCTCGAGGTGAGTGTACGCATCGGTGATATCCAGGTGGCAGAAGAGAGTGGAGCCGCGCATTCGGTTGAACAGATGTCCTACCTTGGGAATCGGATGTTCATCGATGATGATCCGCGGGTTGAGAGTAGGCTTGTAGTTGCCTGTGATCCTCAGTTTGCCGTTCTTCTTGGCGACGACGTGCGTTGTCGATGCCCACTCAGAGTAGTCCACTCTTTTGTAGAAGCCAGATGCAATTTTCTTGTCAATTTCCTTGGCGTAGGCATCGCGGAGGGCAACTGGTACGTCTCGAGCTCGGACGAAAACAGGTGTGGCTCCAGCCTTCAGGTGCATCTTCGCTGGGGGACCTGAGACCTTCCCGGGGGTGTCGCTGAACACATCCTGGTAGCGAGATAGAATGTTGTCGAGCTGCTTCTGTTGTGCCAAGGTCAGAGCCTGCTTGTCTGAGAGCTTGTGGATTGGATCGGGTTTTGCGAAGAGGTGACCAAAGTCGATCTCCCGTACAAACTCTGAAATCCACTCTCGGCCAAAGAGCGATTCGACTTCATCGTCAACCACGTAGAGATTCAGGTTCCTGGTTGAGATTCCTATGATGGTACTCACTGACGTCTTGCCAATGCATTTAATCGGATGGCCAGTGCAACTGACGAAGTTTCGATCGTTTCTCTGCAACACAAAACCTGGTTTGATCATACTTAGCTTTGATTTGCTCCATGGTTGAGCAGGGGACGCCGGTGTCGAGTTCCATTTTGACGGTGGTTCCCTCTATCGTGACATCAACCAGTGGCTTAGGGGCTGTGTTGACTGATCCGATGACCTCGATTTTACTGAGGTAGTCCACAACGTCGAGGTTCTCTGCTGGAAGCTCTTCTTCGGTCACATTCATTAATTAATTCATTCATTCATTCATTCATTTATTTGCAATGGAGGGTGTGGCCCCCGGTGGCAACAAACAAATAAATAACAAATAAATAATTATACATAACAATTCAATAACAATTATACAACAATTAAACTGGAGTATTTACACAAATAGTCAGTCTTTTCTTAAACACACCTATATGTTTGGGAAAAGGCTCTAAGACTGCGGCAGGTAGAGAGTTCCAGTTATCAATGGCACGGTTTACAAAATAATATTTACCATAATTTGTTCGCTGTGGTCGGCCCTTAACTTTGAAAGGATGATCGCTCCTACCCATGTAAGTGGGCTTTCCCAATCGTTTGCTAAGCTCACCCCATGCTGGTTGATTTGTATACGTGTCGTACATAGCGCAGAGTCTAGATTTCATCCTCCTTGCCTCCAGTGATTCCCACCCAAGTTTCTTTAACATACGGCTCACACTGCTCCTGGGATTAAAGTCACTGAGCACAAATCTAGCGGCCTTTCTTTGTACCATTTCCAACTCATTGATGAGCCCTACTTGATATGGATCCCAAACCACCTAGGCATATTCCAGAATAGGTCTTACAAGTGACAAATAGCCTAATTCTTTAGCAGAGGTACTACTTCCTTTTAATACCCTCATTACAAAGTGCAGGGATTTGTAAGCTTTTGAAACTACACATCCTACATGACTACTCCATTTCATATCATTCCTTACGTGAACGCCCATATATTTGCAAGAATCTTCTTCTACAAGTATTTTCGAGCCAATGTTATATTGAAAATCCTGCCTTCGCACTTTGCCTATTTTTAAGAGACTACATTTTCTTTTGTTTATTTTCATTTTATTTTCAATCGCCCACTTATAGACCAGGTTCAGGTCCTCTTGAAGCACTGCATTGTCTTGTGAGTCATGTATCTTTCGATATATTACACAATCATCCGCAAACAATCGACAGTCACTGCGAATCCCATTTGGTAAGACATTTATTTATAAACGCCAAAAATAACAAAGTTCCGATTACGCTGCCCTGAGGGATACCTGACGTTACGGTAATTTCATCCGAGAATATGCCTTCGACTTTCACTTTCTGGGAACGACCCGTCAAAAATTCTTGGATCCATAAAATTACTCTTCTATCAATCTTCGTCGAAGCTAATTTATGGAGTAGCATGTCATGCGGCACGACATCAAATGCCTTCGCAAAATCTATAACCACGGCGTCGACTGAAACTCCATGGTCTAACGATTCGCTAATGTCTTGAAAAAGTGATAGCATCTGACTCTCGCATGAGTAACCTTTCTGAAATCCATGTTGCCTATCATTAAACCATGATAATGTTTCCCACTGTTCCCTCAAGTAGTCGCAAATGAGATGCCCCATCTGTTTACAAACGATGGACGTAAGGCTAACCGGCCTGTAGTTGCCCAATTCAAGTCTGCTCCCTCCCTTAAATATTGGGACTACCGTAGCTCTTTTCCTGTCATCTGGGATTTGCGCATTGTTAATGGACACATTAAACATCACCTCTATGAATCGTGCCACGGCCCTACCTCCTAGTTTAAGTACTTCACTTACAATATTATCAGGACCCTTTGATACATTGAAAAGTAGTTTTTGTATTAGCTTTACAATTGCTGACTGGTTTATTTGGAACAGGGGAGCCCCTGATTCGTCGTTAAGGTCCAACACACAGCTATTGGATTTATTGAACACACTACCGTAAAAGACATTTAATTCATTAGCAATGGCCTGTTTCTCAGTAATTAATTTACCGTCATCGGACATTATCATCGACAAATTATTTGAATTTCCCTTTCTTCTCCTAACATAACTGTACATTTTTTTCCACCCATCACCTCCCGAACCAAGTAGACCTTGCATATAACTGTCATAAGCAGCCCTCTTTTTTAAGACGAGCTCTCTTGATAAGGACTTAAATTTCAGCATATACTTGTCACTATCATGTCTTTTATTGTATAAGTTCCTAATTTTCCGTTTTAGAGTCCTGATTTCTCGTGTGTAATACTCAGGATCTGGGTTTTGTTTCAGCAATTTAAATGGGACAAATTTATCAACAGCGCTATTTAAAATTTTCAAAAAGTTAGTCCACAGGATATTAATGTGATTTCCTTCCGATGCCCATCCTACAAATAGCTCATTCAAATACCCCTGAAACTTGCCCTGATCCGCCCTGCGATACTGGAATATGATCTTTTTTGCTACATCAGAGTCTAATTTTGTAATGTCACCATATCAAATATTTAATTCAACCCCAGAATGGTCACTAATTCCTGGTACTTTCAGACAGTTAATATACAGCTCTACAGGCCTTACGAGATAAACATGTAAGGTATTATTGTCTCTAGTTGGGAAGTCAACAACTTGGGAAAATCCCCCCTCTCTTAAGAATTTATTTGCAGCGCTCTGAGCTTGTCCACAGCCAGTTGGCTCACCAGACCAGTCTACTTTGGGGAGGTTTAAATCTCCAGCAATTATTATGCTCTTTTTCATAGCATTACCCGTACAAGTTTTACCATACAGTGTTTCGAGGAGAGAAAAGTTATCTTTCGGTGCTCTATACGCCCCTATCACCTGAAGAGGGAATTTATTTCCTTTATCCGAAATTTGTACACATAACATTTCATGATCCATATCAGCCCACTTTAAGAAAATAGCTATATTTTTGCGCACACAAATAAATAGCCCACCACCTCGCGTCCCCCGATCCCTTCTGTACATTTCGTAGGTCCCTTGAATTATTTCGCTACTGTTTATGTCCTCATATAACCAAGATTCAGTAGCAATGACAATGTCCGGAGAATACGTCTCTACAAGATTCCAAAATTCAATTAATTTATTTCCTAAACTCTGAAAATTAACCTGCAGTAATCTTAGAGTCTTACCTCCGCAGCAAATATCTCGCAATAGCTCCTTCTGTTCCCATCGGCTGGCAACCTCTGGACCTGCTCCTCCTCACAAAAGCCGGCACGAACCGATGACCCTGTCATGTAGGCTCCCTAGGTTTAAAGCGCCCCGTCGATTTAGATGCAACTCGTCTCGGGCGAAGTCACGGCCACCAATCCAGCAGTCAGCTTCTACGTACACTAATCCCAGTTGTGCACATACCCAGTCCATGCGGTCATTTACAGTCTTAACTCGCCTTAACGGAACATCTCCCCGCCGAACAATGCCACTCATTATAATTTTTGCATTTCTAAACTTGCTTTTAGCTTTTCTGTCTAGTTCGTAGAGCTCCCCCATGATGTAATCAGCTGTAGCCCTCTTCTTCAAATCGTTCGTCCCAACATGTAGCAACAACACTTTAACTTTGTCACAGTCCTCTACATTTGATTCTTCCACTTGTTGGGCAAGCTGGTCAATTCTAATCCCCGGATAACACCGCACTTTCTCACCTGATTTCCTCGAGATATTAGCACTCCATCGTATCATTGAATCACCCATTATGATAACGTCATCCTCAGTTTGCTCCTGCACGCCCTCTTCCACACTGATCCCAGTAGAAAGCCGTTCAGTCACATCCTTCACCGTTTCTTCTGATTCACGAAGCTCTGCTCTAAGTTCCTGTATTATTTGATCCCTTGCTTTGATTTGCACCCTCAAACAGCCCGGCGTATCACATACTTTACAAAACCAATTTCCGACATCACAATCCTCCTTCTTGACCTTAATACAGCCGAAGTGAAACCATTTCTCACATAGTCCACACTCAACACCATTCTTCAATGTTTTACTGCACGTCGAACACTTTAAAGCTGCCACTGGATCATTTGCCTGATTCACATTTGGAGTAACAGGCCCTGGATTCACTTCCACTCCACCAATAAGTAGCAATGCAGCTATCACTAGGGCTATGAACCACAAGTTGCTAGGTCCCGTACGCACACACAAACACCGGAAATCCCGACTACCCTTCGCATACCACAGTCCGATCCTCGCCCGATAACACTCCAGAGAACAACCCATTTCAGCACACCTGAGAGCTCGGGAAAAACACGACCTTTCACTTTGACTGCCAACTGATAATTGGTTTGTTGTTCGATGGTTCCTCGATTTCGATCGGCAAACTTTTCTGATGTGACCTTTCTTGCCAGACTTCAGGCACTTTGCGTTCAGGAACCTACACTGACTGCGAGGGTGAGCTTCACCGCACCCTGCACATGTTGATTGGTTGTCCTGGGATGCATTCTGGTTTGCTTGGTGTGGCCATTGGTTTTGTCTGATTAGGTTGTAAGACCCTTGACTTCGATGAGCTGACTTGCGGCGTGGCGGCTGATGGTTGCTGTTCTTCCTGGACAGAGGCTACTCGTATCCAATCCGATTAGTTGATTCAGACTTAGCGGCAGCTGTTTTGACCTCGTTGGTGGTAATGCGAGTAGTTTCAAGTGCGTGCGCAATTTCATATGCCGCGGTGAAGTTCTCTGGTTGTTTTGCGATAACCTCGTCGCACATTTCTCGCGATTCCACACCTGCTAGCATTTGTTCAATTAACATGTGATCAAGGAAGGTGCCATACTCACAAAACTTTGCAGCCTGCCGCAGTCTTAAGGTGAAGCTAGCGATGGTTTCTCCTTGCTTCTGCATTACACTCCGAAGTTTGATGCTCTCGACAAACTTGTTGCGTGTGGCGTCGAAGTGACCTTTCAGCTTAGATTGAATCTCACTGTATGACAGAGTTTCCAGATCATCAGGACTCACCAGGATCTTCAGGGCATCATTGAGTTCAGATCCCATGTAAACTCGTGCAAAATGTGCGTGTTGATCCGCGGGTACCTTGCTCAGGTTGAGCGCCCAAGTAAAGCGAGTGAAATAGTCGGCAACAGTCGTCTCACCGGTAGCACGATACGGTTGCATTGAGAACTTTGGCGTTCGAGGCTCTGATGACGTTGTTGACCGAATTGTCTGTCGGATAGCGTCGGCGATCATTGCCGAGAATTGTTGGAGTTGCTCAGAGGTTAAGTCCGGTATGGTGAAGATGAGTGGAGAACAGTATTTCTAACACGCACTTGCGATGAACTTAGTTCGGTGCACACACTTGCGTTGAGGTTAGAAAGTCACTCGGTTTCACGTTATTTATCTTATCCCACTTTTGGCACCACGGTTATATCGTGGGAGATACACGATAAATAACATACACTTGCTAATATAAAACAACGGTTTATTTAACACTAGTTGATACACAACAAGGATACACAAGGTGGCTTAACTTGAGCGGTCCAGAGCGGAACTAAAGAATATGCGCCGAACTGTCGTCTACAGTCTGCGGGTGCATATATACAGTGTATATGGAAGGTTCCAGATTCGAATGTTCCAGACTGGAATGTTCTGGACATAGTGACTAGAATGTTCGTGTTAACTCAAGTAAATACACAACACTTTCTAGAATGTTTATGTTACCTCAAGTAAATACACAACACCACCCTTTCACAATATACTGTATTTTGCCAGCTATTATACATTTTCACATAGTGCGAAAGTGAATTACAAAGGGAAGGTGACGTCGGTGTTCCGCCCCTTAAATATTAATTTCATACACTAACACCTCTAAATATCTAAGCTCAATGTGATGCACCAAACTTGAAACTCTTGAGCTAGCTGACCAAACACACCAGGGCAAAAGGCTATCGTGGCCTTGGCGAAATAAATGAAGGGATAAGAAAGTTATTTGAAGGATTGGTGGATAAGCCGAATAAGCTAAATATAGAACAATGGAATGCTCTCTCTATCTTCAGGTATATTCTGAGAACAATACATAGCGAAGCCCCATCGCCTAAGTTGACCGCTTTGAGACAGTTGTTCTTCCCACAAGCGCTTTTAATAATAATAATGCATTTTATTAATCCTGTTGAATCGAATATGAAAATCTACCCGACTTACTAATATTCGTCAAGGGTGGCTTTATTCATTACAGACAAGGCAAAAAAAGATGAAAAAATGATACAATAATATAACAGATTAAAACATTCCATAGCCTTCTATCTTTTTTCTCAGTTCATCTTCTCCTTGCCTGAAAGATCATAACAGAAAAACATAGGAAAGGAGTAACTGCGAGTTAGTGAACGTCACATACCTCCCACCTTTTGATTTCAAACACAAAATCAAAACATAACTTATTTACAATTATTAAGCTTACACCATCACAAGCTACGACCTGTATCGAGCAGGCAGTTTCACTACACGTCCCCTTCTTGTTCTCATCAATTGTTGACCACTGGGGGCTTCACACTCGTCATCACTTGGTTCGTCTTCACCCAAGGGAGTATCCTGTGACGACGATATTTCCAGAGGGTATATCCGCTGGATTGGTCTGGTCATACTTCTCCCCGCTGCCTTAACACGAACCACCCTGACATTGTTGTCCTTGCCAGGGAACATTTCTGTGACCTTTCCCACTGGCCACTCCAACCTCTTCCTGTCATCCGACCCCTTTGGAATCCAATAGTCCTCCCTCAATTTCCCAAGTAACATTTGGACACCAGCATGAGAGTACTTAAGATGATAGTCTCTAATTAGGATCTCCACCAATTTATGATTTGACGGTACCAGAATGGAATATCTGAAGTTCTCAACATCATCTCGTTGCACAATCTTTGTCTTCAACCTCAGAAGACCATCTGAACCAACAACTGTGCAGAATGATTTCAATCCTTTCTTGTCAGTCTCTTCCGTCACTCCCAGTTGAGCCAGGCGTAGTAACCTTCTTTCGGCCTCTTCGATTTCCAAAACAGAAAGCTCACCAGACACGCAACCTTCAAGTTTTGATGCTTTCCTGAAGAAGCGCAGTATCCAAGCCACAAGCCTCACAATCTGTGAAAACCTCGAAAAGCTTCTCAGGTACCAGGGGTCTTCCTCTTCGATTAAACTGGATAGTGTTGACGTTACCTTCCTTTTTTCTCGATCAACTTCTTCCTCGTCTGCAACCACACCTGACATAGGCCCGTCCTTTTCTTCTGCTCTTAGCCAACCTGGCCCCTCCCACCATCTGGAATTTATGAGGGATTCTGCAGAAACCTCGCGAAGGGAGGTCAGCTGGGTTACACTCCCCAGGTACGTGTCTCCAATCTTCTACGCTAGTCAGTGATCTTATTTCCTTGACTCGATTGTTGACGAACACGCCCCAGGGCTCGTTCTTCTTTATCCATTGTAATGCAGTAGAGGAGTCAGTCCAACAGAATTCAGGAACTTGCAAATTTAGACTTTCTCTCACACAGGCAGTCAGACGACTGCCAATGCAACATGCCAGAAGTTCCAGTCTTGGCATCGAAATATTCTTCAAGGGTGTAACCCTTGCCTTGGCCATCACAAGTTGTATCGAAACAGATCCTGGTGTTCCACTCCTTAAATAAACAGCAGCTGCATAGGCACTTCGACTGGCATCACAAAATGTATGAAGATTCCACAATTTTTCAGACCCGCCGTCAGCGAAATGTCTTGGTATCTTTACCTCTGACAGTCGGGGAACTTCTGATTCCCACTTCTTGAACTTCCGCTGCACATCATCCGGTAATGGGTCATCCCAGCCCATCTTCAGGTTCCAGCTGCTCTGGATGAGAAGTTTTGGCAGTAAGGTAAAAGGACAAGTAAATCCTATAGGGTCAAAAACCCTCTGGGCGGCAGACAAAATTCTTCTACGAGTGATGTCACCAGATCCACTCTCAGATATATCACAAAAGATAACATCATTGTCTTTGTCCCACATCAAACCGAGAACAGAAGAAACTTGTTGACAACCACTCTCTCCATTCAGTGAGGTATGTTCCCATCCACGAAGTTCAAATTTCGCAGTCGACAACAGTTCTGTGGATTCAGCGATGAATTTATCCATTTCTTCTTCTGACCCAAGTGATGTGACACAATTGTCCACATAAAAGGAGCTCTGAAGTAATCTCGCTGTATTATGGAATTCAGGTGGGCTCCTCTCTAGATGAAGATCAAGTACGGCTGCCAGCAGGAAAGGACTGCAGTTGAGGCCAAATACTACCCGTTTATGTCTGAGAACTTGGAGTTCTCTCCTCTCAAAGTCCTCCCACCAAAGGAACCTCACATAATCCCTATCACAGGGAGCAATGGATATCTGGAGAAAAGCCTTCCTTATGTCGGCAATTACACCAATCTTCCCTGTGCGAAACCTATTCAAAATTGGGGGAATCTGTTCAAGCAGATTTGGTCCCTTCTTTAGACAGTCATTCAAGGACAGATTTCCTTTCCCCTTACATGAGGCGTCAAACACTGGTCTAACAGCTGTCGTGGAGTTTTCCTTGAACACACCTCGATGTGGTAAGTAGTGACCTTTGATATCTATTTCTTGAGAAGGCATCTCTTCGATCACGCCTTCCTTCTTCCATTCGTTAAATACATCATTGTAGTCCACATATCTGCCACTACGAATCAGTTTTATCGTTGTAGATGTACATCTCCTTTCAGCAATGTCACGATTCTCTGAAATGTCTTCAAATCTATCATTCCAGGGCATATGAACTTCATAA
Source organism: Meconema thalassinum (assembly GCA_946902985.2). Taxonomy (NCBI): domain Eukaryota; kingdom Metazoa; phylum Arthropoda; class Insecta; order Orthoptera; family Tettigoniidae; genus Meconema; species Meconema thalassinum. The sequence continues at coordinate 1,940,339,735 of OX336388.2, read as the reverse complement.
CGCCCCTCCTCATTTATATGCACCGTCTCCTTGAAGTGTTCAAGTGTGGTCTCTTCTAATTCTTCTTTAGATTGTTTCTCAGCTGGGTCTCTTATTCCTAGTGTGTCCAACTTCCAAAGATCAGTCACTGAAGAGTTCAAGGTCAACAATGAGATCGCGAGTGCACTAGAAGAGTTCGAAAACCTATCCATTGATAGTCTCCCCATAATGACCCAACCAAGCCTAGTTTCGACAGCCACAGGTCCACAAGTCAGGTTTCGCACTCTTCCTGTTAGCAGAGGTCCACAGGTGTCGGCACCTAGTAGCAGTTCGATCTCTGGCCTGTCATCACCACAGTCGGAGATAAATATTTTATTTTCTCTAAGTTCTTTCATCCAAGGCCCCTTCTGAACTCGAGGGAGTGTACCACAAATGATGGCTTGATCTAGAACTGGTACTTCACACGTGTATTTCCCATCTACACTTGCTAGTCTTAGTTGATAACTGGAGTGCACTTTCTTTGTTGTCTCAGTCCCTCCAAATAGAGCATGTGCCATTTTCTCAGAACCTGAGGGTTTCAGTCCTAAACCATCTGCGGTCTTCTTCAGCAAGTATGATCGTTGCGATCCAGTGTCGATAAGGGCTCTCACGATGCGCTCCTCTTCATTTCCTGTAATTCTAACCAACAGGGTTTGTAGAAGTACGTCTTTGCTGCATGTTTGGTTACTCAATGTAGTGCTGGGGTCTGCCTTATCTGTCTCTTCCTTTTGTTTCTCTTCGCGAGTCTTCTGCTGGAGCTCAGGACACATTAACACAATATGCTTTTTCCCACAGACATGACACATGACACTACATTTACAGGATTTTACCATGTGACCTCGTTTCAGGCATTGAAAGCAACATCCCGCTTTCATCAGAACATTCTTCCTTTCAGTTAAGGTCATCTTTTGTGCTTTAAAGCATTCCTTGCTGTCATGAGGTTTGCTGCAGAACACACAATTAAGGCTTAGACTTCTTGAATCCCCGGACAGTAAGCTAGTGGCTGTTGGAATGTTCGTTGCATCTTCCAGTCTCTTCCTTTGTTTGTTCACCGTCCGTTGTGAAGTCTGGAATCCCCCTTGAGCGAGAGTGATTCTCTGTTCTCCCTCTACTTCATTCTTCAAGAATAGAGACAACTGTTCAAGTTTTTCATAGTACACGTTTTCTACTGAATCGCTTAAGGGACGTTGGACAGAAGTTCTCAGCCAGACTCTCAGTAGTTCTTCTGGAAGAGATGACTCTACTAACGGGAACAAAAAAGCGGCATACCTGTCACTAGTCATCCCTAACGACTCAAGAGACCGGAGGTGAGATTCTAAGCGGTCATATAACTGCAATGGAGCAAGTCTCTGCGATGAAGTGACATTCTGAATCACCAATCCTAGTAGTTCGCGCACATAAAATTCAACAAGTAATTCTTCCCTACCAAATCTACTTTCAAGACACTGCACTGCTTTCTCATAATTGTCCGCAGTTGGAGGGAAACTGTTCACTACATCCCTAGCTCTACTCCCCTCCGTGGTAGCCTGGAGTAAATACTGGAATTTATCTTCTCGTTCTATATCTGGATCATTATGAATGCGTTGAAACTGACTCCAAAAACCTAACCAGTCCTTAACCTCTCCAGAAAATTTCCGTAGTTCGATTTTTGGTAACTTTAATTTCTTCTTGCCAACACTATCACTCATAACGGTCATAGCTCCATTTTCTTCAGTCGCAAGAAGAGCAGCATTCACATAATCAGTCTTATAACGGGCCTCGTCAAGTTTATCGCGGTATTCTTGTACCTTCTCGTATTCAGTTGCGTATTCCGACTCGTCGTTTTTATCGAGAAGGAATTCCAATATTTTCTCATCCGCGTCTTTCATTTCTGTGCCAAGGCGTTCTAATTTCGTAAATAGCAATCTTACCTTGTCAGAATCTGTTTCAGCCATCAGTGTATCGTATGTCTTCGTGAACATGGCCCGTATCGGCTTTCTCGCTTTTACGAGTTTATCCATATTTAATCGTACTTACGGGTATGTTCACGTCAAAATAATCACGGCAAGGGTCGCCAGTAATGTTGAATCGAATATGAAAATCTACCCGACTTACTAATATTCGTCAAGGGTGGCTTTATTCATTACAGACAAGGCAAAAATAGATGAAAAAATGATACAATAATATAACAGATTAAAACATTCCATAGCCTTCTATCTTTTTTCTCAGTTCATCTTCTCCTTGCCTGAAAGATCATAACAGAAAAAACATAGGAAAGGAGTAACTGCGAGTTAGTGAACGTCACAAATCCCTTAACGAGTCAAGGACTCATATACAAAGGAATCGTACAGTTTTATCTTGTTGGCGACAAATTACAATTCAATGTTTAGTTTACAAAGTTTTCAGTATGAAAATATATACAACATTTTGTAGCTTTCATAAGTTTTTGTACAAAATATAGTCTTCTTTTGCCTTCTCAGATTTTGGAATTTCTTCAAACTGACATTTTATAATCATTCCACATAAACGGTTTTAGCCTCCTTTTAAAGATTGGTAGGCTAGGTGCAATTTTATATTTTCTGGTAGTCTATTGAACTTTACAAAGGCACTATACTTAATGCTATTACTGCCATATTGTTTGGAATTGATATGGAAAAGTGATATGTCATCTGCATTCTAGTTTTGTAAGCGTGTAAATCAGATTGTTTAGTGAAGTTTAAATTTGTGTGGATACCTTTGTGTAGGATTTGGTACATCAGGACATTTGATTTGATTTCTGCATTTAGGGCTACTGGTTGAATTTTACTCGTAATATAAAGGTGTTTGGTTGGTGTTAAAAAAGGGTAGTTATACATATTTCTTGTGGCTCAATTCTGAATTACCTCAATTTACTTTTTTAGGTAGTTTGAGCATTTTATCCAAATTGTATTCAAATATTGTAAGTGGCTATGGATTAAGGAAAAATACACTTTCCTGAGTAGATATTTTGGGATATAATAGCTCAATTTTTTATCATTCCAGCAGCAGGTGATATTTTTTTAACTAATGCATCAATGTGTTTTTGCCAGGAGAGATTTTAATCTATTATCAGGCCTAGGTATTTGACAGATGAGACCCTTTTAACTGCCTTTCCATTCAGCATTATATTCTGAGTGATGTCTAACTTTGTTCTACGCTTAGATATTATTAAATAATTTGTTTTATCTTCATTTATTGTTAATTTATTTAACTGGGTCCAGCCAAGTATTGTATTCATGTCCTCCTGCATGTGTCTAATCAGCGTGTTGGTGGTGTACGCATTGTAAAAGATGCTTAAGTCATCTGCAAACAACGTTATATTACCATGAAAACTGAGTGTTGATATGTCATTAATATATACTAAGAAGAGGGAAGGAGCCAGTATTGATCCTTGGGGCCCACCATGGGTAATATTTACTTCCTCACTTCTGTAGCCATTTATTTCAACATACTGCTTACGATTAGACAGGTAATTTTTAAACCATGTCCAAGCTACTCCTCGGATACCTGCTTTATCAAGTTTCCCTGAAAGAATTTCATGGTCAACAGTATCAAACGCCTTTCTCAGGTCTATGAAAAGGCCACTCGCAGTCATCTTATTGTCTATGCCATCCTGCAAGTTAGAGATAATATCAATTGTGGCTATTTCTGTGCTTGAGTTTTCTCTGAATCCAACTGCCCTTTGTAGAAGTAATCATTTTTATTTAAGAAATTACCAATTCTGTTTTTTACTACTGTTTCGAGTACCTTGGATATGGGTGGGAGGATGGAAATGGGTCTGTAATTGTCTGGATTGCTTTTGTCACCACCTTTATAGACTGGTATGACTCATGCTATGTTAGATCATCAGGCACCAGGCCAGTCTCTAACGATAACTTTATTAAAGTAGTTAGTGGGCTACTTAGCATGTCAATGGAGTTTTTTAACAATTTTACTGACATACCATCTTTGTCTTGGCTACTTTTCATTTTAAGGCTTAATATAATATTGCGAATTTCCATCTCATTAGTCGGGGTCACAAATATGGAATCTGTGTTGACATTAATTTCATTAACTTTCTTCCCTGGGAGGATGTTTTTGGCTAACTTGTGTGCTATGTTTATAAAGTGAGTGTTTAGAGCATTGCAAATATTTTCTTTTCCTTTGAAAGATTTACCGTCAATTATTATCTCACTGGGACCATCTTGATTTTCAGTTGTGCAGTTGTAGATCATTTCATTGATTACTTTCCAAGAATCTTTTATGCTATTGACGTTCAATGTTAATTTACGTTCATAGTATGAGGATTTCAGTTTCCGTTTTGAAGCTGTCACTTTGTTCCTACATATTATGTGCTCTTCCTTTAAGAGGTTGTTGTTTCTGTGAATATTAGTTTTAAGTTTAGCATGTAGTAGGTTCCTTCGTTTTATTAGCTGAATTAATTCTGTTGTTATCCATGGGTTATTGTGGTTCTGGTGTATTTCTTTCAAAGGTGTGTCAGTGTTTTCTTTGTTGGGTGTCTGTGTCAAGATTTTGTGTTTCATGGCGATGTAAGTTTCATTTACTTCATCTAAACAGTCTATTTGATTGAGATCATTGGAGAATATGTTTTTGTTCACGTACCGGTAATTTTTATTTACCTTTTTTTGAACTAGACCTTTGCTTGTTGTGGGGGTATTTAAATGTCATGTTCGAGATTGGGCTTTTGCCTGGATAGTAATTTGACCAGAAAATCTCAGTTACAAGAATATTATGATCACTAATATCACTATTTATATTGCTTATCCTATAGGTATATTTACAGTTATTAGTGGCTACCTGATCAAGGAGTGTACTTGTTGATTCACATATTCTTGTTGGATACCGAGTATTGCCTTGTGAGAAACCATAGCTTGATAGTAGATTGAGGTATGATTTGGTTACATTATTTTTGTTTAGTAAGTTAATATTTGTCGCCTCCGTAGCGTAGCGGTCAGCATGGTTAGCTGCCACCCCGGAGGTCCTGAGTTCGATTCCCGGCTCTGCCACGAAATTTGAAAAATGGTAAGAGGACTGGAACGGGGTCTACTCAGCCTCGGGTGGTCCAAATGAGTAGAGGGGGTTCGATTCCCACCTCAGCAATCCTCGAAGTGGTTTTCCGTGGTTTCACACTTCATCTTCGGGCAAATACCGGGATGGTACTGCCCCCGTAAATTGAATTATATTGAGACCACGGTGATTGTATTGGCAAATGTGAAGAAAGTTATGGCTGTCATAGTTGTGACGTGGATATTCATGACGTAAGCACGGATGACACAGACTTTATGCAAGTAGGCTGCTTGAGCTGAGATTCTTGGTGACGTCATGATTTTGTTCGAGAAAGATCTGAGATTTACGACGCAGTCGCAGGAAACATGGAATTGTGCTGAGGAAGAAGTTACGCGATTGGAGGAAAAGCTCGAACCAATGAATGATAGTTTGGAGGGAGACGGAGATTACTGAAACTACAATATTTAATTATTTTTGGAATGCAGAATTGTGGAAATCCATTTTCAGTTATGGCATTGATTTGGAATTTTGAAGAAAGTAATTTTGAGTTTTTGAAATTTGAAAATCCGTCAAGTATTGCCAAAGTTAGAACTTCTAGCGATGACGCAGGAACAAGCTATGGAAGGGATGGATACGCCCCTTAAGAAGTTGATAAAAGGCCTTGCACAGCAGAGAGAAGCTCTCATATCTCATAGATATCTCATGTGTCTCATATTTCTGAGGACATATAGTCGTTTTTCTGAGTTGGTCAGACTTCGAGTGATTACAGTGAAGCAAGTCGTCTTTAGCGTGCGTGGTAAAGCCCACCGCATCGATCGAGCACGGAGCAGAGCAGCAGTACCATTTTACGGTGATTGAAACTAGGCGAAGTTGAAACGCACACATTAACGAGTCTACAAGATAACCTATCAACAGTTAGCTAATGCCTATAAGCTAATTCTATTGTGCATAACAGTATTAAAGTGTGTAGTAAAATTGAACATTTTCAAGATTATAATTTGGAAGATATTGGCATTTTAAGACGGCAGACAAAAGTGATTTTCTCACCACCAGAGAAACACTTTTATAACACCACATTCTACGCTACGGCTAACACGTGTATTGTAACCGTGATACTACATATTGCATTTGGTGATACAACGCTACATTCTAATATGCAACAATATAATATGGCAGTTCTTTCAACTATTATAACTGAAATGGAGATGGAAGGCTAAGGACTTTAATGCAATTGGGACATATATCAATGGAGTGAAATAGCAGCATGGAACTTCGTTAATCGCCATTCTACAAAGCGAGCATGTAGTGAACATCCAACTCCACTCATGCATCGTGGTCCAACGCTGAATTATATCAAATGGCAGTGGAAATATTTTCATACTCTACAAATATGAATATTTCTGCGGAGATAACTGCAATAAACTTCATGGCGAATTTCTACCAGAACTTCAGGGAACTATCAAGAGAGGCCAGGGTGGACCCGGCTCACAAAGAAGAGTTTTGCCAGAAATTCAGGGAACTTTAAAGAGTGGCCAGGGTGGACCCGGCTCACAAAGAAGAGTTTTGCCAGAAGGATGTCTATCGTCTACACGGAGCAGTGCAATTTCCGGAGGAGGAAGCAGTTCTATTCTCCGAGGGCGCTGGTTCCAGGTTCGAGGTCGGAGCACATCTTTACGTTGGTAAAATGGAACCATCAGCAGTCTTCTTTGGAAGATTTTCCTCTGGAACTTCAATCAACAGATAAGGTAGTCGTGAACGTTTCTTGTTTTATTTGAGCCATTTAGCGATATCTGAGCAACCATTTTTCTCATATTTTCTGTCCCACATATTTGCCCCATATTCTTGCTTGATATTTCTGTACTCAGTACACTTTGATGAGTTATGCCTTTTTCTACGATTTATTGAGACATTATTATGTCATTGGCATATTTAAATTATTTTTGGATCAGTTGAGACTGATATAATATATTCTTTCAGTAATTTGCATATTTTTGTAGTCACGATTTGACTGTAAAGTTAACGATTTTCTATGGCAGATTTGAATTCAGACAGCGTGTCACTTTATTAAAGTAATTCTATTCAGTTAATTACTTTGACCAATTTTCTGTCATCCTCAAGAAAGAAGAATTATTAAAAGATTTTAGAGCGTTAAAATCTATTACTGTATCGACGATCTTGGAAATACTAGTCGTTTTATGAACATGATTGGAACATAGACATTTATCGTCAGTTATGAAATACCATTGCGTTATAGACAATTTTATGCAATATGAACTTTGATTACAATTTATTGAATACACTATAGTAATGAACATTTGATAGGAGTTTTTCTCAATTCTAGATTGGAACAATAATGTTTGCATTCCACAGTCTAATTGGATTCTATTCGAATATTATGCAGTTTAGATGATCTTTGATTAAAGATAGTATTTTTATACTGCGTTACTTTGAAGATATTAATCTCAATTTTGATAGACCAGAGAGGCGTGTATAATCGTATTTGCTATTAAATTTATTTGTGATTGGCAAATTTTTACTTCATATCGATTCATGAATGAAACCCACGAAGGTTAAATATAATAACAGTTTGACACAATTAATGAATATAAGAATTTTTGAAGTGGAACTATGGATGTATAATCGTTAGTTCAGTGGACGTTAAAAGTCGCTGATGAATAATGCCCTTGAATAAGTGAAGGAGGTTCCCACAGTAATTAATGATGTTGAAGAATTTGTTAGTGGAGGTTTTGTTGTATGTATTGTGGAAGATTTTGATGCCATATATATTGAGATATATGATGAAGTCTGGGCCTATTGTTATGCAGTTTTGTGCGTTTGAGCGAAGTATTTTTCCGCTGAGTGTATTGTCCAGGTCCTTTGAAAATTAATCATGTGAAGTTACTGTTATAATTAACAAGACTGTTCAATTAATTTGAGATAACGATTTTGAATGGAGGTTACCGTCACAAATAATAATAATAATTATTAAACCTTATTAAACCTAAATATAACATTTAAATATAACTAACCTTCATTGGTCGATAATATTAACCCGATTTGAGTAATTATCAACCGGATAGACGTGTGGTTCAATGTATTTCTAAAATAAATTATAAATGTTGTAAATAATTATGTAAATATCTTTAATAATAATTTGGAACGAAAGGGATTAATAGAGGCGTGTATAAATGTTTCAATTGTCGTTTGACAATATTATAAACAATTTAAATTGTTATAAACAATTAATGAGCATTTGTTATTAATATTTAGCGTTTTGTTATACTCTAAACAACGCTAGTTAATTAATTGGATTATATAATTGAACAAGTTTTGGGATTATCAGAGTAATCCAGTGATATTTGATTGGAGCATTTAAAAGATTTGCGTGATAATATTTGAGTTGAGTTGAGGACATTTAAAGTGTTTTGAAAGGGAGCTAGGCTCTGATGTAACTAGCAGATGCTAACGTTGGCTGGACAGGTGAGTCCATTTGACGATGTGGGCATGCGACATGATGTAGGGGGGATCGCAGCTGGCCAGACAACTGGTTGTTAGAGGCCAAGGTCGCCTACATAGCAGCCTTGCGGTTATAAATAAAAGTGTGATGTTTATGAAAGAGGAAAAACAATTGCTATATGTCTCATCCCAATTCCCTTATCCATTCCAAGTGTATTATTATAATTACGTTCTTTTGGAGCTAGAAAGCTGAAATTTTGTATGCAAAGTTTACAAGTCCTACAGGAGGACATGATTACATTGACAATGGCTTCTGATTGCCACGTGTATTTTGTTGAATTTTTGTTAGAATCATTCCCTTTATGTGAAATAAATTATTGTACAGTTTAAAGTTTCTTGTCTTCGTTTTGGTTCATTTTAAATATCATGGTGGAGGTTATTGTGAGGGCATACTTTAAGTGATCCAGTTGACAACCCAGACCCGAGATTAATTTGAATAGGTAAGTAAAGGTAAGTATGAACCCCCGTATATCTTGGTGTGTTCCACAATAATTTCTTGTTAACTACTGTGCTCTAATCTCGGTAGTATCTGTCAGTGCCATTTTCATTGATGTAGCTGTGCCGGTGCGATTGATTATTGGCAATCCGATTGAGGGGGGCGGATATCTGACAGCCTACTATCCGGATTATCGGGGACAGTAGGATTGGCGCCTCAATTTCGTGGGGCACGATCAGCAAAACACTGGATTACCAGGTTGAACGCCAGTAGAATTGACACGTTCGACTGAATAACATTGGATTACCAAGTTATTGCAGTAGAATTGGCACCGCAATTTTGTGGAGTGTTCGAATAACATTGGATTACCAAGTTATCGATGTCAATGGGATTGTGAAGACTCAAATAAAGAGGTTGATTCTTTGTTAGATGTCTTGGCCAATTGTAGAATTTGAGAGTGTGATTATATAGGGATTAAATGTTGTGTTGTATTAGGAAAATTACACTCAGAAAAGATCAGATCTTATACAACTTGAGAGAGGTTAAATAGGCTGGAAACTTAGAAAAATCGCCTATGATCTGGAGTCTTATTTTATTTGACCGGCTTATGACATGTTTAGTCATATTAAAGATAAAATTAAATTATTTGGATTGTAAATGTAAATTATTTGTGTTAGTATATTTAAAATGAACCAAAAAAAAATTGAACATGTGCTTGAGTTTATTTCAACATGAGGTGTCTACGAAGGTTAATTATAAGGTAATTATAAGTTAGATTTAAGACAGAAAATTGCTCAAACTTATATATGGTGAAAGATGTTGCTCAGATGTTGTTATTTTGCTCTGTTTGATGTATGTCCCTACAGCAGTTTATTATTGAATATTATTGAAATGGCAGATGAGAGTATGAGGATGATGTTGGAGGAGTTGAAAGCTAGCATGAATGAAAGTATGAAGCAGATGCTGGATGAAAATTTGAAAGTTATTCAGACCAGTTCTGCAAACTTAGAAAATGATATGTCGCGTTTACAGATTAGTACCCAGGGAATCGAGAATGCTGTAACTGACATGCGCACAGACGTGTCCAATGTCCATAAAGATTTGTCCAATGTGCATAAAGATGTTTCAGAGGTTAAGACTGATGTTTCTAAAGTACAGAAAGACCTTACTATGTTGAATCTTGATGTTGCTAATGTCCGGGGTGATATTTCCTGTGCTAGAGCTGAAGTAATTGTTGTTAGGAATGATGTTGCTACTGTACAAGATAAGGTTGAAGAAGTTCAGAGAGAGATTAAAAATGTTCGAACCGATGTGTCAAATGTTCAAGTAGACATTAATAATATTCATTCTGATGTAAATGAGATGCAAAGCGATATCACTAAGATACAAGTAGAAGTTAACACTGTTTTTGTAGACATTGCTAAAGTTCAAACTGATGTTAATAAAGTTAGAGAAGAAATTGAAACTTCAAAAACACTTTGTACTCGTAACATTAGTGCTTTAACAACTAGGTTAGTTGACGAGTCTGTTAGGACAACAGCTTCTTTAGCTGGTTTAAAGTATGATGTAGAGGTCATGAGAACCCAAGTCTTAGATCATAATCGTTTACTTAAGGAAGACATTGAAGTAGATATTGCGGAAATGTTAACTGCAAACGTAACGGTTTGGAAAGATGAATGGAACAGGTCAAGTGGGGAACATGTCACTCAGATTCAGGAACGAATTGAAAGAAAACTTGCCAGTACACAGGTAGATATCAATAATGAGGTAGTGAAAATTAGAAAGGATTTGAGTATAAGGATGGATTCGCTATCCGAAAAGCAGGTAGAGGATAGAACTCAAATAGGTCAGGACGTGCAAGCATTAAAAACCGCGTTAGAGGAACAAATTCATAAAGTTGTCTCTGATGTTAATGAAACTACGAGCAAACTTCAGAATTTGAAATTAGGAGAAGCTAGCATGATGGAAACCTACAAAGAAGAGTTGATTAGGAAAGTCATCACGGAAATCACAGATAAGGATCCAGAAGAATTAACTTGCGAAGACAATAGGAATTACGTCAGAAGATGTAACCTCGCTACAGAAGAAAGAGATATTAGTCCTAAGGAACATATATCCAGATTTCGGGAAGAAGAAGAGGATAGGAATATTGAACCCGAATGGAAATATCGTGATAGTGGGAAGAATTACATGGATTCATATCCAAGAAATGTGACAGTCATCCGAAACTTCGAGGACAAACCTCAAAAATTTAGCAATACTGATAGTCTGACACCGATAGAATATATCAGGAACCTTAAAGACTATTTCATTGAAGCTCACATTCCCAGAGAAAGAGAGATGAGAATAGTAGAAAGATTTCTAGCTGGAGGACCCCTTGAATGGTTCAGAGCATTCCGGTACACTTTCAGTAATTTTGACGAATTTGCAGAGGCACTGATCAAACGATTCTGGTCCATAGAAGCGCAGAATTCATTAAGAGCTGAGGTATACTCGAGGAAGTATTCAGGTACTCTTCCAACACGGTACGCTGATTTCTTCACGAGCCAGTTATCACGCTTGAGATTTTTGCAACCCCCATTGTCAACAGAGCAGTTGATAGATGCGATTTCTCGTATGCTGCCTGTGGAAGTAAGAAGACTCATCATATCGTCAAATATCAGACATTTGACCAGTATGGACGAATTGTTGAGAAGGCTTGACTACACGAGTCCGATGCCAAATGTGGTTCAGAAAGGTCAGAGGCACGAATTCAAAGACATTAATACAGTCTATATGGATCAAGTTCAGCAAACTGACAAGCCGGATGAAGAGAAAACTGAAAATGTAGGTCCTCACAGGAATAATCATTTTCGCAACCACAGATCGCAAGGTTACCGTCCATATCAGCAAAGAAGAGGCTGGAACAATAATAGAGGCAATTATAATAATGGAAGAGGTAGATACTACAATAACCAGGGCTACAATAGGAACTACAATAGAAATAACCAGAATCGAAATCAGAATTCTCAAGGTCAGGTTATGACAACCGACAAGTATCAAGAAAGAGAGAAAGTCAGCAGTATTTGAAGGAATTAAGAGAGAAGGAAGCTGAAAACCAGAAGAAAAGACAGGATGTAGTGATCGATCCTGGTCCTTCTACAAGCCAGCAGAATTTGGAAAACAGGAATACAGGACAAAGAGAAAGTAGAGAGGAGAGAATGCATTAGCCACACACAACCCAGAGAAGAAGAGACTTATGATTAAGGAACATAGAGGAAATATCATACAAGAGTAAGCCAATAATAATTCAATTTCGTGTTCAAGTGAATTCAGATACTCATAACACAGAGTTTAAAAACAATTTGCAACTGTTTTTAAAGCGTGGTGAAGGGAGAATGCCCCCGTAAATTGAATTATATTGAGACCACGGTGATTGTATTGGCAAATGTGAAGAAAGTTATGGCTGTCATAGTTGTGACGTGGATATTCATGACGTAAGCACGGATGACACAGACTTTATGCAAGTAGGCTGCTTGAGCTGAGATTCTTGGTGACGTCATGATTTTGTTCGAGAAAGATCTGAGATTTACGACGCAGTCGCAGGAAACATGGAATTGTGCTGAGGAAGAAGTTGCGCGATTGGAGGAAAAGCTCGAACCAATGAATGATAGTTTGGAGGGAGACGGAGATTACTGAAACTACAATGTATTTAATTATTTTTGGAATGCAGAATTGTGGAAATCCATTTTCAGTTATGGCATTGATTTGGAATTTTGAAGAAAGTAATTTTGAGTTTTTGAAATTTGAAAATCCGTCAAGTATTGCCAAAGTTAGAACTTCTAGCGATGACGCAGGAACAAGCTATGGAAGGGATGGATACGCCCCTTAAGAAGTTGATAAAAGGCCTTGCACAGCAGAGAGAAGCTCTCATATCTCATAGATATCTCATGTGTCTCATATTTCTGAGGACATATAGTCGTTTTTCTGAGTTGGTCAGACTTCGAGTGATTACAGTGAAGCAAGTCGTCTTTAGCGTGCGTGGTAAAGCCCACCGCATCGAACGAGCACGGAGCAGTGCAGCAGTACCATTTTACGGTGATTGAAACTAGGCGAAGTTGAAACGCACACATTAACGAGTCTACAAGATAACCTATCAACAGTTAGCTAATGCCTATAAGCTAATTCTATTGTGCATAACAGTATTAAAGTGTGTAGTAAAATTGAACATTTTCAAGATTATAATTTGGAAGATATTGGCATTTTAAGACGGCAGACAAAAGTGATTTTCTCACCACCAGAGAAACACTTTTATAACACCACATTCTACACTACGGCTAACACGTGTATTGTAACCGTGATACTACATATTGCATTTGGTGATACAACGCTACATTCTAATATGCAACAATATAATATGGCAGTTCTTTCAACTATTATAACGGAAATGGAGATGGAAGGCTAAGGACTTTAATGCAATTGGGACATATATCAATGGAGTGAAATAGCAGCATGGAACTTCGTTAATCGCCATTCTACAAAGCGAGCATGTAGTGAACATCCAACTCCACTCATGCATCGTGGTCCAACGCTGAATTATATCAAATGGCAGTGGAAATATTTTCATACTCTACAAATATGAATATTTCTGCGGAGATAACTGCAATAAACTTCATGGCGAATTTCTACCAGAACTTCAGGGAACTATCAAGAGAGGCCAGGGTGGACCCGGCTCACAAAGAAGAGTTTTTCCAGAACTTCAGGGAACTTTCAAGAGAGGCCAGGGTGGACCCGGCTCACAAAGAAGAGTTTTGCCAGAAGGATGTCTATCGTCTACACGGAGCAGTGCAATTTCCGGAGGAGGAAGCAGTTCTATTCTCCGAGGGCGCTGGTTCCAGGTTCGAGGTCGGAGCACATCTTTACGTTGGTAAAATGGAACCATCAGCAGTCTTCTTTGGAAGATTTTCCTCTGGAACTTCAATCAACAGATAAGGTAGTCGTGAACGTTTCTTGTTTTATTTGAGCCATTTAGCGATATCTGAGCAACCATTTTTCTCATATTTTCTGTCCCACATATTTGCCCCATATTCTTGCTTGATATTTCTGTACTCAGTACACTTTGATGAGTTATGCCTTTTTCTACGATTTATTGAGACATTATTATGTCATTGGCATATTTAAATTACTTTTGGATCAGTTGAGACTGATATAATATATTCTTTCAGTAATTTGCATATTTTTGTAGTCACGATTTGACTGTAAAGTTAACGATTTTCTATGGCAGATTTGAATTCAGACAGCGTGTCACTTTATTAAAGTAATTCTATTCAGTTAATTACTTTGACCAATTTTCTGTCATCCTCAAGAAAATGAAAATCCACAGCCTGCTTCCAGTCTCCGACCGGGTCAGGTATGGAATGAATGAATCCCCCATCTAGCGGCGAGGATATGAACTGTGCCGGCTGCCGAGGCCTGACGCACTCCTCTGGGGCAATGATTAAATGAATGACAGATGAAATGAAATGATAGTGGAGAGTGTTGCTGGAATGAAATTTTGACAGGGAAAACCGGAGTACCCGGAGAAAAATCTGTCTGCCTCCGTTTTGTCCAGCACAGATCTCACATGGAGTGACCGGGATTTGAACCACGGAACCAGCGGTGAGAGGCCGGCGTGCTGCCGCCTAAGCCACGGAGGCTTTCTGTCATTCTCAAGAAAGAAGAATTATTAAAAGATTTTAGAGCGTTAAAATCTATTACTGTATCGACGATCTTGGAAATACTAGTCGTTTTATGAACATGATTGGAACATAGACATTTATCGTCAGTTATGAAATACCATTGCGTTATAGACAATTTTATGCAATATGAACTTTGATTACAATTTATTGAATACACTATAGTAATGAACATTTGATAGGAGTTTTTCTCAATTCTAGATTGGAACAATAATGTTTGCATTCCACAGTCTAATTGGATTCTATTCGAATAGTATGCAGTTTAGATGATCTTTGATTAAAGATAGTATTTTTATACTGCGTTACTTTGAAGATATTAATCTCAATTTTGATAGACCAGAGAGGCGTGTATAATCGTATTTGCTATTAAATTTATTTGTGATTGGCAAATTTTTACTTCATATCGATTCATGAATGAAACCCACGAAGGTTAAATATAATAACAGTTTGACACAATTAATGAATATAAGAATTTTTGAAGTGGAACTATGGATGTATAATCGTTAGTTCAGTGGACGTGTAAAAGTCGCTGATGAATAATGCCCTTGAGTAAGTGAAGGAGGTTCCCACAGTAATTAATGATGTTGAAGAATTTGTTAGTGGAGGTTTTGTTGTATGTATTGTGGAAGATTTTGATGCCATATATATTGAGATATATGATGAAGTCTGGGCCTATTGTTATGCAGTTTTGTGCGTTTGAGCGAAGTATTTTTCCGCTGAGTGTATTGTCCAGGTCCTTTGAAAATTAATCATGTGAAGTTACTGTTATAATTAACAAGACTGTTCAATTAATTTGAGATAACGATTTTGAATGGAGGTTACCGTCACAAATAATAATAATAATTATTAAACCTTATTAAACCTAAATATAACATTTAAATATAACTAACCTTCATTGGTCGATTATATTAACCCGATTTGAGTAATTATCAACCGGATAGACGTGTGGTTTAATGTATTTCTAAAATAAATTATAAATGTTGTAAATAATTATGTAAATATTTTTAATAATAATTTGGAACGAAAGGGATTAATAGAGGCGTGTATAAATGTTTCAATTGTCGTTTGACAATATTATAAACAATTTAAATTGTTATAAACAATTAATGAGCATTTGTTATTAATATTTAGCGTTTTGTTATACTCTAAACAACGCTAGTTAATTAATTGGATTATATAATTGAACAAGTTTTGGGATTATCAGAGTAATCCAGTGATATTTGATTGGAGCATTTAAAAGATTTGCGTGATAATATTTGAGTTGAGTTGAGGACATTTAAAGTGTTTTGAAAGGGAGCTAGGCTCTGATGTAACTAGCAGATGCTAACGTTGGCTGGACAGGTGAGTCCATTTGACGATGTGGGCATGCGACATGATGTAGGGGGGATCGCAGCTGGCCAGACAACTGGTTGTTAGAGGCCAAGGTCGCCTACATAGCAGCCTTGCGGTTATAAATAAAAGTGTGATGTTTATGAAAGAGGAAAAACAATTGCTATATGTCTCATCCCAATTCCCTTATCCATTCCAAGTGTATTATTATAATTACGTTCTTTTGGAGCTAGAAAGCTGAAATTTTGTATGCAAAGTTTACAAGTCCTACAGGAGGACATGATTACATTGACAATGGCTTCTGATTGCCACGTGTATTTTGTTGAATTTTTGTTAGAATCATTCCCTTTATGTGAAATAAATTATTGTACAGTTTAAAGTTTCTTGTCTTCGTTTTGGTTCATTTTAAATATCATGGTGGAGGTTATTGTGAGGGCATACTTTAAGTGATCCAGTTGACAACCCAGACCCGAGATTAATTTGAATAGGTAAGTAAAGGTAAGTATGAACCCCCGTATATCTTGGTGTGTTCCACAATAATTTCTTGTTAACTACTGTGCTCTAATCTCGGTAGTATCTGTCAGTGCCATTTTCATTGATGTAGCTGTGCCGGTGCGATTGATTATTGGCAATCCGATTGAGGGGGGCGGATATCTGACAGCCTACTATCCGGATTATCGGGGACAGTACCTTCTTTAAGGCCACGGCCGCCTCCTTCCCTCTTCCTTGCCTATCCATCCTGACCATCCATTGCCTTCCCTCATGAGGCCCCTGTTCGCTTTGCAGGTGAGGCCGCCTGGGCGAGGTGCCAGTCACACCTCACCAGTTGTATCCACTCCAATTAGATGTTCCCAGCTCTAGGACACTGCCCGTCGAGGCGGTAGTGGTGATTTCCTCGCTGAGTTCGTGGGTTCCACCAACCTGGAGGGTAAACGACTAAGAAAGAAAAAAAAGTTAATATTTGTATCACCAATGCATAAGCAAAGATTGGCATTATTTTTCGAGAGAATGTGCTCTAGAAATTGCATGAAATTTGTTGCGTTATTTATGTTAGGATTATATACTGCAATTATATTAATAGTATGCAGGTTATTGAAACGAACAGAATCACTTCTTATAAGCTCTAACTTGATCAAGCTATGGTTACTCTCAACTTGGTTAAGAAGTTTTATATTCCATTTTTTGTGGACATAAACTCCCACACCTCCACCGTCCTGATTGTCTCTGTGTACAAAAGCAACAGAATAGTTGTTTAGGTTGAAGTATTTAGCTTCATTACTTTTTACCCAAGTCTCGGTTACCACTATGACATCTAGATTTTCAACAATATGTATTAGTATCTCGATATCTTCTAGTTTATTTTTGATGCTTCTGCTATTCAGTTAAAGACACTTGATTTGGCTAACCTCATTTTTAGTGTCTGCTACGTAGTCGTGGATACAGTCATATTTACGCTCATCAATTAATGTGTGCAAGTCAACATCAACTAGTAGGTCCATGTCTTGATTCATTATTATTTCTGTGAATGGGATGGCTGAGCCTTGTTGATGGAAGAGTCTCTTACTAGCCTTTCAATGTCTTCCGGTGAGCTGATCCTGACAGCCTTGCCACTATCTGATTTAGGACGAATATTTTGCAGTCCCGGGTCCAGACGTACTTAAAACCTAATTTACGGAGGTCTCTTGCCTGTTTGTGGAGTACTTTATTAGCTGGCGTCAAATGCTCGTTAATGTAGATAGGCCTAGCCCTTCCATTGGTTCCTGCATCACTTGAGTTCAGGTTGGGTTTGGACCTTTTGCCTTTTAAAATTGCCTCTTTTTTAGCCGGCTGCAGAATTTGACTAGTAAAGGGGATGGAAGACCCTCTCTGCTTTGTGGTAGCCGATGGCAGGCATCAATATTGGATTCAACAACTGTAATAATAATCATTTATTGCAGCAAATAGTGACACCCAATTGGTCAGCGATAGTCTGGACAATCAAATCGGTGTTTTCGTTTCAAGTGTGCGGCACGCCATGAAGCTTCAAGTTGTTTCGCCGAACGTACTGTTGATGCTCGAGATTCTCTTGCTTTAACAGTTTAACCTCACTGCAAGCGATAACCTTTTCCTTCTCTAACTCACAAACTCTTTGGCTGAGCTTTGTGATTTCTGACAAGGCATGCTCCAGAGTTTGTGTGGCAGTTGAAATGTCACTTTTCATACTATCGAAACAATCAGAAAAGTATGTCACGGACTTGAGCATGTCATTCTGAGTCTTTTCAATGTTTTCTAGTTTTATCAGTCGGAGGTTGATTTCACAAACAAGATCTTCTGCATCTAGTTTACTTACATTCTCGTCTGGCGAAACCTTTTCCGTAGTTGACCTACTTACTGCACTGCACTCGACACAATACCATTGCTTGGCTTTGTCGGACAAAAGCCGGTTAAAAACTTCCTTTTTTATGTTTACACAGGTTCTGTGGTATGAGTTACCACATTCCCCATCACAAATTATGTAATCTTCATTGTCAGTTACACATTTTTCACACTGGCCGCACTTGGTTGATTTGTCACTTGTCGCCATCTTGTTTGTAAGCTTTGTAAAGGAAAATATTGTCCACTTGACAGAATAAGTTTTTCAATCCTTGTAACTTTGTTGGTTCATTGCATTCACTAAATGATTGCCAGTAGCAAATGCAAGTCACATAAAGGCAATAGTAAATCAATTCCCTATCGGGCCCACCCTCCTAGGACGCCGGTTCCCCCTGGGAAGGTCGGGCCTCGGGGCACCAGCCCTGCCTGTCCCTCCCCCGCTCTCTCTCGTCGGGCCTGGCCCCAATTACCTGTGACAGAAAAGAAGCAGTGATAAAACATGTTTGCAACTTGCTGATTCACCTGCCTTACAGGAACATTGAAACTGCTTAATTATTAGCTTTCTCCTTCCAATTTCTCTTGTAACCATGTGGGGCGGAGCAGCGAGGTATGGGTCTCAAGAGCGTAAATTGACCATAAAGTTTCATCGTACAGGCTACACTTTCACATGGCATGTTTGCAAATAACACTTCTATCCCTTCTGTAATGTTTCTGGTGTCGATGGTGCAGTTAGCAAACTCGAATATAGCTTTGAAACGTAACAGCGTCATGATTCGAAATTCACAAAAACAAATCCGAGCAGACGATCAATGCTTGATAATACGTAATTCACTCATAAAATCCAGCGGAACACACAAATTAGATCACGTGGATCGCACTTGTCTGCATAATATAACACTGTCAGCATTTTAGAGATCACATTTACTGATTTTAACAGGATAATACGAAAGTGTGCCATAGGAATCCTGTATTATTCAGTGTTTTACCCTACCTACCCCCGCCATGTTCGACCGACCGCAGCGCCCTATGTGATAGTTTGAGTTTCCAATGGAGATGAATTTCATCAGTTGGCAAATAGCATATTTCATGGTTGCAGCCCTCTATGTTTTTGGGTGTCATGGAAACGGTGCAAAATAAAAAGAAGGAGAATAAAAAAAGTACAATAACCTCAAGGCTTATAAATACTAGCCTTGCAATAACCTCACTTTTCAGAGGACCCACTAAGTTACTCGATGCGTGTTAGCGGTGCTTGTTGTCAATTTTGAGGAGTGAAATGAATTGCTGCTGAAACTTTAAACAAGAACAATAAATATGCTAAGGCAAATTTTCGTTTGGGGTAAAAGTGTAATAGGTGCATGTCAATCACAAATCCAGCCCCTCGCATTTGTCGTATTGCCACCTCTTCAACAGTCGAGAGTAAGTTCAGTTCGTATGCCCATTCATTTGATAATCTGAACTGTTTTTGAACTATAATCTAATATCTCATCAACGTTAGACTATAAGTCTAAAACTGCTATGCCCGAGATCACGGGTTCAAACCCGGTCGAAGTCGTCGGATTAAAATCCTTTAGTATTCCTTCGGAGGGGAAGTAAAGCCGGCGGGCAAATGTCATACATTTATGTCATGTAAAAGAACCTACTTATACAATTGGTAGTGTGTAGCCAAATTTGTAGGTTATTGGTTTGGTTAGACTAGAAACGCTCTATCAAGTTCCAACGTTCGCCGCTAGGTGTCAGTGACATCTGGTAGCCAAAGTTGGAAATACTTGAAATTGAACTTGCTGGTAGTTCAATTAAAATACCTTGCTATGGCCACTGGCAGCAATTCATATATCGACTAATAATATATCCATAATATGTTCATTTAAATACTGTACCAGCACAGATGGAGAGGTTTGAAGAATGATCCTATATTTATAACACAGGTATATTTGGTGTTGCAACATTGGAGTGCATTCAGTTGTAAAGTAAGGTAGTGCCTTATATTTTTGTTAATTCTGTAATTTCAGCTGGAGTTTCTAAAATAAGAGTATAGTCATGCTTATGGGAGGGGGGACAAGTTCGAGTTATAGTAGCCTACTGTTAGGCCTATGGATTTGTAATAGTCACGCTTATGGGGGGACAAAATTTTGAGTTAATAGTACTGTTATGGATTTGAAATAGAACAAAACAATATTTTTATTAAACTTAACTCAACATTAATTCTTCCCTTGACCAGAACCGGACTTTTACAGAACCTAGAAGATTATTGAAAATATATGACAAATAGCGTAAGTCCCGTATGCGTCCGATAACGATGAAACTTGGTTGAGATGTTGTGTACACTCCAGGGAAGGTTTCTGGCTTAGTAAATCCATTTAACAGTAGGTAGCGTATGAGTAGTTTCAACAAATGAGCGACGGTACGCTAATAGTTTCAACAAAGTCCCGTATGCGTTCATGTACCATTCAACTGATTGCGATGATACTTTGGTGAATTATTGTGTACACTCCAGGAAAGGTTTCTGGCTTAGTAAATCCATTTTACAATAGGCAGTGCACAAGATGATTCAACAAATGAGCAATGGCACGCAAATAGTTTCAACAAAGTCTCGTATGCGTTCATATACCATTCATCTGATTGCGTTGAAACATTGGTGAATCGTTGAGGACACTCCAGGGAAGGTTTCAGGCTTAGTAAATCCGTTTTACAGTAGGTAGTGCACGAGTAGATTCAACAAGTGAGTGACGGCGCGCGAATCGTTTAAACAAAATCCCGTATGCGTTCATATGCCATTCATCCGATCACGATGAAACTTTTATGAGTTGTTGTGTACACACCAGGGAAGGCTTTCGACTTAGTAAATCCTTTTTACAATAGGTAGCGCACGAGTAGATGCAACAAATAAGTGACGACCCACGAAGCGTTTCAACAAAATCCCGTATGCGTTCATGTACCATTCATTGATTGTGATGAAACTTTGATGAGTTGTTGTGTACACTTACTTGAAGGTTTCTAACTTAGTAAATCCATTTCACAGTCGGTAGCGCACGAGTAGATTCAGCAAATGATTGACAGCGCACGAATCGTTAAAACATAATCTCGTTCATATGCCATTCATACGATTGTGATGAAGATGATAGCTGTTGTGTACGCTCCCACGAATGTTTCTAAATTAGTAAATCCATTTTACGATAGTTTAGAGGCAGTTAACGGAAATTGAAGAAAATATTGTGTATCCAAAAGCACTTCAAGAAACAAAATTACAACTCCAACACTTTCTTTGATTGGCATTGCAGCGCATGCCGGTTACAACTTGTCCATTATAAATTCAGGGTTTATTTATGGTTATTGTTTGTGTTTAGTATACAATCGAGATGGGCTGGTTCATAATGGAAAGTTGTTGGTTCCATTCCCACGTGATATTGACATGCATACTGGCCTTGTGTTCTATTAACTAATTAGTATAAATTGTAGGGAGGTAGTTCCTTGAACTCCTTCCTTAAGAAACATTCCATTAAAAGGTGAGTCCCAGTGTGAAACAGCCAGTCCCAAGGTTTAAGGGTACAGTAGCACATATGTCTCTCACCTAGGAGGCCCCAGGTCCCATTCGGCTAGAGATTCAAGATTGCGTGCGAAGGTGGAAATAGCTCATCCTCGTGAAGACAGTTGAGTAGCTGCGTGACGTGATTACTGGAACCTGATGGCTTAAGACCAACATAATGAGGCTGAGGGTTTTATCATGCTGGTCACGAGTTCTCCATAAACCATGACTGAGCGGCAGTAGACCTTGGATATGTGCAGTCCTCTTGGGTCCGATTGCAGTAATAAATAGAAGCTGTATAAAATATTAATTCTGAATGAGACATTACTCTTTTCTTTTTGATAATATATGATTTTCCTACCTTATTTCATCTTCTGGGGGGACATTACAATTGAAATTACTAACCTTGGTCACTACTGCACTGGATATATGTGCTAAAGTATGTAACTAGCTTATGTGTTTTTATGTATTGCTCATTTAGCAATGGCAGCGCATGTGGTTTGTTCAACTGTCACCAAAGTGCACACACTGAGGCGCACACATTGACGTCACTAGTTGCCAACTTGTGGGATACAAAATACACCACACGAATTAAAGATTATTGATTAGTGACTATCCCACTGTGCGTGACAAAAACCAGGGGCGTATATATGGCTCACGTGGGCCGCCCTACCTACAAATTATTGGTCTAGACAAAAGCCATTGGTCTTACAGTACCGCTTATATTCACAGTAGTACTGTAAGTGCAGGGTTGGCAATACTGTATTTGATGATAATTTATGTGCATAATGGCGGACACAGACTGAATTTTACTATATAAGTCATGATCTAAATAAGGGATGGTGGGTGGGTTATGGACTATGGAAGAGTAAACATCTATTACTACATCATTTCAAGATTTCTTTTTAATCATTAGGAACGGTATTTTGGCTAATTTCAGTACTTTCGAAATTTTATCGTTCAAGTAATGTCTCATTCAGTGTTACTCTTAAAACTAATGTAAAACAAATTCTCACACGTAAAATTGTTAGCATTACTTACACAGGGCCCCATGAATTATTTTGAAAATATAACAAGAAGAAAATGCAAACACATCTAAAACTGTTCATTGATTTTCTATTTTGTAACTAAAAATAATTGTTCAACAATTGTCTGTGGACTGTCACAACCTTCAAGAGTGTTATTACTTAAAGTTGTAAATCAATGGATGAACAATATTCTAAAACAAAACTATTTAAGGTACATAGGCCTATAACAAGTTAAGCCTGGAAACTAGTTATCTGCCAAAATAAAAATAATAAATTAAAATAACTTTTACAAACACGAGTCTCAAGAATTTGTCATGCCTCTGAACAAAGATGATAATTCATATAAATAAAATCTTCTAAAAGACAGGATAAGTGACAACCTGTACTCTGCAACTTGCTCTGTTCTGGCCAGCTATATGGTGCTATAAGCACATTAGCTCATGTCAGTAATATTAGGTTTAGCCCAGAAAATATAATGCTATCCAAGTAGTGTCCTGAACAACATACTATAAGTCCCGGAAGTTCCCATTTGCACGTTATGTTTTTTTTTTTGAAATCCTGTTCTTCTAGGAGGGGTCAGAAGTGCCAAATCGTCTACAAAAGTTGGCCTGGCGATATGTTGTGGTGGCTTATACGGTCCAAATCATCCACAAAATGTGAGGATTAGAAGCGGCAAGCAGCGAAGAAAATTCACGATACTTAGTCGTTGACTCACAGAAGATTACATCAACGAATGGGGAGGAATTCTTAAGAAATTCACATAACAAGACTGGCCTCATAGACCTTCTTCAGGAAGGCATGAAAAATTTTTGTGCACCACACTGATGGAGGTGCCAACACTATTATAGTAAGAACAGCACTTACGTTTGAGTACAGACGGTCAGGCACTTGAGGGCCGTCCTGAGGACCAGGATCAACTGAAAATATGCTGTAGAGACATAGGCTTACCTTGGAAAAATAAAAGCACCAGGTTGCACCAGCTTTGCACCAAATACAACTTGCCAAAAGAGTGATGAGGCACTTAATGGCCTCCTGGAAGGCCAGGACCAGGGATGCACCTATGGCACCGTCTTACTGGTGACGCACTTCGATAGTCTTTGGCAATTTGGACCATATAAGCCGCCACAATACATCGCCAGGTCAACTTTTGTAGACAATTTGGCACTTCTGACCTTTCCTGGGAGAACAGGATCAAAAAATCCATGACGTGCCCATGGGAACTTCCGGGACTTTTAGTTTTTTGCCTGTGAACATCACGTTCGTTGACATACCAAATCCATGGATGTGACAAGTACTCTATGGAGATGATGGAAGCTACAATATACATTACATGTATGTATGCTTAGTCAACACCACCTAGAGAGAAAGCCTTGCGATACAATTTATGACGTCATAGCCTTCCGGCCGTCAGCGAGCGCGCTACCCAGCACGGCTGCTATGAACAACCTGTGAGGAAACGCGACTGAGTGTTTATGTGTCAAATTACGTTCTACAGACGCGAATAAATAAATAACGTAACCATAAATGAAACATATGGTCAGAAGTAGATGCGATCGATACATTACTCTAGCTAATAAATCGACGTTTTCGATCATAATCGATAAGTATGCATTTCGAACCTTGCGAGTGTGAACTTGACCGAAAACACTGATGTCTCAATAAATGCGATATATAGAAGAATTCAATAGAAAACTTGAAAAATATTCACCCCATTTTAACGTGAGATGTCGACTACACAACAACAAATAACTAATTAATTTGTAACAGTTAAAACGGAAATTAATATCTACAGTATAGTCAATCATATCTGTCCAAAGGTCTAGGTTTGATTCCCATCTCTGCCGAGAAAAATAATTCTAGTTAGTTATTGTTGATTATTGTTGTTTTAAGGGGCGAAATTACGAGGTCATCTGCCCCTAAAAATACAATTCTGATTTTAGTGTGAAACGAAATTCACTCAGCCTCATGAGTTAAAACTGAACTGAGAAGAAGTGGGTTCGATTTCTCCTTTCTCCTCCAGGTAAATGCTGGGATTGTTCCTAGCAGAAGACCATGGTCACCTCCTTCCCAAGGGCAGATGACCTCGTAGTTCCTCCCCTTAAAACTACAATACCGGTATCTGACCTTCCCAATTCTAGCATAACAATACACACATACAAATTCTACCCATATCCAAGTACACATGGCTGATGACAGTGATGTCCTAACCCACTAACAAAACAACAACAACAACAACAACTAGCCACAGAAAGTTTTCATCCGTGATAAGAAAACAGGCTAGTAATGGCATGCCTATGACAGAAAAGGTTACCCACTGAAATGGAACAGAGCAGAAGTCACGAGCCATGAAAACATTTACAAAAGAGGAAACTTGTTGTTGTTGATGATTCATATAGGGGCATGATGATGTGGTAATAATTTAGTAACAAACACTTGATATAGAGTAACGCTAGAGTAGTTTTCATATTGCAATATTTATAATATCAAGCATGGCATACCCGACAATACATCAATACATAAAACATGCTAATTCCCAGCTTGTTTTGAACAGAATACAGTGAGTCATCTGCAAAAACATGTTGCTCTCATATTTTCTATGTTACACAAACTGTGCTGTTTTGTAAAAAAAAAAAAAAAAAAAAAGACCACTCTAACCTTCGTTTTGTCCAATCCAATGTTTTTTGACAATGGTTACAGCCTATCACTAGTTAAATAAATATTGCCTTTTCAAAAGATCCTTTCCACTTTTCAACACAAAATTGTTGTATTCCCTATTATATTGGTAGCACTGAATGAAAGTAGAACGAGCGATAACATTTTCTATAGTACATGAATTAGCCAAAATACCTTATCAAACTATGAGAAATAAATCAGGGAATTATGTTTTAAAATATGTTTCCTCCTCCACTGTCTGTGACCCACCCAGCCATCCCAAAAAGGATCACGACTTATATAGGCAAAATTCCAGCTGTGGCCACCATTGTCCACATCAATCATCATCAAACCGGTATTGCCAACCTCGCCCTTATGGTATAATGCCGCACCAACACCCTTCGATTTGTCCAATCCAATGGTTTTTTTACGCGTCCAGATCGATGGTTTTTTGTCAACCGTACCCCACTGGCTGCGCTCGGCCAAGGCCGCACCTATCCCCGACCATTCTAACATTCGTTTTGTCCTATCCAATGGTTTTGACAATGGTTACAGCCTAACGCGTCCAGATCGATGGTTTTGTGTAAACCGCGCGCTGCCAAGGCCGCACCTACACCCTACCTTCTAACCTTTTGTCCAATCCAATGGTTCAAGACAATGGTTACAGCCTAACGCGTCCAGATCAATGGTTTTGTGTGAACCGTGCCCCGCTAGCTGCATGCGACCACTCTAACCTTCGTTTTTTCCAATCCAATGTTTTTTGACAATGGTTACAGCCTAACGCGTCCCGATGATTTTGTTTTGATCAACAGTGATATTGTATCCCACTTTTTTTTTCAACAGTGATTTTAGATCTCACACGTTGGGAACAATATGTGCACCCCGGTGCGTACCGCTAGAGTTAGCCTTGATGACAGTTGAACGAGATGCAAGCGCTGTCGAAACATGGCAGCCGTTTTTAAAATACAGTAGCAATAAATAAAAACACATATTTACAATCTTGAGCACGCATATGAGGTTCAGTAGTGACGATTCAAATTGAAATCAACGGTAGCTCTGAATGAAGATAGAACGAACGATGAAATTCTCTACAATACATGAATCAGCCAAAATACCTTATGAAACGATGAGAAATAAATCAGGGAGCGATGTTTTAGTAGATATTTCTTCCTCCACTGTCTGTGATCCACCCAGCCATCCCAAATAGGTCCACGACTTATATGGCGAAAATTACTGCTGTCAGCGCTATTGTTCAAATCAATAGTCATCAAAACAGAGCTTTAAATTCCTGCATTAGGTTTATTTTCTCCTTTAAATTTTCCTCACACGTGTCTCCTTTTTATGATTTACTTTCCTGGCTAAAAGTAGAACAACAAATAAACCTGCACATATGTACCCTCATCTATCGACTTCTCAATGAAAGTACACCTCACTATCTCTCTTGTAATTTTAGTTTTCTTTCTTCCTTTCATGATCGTCACACACGATCTGGATCTATAATTGCAATTCCTCTACATCATTCATCTGCCTTCAGTAACTCTTTCCTCATGTCGGGAACTAGAATTTGGAATAATTGTCCTCGTGACGTTAGAAATTGTACATCCCTAACAACTTTCAAAACATGCACGTAAAGATTTCCTCTTGAATCCATAGGCCAACTAGAACAATTTGTGTATGAATGTGTGAGTGAATGACCATAGTATAATTTTGTTAAAAATGTATGTCATTTAAATGTTAATATCACGCAGTCACCAATTTAATTTAATTTAATTCTAGTATTTAAGTTTTCCTAGTATTTAAGTTTGGTAGGTTAAGTATATCATATTTGAGTATTCATGTAAGTTGCACTGTGTGTGGTTAAGTGTAAGAGAGGGTCTAGAGCCCTAACTTCGCCACAATAAAGGCACCAATCAATAAATAAATGACAGTTCTGCCAACCTCGCCCTTATAGTACAATGAAAAGCAAAGAAGTGCCCAGTTGTCTCTAGTGCACATCATTCGTGCGCACCACTCAGTTCATTACATCGTGCACCGAATCGAATCGTTTCTTCACCATGGATTGCGGAAATTGGCTCATAACGATCTGTAATTTCAATCGACGGTTCTATGATTAACTGTGATAAATATTTGGTTTTCCCCCTGCATAACTGTGGTTTTGAAAATGTTTACAGCCTAACTCACCCAGATCAATTGGTTATGTATCGACCGTGCACCGATAGCTGCACACGCCTAGGCCGAACCTACACCCGACCATTCTAACCTTCCTTTTGTCTAATCCAATGGTTTTTGACAATGGTTATAGCCTAACGCATCCAGATCAATGGTTTTTTACAATGGTTACAGCAAACACGTCCCGATGATTTTTTAAAAATCAACAGTGTGTGCCGCTCGGGTACGCCTTGTTGACAGTTCAACGAGACGCAAGCACTGTCAGAACATAGCAACCGTTTATAAAAAGAGCAATAAATAAAAACACATATTTATGTACTTAAGCACATTGCCTAACTTATATGAGGTGCAGTATTGACCAGGTTTCCTCATTTCAATGCTGATGCAAGTGTATAAACCGCGTTCTACTTTCATTTAGAATTAATATTATATTATTTATAGGGTGGATAAATTTTTCGGCATATGCACCTTCAACAGTCCTTATGCGAACACTTTCTAAAAATACTCTCTAGCACGTATCATATGGATTTTCATTCACGTATCATACTACATTAGATTAAAACTTTTAAAATAGGCCTACATTAACGTTTTCCAATGAAAATAGGTGTAAAATTCTTAAAGAAACTTGCAAGACTTCATTCAGTCCATTGTTAAAATTCTGTACAAATAAAAATTTGTTCAGTGCAACATTCTTCCTATACTTCAGTGGTGGTCAGTAATAAGGTTGCAGTATTGCACAACGACCAGATTAATTCAAGAAAAACAATTAATACCGTAATAATATTTTTAGTAATAAAAGCTGTACGTTTCCTTTTATATGTATAGGATTTCATAATTCTGTTCTTTAATAAATTCAGGAAATCTTATAGAAAGTTACTGTGAAATGTCTGAGAAAGCAAAACGCGCCAACCGGCTAGGAACCAGGCCCGAGCACCGACCATATCTCAATAGTGAAGGGTATGGCTGAGATGCTAGACCGAGTAGGTCCTATCCCAACAGTTAACTCGGCTCGTCGTTGTCCGCTGATTGCAACAAGGGAGCCGAGGAGTGGATGGAGACATCTGAGATGCTCCGTCAACTGCCGATACTGACTCATGTCTTGCAATGTTGCGCATGCTTGTGACACTCACGGTTCTTTCTCGCACTCGTATTATACCTTATGTTGTTTTGTTCTTGTAAAGGTTTTCATGTAGCCTAACTATTTAATCCGGTGATTCAGTGACAATGTGATGTTCTCTGAACTGCGGCAATCGGGATGAATGAGGTACATCCGTTTTACCGCGCAATTGAATACAGTTTTCTTTGATATCAAGCAGTCTTCCTCCCCCCCAATGAAAAAGGACAAAACCCATAACAATTATCTGCCAATCGCCACTGCTATACTTATAGATTAGTACTTAGCCATGCACAGAATTGGATCAAGTAACACAATATTAATTGAACTACATGGTCATTATCTTGGTGCGCCCCGAAAATCGCGACAAACTGTGGTGTCATTTGGCTGGTCAGGTACGGAGCGAGTGGACCTCGCAATAGCCCGCTCCGCTGACTCATATCGTTAGTTCACACATGTTTTGTCATTCATATGGATGTGTATCTGCAAAGTTTAGACGTTAGTATTGTGATTACTGTGATTGTTGGTCATGCCTAGACACCAATTCACATTACACGAAAGTGTGTATATCCATAATTCGTAAATGAAAAGCAGAAAGTCTTGTTGTGAAACAGGATGAAAATTTCGAATCAAGTTTCCAGGAAGACCTGTGCCTAATGCCAGTACAATTAGGAGGCTCGCTAAACGATTAAAAAAACAGGCTCTGTAAATAATAAGCATTTTAACAGACTACGCTGTGTTCTCACAGAACGGGGACACCAAGAGCCTGCTGATGAGCCAGCTTGGTGTCCTTGGCGAAACACCACACAAGACACGGCACAAACCTAGAAGAACTGCTGAGTTTTAATTCACTGGCTGTAAAAGCCCATATACCATCTTTTTAGATGAGATTGTTGTCCATTCTTTCATCAGAAGATGTCAGTTGTGCGTTACAAGAGAGGGAGGACATTTTCATCATCGACTATGAGCACTGTAATTATTGAACATGGTTGGTAAAAGTGTTCAAGTGTGTGCCAACCACCGACTAAACAGTTCACTTAAAAAAAACATACGAGCAATAACCACTGATGTAGTGTCACGGTTGACTCAAAACTCATTGATCTGGGCGCGTTAGGCTGTAATCATTGTCAAAAACCATTGGATTGGACAAAACGAAGATTAGAAGGTCGGGGGTAGGTGTGACCGCGCGCAGCTGGCGGGGCACGACTGACTCAAAACTCATTGATCTCGGCACGCTAGGCTGTAACCATTGTCAAAGACCATTTGATTGGACAAAACGAAGGTTAGAAGGTGGGGAGCAGGTGCGGCCTTTGGGAGGCAATTTCCACAATCCATGATCAATAAACAATTCAATTGGGCGCACTATCTATGAATTGAGTGGTGCGCACGAATGATGCGCACTAGCGACTGAATTGGGCCCTTCTTTGTTTTTCATACTAACGTAAGCGCGAGGTTGGCAGTACTGTCATGGTACTGTTTTGATAACGATCGATGAGAATAATGGCGCTGACAGCTGCAATTTTCGCTATGTAAGACATGTACCTATTTGGGATGGCTGGGTGGGTCACAGACATCGGAGGAGGGAATATCTACTAAAACATCGTTCCCTGGTTTATTTCCCAGCGTTTCATAAGGTATTTTGGCTAATTCAAGTATTGTGGAGAGTTTTATCGCGCGTTCTACCTTCATTCACTGTTACCGTCGATTGTTTTCCACCTATCTAGCCAAGTCAAGTTGACTTGTGTTTTGGAGCGGATATGTGAATGAACTGTCCACTGGTTCTCTACGTATATGTTAGCTTGTGTTTGATGGCTGAATATCATCACCGTCTCATATTTTTTTTAGTTTCGCTCTATGCTTTAAAATATTTTTCTGTGACCTAGGCCTACTTATATGGTGCACCATATTAAGTCTAATAGCCATTTGTTTTTTTGAGTGCTATGCTATTTTATAATTTTCTTCAGGTATTAATATTGGCTGATGAAGGGGATAAAAGCAATTAATCCCTGAAACATGTACCAGGAGCAAATCTAATTAACTTATATTTTCTTTCGTTTATGTATTGACTAAGGCGGATGTATAATTGTTGTTAAAAACTATGAGGCGAGGTGGTCGTTATTGGTTCCTGAAGAGGACTCCTAAGGCGTTTAAGTTGCGATACAATCATTATATCACCTTGCATTACATTAATTACACTACCGGTACTTATTCTAAATTTATTCAATCACCAACCTGACTCACACACACCACTTTCCCCATCCCAATAAGAAATCTAATGAATGAGATTACTGCAATAGATAAAAAATAGATTAATCAGGACATGCTACAGGTTATCGGTCTCTAACCTCGTGCAGTTCTTGCAATTTAAACTCCAATAGAAATGAGATACTATCCACTTACACCTCCCACTTGAAATTGATAGCCCCCATAAAACAAATAAACCTAACCTATGACAGCCTGTAGCACATAATTTAGGTTAGAATATTCTGATTTCTACATCTAAATGAATTTTCGAACAGAGGAGCTAGCCTATGCTAAAATTTAAAGGTAGGACTATCTGCTTACTAACATTTAATAAGTCTCGATTTATACAACGGTGCAGTAACTAGCTTTGCATTCTTTTCATCATACATACTAGTGCTCCATTCAATCTTATGTGGCTTGAAATGGAGCCCACACACCTACAAGAAAAGAGACTTGTTACAAGGTTCCTTCCTCCCATTATACTAAACTTGTGAGAATTGGAGCATAATAGATGTAACACGTACCATGGAATATTTCGTAGGAATCCTTGCGGTGAATGGCTCGAATCCATTTCGTCTCTACCTTCATCATTAGGGAAAGAGAAAACGTTTACTTTCGGTCCATTGGCATAATTGCATATACAATTTGGTACACTGCACTTATAAGGCATAATTTTACACTACACTGATAACCATTAAGTATAACCGGGTAGGAATTCGCAGAAAATCAGTACCTGAAACTGTAAACACGAAACACAACATGCGGAAACGACACCATAACCTCCATAACTCGAATGTTTTGTCTCAATTTTCATGGCCGGTCCTCCGTGACGTCACTCACACGTCAATTCCATATCGCAAGGCTTTCTCTCTAGGTGGTGTTGGCTTAGTCCTTATTATTCTTCTTTCTATGGGGTCAAGGATGAGGAGAGAATAATTTCTATGTGGCAGATGGTTTTTACAGCCAGGTGCCCTTCCTCAAACCAACCTCATGAGAGAATGAGTGATGAAAAGAATGAAGATGAATGAAACTAGGCAAAGAATTGGAGGGAAATGGCTATGACCATGGCTTATTAGAAGGTACTGTGTCAGTGTTTGTTTGAAGTTAAAAATGGGAAACCCTAGAAGACCATTTCAAGGATGGACAATGGTGGGATTCAAACCCAGGAGACAGATTGGCTTAATTCATTGCCTTGCGTCTCAGTGCGCAGCTACTGTGGTCAGTAATATACAGCACATAGCAACATATATTCATATTACACTTATATTAAAGTATTGGACTTAGAAAAATAAGGCCCATAATAAAATATAATGTAAAAATTAGCATGAGGTGCTTTGCCATGGGCTATTTTCCTACTGCCTGGAAACAGGTCAACATTGTTCTAATATTCAAATTTGGGAACAAAACGAGTGTATCATCTTACCAACCAGTCACTATACTGCCTCCACTGTCCTTTATATTTGAAGAAATAATCCACCAGCAACTCCTACCAAATATTTCAACTAGCCAACACGGTTTCCTTCTTGGAGACTCTTGCCTTACTAACTTGGACACTATTCACACCTATTAAACGCGTGCCATAGCAGAAAGATCCCAACTAATGTTTGCTACATAGATATTGAACCCTTGCAAAGAAGCATATGAGACTCAGTTTCGGGGGGTGTAACGGTTCATATTCGTAAGTTGCTGTCAGGGCGCTTCATTAACTTGCAGGGTAACATATAACAAAATAACATGCAGGAAAGAGTGAAGCCAGGGTTAAAACAACTGAATTTAATAACGAATCACCATATTTACACATAAACAATTAACAACAAAAACTCCCAACTGACTCCCATTTAATTAAAATGCCAACAACTAGGCGATATCTCTGGAGAGATTAATTACCTGGACCAAGTGTCCTTAAAATAAAAATACAAAAGTGACCATATATATGCGTATGCCGTTCTACATGCATCACGATGTGTACTTTGAATGCGTGATTCGTTATCATCCAGAATAATCCTTCAGACAACGAATCCACATTTCTTAGAGCTAGACCGACACGGGGGAACACAACTACAATACATAAATTAAACCGACACTTCCTAAATCTACTATAAACAAACACAAAATTTCCGTGTGAAATTGGAATCAAATTGCCATAGCAACATTTACTGCCTAAAAACTTAGGACTTCTCACACAAATCAACACAAGTACATTAACACGTGACCAATAGAAAAATACACAAATGACCGCTGTCAAAATTTACAAGTACTCTACCACTACACCGCACGGGTGTGACACACAAAAATTACATGAATCGAGTCATAAACAAAGCAATAGGCAAACAGCCAACATTTACGTTAATTACAATATTTTACCCATACAACGTACAACAAGCCGTTACACACATGGCGAACTCCCCAATTAATTATGGCTTAAAATTTAACCATCACAATGAACAGGTTTGCTACATGAAAGCTTACAGGGGCCAGTCGGACAAACAGGACTGCCTATCAAAATAAGTCACAGGCAAAACGGGCGGTTTGTGGAACTCTGCATGTCTGTCAACCCACGTGTCAAATACCTCGACCTCCCAGAACATGGGGTCGAATCTCGAAGAAGTGTGCCCCAAAGCACAATAATACATGTGTGTGTGTCAGAAAAATATATGGACAAGAATCAGCAGTCTCCCAAGAGCACCCTGTCTTTCCATCAAAAATACAACAGCAGCAAAAATATGAGAGCGGTAGGACAACTACCCCCTCCTCACGTAGAATCAACACACACTAGACACATCAACACACACAGAATCACACGTATGGGTTTTGACAGACCCTGAAATAAAAAGACACAAATAATATCCACATGCTGGCACCACCGTTCTATGCCGTGACTAGTCACCTGAAAAGGACTCAAGAAAAATCTATCAAATTTAGAACGAAGGTGTTCTACAAATTACTTTTAAGTTGGTGCACTTGGCAACCCTAATATGAATAATAACCTGTTCAGCAAATATCTTACAATAATTTCCTCCCATTCCTATTTCAAATATTAACGTTAATAAAACACCATTTATCGAATGTAACGGGTTCCGCATTTGCAAGGATAAAAATCACGCACGCACGCACGCCACGCGCATTACATCTGACTCAAGGAAAAACAAAATATCAAACAAACACTTTGGCCACGCGCCAACGGACATTTAAACATATAGTGTCGGTGCAAGAAAAACTCTAAAACAACAAGAAAAAGAAAAACATGACTATTTACAAAGTTCCCCGGCCAAATCTAACTACATAATTGAAATAATCCAATTTTAGTACATCACCGCTTCTGCTTGTAGAACTAAGGACATCCTCCTCAACCCATCGCCCTATGGACAAATTAACACTCCATAGTAGTCGTCTGCGTTGATTTGTTGAAGCTCATCCCAACTTCAAACCACGTGCTGATCATCTTGGTATCGACTCCTTGGCAGAAAAGTTCAATGTTAATTATTTTACCTATCTATAATCGCTTGCAGGCTACTCAATTCACCCACAATTGTCCTAATGCGATTAATAGCGAAGACTGGCCCTAAATATCTCGCACACACGCACCATAAAAACACATATAAAATACACTGCAACTTATACATAAAATATACATCTAGAGTCCGCGCTACTGGCTCGTTAACAAGTTCAAAATCCTGGCTGCACTAGCAGTCGCTATCTCGTTCGGTATTTCCGTCCTGTACTATGGACTTCGGCTCCGGTGAAGGCTAATTAGGGTGATACAATACTTCCCCCTTAGAGCTGAACTCGTCGTTTTTAAATGAATGTTACAAGTTATCACGCACTGGCGTGAAATATTTAGCTCACCAAATAAAGTTGATTCCAGAATGAAACAAAATGTATTATAGCTTTTAAACTTTGATACTGCAATCGCTGCGACTTTAGCTCAATCGGAGCTCACAAAATAAATTAACTTCACTAATTTAGAGCGAAAAAATCACGATACAAACTGGCGTGAAGTCAGCCTCTGAAGGCTCCACAACGAAAGACTTAGATAATTTCGAGCGTCAAAAATCACAATATAAACTGGCGTGGAGTAAGCCCCTCACGGCTCCACAAAGAATAGACTTCGAGTGGCGTCATGCCAAACTATTTATTAGAAACTGACAGGGGCGGAGGAGTGGGGCGGAGTCGGATAAAAACTTCCAGAGTTTTTGTCTCACAAAGATGGGACTAGTGTCATTCTTCTCCAAATAAATCAAACGTCTCAATTCACTCGAGCGGAGATTAATCCGTTCGGCGGTTCTTTAGATACACACTTCCGCGGGCTTTTTACTACTGACGCTGTCCACCTCGTGGTCATGGCTTGGTCTCTTGCGATTGGCTGATTCAATCGTATGTTCGTTGCAAGTACCTCGTGATTCTTCCTTTATGTCTCCAATTTTGGTACAGTAGTTGCACAATTTGGCCTTGAACTCGACTAATTCTGGCCGTTCCCCAAGAATAGCTACCAGCTCACCTCCTGTTGCAATCATTACGAAATGCTGGCCTCCCTAATATCCAAGTCGACTTCCTTAAGTGCTGCCTGGGCCGTAGTAATAATAATAATAAATATGAATACTTATTTATCGAAGATCAATAAGGGTTCAATATATTAAAAGCGTTTGATTCAATAGACCATACCCTTCTACTCCACAAAATCGCTGAACTGTTCAACATACACGGCAATCTCCTAACACTCCTCGCTGGATTTCTACAGAACCGACAACAGAGTGTCGCAATGGCAGGCACTTAATTCCTTTGGCTACCTGTGCTCTCTGGTATCCCACAAGGCAGTGCCCCTGGGCCACTGTTATTTTCGCTAATTTCGGACGACCTACCATCTAAACTCTATGACAATACTCTTCGCTGATGATTACAAAATTTTCAAGGAAATTAAGACACCAGCTGACGCCGCACTCCTCGAGTTCTTGCTTAACTTCCTATCAGATCGGTGCCACACATGGAAGTAGAAACCAAATCCAGATAAATGCAGCTTATTAACAATTGCTCTACATAATTTCCCATTATCTACATCATATTCCTTACTTGACAGGCCCATTACCGCAGTTGCGCATCAGTTAAATCTTGGGGTCATATTCGACAACCAGCTACGATTTAAAGACCACATACAAAACTCTTTATCCAAAGCCATGAAATTCCTAGGCATACTCTACCATATCTCAGAAATATCAAATCTCACAGCTCTTCGACTTTATTACCTCTCAATAATACAGCCCATTGTAAACTACTATTATTCCATTTGGATAACTTCTTGCCTGTCAAATTTAGATAAATTAAACAATTCAATCCTTCTTTGCTGCCATTGTAAGAAACAGAATACCAAGGTTTAGACACTTCACCACTAAGAAGGTACTTTTAGTCATAAATATCTCTTCCCTCAGCACGACACAGCAGGGAACTGACCTGTCCTTCCTACACTATTTTAAATGACCATTACCGTTCACAGCACCTGCTTTCACTATTCAAACTACGAGTCCCTTCCCATCCTACTAGGCTCAAAGATATTCTCCACATTCCACACACTAAATATTCTGTATAATCCAACGATCCTTCCAAAACCGCAAATCATCCCTGTACAACAGAATAGCAAGGAAATGCGAGTTGGATTTATTCACAAACAAGAGGCTGTTTTTTAAGCAAGTGAACAAGAACTAAACTGCACTTAGAACTGTCATCAAGTAAAAACATTTTTATCTTGAACAAGGAGGCTTACAGCTATTAATTAGCCTCCTTAGTGATCAATGTGGTTGTGAAAATCCAATCCCTGGCATTTTTATCTTAGTTATAAGTTTAGGAAAATTGCACATTCCAAATGTGCTATTTCAGAATGACCCACAACATAAATTGCTCCCAAAATTCCAGTGTTATCATTTTCAGAACACATTTATTTTGAAGAGGAGATGGCCTCCTGGGCTACACAAGAAAGAGCAAGCACCCAAGAAACTAAAGGCTCGTCATTTTGTGTACGACTTGGTTGAAGATACAAACTGTAAGAAGAAGGACAACTTGGAGCTTATTCTGACTAACTATGTTCAAGGTAATTCTTTCTACTTCATATTTTTGAAACTCCTTCTTGCCTGCTTCAAAATAGAAATAGAAATGTTTGATACCTCTACAATTACAGTATACAGGGTCTTTCATATAAAGTAAGAACGGCAATCGGCAGTTTTGTTATTCGTTGGTGCGGTGGCCTTGGCCGAGCTTTTGGCGCGCCATGGCCCCCTGCTGTACTATTGAAAGCGCGCGCATAGTACATAAGAGGGCGTTTTTGTTTTGTTTTTTTCAAGTTCCGATTGACTGTATAATAATAACAGATTGACATACCAAATTGATTTTACTACTAAATGTTTGCTTGTTTTATTCGTATGTCTCAACATAATCGCCAAAACGATTGAAACATTTGCCGTATCGTTACACCAGCTTTCCAATACCCTCGGCAAAATATTCTGCTGCCACTGAGGTGGGTACGTCCGGACAGTCTCCTGAAGATTTTCCTTTTTGGCGAGGCATTGCCGCCCAACCATATCTTCAATTCACGAAAAAGGTGAAAATCATTCAGTGCTGGTTTGGACTAAACGGCAGATGGTCCAAAACTTCACAATTGAATTCTTCGTAAAAGTCTATCGTAACATTGGTACAGTGTGGTTGTGAATGATTTTCACTTTTTTCGAGAATTGAAGGTATGGTTAGGCGGCAACGCCTCGCCAAAAATGAAAAATTTCAGGAGGCTGTCCAGACGTACCCACCTCAGTGGCGGCAGAATATTTTGCGGCTTTGGTGGCGTAGTCGGTAGCATGCTGAGCTTCTATGCCCAAGATAGCGGGTTCAAACCCGGCCGAAGCCGTCAGATTTTTTAAGAGCGTTAAAAATCCTCAGTATGCCTTCCTTCGGAGGGGAAGTAAAGCCGGCGGTCCCATGTCATAGATTTATGGCATGTTAAAGAACCTTCCACTAATTGCACCTGTGTGAAGCTAAATTGGATAGGTTAAGAATTTAAACAACGCTCTTAGGTTTCTACGTTCGTTGCCAAGAGCCGACTGCGGTGGCATCTGGTAGCTAAGTTCTGAACTTGGCCTAGTAGTCGTTGACGGTGGCGCTTGGCGGCAAAAGTAGGAACTATTTGAAAAATTCTAAGTTGCAGTACTTAAATTAAAAAAAACAGATAACACACACTAATACAGTCATCACAATTTACACCGGTTATCAGACAGATTCTACACACACCCAAAGTACACGGGGCTACATGACCGCGTTGTAGCAGCCCCTAAACTTAAGAACCCGTATCAGAAATGGTAACATACTTCTTTAATCACATGTCATTTTTTTCAGTTTTTTTTTTCATATTTCCACCAATGATTGGGATTTCTGTATATTGTGTTGACCGAATGAAAAGTTGCAATTTCAATAACTTTTGCTGCCGTGTACCTGATCGAAGCATGATCCTTGTCTCATCTGTGAATGCTGTTCTCTGAACTCGTGATTATAAACTATCTTTTCCTTTTTGGTCAATGTGACACTCTTAATAAACACATCATAGCACTCTGTGTGATTATTGGGAGGTTTGAAGCCATTTTTCGGTGTTTCCTAAGTAAACAAAAGTTTGGTGCTTTTCAGTCGGTCAGTTGATCACTATAAAGATAATTTTGCACTGTTGAAACTGAAACTTTAGGTGGCTTGAAAGGATCACTTTGTAACACTAGATCAATCAAATGCAGTCTTCTTTGCATTCATCCTGTCAATGGTGCTGGAATACTCAGATGATTTCCCGTCATCTGCTAATCATATTGGTCATCTCAATTTTTAGATACCGCACTTCTAGTACTGTAACTGTAACAACTTCTGCTTTTATATGGCTAGCTTAAGGCAAAATCATATTCCTGATTTTATCAAACTTAAAGATACACATTATTGACATTCAGCAACAGGTCATCTAATATACAGTACCGGTAGTTCCGGTTTCTCTACCAGATGGCGGGGCAAAATAGAATTGGAGAGTACATTGCCTAAATGTCTCCAACACAAAAATGATGATTATTATTATTATTAAACACAAGGACCTGTTCCGACATTCCTTACTGCATTGAACATTGTCCACACAATGAATGCCATAGTGCTACCTATGTTCTAAGTACCCAAATATCAGTGCTGTTGCTTTTAGATGTGTCTTCTAAAAGGAACTCTCTTTGATGTGTCTTCTAAAAGGAACTAAGAAGAAAGCCTGTGACAACCTCACCTGTCCTACGATTCTTCTGCTGACGGGTGATTATGTTGAGACATAAGAATAAAACAAGCAAACATTTAGGCCTAGTAGTAAAATCAGTTTGGTATGTCAATCTGTTATTATTATACAGTCCATCGGAACTTGCAAAAAAAAAAAAAAAACAGCCATCGTATATACTATGCGCGCGCTTTCAATAGTACAGCAGGGGGCCATGGCGCGCCACAAGCTCGGCCGAGGCCACCGCACCAACGAATAACAAAACTGCCGCTTGCCGTTCTTACTTTATATGAAAGACCCTGTATATAGTTGGCAGGGTTTCAGCTAGAAATAGTTGATGTCTTGGATATAAGCAGCCACTTTGATTATATGTATTGCACCCCCAATTCAAAGGACATAGTAGATCAGTAAAAAGGAAAAGTTAAATGTTCATCATTGAAGGACATTCCAACATAAAACACTAGTGTCCAAAAGTTAAGCGTAATCACTAAACGAGGCATATTGCCTGATAGGAATGTCAGACGGATTGCTGAACAAACGGAAGCTGAATCACACACCACATGTCACACAACTTGTCCAAAAAGAAAAAAAACAGTGTCAGAAAGGTTCTGATAGCTAAGGTACACCTTTGACAACAACTAATCAAACTTGGCAATGTCTTCCTCAACAAAATATGCTGTTAATAGGGTGTGTGGTTACCCCTAATGGTCACACTTGCTTCGCAGCGACGTGGCATGCTCTCTATCAGATGGTCCAAGAGCTCTTGTGGCAGTCGATTCCATTCCTCTGAAAGGGCAATGCGAAGGTCTTGGAGGGTCCTTGGTGGAGGCTGACGGGATTCAATTCGCCTCCCCAATGCATCCCAGGCATGTTGTATAGGATTCAGATCCGCAGACCTCGCTGGCCAGTCCGTGCGATGAATGTCTTCCCCAGCCAAAAATGCATCCACCAGAACAGCGCAGTGCGGTCGGGCATTATCGTCCATTAAGAGGAAGTCTGGACCAACCGCACCTCTGAATAGTCGAACATGTAGTCTCAGTACCTCATCCCTGTATCTCCAAGCGTTCACAGTGTTCCTCGAACCACCCATGAAGATGTGCAGGTCCATACGGCCATTCAACATGATGCCGCCCCACACCATGACACCACCACCACTATACTGGCCCCGTTCCACAATGTTCCTGTGGTTGTATCGGCTACCCGGTTTTCTCCAGATTAATGTGCGACAAGAATCGTTCTGCAAACTGAAGTGGGATTCATCTGTGAAGAGCACATACTTCCATTCATTCATGGTCCAGTATCGACGTTGACGGCTCCACAGTAAACGGGCCTGTCTATGTGCTGGAGTGAGCGGGACGCACACCGCTGGAAGTCTGGCAAACAGCCCTGTTGTTCTGAGCCTCCAGTACACAGTTTGCCAGGAAACGGCAACCCCTGAGACGGCTGCAAGCTCCGCCGACAATTGTCTTGCAGGTGCACTCCGGGCGGTTAAGGCCAGATATCGGTCCTGCTTTGGGGTGGTTACTCTTGGTGAACCTGGTACTGGCCTACGACTAACATCTCCTGTGTCTCAAAATCGCCTCCAAAGCCCGGGAATGACACTTTGTGCCACATTCAAGGATACGGCGACTTCGGTCTGTGTCTGGCCTGCTTCCAGGCGGCCGAGTATTCTACCCTGCAAAACGGGGTTCAAATGGCATCATTGTGCCATTATGTTGACACGTTCACCACGAGGCTACACTCCGCACGCTATAACAGGACAAACACAACTGAGGGAATATGGGGCACAGGCACTGGCTGTGTTTACCTTGCGGTTATGCCGCTAGTAAAAGCAGGGAATACTCCTTTCCTATACAGAGCGAACACGTAAGGTTGGTAGGTGCATATTTAGTGCAATTTGCGGTCTATTTCCTGTTGCCCTGCTTATTCGTAACTTATGCTTGACTTTTGGACACTAGTGTATAATTGGTATAACGTTAGTAATAACCAGAAAAGCTTTCCGCCTAGTCAATGCTTTATTGATTTAGTATTGCAATCAAAGGATCACGGATTGGTATTAATGGGACATGTTTTGGGGCCTAAATCGTTTGGTTCCCTTCATCAGCCTATGAACTTTTTTTGCTTCTTTTATCTTATTCGATCTGTGTTATTTCTTACCTTTTCTTGTAGTTTTCCTCGTTAGTGTCTGGCTTCACCAGGAGTGTTTTTTTTAATGAAATCTAGTTTGATGACACCCATCATAAAAACCTGTTTTGACAAAATGACATCTTAAAATACACTTAAAAAGGTGATGAATTACAATGAGTGAATGAAACATATGATGAAGTGAGAAAAGGATGTGAAACATATGAAAATAACAAGTACATTTAAAAATCACTTATATAAAAAGACACATTAAAAAACACTATGTGCAAAGGGGCTCCCAACTTGTGGGACGTGGGTTGGTGACCACGGGATCCCAGCTGATTCCGGCATTGCTTCCACTTACTTGTGCCGGGCTCCTTTCAGCCTCCGTTGGTCACCACTTCTTCTCCTCTGACCCTGACGGTAGTAGGGTATCTGAGGCCACCCGTGCTATTTGGTGTAATTTGTTCTAGACTAGACTTCAAGCGTAGTCATTGGTTTTTTTCTTTTTTGTTATTCGCTTACTCCTTCTGGGATAATATGCGATGTAATTTT
The DNA here is from genome assembly GCA_946902985.2 of Meconema thalassinum. Lineage (NCBI taxonomy): Eukaryota > Metazoa > Arthropoda > Insecta > Orthoptera > Tettigoniidae > Meconema > Meconema thalassinum. Next base: position 1,940,297,697 of record OX336388.2, on the reverse strand, counting down.
AGCCGGTTCATCGCATATCTTCCCCAGAAGCGGGTACAATATATATACAGTAGACTCTCTGCTATCCGGCCTAATGTGGCAGAAGGTCAAGACAGATAACAAAAAGCCGGATAGGCCAGAGTTCTATATTCTCTCTTCCGATCCAAGCCGTACCATTATGTTTACCTTTTAACATCGTTTTTCTTACTTTCATTCCACTTCCACTACTTTGGGCAGCACACCACTTTTCAATTTCTGCTCGATTTTTCTTCCAGTCTCCAACTGTACTTTTCCCTACCCCTAACTCCAAAGCAATAGTTTTGGCTGTTACCCCAGAATCTAGTCGCTTTATAGCACGTAGTTTCTCATCTATCGTCACCTACTTTATCACCCATTCCGCAATCTTTCATTTAAATACTGTACTGTACAATGGGGATCAAGAAACAACAATTTACGAACGTACGCACTTTGAACTTCAGATGAACAACTGACGGAACAAAGAACACAGAGTTGCCAACAGTGCTGCTCTCTACGTATGTTCATTGTTGTTTGTGAGCGCTGAAAGAGGGCTTCTATGTCCCGTTTGTTAAAGAGTTTTTTCCGATATCGTATTCAATACATACATATTAACAATACTGTACTGTACCTTACAATTTTGGCACCACATGTGCCAGAACTACGAGATATGCATAAAATATTTTGAAATACCACATAGGGTTCTAGCAGGAGCCCGCTTGTTAAAGCTTTAGAAAAGTATTAGATAGATATTTTATTCAATTAATTCCAAAGAGCCTTAGGCTCGTACAGAGGAATTGTACAGTAATAATTCTGAAGGTAACACAAATTGATGAATAAGGGCATAGGCCTATTAATTTAAGTTTATGCTATATCTAAGATTATTTAGACCAAGGTCCCTTAAAATGATAACCACTTAGGATTTTTAAGCTTATACATAACTTATTTTTCCCACAATACTTTCATAGTTTTCCTCTTAAATACTGACAAAGTTGGTGCACTTTTTACTTCATTAGGAAGTTTATTATATGACTGTGATGCAGAGAACTGAAAACTATTTCTACCGTATTTAGAAGAGTGAATGATATATAAGGCTACGTCCCTCGCATGCGTAGTTCCATAAGAATGATTGTCTGAGTTCAAGATGTAGGGAGAGCTATAGAGTATTGTGTTGTGTTTAATCTTGTATATTAGCATAGCTACTCGGAGATCTGAACTTATGCTGAGGGGTAGAATTTTACTTCTGATGTACAGATCATTTACTGGAGTGCAGTAAGGAAGGTTAAATATGTTTCTAATAGCCCTATTCTGAATAGTCATTAAATCATTCAGTGTGGATTTCCTGCAGTGAGCCCAAATAACATTTAAATATTGGAGCTTGCTATGTACAAGTGAATAGTAGATTTGTTTTACAAGGTTTAGGGGAATAAGATACCAAAGTTTCCTTAGGATCCCTACTATAGGTGAGAGTTTCTTAGCAATTCGTTCAACGTGTTCAATCCAGGTCAGGTGTTTGTCGATGATTAGACCTAAATACTTTGCCTGATTAACCTCTTTTATTTCAATATTATTTTTATATATTTTGTCATGTGTGATTTCTTTCATGCTTTGTTTTGAAATTACCATGTAATTGGTCTTCTGTAGGTTCATTGTTAATTTATTGGCCTGGAACCATTGTGAGAGAGTATTTTTATCTTGTTGCACATTTTGTATGATTTCAATTATGTCTTTCCCAGTGTAGAAGATATTTCTATCATGTGCATACAATTTGATATGCCCTCTCAAATTACATTCCACAATATCATTTATATAAATTAAGAATAATGTAGGTCCAAGTATAGATCCTTGTGGAACTCCATGAGTTATATATTTTCCTGAACTTATGCATTTATTCAAAGCTACATGCTGCTTTCTTCCAATAAGGTAGCTTAGGAACCATTTTAGAGCTATACCTCGGACACCAGCATTTTCTAATTTTGATAACAGTATTTTATGATCTACTGTATCAAAGGCTTTTGTGAGATCAATAAATAACCCAACTGCCATATTATTTTTGTCAATAGTTTCTTGTAGCATTGTTATTAGGTCAATAGTTGCTGCCTCAGTACTAGAATTTTCCCTGAATCCATATTGCATATTATGAAAGAATGTATTCTTGTTCGGAAATGAAGGCAATCTTGTTTTCACCACTTCTTCCAGAATTGTTGAAACTACCGATAAAATAGAAACAGATCTATAATTATTTGGATTTCTTTCGTCACCACCCTTAAATATAGGAACTACTTTAGCCACTTTTAAGTCTTCTGGTATCATGCCAGTAACTAAGGACTCATTAATCATTTCAACCAAGATTTGTAATGATGGACTTGACCTCTGCTTCATCTGTTGGATATAAGTAGAGGGAATTTGACTGCTTGTGGTCCTTACTGAGGATTTCCTTCTGTACAGGAATAGCTTTTGCTAGACTTCCAGCAATGTTTGTGAAGAAAAAGTTAAATGATTCACATAGCTCTTGATTGTCTGTGATAATTTTGTTGTCTATTTCAAGTGAAGTGCATGTCTCAACTGTTGGTTTTTTGTTGTGTATGATTTCTTTGATAGTCTCCCAAGTTTTATTGGAATTGTTTCCATATGTTCTGAATTTTTCTGAGTAGTAATTTGACTTTAGTCTTCTTTTTACGTTTGTTACACTATTCCTGCATCTACAGTACTCTTGGTTCATATCGTCATTATTTTTGTGAAGGGGATTTTTGAGCTTTGCATGCAGAGTGTCTCGTTGTTTTATAAGTGTAAGGAGTTCAGCTGTGACCCATGGTAAGTTCGTAGTCTGTCTTTTATTGTTAGTATTGTTTGTTATTTTTCTTTGGCTATGCCTGTTCCTTAGATTCAATTGTTTGATGAAAGAGTTATATAGAGAGTTAACAGTACTATCTGCATCATTATGGGAATCTGCGTTTATAGATATATTAGTTTCAGGAGTGTGTTGCCTATCCCAAGAGTCCTCGTGTGTTGTTGATTTTGTCGGGTTATGTGACTGAGTGTACGTGCTATAATTGGTCTTGGAAATATCATGAATTAATATACTGTGATTACTAATATCATTGCTGTCATTTGATATTTTATAACTTAATTCTGAATTGTTTAGTGACACGTGATCTAATAAGGTAGCTGTAGTGTCACAAAGTCGTGTAGCATATTTAGTGTTGCACTTTTTAAAACCATAGCATGCTATTAGATTTAGATATTTCCTTCTTAATTGAGCATCAGCTAGGAATCAATGTTGGTATCTCCGAGGAAGAAGCATAATTTATTGTTTATCTGGCTAAGAAAACTTTCAAATGAATTTAAGAAAAGTATGGCATTGCTTCTATTGGGGTTATATGCTGTAATAATATCAATGCTTTTATATGTTGGCCTATTACTTTTAACATCATCTCTGAATACCTCAATCCACATCAAACTATGATTCATTTCACACTTTCTTTTAACATTCACTTTCCATTTGTGTGATACATAAATACCCAGACCCCCACCAACTTTGTCATCTCTATGAGCAAACACGCTTGTGAAATTGTTGAAGTTTTAAAAATCTGCCTCATTACTTTTCACCCAGGTTTCTGTAACTACCAATACATCTATCTGACCTATCATTTGCAAGAGAATTTCAATGTCATCAAGCTTATTCGGAATACTTCTGCTATTAACCTCTCCACCTAATTCTAATGAGTTATGCATGCACTTATATTAGAGTCCTGTTGCATGAAATCATCCAAACAGTTGTACTTATGTTCACTGCACTGTACTTCACCTAGGTGTCCACTTGTAGTCAGCGCTTTCTTCTCTCTAAACAATAAAATATCATCACTCGTTCTAGCAGTTAGTTTTCCGAGAGTAAAAACTTGGCAACTCTGTTTAAAGGTTTTCCAAATTTCATTGTTCCTCTTCTATTCAGGTGGAGCCCATCATAAGCAAGGTCTCTGTCTTGTAACCAAGAGTTCCCTTCTAAAAAAATAATGTTTTTTTCACCACACAACCAATCCAGTGTTGAATTCACGGCATTAATGTATCGTGGGTCTATGTCACGTCTTTGCAATACACCACTAATACACACTTTTGAACTCGGAAAGGCACTTTTCACTTCGTCCACGAGCTTGTCCATGCCATTCATAATGTGAGTTGGTGTTTGAGAACTGTTCAAGCAATTGGTCCCTACATGAATCATTACCACCTCAGGGTCTTCTCGAACCTCGTTTGCCCATACCTTCCTAGTTAATTGCTCAGTTCTTATTCCTGGATAGCAATAGATTGCGGCTTCATCAACTACTGGGCCTACATTTCGCAGAATTGAGTCACCCATGACAACTACACGGGGACGTCTCCTTTTCTTAGTAGGGTTATGGATAGGTTTGTCGTATCTGGATGTCTCGTTTTCAATACCGGTATCTTGTCTTTCTTCTCCTTGGGAATCGGAACGGCTGAGGATTTCAAAAGGATTCTGGGAGATAAAAGTCGTTAGGAATATTCCCAGATTTCACCAAGTTAGGCCTACGTCTTGGAAAGCTTGCATTGGTTTTAGACCTAACCTCTAAATAGTCTGCCTGAGTAGGCCTATCTTCTTCTGCTTGTAGTCTTTCTTTAAGGAGACTTATTTGAGACTGTGCGTTTTTGAAATCAACCACAAGCATTTTGATTATTTCCTCTTTGGAGGCCAATTCTAATTTGAGGCGTTCAGTTTCATTCGCCGCTCGCGGCAACTCTTACTTGTTTCCCAGTTGATTTCCTTCACATCTCACAATTTTTTCGCCACTACATGCTTTGTCTTCACAATTAAGACACACCTCTTCAAGAGATAAAGAATTGTTATCACATTGAACACTTACATCACCCGATTGGGAACAATTTTCAAGAGATAACCGTTCGTGACTTACTTTTAACATCGCCATCTTTTCTAGGATTGGTACAGTATTAAGTAGGCCGGATAGTCACGAGCCGGATAGCCGAGAGTCTACTGTGTATATCTCTACTTAGTATAAAACAAAGTCCCCGATTCTTGGATGTCACGGGTAATCTCGAGAACTACTGGATCGATTTTGATGCAGTTTTCACCATTCTGTAAAGGATATCCCGAGGAAGGTTTCTGTAGAAAATAATTTATTTATGATCAAAGGAAGCCAAGCAGTAACGATTTCAGTGCAAAAGTAAAGCTTGTGCTGGGCAAACCGTTAAAAATATCAATCTACTATGAGTGTAAGAATTGTTCAGCATGAAAAGTTCTGAAAAAAAAAGTCCATGAGAGTATATCTCTATCTTTAATAAATAAATCTGTCTTCAATACATGCACACTATAAGTGTTTTTTACGTTTTCATTTCTTCCAACAATCTTCATTTAATTACTGAGGCGACAGTTTACGAGCTAGCTAGGGACGAGCCTATCACCACAGTTACAGCCTAGCTAGCGGGCGAGTCTATTACCCCAGATACAGCCAGCACCAAACTGTCGAGTCGTGTTGAGTGGTTGTATTTGGAGTTTACCTGTAGATGCAACTCGGCTTTTCTTCATTTCGCCTGTGAACTTTTTGTTTTGCTAAATACACAGTCAAGTTAAGATTGGACGGAAGGGGGATTTGTGTTTCAAGCACCTCGCCATTCTTAAATTACGTCTGACAAGAATTCGCTGCACATGCATCTCCATGATAATATAATTAATAGTCCATTCGGTGATTTTAACCCATCATGCTGAGACGTAAAACAGAAATAGGTCGTAGTTCATTGACGTAGAAAAAAACAGTGCTTATCACGTAATGCATTGATAACTGTTCCCGGGTGAAGCCAGGATGGGTTGCTAGTATATATATGTACTGTATATATATATATATATATGGTTTTAGATTTCTACTCTCAACCATAGCATAATTATCAGGATCTAAGGATTGGAATAGGCGTTGCATGATTTGAAAGGAGGTGCCATTTCAGCATCTGTGTGAAGTTAGTGTGATAAACAACACTAGGATGGTTGCTCTCAGTGTCTGATATCAAACTTTGGATCTATAAACGTCAGCTACTTCGATGAGCTGAGGTGTGCATCTTAGACCACCTTAGATGCCCATAACATATTGAAATTTTACTAGATAACACATACTTGGTTTTGAAACAATTTTTAATTTATTGAAGAATATATACTGTAGCCTACTTGCTTGAATTAAACCATTTTAATGGAAGATTTGACAGCATGTTCATGACAAAAGAAAACACTATAAAATAGAAAATAGTGAACAGAGGGGCAAATGAGTTTTGTTCAAGAAAAAATAAGGCTTCATGCAAATTGAAGTTAGATATTCAACATCAACGTTGAAACACTTTAATAAATAACACTATTATGAACAAAATTTAAAGCAAACAAAACTTAAAATATGAAATATTGCTCTGAAGAATAATTTGTTGCACTTGGACTAAAAGATGGAGTGCATTCTTGGGAAGTCTTGATAAAAACATACAAACTTGAAGTTAATAGTTGAAAATGAGACCTCTCTCGGAACTTCAGTGCAAATCTCGGTGGGCAGTCTCATTTTCAACTCTCATTCTGCTGATGACAGCTTTAAGAAGAGTTTTTCTCTGAAGTAATTCCAATGTCCAGGCCAATGATTTATTCATTCTCAGCTACTACTGTTCAGTGTTGATGGATATGATGTGCATGGGAATATACCATGTGGAAAAACAACTTTGCCACAACATTTTATTTGAAACTATGTCTACATGCTACTTGCAAATTGAAGTTAATCAAATACCCATGAGAGCCAGCTAGAGCGCAGCAACTCCAACTGAAACCCCGGAAAAAATGCGAACTACAAGCCCGCTGTACTCTCTGTCACTCTGGCTGACGGAGCTAGCGGTCACGCATGGTCACACTTCAAGTTGCTGAGCTCTACAATCTCAGATGAGTGTGCATTCCAGGGACAAAAAGATGGAAATATGTATGTTAATTGTGGCTAGATGTCTGTTTGGGCCGGGAGTACCGAGTTCTTCCTTCGTTTACTTGAAAAGTTGAAAGTATAGGGGGTTCAGGTTTTACTTAACACACGTACTGGCAGCAAATCCCTGCCAGTTGTTTTATTAACCCGACAGTGGTCGCGGTATTTTCAACGTAAGTGGTCGCGGGTGAGATTTTCGCTCACCTTCGTAATTTCAAATTTTATACATAAACGATCGTTTTGAAAGGGTCGGTAATACGTTTATTTGCTTTCGAAAGTATCTAATAGATATTTACATAAAATATACTTTAATTTTGCCAGACCAGTAAGAATAATTGAACGTTTTAAATCGGAGCAGTCTAAATATGGCATCTAAATATATATTCTCTGGCGGACAGAATAACGGAAGGAACTTCTGTGTGGATAATTATTTTTCATCGGTTTCCCTGGCTTTATACTCACTGAAGAAAGGATTGACAGTAGTGGGAACTGTTAGAAAGAAATAAGGCAGAGATTGCTCAATAGTCTTCTGCATTCACATGAGAAACCTTAAAAACGCCTTTTATTTCTTCACAGTCAGTGTTTCAAGCACCCCCTTCTCGAGCGTAATTTTCATGCAATTTTGATATTTGTATGTTAATGCAGACCACAATTTCTTTATTAGTTTCCTAAGGAAAAAACAATCTCCGTGGCTCACTGCGGGAGGTCACAATTTTTGCCTCATCTTTTACTCCAGGAAGGCTTCGAACAAGGTTCTTGTGTCTGATTTTTGCAACGTATTGTGGGCGATGGATGTACCAGGTTGTGCGTTCATCTTTCCACGAGTACTGTGCACCAGCATTATACAGTTCATCGCCAGAAATATCTGAAGCACTGAATCACTAAGTTCTATATTATCCTCTTTGTCTTCACTAGCACTGCCAACTTCCAACAAATCATCATCTGCCTCACAATATCTTCTTAATTCTTGCTCCACCATGTCCTACCATACCATACCCTGTTCCTCTAGTTAATTAGCCATTTTTAAATTCACTTGAGAACAAACTATACAACGAAAAGTAATACAAAAAAAGGTTCCGTTTATAGTCGTGGGTGAGGGAAGGTCTCACTTCTGTGCAGGCGCGTACAATAATAGTAACCTTGTGAATGTTTCAAGTTTTAAATTGCTATTGTTGCTGGAGGTGTCTCGTTATACCTAGAGGGTAGGTGAATCCGTGTGCGGGCTGCAGAGTTGCATGCAAGACATTTCCAAAGTGAGACAATCATTCCCCCAACGACCACTGCCGGGCTAAAGAAAGCTTTCCAGTCGTTCAGCACAAATTTTGTGCCCAATTACATTAGTCGGGAAAACAAGCATGCCCTAACATGATAAACATTACAAAGATATTTATCACAAAATAACATGCTTTTTTGTACAAAAATAGGGGAACTCATATTGGATGACATGTTCCGAACGTCAAGCGTTCATCTTCAGATCCTGCTCACTTAGGCTTAGTTAATATACGATGTTTATGAATTACACTTATGCACAAATATTATATACAATGTTCAGATTACATAAGTTCGTAAAGACTTGTGTAACACGTCAATCTTATTTACAGATATTATTGTTCACTTCTTCTTCTTCCTCTGCTTCTTCTTCTTTCGAATAACCCATTTGGAAGGTACGATGAATCAACGTTGGCTATTGTCCATTGTATTCAATTTCCTTTGTTTCCAAATTTCTTTCATCCTTCTAGAGTGACGATCTTTCTCCTCTTGAGTCTACTTTCTGCGAGTTGTTTGTTTCTTCCTTTCTTGAAATTTTGCCTTTTGAATAGCTTCTCTGAAGAGTGATCTGTTTGCTATTGTGTCTGTCTGATTTCTGGCATTTGTCAAATCTTGGCCAATTTCAATGAACCATGTGAGTTTGGATTTGTAACTAGTCAGTAAGTTGAAGTTCACTTCTATTATTAATGTATTTTAAATATATTAAGCGGAGGAGAGTGTCCATGCATTTTACTATATATTAACTGTATAATCTTATTTTGTTTTACTTAATTATAGGATTGGGTGAGAGAGGAGATCAAGTGTCTGTGAAACCAAGATATGCATACCATAATTTACTTTTACCGGGCTTAGCTGTATATGCTTCACCAGATAATGTAGCCAAGTATTGTAGTGAAGAGGAAAGATCAAAGAAACCTTCACTACACAGCTCTCCTACAGCTGAGAGAGTAAGTAAGCATTTGTGAGTTTGTTTAGTTTAGCTTTTAGTTGTTCGTTGGTAATTCATTTTAGGGGCTTGGGACACCTTGCTTATCAGCCCTGTTGGCCTTTTAGTGCATGTATCTCTGGTTACTTGACTCACATGGGACTTCCAGTTAGTACATTGGTATGTATTATCAACTTGGAAGTTCAAATATTTCGGAAATCTTAAACTGATGAGAGTTTATATAAAAATCCCATTATATATCTATAAATTTATTTTCCTAGTTAGATCAATGTGTGCTCCTTTAAATATACACCTCCCAAACCCCTTAAGTTTGGATTGTAGGTAGAATAGCATGAAAATTCAATTGTAAAATTTTGTATGACACTGCTCCATTACTCAGGAGATACCTGAATACTTTTATTTATATCAATCTTCAGGGATGCTCCTTCTATGTTGTGTAGGTTGGTGCTGAAAACTACGTCCCCATTGTTGAACTGAGTTATTTACATAGCCATCACAGCACTTTTCGATAAACGAAAACAAGTCATGAAATAAAGATTCAATATAATTAGAAATATCATCTTCATTTCCCCTTTTCCAGCTGACACTGGGTGGGGGCAAATTGGTTCCTGTCCACTTTGTTCTGTCGTTCCACCCTTCTTCTTCCAACACGGTGTTCCAATCCAGGTTCCGTTTTCTAATGCTATACTCCACTGAGTCCATCCAACGCATTCTTCGTCTTCCTCGTCCTCTCTTCCTTGTCATCCGTCGTTCCAGTGCTCGTCTTGGTTAGTCTTACTGCATTTATCCGTTTGACATGTCCAAACCATCTCAACCTGTTTTGCTCCAGTTTGTCATTTAGTTTCTGTACTCCCAGTTCTCTCCATATATTGTTCAGCCCTAGGGTCGATACGACCCTAGGACCTGAAACATCTACACACCCAGAGGGGGATTATGGACATACTCCCCTGAATCTACAGACGGCTGCACAGCCACTCACACATCTTCACCATCAACTCAAGACCACAAGACCCACTTCTACCTAAATACCAATACACCATTTCACCCTACAAAAACTACCCCTAAAGGCTAAGTCATGAGCCTCCACGAATACATTTCCTGTACACAGCAGGCGCAGTGGTATTGCTGTCAGCCATGCTTAAGACACATACATAAACATTTACACACAGAGCTCCAACAGTGACGACACGCTGAGTCAGCAGCTCGGGAACCCTTAACAGGAGGGCCCGACGAAGACCTATCATCTGTCGCGGCCCACGGCTCTGTGCATCACGATCCAGCTCCAACGCATCGTCATCGCCAGGTGAGATAGAGTGTGCTCAGATCTCCTTATATACTTGTATTTATCCCTTCACACCCACACTTGTACTTTGTAATACATTTGTTCTCCACTGAAGGAGACACCACATTAATCACTACTGATCAAATAAACACTTGATCAGTAACCAACACTTTGCACATAATTTTACTTTGTCTTTACACCTGCACGCCCAACCCGTTCCTTCCTAATTGCCCCTGACCGTGAATGCTAGGAAGTGAATCGTCAGGTATTTCATTGTGCTCTCATAGTAGTAAGCCAACCAGCGGCAAAGTGCCGACACTGCAAGCAAGCTCGCTCTTATTCACTCACATCTAATTGCTACTATTAACTAATAGCTCCTTTGTAATCGCGCATCCCTTGATAAGTAAGCGCGCCCCTATAGATTTATACCCCCATCACTTTACATCCCCTTACAGACACTTACACCTGCAGTTTCTCCTAACTACGGGAAACCTGCACCCTTTCGGAAACCCCCCCTAAATTGTACATTTACACACCCCTGTTCATCCCATCCCCTAACACCGGGTTTGAACAGATTGGTGGAGGCTGGGTACCACGCAAATTAAGGGTAGGGACTCGTACAACGAGCCCTCGTGGTAGATCGGTAATAGTACTTAAAGAGCAGCCAAGCGAAATAACAAAACTTTTTTTTTTCTTCTTCTCAGATTATGCCCCACATTTTGTCTCGATATTATCACAGGGATTTGCATTATTAAAAGAAGAACCCTCAGATTTAATACACTAAAAGTCACACACACTTCTTTACTACACACATAACTCAAGATGGCTCCCATATACCGTTTAGCCATGCTAAGGAACATTGGGGAGTACCAACACTTAATCACCTGGCATAAGGTTTTCGCGACAAGGCAGGATTACCTGCAGACATATCAACAGCTCCTGCACGCACAGTACATTCGCATAATTAAGGCACTTGTCCGACCAAGGAGCATGGCTCAGAATAGGAAAATGAGACCCAAAGTTCCCACCCTGCGCAGACAACTGAATCGCTCCCATTGGAGACTACACTGTTTACACGAGGTAATGTTCCAACAGTATGATGCACTTAGGGAAGAACACAATTACATAGGGACTTGTGGGACAAAAGTTGCTGAGCAGGCCATACGCCTTAACAGGGAGTATGCCCAAATTTGGGATGACTACCGCGAACTCCAGGCCAATAACGCCATATTCGAGTTCACAGCAGGGCCGCCAGTAAAACCCAGAGAGGACATCGACATCGACACCCTGACACAGCAACTTGCACAGATGTCCATCTCTACACCTAGCAAAACACAGGGGAAGGAGCCTACCGTGGCCACACCTCACAAACGGGCCAAATTAGGCTCCAAGACACTGAAGGGACATTTACACACAGACACACGTCCCGCAGCGATAGTCCAAGAGGCAATTTTGCCAGACCAAAGGCCAAAACTCACACCAACCCCTCCAGAACAAGTACACGAGAGGGCGTTGCCGCCAACCCATCAAGACACACAATATCACACAAAAAGGGACCTAGAGGAACCCATATCATGGGCGGAAGACATAGAGGACTTGCCACAGCAAGTTACGCCCATACCTACACATACACTTGACAAGTCACAGGGGAAGGAGTCCGCCGTGGCCATAGGTCAGAAAACTGTCAGGTTAGGCTCCAACACACTTAAGGGGCACGTGGACACATCAACACAATTCACAGCACCGGTTCAGAAGACCATTAGGCCAGAACAGAGGCGTCAAATAATACCAAACCCCTTAGCACACAACACAGAGGGGGAGGAAAAGGGCATGGCTCGTAGACAGGAGCATGCCACGCCGATCTCCAATACAACACACTCGCAGACAGTTACACGACCCCTACCGCCAGTTCAGAGGGTGATTTCGCCAGAATGGAGGTGGACACGGACATGTGCACCCCCAGTGCAAATAAACAGGAGGGTGTTGCTTGCAACTCCTCAGGGTGCAAAACACACGCCTTTCAACACTGCCCAGGCACGAACACAGAGTACACGGGGTATAAGGAAGGTCTTATTGCCCACCCCACAAGGCCATGTAGACTGGAGGGCACAGACTCCCACAAACACTGATAGGGTAGCGCAACGCGAACCCAGCCCCTCAGGCACAAGCGCGCCCAGTCCAATAACGAGGTACCATGGTGAACGAAGGCCTAGGCTTACTTTACTCAAAACACCCCAGGAAAATAGTAAAGAGGCACCCCAATGGGTACCAGGGGCCTATGCCTTTATTACAGGGCGCAGTAATTCACCTCGTCGGGCAATAGCGCTCGGGCGGGGATAACAACATTCACCATGGAAAATCCACTCTTCCGATAACAAAAAGCGGCCTAGGAAAACGGCAACTCACATGGCATAATAAAATTGAAGCCAGGGCGATAGACAGTTACACGGACGACACCTCATAAACAACATAAATTACACACCCGCATAAAAACCATTGGTTCCCATACACGCACTGTATCCCATATGTCTTAGGATCATGCATGCTTAGAAGGGTTTATATTATATGTATATGTACTTACAGATCATCATCTAGATGTCTTAAATAGACACCAGGGTTTGTATATAACAGACACTAATGTAACTAACAACACAAACATACACACAAGTAGGTTCTTTTACATGCAAGAAATACATAAATTAACACGGCAACACACAGAGAGAAAGGCAAGCCCTGAAACACAAAGTACGAGGGTCCCACCAAATTACAGGGAATAGAGACACCGACATATAGCTTCGGGACACGATACTAGATGCCACACGGGCAGACATCGGTCACAGATGACATAAATACTGCGCAACTCTAATACACGTAGCCTCAACACGTAGATACGACAAGGAATGGTACGTAAACACAAGTACACGGGGCAAAAACATATTACAATTAGTGTGGACAAACGGTAGAGCAATTCACGCAAGATCACGACAAGAGTATTTTACATTTGAAGCCGCAACAGATGGGCAGGAAGCAAGCGCAGACAGCAGGTGTTATCGCACAAGCAACACGATACTGTTGTAATGTCAGCGCAAACGCGCACTGTAACAGGCGGCCAGAGCAAGTACAGCTCAAGTATAATAACACTACGGCCGACACAAACTCATTTATGATAGATTGAACACCGCGCTACGGCCAAAAATTAAAATCAAAAATAACCAAAATGCTCACAAACACTGTACACAGGGCATATTTTTACATACACATGCTGGTTTTACAATAATCACTAGGATTGCCGAAAGAGGGCATTAGCGAACGCACAGAGATCCGTACCACATATTGGCGGGTCGCGTCAAGGCCACATGTCTAGGAAATACATAGGTACACAACACAAACATTGTAGGTAATCTACAATCTCTGATAGAGTAAGCGTACCTAGCAAAAAGTTAGCCAATGACAGCTAGGGGCGAACTACGCTACCAGAGGCCACACAGTGACAGACAGTAGATATACACAATCTAGGGTCCGCATTATAGATAAGAACGGGCGGGCCAATAGATAACAGAAAGAAAGGTTGACCGACCGAAGATAAGCCAAGTCAGGTATACAGGTCACAGGACAGCGAAGGCATGCATTTACACAAACAGCGACACAAAGATGGATAGGTACAGGATACATTTTAGGAATATGGGGACTATAGACGACCCAAACATGCATTGACACGAAAGGTGGGAATACCACATTTCAACATTAAACACCGTGAGGAATTAGTGCGGGACAATCAAAAATACAACTTAAATAGGACGAGATAGGCTCCGAAGGAGGAGACGATAGGCAGATAGTTACCGGGCAAACAGATTAGTAGGGACAGATTCCGGACAACAGCCCAGAGACAGGCATTTTTAGGGTAAAAACACACTTATCACACAAAAGAAAATACACCTGTACAAACGTATTCCACAAACACGGGGAATATTAGGGAGCCGACATACACTAACATAAAGCGTGGTAAAACCTCATTTCACAGGCCGAAAATGACGGATATTCAGTGAGGGGAGTAAAATCACCCCGGACACAGGCCGAGTAGGCTATCTAGAAATAGATAATAGCACTAGGGCAGCAAAGTGCGGAAGCAGATTCCGGAAACAAGCCTAGTAGCAGAAACCCCACATATTAACACATTGACCTTTTACACAAACATGTGGCAACACACGGACAGGGGATCGACAGCACGTATTGTTGTCATTTCCTCACGAGGCGGAAGAAATCCATTACACAAAGTACTGTAAACCAAAACACCGGAAATCGCGCTACACACACAGTGCATTCCTGCATGACGACACTTGGAATATGCGGAAGAAATTTTGCAACAGCCAACTAGGACGATACAACATAAACATGCTGACAGTAGCGGAAACAATAGCAGGAAGCTACACATTTGCAACACTGGATGTTTACACAGGAAGAGAGAACACTATTACATTATGTTGTCCTTAAAATATACACATGTTTGGAAGGCCAAACTTAACTGTTGAGGCTACATTATTTCAGGATTAATTGGAGGATTATCCATTTCGCAAGGTCCGTATTGACGTGTACAATGACAATTATAATGGGTTAAGGGGGTCTCCGCCCAATCAATACAAATTTATTATTGGCATCTATTAATTTATTGCCATTAAGGACATGTTTCGGGCCTCATGGGCCCTTCTTCAGCCGCAAAAATTAATAACATATTCACATCCATCATAATACACAAAACACGTACACTTTAAGAAAAACATTAAAATAGACACTAAATTAATTCTAAAATATTAACTTATCATGCTGCAAAAATTAAAAGTAACATTCAAAATTAATTCCGAAATACCATCCCATCCACATTATAAAAGGAGAGACAAGCACAGCTAAAAGAGATACGTCTGGTCTTGGTGGTCTTATCCATATTATGATCTAGCAGGTGCCCTATTCAACAAGCTGTCGAAAAAATTTGGTTAAAATGTTTAAAAACTATATATTGGAGGTAATTATAATGCGGCCAGTGGGCTCGCTGGCTCTCCATTTGTGGTACGGGTTCCTGTTTTAAAGCCAATCTTCATGACCTTGGCTCGGGAAATTGTCTTGAACCAAAGTTGGGTCGTTGTTATTTTCTCATTGTCGGATTGGGTGGAGACTTTACACTTTGAAGAAACCGTCATACGGAGCCTGTGATGGGGTAAACCAGCCAGAGTTTAAGCCTGCTTCCCAACTATAAAGAAATAATGATGGTTCTAGAAAAAATGAATGCGTCAGAAAAAACTAGGACTAAAACGAAAGATGTAGCAATAACTTACTAAGCTCGAATTGAAGGAATTACACGACTGTCAGCTTTCACCTGGAGGCTGTAATGGGACGAAAAAAGGAAACGTTTAAGTCGCCTACATACGTGAACATGTGAGAGGAAGACTCATGCGCCGGATTGCTCACCTTTATTTGGAAGTTTGAGGTGCAGGTTGTGTTACGTCTGACGGCCTGTTACTGTGTGAGGAGAGTTGGTCCGACCTTGTGGCAGGTCAGGAACTAGGAGGAGGGGAGGGGGAGGGAGGAGGTGTGTGTGGGGGTAAAGAATGACTTGAAACAGAACGGAGTTTGTCTTGGGTTGAGGCCTAATTGGCAGGCTATGTGTGCAGGGGGTGTGTCTTAACTTGGGGAGGAGAGATAAACAAGGAAGCTGACGAACTGGTCTGAGCTTCAATAATAATGTTTGTGTTTTGACTGCTATGTTTGTAGTGGCAACGGAAAAATTTTTTGGATATTTTCAAAAAGTACGTTAGTATCGAAATTGATCTCGTTTAAATTATGCATCGGATTGGTGCGTTGTGCGTTATCTATTTCTATTTGCTCCAGTATATTCATGATAGGTCCTTTCCTGACGTAATGGATAATTTCTAGATCTTTCTTAATGTCTGTGAAGGTGTGGTTCGTGTCTTTCATATGATTCCCCATGGCCAAAAATTTTCTGTGCTTGATCGCATTTACATGTTCGAGGTATCTCGTAGTGAAGCTACGTCCGGTCTGTCCTAGATAATCTGAGTTGCATTGCTGGCATTTGAGTTTGTATATGCCTGAGGAATTGTATTTATTGGATTCGTTTATTTTGCTAGAATTGTAGATTATTTTATGGTTATTGTTGTTCGTCTTGAACGCGATTTTGGTGTTGAATTTCTTTAGCGTGTTTGCTATGTCATAGGTGTGCTGATTAATATAAGTAAAAACGGCAAATTGAGTTTTTTCTTTTCTTAAAGGGGTGAGTCGGGAAATAGGTTTGTTTTTAATTTTATTGATGATTTTTTCTATTTCTGTTCTGGAGTACCCGTTGGTTTCCACTATTTGAAAAATGACATTAATTTCATGCTGGTAATCTTGTTCGGACATGGGGGTGCTGATGGCCCTATTGACGAAGCTTATGAAAGCTGCCCTTTTATGGCTTTGTGGATGGTTGGAATATTATTCTTTATAACTGTGCTAGTTTGCGTGGGTTTCCTGTAAATGCTATATTGGAATTTCTCGTTTTTAATGGACAAATTGAGATAAAGGTAATTAATCATGTTGTTGTTGTTGGTTTCGCCTGTGAATGTAAGGTTGGGATCTAGGTTATTCAGTTTACCGAGAAGCTGGTCTAAGTTGGTGACATTTCCGACGATAATGACAAATATGTCATCCACATATCTTCCCCAGAATTCTATGCCTTTTATTTTGTTTAAGATTTCACTCGCTTCTAAGTGGTCGATATAAATGTTGGCAAGAATCACGGAGGCTGGGGATCCCATTGCTAAACCTTGTTTCTGTTTGTAAATGCTATTATTGAATTTGAAATAATTATTGTTTAGAGTGAAGCTGAGGATTTCGATAAATTCTTCGATTTCTATTTCTGAAAGTTTGTCATTATCTTTTAAATTACTTTTGATAATTTCTATTGTTTTTTGTATTGGAATATTAGTGTACATATCTTTTATGTCAATTGTATGACATGAATGTGTAGGTTTAATTTTCAGATTTTTGGTTGTTTCACAGAACTGCAATGAATTTTTGAAGGATTTATTTGCTTTAAATGTGTAATTATTTTGAAGGAATTTCTGTATAAATTGGGCTGTTCTATATGTGGGGCTGCCCCTGTAGTTGACAATCGGTCTTATGGGGATGTTGTCTTTATGGATTTTGGGAAGAGATCTGAGAGTAGGTATTTTCGGGTTCATGTTAATAAGGTTATTGTTTTGCTTATCGTTCATGATGAACACGACATCTTTGAGTATTTGTTTAAGTTTTCTTTGGGTGGATGCGGTTGGGTCTTTGTTGGTTCTGGAAAAATTTTTACTGCTGAGAAATTGTTCCGTTTTTGTGATGTAATCCTGTTTGCTTAAGATAACAGTAGTATTACCTTTGTCCGCTTTTGTAATAATTAGGTTGTTGCGTTTAATCTTTTTATTGAGTTTCGATATTTCAGCAATACTGTTCTTGACATTATTGGATTTATTGCGTTCTAATATTTTATTCAATCTTTTGTTCACTTCATGGCGTGCACCGTCTTGTTCCTCGGCGGGTAGTTTTTTGATTGCAACCTCTGATTCAGCAATGAGTACGGTGGTGTTTTTCCTATTATGACCTACATCCCAGTTAAATTGGGGACCTTTTTCGAGTATGTCAAGTTCCGCTTTGGAAAAGTTGGTTTGTGAAATATTTACAACTGGATCTTGGAATTTTTGTGTGGGGGTTACAGTGTTTGGTAATTCTGCTTTGGGTTTCATGTTTTTGAGGCGAAAAAGTTTGTTGTTAAGGATGTTTAACTTCCTGGTAACTACGTTCGTAACGATGTTGTGCGTATGAACGAGGAACTCGTCCCATTCTTTTTTGTCTGAAAGGTTGGCAGCTTCCAGGTGGGTGCTGTACAGTTTGTTACTAATGTGGTTTTTCTTTAAATATAAGAATTTAAGTTCCCTTTGGAGTATTCTATCGTTAATAATTTCTTGAGTCCTTTCCTCGAATTTGTTTCTAATGTTTTTCTTCTGCATGAACTTTATGTGCATAGGAATTAGATAGTCGTTCCTGCATTCTTTGACAAAGTAAATGTCTTTGATGTTTGTGGATAGTTTTATATTAAGCTCTTAAAATTTGAATCTTATCCTCTTGGCATGGCTCGCCTTATCTTCAAGATTAATTGGAGGATTATCCATTTCGCAAGGTCCGTATTGACGTGTACTATGACAATTATAATGGGTTAAGGGGGTCTCCGCCCAATCAATACAAATTTATTATTGGCATCTATTAATTTATTGCCATTAAGGACATGTTTCGGGCCTCATGGGCCCTTCTTCAGCCGCAAAAATTAATAACATATTCACATCCATCATAATACACAAAACACGTACACTTTAAGAAAAACATTAAAATAGACACTAAATTAATTCTAAAATATTAACTTATCATGCTGCAAAAATTAAAAGTAACATTCAAAATTAATTCCAAAATACCATCCCATCCACATTATAAAAGGACAAGCACAGTTAAAAGAGATACGTCTGGTCTTGGTGGTCTTATCCATATTATGATCTAGCAGGTGCCCTATTCAACAAGCCGTCGAAAAAATTTGGTTAAAATGTTTAAAAACTATATATTGGAGGTAATTATAATGCGGCAAGTGGGCTTGCTGGCTCTCCATTTGTGTTATGGGTTCCTGTTTTAAAGCCAATCTTCATGACCTTGGCCCGGGAAATTGTCTTGAACCAAAGTTGGGTCGTTGTTATTTTCTCATTGTCGGATTGGGTGGAGACTTTACACTTTGAAGAAACCGTCATATCGAGCCTGTGATGGGGTGAACCAACCAGAGTTTAAGCCTGCTTCCCAACTATAAAGAAATAATGATGAAAATGAAAAATGAAAAAATGAATGCGTCAGAAAAAACTAGGACTAAAACAAAATATGTAGCAATAACTTACTAAGCTCGAATGGAAGGAATTACACGACTGTCAGCTTTCACCTGGAGGCTGTAATGGGACAAAAAAAGGAAACTTTAAAGTCGCCTACATACGTGAACATGTGAGAGGAAGACTCATGCGCCGGATTGCTCACCTTTATTTGGAAGTTTGAGGTGCAGGTTGTGTTACGTCTGACGGCCTGTTACTGTGTGAGGAGAGTTGGTCCAACCTTGTGGCAGGTCAGGAACTAGGAGGAGGGGAGGGGGAGGGAGCAGGTGTGTGTGGGGGTAAAGAATGACTTGATACAGAACGGAGTTTGTCTTGAGTTGAGGCCTAATTGGCAGGCTATGTGTGTAGGGGGGGGTGTCTTAACTTGGGGAGGAGAGATAAACAAGGAAGCTGACGAACTGGTCTGAGCTTCAATAATAATGTTTGTGTTTTGACTGCTATGTTTGTTGTGGCAACAGAAAAAATTTTTGGATATTTTCAAAAAGTATGTTAGTATCGAAATTGATCTCGTTTAAATTATGCATCGGATTGGTGCGTTGTGCGTTATCTATTTCTATTTGCTCCAGTATATTCATGATAGGTCCTTTCCTGACGTAATGGATAATTTCTAGATCTTTCTTAATGTCTGTGAAGGTGTGGTTCGTGTCTTTCATATGATTCCCCATGGCCGAAAATTTTCTGAGCTTGATCGCATTTACATGTTCGAGGTATCTCGTAGTGAAGCTACGTCCGGTCTGTCCTAGATAATCTGAGTTGCATTGCTGGCATTTGAGTTTGTATATGCCTGAGGAATTGTATTTATTGGATTCGTTTATTTTGCTAGAATTGTAGATTATTTTATGGTTATTGTTGTTCATCTTGAACGCGATTTTGGTGTTGAATTTCTTTAGCGTGTTTGCTATGTCATAGGTGTGCTGATTAATATAAGTAAAAATGGCAAATTGAGTTTTTTCTTTTCTTATAGGGGTGAGTCGGGAAATAGGTTTGTTTTTAATTTTATTGATGATTTTTTCTATTTCTGTTCTGGAGTACCCGTTGGTTTCCGCTATTTGAAAAATGACATTAATTTCATGCTGGTAATCTTGTTCGGACATGGAACCACAATCTAATTCCTATGCACATAAAGTTCATGCAGAAGAAAAACATTAGAAACAAATTCGAGGAAAGGACTCAAGAAATTATTAACAATAGAATACTCCAATGGAACTTAAATTCTTATATTTAAAGATAAAAAACAACATTAGTAACAAACTGTACAGCACCCACCTGGAAGCTGCCAACCTTTCAGACAAAAAAGAATGGGACGAGTTCCTCGTTCATACGCACAACATCGTTACGAACGTAGTTACCAGGAAGTTAAACATCCTTAACAACAAACTCTTTCGCCTCAAAAACATGAAACCCAAAGCAGAGTTACCAAACACTGTAACCCCCACACAAAAATTCCAAGATCCAGTTGTAAATATTTCACAAACCAACATTTCCAAAGCGGAACTTGACATACTAGAAAAAGGTCCCCGATTTAACTGGGATGTAGGTCATAATAGGAAAAACACCACCGTACTCATTGCTGAATCAGTGGTTGCAATCAAAAAACTACCCGCCGAGGAACAAGACGGTGCACGCCATGAAGTGAACAAAAGATTGAATAAAATATTACAACGCAGTATATCCAATAATGTCAAGAACAGTATTGCTGAAATATCGAAACTCAATAAAAAGATTAAACGCAACAACCTAATTATTACAAAAGCGGACAAAGGTAATACAACTGTTATCTTAAGCAAAGAGGATTACATCACAAAAACGGAACAATTTCTCAGCAGTAAAAATTTTTCCAGAACCAACAAAGACCCAACCGCATCCACCCAAAGGAAAACTTAAACAAATACTCAAAGATGTCGTGTTCATCATGAACGATAAGCAAAACAATAACCTTATTAACATGAACCCGAAAATACCTACTCTCAGATCTCTTCCCAAAATCCATAAAGACAACATCCCCATAAGACCGATTGTCAACTACAGGAGCAGCCCCGCATATAGAACAGCCCAATTTATACAGAAATTCCTTCAAAATAATTACACATTTAAAGCAAATAAATCCTTCAAAAATTCATTACAGTTCTGTGAAACAACCAAAAATCTGAAAATTAAACCTACACATTCATGTCATACAATTGACATAAAAGATATGTACACTAATATTCCAATACAAAAAACAATAGAAATTATCAAAAGTAATTTAAAAGATAATGACAAACTTTCAGAAATAGAAATCGAAGAATTTATCGAAATCCTCAGCTTTACTCTAAACAATAATTATTTCAAATTCAATAATAGCATTTACAAACAGAAACAAGGTTTAGCAATAGGATCCCCGGCCTCCGGGGTTCTTGCCAACATTTATATCGACCACTTAGAAGCGAGTGAAATCTTAAACAAAATAAAAGGCATAGAATTCTGGGGAAGATATATGGATGACATATTTGTCATTATCGACGGAAATGTCACCAACTTAGACCAGCTTCTCGGTAAACTGAATAACCTAGATCCCAACCTTACATTCACAGGCGAAACCAACAACAACAACATGATTAATTACCTTGATCTCAATTTGTCCATTAAAAACGAGAAATTCCAATATAGCAATTACAGGAAACCCACGCAAACTAGCACAGTTATAAAGAATAATTCCAACCATCCACAAAGCCATAAAAGGGCAGCTTTCATAAGCTTCGTCAATAGGGCCATCAGCACCCCCATGTCCGAACAAGATTACCAGCATGAAATTAATGTCATTTTTCAAATAGCGGAAACCAACGGGTACTCCAGAACAGAAATAGAAAAAATCGTCAATAAAATTAAAAACAAACCTATTTCCCGACTCACCCCTATAAGAAAAGAAAAAACTCAATTTGCCGTTTTTACTTATATTAATCAGCACACCTATGACATAGCAAACACGCTAAAGAAATTCAACACCAAAATCGCGTTCAAGACGAACAACAATAACCATAAAATAATCTACAATTCTAGCAAAATAAACGAATCCAATAAATACAATTCCTCAGGCATATACAAACTCAAATGCCAGCAATGCAACTCAGATTATCTAGGACAGACCGGACGTAGCTTCACTACGAGATACCTCGAACAAGTAAATGCGATCAAGCACAGAAAATTTTCGGCCATGGGGAATCATATGAAAGACACGAACCACACCTTCACAGACATTAAGAAAGATCTAGAAATTATCCATTACGTCAGGAAAGGACCTATCATGAATATACTGGAGCGAATAGAAATAGATAACGCACAACGCACCAATCCGATGCATAATTTAAACGAGATCAATTTCGATACTAACATACTTTTTGAAAATATCCAAAAAATTTTTCCGTTGCCACAACAAACATAGCAGTCAAAACACAAACATTATTATTGAAGCTCAGACCAGTTCGTCAGCTTCCTTGTTTATCTCTCCTCCCCAAGTTAAGACACCCCCCCCTGCACACATAGCCTGCCAATTAGGCCTCAACCCAAGACAAACTCCGTTCTGTTTCAAGTCATTCTTTACCCCCACACACACCTCCTCCCTCCCCCTCCCCTCCTCCTAGTTCCTGACCTGCCACAAGGTCGGACCAACTCTCCTCACACAGTAACAGGCCGTCAGACGTAACACAACCTGCACCTCAAACTTCCAAATAAAGGTGAGCAATCCGGCGCATGAGTCTTCCTCTCACATGTTCACGTATGTAGGCGACTTTAACGTTTCCTTTTTTCGTCCCATTACAGCCTCCAGGTGAAAGCTGACAGTCGTGTAATTCCTTCCATTCGAGCTTAGTAAGTTATTGCTACATCTTTCGTTTTAGTCCTAGTTTTTTCTGACGCATTCATTTTTTCTAAAACCATCATTATTTCTTTATAGTTGGGAAGCAGGCTTAAACTCTGGCTGGTTCACCCCATCACAGGCTCCGTATGACGGTTTCTTCAAAGTGTAAAGTCTCCACCCAATCCGGTAATGAGAAAATAACAAGGACCCAACTTTGGTTCAAGACAATTTCCCCGGCCAAGGTCATGAAGATTGGCTTTAAAACAGAAACCCGTAACACAAATGGAGAGCCAGCAAGCCCACTTGCCGCATTATAATTACCTCCAATATATAGTTTTTAAACATTTTAACCAAATTTTTTCGAAGGCTTGTTGAATAGGGCACCTGCTAGATCATAATATGGATAAGACCACCAAGACCAGACGTATCTCTTTTAACTGTGCTTGTCCTTTTATAATGTGGATGGGATGGTATTTTGGAATTAATTTTGAATGTTACTTTTAATTTTTGCAGCATGATAAGTTAATATTTTAGAATTAATTTAGTGTCTATTTTAATGTTTTTCTTAAAGTGTACGTGTTTTGTGTATTATGATGGATGTGAATATGTTATTAATTTTTGCGGTTGAAGAAGGGCCCATGAGGCCCGAAACATGTCCTTAATGGCAATAAATTAATAGATGCCAATAATAAATTTGTATTGATTGGGCGGAGACCCCCTTAACCCATTATAATTGACATTATTTCAGGCCGACAGCTTGTAACTGGTTCATTGGTGACCCCTCTGTTGGGTGACAAATGTAACGGTTCTCTACGTTGGGATGACAAGTCTAATGTTTACTCTGACTAAGATACGTTGTATTAATGGGCGCCAAGACCTCAATGCTATTTTGAAATCTAAATTTATATTTAACAACACCTAGCTCAGGCAGAACACCTTTAAGAATCTTCACACTCAGATCGTGGTATGATTTGATCATTAACCCAACTAACAATTGTATCAGGAGAAGGAATTTGGTCTATATCTAATGCTACCTACTGAAAGCAATGATTGCATAGTATAAGAAATGAATTTATTATATAAAAAGCAAGTAGTGGCAATTTTAATAATAATAATAATAATAAATTTAAATTGGAGCGTAACGATTTGAATTTACCACTAGAGAATTATGTAAAACGGAGTCGGATGAATTACTATAATAATAATATCGTATGGCCTCGGGTGCCTGGTGCAAGCTTTGTTAATTGACACCCAGAGGGTAGCTTGCATGTCGAATTTCGTCGTTCCTTTGAACGCTATGAAAGTCAAGGAGGTTAGATATCTAAACTCCTTGACACCACTGCGCTTTCAAGTAGAGAATGGAGGAACTTTGTGTTGGCGGAATATCCCGAGATTAATTTTGCCATTGAACACGGCCTACTGAATTCAAATGGGTTCTTTAACATGCCAACAACGTATGACATGAGTATCGAGATTTTTGTTGCCTTCAAGAATCACTTACCATGGCCAGGGGCGAACCTGCAATCTTGGGGTTGGTAGTCCGACACTATAACCACTCACCCACCTTGGCAAGCGGATGAATTACTGATTTTACTATTATTCCTAAGCTAAGAAGTTAGTGAAATTTTGAATATGAAACAATGAAGCGAGAGATTATGTAGTTCTGAGTCATTTGCGCTTACCATTGGAAATTGCCGTGGCATTTCCCTCGTACTTGATGCTGAAGAGAGCTTCCCACAGCCTTCTGGACGTCGCCATCTTCTTCGTCAGTTGTGGAGATTGTTGTAGAAATGTTAAGTTATGGTCCGATCACACCGGAACCAACCACACGAGCAACCACAACGGTCAAGTTTTACAATGATAATCGCGCTCCCTTCTCGGCGCGCAAACAATATATGCACTCGCCGAACCCCCTCTCCGGAGCCGTCTTCTACTCGCCCGCTCTCCTATGATTGGCTGAGACACCACGCGATACTCCCGGTGTAAGGGTCAATACACTCGGCGCGACGATGTCGATTACCGGTCCAGGCCATTTCGCCTTTTCTTGATGCAGCCAGCTGGAAGTGCCCCACGGCTTGCGTCACGCTTCTCGACAAGAATATACCTGTAGCTGAATTCCCAATGAATCATCTCTCTCACAATAAACTCTAACTGACAAAATCCGTAAAATTCCGTAATCATATAATTTTCCGCGATAATGTTGTAAGTAATAATTCGCTTGATAGTGTTTTCTATAACATCGAAAACCTATCTGTATACTTATAATCTTATAAAAAACGCTCCAAAACAATACCTTAATAATAATAATAAGTTACATGAAACTTGTCTTGGCAGAACAATTTGCCGCGTAAATAAACATTGAATGGCTTCCTACTGACTTATGTCAGTGGCGTAATATACCCTCGAAAAACACGTTACAAGCTGATAAATCTTAAACATACATGCAGCTGCGATAAGAGACACATGACGACGGGTGGCAAGTAGCCCACGCGACATAGATAAGCCAACTCAGATGTCACGACACGCTTCACGCAGCGGGCCAGACGGCAAGCGCAAGCGAGATGTGAGGCACGACGTGTGCTATGGCCGCGGCCGTTTCCTGCCGCATGCAACCAACACTTAGGGGAGCAAGGCAATTCCACACAAACACACAAACTAATTGAGGGCAGGTAAACACAGAATCCATAGAGGAACAATCCACCCACCCCCTAATAATTTATTTTTCTTCCCTAAAACTACTAAAGGCAATTATGCCATACCTGTCTATATTCGCAAGCCACATGGTTATTATCGCGACATAGGGTCAAATACATATAAAACACACCCCATTTTTTTATTTAGAAGGCCTAGCATACACAGCCATTGTAGAACTGCTCAGCCCACGCGCAGAGAGACAGGCGAACTCCTGCGATAGGGTAAATATTTTAATTATGAACGAAGACACACGGGGTAGTATACAGTAGATACATAAAGGTACAGCTACATTTAAAGCCAGATAGACAGGCCTAAGGGCGCAATTATACTCCAGCCATATTATAAATAGGAGAGCAGATAAACCCGTGAACGGTACAGCCGTCACCACACCTAGAGTTGATAGGGACAGCCAGAGGGCGTTACCTAGAAATATAGATATTTTACACGACGTAAGGGATGATAGGCCCACAACAATTACACAGGTTAATATTTTGATAAACACTAGATGCTGTATGGCATCTCAACGACACATAGACGCTCAGCGAGCGCGAGTTTAAACACCTCAGAGAGGGGAAGAGAACATACCGCAGCCAAGAGAGAATGGCACACCATGAAAGGAGCACAGGCAGATAACGCACTCAGGATGGCCACAGCGTAGCCCACGGGCAAACATCCTCACACCCTCCCTTCATACATCCTAATACCTAACAGGAACCTGCACAAACACACACATAAAAACATATACACTACATTGAAATTATACATAGGGGTTGATTAGACATTCCGGCTTTTCACAAATACGGGTCAACTGCACCCTGTGCCATACTGCCCCACCTGAAGATTAGAGGTGGTTCGGACACCAATATTTAGCGCCGTATGCACATCTCTACATAGAGATGAGGCCACAGTGATATACTAACCAATATTTCAGTAAATAATCCCGCATGCTGAAGACATAAACTTATTACGCCCTAACACACCTCTTCTCCTCAAATGAGAGCAGACATGCGCTCATATCCATATCGATGCAAGAGATATCTCACCCACACACCAAGGGTTGTATTTTTATCATACCTGCATGACATTTTTAATTTTGAACACCTGGGAAAAACCCACCCCATCCACTCACAGTAAAAACATCCTAATAGCATTACCGACTCTCGGCCACCATACACATGGAGCCCAACGATGCTGTAACCCTTCCTTACCACGTTTCAACCCTTACATCATAAGTAACACCCCATCGGACCCCACTAGCAAGGAACCCTAGATTCCATGGTCCTACTAACATGTCAAAAAACATAGCAAAGCATCAGCGCGGGAGATCCGATAAGGCAATGGAAGGCCAAAAGCAGGCACTGCGTTTAGAATGCTCTACAACCCCAGGACACTAGAATTTTACCAAAATCACACTAATTGCTACATATACAAAATTACACTTCCCCCAATAAAAAAAAGGAATCTGAGGTCACACTAGGTGGTGACAGGTACTACGTCCTGACGACGTAAAGGGATGCTTAAAAGCAGAGCCGGGAACGTTAGAACAGACCCTGACGACCAACTGGACTAGACTTGTAGTTAGTCTGTAACCTAGGTAGAGTTCCTAAGGCGGGGAATTAGTCTTCCAATCGTGTGAAGTGAAGAAGTGTCAGGGTTCAGCGGGACCAACCCTTGGCCACGCCAAGTCCTCATTCCGGAAAATGGGGCGAAGATAATTGAATGAATAATATATAATGAATAATAAATGATGAATAATAAATAATGAATATGGAATGAATGCGGTGATTCGCTCCCGTGCCCATGTAAATGGAGGACAGCGAGTCCCCAGAGCTTAAATGGGAAAGCAGCGAGCGCCCAGAGATGTAAATGAGGAGTGCGGCGAGCCCTCAGAGGGGCCTGGGCAACCCATTAATAAATATGAATGGCGAATAATGCGGCTATAAGCCATATATGAGTGAACCTGCAGGCGACAATGGATATCCGCGCGGGAGTGTTTGCTACTTTAGCAACACAACTACACAGGCCTTCATACACGAACACATTAGTTATTAAGGGGGGAAGTCGACAGTTAGACTTAAGGGAACGGAATCCAAAAGGGCCTTTTGGCTTGGTGGTTTTGGAAACAACCGGCGTTTCCAAAATACACACGGGTGGTGCCCTGAGGGGGGAAACCTGTCTCAGGCGATCGTTCCGATCAAAATTCTAGTATGTAAGGCAGTTGCATTTGGAAAGCAACTTAGACTTAAGCAAATTTATTAAGCACTGTTGTAAAACAGTAGCTACAACGCATTTCGGCACTAGACTAAGGATCATTTCGGCATGTAAAAAGATTTTTTTTGTAGCATTAATTAGAAGTAACCTAGGTTAAGTACACTTATACATATATAATAATAAATCGGCACCATTTAGGGTAAGACCGATAATACATAATAAAAATAAGTTAGCCATATGCTATGGGAACGCGACATAGAGCATTCGGCACCTGGCAGCTAGACATTACCAGGGTAAGACCGATAACACATTAAGGTTAATACGAATATGCTATGCGAACGCGACATAGAGCGTTAGGCACCTGGCAACTAGACGTTACCAGGGTAAGACCGGTAACACATTAAGGTAAATAGGAATATGCGATGCGAACGCGGTATAGAGCGTTCAGCACCTGGCAACTAGACGTTACCAGGGTAAGACCGATAACACATTAAGGTAAATAGGAATATGCGATGTGATCGCGACATATATACGCGAGACGTCCGAAGAGGTCTCAAGGGCGATGGCACCGACGCCAACCCTTAAACAGCGCTGCGCGATATGTGCACACAATGTATTGGCCACATGTGCTTAATTTACATGCCTTTTCTTTCAGAAAAAAGCGCTCCACTACTGCAGCATCGTGGGAGCACAAATGATCATGGTAAAGGTAAGGTGGACCACCGACGTCACATACACACTTCACACAATGAGTACACACTGGGGAGACACACAAATACACATATACACAAAGGGTAGAAATTAGTAGCATGATAGTATACGGCCACCTTAGACTAAGTTAGATTTAGTGGCGCCATATATTAAGGTCTATGAACAATACCAGAGATAAAGGGTATTTTGATAAATGTTAATGTAATCCACCTTTTCAGATTGACAAAGAGCCAACACGGGTGCGCACAATGGCGCATGAACGACACTAATACATTTGATTTTTCAGAGAAGGCAGACATATATGCATTCACCCCTTGTAAATATAGCCCCCAGACACACATACCTTACACTAATTATGCCACACACAAATACACTGCTTCTAAACTATTTTAGTCGTGCCCTTAAGGCGACGGCGCGGCAGTCAGCAACGTCAAGTGACCGTGGGGCACCGAGCGATGCTGACGCAACCACACACAAAAAACGCTTAAATAATGAGCGGAAAACGATAGCCAGGGGAAACGCAGCCTTGTGAGCGTCTGTCCTAGCCATCAAGGTGAATTTTTCCTGCCCACAGGGAGAAAGTCACGAGCGTGTAACGGTTTAGCCACTAAACCGCAGGTACAGGTGAAAGAAATGAAGGTTGAAAGGTACGTACGAATCGGCGGATATTAGGAGGAAGTAGGAGAATGGCCAAGATGAGAGCAACAGAGAAAGGTACCAAGCTCGTAAATGATAAGGTTTAGTATTAGAACTATGATTATTGTCACTATTGTTATTCTTATTATTAATATTGTTAGCATTACTATGCATCATGATAAAATGTGAATACGAATTTACTATTGCCACACATAGACACCGAACACGTTTATAGACACATATGCACTTTCTTTCTTTTCTATTCTTGTAACAATAAATTGTGAAGGTGCCCTACTTTACCCCAACAGAATAAACCATTTAATACATATACCATGACGAATGAAAGAGAAAGTGAGAGGACTCCTCAAGTTCAAGCGCGCCCCGCCCGGCAGCGCTAGAGTGGGCAAGTTCCACACTGCTGGTCATCTGGTCTTAGGGATAATGCCAAGGGAAACGAATTACTTTGTAACTGATACTCTTTTAAAAAGTAATTAGCGATTACAATTAAAATAACACGGCAGGGCACAATGGAAAATATAATTCACGGAAATAAGTACTACGGTCTCCATTAATGTTACGGAAAGCGCAGATTCCTGGAGTAGGCTTTACAGACTGTTACTTTTGTTGTTTCTTGTTGTGGCAATTTAGTTTCCTCAGATTGAGAGACTAAAGAAGGTGAATTTGTGGGTCTGAATCTAATTAATGAAAATGGGGGAATGGCAGAGCGGCACTTGAGGGCACTAGTGACAGAGTTGAGATGGCTATCCTCAGAGGGAGTGATGCCTATGTGGTGATTACGTAATTCCTCAATGAGGGAAATAAATTGGGCTATGGGATTGAGCGCGTTAATTACCTCTTGCCTGACTGATTTACAAAGGCTAATACCAATAGGAGGGTGGATGAGGACCATCGTGGTCTTAAGGTTACTGCCATTGGGTGAAGCGTACAACAGCTCTTTCTCGAAATCAAATGTCGGGAATGAGACGTGGCCCGGTGAGGGAAGAGGTGAGCTAGAGAGTGAGGAATCTGATTTTGGTGAAGCTGGTTTAAGTGGAACGAGTGTACGATCTCGTTTTTGGGTAGGCCCATTCGGAATTAGTGTTTTTGGAGTGACAGGGGTATAATTTTGGCTTTAAGGGTCATCAGGGTCCTGAGTTATCAGGAATGTTTTGCCCTGGTACGTTAATGTGCGAGGTTTAGTGTCAGTGCGCGACATGTTTGTGCCCGTGAGTGTACAAGTGCATGTAATGAGTAAGAGGTGATGAGAGATAGTGGTCAAATACCTTGGTCGACCAGAGAATAAGGAAAGAGAAAAACAAATTTACCAGTCACTCAAAGTTATCCAGTTTAAATACAGTTGGAGCTGTGACGTTGAGTGCGCTGATGAAATTTGAAGTTACTTAAAATAATTAATTAAATAATTAATTATTGGCTGCTTGGTAGGGTGAGGGGATGAGATAAACTTGTATTAATACTCGAGGGAGACAGGAGTTGCTTGACTAGGATGGTTACAGGGTGGGTATGGTGTTGGATATTTGAATGGTAGAGGAGTGACTTAATCTGCACTGTTACTACGGGGAATGCAAATCAAGCCTATAGGAACGTAGTGGAAGGCTTGAAATATCGATGTCGAGGCGATAGCGAGGACTAGGCTTGGTAGAAAGGCTGGCGGATCATCGATTTCGTCAATTGGCGTTAGAAGATGGAGCTTGGAGCAGTGGCGTGCAGTTTGCTGGGATGCTGGACTCGGAATGATGATGGCACAAAACAGTAATATTAACAAAGAAATACCGTATGTTTGAAGTAGGCCTACATAAAACATAAAACGCTGATGTACACAAGACACAATGAACTGAATTTAAGAACTGAAAGCAAAGAAAATTCAATTTAATTCACACAAATATCTCACACAGTAGCTTCCCCCGCACTTTTCTATGACCCGCTTCGACGGAACAATATGACACGTGTTGGACATAATCGCTTGCAGTGCCTGTAGCGGCGGGACCACGAACTACCGTTCTATAATGGTGGAGTCCTCACACTAGGTCCTTCTATTCGTCATGCATATACCTTTAACTTAATACCCCGGGGCACCTGTTTTTCTGTCACCTTCAATCTTTCATACACTTATACTTGATCCACACGATGGACATACAGGAAGCAAATTTT
Organism: Meconema thalassinum; assembly: GCA_946902985.2. Lineage (NCBI taxonomy): Eukaryota > Metazoa > Arthropoda > Insecta > Orthoptera > Tettigoniidae > Meconema > Meconema thalassinum. The sequence goes on along the minus strand of OX336388.2, from coordinate 1,940,266,028 downwards.
TTTCAGCCAACACGAGGACGGCACAACTACCCGCCGAACAACTGTTTTTTTTTCCCTTCCTGCATGGTACAACCAATATCTATATATATGTACATGTAAATTTTTTGTAATGCAACATTTAAACATTTATAAGAAAAATAAGATAAAACTATGTTCCACACCCTATACCCACCCCTTATGAGCACACTCTACACACGACACCGACATCTACACGACACCAGGGAAGGACAAGGAGAAGAAGAAGAAGAAGTAGAAGGAAGACCAGGAAGAATGAAGAAGAAGGACGAGGAGGGTAAACCACCCCTAATTCTCGGTCCAGATCGCGAGGACTCAATCTAAGGCCAACGAGGTCTTGTTCAGCCCCAGGGTCGATACGACCCTAGGACCTGAAACATCTACACACCCAGAGGGGGATTATGGACATACGCCCCTGAATCTACAGACAGCTGCACAGCCACTCACACATCTTCACATCAACTCAAGACCACAAGACCCACTTCTACCCAAATACCAATACACCATTTCACCCTACAAAAACTACCCCTAAAGGCTTAGTCATGAGCCTCCACGAATACATTTCCTGTACACAAGCAGGCGCAGCGGTATTGCTGTCAGCCACTCTTACGACACATACATAAACATTTACACACAGAGCTCCAACAGTGACGACATGCCGAGCCAGCAGCTTGGGAACCCTTAAAAGGAGGGCCCGACGAAGACCTATCATCTGTCGCGGCCCACGGCTCTGTGCATCTCGATCCAGCTCCAACGCATCGTCATCGCCAGGTGAGATAGAGTGTGCTCAGATCTCCTTATATACTTGTATTTATCCCTTCACACCCACACTTGTACTTTGTAATACATTTGTTCTCCACTGAAGGAGACATCACATTAATCACTACTGATCAGTAACCAACACTTTGCACATCATTTTACTTTGTCTTTACACCTGCTCGCCCAACCCGTTCCTTCCTAGGAAGTGCATCGTCAGGTATTTCATTGTGGTCTCATAGTAGTAAGCCAGCCAGCGGCAAAGTGCCGACACTGCAAGCAAGCTCACTCTTACTCACTCACATCTCATTGCTACTATTAACTAATAGCTCCTTTGTAATCGCGCATCCCTTGATAAGTAAGCGCGCGCTGCCCCTATAGATTTATACCCCCATCACTTTACAGACACTTACACCTGCAGTTTCCCCTAACTACGGGAAACCTGCACCCTTCCGGAAACCACCCCTAAATTGTACATTTACACACCCCTGTTCATCCCATCCCCTATCACCGGGTTTGAACAATATCTTCATTTCTCACTCTGTCTCTCCTCGTTTTCTGGACCATACTTCTCAGGAATCTCCTCTCAGCTGCCTGTAATCTGCTCTCATCCCTCTTAGTCATTGTCCAAGTTTCTGCTGCATATGTCATTAAAGGAACATAATGCTTTGTACCAGTGGCGGCGCGTGGATAAAACATCTGGGGGTTCACTACTTTGAGAAATAACGTGGCCAAATTTAATGTTACTTGATGTTTACATAGACGTAAAATAGTGACTATGCATGACTAGAAAGGTGACTTTCCTTTGAAGACACACGATTGCAGCTCGAAGAGGTTACCAAAACTATGAGAAATGAAAGACAGAGAATATAAGTTGTAATTACCTTACGCTGATCCAGTTTCGTCTGATGTTGAAGACGTTGCTGGCGTTGGTATAACAGCTGTCGTCTGTGTACAGGAAATCCATCCTCCTTTCCTTCCTGGCGGCGAATAAGTCAATTACCTTCTCATTAAAATAGACTAATTTATGAGTCATCTCCTTCTCGATGGACAACATAGCGAGAGCAGACAGTCTATCTTCATGCATTGTACTCCTCAGGAATGTCTTAATCCGCTTTAAAGTGGAAAAACATCTTCCTGCTTCAGAAGTAGTCATGGGGACAGTAATAACAGGGTGTCTACGACCCGGGAAAACCGGGAATTCTCAGGGAATTATGAATTTCTGGAATAATCAGGGAAAAATCAGGGATTTTTCTCCATTTGTCTATATCCCGTAAAAGTGGAAGCAATACTTTCGAATTTCGCGGGAAGTGATCGCTCGTTACCGGTAACGAAAGTAACGAATTTTACAAATGGGTAACGAAAGTGACGAAAAAGCAACGAATTTTACAAACGGGTAACGAACATTTTCTGTAGGCGGGTTGAATCATTTAAACTCGCGCCGCTAGGCTTAGAGATTGCGATGGAGCGAGTTTCACGCAAGCGGCGCCGATTGCATAAGCTATACTTTGCCGTGCCTGAGCTAGAGGAAAAGCATACTGTGGATACCTTGTGTGGTAAAGGCTACATCAATTCAACGTATATTTTCGGCATCAAGGATACTTTCTAGTTTTGTGTGAAATATTTTTCTGTGTTATTAGGAAACCTGACTTTTCTCGAGACGTTTATTCGCGAAAACATCCGAAACTAAACAGAAACTTCTCATTTCAGTTATTGACCTCTAAATTTTGAGTCAAATTGAAGTCCAAAAATAACGTGAAATAATTTAATGTTGCTATCTTGCGAAATGTTACCGTTTCGAAACTAAAAATACGAAATAGCTTCGAAATACATAATAACCTACCGGTATTTTAAAAATCTGTCTCGTAAATTTGCGACATCCGGTATGGTTAATTCGAAATTCAGTTATATGTCGATTTTTCCTTCGAACTTTGGTTCCATCGGATATATAATCTAACTGGTTATTTCGATAACTTGTATAATTCGTGATTCGCATTCGAAAGAGAATGTGCCCTCTTGTCGTATTATTCGTGCAATCCTCTCAGAATAATTCGTAATATTCGATACGGTACCTACTTCGAACGTTCATCCTCCAAATCACATCCTCAAGACGACTGGCTGACCTCATGACTTGCCTGCGCGAATCTCGTCAAACGGACCGAGATAGACGTCAGTTGCGTAAAATGATAAATCCCGTCTCCTATCGTGAACTTGTGACCACGAGGACTGCGGGAATCCTGTCAAAGGTGATTGGGGACCCATCACGAAACATTCCGAAACCTACTCGCCACTTTTACTATGACCGTATACTAAAAGCGTACGGAGAGCGAGAAGTGCATCAACCCACTTAGAAATAAATGACTACCTACGCTGCATCGCGATACTAATTTTCCCTCGTGATCCACCCTGAACTTATGAACTCCCAACCACAGCATAGGGACAGCGGGAATCACGGCGCCGACCATACAACATGTCCATTACTACTCGTGAATTTTAACCATACCTAACCTTGAGCTTGCCTCCACCATTCTGTCAGGGTAGATAGGCAGGCAATCGTTGAACGGCTGGATGCTGCGCCGATTGCATAATATTGCGAGGACAACGTGAATCTCGTAAAATGGCCGAGAGCGGCAGCGATTGCGTTACATCGCGATATTTCTCCACCTTCAATGACTAGAACAACTGGATTCTTATCAAACTGACAGCAAGTGGCGCCGATTGCGTAATAATGCTATATTTTCTCGTGCCCGACCTCAAGGACAATGGAAATCTCGTCGAATGACCAAAACTGACACCGTTTATCTAAATCGCGATTTTTCTCCGTGTTCTATCGTGAAAACTGCGGGAATCTCGTCAAACGGCTGAGACCAGCGCCGATTGTGTAACATCTCGATATTTCTCCGTACTTGACTGCAAAGTCAGAATTCGGTGACGATCACGTAACGTCGCATACAATTCTTCGCGATCTACCGCGGGGACAACGGAAATCTCGCCAAACGGTAAAGAGCAGAGCAGCCTCTTGATATTAAAACAACGTATTGTGCACAAGACGACATATTAGCTGAAACAACTAATTTGATAATTAATATCTAGTATTTTTTATTATTTATTTTATTTACAGCTTTAATCACAGTTCATTGTTGTTTATCCTCACCGCGTGATGAGCCTCTTTGCTTGCAGACCACAGACGTATCTTGAATTCAAAGGTAACTAAAATTGACTAAAAGGTAATTAAAAAGTAATTAATTTTTACTTTATCCTTACGGTAGACTCCCTGATGACAGTGCTCAGCCAATGAGCAGTGCCTTCTCAAGGTCAACTGAACGTATGATGTGGCAACTTTTCCGTTCGCTTTCTGCGCAGGAGCCAACTACACCATTTTATTGGGCCTTGAGCATTTTGTTCGTTGCGATCAGTATTGCCAATTTAGCGATTTTGTTGGTAGATGTAGCAACTTTGGCGACAAAATATTTTAAATTTAGTATTGTTTATAAATATACTATGTGAGCTGCCTGAATAGGATTGACATTTCAGCGGAAATTCCACGTCAGTCATCACCGCTCTGCCTCTTGACCAATCCATGTTCGCATAGTTGATGTCATAATACTCTGCGTTGCAATATTACCGCCCACGTGCCTCAGTGCCTGGTCAGCTTTATCTCTGGCTTGTACAGTTTGGCAATCTCGTTCTCAGACCACATGGCGAGACGAGAACTGTCAATCCTATTCTGGCAGCTCACAGAGTATAATATACTAGCTTCGCCCGGAAACAGTTATGAATGCATTACGTGACAAGCGCTTTTTTTTTTTTTTTTCCGATGTCAATGAACTACGACCTAGGCCTATATCCGTTTTACGTCTCTGCATGATGGGTTGAAATCACTGACTGGACTATTAATTATATTATCATGGAGATAGCATGTACAACGAATTCTTGTCAGACGTAATTTAAGAATGGCGAGGTGCATGAAACTCAAATCCCCCTCCCGTCCAATCTAAAAACACTTATAGTGGGCGATGTATTGAAGATAGATATATGCTCTTGCGGACTTTTTTGTAGAACTTTCCATGCTGAACAATTCTTACACTCATAGTATATTGATATTTTTAACGGTTTGCCCAGTGTAAGCTTCAAAAGCGCAGATAGGTATATTGTCTCGATAGTGCTTTTGGTACAGGAAGTGAGGTTTTACCGTGTGTATTGTCATGTCAAGTTTTAACGCGCGCCCGGGCAACATGTGTTAGACCTGGGTTGACAATACTGTTTGCGCGGCTTTTCCATCCCGGTATTCTTTGATTATTGTCTGCTGTAGTTCTACTGTTAATGCTTTAGTGTGCTGTTTGAAGTTTACTAAAAATATAACATTTGTGCCATTGTGTGCTAAATCTATAGTGAAAACTTATGGTGTGCAATAATTTCCAGGGTGTTCTTGTGCTGCTGTTGATATATGATTTAGCCCCTAAAATACGTAGTCGTTCAAACACGTGGTTGTGCTGCCCCCGATTATATCGTGTGCTATTCGATCTGTGTCTACTCTTGTGCATCGAGGAAAATAACCTCTAGCTCTGCTTACGAATATTTCATTTGGGATACCTTGTACTTTGTACTGTAGTGATCAAAAGGCTTAACGGAAGCTCAAGCACTTGTGCTGTTGTCTAGCTCATGATCACTATGAGGTTGTTAATGTGATCATCTGAAGTCCACTTGGTATCTTTACCTTGTAGATGCTGCCAGTTATGTTCAGGCTGGTTCACGATTGGCCCGGGAATGAGAACGGGAAGCTTGCTGGGGCTCTGGTTAACCACTGGAACGGGAACAAGGAAAATGTTTGATGTTTATGTAATATGATGGATATGCCTAGTGCCCTTAAATGCATATTTATTGCTCCTACGTTCCTTGGCTAGGCTTGAACTTATGTCCTATTTTGTTTTTAATTGCGCCCAGGAAATGTGTTTGTAACACCTTTCAAACTCGGCCTTGTATTATCAAATAGACTAGGTTAAATTATTTTAGACTGATAATGGTGTGTTCTGGCCTGTCGAAACATCATTGATAATGATTTCCTTCATTTAAATGTATTTATTTATAAATTACTAAATTGACGAAATTAATATTATATAAACAGTATTTCATACCAATTGTAACATATGGACTGGAAACACTGGTAACGAATAAAAGGCAAAATAGTAAGATACAAGCAGTAGAAAGGAAATTTTTAAGAACGTCAGCTAAAAAGACAAGAAGAGATAGAATTCAAAATATTGAAATGAGAGAAGAGTTAAATATGGAACCGTCAAATCAGAAGATACAGAAAGCAAGGTTACGTTGGTTCGGACATGTAAAAAGAATGGGTAAAGAAAGAGTAGCAAAAAGGGAATTAGAAAGAGAAGTCAAGGAAAAGAGACCAGTTGGAAGACCGAGAAGAAGGTCGTTGGACCAAATTTTGAAGGACATTGGAGAAGCTGGGTTGGATGTGGCAGAAGTGATGGAACAGTAAAAATGGAGGGACCGAAAGGAGTGGAGGAGGCTTGTAAACCACACCCGGGTGGCTGTAGTGGGACTTGGATGATGATTACTCAATTATATCTGTCATGACGAGGTGGACCTAATTCAGAGTGAGAACTTGGAATATGCCTCCCTTCGTCCCTTGGATATGTGTAAATTACTGTATAGGCTTATATTCAGACTTATGCTATCGAATATCATACCTGCGACGTAGATTAGTGATTTCAATGGTAATGAAAGGTTTTACAAATTAAATATTGGTCTAAGATGATCCCACTCATATGGTGACACCTTGATGTGTGTATTCAACCTCCCTTTGTCCCTTTTATTGGAGGCATTTACTGTAGCATGACTTAATAGACCTTGCTTATTTTACTGGACAACAAGTTCACTTATTGAAATAAATTTATTTTCACAACTGATTCCCTTGTGCCGCCATTGCTCACATCTGTTTGGATCCTGGAATTTCCGAGAACAGAAAACATAAAACTTAATTCTATTTTCCTTTTGCTTTCCTGGATTACATTTTGCTTCTTGTTCCTGGAGAGCGCTTAAAACCAATCAAAAATAGCGTGCATTTCATCACACTTCCCGTTCCCGGGCGAATGTTTAGCATTCTTTACTCAGGGAATTCTCCCATTAATTCTGGAAAAATCAGGGAATAATCAGGGAATTCTTTTAAGATGAGTTGGTAGACACACCCTGAATAATTAATTTCAAAAGTTTCATCACTTCTCCGAAAGGTTCCTTGGGATTGTTCTCCATCAAAAAAGCGAGGAAGTCAGTTGCATCTTTCATTTCTTTAAAAATCACTTCCTGAATAAATCACCTGCAGTTCGGTTTTCAGTTTATTTTTATCAAGAAAAGGATAGAATTCTATAACATACGTAAGATTCTCCTCTGGAAAATTATTTTGGAAGGATGGGAAGAATTGGTGGTCAAAGAAGGTGGAGGCCAGTAAGTGGTTGGAGAAGTTGAATCTCTCTTTGCTGTGATTTATAATTACGTCACACACCTCCTTCGCCGCAATGTTCCTCGAGTAATAACTATTTTCGCAACTTCTTTTCCCTCTGTTGTCTTCTACATTTTCCTCCCCAACGATGCTGTCAACACTGTCCCTTACTTTCAAAATTGCAGTTTTGAAGGAGCTTACTGCACTTCGCACTGATACAGGGTTAGCAGAACGCTTTTGTAATTGGTTGTATAGAATGTCCACGTGAGGCATAACACTGTAAAAGAACTCTAACCAAAAAGTAAACGTTGGCTGTTGTATTTTCAGACGCAGTCCATGTGCTTGGTTCATAGTAGCTGTTTGTCTGCTCGTGTCTTTGATTTTCTCCAAGCATTCCAGTATTGCATCCTTATGCTCATGCAATGTAAGAACACATCTTGATTTAAAGTTCCATCTCGTAGCTGAGCCCTGCGGAACTCTTCTGCCCAAAACCTCATCAAGAATGCCCACTCTCTGAGGCGAATGAGAAAAAAATGCTGGAATCTCTCCAATGGTGGCAAAGAACAATCACACTTCTTTGTTGTGGCTAGCAGCCTGAGCCAGAATTAAATTCAATTGATGGGCATAACAATGCACAAAGTAAGCAAATGGGTAGTCTTGTCTTACAATTGTTTGTACTCCGGAGTGTCGGCCACTCATAACATTGGCACCATCGTAACTTTGGGAGACTACTTTTTCTTTGTGCTCTCCAACTACGTGAGTGAGGACCCCTTTTATACAATCGGCTAATGAGCAGGCGTCGTTTCCCGCTGGGTTTAAGAAAGTTCAGAACCTTTCAACAGGCTTCCCATTAGCTAATCCATATCAAAGTACAATGACTAACTGACACTTTGAAGACACATCAGATGGTTCATCTGCTATCAGGGAGACGAAATCTGCAGTAGCTACTTCAGCTAAAATATTCTCGCGACACACATGCAACATACATTCCAGAATGTCATTTTGAATGTCCTTCGACGTACCCTTGAAGACTGTAGCACTGTTGAAATGACCCCTAACGACGGAATCCAATGCCGAAGTAAAATTAATGAGTCCTCTGAATACGCCTGGATGGTTTGAATCGAGTGTTTCGTCATGACCTCTCAAAGGAAGTTCAAATTCACTGCAGAATTTCACGCAGTCTTCGAGAGCACGTACCTTTTTTTCTGACACTATCATTATGCCTCTCACTATTCCTTCTGAAAGCACTACTTAGCTGCTGCCTAATATCTGTTTTCCCCAGAACTGAAAGATCTAAACATCCACTCGTATGTGTAATAGATGCTTCGTGCTTATTGATCTATTGTGTTAAATGGCTGAGATCTGAGACCCCTGTGTTTGTCCAATTCATGTCCTTACCCTTAACAAAAAGCAAGCACGCGAAACAGAAAAGCCTATTAATGGTATCGCAACCACATAGCCAAGTATTCCTCTCGTAAATCTGTGGGTTAAATGTTCTACAAAAATCCTTACCTCTACTAGTTTGCTTCTGAATAATGTTCAGGGAGGGAAGAGGCTTGCCAAGCTGCTTTATTTTGCACTTTTCTTCTATACTAAGTGCTGGAAAGGTATTCTCTAGAAGAAACCGAACGGTATTCATTTTCACACTGATGAATACACGACACACGCATCAAGACACCGCCATACACCGTGATAACGAACGTCAGATACAATAGAGCACTTCGATAAACACAGACTTGAGAAGATATTCGCTAAAGTACTGTTCCGGAGGTGGTTGAACTGACGGGTCAGAAATAAACACTGCTTCAAGAACATGTTAGGCAGACTGTTATTTATGTTCTTATCTCGACGTATTTTGCCTTTATGAGCACTTCTAAATTATTAAAAGTTTACATTAATTACATAAACATAGGCTACGTACGCCTATTGATGTTATACAAATTGTAGTTACCAAAATATTCTGGTTCATTGCGGTTAATTATATCTAAAACGCAAAATCCCTTCAAAACTTACCATAACAGGCAAATTTTAAACTGCACGCTTAGAGACAATACATCGGCTAACTTCGGGGTGGTTCAAGGTAGATCGTGTCCAGCGCTGGCTTGAGCTGGTCCTTTCACCAGCGATAGTTTAGCTTTGTTCTCGGCTTACCCCCCTTGCCTCACACGTCCCCGCGCCCATCGCTCCCTCCTTACGTCCCACCGCCGCGCGCCAGCGATCCAGAAATTTAACCTTTTCGCTGGTTCCGGAGAGCAACCGAGTGTTGATGTCAAAATTATCCCTCCGAGCGCAAATGTACATATGTAATTAAAGAAATACGCACTTGATTTTACTAAGAGTTATATATTTCTAGGGGGTTCACTGAACCACTGAACATATAGAACAGCCGCCACTGCTTTGTACATAACTTCTTTAACCTTAATTGGTATATCCTTGTTCCATACTAGTCCCCATACCTGTTGGTAGAAAGCACTCCCGAGTTGTATTCTTCTGCTAATTTCCAAGTCTAGTCTTCCATCTTCAGTCAGTTCACTCCCCAAGTAAGTTATTTGAAGTGTTTCACCACTTCACATTCCTTATCTCCGACTTTGATTACTCCTTTTCCTTCTTTCTTACCTCTACTCATCACCACTGTTTTACTCTTCTCCACATTTATCTTCAATGCCCATTGCTCAATCTTTTCATTTATTATGTCTGACTGTTCTTGTACCTCCATCTCATCCTCGCCCCAGATCACAGCATTGTCTGCAAACAACATTACCTTCATCTTTGCCCTACTATAGTCTTTCATTGCTGCCTTCATGATGTCATCCATAACCATTAAGAACAATGAGGGTGACAACACACTTCCTTGCTTTAGTCCAGTGTCAATTTTATACCATTCCAATGTCCCGACTCTAGTCTTCACACTACTGTAGCAATCCATGCACATTCCAATTATCATGTCTCTCAGTTCCTTGCCTATCCCCCTATTTGTTAAGCTTTCCCAAACTTCTGTTCTAGGGATGCTATCATAGGCCTTTTCTAGATCAATAAAAGTCATTTCCATATCCTTCCCATATTCCCAACTCTTTTCAATGTTCTGTCTCAGAATGAAGATAGGTTCCACTGTTGACCTGCCCCCTCTAAATCCAAACTGCTCCTCCTCTATTTGGCTTTCTACCTTTTCTCTAATTCTTTTTTCTAGGATTCTTTGGCAACATGCAAGATGATGGTGATTCCTCGATAGTTACCACACACCTACCTGTCTCCTTTCTTGAATATTGGCAATATTATTCCCTTTTTCCAGTCTTCAGGAACTTTCTTCTCTCTCCACACTTCTGAGAAGTCTGTATGTCCACTGCAGTCCCACTGGTCCTGCCGCCTTGATCATTTCTATCGCCACTTCGTCGATTCCCACAGCTTTCCCCATCTTCATCTTCCAAACTGCCCATTCCACTTTTGCCAAAGTAATGTCTGGTTCTTTTTCTATTTTGTCCTCCCAACGTTTTGGCTGTTTGCGTAACATCTCCGCATGCCTGACGTCTCACCTTCAACAGCTCGCTGAAATATTCTTTCCATCTGTCCGTCATCTCTTCTGGTTTTGTCAATACTTCACCTTCTTTGTTTTTCACGAACCCAGTGTTCACCTTTTCATTCCTTCTACTTTTTATAATTCCAAATAGCAATTTTTTTTCCACACTTTAAATCCTCCCTTATTTCCTGGGTGAATTCTTTCCCGCTTTTCTTCTTTTCCGCTGCAATTACTTTCTTGCAATCTCTGTTTGCTTCTATATATTTTGCTCTACTTTCTTCAGTCTTTTTTGTTTTCCGTTCCTTCAAGTTTTCTTCTTCTCTCTTACCTTTTCTTTCACTCTATTGCCCTCCTGAGCGCCTGTTAGAAGCTGCTGGAAAGAATAATATGTAATAGAATCTCAATTACAGTTCTTAAGCACATACCAATAGAGCAAGCTGGCTTCAGACCAAAGCGCAGTTGTACCGACCAGGTGTTGGCCCTAACTACTCACATAGAGAGAGGATTTCAAGATCGAAAGAAGACCGTATCTGTGTTTGTGGATCTGACGGCAGCATGCGATACAGTTTGGCGAAAAGGAATGATCCTCAAATTCCTGAAAATAATCCCTTGCAAGACACTTGCCATTCTACTGAATAATATGCTGGTCAACAGAGTGATTGAAGTTCACCTAAATGGCAACGTAAGCAGATCTCACAAACTAAATGATGGATTACCACAAGGATTGGTCCTTGCCCCATTGCTGTTCAATATTTACACCGCAGACTTACCTCCTACTAGTGCTAGGAGGTCTTATATGCTGACGATCTTGCATTGACAGCTCAATCCAACGACTTTGCAACAGCAGAAACCGTACTTACGGAAGATCTCTGCAGACTCGACAAGTTCTTCAAAACCTGGAGACTAAAACCAAATATAGCAAAAACAGAGGTCAGCTGCTTTCATCTGAGCAACAGACAAGCCAACTACATTCCTAGGGTTCAATACCATGGTCATCTACTGAAATTCAATCCTCATCCTAAATATTTAGGTATCATCTTGGATAGATCCTTGACTTACAGTGAACAGCTAGGCAAAACATCTGCTAAGATCATAACCCGCAACAACATCCTGCATAAACTCACAGGAACAGGCTGGGGCCCAACAGCATCCACCCTCAGAACTTCAGCACTTGCCCTAGTGTATCCAGTAGCAGAATATTGCTGCCCAGTATGGCTTAACAGCGCCCATCCAAAGAAGATAGATGTACAGCTGAACGACACAATGAGGACTGTATCAGGAACCATCCACACCTTTGGAATGGTTACCAGTACTCTCCAATATCCTGCCTCCTCATCTTCGAAGACAAATGGCACTGAAGAGAGAATGGCTTAAATGTTGTGACAACCCTCTACTGCCAATACATCTAGACTGCTCGCTTAAAGATCTCAGGCTGAAATTCCGGAATCCTTCTTGGAGACAAGGAAGGAAGTTGGTCCAAGAGCAGTTTCAAGTGAGTGGCTGACTTCAAATCCAGACAGATTAGGTCTTATCTCGGATCCAGTTAAGCAACCCCCTGGTTTCGACCTTCCCAGAGAAATCTGGACGTCGCTGAACCGTATAAGAACTCAACACGGTAGATGTCAGTTCTGGAAGCACAAAGGGAAAATTGATGAGAATCCTTTCTGCAACTGTGCAGATGTGCCTCAGACCATCAGTAGTGACACTCCGTAGATGCTTGTTGTTTTTCTCCTACCAGCTGGGAACATTTTATGATTTGTATTCTAATTATGGATGGGGAGATAGAAGAACGAAAACTCTGATAGACTATGTATTAGTCGAAAAAGGACATCGGAAAGAGCTAATGGATGTCACAGCCATGCCAGAGGAAGCCTTTGGAGGAGACCATGGGGCAGTGGTAGCAAAACTAAAAGTAGGAAAGGTCATGAGATTACCACTCCGAAGGTTCAATGGTCCAATGAAGGAGATTCATCAAGCTAGTGATGAAGCTTTAGAATGGTTACAGAAATTAGATATCCAGCTCTAACAACACTGAAGCTACTTGCAGATCAAGGTCTCAATCTGTAAATACTGTATAATGTAAATAATTGTATATTGCATCTTCATGCCATACGAAATATATATATAATATATTCCACCATTTTGTTGCCTTTTCCCGTACCTTTCCTGATGTTCTACCACATGTTTTCTCTGCTCTGTTTACAAATGCACTCTTAAACTTTTCCCATTCTTATTCCACATGGGTAATATCCATCCTTGGTATCTGTTCTTGCAATTCTTTCTTAAACTCTTCTGCAACCTCCTTTCTCTTTAGTCTCCAGACCTTAATTTTTCTTTCCCTTTTTTCTGGTAATCTCATGACCTTTCCTACTTTTAGTTTTGCTACCACTGCCCTATGGTCTTCTCCATACGCTTCCTCTGGCATGGCTGTGACATCCATCAGCTCTTTCCGATGTCCTTTTTCGACTAATACATAGTCTATCAGAGTTTTCGTTCTTCTATCTCCTCATCCATAATTAGAATACAAATCATAAAATGTTCCCAGCTGGTAGGAGATAAACAACAAGCATCTACGGAGTGTCACTACTCCGAAGATTTAATGTTTATCCAGCACAAATAGTACTGAGTAAATATGGCCCACTTGCCCACCACATTTATTCCCTTGGCAATGCTGCCTAGCAATTGAAAACCACAATATGGCCTTTTATGCTGGGAGTTTGCTACACCGAACTTTGTCCAGCCATTGAAAAACTGTTCCTGAGGGTGTTAAAATAAGTGTTACGCAATAATCGAATTGGGCACAATCGTGTTGTCTTCAATGAAACTCTACAAACTTTGTAAAAATGGTATTGGCTACTGGTATGCCTTTAGGATTTATACTGCCCTGATCTTCCTGTGGGTGAACCTGTGGTATTAGACTTAGTACTGACTATCATGAATGCAGGATGTGATGTGCTTGAGTGACTGGTACTTATCACCAAAACTGCTTCATAAGCTGTTTCTCACAGTTTTATATAGTAATTAATTATTACCTTGTGTATCTCCCTCCAGTTTCTTAGAAATTCATCCCAAATATTATCCTTCTCTTCGTTAATTATGCATTTAACTCTTAAGTTGTGCTCTCGATATTCTTGGGAGATGAGAGGACACCAAAAGCTTATTTCAACAAGATTATCCCAGGAAAAAGACCAGTAGGAAGACCAAAGAAGAAATGGTTGGAACAAATCAAGGATGATCTTGAAGACAAAGGGCTAGACTGGAGAAGGACTCATGAAGACCAACTATTCATGGACAGGAAAAGGTGGCGAGGGCTCGTTAACAACACCCGGGCGTCTGGAGCTGGAATTTGATGATGATGATGATTTCATTGGCTAACGACCCTATTAGCATTGCAGAAGCTGAGTTCAATTCCCTATTCACATTCCATCTATTGCAATAAAGGAGTTCCCCTCAAGGGTCTGCGAAGTTTGCACAAAATACAAGAAGAGAACCAAGTGAGGTGGTTGTACAAATAATGTCAGGTTCCACTGCATTTGGAAAAGATTTTGGAAGCATATGTATGCTTATGAACTACTGGAAAGAATGAGAAGTGTGATGTAGCAATGATTAACTTATTCATGTATTATGGTGTTTGAAGCCATTTTCAGTGTTGTCTTAGCAAACAAAAGTTTGATACTTTTCAGTTGGTCAACACGATTGTACCCAAATGAGATGGTTTATTCTCTAATCCTGGAAGAAGAAAAAAAAAGAAATGAGATGTATTTATTAATCTTTTGTTATTCATGTATATTTAACTCTTCATTGTTCTTCTAAATAAGAAATTTCGCATCAAGTGAAGTATCACTGTATTTCCTTCAAAATATATCCAGTCTCGATGCAGTTTCATTCAAACAAAATTGTAGGGCTCAATGGGTCAATGACAAAAATTTTGACTTGGCATTGTAAATTAGCTATAAAAATTGAAATTTAATGTTTTTCAGTCGGTCAACATGATTGTACCCTATTGAAATGAGTGCTCCCCTAATCATGAAAAAACAAAAACAAAACAGCAACAACTTTAGATTACTAAAAATTATAAAAATTGTATATTAGTCACACTTTTGTTTAATGTCTGTGTAACCGGGTCCAGATGATTATCAGATTTAGTGGCTTATTTTGTGCTTAACTGGATGAAGAATGTTGTCTTTTATCCTAGTCTATCCGTAATTCAAAAGTGATATTTTTTGTGTTATGTTTGTTTTGCGTTGGGGTGCAATCTGTTTCTGGACAGTCATGTACTTGAAGCAATTGACCATATTATTTTCTTATAACAAATATAAAACAAAATAGTTAAAAATAACTAATTTTGATGTTGCAGACAGTAAACATTTTGTCGAGAAATGTTTTGGCCGTAGTGATGAACAAGGAGAATCCCTGGAAAGTAGAGCGCTGGCATGTACGAGCATCGTTTCGTAAAGCCGGTATTCATGTGCCTGAAGAAGCAATTGAAATGCCACAGGAATCCATTGAAGGCCCTGATCTTGACCTGGAGTCTAAGGAGTTCACAGTAACTGTAACCGTGAGTTTCTCTCTTGATATTATTCAGTATCATTTAATTTATTTTTTCTGCCATATATTCAGTTTTAGTTCTTGTCTGGCTTTGTGACTGAGGGGTACCACTCTGGACTTTGGTTCGAAGGGCCTGAGGTTTGATTCCTGACCAGGTTATGAGATTTTAAATGTTATTGTGAATTCCCCAGTTAAAGTTGACTTCTTAAAAAAGAGAGGTTGGTTGGTTCCTCAGTTTAGGGACTGCGACAACGCGGTCATGTAGGCCCGTGTTCTTTGCGAGAGTGTAGAATCTGTCTGATAACCGGTGTTAATTGTGATGGCTGTATTAGTATGTGTTATCTGTTTTTAATTCAAGTAAGGACTGCAGACATTCAATTTTCAAGTAGCCTACACTACTGTTTGTAGAAAGTGAAACACCAAGAACAAGAGATGTGGCCACATTGCACGTTATACAACAGATTATGGACATGACAATACATTACTGATTAGAAGGACAGTCCGGTACATGCACGTTAGACGGTTGATCTTCAGTACGTCGCCGCCCCACCACGTGCTGCACTCATAGCCGCTAGACGTCGTGGCATGGAATCATACAGCGCTTGAATACATTGCTAGGGAATGCCATCCCACGCGGTTTGTAGGCGCATCCACAAAGCATCAACAGTGGCGGCAGGAGGACCTGAACGAACAAGTTGCCGACCGACCATATCCCAGACATGTTCGATGGGTGACATGTCAGGTGAACGGGCAGGCCAGGGAAGCAGGAGTATCCTTCGTTCTGCGAAGAAGGCTTGCACATTCCTCGCCACATGTGGGTGGGCATTGTCCTGCTGAAATATGGGCTGTGGAACGGCCTGCAAGAGGGGCAGTGCCGCGGGCTGTAAAACTTCCCTGATCTAGCGGTCACTGTTCAGATTGCCCGCAAGACTACGAGGCGCGATCGCCTGTTTTAGGCAATTGCGCCCCAAACTATTACACCTGGTATTTGTCCGCTATGCCGCTCACAATACAGTTTGCCTGATTGCGTTCTCCACGGCGGCATCGAACGCGAATGCGGCCATCACTGTAGGTCAGGTTGAAGCGGGACTCGTCCGAAAACACTACATTTCGCCACTCAAGCTGCCAGTGTCGGCGTGCACGTGCCCATTGTAGTCGGAGGCTTTAGTGGTTCCCAGTCAATGGAAACCGACGCAGTAGCATTAGTTCTACCAGTCCAGCCCTCAAAAGACGGTGCCACACTGTCGATGCTGACATGTCCACCCCTGTAGCAGTGCTCCACGTCGAGCCAACACTGAGGACGACGCTGTTCTGTCCGATACGGCCATGCAGAGAAGATGGTGGTCATCTCGCGCTGTGGTCACATTGCGTCGTCCGGTACCCTGTAGTGTACGGCCTTCCTCTCTCCACTGGATTCAAATACGCCTTACTGTTGACGTAACGTGCCCTGTACGAGCCTCAATGTCCCGGAGCCCAAGCATTCTGCCCCGTTCAACCGCACTCACATGCTGATAGTCCACCCTGTGATGTCGGCGAGGCATCATTGCACTTGGTTACATGTTTCCACTTGATATGACGGCCCCACACCGACAGAGCTATGCGGAACACTGACCTGTCCAGTCCCACGACAGAGGGCACTGGTGGGCGAATGTGCACGCCATCTCTCTGCTATTTCAATCACTTAGTATAGTACTGCAGGCCTACACGACCCCTGTTCTGGGAGTGTCTCCTACCATTTCTTCTGGGTGTTTCACTTTCTACAAACAGTACTGTAGTTCCTACTTTTGCTACCAAACGCCACCGTCAACAACAACTAGTTCTGAACTTGGTTACTAGATGCCACCGCAGTCGGCTCCTGGCGACGAACGTTGGAACCTAAGAGTGTTAGTCAAATCTAACCTATAATTTAGCTTCACACAAGTGTAATTAGTGGAAGGTTCTTTTACATGCCACAAATCTATGACATGGGATCGCCGGCTTTACTTTCCCTCCGAAGGAAGGCATACTGAGGGATTTTAACGTTCTTAAAAAATCCTACGACTTCGGCTGGGTTTGAACCCGCAACCTTGAGCATAGAAGCTCAGCATGCTACCGACTACGTAAAAAAAAAAAAAAAAAAAAAGGATATTTATGCACCCTGAAAATTTACATCTACAGTATTAACTTGAACCAATTGAAAAGTTTCAATTATCTCTCTTGATTTACACACATCAAAAAAAGTTTTGCATCACCTCGGTTCCAAGAGTTCCGGAACCGTTAAATACAAAGGGAATAGAGATCAACACAAACAACATTTCAGCTCGTTTTATTGCTCATGAGACCCACACATTGCATGTTGTACCATCATACAGCTAGACTTTCAGCATTTGTGGTCCAGATTGCAGTACACACCACTACCTCTAATACCCAGTAGCACGTCCTCTTGCATTGATGCATGCCTGTATTCGCCGTGGCATACTATCCACAAGTTCATCAAGGCACTGTTGGTCCAAATTGTCCCACTCCTCAACGACAATTCGGCGTAAATCTCTCAGAGTGGTTGGTGGGTCAAGACGTCCATAAACAGCCCTTTTCAACATATCCCAGGCATGTTCGATAGGGTTCATGTCTGGCGAACATGCTGGCCACTGTAGTCGAGCGATGTCGTTATCTTGAAGGAACGCATTCACAAGATGTGCACGATGAGGTCGAGAATTGTCGTCCATGAAGACAAATGCCTCTCCAATATTCTGCCGATATGGTTGCACTATGGGTCGGAGGATGTCATTCAGTTATCGTAAAGCCGTTTCGGAGCCTTCCATGACCACCAGTGGCGTACGTCGGCCCCACATAATGCCACCCCAAAACATCAGGGAACCACCACCTTGCTGCACTCGCTGGACAGTGTGTCTAAGACGTTCAGCCTGAACAGGGTGCCTCCAAACACGTCTCCGACGATTGTCTGGTTGAAGGCATATGCGACACTCATCGGTGAAGAGAACGTGATGCCAATTCCATGGGGTCCATTCAGCATGTTGTTGGGCCCATCTGTACCGCGCTGCATGGTGTCGGGGTTGCAAAGCTGGACCTCGCCATGGACGTCGGGAGTGAAGTTGCGCATCATGCAGCCTATTGCGCACAGTTTGAGTTGAAACACGACGTCCTGTGGCTGAACGAAACGCATTATTCAACATGGTGGCATTGCTGTCAGGGTTCCTCCGAGCGGCAATCCGTAAGTAGCGGTCATCCACTACAGTAGTAGCCCTTGGGCGGCCTGAGCGAGGCCTGTCATCGACAGTTCCTGTATCTCTGTACCTCCTCCATGTCCGAACAACATCGCTTTGGTTCACTCTGAGACGCCTGGAAACTTCCCTTGTTGAGAGCCCTTCTTGACACAAAGTAACAATGCGGACGCGATCGAACTGCGGTATTGACCTTCTAGGCATGGTAAAACTACAGACAACATGAGCAGCGTACCTTCGTCCTGGTGGAATGACTGGAACTGATCGGCTGTCGTACCCCCTCCGTCTAATAGGCCCTGCTCATGCATGGTTGTTTACATCTTTGAGCAGTTTTAGTGACATCTATGAACAGTCAAAGGGACTGTATCTTGGATACAATATACACAGTCAACTTCTATATGCCGGAGATCTGGGAACCGAGGTGATGCAAAACTTTTTTTGATGTGTGTAATATTTTTAATTTTTGGCTTTGGTTTGACTCACATCACCATAATTTCATTTATTTATTTTCCGTGTCCAAATCAAATTAGATTTTGCCAGTAAGTAGCAACAGTTATAGCATTAGCATTTGCAGCCAAAAGATCGTCTTTTGAACATATGTCCTCCATCAAGGGGCAGATCAGCAGGTGTTCTGGGTCTTGTAAAATTCTGCAGTCACAGAACTCATCATTGTTGACGAGCATGTTCCATTTCTTGAGATTGTTCTTGCAGCGTGAAACCCCCGTCCTCAGCCTGTTCAATGATTTCCAAATTCCATATGGCAAGTTGTGACCAGGTGCCATTTTTTCTGATAGAGGAATAGTTGGGTCTGTGATCTCTGTCTTCCATATCTTCACACGGGCAGCTTCTTGTGAGCCTTCGAGGGCTGTTACTCCCCTCAAAAAGCTGTTTCTGGACTTAAGTCTCTGTCGGGCTGGTTGTTGGCCGAAAAATGGATGCCTTGAATCGGTTTCTTGCCGTTTCTTCTCAGATGCTGCTGCTACCATTCTTCGGACATGAGGTGGAGAAATTCCTATAAGAGGGTAGATCTTCTGAAGTGGTGTTGGTCTAAGACACCCAGATACAATCCTGGAAGTCTCATTCAGAGCTATATCCACCTCTTTGGAATGTGGAGAAGAAAGCCAAACTGGTGCTGCATACTCAGCAGCTGAGAAGCTCAGTCCAAGGGCTGAAGTTCTGAGAGTGGTGGGGTGAGCACCCCATGTCCTTCCTGTTAGGCATCTTAGTATGTTATTTCGTGCAGATACTTTACTTTTGGTGTTCAAGCAATGTTGCTTGAAAGACAGAGTTCGATCGAGGGTGACACCAAGATATTTTGGTGTAAAACAATAAAGGATTGTTTCACCTTGCCACTTAATGTTCAATGTCCTCTTTGCTTCTTTATTTCGCAAGTGGAAAGCACAAACTTGCGTTTTGGCTGGATTTGGCTACAAATTATTTCTGTGATAATATCGACCAAGTTCTTCTAAGGCACAGGACAAAGAATGTTCTACTTCTTCAAAGCTACGACCTTGCACGGCTACTGCAGTGTCATCTGCGTAGATAAATCGCCTGGTGCCTTCTGTTCTGGGCTGGTCATTGGTGTATACATTGTAAAGCAGTGGTGCTAAGACGCTACCTTGAGGTATTCCATTCTTCTGGAGGCGCCAACGACTATTTTTCCCAAGGAGAGACACGTAAAATCTTCTGTTCTCAAGGAAAGTTCTTAGCAGTGAGGTCAGCCTGTAGTCCTTTATCAGTTCATAAATCTTACGAAGTAGTGTGTTATGATTAACAGTGTCGTAAGCAGCAGTTAAATCTATGAAGGCTACACCAGTAATGCACTTTTCCTCAAATCCATTCTCTATGTGCTGAGTAAGGTTCAGAATTTGTCCACAGCATGACCTGCCTGGTCTAAAGCCTGCCTGTTCAGAAATCAGTTTGCTATCTATAGAATCAGATATTCTATTAAGAATCATTCTCTCCAGCAACTTATAGGTGTCACACAGAAGTGAAACTGGCCTAAAGTTCTTTGGGCTATCAGGAGTCTTCCCAGGTTTTAGGGTCGCAACTATGCGAGCTTTTCTCCATACCTTAGGAATCTTCAGCCTGGATGCACAGTTGTTCATCAATGAAAGCAACCATTGCAGTGTTGCTGGTCCAAATTGTTTTATTTGCTCTGCTCTGAGATCATCCAACCCAGCTGCCTTGTTCGATTTCAGACCGTCGATTGCTTTCATAAGTTCTTCCAGCGTAAACAGGTCCTTAAGAAAATCAGTCTCTTCTTCAATACACCGTTCAAGCTTCTCTGTATTTGACTTAGATTTTGGAGTCTTTCCATTTAAGATCAGTTGGTGTGCTATCTGATTAGCAGTTACTTGAGTAAAGTTAAAAGGCGGGCTAGTCGGATCTCCACTGAGGTTCTTAAGAAGACGCCATGCTTGTCTACTATTCTGTTTCATATCGATATTAGAAACCAAGCTATTCCATCTGTCTGCGCGTGTCTGACCGAGAGAAATCATCAGTGCATGCCCAGCTTCCATTGTTTCCTCGGAGAAGGGGTCCATATCATACAAGTTGCGGTAGTTATCCAAAAGAGATATATTCTGATCAGAAAGACCTGGGATATATTCTGTTCTGCATCCTCTTGGTATGTTCTTTCGCGAGACGTTTTTCACTACGGAAATAAAGGTGTCATAGTTTTCTGGTTGTGGTTCCACTTCCCCTATGGCTACATCAAGTTCACAACTGAACTTAGGCCAGTTCGCCTTCTTGAAGTTGAACCTACGTTGGAAAGGTGCATTTTCTGGTTTAACAATTGGTTCGATTCTGCATAGTAAGGGTCGATGCTGTGAGCGGGGAATAGCCTTACCAACAATTTTGGTGCACTGCTCAGCTAATTTGTTGGTAATAAAAATTAGATCAGGATTATATCCTCTTCTCCATCGGCCGCTGTTAAACGATGGTGGTTGTTTTGGGTCGTGAACTAGACTGAGTCCATTATTTTCAGACCACTTTTCTAGCTCTGCACCATTTTCATCTGTAGATGTATACCCCCATGTAGTTCCATGACAGTTGAAATCACCAAGTATTAAGTTGACGTTACTATATTTGAAATTGATAGGTTCCTTAAACACAAAGCTCTCTTCGGGTGGCTTCTAAACAGATGTTACAGAGAACTGCGCTGTTTCGATAGTGAGGATTTCGATGTTGTTTTCCTCAGACAAAGCAACAGACGTGATATTTAATCCGCTCTTACAGAATATTGCACTACCATAATTATCGTGTGGACGTTCCAGAATAAGTCTCATACCTTTGATTTTCGGTCTTCGTCCTGATGGTCCTCTATGAGTTTCTTGTACAGCAATGACATCGCAGTTACATTGGCTGCACAGATCTGCTAGTAGATATTCTTTCTGGCTGGATAGTCCCTCGATGTTTATGGACATAACTACGAGTGCTGGCCTTGATAAAGGCCCACTGGTTATAATTGATTTGGTAGTGAAAGGATCAGCCGTCAATTTATTTTTAATCATTTTCTGACGTTGCCCAGGGTACGCCCGATTTGTTCTTGTGTCACAATCTTCGGGGAGGCTCCTTTCGTGCACCCCACCATAATTTCATGTTTTCAATGGAATACCTGATGATATTTGATGGGTTATGTGAAGTGTAGTGCTGATCCCTTCTCACTTTGCTCAGTCAAAACAGATAACTTCCATTTATTGGTTTGAATACCTCTGACTTCATTGACATACAGTATATGCTCAAAACTTTTAGGATGGCCTTCCAATCTTGAAATAAAGGCAATCTGCTTGCAGATAGTTCTCACAGAGAAATGCTGCAAACTGAGAATTAACACTTTATCTGGCTGTTAAATGAATTAAAAGTGCTAAGTATATAATTTTGAGAGAATTTATCTTTTGAAATTTGTTGAAAAAAGAATTGATGCCGAACCCATATTAGCACCTTTTTGTCTCCAAGACAACCTTCACAAGCTCACACTCAAAGTATTGTTGTGATGGCCAATGCATTCCCATTCGGTGACATAGAATGTAGCTGGTGATTAATCCTCAGCCCCTTGTAAGGGCTTCTCACCCAGCAGGGGGAGCCATTATATGAAGCAATGGACTTTAAACTGGAGTTGGCTGTTACGTTTCTGCTCCAAGACAAACACAGTAGGTACAGCAATGTTGCCAGTACACCTCTCTTGGTAGCACAACTACTCCCCTTAAGTTCAGACAATTCACATTTGTTAGAGTGCAAATCTCTTTACTTCATTTATACACACATCAAAAAAAGTTTTGCATCACCTCGGTTCCAAGAGTTCCGGAACCTTTAAATACAAAGGGAATAGAGATCAACACAAACAACATTTCAGCTCGTTTTATTGCTCATGAGACCCACACATTGCATGTTGTACCATCATACAGCTAGACTTTCAGCATTTGTGGTCCAGATTGCAGTACACACCACTACCTCTAATACCCAGTAGCACGTCCTCTTGCATTGATGCATGCCTGTATTCGCCGTGGCATACTATCCACAAGTTCATCAAGACACTGTTGGTCCAAATTGTCCCACTCCTCAACGACAATTCGGCGTAAATCTCTCAGAGTGGTTGGTGGGTCAAGACGTCCATAAACAGCCCTTTTCAACATATCCCAGGCATGTTCGATAGGGTTCATGTCTGGCGAACATGCTGGCCACTGTAGTCGAGCGATGTCGTTATCTTGAAGGAACGCATTCACAAGATGTACACGATGAGGTCGAGAATTGTCGTCCATGAAGACAAATGCCTCTCCAATATTCTGCCGATATGGTTGCACTATGGGTCGGAGGATGTCATTCAGGTATCGTAAAGCCGTTTCGGAGCCTTCCATGACCACCAGTGGCGTACGTCGGCCCCACATAATGCCACCCCAAAACATCAGGGAACCACCACCTTGCTGCACTCGCTGGACAGTGTGTCTAAGACGTTCAGCCTGACCAGGGTGCCTCCAAACACGTCTCCGACGATTGTCTGGTTGAAGGCATATGCGACACTCATCGGTGAAGAGAACGTGATGCCAATTCCGTGGGATCCATTCAGCATGTTGTTGGGCCCATCTGTACCGCGCTGCATGGTGTCGGGGTTGCAAAGCTGGACCTCGCCATGGACGTCGGGAGTGAAGTTGCGCATCATGCAGCCTATTGCGCACAGTTTGAGTTGAAACACGATGTCCTGTGGCTGAACGAAACGCATTATTCAACATGGTGGCATTGCTGTCAGGGTTCCTCCGAGCGGCAATCCGTAAGTAGCGGTCATCCACTACAGTAGTAGCCCTTGGGCGGCCTGAGCGAGGCCTGTCATCGACAGTTCCTGTATCTCTGTACCTCCTCCATGTCCGAACAACATCGCTTTGGTTCACTCTGAGACGCCTGGAAACTTCCCTTGTTGAGAGCCCTTCTTGACACAAAGTAACAATGCGGACGCGATCGAACTGCGGTATTGACCTTCTAGGCATGGTAGAACTACAGACAACATGAGCAGCGTACCTTCGTCCTGGTGGAATGACTGGAACTGATCGGCTGTCGTACCCCCTCCGTCTAATAGGCCCTGCTCATGCATGGTTGTTTACATCTTTGAGCAGTTTTAGTGACATCTATGAACAGTCAAAGGGACTGTATCTTGGATACAATATACACAGTCAACGTCTATATGCCGGAGATCTGGGAACCGAGGTGATGCAAAACTTTTTTTGATGTGTGTATTAAAAGGATTGCTTTACAGCCAACTTCATTCAGTAATGTGGAAGACTTCAGAAACAAACCTGAAAATGAACACATCAGCAACCTTTGTTATCTTTTACCAGTGCAAGCATATGATCCCCAACTGAGCACCAATAGTTCATGCCTGGTAGTGGTAATTGACCGACTAGCAGCTTTTCATGAAGGAAAGGGATAGTGTTGTTCTTTAAGAATCCCAAATGACAGGAGGAAAGGGAGGAGATAAATTGTTTTTTTTTTAGTGGCTGGGAACTTATTGGTGGTCAGCTCTGTGTACTTGTTGTGTTTGTCACACAATACATTGTAATGAATTATTTAAGTAATTCGGTGGTGTCTAAGGTCACAGGCCACAGCACTAGTAATACATGCAAAGAAGAAAAAACCCTAGTAGGCCTATTAATGTGCTTTATTTATGCTGTAAAACATGGTTTGTATTGGTATTTTGTCATGAAAATCGATGCAAGAGCTGTCAACTATTGGCAGTAGCTACAGTACCTTTAAACCACTAGGGAACGGTCAAGACATCTGTTGTTGAGAGTGAGGAAGGCAACACAAAACCCTTGTTAATCACTTAGGCTGCTTGACTCCTGGAGGAGGATTTTGGAGATGAAAGGATTCTGTCTGGGGAAGCGTTGGCCATCGCGACTTTACGATCAAAGTCAAATGGGTAAGCCCATCATACAAGCATCAATTACATCGCTGGTTAATACAACACACAAACTCGTACTGTAATAAAAATGATACTTTCCCTGTAGTGGTCTGAGTCAACCAACAACATGTCCCGCAGTTGGGCGTTCATTGTAACTATTCTGTTCCAATATTGATATTTAAATCGATAAACTTATCTTCTTTCTTATTGATACGTCCTTCATCTAGCCACACGCTGGTGTGTCACTAATAAATATAAAATCCTCCGAGCTAGCCACCTCAGGATAGTGGGGCGATACACTCGCTAAACGAATCCACGGAGAGCAGTACACCGACTTCATTAAAATACTCAATTTATTAATAATAATTCTTCTTTTCAGGTTGTTCTCTGACCATCAAAAACTATCAATACCTTTTTGTCAAACATATAAGCAGGCTTCCTTTACCTGCATCTCTTGCAGAGCATCCACCACAACCATAACTCCTCTCTCCCAAAACCAACTGCCAGACTCTTTCTAAAAATCACACAATCCTCAACCTCCCAACACCAATCTCCAGACCAGAGAGCACAACCATTCCCTCATCACATTTTCATCAAAAGCCCAGCCTCCATTCCGCATGGCATCCAAACTATCAATATCATCACCATAGAAACCTAGTCAAATCAAAGCAAACCTTGCCATTAGCAAAGCCACCTATTGGTAGACCACCACAAAAGAATCCAATGGGCACTGAACACACTTGATTCTCCATGGTGCTCCACCAACAGGCGGCCATGGCTGGCAACTTAATAAAACAAAATTAATTACTACCAACAAAACAAACTAGAAGCATTCTCTGTAACCTACTAAAGTTCGGTTACAGAAATGCCCCCTTGAGAGTGAATTTCTAACCGAAGGTTAGAGATTAATTCTCAACCCTCGACCCAAATACATAAATAAAAAGGAATACATGAAACATACACAGACTAAAACAAAAATACAAAGTGAAACAAATATTGATCATTATCTTCGTCATCATCAACAGACGTGGATACGAATCCTTCACTGCCAGACATATCAACGGGATTCTTGACTTTAGGCGTGTCACCACATGCTCTTTTTCTTCAGTAGGAATGGCAGAATCGTCATCAGACCTGTCTGTACCGTTATCATAATATCTTTGTCATCCTTCCGACTTTTCTGGGGCCTGTCTCCATTATTTCTTCTAAAGCACGGAGTATCACCAGTACCTTTTTCATTACTATCACGCTTTCCTTTTTATCAACTTCTTCTCTCTCTTTTGTTTCTTCTTCCACTTCTACTTCTTCCTTTCTTTCATCTGCTTCCTTTTCTTCTTCAGCTTCTTGTACTTCCCCTCCTTCTTTACCTTCCTCCTTGCTCTTCCTTTTCTTCTTGTCATCTCCCTCCGCATCGTCTCTTTCTGCAGGTGCTTCTCCTGCTTCAGTCTTGGCTGGTAGCGGTGCTTCTTCAGGTACTTCAGCTGGAGCCGGCTGTGTTCGCCTGCTCCTTCAGTCTTCTTGGCTGCCTCCTCCTTCTCTCTCTTCTTCTGCGCCGCAGATTTCATAGTACTTCCTTCCACTTCCTCACTGTCACTATCGTCCGCCTCCCACACTTCCTCTACCATTTCTACGGTATGCCAGGTGTCCTTCACATCCTCCTCTTCCTCATCCTTTTTGTGTTCCGTGCTGCCCTCTGATGGGGACCTGGTCCACAATCTCCACCTCCACCTTCTGTTCTTCTTAGTCGGCAGTGGCTTGCTGCTGCTTGGTCTTGTTGGGCTGTATCCTGGTGCCGGGTCGAGGAGGCTTGCGGTCGTCCGCCGCAGGCAGCTCCATGCTTTGGTCCATGCGAGCTTGCAGCAGGGCGTGAGCATGCGCACGGTCTGCCTTCTGTTTAGGCGTCAGCCACTTGCCTTCAGTCTCTCCTTCCTCTCCTTTCCCTTCTTTTTCTTCACCTTCCCTTCCTGCTTCTCTTTCCTTCACTTCCTCATCTGCCTTATCTTGCTCAGCAATTCCTTTCTTCTTATCTTTTCAATTTCCTTCTTCTGATCCCTCCTTCTCTTATTTCCATCTGCCTGACATATCATCTTCTTCCTACTCCTTCTCTTTGCCTTCCATCTGGTCCATTTCTCCCTCCACCTTGTTCTCCTGCCTATCCTTCTCATCCTTCTCCTCCTACGCTTCTTCACGTTATCTTCTATCTCATCTTCCTCCTCGTCTTCAGTTTTTCCCCCGTGTGGGTGCGGGTTAGAATACACCCACGGTATGCCCTGCCTGTCGTAGGAGGCGACTAATAGGGCCGACATGGCCGAATAACTTGCCAGTTTTGATTTGTTCAGACCCCCTGTGGATGGGGAGGGCAGAATTCATCCACGGTATCCCCTGCCTGTCGTAAAAGGCGACTTAGAGGGGGCCTTATAAAGGTCAATTTTGGTTTTCTGGTCCCAGCTCTGGTTTGACCAATAGAAATAAACATGCGTGCTGTTAGGGGAAGGGCCACCGGCTTGGCCATCTGGCCAGAAAGCCTAGACGGTATGCCCCATCCCGTCAGGTGAGTGCGCCATGTACCCTACAGTAGTATCCGCCTTACAACGAAGGTCCCTGCATGGCCGAATACTGGAGCTGAATAAATCCTGTGCATGCCGAGGGGGAAGTGCCTGTTCGAGGCACTGGGACCCCGGGCAATATCTGCTATGCCAGGTAGGTATTGCCTTGGCTGGGTGGCGCCCACAGTGATAGCCCCCGTTCGGAGTGGGAAGTATTCGGGGAGGATTTCGTCCGGGATGCGTAGTAAACGATCACGGACACCTGTACAGGGTGGCACCCTTAAAAAGCCGTCTCTGGAGTGTAGACCGAATCCCAAGGTGTATACGCCTTTGGATGAGGCATTTAATAAGAAGTTCCCTGTTGACAGGTCTCCTCGCTACCTGGTAGCTACCAGGACAGACGGGGGAGATTTTAAACAGGTAAAATCAATCCTATTTTCAGAGGAAATCGAGGGGAAATATCGCGACCTTAACGGGATTTCCAAGCTCCGGAACGGGCAGCTCCTGCTGCATACCGTTGACCGGCAGCAAACCGAAGCGTTGCTGGAATGCACGCATTTCGGCGAAATTCCCGTTAAGGTTGAGAAGCACGATACGCTGAATGAGGTCCGTGGAGTTATATTCCATCGCGACCTCATTTTAAACAGCGACGCGGAATTGATGCGGGATCTGGGGAAGCGAGGCGTCACCAGGATTAGGCGCATCACCCGGAAAATTGGAAATGATAGCGTCGATACTGGCGCTTTCATTCTCCATTTTGAGGGTGATGTAGTGCCTGGGCAGGTGAAGGTCACGTCGTACCATTGCGACGTTAGACCGTACATCCCTCCACCTATGCGCTGCTACAATTGCCAGAAATTCGGTCATGTTTCTGCCAGGTGCACTGCCAAGGCGGTGTGTAGAGAGTGTGGCAAGGGGACACATGACGGTGTGGGGTGTACGCCTCCCCCGACGTGTCCTAACTGCCAAGGAAGTCACTCTCCGCGGTCGAAGCAGTGCCCTGAGTTCTGCAAGGAAGCAAAGATACAAGAAATCAGAACATTGGATCGGCTTTCATATCACGACGCTCGAAAGAGATACCGTGATATGACTGCACCCGAATTTCCGGTATCTTTCGCGGCTAAGGTGACGCCACCTATCACCCCTGCCACTTTCGTTCCCCGTGCTGTACCCTCGACGACGAACTACTCTGAGATCGTAAAGTCTCCCCTCGCTGTCCAAGCGAGACCTGTCAGCCCGAAGAAGGTTACACAACCTTCTTCTGCCATTGTGAAAAAGGCGCCGGTTATACCATCTAAACCGGCGCAATCGGAGAAGAAGTCATCTTCCTCTCCGAAACGGTCGGAGAAGAAGTCTTCCCCTGCCAACGAGGCAAAGAAGACTTCTGCGACCGGGGCTGGATCGTCATCCAGCCCACCTGATAAGACAAAGATAGTGGAGAAGAGGGGGACGGAGCGGCGCCGTCTCTCTCGATCTCTGGCTGATGGGATGGCTCCTTCATCTGCTGGGCCTTCCGCTCCCTCGACCATCAAGGGAGTGATGCCCGCAGAAGCCAAACCCATTAGAGTGGAGGAACTCCCCTATAGGAAAAATAAGTCACCGGCAGAGAAGAGAGGGGCGGTTCAGCGCCGTTTCTCTTCCTCTCCTGCATACAAGGCAGCTCAGCCATCTGCTGGCCATTCCGCTCCTACCATCACCAAAGGAGCGATGCCAGCTGGAGCGGCCTCGTTTTGCAAAGACCTGACGTCTGTGGGGAAGGGACCACCTACTTCCCCGAATAGACGTCTGCGTCTGTCTAGAAAGAAGCATGCTTGGGGCGTGTCGGGGACAAGTACCCCGTCTTCGGACAGGGAGAAAGTCCCTAGACACCGCTCTCGCTCTTCTCCAAGAGCGAGACTCGTGAGGTCCGACGACGACCGCGCGCAACCAAAGAGAGCACCCGCTCCATTTTCTTCGTCTTCGGAAGGAGATGTGGAGATTGAGGTGTGCTCTCCTGCCCCATCATCTCCAACTAGAGATGGGGAAGGGTGGCAAACGGTCAAGCATAAGTAGAAGACCCACTTCTACTTAAGTCCACACCATGGCACTATTACAATGGAACTGTAATAGCTATTCTGTTCATCTCGCTGAGTTACGACAATTAATATCTTCGTTTTCGGCAACCATTGTCTGTCTTCAGGAATCCAGGTTTCGTCCTGGACATGAGACAACAATGCGTCACTTCAAACTCTTCTCTAGAGACCGGGTGGACGGAGCTGTGGCCGCTGGTGGCGTCTGCACTCTCGTCCACTCTAGCCTCTTTAGTGAAGAGGTGCCGTTGCGTACTCAGCTAGAGGCAGTTGCAGTTCGTACTTCGTTGCCAGTAATGGCAACAGTATGTAACGTGTACATCCCGCCTGATTCTCAGCCGGATTACGACCAGCTGGTGGATCTAGTCTCTCAGCTCCCCCCTCCTTTCCTCCTTCTGGGAGATGTTAATGCCCACAACACCATCTGGGGCTCCGCTACCACTAGCGGTAAAGGGAGAGATTTTGAGAGGCTGATCAGGCGGCTGGACCTGTGTCTGTTGAACACAGGGGAGCCTACGCACTTCTCTATTGCACACGGTACTTATTCAAGTATCGATATTACCCTGTGCAGTCGTGCGCTGGTTCCCCTGCTACAGTGGGGTGTACACGATGACCTTTGTAATAGTGACCATTTTCCAATTATCGTTACTCTTCCGAACCAGAGAGCCATCGAGTTACCAAGTCGATGGCTTCTCCGTCGGGCTGATTGGCCAACTTTCACGGCACGTGCGGTGTTTGCCGAAGATACCTTTGAGAGTGTCGACGATCATACCATTCACATAACGAATGGTATTTTGGCTGCTGCTGAGGAAACAATACCTTCCTCGTCCGGCAACTCACGCCGGAAGCTTGTCCCTTGGTGGACAGCCGAGATTGCAGCAGCCATTAAAGATCGTCGACGTGCTTTCAAATGCTATCGGAGGCAAAACACTATGGCCAACCTTATCACCTTCAGAAGGATGCGTGCTAGAGCCCGATATCTGATTCGGGAGAGTAAGAAAACGACCTGGGAAAAGTATGTGTCGTCCATGACGGCGCATACTCCTTCATCTCAAGTGTGGACTAAGCTTCGTCGGATCTCCGGACTCCCGACATCACTGTCGATACCCGGAGTGTCCATCAATGAAGACATCATCACGGACCATCTCGCCATTGCCAACAGCATTGGCTCGCACTTCTCCGATGTATCCTGCTCCGGGAGTTACGATCCTACATTTCTGACTCTGAAGCGGGAGGCAGAGACTCAGCCCTTGTCCTTTGCCACTGCTGCTTCGGAGTCCTATAATGTACCATTCTCTGAATGGGAACTGCGCAGTGCGCTTGCAATGTGCAGGGATACGGCTCCTGGACCGGATAACATACATAATCAAATGTTAAAGCATCTGTGCGAATCCAGTATAAAACAACTGTTGATCCTCTTTAATCGTATATGGATTGAAGGGGAGTTTCCATCTCAATGGTGAGAGGGGATCGTGATACCGATTCCTAAGGCTGGAAAGGATCCCAAGTTTGTAAGCAGCTATAGGCCCATTTGTTTGACAAATGGCCTATGTAAGCTGCTCGAAAAGATGGTGAACCGTCGACTGGTGTGGTTCTTGGAGGATAAGGGTCTCCTGTCTGAGTACCAATGTGGATTTCGCTCTCATAGGTCCACCACTGACCATCTGGTGCGACTTGAGAGCGCCATACAGGAGGCTTTTTTCCGAAAGCAGCACCTAGTCACGGTTTTCTTTGACCTCGAGAAAGCCTACGACACCACATGGCGCTATGGGATCCTTTCCACCCTTCACAAGTGGGGACTCCGTGGTAACTTACCGACTTTCATTGCGAATTTCATGTCCGTCCGACTCTTCCGTGTAAGGGTCGGTAGGACATTATCACAATACTATACCCAAGAAAATGGAGTTCCTCAGGGTTCAGTGCTGAGTGTCACCTTGTTCGCGATTGCCATTAATGGCATTGTTGCCGCCGCCGGGTCCGCGGTAGTTCCATCGCTGTATGTAGACGATTTAGCTCTGCATTACAGCTCTGGAAGTATGGCAGTCGTGGAACGGCAATTGCAGCTAGCTATCAACCGAGTCGACAGGTGGGCTCACGACCGGGGTTTTCGTTTTTCAGCAGCGAAAACCTCCGTCGTCCATTTTTGTCGGCTCCGGAGGCTACATTTACACCCTGAACTACATCTCAGGGATGCTGCGTTGCCGTTGGTTGACACTTATCGCTTCCTGGGGCTCCATTTTGACAGCAAGTTAACGTGGCAGCACCATATACGGCAATTGAAAATGACATGTCTCAGGAAACTGAACATGCTCAGGTTTCTTAGTGGCACTTCGTGGGGGGCTGACCGTGCGGTGCTGCT
This sequence comes from Meconema thalassinum, assembly GCA_946902985.2. Taxonomy (NCBI): domain Eukaryota; kingdom Metazoa; phylum Arthropoda; class Insecta; order Orthoptera; family Tettigoniidae; genus Meconema; species Meconema thalassinum. Next base: position 1,940,234,149 of record OX336388.2, on the reverse strand, counting down.
ACGGTTCTACCAAGCCCTCGTCCTGTCCCGGCTAGACTATGGTTCTGCGGCATACGGTTCAGCAAGGCTGGCAACCTTGAAAATGCTGGACAGTATCCACCATAGTGGCGTTAGGCTGCCAGACTCTTTCTAAAAATCACACAATCCTCAACCCCCCAACACCAATCTCCAGACCAGAGAGCACAATCATTCCCACATCACATGTTCATCAAAAGCCCAGCCACCATTCCGCATAGCATCCAAACTATCAATATCATCACCATAGAAACCTAGTCAAGTCAAAGCAAACCTTGCCATTAGCAAAGCCACCTATTGGTAGACCACCACAAAAGAATCCAATGGGCACAGAACACACAAGATTTTCCATGGTGCTCCACCAACAGGCGGCAAACTGATAAAACAAAAATAATTACTACCAACAAAACAAACTAGAAGCAGTCTCTGTAACCTACTAAAGTTCGGTTTCAGTACCCAAAGTACCAATGAGTCATGTGGGCATATTGTTATAGCATCGTTTACTTAACTGTCACCATAATTACAAGCTTGTAGTTTTGTGTGACCATTAATCTCAATCACTCAACCTCCAAACCACAGGAGTGTTATTTCACTTTGAAAATCTCACATTCATTTACGAGGAATCGAACCCAGTCCTTGAACCAAGTCTGCTTAGCTGTTGCTATGCGAGATCAGGGTCTACATGGCCCAATCCACAGGTAGCGTTGACCTCTAAGTGTCCCCTAAATAATTTCAAGCCTCACCAGTCATCACTACTTGTATTTTCTTTAAAAAATCTGATTTAATTAATGCTTGAAGTCTATTCTATTCATAAATTCGCTTATTTTCATATAATGTTAAGAAATCAATCAACAATTCAAAATAATACATACCAGCCAACTCTCCCGGTTTAGGCGGGAGACCCGATTTTCGATAGTTTTGTATTTGTATTTGTATTTTTTATTCATCCATTCAATCATATAATGTACATTGTACAATGATATAGGACACGTCAATTCACAAATTATACTAATACTAATTTACAATCACAATAATAATATGGGCCTACACAAGGATAACCTTACATCATTTAGTCCTATGAATACATAAACATAACTATTGATATTCTAAAAACTCTTTAACTGAGTAGAAGCAGTGCTCCAGCAAGAACTCTTTAGTTTTTATTTTGAACTTTATGTAATTTGCTGTACTTTTAATATTATTTGGCAAATGATTATACAGCGTTATAGCTGCATGGAATACACCATTTTTACATAGTGTTGTATTTGCAGCATGTACATGAAGATTGTTCTTTTGTCTGGTCTGGTAGTTATGTATATTTGAATTCATCTCAAAGATATCCTCATTTCCTAAGCTTTGTTTGACAAATAATAGAAGTTCAAAGATGTAAATACATGGCAAAGGTAAAATTTTCAGTTGTTTAAACAGAGGCTTACATGTATGCAATCTAGTAGTTCCTTTCATTGTTCTATTTATTCTTTTCTGGATAATAAAGATTTGGTGAGCAGCAGGTGAATTTCCCCAAAATATGATTCCATATTTCATAAGCGAATAGCAATAAGCAAAATAAGTACTAAGAACAGTTCTCCAGCTAGTCGATTGTCTTAATACTCTCAATGCATAACAACTTGAGCTTAGTTTCTTGGCAAGTTTAGTGGTATGCGAGTTCCATTTTAGGTCATCCTGCAACCAAAGGCCTAAGAATTTAGTAGAAGAGGCGTTACCAATTTTAAGGTCATTTAAGATTATGGAGGGAGAATTAATACTTTTATTCTGAGCTGTGTGAAAGTTAAGAGCCACTGTTTTACTAGTGTTGATAAGGAATCCATTATTGTTGAACCATAAGGACAGCTGACCTGTTACTTCCTCTACTGATTTTTGAAGTTCAGTGTCATTTTCACCCCTCATCAAAACACTTGTATCATCTGCGAATAGTACAGTTTTAAATGCAGGTATCTGAGATGGCAAGTCATTTACGTAAAGGAGAAAAAGTAGTGGCCCTAGAACGGACCCCTGCGGAATGCCATACTTCAAAAACATAGGATCTGAGTGGTAATATTTAAATATGTTTGTGGTATTTTCTAAACTTTTTTGTTCGACGATCTGTTGGCGATTATTTAAATATGACTGAAACCACTTACTAGCGATACCCCTGATACCATATTGATGGAGTTTATCAATTAGTATCTGATGATTTATCACATCAAAAGCTTTAGACAGGTCCAAAAACAGGCCACATACTCTCTTCCTTTCATCAAGTGACTCAAAAGCAGGATTTAAAAATTCATAAATTGCGGACATTGTTGATTTTCCTTCTCTAAAGCCATGTTGAGAGTCAGTTAACAATTTATATTTGTTTATGAAGCTAATTAGACGGTTGTACATTATCTTCTCTAAAATTTTTGAAAATATCGACAATAAAGAAATAGGTCTATAATTGGTTACGTTTTCTCTATCTCCCCCTTTAAATAATGGAATTACTTTTGCAATTTTAAAGATATCTGGAAATATTCCTGACATGAGAGATTGGTTACAGAGGTGTGTTAAGGGGGTAATTATATTTTGGATACATTTTTTAATTAGTATATCAGGAATGTTATCAACTCCTGAGCAATGTTTATTCTGTAGGTTCTTTACAATATTGAGGATTTCTGCTTCTGTAACATTTTCAACAAACATTGATTTTCCATTAAATGTTATATTCGCGAGTGTTGATTTTATTGCTTGTATATTGTTTACATTTAGTAGTTTTTCAGCTATGGTAGCAAAATGCTCATTAAAAATTCTTGAGCCATTTTGTGGGTCATTGATCTTCTTGGAGTCTTCTGATAACGTTATGTTATTTACTGCCGGTTTTGTTTGCCTGGTTTCATTTTTTATGATATTCCACATAGCCTTAGTTTTATTTTTAGATTCCAGGATATAATTATCATTTGACATTCTCTTTGCTAATTTTATAACTTTGTTAAGTATGGTCTTATAGGTCTTGAAATACATGTTAAATTCATTGGAGGTTTCGTGCGTACTTTGAAAATCGTGGAGGAAACGCTTTCTTTTGCATGAAGTAATTATTCCAAGAGTAAGCCATTGTTTTGATGGAGAAGAAACTTTCAGTCTGATACTCTTCAAAGGAAATGCAATATCAAAATAATACAGGAAAATATTAATGAATTCCTGGAATTTTTTGTTTGTATCTATTGACTTGTACACACCTTCCCAAGTTTCTCCTTTTAACAAGTTGTTGAAATAGTTTATATTGTGCTGACTAAAGCTTCGACATTTATCAAACTGAGCATTGTAAACTGGGTTTGAAATATTTAGAGTTATTATTTGAGCTCGGTGGTCACTGAAACCTGTGTTGATTACTTCGAGAGAGTTGCAGTTCACATTGTCATTAATTATTATCTGGTCAAGTGTGGTTGCACTAGTTTTTGTTATTCTTGTGGGTACTGTTACTGTGTGAATTAGATGATGGGAGCTTAACAAATTTAGCAATTCCCTTCTCTCCGTACTTTCCTCTAAAAAGTTAATATTGAAATCTCCACAAAGAACTATTTTTTTATTACATTTATTTATTTTATTTATTATCACTTCTAGTTTATTCAGAAATAACTTTGCACTATTTCCTGGTGAACGATATATACAGATGAGAATTAAATTTTCTTTTGGGATAGAAATAGCTGTTGCCTCAAAATGTTTATCTATGCATAAGTCATCGGGAATTGGTATAGGTTTAAATTCTATGTTTCCTTTGATATAGATACATACACCTCCATGCTCTGATGTTGATCTACAGTAGTAGCTAGCTAAAGTAAACCCTGGTATGACAGCATGATTGATTTGTTCAGATTTCATCCAGTGTTCAGACAAGCACAGGATGTGGATATCTTTGAGTGATGTTTGTAGAAGCATATCGATATGAACTAGTTTATTATTAAGTGACTGTACATTTTGGTGAAATATTCTGATTGAGGAACTCTGTGCATTTGTACTGTTGTTAAGCTTGGGGATTATAGTTCTTGCAGGAGCACTTACCTCTGTTCTAAAAAACTCGCCACCGAGTGAATTCACTGATTCTACAGTAGTCGGACTCCCGATTTTAGCTAATTATTGGTGAACTTCAAACATTTAATTTAAAATCCCACTGCCATTTCGTGCATCAGGGGTTGTAAGTCCATTGCTCATTGGCCACTTTCAAATGAAATATTATTTTAATATTCATTAATATTAATTTACTGTATTAATAATATGACAATTATCTGGGTCACAATATTCAGGTTTGAATAAACATCACACATTGTGTGCATGTCGCATTGACTTTTGTTCATGTGGGTTGTGTTATTGTATGTGCTTTTGTTGCCGAGTGTTGTCATTGTGTTCTGTATGTTTGGTTCTGGATGCATGTGTGAGTTTCTGTGAAGTTCACTTCCATCACATTTTATTGATGTGTTTATAATGGTCTGGTGAATGTTATTTGGATACCTGAATTCGTAAAAGGGTTTTGTTTTTGTGTAGGCAGTATATACAAGTATATACATATCTCAAAAACAATATTAAAGATTCAGCTTCTTATTTTTCTTCTTTTCCCAAAACATTTTCATTCTAGTCGACCTTGCCGCTCTCTCTGCATCGCTTATGGTGTAAGTTTTGCGGGTAAAGGTTTTTAAGGGAAGTCGGATGTTTTTGTTTTTCAAGATATTCTTCTCATCTTTGTTAGCAATTTGGGACATTGTCAAGCCGAGTTCATCCAGATCATTTTGAATTTCCATAAACCAAGAGTTCTTTGTTTTACTTTTGAAAAAATAATTAAATAATACTTTTAATTGTCTGGCATCCGGCAGGCGTGAGATATGACAAAAAAAAACAATTCTCCTTTTTCGCATAGTATCGACTATAGACTTAGTTTCTTTATAAACCACTTAATTTGGTAATAGATGCCATTGACCATCCACCTGATGTTTTTTATTAATTATAGTTCTGAGAATTCTTCTATCAATCTTCTGTAATGTGTCAGTAACTGATCGAGTGTTTAACTTGAAAAGTGTTTCACAAGCATATATTGCTTCCGGTTTAATAACTGATTCGTAATGTCGTAATTTGGCATTTATGGAGAGTGGTTTTTTTTTTTGTAACTAGACCAAGTAATATATTGCGCTTGTCTTAACTTTGTTGTTCTATTTTCGATTGACGCTTTCTCATTCAAATTCCATGTTACAATCTCCCCTAAATATTTAAATTTATGTACAACTTTAATTTCTTTATTGTTGATCAATGTAATAGCTTGTGTTTCCACATCAAAGGATGCCATTATTTCAGTCTTTTCAAATGAAATTTGAGGTCCTACTTTTGCTGCAATAGACCCAAGTTCTTCAATTTGGTGTTTAGCCTCATCTATACTGGTTGCAAGCAGTGCAAGGTCATCCGCAAAGGCCAAGCAATTCAGTTTTATATTAGTATCAATCTTTACATTTGGAGGACAAGTTTTGTTCCACTCACGCATGATCTATTCAAGAACACAATTAAATAATAACGGTGATAGACCATCTCCCTGTCGAAGTCCAGTCCGGATATCAAATGGTTCAGACAAGGTGCCTCGAAATTTAACCTTTGATTTAGTATCTTTCATAGTAACGCCGATGAGGTTGATAAGCTTTTGATGTAACCCAAATTCCCTAAGGATGTTAAGTAATGACCCTCGATGGATACTGTCATAAGCTTTCTTAAAATCCACAAAAGTAATGACCAAATCCTTTTGTCTCATTCTATGATATTTCATTATCCATTTCAGACTGATGATCTGATCCGGACAGCTGCGACCTGGTCAGAACCCTCCTTGATATTCTCCTAGTTCTTGATCGAGTTGTTGTTGAATTCTTGTCAAGATAATTCAAGATAGAATCTTGTATGTTACATCAAGCAAAGAAATCCCAGGTAGTTGTTCGGGTCTGATCTATCACCCTTTTTATGAATTGGGTGGATTACAGCCATTCTCCATTCCTCTGGTATTTGTTCCGAATTCCATACACCGATGAGGCATTTATGGAGGTTGGAGATGGTTTGTTCATTTGCATATTTCCATAGTTCTGCTACCAATGAATTCTCTCCTGCTGCTCGATAATTTTTTAGCCAATTAATCGCTGCACATACTTCAGTCAAGTCAGGAGGAATAATGTTCTGTAAATGTGTTTTATTTTTTGGATTAGGCTCAAAATCAAGATATTCCTTAGGTTCATCAGCATTTAGTAGTTCTCTAAAATAATCTGCTAGAATTTTAGCATTATCAGTATCATTGTGGGCTAGTTTACCTGATTTATCTTTCATTAATAGTGTAGGAGGGCTGTATTTAGAATGATATTGACGAAATGTCCTGTAATAGTCCCTTGTTTTATGTTGCTTAAAGGAATCGTCAATAATTTGTATGGACTTTTTTTGATTTTCTCTTCTAATTCTCCTAATTTCTTTGGCAGTTTCCCTTCGAACAATGATTAATTCTTCTCGCGATTGTGTGGTCCTCTTTTGCTGATCATTGAGCCATGCTGTGTGTCTTTTCCGAATTGCAGCATCACATTCCGCATTCCACCATGCATGCTTTTTCCTTTTCCTAATAGGGGCAATTTCGACGGCAACGGTTTTCAGTGTGTCAACCATCGTTCCTAGCTTGTCACTTAAGAGAGTTTTAGACTTTTCCTTATAGGACACATTATTTATTAAATAACTAGGGTCATATTGCCTTTGCATGGTCGAGTTTGACGATTTTTGTTTACGTCGTGGAGTTAACTTGATCTTTATCTTGGATATATAATGATCAGAGTCAACATCGACCCCACGTAGTACCTTCACGTTATATATTTCTTTGTAGAACTTTTTATCCATTGCAACATGGTCTATCTGGAATTCCCCTAGTGCACTATTAGGGCATTTCCAGGTCATAAGTTTGTGTGGTCTTCGCTTAAGTCTAGTAGTTTCGAAACGTAGGCCATGTTCTTCACAAAGGGTGATTAATCTTTGACCATTCTTGTTAGTGAATTTGTGAGCTGACCACTTACCTACAATTGGACGAAATTTTCTTTCTTGCCCAATTTTTGCATTAAAATCCCCAAGCAAGATTTTAACATGAGTGTCTGGAATGTTTGATATTAGTAAGGCAAGTTCTTCCCAAACATTGTCCGTTTCATCTCTAAATTTTTTGACATTCTTGTCATTAGTTGGGGCATGAACGTTTATCAAAGAGTATATTTTGTTTCCTGTCCTAATTGTTAAACTTGCTAACCTTGATGAGTTCGACGAAAAGTCTTCCACTGAATCAATAATACTGATATGTACTAAAAATCCCATACCAAATTGGGGGACATTTTTCATAACTCGTGGTCCTGGAGGTCCCTTGTAGAGACGGTATCCTCCAGATTCAATGGGGTCTTGATCTGAGTTTCTAAGTTCTTGAAGTGCTGTTATTAAGATCTTGTGTTGGTCCAATATATCGGTTAAATGCTTAAGTTTTCCAATTTTAATTAACGAGTTTATGTTTAATGTTGCAAAGAATGAAAATTCCCTATGTTTGTTAATTTTGAGTTTGTATTTGGACTTTCGGGTTTCCAGGCGCTCCGACTCACCTGACTCTTCTACGCGGCACCCCACCGTATCCGAATGGTGCCTTGCGGTGGAAGAGTTCATTAGAAGACTGTTCATACTTGAGTTGATTGTCTGGTCTAGGACCCATGATCTGACCGTAGTCAGGGATTACAATTCCAGATGTGATCTGGAAAGGTGATGAATGGAATATGATAGGATGATTGATGAGAAATGGGAGTGTGTTTGGTCCGCGAGAGCTATTTTATTTCGCTCAAGTCCACCAGCAAAACTGGTGAGGACCCCCTATCCGCCACCTGGGACGCGCCACGTCGGAGTATCACCTCTCCGCCTTCCTACGACAACGTAGTAGGTTCGTTGTTTATTTATATTGTTGCAACATTTTTGTCACACACTAGTGTTTTTGCTCGGTGTTTGATTCTTTACTATGGCCAAAAAGTACAATTCTGTTTTCTTAAAGCAATTTTAGTAACAATTTCCATGCATTATGGAGTCCAGAAAAGGTCCATTCTTTGGATTTTGTACTGTTTGTTGATGTTTCTATATCACATGGTGGAAAAAGTGATGTTTCAAAACATGTGGGAACAAAGAAGCACCCAGAAAATTTAAAGTAGTATAGGTAGCAACAAAAAAACATATTTTTGCTTTAAAAGGTGTGTAATAAATGCCAAACTCTTGTTTACATCGTTCATAATGAACCAATTAATTGAGTTAATCATGCAATAGTTATATATTCACCAAATCAATACTAAAAGCACTTAATTGTCTATATTTTATAGACTATGTGTACATGTTTCGAAACACGTAGGTTTCTTCATCAGCACATTAATAGGACTTATCCTAAGTAGACGTAAACTAAGAAAATGGATATCCTTACTTTAAGTTTTAAGAAATAATTAAGAAAAGACATTAATAATCCTTCGAAAATATCTATGAAAATTTTCATTATTAAATAATCCTTTGAAAATATCTATGAAAATTTGTATTATAGGCAATTACAGGTGTTATCCAACAGTAATAATAGTCCTTGTTTGCCATATATCTTCTTCAAAATACTGTAACTAGTAAAAGTATTAATCCTTAGAAATTATCTATGAAAATTTGTTATGTTCCTCATCTGGTAAACTTCCTCTTCAAAATAACTAGTAAAAGTTTTCTTCCTTTTCTTTTATTGGTTATTATGTGTCCTGCTGAATATTAATAATAATTTCCGTTGTGATCGCATATTTCAACATTGTATAAGACCAATAAATATTTTAACATTTAAGTCAAATATTTGTACAAGAATATCACGGTATAGTTAACATTCGAGACTGAGAGCGTAGCAGCCAAGTGGAGACTTGATGATCTAAGTTGGATGTTTCGAGGTTATTAAACAATGTTCATCCACGACATGTTCAACAAGGAGGGAGAAGAAGAATAACATATGAGGTTTGGATAGTCGTACAAAATTATTTTATCAATTTCCAACGTTCTTAAACGACTTTAACTCAATTGATTTTCCTAGATTCAAGATGCCGCTGCATATTAGTACATAAAAACATCGTATAAAATATTTGTAGGTTGTCAGTTCTTGAAGGAATGTCTATTCCGATATACATTTTCGTAACAAGAGAGATAAAAGACAATTGCAGGAATAGCAACATGGTTAACTTGCGGATCTGAAGAACATAATAACGAATAAAGACTTGATGCTCTGAGTATGATTATAGGTTGTCGTTTCCTGGAGGGTTGTCAACAAGCGACGTACATCTCCGTTATAAAGAAATAAATTTGTGCAACTACTTTAAAAACTTTGCTAGTTATTTTTGAAGATACTATTTACCAAACGAAAACTATTATTAATATTCAGCGGGACACGTAATAACCAATAAAAGAAAGGAAGAAGACTTTTACTAGTTATTTTGAAGAGGAAGTTTACCAGATGAGGAACATAACAAATTTTCATAGATATTTTCAAAGGATTAATACTTTACTAGTTATTTTGAAGAAGATATATGGCAAACGAGGACTATTACTACTGTTGGATAACACCTGTAATTGCCTATAATACAAATTTTGATAGATATCTTCAAAGGATTATTTAATAATACAAATTTTCATAGATATTTTCGAAGGATTATTAATGTCTTTTCTTAATTATTTCTTAAAACTTAATGTAAGGATATCCATTTTCTTAGTTTAAGTCTACTTAGGAGAAGTCCTATTAATGTGCTGATGAAGAAACCAACATGTTTCGAAACATGTACACATAGTCTATAAAATATAGACATTTAAGTGTTTTTAGTATTGATTTGGCGAATATATAACATAAGTGTTTTTAATTATTCTATCAATACGGATGTACACAATTAGCTATTATGGCAAATATTTTTGCTAATCATGAAAGTCACCATTTCAATAAACTGTTCCTGGACAGTGATATTGCAAAGAATTATGGCTGTGTAAGAACAAAAACTTCTGCAGTTATTGGAGAAATAGCGAAGAAGGACAAAGAAGAAATAGAAGGTTTAAAAGAATGGCTATTTTCTGTATCAGCAGATGGAAGTAACAAAGGAGATTCATTAAATCTGGAGGAGAGTATAGCCTGGTTTTTACACTTCCACTTGGAAAATATGATTATATGATTTTTATACCTTGTTTCATATTCTGGGAGTCATTACCAATTGAAATTACGGTCCATTATTATTACTACTGCACCAGAAAAATGTGTTTTTATTTCTTGCTCATTCAACAACAGCAGCCATGTTTGTCAGGCGCATGAGGTCTATTCAACTGTTACAGGGGTGCACACATTGACATCACATTACTGTTGCCAACTTGTGGGATGCCAAATCGATTGGTCTGAATGAGGATTATTCATGCGTGAGTACTCCCACTGTGCGTGACAAAAACCAGGGGTGTATACATTAGCTAACCGGACTGCAGTACCTAGTAAATATTGGTCGAGACAAAAACCATTGGTCTGGATAAAGATCAATGAGGGGTTGTCAATGCTGTTTTTGTCCATAATTCACACGTATAATGGCGTACTCAGCTGGAATTTTTCTATATAAGTTGTGATCTAAAAAGGAGATGATGGGTGTGTTATAGATAGGGCCCGGATTTTAAAAAATGCATATGCAAATGCATATTTTGAACGTTAGTGCATAAATAGATATATTTTTCTCCTGTGTGTGTGATCGACTACGGTAATCCAAGATTTCTGAACGAAATAAAAAATCTAATGAGCTCCATATGTTGTACAACCCTTGGCAACACGATAAGCCTTCCCTGGTCAGGAATGTGCTTTCAATGTCGCAATACAGAACAAGCAGGTAGATGGATAATGACCCTTTCACAACAGCTATTACCTTCAGTCCTATGTACTTTCTCCCAACAGTAGCCTCCCAAGGTTTGCGTAAACAAGTGAGTTCATCTGTTAACTTACTCTTTGTCTATTGCAGTGTGTTACCGGTTTAAACTGTAGAAATGCCTAAAGATAAGAGCTCTAGGTCATTTTTAATAAAACAGTGGATATCAGGCAATAGTGACTATACAAGTGACGGTGATGTAGTGTATTGTCAAGTGTGCGAGAAGAGTGTAAAATGGGATTAAAAATTTCAACTTGAGCAGCATTCGAAAACAACTTCACAGATCAAAGAACAGAGTAAGAATACGCAACAGCTACTTTTAACCGACATTAAAACACGTTGTGAAGTAGGTACATTTTCTGCTGATCTCTGGGAGCTTTTGTATGCAGCAACATTTCACTGCATAACTTGAATAATTCACATCTACGCTCGTTTCTTGAAAAGTATTGTGCTAATCAAAGGATACCAGATGAATCTACCCTTAGGAAGAACTATTTACATTCACTATACACCTCTGTCATGGATTCGATACGGTCTGACATAGGAGGAAACTGTATATGGATATCGGTAGATGAAACAACAGATTCGTGTGGTCGATACATTGCGAACTTCATAGTGGGTAAATTATGTCCAGAAGAACCCGGCAAACCTCATTTACGTTCGTGCAAAGTGCTAGAAAAAACCAACCACGCTACAGTTGCAAGATTTGTTAACGATTCTCTGCGACTTCTGTGGCCTAGTGAATCGGAAAGTGATTGTTACAAAGTGCACCTTGTAGTCACAGATGCAGCTTCGTATATGTTGAAAGCTGGTCAGTCTCTTTGAGTATTTTTTTCCAAATCTCATCCATGTCACATGTTTGGCCCATGGATTGCATCGTATTGCAGAAGAGATACGTACGCTCTTTCCATCTGTCAACAAAGTCATTTCAAGTGGGAAGAAACTGTTCCTAAAAGCACCGGCTCGTGTACAGTTGTACAAAACTCTCCTGCCTCAGGTTTCTCTTCCGCCGGAACCTGTTCTCACAAGATGGGGAAATTGGTTATCCACAGTATCGTTCAACCAGGAGTACTTTAACCAAGTGAAAGATGTAGTTACAAGTATTGACGATAGTCATACTGCGTGTGTTCGCGAAGTAAAGTGCGCATTTGAATCTGAAACTGTATATCAAGATATCAGTTTCATCCATGTGCATTATTCGTCACTTTCGAAGGCGATTAAGGGCCTAGAAACTTGCGGTGCACCCCTACACGAATCCCTTCAGTTAATTCAAAACACCATTAGTTCTTTAAATGGTGTCCCTGGTGAAACTGGAGAAAAAGTGAAAAGGAAACTCAGTGCGGTGTTGGACTCAAACCCAGGACTAAAGAAGATTCAATCCATAAGCAACTACGTAAGTGGAATCAGGCAGTCTTTACCAGAAGAATGTTCAGAGCAGTCATTGCCAGTGTACAAGTATTGCCCAGTTACGTCCGTCGACGTAGAACGATCATTTTCAGCATATAAATTAATTCTGTCCGACAGCAGAAAGTCATTGACCCCTGAAAACATTGAAAAACTATTGATAACCTACTGCCATGCAACATTTTGCAAGGAATGAAACATGTGTATCAATGTAAAGCTGAGTTAAAATTAAATAATACGTTTGGTAAGTGTATTTTGTTTTATTTTTAGTGCATATTTTCAACATTTTTAGTGCATATGTGCATGCATATTTATGTGGTTTTTAGTGCATATGAATCCGGGCCCTAGTTATAGACAGTGGAGGTGTAAACATCTATAACTACTTCATTTCCAGATTTATTTTTTCTTTCATCATTACAGAAGGTATTTTGGTTAATTACAGTAGTTAAAGATATTTTTTTTCTTTCATATTGCTGTATATCAAGTAGTTAAAACCTAAGTGGCCAAGTGCTAAATATTAATATCAAATAGTTAATCCAAATGGCCAAGTAAGTACTCGATATTCTGCTGAGGCCTGCTGGAACTATGTTTTGGCACTTGCCAAGAATGAAGTGCTTACTGAAATCCTTTATTTTTCTTGTTAGTTGTTGCTTTTGTAGTCAGTTAACCATATTGATGTGTGTGTTACGGGCAGATCCTTCGTAAGATAACACTATTATAGAAAGCTTTTCAGTCAGTCAACACAAATTGTGCCCAAAAAGAAATAGGTAACACTGAAAAATGGCTTCTAATACTTCAAGCAAACACTTTTTGTAATGATACTTGGCAGACTACAAAATCCAACTGAATCTTGACTAGACCCTAAAGAACAACGAAATGTACACCCCTGCCAAAAAAAAAAATGCATAATGGTTGCTCGCCATGATTCAGGGATGATGATTATTAGGGATATTGGAAGACTGCATCCTCAGGAAGATAATGAAGAATTTTTTCATGTCTGGAAAACATATCAAAAGAAATTCAGTTTTTTAAACATGTAGCCTTAACGCTGTGTGTTTAGTCTTCATTATGCAAAACGTTTTATGTGTATATTACACAGAATCATTTTTTGATACCAATTAACACAACTAACACAACAAATTTAAAGAGTATAAATTAACCGTAAGAAGAAAACAGTGGCAATGGAATGAGTAGAACTCTCGGAGAATGTGATCTAAAACTTGATGGAAAGAGAATTGAATGTGTATAAAGCTTCAATTATCTTGGAAGTATTGTATCGAACTAAGGGAGTGCTAAATTGGAAATCCAGAACAGAGTAACAAAAGGTTCCACGTTCTTCTATCAGGTACGAAACCTAGTGTGGGACAAAGCAGTCCCCGTAAAAACATTGTTCAAATCTTACCTCCTACCAATTATGACATAGGGTTGGAGACCTGTGTTTCATTGAAAAGAGACATCAGCAAACTGCAAGCATGCAAAACAAAATTTTTACGATCGGCTATACAAAAAACAAGAAGAGACAAAATTAAAAATGAGTGCATTAGGAATGACATGCTAGTGACCTATATGATGGAAGAAAGACTACGCATTGCACGGTTGAAATGGTTTGGGCATGTGCAGAGGATGGAGGAGAATAGAATCCCCAGACAGTACTTGGAAATGGCAATACCTAGAAGGAGACCTGTTGGACGTCCAAGAAGGAGGTGGCTGGACCATGTAAATGCAGACCTTATCGAGCAACACAAGGATGTGGAAGGAGAGGAACTCCATAATGACAGGAACCGATGGAGGCATATTGTTCATAAAAATCCTACCCGTCCCGCTGGAAGAATACCCAGATGATGATAATGATGAACACAACGAAACCCGTGTATGATAAACAAATGCAGCTAAGAGATCCAGGCGAGCCGGCCCCGTGGTGTTGGGGTAGCGCGCCTGCCTCTCACTCGGAGGCCCCGGGTTCGATCCCCGGCTCCGTCAGGGATTTTAAAACTGACGTGAGGGTTGGAACGGGGTGCACTCAGCCTCGTGAGGACAATTGAGTAGCTGTCTGACAGTGAGACAGCGCCCCGATCACGAATACCAAGATTAACGGTCGAGGGGACCCGACGCGCTGATCACGCGTCACCCCAATATCTGCAGGCCAAATGGCTGGGCAGCGGTCGCTTGGTCGGCCTTAGCCCGTCATGGGCTGTATAGTGCCAGGGGTTTGAAGAGATCCAGGCATCCCACATAATGGCTGCTGTTCATTCTCAGAGTAATAACAATACTACCGTCATGTCACTCCAATACAACCTAATAGCTGAAAACTCCCATTTGTTGACTAAGGTACTGATTTAATCAGCAGAAGAAAATCCAGAACATGTCCTGATTTTGTCCTTAAAAACAATTAGTGTTAGTTAGATTTTGTTCTTTAAGGGGTGGAACAGCGGGATCATTGCCCCTAACAATTAGTGAGTTGAAAAGATGGGTTGCTAAATTTAAATTTCTCTCGGATATTTAAGAAGTATATTATTTATTTCACTTTTGCAATGGACAGCCGGCACAGATGTTATATGACCTTTATTTGGGTATTATTTTCTTCTTTGTCCATCTAAATAGATACAATAAAGTATCGTATACACCCGAATACTACCCGCCCTTCCTCACTCTTATTTAAGGAAGGATTTTTTTTTAATTTCTCCACTTTTAAACAAATGTATACTATTAATACTACATGTCATTAAGCACACAATAATATTATAATAACCTAGACCTACAATGTAATTTTCATTGGGAACAGTATGTCAGAATCTCATGGAGGGGCATCCAGCACACTGCAATAGAAAAATATTGGAGTGAGCGTTACCAGAAGAATCATATTTTATTCGTCAGAAATATGGGCAGCAAAAAGAAGGTATACTGATGAGTTAATTTCCTTTACCCTTACCTTTATTCATCATACTCGTCACTTTCAGCAGTACTTCTGGTGGAAGAGGGGTTGTCGCTATCTTCATAGAATATAGTCTTCAGTTCCATCAAGGGAACTTTAAATGCCACATTTCTTGAAACTTTTCTCCACTAGGGGTAGTGGAATGGAGTCCCAGGCACGTTTCATCCACTCGCTTATCTGTTTCATGTCTGGATGCTTTATTTTACCACTTGTAAGTTCATGCTCTTCCTTGGCCATCCATCTCATTTATCGGTGTTTCATAGCCATTTTAAAAGGTTGGTAAACGACCTTCAGGAATTGCCACTAAATCCGTTTTCCCCCTTCTCTGAACATTTTTCACCTTGTCGGTTGTGTGTCCGTGGCACTCCAGGGCAACGCTCTTACATCCTTTTAATCAAGTCCACTATCTATCCACCTTTTGAGATTTGCTGTCACAATTACCCCATTTACAGCTAACTATAGGAATTGCCTAGTGCTAAAAGATAAGATAGGGGGCAGTTTCTGAAAGCATAACTGTGCACCTCTATTTTTCAATGCCACCAGCTGTAACCGAATTTTAGTTTCTTTCAGTTGGTGTTTCTTTTTTTTTTTAGTTTACTAACCATGGCCACCTGTTGGTGGAGCACCACATGGAGTCCTAGTGTTTAGTGCCTATTGGATTCTTTTATGGTGGTCTACCAGTAGGTGGCTTTGCTAATGGCTAGGTGGCTTTGATCTTAGGGCAAGGTAACGACGGGGATTGATATTGAAGATTGTGGATGCCATGCGGAATGGAAGCTGGCTTTTGATGAAGAAATGTGATGTTGGGAATTATGTTATGCTCTCGGGTCTGGAAATTGTGGTGGATACTCTGCAAGAGAGCAGGTAATAGAAACCTGCTTATATGTTTGACAAGCAGGTATTGATAGTTTATGATTGCCAGAGAACGACCAGAAAAGAATAATTTGTAAGTAGAAAAGAATGCAAGTTGTGGTGGACACTTTACAAGAGATGCAGGTTATGGAAAACCTGCTTATATGTTGACAAACAAGTATTGTTAGTTTTGATTGCCAGAGATCAACCTGAAAAGAAGAATTATTATTAATAAATAGTGTATTTTTGTGAAGTCGGTGTACTGTTCTTTGTGAGATTCATTTTAGCGAATATATCGCCCCACTACCCTGAGGAGGCAAGCTTGGATTCTATATTTATTACAATGGTAGCCCAAGTTAGGGATATTATATTTATTACAATGGTAGCCCAAGTTAGGGATATTATATTTATTACAATGGTAGCCCAAGTTGGGATATTATATTTATTACAATGGTAGCCCAAGTTAGGGATATTATATTTATTACAATGGCAGCCCAAGTTAGGGATATTATATTTATTACAATGGTAGCCCAAGCTAGGGTTATTATATTTATTACAATGGTAGCCCAAGTTAGGGATATTATATTTATTACAATGGTAGCCCAAGTTAGGGATATTATATTTATTACAATGGCAGCCCAAGTTAGGGATATTATATTTATTACAATGGTAGCCCAAGTTAGGGATATTATATTTATTACAATGGTAGCCCAAGTTAGGGATATTATATTTATTACAATGACGCACCAACGTGTGGCTAGATGAAGGAAGTACCAATAACGATCATTACTTTAAATACCAGTATAGAATAGTTACAATGAACGCCCAACTGCGGGGCATGCATGTTGTTAGTTGACTTAGACCACCTGGATATTATCATAATTAGTTACACAACTCTAACTATTACACTGGATTCACCATTGTTTGTTCACCATGTAGGCTAGTAGAACATAGACAGGTGTTTGGTCCACATTTCCAGTCTAAGACAGTAAATAAAAGTTTTTCTGTCACAAACAGATTACATACCTCTGAAAAATGGCCAAATTGTGCAATACTTGTTTTCCCCCCTAAAAATTGAGACCATTTCTAATGATAGCTCGCTTGCGCCATTCATGCCTATCCTTAAAACTGCTAACTCCCAAGTGTTTGCTATTGTTATGGCTTTAAGTTAGGGTGACCAGATCCAGTACTGTGAAATAGAGGACAACAAAGGAAAAATTTGAGGACATTAAGGGAAAAAAGAGGACAAATCTAAAAGTAATGAAACCATATAAGATACAATAAAAATTGTTATGAACTTCAAAATGTATTAATTACATTAATAAACTTAGAACATTGCCACTGAAAATTTATATTATTCTGAAATTAAAAACATGAAATTACACTTTATTGCATTTGTATTAATCTGAGGATGATATTCCTGCCAACAGTTTAGGTCTGTCCAAATTCTTATGGCCACTTCATAATAAATTGGTTCAATTTGGGTGTGCAGTCCATTGATCTGTAGGAGGACTGATGACGAATGGTATGGAATGCTAATGTTCCTTCCACAGCTAAAACGCGATTCATTAATGCTGTAGTTGATGTGGAAAAATGCTTCTCTATAGTTTGTGAACTGCCGCAGCCTTGTACACTTTTTTTGTGTGTTTATTTGAAGAAATGTGGCTATCCAAATTTTGAGAACTTACAAAATTAAAGGAAAATTTTATACAAATAACGCTGTTTTAGTATTTGTAATTTATTAACTAAAACAATAAATTATAGAACTTACCATGATTTGCTACCGAAACGAAAGTTGCAGTTGGGCAAAATCATTACGTCCAAGCTTGAAAGCAGGATATTTGGTTTTCAAAGCATCTGTAAAATTGCACGTTATTTTAGGCATCTTGAATGCGATCAAATTTTAAACTGGCAAACACACAACCACGCCACAAGACTGCCATTCAACGGAGCACAAACACAGAAACACATTCCCAAACCCAGCGTAGACCGGAAACAAAGATAGTAGCGCTGCACATCGGTCAAAAAGTAAACTATTGGCATGGTGCCAATATAAACTGCGAAAAACTAAAACATACATACATTCATACGATAATATAGTAAATTAATAAAAAGGAGGACATTTAGACAATTTTAAAAATTGTTCGCGGACAGAGGACAGAGACGTAAATTGGAGGACATGTCCGCGAAAAAGAGGACGTCTGGTCACCCTACTTTAAGTTGACACATTTCACTCTTAACCACATAATCAAACTTACTCTTTTCACTTATATAGGCACAAAGTCGCTCTCCAATTTTTGGAAACTTTGCTTTTCATTTGCAAAATACCCAGCGATTGCTTCTCGTCTCTTCTTGAAGATATTTTTCCTTCAATCACGTATACAGCTTTCATCCACATCATAATTTCTTCCCGCAGCATGGATTCGTATTTCTTCTGCATCTTTGATGATATGAAGTTTTTCTTCTATCATGACAGGAGTCAAGCCACTAGATGGAAATATTCAGAAATAAACAAGAAAACTCGAACTCGCACTAGCACCATCTAGCAGATACTCACTACACCGAATATTGTGTGTGGCGGGCAAGTGACGTCTTCGAAATTTGGATGGGTCGATTAATACCACATCTCAATTCTTTACTTCTGACTTTTTTATAAAAATTTGCAGATAGTATTCGGGATTAATACCACATCCCAATTTTTACTTCTGACTTTTTTATAAAAATTTGCAGATAGTATTCAGGTGTATGCGATATATATTCAGAATACCTTTGGAGGATAGCTTCTCATATGATCTCGGAACACTTTCAGTACTTCACTTATCATGTGAAGGTGAAGCAACTTGCTTGGTGTTGCCCAACCAAATCATGCATGTGGTTGCCACATTTGTTTTATTCTACTGCTGAAGAAGTATTCGTTCATATTTTGGGAGTGGAAGTACCATGCCTTTGTGGGCATGGATGGCTATGCTGTGCAAAATTTCACACGGACTTACCATGTAAAGTTGATGCAACTTGCTTGGTGTTGCCCAAACCAGCTGCTCATCCTCCACTGAACTTGAGTGTAGAGGGTCTTATTATAGAGAGGACTGTGCGTTGGTTAGGCAGACTTCTTTGCACTCTTGCAAGAGCTCTTCATGCGAGCAAATTTCCTGGTTGACCCTGTATTTCACTCAACTGAAGAACTGTACATTTCAAATCCTTAACATGCTTGGGGAAGATATACTAGAATCTATAGTGTATAAGAAAAAATCTGCTTAGTTTCCAAACTGATAGTTTCTTTCCCTTTCTTCCAGGTAAACAACTTTGAAAAAGCACAAGTGCATTGCCGCATACATCACTGGAGCACACATGTTGCAGATCGATTGCCATATGTAGAGGAATACTGGAAGTTACCTGCTGATCCTTTATTTCCAACTGGAACTTAGTGCTGTACAAATGTTGGATACAAATACATACGTGCTGAGGGGAAATATCTATTTAAAGTGCCGTTCAGTCGGTTGACATGTAATAGGAAACCCCAGTTATCTTGAGTGGATAAAGTTAATATATTCTACAACAAGTTACGTGAAGAACTAAATAAAAAGGAGGGAGCTTGTAGTTTTATATGACCGTTAATCTCGTGATCATGAGCCAAGGGACAAGAACTAAATATCCTATTTTCATATATTCTACTGATTCTTTCCATTTAAAAGTAGCTTTTGGTGCACAAACTAGATTTAAAAGAGTAGAGCAACAATTTCCAACTCAATGCACTTCTTTTTTTATGATCACATAGGATCACTGTAGTCAGTCCATCGTTCAGATCTTCTTTGAAGAGATTGTTTGGGCTTTGCGTTCCTCCCAGTACTTCTTAAGACGTTTACTCAATGCTCTAATGTTGTAGTCATTTTCAGACAATAAACATAAATATAATATTTTAAGAAAGCAGAATGGTCTTACTGTGGTAATAATTCATGCCCTATCTTAAATCAAAGCTTTCATCGTTACTCATAATAACTTGTGTCAACACACTGCGCCACTCCCTGCGGCACAGTGGCCCACATTTTATGCACGATTGATCTTCAATCATACTTTCCTAATTACAGGGAAGCTGGATACAGCATCAAACTTCTTGAGATGGATTGCCAGTGGAAGAGGGTTGTGTAGATTCGTGCTTGGCCCAGGGTTGCTAAACTACTGTACCAGTACTCAAGAATCTGAGCCAGACACCCTAGGGCCATAAACTAACATACTCTCGTAAAGAGAGCAAGTTTAGTCAAGTCTCCTGTCTGCATTACGCCACTCATGAGCCGAGAACGAGATTAAGGAGGTTTAGACTAATTAAAAATGAGAATGCAGAAAGGTAAGGTGGTAAATGCCAAGACGACGTGTAATGTGCCATTCATAACAATCTAAGGTATGAGAGGAACGATTGCATATTCGAATTGGGTGTAGCACATCGAGATAGGATAAAATAGATAAAGTAATTGACATTTTGAAGAAAAAGATGATACGGAGTTAACATAGCGTCACGGAAATAGTGGATCTTAGCAAAGTAGGCAGTAGGGTCCGAAAGAGGACGCCAAAGATAGACCAAGATAAAGGAAAGATATAAGAATCATCCATGTTATAGTAAATCTAGAAATTAAAGATATTAACGTTCAGAAAGAAGTTGAATTTTGAATTGATTTATGGGGCAGAATAGTGAGGTCATCTGCCCTTCACCCGAGAAACAAATCCATATCTTAATAATACTGCCCTGTAGTCATGTGAAATAATCCAATAACCAGTTTCATAATCAGGACATGGATTCCATAACACCGCTCAATCTAGATCTCTTTGCCTGAGGCCTGTAGTGTGTTTATTGTGGAGCTCGTTGCCATCTATGAAGCTCTGCAGTTTGCACTACAGGATGCACGAATCCAATTTCTCGTGCGTACCGACTCTTTGAGTTCGTTGCAGTCAATTCCTACATGTTTCCCCGCAACACCCCTACACGACCTACTAACCACGTTGTGCCGCGCTGACACTCGATCACCTATCTGTGGCTTCCAAGCCACATGGGAATTGCGGGAAATGAGTTAGTGGATCAAGCTGCAAAAGAGGCGGTATCACTACCACCTCGACCAATGGAGGTACCTGCTAGAGATATTCGCTCTCAGTTACGCCGACAAGTACTGGCATTTTGGGAGAGTCGGTGACTAGCTAACCCAATGCCCAGTAAACTAAGAGCGATCAAGGGAACTACTCGGATGTGTCGGAGCTCTTTCCGGTCATGGAGGAAGTCCGTCATTTTGTGTAGGCTAAGGATAGGTCACACAAGATCCACCCACTCGTACTTAATGAGAAGGGAAGACCCCCACTTTGTACCTGTGGAGCCGTTTTCTCCATGGCCCACATTTTAACCGAATGTGTGATTCTTGCTGACTTACCAAGAAACCTTGGTTTTTCAGATGACACTCAAACTTATATTTGCCGATGACGTTGTGGCTGATGGGGCCTGTTCCACGAATGAACTTTGCAACTTTGCACTTTTCAGTTCAGATTTTGTTCCACCATCACTTTTCAGATTTGTCTTGCAAAGTGAAAAGTTAGGAAACTTTTCACTTTTGAAGCCTGTTATGTTCCTCCATTGGTGCAGAAATGCAAAGTGCAAAGGAATGAAGTGAAAAGTTTTCAGAAATCTTTGCAAAGAGACGATTCTCTTTTCAGCTCTTAATGAACAAGTCTCTACACTAGTTTCTCAGCACAGAATTTGGTTTAGTGGTATAATTATGTTACGACGAGAGCTTTTGTTATCATCAAGTGAGGATAGTGATGAAGAATCCAACAAGAGGACATACAAAGACAGGATGAATTTTCATAACCTCACTTCGACGGAATTTCGTGAGTGTTTTCGTGTTACCCCAATACAAGCTGACTATATTCTTGAAATAATTGGCCATTTATTGAAACCTGTAACAAAAAGAAGTCGATCTCTTTCCGAAAAGGAACAAATTCTTATATGCTTACATTGGTTAGGAAATGGTGCCCAGCTGCACGGTATAGCAGCAATGCATGGGACATCAAAATCAACTATTTGCAGAACTGTTACTTAAGTCGTAGATGCTATAGTAAGTGTAATATTTCCTAACATAGTACGTTGGCCTGAAAATTCACATAATATAGTGACGGAATTTCTAATGAAGGGTGGCTTTCCTTCTGTGTGTGGATGTGTTGACGGTACTCTCGTTAATATTGATGCTCCTACTGAGCACGAAGAGGTTTATGTTGATAGACATGGGAATCATTCTCTCAATATTATGGTGATTAGTGGTGCAGACTTGACCTTCTACAGTGCTAATGCTAGCTGGCCGCGTAGCGTGCAAGATTCTAGGGTCCTAAGAAACACTGCCGTCTGTAGACGGTTTGACTCAGGTTGGAGACCATTCTCAGGAGCAGTTATATTAGGGGACAGTGCCTATGGACTAAAAGAATGGCTAATACCCCCTCTTAATAGAAATCCTGATGATGCTGTTGAGCAACGATTTAACCGGGCACATAAATCAACACGGAGTATTGTTGAGAACACTATCGGAATTTTGAAGGAACGTTTCCCTTGCTTAAACCACTTAAGATTACGGTAAGTCCAACAAGAGCGGGAAAGGTGGTTTTGGCATGTATTTCGTTGCATAATATTGCACGTAAGGTTGGAAGAGAAAATGAAGGAGACTTACTTACCTTAATGGAAGAAAATGAAGAGCCCAATGCTGGAAATGAGGAGGCACCCAATCTAGATGCAGTTGCTAAACTCAATTCATTATTGAGATATTTCGCTAACTGAACTGAACAATAATATCTGTTTCTACATTAATAACATATATTTTTATTTATTAGGCTATATCACTAGTGATCTATGTACAATAAATGTGTTACTAGGTAATTTACGTTGTAATAAATGAATCGGTAAGCAATAAGGAATCTTCTGTACTCTGTAGCATCTCTTGAGAAGCAGAAGCTACAATGCCACTCGTAAATTCTGAAGGTGGTAAGCCTAATTCTCTTTCCAACTTCAGAGTTTGCAATTTTCTGTGGTATATTTCCACACGGAGAAGTTCTTGTCTCAGTTTTGTTGTCTCATCAGTGGAAGCAGTGAAAGGACGTGGAGAATTTGACAGCTTCCTTTTCTTTCTCCTCGGTGTGTTTTCGAGGTTTTCGCCTCTGGGAAGTTCAGCAGCAGGAGTCGGTATTGGCACTATGGTCATTTGTTCTTCCATGTAGCTTTCCAGAAGATTTAAGCCGTCTAGAATGGCCGAATCTTTCTGCAGGATGTCAAAGATAGCAACCATCCAACTGCTTATCCTTCCCTCCTTCAGTCCCAGTCTTCTTGCCATTATCTCTCTTTGCCTAAAAGCAAGAATGTAATGCTTGAAACATGATATGTACCATAGTTGAAATCATTAAATATATTCTTCAATCACTACTACATCACAATTTCATGTAACATGCTGAATCGACATGTGAGGTAAGGCAAATTGATTTAAGCAATACCGGTATATTCTCAATTAAATAATTTAATGGAAACTTCAATATCTACTTACCAGAGCACGGCATTTCCATAATCCAAAAAGATTGTCCCTAGCGTACGTTCAAGGTTTTTCGGCTCCAGCTAACTGCAAAGACTGAGCTTTCTGAAGGACTTCAGTCCACGCGGATCGCTTGTCATTGTGGGATAGGTTACATTTAAAGTTGCCAAAAAGAATGTCCCGTTTCTCCTTGACAATTTCTAGCACAGCCAGTTTCTTGAAATTATCTTTCTTTCCCATGATAAAAACTTTAAAACAATTGGCACTACAATTATATCTTCAAGTTCACCACGAAAAATAAAGCATTAAATCATGGAGCATTAAACAGTTTGTTCATGGAATAAACTTGCTCGGATCACTCCTACGAAAAGACTTTTCACTTTGCAATGAAATTGAAAAGTAATACATAGATCATGGTGGAACAGAAAGACTTTGCACTTTGCAAGAATTGACAAGTGCAAAGTGAAAAGTGAAAAGTTGCGAAGTTCATTCGTGGAACAGGCCCCTGATCTCGTCATCTGCTTTATAAGTGAGATTGGGTTAGTGCCAGCAATCTAAATTTTCCAGTGTACATTGACTCAAAGACTCATGTTCTTTTTTGAATTCTGAATATTTTGTTTTTCGTAATTTTTGTTTATTATTATAATTATTAGTTTTATTTATTATTTTATTAATTTTCGGTCTTTTCTAATTTAGGTGTCCAGCTCTAAATTTTAAATTCCATTCCAAATTTTTATAATTTAATCTGTTTTAAGAGGGGCAGATGACCTCGTAGTTCTGCTCCTTAAAACCACAATAACTAGCTAACTATCTTAGGCTGGCTGTGTGGCTCAGCGGTAATGTTCTTGCCTGTTGGGACCAAGGTTGTAGGATCGAATCCTGATGCAGCTACTTGGCATTTGAGGGTGCGCAAATACAATTTACTGGCACGTTAAAGATCCCCTTTGGGGTTAAATTCCGTCACCCCAGCGTCTCTAAAAGCTGCAGTTGTTAAAAGGGAAGTAAAACCAATAACATTATTATTATTAATCTAGATCTTCGTAGGTTGCGAAAAAAAAAAATGACATTTTCTTTATATGCTACTCCCTCTATTCTTTCTTCCCAACTATACCCACTTCTTCTTCTTCTTCTTCTTTTGAGACCACAAAGGATCACTTTACCCAACCATTAGTTCGTCGACTTGTAGGAACTGTACGAGCCTTGCGGTCCTCCCAGTACTTCTTCATGCGTATTGATCGTCTTGCCCGTTCTTCGGCGGAAAATATTCTTGTAGGAATTTTCTTCTTTGTGAGTGGAAAATGAAACGTCATATTTTTAAGTGCTGTAGTTAAACTTTTCTTATTTGCAGCATCTTCTGTTGTTAGGCCAATTTCTTTTAAGTCCTCTCTGATTTCTTTTAACCATCGGCATCCAGTTGTTGTGTTTTTTGAAGCAAGATTGTACTGCACTAGTTGTTTTAGAAGACGTGAATCTGGCATTCATTCTCATGATGTGCCCAAAGAATCCTAGTCTTTTCTTTCGCATGGTATCAGTAATGGGTTCTAGGTTGTTATAGACCATATTGTTAGGTATTATTCGCCATTGCCCATCTTTTTTATATCCTTTATTGATACAAGTTCTTCCAATTCGCCTTTCGATCTTCTGTAATCTGTCGGTTTTAGAATGTTCATTTAGATGGAATAATGTTTCTGCTGCATATGTGGCTTCCGGTTTTATGACTGTATTGTAATGTTTAATTTTTGCATTAATTGATAAGCATTTCTTTTTGTAAGTTTCCCATGTTAATTTTTGTGCCCTAGATAACTTGTTGGTTCTTATTTGAATTGACGCTTTCTCATTTAAATTGTTTGTTATTAGCTCTCCTAGATATTTGAATCGTGTTACAATTTTAATTTTTGTATCATTAATTTGTATTTCCTTTAATGGTGTTGGTTTTTGTGGCATGATTTCTGTTTTTTCGAATGATATCTTAAGGCCAATTTTATTTGCAATTGTCTGAAGCTCTGATATCTGTGTTTTGGCTTCCTCTAAATCTTTCGCCAATAATGCCATGTCGTCTGCAAAATCAAGACAGTTTGTTTGAATTTTTCTCCCTATTTTTATATTTTGAGGGCATTTCTTAGACCATTCTCGCATTACCATTTCCAATGCACAATTAAATAGTAATGGTGATAAGCCATCACCCTGTCGTAAACCGGTTGTGACCTCAAATGGGTCAGAGAATTCACCTCTGAATTTAACTTTTGATTTGATGCCTGTAAGAGTTAGTTTTATGAGATTTGTCAATTTGGGGTGTAATCCCATGTGTCTTAGAATTTTTAATAAAGATTCTCTATGAATACAATCATATGCTTTTTTAAAGTCGATAAATGTTATCACCATATCTCTATTCCTTTTTCTATTATAATCCATTATCAATTTTAGGCTCATAATTTGATCTGGGCAACTTCTCCAGGGCCTGAAACCTCCTTGATATTCTCCTAATTCATTTTCAAGTTGTACTTTAATTCTATTGAGAAGAATTCGAGAAAATCTTTTATAGGTAACATCCAGGAGTGAAATCCCTCGGTAATTGTTAGAGTCTGTCTTATCCCCTTTTTTATGTAGTGGATGGATGATAGCTGATCTCCAATGTTCAGGGAATTTTCCTGTAATCCAGATGTTGACTAGTTGTTGGTGAAGAGCGATTTTTGCCGAATTTCCAGCATACTTCCAAATCTCTGCAAAAGTCTGGTCTTCTCCAGGGGCTTTGAAATTCTTCATCTCATTCAGTGCTATGTAAACGTCTTCTAATGTGGGCGGGTTAATGTTCTCCGGTGGTGGTGTTATTGGAGTGTCAACATCCAATTGGAGAAATTCTATGGGTTCTTCACAGTTTAGGAGTGTCTTAAAATATTTAGCCATAATTTGTGCATTATCCTGGTTGTTGTGGGCCAATTTACCATTTTAATCTTTTAACAATAAGGTAGGTGCTTCATATTTTTTCAGATGTTGTTTAAAGATTTTGTAATAATTCCGCGATTGTGAAATTTTGAATTCCTCTTCAATTGTTTGTAGGGTGTAAGTATGATATTGCCGTTTTATTCTTCTTAAAGTTTTAGTTGTTTCTTTTCGTTGTGTAACTAAATTTTGAAAAGATGTTTCAGATTTTTGGGATTGGTGTAATAACCACGCTCGGTGTCGTTTTTCAATCATCTCATCACATTCATTATTCCACCATTGATGTTTTTTCCGCGGTTTAATTAGAGCCAGGTCTTCTGCTATTCGTTGTAGGTTGTGAACCAAGTTTTCGAGTTTATCAGTTATTTTAATGTTTCCAGTTGCTTTTTGGTACTGTTCACTGTTGATTAACTGGATAGGATCTATTGTTCGTTTAGTTTTGGGGGTTTTCCTTTGTTGTCTCTTCTGGGGCGTGAGTTTAATTTTAATTTTGAATACGTAGTGATCAGAACCTGTGTCAATTCCGCGGAGGACTTTGACGTTATAGATCTCTTTATGGTGGTGTTTATCCATGCACACGTTGTCCAGTTGCCATTCTCCCTTAGTGTAATCAGGGTGTTTCCATATTTTAAGTTTTTGAGGTTTTCGTTTAAAACATGTAGATTTTGAGATTAAGTTATGGTTTCGACACAGGTCAACTAGTCTCTCTCCATTTTTATTTGTTCTATTGTGTGCTGGCAATTTTCCGATGATGTCACGGTATTTTCTTTCTCTACCTAGCTGAGCGTTAAAGTCGCCAATTAATAATTTAACATGGTGTTTGGGGATGTTATCTATGGTTTGATCCAGTAGGTCCCAAAATTCTTCTGTTTCTTCACGGTCTTTGGGGGAAGTGTTTTTATCATTAGTGGGAGCATGGGCATTTGTGATAGTATAAATCTTATTAGATGTGTTAAAGGTGAGTGTTGAGATTCGAGGAGATGGTAAGCGGAATTCTTGAACTGAATTTATAATTTTAAGGTTGATCAAAAATCCTGTTCCAAATTGTGGAACATTCTTCATGACTCTCTTCCCCGGTATACCCTTATATAGTCGATACCCTTGAGATTCCAAAGCATCCTGGTCAGTGTTCCTCAATTCCTGTAATCCCATGA
The DNA here is from genome assembly GCA_946902985.2 of Meconema thalassinum. Classification (NCBI taxonomy): domain Eukaryota; kingdom Metazoa; phylum Arthropoda; class Insecta; order Orthoptera; family Tettigoniidae; genus Meconema; species Meconema thalassinum. Next base: position 1,940,206,368 of record OX336388.2, on the reverse strand, counting down.
TAAGAATTTTGTGCTGATCCATTATGTCAGTGATCACCTTTAGCTTACCAGTTTGCATGAGGGAGTTCACATTATGTGTAGAGAAGTAAGTTATCTGCATTGGTTTGATTCTTGATCTCGTCTTATTCGCGTTTGTTGTACTGGGATGTTTCCGTGCCTCCGACATCACGGTATCTCGTAGGTTGCAGCCCACCGGATCCGAATGCTGCTTTCTCTGAACTCTAGGTTCAGCCGGTGGAGTATTCCTTGAAAGACTTTCCATGGTTGACTGTCACGGTAACACCGATGACGGACTAGGTCCCGAGTTACAACTCTGGATGTGATCCAGAGAGGTGATAATAAGGCCGCTCCTCTGGAGTACAGACGCCTTGCTCAGCCGCCCCTAACCTGGAGAACAGACGCTGCATTTTCTACGCCGTTGACCACAAGTGGTTCATCCGCCTTTAGGGGAAGTTTCCCACCCCAAGGGCAAGAGAGTGCCCCAACCTCCACCAGTTCATCCGCCTCCCTAGAGAGCCGTTGACCGGGTAGAGGTGGACTCCTTATCCCACTCCTATACCCACTAGTACAAACAAACATAACTTCCTGCCATCATGTTTCTAATAAGGATGACAAAGGTGATCCTTCCGAGTACATGTGGTCATTTAAATTTGATGGGTCATTATTCTTTGCAAATGTATTTTGATTGATTCCTTGCTGTCTAAAGCCCTACCTTTTAACTCTTGTAAAAATCTTTTCTTTTTCCCTAAGTTGGTGAATCTATTATTTTACTTAACTTACTTAACTAGCAGAATATGTGAGCCATCCAACCTCAACCAAGAGCTGCAACATATAAAGAGGGCCCTATGCGCCGAGGGATACAGCAATAAGGAGATTGAGCAAGCCTCTCATCCCAGGCGCCGGAGCACAAGGAAAGAATCTGAGGAAACTCCGGTGCCGTACGTGAAGAAGGTGACGGACAGGATAGGAAAATTACTTAAGATCTATGGGGTGAAGACGGTTTATAAACCCACCGCCAAAATCCGGGACTTGCTGCGATCCGCTAAAGACAAGCGCCACCCACACTCCACTGCAGGTGTCTATAGAATCCCGTGTTCCTGTGGGCAGGGGTACATAGGAACGACGAAGAGGAGCGTGACCACCAGACTCAAGGAACATAATAGACACAGCCGCTTGGGTCAAACTGAGAAATCGTCAGTCGCTGAGCATTCTCTCTTGCCCGGCCACGATGTACAGTACGGGGACACGGAGATACTACCACGCCAGGTTGCAACGGGAAGCCATAGAAATATTCAAACACCCCGACAACTTCAATCCAAAGGAAGAAATTGAACGTGTGCATAATACATGGATCCCGGCCCTTAGGAACACAAAGGCCAAGATATCACGCACACGTCATCCTGAGAAACCTTCCCGCAGCCGCCCAGGGAACACCTGACCCCCACAAGTTCGGTCGCCGAAGCCGGAGCACGCACCGCACCCCGCAACATGTACACGAGACCAGACGATCTAGCCGGATTGCGCAGAGAACTCTCTACTCACCATCCTAAATTGATCCGTTAATTCATCGCCAAGATCCACCCAAACAACAGTCATATTCAAGCAACAATACCCCACTACAAACCGTTACCCATTATTTCAAGCCTCTTCCTCATTCCACTGCTGACCAAGGAAAGGAGCGGAACCCTTGATAATGCCGCGCGCAGTTTCCGGTGAAACGCCGGGAGATATCCTGTCTAGACCACAGACTACACGCCCGAAAAACTTGTACTTAATTACTTACCTGTGTTTGCCAATTGCTTAGTGTCTACCGTGTTTTGTTGCATTATCTGTGCTCGTTGTGACATGTGTCACTTCTTCTTCCACTCTATCAATTCACTGAAGTTGTAACTACTTCTGATTTAACTTGAAGAAAGTGGAACATATCTGAGGCTGGATCATCATCTTGCACAGTTTCCAGCCACTGGCCGGGTCTGTTTGGAACACAAGCCTCTCCAACGTCTTCTGTCTTCCCACCATCTCTCAGCCTCCACCCTTGTCCAGTCTTCTCCTCTCTTCTTCACGCTTTCTTCCATCCCCTTCAGCCACCTGTCTCTCGGTCTCTTTCCTTCCCACTTCGTCTCGTGTACTCTCCTGGGTATCCTCTTCTCCTCCATTAGTTTTACATGTCCATACCATCTAAGTCTAGATTTCTCTATACCATCCTGTAATGGTTCCTCCTTCATTAATTCTCTGGTCCTCTCATTTCTTATTCTGTCCATCTTTGTAGCTCCAATACTGCTTCTCAAGAACCTCATCTCACTGGCCTGTATTTTGTTCTTCTCCCTTCCTTTCATAACCCAGGTCTCCGAGGCATACGTCAGGATAGGGACATAGTACGTCCGATATATGATCTTTTTGCTGTTCTGAGGGACATCCTTGCTCCATAACATGCTTCTCACACTCCTCCGAAATGCTTCTGCCTGCCTCCCCCGCTCATTTATTTCTCTATCGTTTCTTCCATTATCTTGTATCAGGCTTCCCAGATACTTGAAACTCTCCACTTTCTTCAGCTGTTCCCCACCAATTGTTATTCCCGTTGTGGTTCTTTCCTTCTTCCTTGTTATGATCACCACCTCACTCTTATTTATGCTAAATTTCATCCCATATCCTTGTATTATTCCTTCCCACATGTCCAACTGTTCCTGTACCTCCTCCTCCTTGTTTCCCCAAATCATCAAATCATCTGCAAACACCATTGCTTTCATCTTTCCTTCCCCAATTACTTGTGCCACTCGGGTCATTATGTCATTCATCACCACAATGAAAAGTAACGGTGACAGTGCACTTCCTTGTTTCAGGCCGTTTCTCTGTTCCAACCAGTCTGATCTCTCTCCTCCCACTTTCACACAGCTCACGCTTCCCTTGTACATCTCCTTTATCCTCTTTATAGTCCATTTCTCTACTCCTCTATCCTCCAGGGACTTCCATACTTTGTTTCTGCATACACTGTCATATGCTTTCTCAATGTCCAGGAAGGCCATCAGTAGATCTGTTCCATACTCGTAGTGCTGTTCTTGTAACTGCCTTACAGCAAAAATCAAATCCACTGTGGACCTTCCTGCTCTGAAGCCATGTTGTTCTTCCCTCATCCCTCCTATCCTTGTCCTAATTCTCTTTTCCAAAACTTTCTCGATGATCTTTGCACAATGACTCATCAGTGTTATTCCCCGATAGTTTCTGCAATCTGTTTAACTACCTTTCTTGAAGATCGGGACAATTATTCCTTTTTTCCAGTCCTCTGGGGTCTTCCTTTCCTTCCATGCTGTCCTCATCACTCGGTACAACCACTGTATCCCCACCTCTCCTGCTGCTCTCACCATCTCCACACTCAACTCATCCACACCCAGTGTCTTCCCTCCCTTCATCTTGTTCACTGCATCTTCCACTTCTTTCTATGTTAAGTCCTTTTCTGTTTGCAGTTCATCTTCCTCTTCCCCGATTTCTTCCTCCTCACCATCTTTTGCATTTGGGTTCAGAAGTTCTTCAAAATATTCTTTCCACATTTTCTTCAGTTCTTCCCTATTTTCTATCTCTTGTCCCCTTTTGTTCACCATTCTAACATAATCCGTAGGATCCTTCCGCCTCTTATTTTTTACCATCCCATACAGGACCTTTTTTGTACCTTCACTATCCTCCTTCATCATCTTTGTCCACTCTTCCATCCACTTTCTTCTCTCCTCAGCCACTACTCTCTTCGCCTCCATCTTTCTTTCCTGGTACTTTTCCCTTGTCTCTACCGTCCTATTTTGATACCACCTCCTAAAGGCTCTATTCTTTTCCCTTACTATATCTTTTGTCTTCTCATTCCACCATGGTGTTTCCTTCCACCTCTTCTTACTACTTGTCCTCCCACATACTGCTTCTGCTGCGCCTACTAGTGTCTTCTTAAATCTAGTCCATTCCTCTTCCACCCCTCTTTCTTCATCTGTTGGAATTCCTTCCTTTACCATTTTGAGGGACTCGACCCTTCTATCCCCTTCTTTCAGTTCCCATATCCTTATACGTCTTTCCTGGTTCTCAGTCCCTTTCTTCTCCTTACTCCCTCTCAGGTTCATTAACAGCAATCGATGGTCGCTATCCAGGTTCTCCGATGGTATAACCTTGATGTCCGTGATGTTCTTATTTAGTTCTTTCTCATACAGTATATAGTCGACCACCGACTTCCTGGTCAAGTCATCACTGTACCATGTGATTGTGTGGCTCTCTCTTTTCTTAAACCAGGAGTTCCCAACTAGCAGGCTGGCAGAAGTCCAACAGTCTCTTTCCTTCCTCATTTCTTCAGCCCCAACCCTCTGGTCCTAGAACACTCTCATAACCTTGTCTTTCTCTTCCTACATGGGCATTGAGATCCCCCATAACAATCATATTTCTTCCTACCAGCTGCTTCTGCAATTCCTCTTCAAACTCCTCCTTCTCTTCAGAGGCGCAGCCTACTTGTGGAGCATACACTTGCACTATTTCTACGGTCTCTCCCCTCAGTGCTACTTTCACTTTCATCATCCTATCACTTATTCTCCTCACTTCTTCTTTTAAACCATCTCGTACTACTACTCCCACTCCATTCCTCTTTCCGTCTTCGTTCCCACTCCAGTACAGCCTTTTCTCAGTTCTCTCCTTCCTTCCCCTTTCCACTTTGCTTCTGCCAATCCCAATAAATCCAACTTCCTTCTTTCCATCATATCCACTATCTCCTCCACCTTCCCCGTCAGCGTTCTTAGGTTTAAAGTTCCAAATCTTAGTCCGTGTGTACAGCCGTGTCATCGTCTATTAAATCCATCATGTCCGAGGCTCGTTCCATTTTTGAAAGCATTTGGTTTCATCCACTACTGGCTTGCTGGGCCTGTCGTAGCTTCACCAGAGCCCCGTTAACCGTCACTTTTCAGGGTTCCTGTAGGACCTTCACAGCTACCGTAACGGTCCCGGGGCACACGAAGTCTCCACTGTACTTCGCCCCTACAGGCGATCCCCTACTTTGTGCCGTTGCCCGTCTCCCACTACGTGGACGAGGGGTTGGACTTATGGGAGGCTGGATGACTTTACAAATTGGTGTATGTTATTGATTCTGTAACTTTCTCATCACTACTGTAGGCCATTTCATTCACCCACCACAGCATAGATAAAAATCCATATATTCATGCAATCGGTCTTAAGGGTGAAAGAGGATCCTACAGAACTGCCTGCCTGAGGTCTTGGTTTGTTGAGAATAGGCACAGGGTGCATTCTTCTCAAATAACCGTTTCCCTAATTATTCCTTCACAAATGTTTTCTTCACCTCATCTTATCATTATGATTGTGGAACCACTTTATTTAGCAGTATGAATACTGGGAATCCTTCTAGAAGCATAAATGTTTGTTTAGATTCTCGGGATTATCTTTCTTGGCTGGATATATGTCTATAGACTCGTTAATGTCAAGAGCTCTGCCCTTTGTTTAGAGGTGTAAAATCTTTAGGTCTGTTTCTATGTTGGTGAGACGATGGTTATAATTCCAATTACTGGAATATGTGAAAAAAGAACCTGAAATAAATAAATATTAAGCTACTTAATAACTATTTATGAACATTCTCGCTTGCTGGGCCCAGGTTGCAGGTTCGTATCCTGGCGCAGTCAGCTGGCATTTGAGGGTGCACAAATGCAAGGGAGCCATGTCAGTAGATTTACTGGCATATTAAAGATCCCCTTCCGGGCAAAATTCCGGCACCCCGGCGTCTCTAAAGGCCTCAGTAGTTAAAAGGGAAGTAAAACCAATAACATTATTATTATTATTAAAACTTATTGTAGGAAGTAGTATAATTTATTTATTTATTTTCCGTGTCCGAATCAAATTAGATTTTGCCAGTACGTAGCAACAGTTATAGCATTAGCATCTGCAGCCAAAAGATCGTCTTTTTAACATATGTCCTCCATCAAGGGGCAGATCAGCAGGTGTTCTGGATCTTGTAACATGCTGCAGTCACAGAACTCATCATTGTTGACGAGCATGTTCCATTTCTTGAGATTGTTCTTGCAGCGTGGAAACCTCCCCCCCCCCCGTCCTCAGCCTGTTCAATGATTTCCAAATTCCATATGGCAAGTTGTGACCAGGTGCCATTTTTTCTGACAGAGGAATAGTTGGGTCTGTGATCTCTGTCTTCCTCCCCTCAGGGGCTCACATCTAGTGGGACGTGGGTTGGCGACCACGGGACCCCAGCTGAGTCCGGCATTGCTTCCACTTACTTGTGCCGGGCTCCTCTCCGTCTTCTTTCCTGTCGACCTCCCTTGGTCAACTCTTGTTCTCTTCCGACCCCGACGGTATTAGGTTATCCGAGGCCTAGGGAGTCTTTCACTTTCCCGCCTTAATTGGCCCTTGTTTCATCTTTCCTGATACCCTCCTTTTGTGAGGGGTCAGCCTTCTTTTTCTTTTCCTTTTACCTCCTGCCTTGTGCTCAAGGCCCTTAAGGAGGCAGGGTGTATGTAGCCCCACCACTTCTGGTGCACCCTAGATAATGCTACACCCTCAGGGGCTCACGGCTGGTGAGTTCGGGAGTTGGCGACCCCGAGGGATTCCTGAGCTGGGTCCGTTTTCCACTTTTGTCCCTTACCTTTGGGGCGGACCCTCTCCTCTCCTTTCCTCTTTTCATTATATTTCCTTTTCTCTTTAAGATTCCCGCACTGTTTTTGTTTCTTGATTCACCGTGTATCTAAATTCCCTTTTAGCGATTTTTTAAGGCCTTTTTGATCTACGTTGCATTTTGTAAGTTTTTTCGATCTAAATTACATCTCGCGATTGTTTTCAACCTCAATTGCATTTTGTAAAGATTGACCATCTAAATTGCTTTTTAGTAAGTCTTTCAATGCAGGTAGACGGGCCTTTTAGTGAGTATTTTGAATTTCAATTGCATTTTGTAAGTATTTTCAACCAAAACCGCATTTCGCACGAATTTTGAATCTAAATTGCATTTTGTTTGGTGGGCATTTTGCACATATTTTGATTCTCAATTGCATATTCTGTGGGTATTTTGAATCTAAATTACATTTTGTCAAGTATTTTCTATCTAAATTGCATTTTGTAAGTATTTTGAATTTCAATTGCACTTTGTGAATAATTTGGATTGGAACTGGGGTAGGGCCTATTTCAATCTGAATTGCATTGTGTATTTTCAATTTCAATTGCATTTTGTAAGTATTTTGAACCTCAATTGCATTTTGTACGTATTTTCGATCTCATTTGCATTTTGTATATTTTGAATTCCAGTTGCATTTTATAAGTATTTCGACACTACATTGCATTTTGTACATATTTTGAATCTAGCCTACGTTTTGTGGGTCTTTTTCAATGTATTCTTTTTGTCAATCTTTTCGTTCTAAATTCCCTTTTGTAAGACTATATTGTGAGTTGTTTCCATCTAAGTTTCTCTTTGTACGTATTTTCCATCTCACATAATTTTCGTTCTGGTTTCCATTTCATTCTCATTTTCGCTATCACCCAGATCATTAGGGGCCGATAACCTCGTTGTTAGGCCCCTTAAAACAACAATTATCATCATCATCATCATCTGTCTTCCTTATCTTCACACGGGCAGCTTCTTGTGAGCCTTCGTGGGCTGTTACTCCCCTCAAAAAGCTGTTTCTGGACTTAAGTCTCTGTCAGGCTGGTTGTTGGCCGAAAAGTGGATGCCTTGAATTGGTTTCTTGCCGTTTCTTCTCAGGTGCTGCTGCTACCATTCTTCAGACATGAGGTGGAGAAATTCCTATAAGAGGGTGGATCTTCTGAAGTGGTGTTGGTCTAAGACACCCAGATACAATCCTGGAAGTCTCATTCAGAGTTATATCCACCTCTTTGGAATGTGGAAAAGAAAGCCAAACTGGTGCTGCATATTCACCAGCTGAGAAGCTCAGTCCAAGGGCTGAAGTTCTGAGAGTGGTGGGGTGAGCACCCCATGTCCTTCCTGTTAGGCATCTTAGTATGTTATTTCGTGCAGATACTTTACTTTTGGTGTTCAAGCAATGTTGCTTGAAAGACAGAGTTCGATCGAGGGTGACACCAAGATATTTTGGTGTAAAACAATGAAGGATTGTTTCACCTTGCCTCTTAATGTTCAGTGTCCTCTTTGCTTCTTTATTTCGCAAGTGGAAAGCACAAACTTTCGTATTGGCTGTATTTGGCTTCAAATTATTTCTGTGATAGTATCGACCAAGTTCTTCCAAAGCACAGGACAAAGAATGTTCTACTTCTTCAAAGCTACAACCTTGCATGGCTACTGCAGTGTCATCTGCATAGATAAATTGCCTGGTGCCTTCTGTTCTGGGCTGGTCATTGGTGTATACATTGTAAAGCAGTGGTGCTAAGATGCTACCTTGAGGTAGTCCATTCTTCTGGAGGCGCCAACGACTATTTTTTTCCCAAGGAGAGACACGTAAAATCTTCTGTTCTCAAGGAAAGTTCTTAGCAGTGAGGTCAGCCTGTAGTACTTTGTCAGTTCATAAATCTTACGAAGTAGTGTGTTATGATTAACAGTGTCGTAAGCAGCAGTTAAATCTATGAAGGCTACACCAGTAATGCACTTTTCCTCAAATCCATTCTCTATGTGCTGAGTAAGGTTCAGAATTTATCCACAGCATGACCTGCCTGGTCTAAAGCCTGCCTGTTCAGAAATCAGTTTGCTATCGATTGAATCGGATATTCTATTTAGAATCATTCTCTCCAGCAACTTATAGGTGCGACACAGAAGTGAAACTGGCCGAAAGTTCTTTGGGCTATCAGGAGTCTTCCCAGGTTTTAGGATCGCAACTATGCGAGCTTTTCTCCATACCTTAGGAATCTTCTAGTGTTGCGAATATAATGTGGATGTGCACCAACTATATGTGGATTTCAAACAGGCTTATGATAGTGTAAAAAGGATAACTCTGTATCAGACCTTGATGGACATGGGATCCCCACCCAAACTAATCAGATTGGTGCAAATGACTCTTACTGGCACAAAATGTCGAGTTAAAGTTGAAGGAAGACTCTCAAAAGTTTTTGAGGTAAACCAAGGCTTACGACAGGGAGACGTACTGTCCACGCTGCTGTTCAATATAGTACTAGAGAGAGTAATGAGGAAGATAGATATCAGCAATCCTGGAGCCACGCTGTTAAACCCGTATTGAAACGGTTCTCCTTGCTCCACGTTGAGCGTACAAGTGAAACGGTTTCTTTAGCCCTCACTTTTGCATGACAAATGTAATGCTTATACTGGCCCTGCCTTGCACTTTGAAATATTTACTTTGCCTAAGATATGTTGTTTTAATGGACGCCAAGACCTCAACGCTATGTTGAAATCTAAATTTATATTTAACAACACCTAGCTCTGGTAGAACACCTTCAAGAATCTATTCACTCAGATCGTGGTATGATTTGATCATTAACCCAACAAACAATGGTATCAGGAGAAGGAATTGGTCTATATCTAATGCTACCTACTGAAAGCAAAGATTGCATGCTTAAAAGAAATGAATTTATTATATAAAACAAGTATGGCAAAATTAATAGTAATAATAATATATTCTGAATTTAAATTGGAGCGTTGCGATTTGAATAATACCGCTAGAAAATTACGTGAAAACGGACTCGGATAAATTACTGATTTTACTCTTATTCCCAAGCTATGAAGTTACTGAAATACTGAAAATGAAAAAAAAAGACGAGAGATTACGTAGTTCTGAGTCATTCGCGCTTACCACTGGAAATTGCCGAAGCATTTCCCTCGTACTGGATGTTGAAGAGAGCTTCCCACAGCCTCCTGGACGTTTTCATCTTCTTCATTAGTTGATGAGATACTTGTAGATATGATAACTTTATGGTCCGAACATCGGAGCCAACCACACTGGTTAAGTTTTACAAAGATAGTCGCCTAGCCTCCACGGCGCGCAAACCATATATGCACTCGTCGCCTCCCCTCTCTGGACCCGGCTTCTTCTCGCCCGCTCTCCTCTGATTGGCTGAGCCACCACGCGCTACCCCCCTCCTCAGGGTCATTACACTCGGCGCGAGGATGATGTCGATTACCGTTCCAGACTATTTCGTCTTTTCTTGAAGCAGCAACCCAGGCTTGCGTCATGCTTCTTGACAAGAATAAGCCTGTAGCCGAATTCCCAGTGACTCATCTCTCTCATAATACCCTAACTGACAAAACTCCGTAAAATTCCGTAATCATATAATTTTCTATGAGAATGTTGTTCGTAATAATTTGCTTGATAGTGTTTTCTATGACATAGAAAACCTATCTGTATGCTTATAATTTTATAGAAATGCTCCAAAAAAAAATACCTTAATAATAATAATAATAAGTTAATAATAATAATAAATTAACATGAAAACTTCTCTTGGCTGAACAATTTGCTGCGTAAATAAATATAGAATGGCTTCCTACTGACTTATGTCAGTGGCATAAAATCCCCTCGAAAAACACGTTACATATTCGCCTCGGATCATCGGATGATTTACCGTGACGACGGTCCATTATCCGATTATCCCAGACACGTTAACAATCCCCATCCAAAATACATATTACATAAATGAAATCACCCTAAATTACATATATATACACTCATAACTTTTCTTTACGCACTTTACGTCAAAGTTTGTTGTCACTATGGATTGCACTTTGCAACCAGTCCAATGTTTTTCATGTAGAATAATGTTCCACGGATATTTCCGCCTCTCAAATTTCTCTATGTTGGAAAAATAGACATAAATAATGTGTGAGCACTATGCATATAAGATGTCACATCACACGCATCAAAGGTGTTCTGATATATTTATCACCACAGAACTTCCTAATTTCACTGGAGGTCCCTTCCTTATGGTGAAATTTAATCTCACTGAGCACACGATCACACTATTGTGGCAGCGCATCGTGACCATAATACTTAATCTCTCTTTATAATAGACGAAATTAATATTGACTTCTGAAAAAAAAAACAGTAAATGCGCATTACATATAACACCAAATATTTCTGTGCCGTAATCGCCCTGTCTTGTTAAGTTCCCGTAGACCATATTCTACTTAATACTAGTTCTCAACACAGACCAGTTCTCCTCACACAAATAATACCATTGTACAAATTACCTTAAATTACACACTTACAAATCTTACATGGCGAGGCCGTAAACAGAAATCACGTGTGCTGTTATGTATGAGTTTCATGAAGGACTGTCTCGCCTTCTGATGGCCCATCTTTTGTCTCGTGGACGCCTTAAGCAAAAATAACCCTATTCAAGCGCTCACCCATCCCTTGGAGACAAATGGGAATTCACCAACGCTACCAAATTCTGGCCTTGGTGTATCGAGACATTTTAGTGCTCAAGAGCATCCGACAATCCCGTCATATTTCCCTGTACCTTAAAAATACTACCCCCCTGTGTGACTTCTGATACGCCTGCCTGGAAGACCAGATCTTCCACGCACCAAATACCACACTTACTCATTTGATAGGCTGGCTCGCCAGCTAAACACACTCGCTTTATGACACATGCTTAATGTCATCACGTTGCTCCACTACCATATTTTTCAGTGTCTGTAAGGATGCCCTGTTGCTACTGTCCACACATGCTAACCCTACTTTCCTCTCGTGTCACACCTCTACTCGACACTCTATGACCTAAAAATGTCACTTCTGACTGACAGAATGACGACTTAGACAGCTTCAAAGTGAACACTGCCTCATCTAACTTCTGAAAAACTATATCTAAATGACGTTGATGCTCCTCAAAACTGCGTGAACTAATTACCATATCATCAATGTAAATGGTTACAAACTCTCCTGTGTCATCCCCTAATGCGATGTTTAAAGCCCTAATTAAAGCTGCTGAACTACTCTTTAACCCATAAGGTGTTCTACAAAATTGATAAAGGTTATATTTATGACTAAAAGCTGTAAATGGTCTATCCTCGTACATAAGTGGCACTTGCCAAAAACTGGAACTCAAATCTACACAAGTGAAATACTTCCTCCCTTCAAATGTTTGCATTAATTCCTCTATTGACATAGATTTCAGCTGATCTGAACTAATTCTACTGTTAACCAAACGAGCGTCTAAACAAATACGAACTGTGCCGTCGGCCTTGGGTACCGTGATCAAAGAATTAACATATGGACTGTTAGAGTGCTCAATAATCCCATCTTCAAGCATTTGGTTAATTTGTGTCTCAACTGCACTCTGATAAGCGAAAGGTACAGGATATCTATGTCCTGTGAATACTGACCTATCAATAACGTTCAATGAATGTGTATAGCAATTGGCCATACCAATGCGATCCTCAAAAACTCTCCTATTACACAATAACACATCATAGAGCCGAACACATTGTTCCACCTCTATATTTCCCTGAAATGCAGCATCACGTAACGAGTCCTCTAGACTACCGTTCGTAATCACACTGCCCACAAAACATGGAGAACCCCACTCTACGGCTGGTGATATCTCATTTAAAGTACAAATTACACCTACAACACTACTTCTCTGAATATGGTCATTGAACGCTACTTCTACCTCAGAATCTCCCCATTTAAATTTCAAACTACCTACATCATAACATAAGTTACCAGACCAGTGTGCGATTTGCACATTTCAAACGGCAGCGGTCTAACATATCTTAGACTACAATAATTAAGTTGGTACAAATTAAATATGTTATATGTGAGAATATTATTATAATTTGCTATCCAGTTGTTATATTAGTATAGTATGCATTGACGTGGCCCGTTTAAATGCTAAATTGTGACGGATGCTACGAGTTATAGGCTATTCTCCGTACCGGTAGGCCTAATATTTACCAACAACTCATCGTTTCTTCTTTAATATTTATTTAATCGTTATAACTATAATAGCCTATCTATTAACACTTATTTAACCAATAATCATTTTATAATTCCATACATAATCCAGGTATTGCAAGAAAGCGATATTTGGTAGCACATGCGGTTCTACCTTAAAATCCAACCGTGCCCAGTTTTCAGTACATATGAAAAATATTACCGTAAGTTAATAAACCAAACAACTGGCGACAATTTTTTTTTTTGAAATGCTCATTTACATCTTCACCATAGTTTACGTAAAGTACCATATGGAAAAAAGGAATCATTGTCCCGATCTTCAAGAAAGGTAGTAGAACAGATTGCAGAAACTATCGGGGAATAACACTGATGAGTCATTGTGCAAAGATCTTCGAGAAAGTTTTGGAAAAGAGAATTAGGACAAGGATAGAAGGAGGGATGAGGGAAGAACAACATGGCTTCAGAGCAGGAAGGTCCACAGTGGATTTGATTTTTGCTGTAAGGCAGTTACAAGAACAGCACTATGAGTATGGAACAGATCTACTGATGGCCTTCCTGGACATTGAGAAAGCATATGACAGTGTATGCAGAAACAAAGTATGGAAGTCCCTGGAGGATAGAGGAGTAGAGAAATGGACTATAAAGAGGATAAAGGAGATGTACAAGGGAAGCGTGAGCTGTGTGAAAGTGGGAGGAGAGAGATCTGACTGGTTGGAACAAAGAAACGGCCTGAAACAAGGAAGTGCACTGTCACCGTTACTTTTCATTGTGGTGATGGATGACATAATGACCCGAGTGGCACAAGTAATTGGGGACGGAAAGATGAAAGCAATGGTGTTTGCAGATGATTTGATGATTTGGGGAAACAAGGAGGAGGAGGTACAGGAACAGTTGGACGTGTGGGAAGGAATAATACAAGGATATGGGATGAAATTTAGCATAAATAAGAGTGAGATGGTGATCACAACAAGGAAGAAGGAAAGAACCACAACGGGAATAACAATTGGTGGGGAACAGCTGAAGAAAGTGGAGAGTTTTAAGTATCTGGGAAGCCTGATACAAGATAATGGAAGAAACGATAGAGAAATAAATGAGCGGGGGAGGCAGGCAGAAGCATTTCGGAGGAGTGTGAGAAGCATGTTATGGAGCAAGGATGTCCCTCAGAACAGCAAAAAGATCATATATCGGACGTACTATGTCCCTATCCTGACGTATGCCTCGGAGACCTGGGTTATGAAAGGAAGGGAGAAGAGCAAAATACAGGCCAGTGAGATGAGGTTCTTGAGAAGCAGTATTGGAGCTACAAAGATGGACAGAATAAGAAATGAGAGGACCAGAGAATTAATGAAGGAGGAACCATTACAGGATGGTATAGAGAAATCTAGACTTAGATGGTATGGACATGTAAAACGAATGGAGGAGAAGAGGATACCCAGGAGAGTACATGAGACGAAGTGGGAAGGAAAGAGACCGAGGGGAAGACCGAGAGACAGGTGGCTGAAGGGGGTGGAAGAAAGCGTGAAGAAGAGAGGAGAAGACTGGACAAGGGTGGAGGCTGAGAGATGGTGGGAAGACAGAAGACGTTGGAGAGGCTTGTGTTCCAAACAGACCCGGCCAGTGGCTGGAAACTGTGCAAGATGATGATGATGATGATGACCATATGGTAATCACTGAAAGGGTAGGGGGGATATGACCTCAATTTCATAAACGAACGAACCTCATTTTGCATGAATTATGGAACCCGAATCCTAATGGAGGTAGAGATTGTCTGCATTTAGAAATATGTTAGTCAATAATTTAAAACAAGATGCCAGATAAAGAAATTTAAAAAAACGCGTGCCTACTATGGTGTAAAGTTGCTCCGTGAAAAAAAAATATATATATACACCTCGCCAAGATTATACGATGTGCATACAGTTAAATACAATCATCCAATTGGAGGAACACTTTCTTTGTCACGATCGTATAAGCAATTCAAACATAAACTGATGTAATTTACGGGAAATTGTGCAACATTTAGAGACTACGAATGTTGTATGAGGCACAATGTTAGCTGACATTTCGCATCATTAATACATAAGGAATGAACACATGCAGAGCTTTCTCACTGCACACAGCTGAAGATCATATCATTCTTGGTGCATTTTACGTTCTCTTAACAACAATAATTTGCTTAGTTACATGCAAGGAAAATTGTAGTACACAGTTCCCATTGCTTCCATTACCTGACTACTAAACCAGAAGCTGGTAATGCATAACCATACACCGGTGGCGCGTCATATGGCAAATGAAAGCTCGAAAGAAAATGGAAGCTCTATAGAAGCCCGGAACAAGGCGATACAATTATCTACACTACTGAAAATAGTCAAAATACCCTTTGTAATAATGAATAATAATTTGGGGGGTCATGTAGTAATAGATGTTACCCCCCCCCCCCCCCATCCCTTTTTAGATCACGACTTTTATAGTAAAATTGGAGGTGTGTCCGCTATTACACGCGCAAATTATGGGACAAATACAGTATTGCTAACCCCGCGCATTCGGTACCGACAGCCTTCCTGTCACTGTGCCCCGCTTTTCCTCTCCGCAATCCACGGTCGCCACATAACAAGACCCAACGTCCAACCGCCACACGGCAAGAATTCTGAGCATGCTTCTCACCTACACCCTGTATTTCGAAGGAGCTTGGAACAGCTGAGCTGTGTTGCTAAGTTTTTAGTGTTGTTGTAAATCAACTGATTGGA
Source organism: Meconema thalassinum (assembly GCA_946902985.2). NCBI lineage: Eukaryota > Metazoa > Arthropoda > Insecta > Orthoptera > Tettigoniidae > Meconema > Meconema thalassinum. The sequence goes on along the minus strand of OX336388.2, from coordinate 1,940,190,785 downwards.
ATAACACACAGCGCTACACATCAGACATTATTTCTGTACAATATACGTAATATATATTTTTTTAAAGATCCTGAGTCAACGCCGAGGACATTCAAACAGAGAAATACGATATTTTAGATGAATAAATAAATTACACACCGAAGCTATGATACCCTTATCATCGGTATTCAATTCAATAAATACGACAAAGAGGGCAAACACTCTACAGCTAATGAATATAAAAACACTCACTATGCAATTATTATCCTTTAACATGAAACAAGAGTCTGAGTGGAGGTCGTTCACAGCTTACTAAAATAGTTGACAGATAATACCATGCACACTCACTGAATCGCGACTCTCTACGGTTAATATTAGCTTTCGTGATAATACAAAAGTAAAGTTAAGGTAAAGACATATTTAGCACTGAACACTCAAACAAGCCCTTCTGTGGCGATATTATTGCCGTGGTTTTATATTTAGGCCAGGCGACAGGTCGGAAAAAAAGCCTCAATAAGGAATTAATTAGTGGAAAGCTGGAAATTGCTTTATTCGCTTTATTTGGACCCAGATATTACTCTCCCAAGTTTTCCCCTCGAGCGAAGTCGGCGTTGGCCCTTTTGGCCCTAAGAAGGTACCATTTTTCGTTTTATTGCAAATACCTCCCATACCATCAACTTAATCAGCAAAATACCCATTGTAAAAATAATCTAGAGTAAATTTACTACAAAAATGTTCCCTACCTTTTGTCTCTAATGTGAACAGTTACGATGCTACGACCATTCAAAGTGGAGCCCTTTTTGATTCTTGCGGAAAATCGATGGAAATGATATGCCATATCAAAGTTTCTTCATGTTATAAATATTTGTCAGCATTCCAGGTGCACAAGCTGTTAACTTGTTACAAGTATCAATAAACAAATGGTCAGTAAGTACATTCAGTTCTGATTCAGTACATTTTTCATGTAGACTTCATTACTTTCTCACCGAGGGCGTTGGCAACAATGTGTACAGATGCAGCTGGCTTACCGCGCTCGGCCTCCCATACAGTTGGCAACCACAGTCTCGTGATGCCTCTCCGCGCGGTAAATTCGAAAATAAAAATCCGCAACACGGATATTCCTGTTGATCCTCTTGTGCTTTTCCAACGCATTTGCCTTGCAAAGAAATCCGATGCACAATTGAAACAATATTTCCAGTTTGAACTAGCTCCGTATCCGGTTGCGATCTTTGATGAAGCGGGAATGCGTAAGACGCAAAAGTCTGTGTTCTATAAATTATTCCATCCTGTTACAGATGAGCCCACATTTGAGGACCTACATCATGTTCTCGACGGAGGATATCTTCTGCACCGTGTAATTTGGCACCAAACCGATACTTTTGTCGACATTAGTGCCAAATATGTGAATTATGTTAAAAGATACTTCAAAAACAGTGTCATTATTTTCTATGGGTACCCTGACGACCCAGCAGCTCGCAGTACCAAGTCCGCTGAATGTCTTCGACGATCGCACAAGCATGATGCTGCTAATGTGTTTTTTTGATGAGTCCATGTCAGCACCTATGCCACAAGCAAAATTTTTGTCTAATGACACAAACAAACGAAGATTGATCGACTTGTTGCTCGTCAAATTCAAAAGCGAAGGAATCGAAACCAGACAAGCTCCAGAAGATGCCAATATGCTCATCGTTACCACCGCACTCGAGTTATCTCTGCCAGACAATTCAGTCATTATAGTGCCTGAAGATATAGATATCCTGGTCACCTTGGCGGCTCGTGTGCCATCCTCCACGAAAATGTATTTTATGAAACCCGGCAAAGGTTCAACCAAACAACAACTATTTTGCACAACAAGTTTCAATCTCCCGCCGTGTGTGCAAGAAAACTTCCTCTTTTTGCATGCGTTTAGTGGGTGCGATACAACATCTTCGTTTCACAGGCAGGGCAAAATAAATTCGTAACACTGATGAAGAGTAATGAGGAACTGCAAACAGCTGTTAGGGTTTTCCGAGACGTGAACGCAAACCCCGATGAAATTGACAAAGCGGGCCAGTTGGTTTTGGCTAGGCTTTATGACAACAAAACCACGAGAAATACCCTGAACGAGTTGCGGTTCAAAATGTTTGCAAAATCTCGAAGCAAACATCGATTTAATCTCCCACCGAATCAGCGGCACGTGAGCACTCTTTAAGAACATACCATCAAATCCAAACTTGGTATGGAAATTATACAAATCCACTGGATTGGGGCTGGAAAAATTCTCAATGTGGTTTGGCTCCCATACCTACGACGAGGGATCCGGCGCCACAAGCGCTTCTAAACATAGTGTCCTGCAAATGTTCGAAAGGATGTAACGCAGCGTGTAGTTGCAGGAAAACGGGCCTCCGATGCTCCAGAATCTGCATGAATTGTAAGGAACAGTCATGTACAAATGCTGCCGAGGAAGATGATATGGATGATTGTGACGGAGACATCGATGTTAATTTTGAGCGCCCTGTGACGTCAGACAAATGTACCGATACAGACGATGAAAGCGATGACGGAGAAATTGAGGCAGACGATCATGACTGCCAGCCTTCATCAAAACGGTTTAAAATCAACTAACGTTGACATTTGAACTGTGGATTAGGCCTCCTGGGGACACCACTTTAAAAGAAACGCGCCATTTACTCGACCGCCAGGTGGTGCGGAAAAGAGCGATTTTATGCCAATACTATGCAATAATAATACTAATGGTAGGTACTTTGCCATAGCTGTTTACATAGAAAAGCTGTTATACTTGTAACAAGTTAACAGCTTGTGCACCTGGAATGCTGACAAATATTTATAACATGAAGAAACTTTGATATGGCATATCATTTCCACAGATTTTCCGCAAGAATCAAAAAGGGCTCCACTTTGAAAGGTCGTAGCATCGTAACGGTTCACATTAGAGACAAAAGGTACGGAACATTTTTGTAGTAAATTTACTCTAGATTATTTATTATAATAGGTATTTTGTTGATAAAGTTCATGGTATGGGAGATATTTGTAAAAAAAAAAAAAAAAAAAAAAATGGTACCTTCTTAGGGACAGAAGGGCCAACGCCGACTTCGCTCGAGGGGGAAAACTTGGGAGAGTAATATCTGGGCCCAAATAAAGCGATTAAAGCAATTTCCAGCTTTCCACTAATTAATTCCTTATTGAACTACCTGTCGCCTGGCGTAATTGTCGAGTTGTAGGCTATTGAATGGCTCACAGTATTTTGAACACTATGACGGGAAACAATAGCCTGTGCTCTATTATCGATTATCGCAAGCGAACTGACACCAATAAATAAATTATCCTCAGTCACTTGGCAAGGGTTTCTTTGACACTCTCCATCCCTTCACTGTCCATATCGTCATCACCACCATCATTGTCAATTGCCAAGGTTAATAACCATTTCATCCCCCGCGATATCCAGACCGCCTTCCGTATTTCTTTCTGTACATGCTGTACGGGATGTGTCTAGTCCTCGGGTCGAACTTCGGCGAAATAAAAGTAACGAAACAATTACAATGGAAGGAAATCGGACACAGACAGTGGTTAACAAGCGACTGAAACAATGCCTGCCCATACGAGAAGAATTCTGTCACTTGTGTGGTGTATTTTATAGCCACATGTTGGTGACTGGAGTTGGATAATAAAATGTCGAGAGCTGTGAGATATTGTTTGTAGTTTTTGAAATGTATGCATGTGTAACGCATTTGCATTGAGTGTTTCCCGGACTTGAAAACAATTTGGTACGTGCATCTCCCCTGCGAAAGAAGACCATGGAAAGGCTAAAAACAGTAAAATTGCACACGCGACACGCCGCGAATACTTTTTAATTCAGATTTATTTTATCAAAGTAGATAATAGAAAATAAAATAATGCAAAACGAAATTAAATAAGTCACTTTGACAAATACAAGATTGTTACTAGGAACTTCAGTTATACACAGCACAAAATGAAGTTCTTTTGGCCATACTATTTTTTCCAATTCCTTGAGATTATTCGTGGGTTTTCTTTCGACTGCCACCTTAGCCGTCGCTTCGCACCTGTTTCGCTTCCTTGAACACGGCGTGAGAGTTTCGTGCAGTATGGACTCTTGCTCACGGTTATCTTCTCTACTCCATCAGCTGCCATCACAGCGTCCTGAACAGTATGCACACCAATCAGACTTGCTTTTTTGTAATTGACGATCATGCACTCCTTGTTCAGGGAAAAACTTCTCTCTAGAGCTGCATTGCTGTGATACAAAATCAGTATCACTTTAACGAAGCTTGTGAGATCGTGTTTGGCAGGAACTGAGGAAGGTGCCGAAGCCACTAATTCAGACCACAGCCCGTCGAGCCGTAGCACTTTCCCGTCGAACTGCTTCAAACGCGCAGTGACGGAGGGCAGTCTCAGAAGTGCGGAGTAGCTGTTCTTGATGCGGTCAGCCATTGCGCCAGAAAGCAAATTCTTCTGATTACAAAGAATATCCAGGGCAATGACGATCCTCACTTCTTCCAACTTCCCCTATAGGGTCTAGGCAGGAAATAGCACGGGTCATCTTGAGAGCAAGAGGTGACCTCTCTTTGATTTTTTCAGCCATAGGATACGAATGTACAATTTTCGGCAGTTGGTGCGAAATTGCAGCATATCCGCGTCTGGAATTTTCTGAGATCTTGAGCTGTTAGCTTCTTTAAGGGCTGCTCTTGTCGAGAAACCCAGGTCTCCTCTGTGAATAACAATGCAGACTGATTCCTGTATGTGATTGTCAGCAACGAGCGCGGAGAGGGTACGGCCGGCGGTCGGCCAGGCAAAGCATGCATTCGACGTTGGCTGGGTTCTCATCCCGCTTAGCGCTCTATCGGTGGCGCAAATTGCGGGTGGCAGCGCGGTCTGCAGGCGATATGGAAGACTGAGCAGAAGGACTCTACCGAGCGTTCGGGGGCTAAGAAGTCAGGCATTGTGAGACTTTTCAAGATTTCCCGTATCAAGTGCGAATTTCCCGTATAATTCCCGTATTTTTCCCGGGTCACTAAAATTCCCGTATAATTCCCGTATTTCCCGTATCGCTCGACACCCAGTAGAGTACTGGTAATGTAGTTAGGCCTGTTGCGACCCTGTTCGCGTGTAAGGTCCTGTGTGTCTTCCCGTTGAATTTTTTTTTCCGTGGTCTAGTCCCACTTACTCCGGGAAAATGCAGAAATGCTATGGGGATCAATAATAGTTCCCTCGGGGTGTATAAACTAGGGATATTTATGTGTAGTCAGTACTATATGTACTGTATTTCGCAAATGCCTGACTGTCCGTGTGGTAGCGTAATGGGCTATGTCTACCGGACAACCTGCTGTATGGAAGTGACAGCTGTATGTTGTAGCACTGTAATGCAATGTGTTAGCAGGGGGAGTATGTTCTCTTAACGTGTATGAAATGCATATTTAGTGTATCTAAGGAAGCAAATCATTGGGCCTTCGTTCACTATTTTCTACAAAACTTGGCATTTCTATGCCCATGGCTGATATTTACCTTATATTGTGACCCTAGGAGGGTGTGTTTTAATGTAAACTTTACAGTACTCCCCTAAGAAAACGTCAAGTACTTATGGACGATGGACGCAGTAGCTGCCTGTATATATATATATATATATACACTAATGGCTGGATATTTATCCTATATGTATGTTGGTTTAATTCGGCGCCTGAGTGAAAATAAAGATGTTTATTTTGGCCAACTAATGATTGTGGTTACAAGTGTGTAACTAATGTGTATATAGGTATAATGGGATCGAAATAAGGACTTTTGGGTCCTGTGGTAGCCTTGTGGCTGTTGTTAAGGTATGTCGTTAATTTATTATTTAATGTTATGTCGGCATATGGCAGACTATGACGAACAGTTCATAACTTGGCGTAGGGATGATAGAATAGTGCCCTAGTTGGACCGTTAGAGGAATCGCCCCAATCCCACAGCCTAGCTGTGAGTCCGATAATTCGAAGGCTAAAAAAATGGATGAAATAATTAAATTTTGAGTGCATGTCCCTCATCGTCGGCTAAGAATGATGACGCCTCGTCGGATAACTGTTTGTTATGCATGTCCTTATGACGTTATTGTGTGATCAATGCCACCGTTGAACAAAAAGAAAAATGAAAGATCCCATGTTAGGAAAAAAATATATAAAAGGGGCTGTGTGGATAGTTACAGCGCCATATGTGGCCTGTATGTGTTGGATGCCCTGCTATGCACAGGCTGAGATGCTGTGGTAGCATTACTGTTTCCGGTATCGTGGATGGACCGCGCGTCACTGCTTAGAATCAGTGCGCATTCCCGTGTGTGGGGACTGAGTGAAATGTATTAGAGGATGTAACATGAATTTATAGTGTGTGATACTATGTGACCTCTGTAAGTATGGCCTTATCCAATTTTCCCACAAGTGTGTGGTCCTGATGACCTCTTGTGTCCACTTGTAGGGTTTCTTGGCCTGCGCGGAAGGCCGCTAAACTGTGTTATTGTGATAGCTTGTAATTAGCATTGTGGATGCATTGAACTCGTGTTAGTTTGGTAAGGAGTCTTTGCCTATATTGAAGGATGCTAACCGATGTTATTGTTGGTTGGTTGGTTCCTTAGTTTAGGGGCTGCGACAACGCGGTCATGTAGCCCCGTGTACTTTGGGTGTGTGTAGAATCTGTCTGATAACCGGTGTTAATTGTGATGACTGTATTAGTGTGTGTATCTGTTTTTTAATTCAAGTAGAGACTGCAACTTTGAATTTTCAAATAGTTCCTACTTTTGCCGCCAAACGCCACCGTCAACGACTACTAGGCCTAGTTCAGAACTAGCTACTAGACGCCACCGCAGTCGGCTCTTGGCAACGAACGTAGCAACCTAAGAGCGTTGTTTACATTCTTAACCTATCCAATTTAGTTTCACACAGGTGTAATTAGTGGAAAGATCTTTAACATGCCATAAATCTATGACATGGGACCGCCGGCTTTACTTCCCCTCCGAAGGAAGGCATACTGAGGGATTTTTAACGCTCCATGTTATTGTAATAGGGAGTCTGGATCTGTATTGAAGGCCGCTAACCTGTGTTATTGTAATAGGGAGTGTTGGCCTGTGTGGAAGGCTGCTAACCTGTGTTATTGTAAGGAATGTTGGCCTGTGTGGAAGGCTGCTAACCTGCGTTATTGTGGTGTCCATGAGGTTAACCGTAAGCTAAGTTTGTAATCGTATGTGGACACGTTATATGGAATAATCCTGCTAAAATATTATCTGACTCGGCGATAATTAAGTGGAAGGAGGTTGTAACCTCGCCTCGGTGTGAGGTCGCTTCCGTAAACCGTGCACCTAGTGCTTGTGTGGGAGGTATGGCTACGCGTATCATCTTTCGCGGTGATTCTAGGATGCGTGTCTGTATAAAATGGCTGTTACCATGTTATGTGGTGCAACTAATTGTTATACAATGGTAATTTCATCTTCTGTCGGTCGCCACCGAATGTGTATACGATTATGCCGTATGAATATCGTTATTAGTATAGAATGTTTATGGTATTCTGTGAAGGCATTTATGTCCTACGGACCCTGTTTGAAGGTAATTGAATCTTTCGTCGGTCAACTAATGGACCTGTGCCTGGGTGTGGTTTTTAGTGTGAAGATGTGAGGTGAATATGTTTCCTGTCATACTAATGTGTGAGCTCTACTGTATGTGTGGGAGTCTACTACAGGTGAACCTTGCTGCGATTTTACGCTTGTACTCCGGGTGAATGGTCGGAAGTACGCATGGCTGTGTATACGTGTGCCTGGGCACGTGACTTGCAGTGCACGTCTGTAGCTATGGAAGCGTGGCAGTCGCCGTGTCAGCGTTGGGGTTCGGGTGAAAGTATCCGGTTGAGTGGGAATGACATAGGCTGGCGGCTGGTGACGAAACATGTGTTGCACTGGTCAGACAATCCTTACTCTGGCGATTGCCGTCTGAACCAAGTATAATACAAGTACACAATTGAAATAATACAATATATGGTAGTACATTCTTAACAATTAAACATGCAACTTATTATTAGGTAGTGTCTGGGCATTGTGTGGGACTGGTACCGACACGTGGTCGTGAATATGCTAACCAGATGCCATAGCGCGTTTGGCACCTTTGCCCATGCTGTCCTGGTAGATTATGTCCCTGGGGACGATGGGACACGGTTAGCTGCTACATGTGCAGCTTGCCTCGACATGTCTTACTCTCTATGTATACCTCTATTATGTGTCTAAAAGGAAAAATGGTCCTGGGTTCTAGGTGTGTGATCTACAGTGCTATGTCCTGAGCGGGTTTCTACCGTAGGCTATACAGTGGCCTACTGCGGATGATTACGGCGGTTTTCGCGCCTGGAATCCATTCCGGACGTCCATTTTGGGTGCGGGGCGTATGTAAGAGGGTAATTTGGGGTTTTAAGCCTCCCTAGCTCTGCGGTGTTTGTGATCGCGCTTTGCCGGTGTAACGGCACGGGAGTTCGTTGGAACGGAGCAATGTTGCTCGCTGGCTTAGGTTATGATGTCCAATGGGGCAGTGTAGCTGTGTGAATTGTAATTTCTGCCCGTGGGGGCGTAAGTGTATGCAAACGTGTGTTACCGACTATCGAGGGCACGGTGTGTGGCATTTATTGAATGGCCACGCTGCCCCGCTTCCTAATGGGAGTGGGCTGTGTATATCTCCATTAACCGGGCGCTCAGCCGCCTATATTCGGCAACGAGCTGTGCGAAATGGTGATGCAAATTCGCATGCTGCGCCCTTATGCGGTGAAGGGTCGCGTTGGGAGGGAGGTGACCGTAAATCATGTTAATTTTATTATGGATTCTCTGGGTTCTAAAATGTTTTGTCTGTAATGCCCTATGGATGTCGTTCAAATTGCGATGTGACCGGGTGAGGAGCGCTTTCCGTGTATTGGTGGGGGTGCGGATGTATTTATCCTGTGCCGCGCTTACCCTCGCCTGCAAGGCCTGTATATGTACCTGCACTTTGTACATTCGGCGCTGGCGGCTTCTGAGGAGGGTTAAGAGTATTTCGGATTCCCTATCAGTGCGCAGGATGTGCCTCCTCCCTGGTGTACGCGGTACATCCGGTATGAGGTGCCATGTTTAGTGTAGAATTATTCTAGGGGCTCGTAAGCCTGTGAATATGTATGCCCTGCTAATGCGGGGTTGCTAAAAATATTTAAATCCCAGCTTGGTCGGGGGGCTTTGTATTGTGAGCGCTAAATATGTGTGTACAGGGGCGTATTCTTTATGGGGGCACGTTAATTATCACGTGTATCCCATTTTCCTGGAATACTGGAAAATGCGATTGTATCTGGACTATTCAAGCCGTGGGAAGAATGTCGCGGTTACTATGTATTTTCCCCTTACTCTACGGGGTTGGTGAATTAAATATCACCGTCGCTATTCTGCCTAAGGCACTGGGGATCCGAATGGGCGGGTAATTAAATAATGTGGCCCCTTGCTATCGTATGGGATGGGCGTAAATTCCTGTAAATTGCTTGTTTCTACATAAGGGTGGCTTCGGAAATGTTATATCTGCTGGGGCGGGCTTGGGTGGGTACTAGATACTACCTGCCTCGTACTCTCAAAAATTTTCTCAATTTTGAGTGGCGTATACTTGGCTAGTAAAAGGTAATTTTTGGGATCTTTACCGCAGAGTTACGTTGTTTGTAACCCTAGGGCGTTGTTCTAAAACAACGTCACGGTACCTAGCGCGTTCACCAATTGTAGGGGACCTGAGAGGGTGCCCTCTACAATGTAATAGCTGGGGGGATGAAATATGAGTAGCTGGGGGCTGCTTGGAGCTCGAGTGTAAGAGGTGGCGGTTATGGGCTGGTTCGAGGGCGTGTAAGCGCTCGAAAGCAGAACTCCCAAATGTAGTTTGACCGGGTAGTTCGGGGATGCGATATCGGGATTAAGGGCGGTTTGGTACTGGAAGCTCTGAACAGCTGGGCCGCTGTTTGGAATACTGCTAACGTGGGCAGCGGACGGCTCGCGCTAATAAGCGAGACAAGCAGTGAGACGTAGGCGAGTAGCTGGCTGCGGGCGCCACGAAACAATTAATTAATTGTTACCTGGATCCTACCGGGACGGGGGATGAAGGGTAGGATCTTAACAATTAAAGAAATAAACTAAAAGACCAGTTGCTTCTAATATGACTGAGTTTAATGGGGTACTTCAGACTTGAAGTACTCCTAGCATTGGCAGAGCAGTTAATAAATCAGATGCTTATTAAATTCCAAGCACTAGGGGGGTGAAAGTGTGGATGTTTGTGTGAGGAGTTGTGATCGCTTAGACACTTACCCTTTGGCGGTCGTCGGAGCGGCTTTCGGCAGCGGTCTGACACAAGGTGGCACTGAGGAAGACTGACCCCGAGTTACCTCACCTCTCCAGCTTTATAGCCTTTTGAGTGTAGAGTGTGCAGAATTGCACATTTCACAGGATGTGAGGAGTTGGCCGGGGTTATTGGAGGTTGTTGCTATGTATTAGGCTTAGATGTATGTTAGAATTTTATAATGTATTCCGAAGGCGTTTGTTTGGGGATAGATGTATGTGTCGTAGATAGAAGGGGATGGGGGTGCATCCCCCGGATGCAACACTATATTGGAGTGGGAATGAGGAAGGAAAGAGGAATGGAGTGGGGGTAGTAGTGAGAGATGGGTTAAAAGAAGAATAAGTGACAGGATGACGAAGGCAAAAATATCACTGAAAAGAAAGTCTGTAGAGGTACTAATAGTGTATGCCCCACAGGTAGGATGCACTGCTGAAGAGAAACAAGAGTTTGAAGAGGAAATGCAGAAACAGGTGGGAGGAAAGAATGCGATTATAATGGGAGATTTAAATGTGCATGTTGTAAGGGGAAGACAAGGGTATGAAAATGTGCTTAGACCAGAGGGTTGGGGCAGTCGAAATGAGGAAGGTGAAAGATTGTTGGATTTTTGTAAAAGGAATGGCTTGTTGGTTGGGAACTCCTGGTTCAAGAAAAGAGAGAGCCACAAGATCACCTGGTATAGCAATGACCTGACTAGAAAGTCGGTAGTTGACTATATCCTGTACGATAGTGATATGAATAGAAACATCATAGATATCAAGGTAATTCCATCACACGCCTTGGATAGCCTGCTGGTAATGAACCTGAGAGGGACCAAGGATAAGAAAGGGACAGAATATCAGAATCGATGGATAAGGGTATGGAAGTTGAGAGGTGAAGAAAACAGGGTAGAATACCTAAGAATAGTGAAGGAAAGCATTCCAAATGATGAACTGAAGACAGTAGATTCAAGAGGACACTAGTAAGGGAGGCAAGGGCCTTACCACTCTGCAGTTAAACAAAGCACCCACAGCGAACGATAGAAAACACGTTGTTTTGCAATGGCTAGTAGCGAATAATGTTCAAGGGATAACTGCTGACATGACAAAAGCCAAACTGATGCAGAATGTGAAACTCTACAAACCATGTGTCTGCACTTACGAAATAGAATCAATCTCGCCACTGCTCAAGACCACTCTGTTATTAGGCTACCACCTTACATTGTCACTTTAAGAGGGAGCGAAACTTGGGTCGTGAATCGCCTTTTAATTCCAGAAATGGCCACCTGAGAGGTGAGCGCTATTCTCTCGTAATCTGCACTACCGACCATGCTACAGAGGAGAGCGCGTACGGTGGCAGGTGTGAGAGAGAGCGTTTTGCTCTTAGAGAGACAGAGACATTCGCTGCGATGTCGCCAGACTGCTCTTCCCGCAGTGTTGCTAATTGCTATGATGCAAGTCAGTCGGCATTCAACCTGCACTCAGCCGACTTCTCAGTTTTCTTCCTTGAGTCTCTCTGCAGGACTTACGCAACCTGCCCAAGCGCATGTTTTGATGCAGTCAATCTTCGCCTCGTCTGTAATAATTCTCTCATCGTCTGCTATTCGGAACGTTTTTTTTCCTTGCAACGTAAGATTTCACGTGTGCCCACAATTGGGTTGTACCAAAACTACACGATGTCCACGCAGGGCCACGACGGTAGAGAGCGATCATGGGCCCCACGGTAATGACTGCCGCCCCACATTTGAGTTCTTTCCGTGAAATCCTAACAGGGTGTCTACCAACTCATCTTAAAATAATTCCCTGATTATTCCCTGATTTTTCCAGAATTAATGAGAGAATTCCCTGAGTAAAGAATGCTAAACATTCGCCCGGGAACGGGAAGTATGATGAAATGCACGCTATTTTTGATTGGTTTTAAGCGCTCTCCAGGAACAAGAAGCAAAATGTAATCCAGGAAAGCAGAAAGAAAATAGAATTAAGTTTTATGTTTTCTGTTCTCGGAAATTCCAGGATCCAAACAGATGTGAGCAATGGCGGCACAAGGGAAACAGTTGTGAAAATAAATTTATTTCAATAAGTGAACTTGTTGTCCAGTAAAATAAGCAAGGTCTATTAAGTCATGCTACAGTAAATGCCTCCAATAAAAGGGACAAAGGGAGGTTTAATACACACATCAAGGTGTCACCATATGAGTGGAATCATCTTACACCAATATTTAATTTGTAAAACCTTTCATTACCATTGAAATCACTAATCTACGTCGCAGGTATGATATTCGGTAGCATAAGTCTGAATATAAGCCTATACAGTAATTTACACATATCCAAGGGACGAAGGGAGGCATATTCCAAGTTCTCACTCTGAATTAGGTCAATCTCGTCATGACAGATGTAATTGAGTAATCATCATCCAAGTCCCACTACAGCCACCCGGGTGTGGTTTACAAGCCTCCTCCACTCCTTTCGGTCCCTCCATTTTTACTGTTCCATCACTTCTGCCACATCCAACCCAGCTTCTCCAATGTCCTTCAAAATTTGGTCCAACCACCTTCTTCTTGGTCTTCCAACTGGTCTCTTTCCCTTGACTTCACTTTCTAATTCCCTTTTTGCTACTCTTGCCTTACCCATTCTTTTTACATGTCCGAACCAACGTAACCTTGCTTTCTGTATCTTCTGATTTGACGGTTCCATATTTAACTCTTCTCTCATTTCAATATTTTGAATTCTATCCCTTCTTGTCTTTTCACCTGACGTTATTAAAAATTTCATTTCTACTGCTTGTATCTTACTATTTTGCCTTTTATTCGTTACCAGTGTTTCCAGTCCATATGTTACAATTGGTATGAAATACTGTTTATATAATATTAATTTCGTCAATTTAGTAATTTTTAAATACATTTAAATGAAGGAAATCATTATCAATGATGTTTCGACAGGCCAGAACACACCATTATCAGTCTAAAATAATTTAACCTAGTCTGTTTGATAATACAAGGTCGAGTTTGAAAGGTGTTACAAACACATTTCCTGGGCGCAATTAAAAACAAAATAGGACATAAGTTCTAGCCTAGCCAAGGAACGTAGGAGCAATAAATATGCATTTAAGGGCACTAGGCATATCCATCACATTACATAAACATCAAACATTTTCCTTGTTCCCGTTCCAGTGGTTAACCAGACCCGTTCTCATTCCCGGGCCAATCGTGAACCAGCCTGAACATAACTGGCAGCATCTACAAGGTAAATATACCAAGTGGACTTCAGATGATCACATTAACAACCTCATAGTGATCATGAGCTAGACAACAGCACAAGTGCTTGAGCTTCCGTTAAGCCTTTTGATCACTACAGTATAAAGTACAAGGTATCCCAAATGAAATATTCGTAAGCAGAGCTAGAGGTTATTTTCCTCGATGCACAAGAGTAGACACAGATCGAATAGCACACGATATAATTGGGGGTAGCACAACCACGTGTTTGAACGACTACGTATTTTAGGGGCTAAATCATACCGTATATCAACAGCAGCACAAGAACACCCTGGAAATTATTGCACACCATAAGTTTTCACTATAGATTTAGCACACAATGGCACAAATGTTATATTTTTAGTAAACTTCAAACAGCACACTAAAGCATTAACAGTAGAACTACAGCAGACAATAATCAAAGAATACCGGGATAGAAAAGCCGCGCAAACAGTATTGTCAACCCAAGTCTAACACATGTTGCCCGGGCGCGCGCTAACACTTGACATGACAATACACACGGTAAAACCTCACTTCCTGTACCGAAAGCACTATCGAGACAATATACCTATCTGCGCTTTTGAAGCTTACACTGGGCAAACCGTTAAAAATATCAATATACTATGAGTGTAAGAATTGTTCAGCATGGAAAGTTCTACAAAAAATCCACGAGAGTATATATCTATCTTCAAACATCGCCCACTATAAGTGCTTTTAGATTGGACGGGAGGGGGATTTGAGTTTCATGCACCTCGCCATTCTTAAATTACGTCTGACAAGAATTCGTTGTACATGCTATCTCCATGATAATATAATTAATAGTCCAGTCTGATTTCAACCCATCATGCAGAGACGTAAAACGGATATAGGCCTAGGTCGTAGTTCATTGACATCGAAAAAAAAAAGCGCTTGTCACGTAATGCATTCATAACGGTTTCCGGGCGAAGCTAGTATATTATACTCTGTGAGCTGCCAGAATAGGATTGACATTTCTCGTCTCGCCATGTGGTCTGAGAACGAGATTGCCAAACTGTACAAGCCAGAGATAAAGCTGACCAGGCACTGAGGCACGTGGGCGGTAATATTGCAACGCAGAGTATTATGACATCAACTAAACGAACATGAATTGGTCAAGAGGCAGAGCGGTGACGACTGACGTGGAATTTCCGCTGAAATGTCAATCCTATTCAGGCAGCTCACATAGTATATTTATAAACAATACTAAATTTAAAATATGTTGTCGCCAAAGTTGCTACATCTACCGACAAAATCGCTAAATTGGCAATACTGATCGCAACGAACAAAATGCTCAAGGCCCAATAAAATGGCGTAGTTGGCTCCTGCGCAGAAAGCGAACGGAAAAGTTGCCACATCATACGTTCAGTTGACCTTGAGAAGGCACTGCTCATTGGCTGAGCACTGTCATCAGGGTGTCTACTGTAAGGATGAGTAAAAATTAGTTTCTTTTTAGTTACCTTTTAGTCAATTTTAGATACCTTTGAATTCAAGATACGTCTGTGGTCTGCAAGCAAAGAGGCTCATCACGCGGTGAAGATAAACAACAATGAACTGTGATTAAAGCTGTAAATAAAATAAATAATAAAAAAATACTAGATATTAATTATCAAATTAGTTGTTTCAGCTAATATGTCGTCTTGTGCACAATACGTTGTTTTAATATCAAGAGGATGCTCTGCTCTTTACCGTTTGGCGAGATTTCCTTTGTCCCCGCGGTAGATCACGAAGAATTGTATGCGACGTTACGTGATCGTCACCGAATTCTGACTTTGCAGTCAAGTACGGAGAAATATCGAGATGTTACACAATTGGCGCTGGTCTCAGCCGTTTGACGAGATTCCCGCAGTTTTCACGATAGAACACGGAGAAAAATCGCGATTTAGATAAACGGTGTCACGTTTGGTCATTCGACGAGATTTCCATTGTCCTTGAAGTCGGGCACGAGAAAATATAGCATTATTCCGCAATCGGCGCCAAGAATCCAGTTGTCCTAGTCATTGAAGGTGGAGAAATATCGCGATGTAACGCAATCGCTGCCGCTCTCGGCCGTTTTACGAGATTCACGTTGTCCTCGCAATATTATGCAATCGGCGCTGCATCCAGCCGTTCAACGATTGCCTGCCTATCTGCCCTGACAGAATGGTGGAGGCAAGCTCAAGGTTAGGTATGGTTAAAATTCACGAGTAGTAATGGACATGTTGTATGGTCGGCGCCGTGATTCCCGCTGTCCCTATGCTGTGGTTGGGAGTTCATAAGTTCAGGGTGGATCACGGGGGAAAATTAGTATCGCGATGCAGCGTAGGCAGTCATTTCTAAGTGGGTTGATGCACTTCTCGCTCCCCGTACGCTTTTAGTATACGGTCATGGTAAAAGTGGCGAGTAGGTTTCGTGATGGGTGCCCAATCACCTTTGACAGGATTCCCGCAGTCCTCGTGGTCACAAGTTCACGATAGGAGACGGGATTTATCATTTTACGCAACTGACGTCTATCTCGGTCCGTTTGACGAGATTCGCGCAGGCAAGTCATGATGTCAGCCATTCGTCTTGAGGATGTGATTTAGAGGATGAACGTTCGAAGTAGGTACCGTATCGAATATTACGAATTATTCTGAGAGCATTGCACGAATAATACGACAAGAGGGCACATTCTCTTTCGAATGCGAATCACGAATTATACAAGTTATCGAAATAACCAGTTAGATTATATATCCGATGGAACCAAAGTTCGAAGGAAAAATCGACATATAACTGAATTTCGAATTAACCATACCGGATGTCGCAAATTTACGAGACAGATTTTTAAAATACCGGTAGGTTATTATGTATTTCGAAGCTATTTCGTATTTTTTGTTTAGAAACGGTGACATTTCGCAAGATAGCAACATTAAATTATTTCACGTTATTTTTGGACTTCAATTTGACTCAAAATTTAGAGGTCAATAACTGAAATGAGAGGTTTCTGTTTAGTTTCGGAAGTTTTCGCGAATAAACGTCTCGAGAAAAGTCAGGTTTCTTAAGAACACAGAAAAATATTTCACACAAAACTAGAAAGTATCCTTGATGCCGAAAATATACGTTGGATTGATGTAGCCTATACCACACAAGGTATCCACAGTATGCATTTCCTCTAGGTCAGGCACGGCGAAGTATAGCTTATGCAATCGGCGCCGCTTGCGTGAAACTCGCTCCATCGCAATCTCTGAGCCTAGCGGCGCGAGTTGAAATGATTCAACCCGCCTACAGAAAATTTTCGTTACCCGTTTCTAAAATTCGTTGCTTTTTCGTCACTTTCGTTACCCGTTTGTAAAATTCGTTACTTTCGTTACCGGTAACGAGCGATCACTTCCCGCGAAATTCGAAAGTATTGCTTCCACTTTTACGGGATATAGACAAATGGAGAAAAATCCCTGATTAACAAAGAAATTCCCTGATTATTCCAGAAATTCATAATTCCCTGAGAATTCCCGGGTCGTAGACACCCTGCGTAATATTCATGTTTTTTCTTAAAATAAAATAAAATGTCAATATTTGGTTATGTGAAATTTTGTGGGAAAGGGAAGCTATTCAATTTATTGATTTTTCACCAACCTGGCATTTTGCCAGGACATAATCTCATTTTATTTCATTCGTGAATTTTGTACTTTTAAATTTCGTAGCGTGCCTACATTTTCCAAGTTGCCTTTAGCATTGTAACGCTTGAAATTTCACCTGCTTCCAATAGACTGTGTACCTAGGTAAATAACAGTTCTTTAGAAATAACTGAAATTGGACCCAACGTTTTCGCTCTACAACGGCTCAAGAATCACCATTGTTTTAAAGTTTACTCAATTTACCTTTCAAGAGTTTGCTTGGTGAGAATTCAAACGTACAGTAACGTTTTGCTTATTTTCAAAATTCAGACGAATTCGTGTTTCAATATTATGCAAGATTTTTCTTTGGACTGATTGAAAAGCAATTAAGAAGCCTTGATTTTCTTTTTCGGGCCCTTCAGTACACGGGCCCCAGGGCTGTAGTCCCGTTTGCCCCTCCTTATTGTCAGACCTGTGTCCGCGTTGTCTTGCTATTTCATCAATTTGGTACGTACAATGCGCGGATTTGTGATGTACAAATTCCACACTGGTTTGTAATGGGTTGTGGGGAATATCATTAGAAGACAACCACTCGATAATGTAAGCCTTTCTGTTATTCGAGGTCGGAGCTTTGTTAATTTGCACTGAGAGAATGCTCGCATTGTCCATAATAACTGAATATGGACGGAGGTCTGGCAGTAATTGTTCAGTAAACCATTGTTTAAAACGAGCGTGTCTTTTCTGAACGGCAATCGTCAGATTTCTCAAGAGTTCGATACTAACCCTCCTTTGGTAGCTTCGTCGTCGTCGGCTTTAACTCGTTTCCGAGTATACATCTTCTTCCAAAACAGTCTAAAATAATCTAAGGTTGAGGTCTGTGGGCATGTTTGCGGTGACTGAACAGCCCAATGCGTGCATGAAACAAACGTCCACACAGATCACACAGAACTGTTGGTGGAGGGCGTGGCTGTGCTGCACGGAGCTTACGTGCTTGTCGCTTGGCCTTAACAATTCTACGACGTTCTTCTTCAAACATTTTGACAGCAGCCGGGATGGTCTGGCGCCAAGTTGAACGGTCTTTAGCAAGCTGGTCCCAGGTTTGTGGATTGAGACCTGTCAACTTCATATTCTGCTTGAATTGGTCCTTGTAACGTCTCTTAGGGCCTCCATGAGGTCTGGTGCCGGAGGTGAGTTCACCATACAGAACCTGGCGTGGTAGTCTCGTATCATCCATCCGTTGGACATGTCCAATCCATCTAAGTTGATGACCAATGATGGATGATTCTATACTATTAGCAAGCGCTTTCTCAAGAACATCAAGATTGGTGATGTGGTCTTCCCACTTTATCTTAAGGATGGATCGAAGCTTCTGTTGATGGAAGCGCTCAAGCTTTCGGAAGTCATGTCGATAGAGGGTCCAGGTTTCACAGCCATACAACAATGTTGAGATAACAACAGCTTGGTACACCATGAGTGGTAGCGTAGATTACTATTGTAATCCAGGTTCATTTGTTTTATATCTGAGAACATAATACACTAGATTTTATATTACACATTACATATATTTTATGTTCGACCCCGACTATTATATGTCAGGAAACTGTATCATAATGATGGTCATTATAACACTATTTTTCATTATGAAACAGTTTCTCCCACCAATCGCAGCTCAAGAAACAGTTGTTTGGCCAATTAGATAAGGATAGCAACATACCTCCACTGAGTTCCAAGGCCTTCTAATTTAAATTTCACTGCGTTGCCTAGTGTCATAGTGGGGTAATCGAGGAGGCCATGGTCAAATACAAGGCATTCTCTGCGTCCCATGCGCTCTGTTCGGTACATAAAACTGACAAAATCTCGACAGATATTTATGAATATTTATGTTCGAACATAAAATAGTTATAATAATTATCGTCGAACATAAACAGTCGTATGCAACTCGCCTATAATGGTAATAAGACACTCGTAATTATATTACATCAATGGCCACTATACAGCGTATCAGTGGTGTACCAAATAGTCAACTGTAACTTATTCGACGCGACTATTTGCGGAACTACGCTTGAACTCACGGGCGCCCGCAGGGGGGCAAGAAGGGGCCGTGAGCCCCTCTTGAAATCCCAAGAATATTTTGACTGTTCATTGTCACAACAGTTAATTTCATAAATTGAAGTTGCTGATAGTTAACTGATTTAGATTTAGGGATAATTCCACAGTTATATTCACTTAGTAATTTGGGATTATTTGAAAATATCGCCAGTTATTTAGAAATTAACATTACAATTTTAATGAACTGCTTGATTTTTATTTACTTGTTCTTAAGAAATGAACATTATGACGATGATTCACAAAAGAAAAAAAACTCCTCCCATTCCTGCCATATTAGTACATTATGCAACGAGCCTATAATGGCAATAACTAAGACACGAGTACCGCGAGTTTTATAATTTCCATACGAGTGTCTTAATTACCATTATAGGCGAGTTGCATATGTCTGTTTATGTTTGACGATAATTATTATAACTATTTTATGTTCGAACATAAAATAATATTCATAAATATATGTCGAAATATCGCCAGTTTTATGTACTGAACAGAGTGCATGGGACGCAGAGAATACCTTGTAGCTGACCATGGCCTCCTCAAATACACCACGCAGTGAAATTTAAAATAGGAGGCCGTGGAAGTCAGCGCAGATGCGAACATAAAGATATGTACCCAACGGTTTTAGAGCAGCCAAATAATGAATAGCACGAAGCGAGTAAGAAATGAAGGGAAATTGCGGTGAGGAGGTACATATCCCCATCAGCTAGTGACAGGTAGGTAAAAAAATTAAAAATACAACTTGCCCCTCCCCCCGGAAAGAAATCCTGAGGGTGCCCATGCTTGAACAGCGTGGGTTTATTTGTATAGGTATAGCATTGTATAGAATTGGGAAACTGAAAATATTAAGGAACACTTAATTATAGAAAAATTCGTCTGTTCGCAAATATTTCATATTTTTACTCAATACGGGAAACTGCCAAATTCCTTTCAAAAGTTAAAATTAGATAAGTTTTTCATGTTGTGTCAAAATATTTGGTATTTCATGTATTTGTCATGGAGGATAGAAAGAGAGGAGTTGCCCAGAGCTCGTGTCAGTGAAACCAAGCGCCAAGTCCAAAGTGGGCGTAACCTAGAGTTCTGTGACTTGTATGCGGCAGAGCATTGTGCATGGTTATTTCGGAGGTTTTCCTAATAATAGTATATTTATCGCACTCCATCCTTCTTATAAAATCGAAAATTAAAAAAGAACCAATTAAATACCCACTAAAAATTGGCCTACGATTGTAATCCACGCGACTACTGACGTTGCATTTTCGAGCCAACCGTCCTAACCAATGAAACTTTCAGTACTCCTGGAAAGTCGCTCATTTTCCAGCACATTGACCTTGTATAGTTTTGACTTATATTACGCTTCATCAAGGTAATAAATGCAGTATGTCCCTGATTCACCGATTTCGTACATTACGGTACCCTTAAAAATACAGTTCTCGCCGCTATGATGTCACTCCTTTCCGTGAGTAGCTTTTTCTCCTCATGCGTTTTCTAATATTTTTAGTGCTACGCTTATCTTATACTGTGTGTTCATAATTAGTTAAAGTATAAGAAACTACCAGAGTATTATTGTAGGACAATACTGTTAAATCACAATAGATCTGATTTTTATACAGGGTCTTTTTTTTCGGTCTAGCGACATAGCAGCGCAGCGGCAAAATATATGCGTAGCCGGGTGACTCATTGCCGAGAGATATAGCGCTGCTATGTTGCTACATGGATGGGCAGATGAGCACGTATTTCCGCCCCTTAAAACAACGGATTATTGTAGCAAAAATCAATACTAAACCTACGTGCACCACAGTGGTACAAGTCTATATGCCTACCAGTCAAGCTGATGAGGATGTTGAAAAGGTCTACGAAGAAATAGATGAAATTCTGAGGTATGTCAAGGGGGATGAAAATGTTATAGTAATGGGAGATTGGAATGCTGTGGTAGGAAAAGGGAGAGAAGGGAAGATAGTAGGAGATTTTGGATTAGGTGAAAGGAATGATCGAGGAAGCAGGCTGATGGAATTCTGCACCGAGCATGAGTTGGTCATAGCTAACACCTTATTCAATAACCACAATAGAAGAATATACACATGGATGAGACCAGGAGATACAGGGCGTTACCAAATCGACTTCATTATGGTCAAGCAGAGGTTTCGAAACCAGATTTTGGCTTGTAAAACATATCCTGGTGCTGACATAAACTCTGACCACAATGTGGTTGTAATGAAATGCAGATTTAAGTTGAAGATACTGAAGAAAAGTCAAAAGCCAAGAAGGAGGGCAATAGACAGACTGAATGTAAAGGATGTAAATGAAAGATTCAAGAAGAGTATAAAGGAAGGACTAATGAAAAACCCTAAACAAACTTCAATTGCAGACGAATGGGCAATTTTGAAGAATGAAATCACAAAATCCGCAGAAGAAAACATTGGTAGGAAAGAATAGGTAGAAAACCGTGGATCACTCAGGATATACTAGAATTGATGGATGAAAGGCGGAAACACAAGAATGATAGAGATGAAAAGGGGAAAGCAGAATACAGACGTCTGAGAAATGAGGTTAACAAGAAGTGCAAGGAAGCGAAAGAAGAATGGTTGAAAGAGAAATGTGCAGGTATAGAAAATTGTCTGAAATTAGGAAAAGTAGACACGGCTTATCGAAGGATTAAGAATACTTTTGGGGAAAAGAAGACTGAGTGCTGTAATATTAAGGACACAAATGGAAAGCCTCTATCAGATAGGGAAGAAAAGGTTGATAGATGGAAAGCTTACATAGAGAGTTTGTATAAGGGAAAAGAGATTGAGAATCATGTAATGGAAAGTGACGAGGAAATTGATGAGGATGCGAAAGGAGATTTAATATTGAGATCAGAATTCGATAGAGCTTTGGAAGTCTTAAGCAGGAACAAAGCACCAGGCATAGATGATATACCGATTGAGTTGCTACGCTGCATAGGAGATGAAGGTCTGATCAGGTTATTTCACTTGGTGTGTAGAATTTATGAGACAGGTGAGGTACCCCCTGATTTCAAGAAGAATGTAATCATCCCTATACCAAAGAAAGTGGGAGCTGACAGATGTGAAGATTACCGTACAATCAGCTTGAGGACAAGATTCAAAGATCCTGTCTAGAATAATTTATAAGAGGATTGAAAGCCAAATAGAAACGGAGTTGGGTGAAGACCAGTTTGGTTTCAGGAGAAATGTAGGAACAAGGGAAGCTGTACTAAGTCTTAGGCTGATTTTGGAAGGTAGAATAAGGAAAGATAAGAGGACGTTCATGGCATTTGTAGACTTAGAAAAGGCTTTTGATAACATTGATTGGACTAAATTGTTTGACATTTTGAAATCTATTGGAATAAAGTACAGGGATAGGAGGGTAATCTACAATCTATACAGAAACCAGACAGCAGTCATTCGAGCTGAAAGACATGAGAGAGAAGCTGATGTTCAGAAAGGTGTTAGGCAAGGCTGCAACTTATCACCCATACTTTTCAATCTTTACATAGAACAAGCAATGAAGGAAATTAGAGAAAAATTTAAAGTGGGAGTGAAGATTCAAGGAGAAATAATTTCAACTCTGAGATTTGCTGATGACATCGTCATCTTGGCCGACAAGCCTGAGGATCTGAATGAGTTTTTGAATGGTATGGACTCCGTCTTACGGAAAGAATTCATGATGAAAATTAATAAATATAAAACAAAAATACTGGAATGCAGCCGAAATAAATCAGAAACCTCTATGGAGATCAAATTGGCAGGTGAAAAGCTGAAGGAAGTAGGAGATTTCTGTTACTTAGGAAGCAGAATAACCAGTGATGGACGAAGCAAAGAGGATATAAAAAGTAGATTGGCTCAGGCAAAGAAAGCATTTCTACAAAAAAGGAATCTGTTGACATCGAATATAGATTTAGGTATTAGGAAGTCATTTTTGAAAGCCTTTGTCTGGAGCGTGGCGCTCTTTGGAAGTGAAACTTGGACTATTGATGCAGCAGAAAAGAGGAGAATTGAAGCATTTGAAATGTGGTGTTACAGGAGAATGATGAAGATCAGATGGGTAGATAGGGTTACAAACGAAGAGGTATTAAGACGAGTGGGAGAGGAGAGATGTTTCTGGCGACTGCTAATGAAGAGAAGAGATAGGTTAGTAGGACACATACTAAGACACCCAGGAATAGCAAGCTTAGTTATGGAAGGAAGGGTCGAGGACAAGAACTGTAGGGGTAGACCAAGGTTAGAATATGTTAAACAGATTGCCTCGGATGTAGGGTGTGGTAGCTATGTAGAGATGAAATGATTAGCTCAGGACAGGGAGGCATGGAGAGCTGCATCAAACCAGTCAAAAGACTGAAGACTCAAACAACAACAAAACAACAACTAATTAACTTGCTAGATGGATAAAAAAAAAGAAGGACCCTGTACTTTTAATTAATAAGGTATGATGAAAAACGTTTCACAATAAATTATACTTAAACTCGTTGAATTAATAACACTGTATACATAAGACGAACCTACTAACAGTTCGTTTAAAAAATGGAAGTAAACACAGTAGAATCCTATTCAACGAACACAATACATCAGCTGTAAGTCTTGTCCTCAGCGCTAGAAATCACTAGTTACTCTGCCTTACCGACCCAATACGCCTGCGCTCTTGCGGCTAAGTAGCGAACTTCTACGGCAGCGGCATTACGACTGAAAATGTAGGGCATTAAAAACTGCTTCTTTTATAGAAACACGCAGGAGAAAAGCAAGATTCATCTCTATAGAAGCATTCTTAAACAAATACCCTTTACAACCATGTAACTTTTCATCACTTTTGATATTCACATTAATATTTAATTTCTGAAGTAAAATCGGTGAACAAAAGGCCTTGCCTTATGGGAAAATTGCTTTTCAGTTTCAATGATTCAATGTTATTATCAATGAAATCTCATTTGAAAAGTTTAATAAGTGCTATTGAAGGTATTTACGTGATTTGAAAGTGAAGTTTTGTTTAATTTCAGCCATTGACCTATTTAAAACGTAGATTTTAACTCACTCTCAATGCTATAAGCAGAGCCTGCCACGAGCGGCCGGCCGGCTGACTTTAGTGCCCTCTTAATGCCATTGAATTAATTTGGGCACAAGTAAAAGGGTTTGTAGGAGAAAATAACACGACTTTTCGTCTCACCGATGTCGAACAATTGGTGTGCATAGGGATCGAACAGGTGTCGGTGGAGAAGTGGAAAAGTGTTGTAAATCATACCTGGAAACTTTTGCAACAAGCCAGGGAAGCCGACGGTGTAGTGGAATTGCGTGTGGAACAGTTATTTCGTTGAATGAAGATGACAGCAGTGCCGTCAGTGATGAGGATGAAGAAAGTGATATTTACAAGGACTGTGGCGTGTCTCCACTTGATTAACAAAATGTGAGTTATGCAATTTTTTAAATTTTATTATACATGTATATTTACTATTGAGGTTATCACAACTATCTCCCTGTTTTAATATGACGTGGTAATATATAGACTTGTATGAACAAGTCAAAAGTAACGAAGGATCTCATTTAAAAACATGTGAAATATTTTGTGTAGTCCGCATTCTTTTATATTTCGCGGTAGTGAACTGGCAATGCCGTCTCCCTCCCTCACGAGAAACGTCAGTGCCGGACACTCGGCGGCTGTATTGCAGTTAGCGTTGTAATACACCACCATAGTTATCCTCAAGTAATCAAAGGTGAAGGAACGGTGGTTGTCAGCTAATATTGTTTTTTATTTAGAGAATTTTCTCTACACTTCCACTGATGTAATAGGACCATATTTGAAAAACACTATGTCACTGGCTGTTTAAATCCTCTTCAAAAATGTCAATTCTGAAGTCTTCTCCCGACAAAATACTGGCTATTTGACACTGTCTGATACCCTTTATTCTATCTTGTCCAATGCAAATTTTATTTTCTGCCTGACTTTGTCCCCAATTTCACCTTTTACATGTTTTATACAACCTTCAGCATTCCTGACTAACTCTATTGACTTTGCCAATACCATGCCACTTTCTTCTAGGCAGGTTATGGTTTCTGGCAAAAATAAAAAATTTAATTTTATGCAAGCCAATTTACCTTTCATTTGAGGATCAGAAAACACGTCCTGAGCACTCCCAATAGCCTTAGCATCTGTCCTATCAAAGCCATTCTCTACTTCACTCACTATCTAAAAATTGTCACAATAGTGTATGCATGCAGTCAACCAGGTACCCCAGCGTGTTAAAACTGGTGCGGAGGGCAAAGCTATATCAGGGCCCATGTCTTTGAAATACTTAGTGCGGGATGGTGCTTTGACGAAGACTTTCTTTACTGTGGAAACTAGTCTATCTACATCTGAAAATGTTGATCGGACCTATTCTGCAATTCGATGAAAAGCATGGGCCAGACTTGTAACATGCTTTGATAGATTTTGCTGCCTTTATCATGTAAGGTGCTGCATCTGTTAGGAAGAGGAGCACGCTCTCATGTTATATTCCCCTAGGCCATATTAAACACATGGACTTATCGAACAGAGTGCATGTGTGAGTGTGAGTGCCCTCAGAAGTCAGAAGAAAAGTTTGCCCGGGACTGTTTGTTCCTAGGGTCTCGATCACTGCATTTCCTACATAACATCCCTCTGAATCTGTAGTCTCGTCAATTGATACGTAAATATTTTTCCCATACACACATTCACGTATTCGGTTTAATGTGTCTTCGTAACATTTTGATAGGTAGTTTTTAAGCAATGTTGATTCGTCTGAAATAGTATGACCAGTGTGGCGTTCGAGGAAATAAATTTAGGATTGCTTAGTTTTCCTAATGGAATATTAGCACTAACAAACACTTCGCATAATCAATATATATATATAAAAAGCTCAATGTTTGTCTGTCTGTCTGTTATTTTTTCAAATCTACACCGTTTCACCGGTCTGAACCAAAATTTGTATACTTACCCTTTGGAACCTGATGAGTAACACTGTCTGCTTGAAATTTATGGCAGCCCACCGCCTTCCCTGTATTTAGGCCCTTTGGAACAAATCTGCACCGTTTCACCGATCTGAACCAAATTTTACATACCGTATTTGCTCGCGTATATCTCGTACCCCATTTTTTTATTTGAAATTTCAGGAAAAAAAAAGTACTCGCATATATCTCGCATTTATTACTGACGCCATCATATAAATGACAGTAATAACCTTGAGGTAGAAACGCGTTCGATTTAGCGCGCCACAACAGTCGTCATTGTCCAGGAACTTACCCGAAGCGTTACTAACAGGAAGAGCGAGCAACAACGAGTTGATCCGAACTTCGATACGAGCCGATTAGGGATCGAGGCGCCGCGTGCAAGCATACGGCCCAGCGTGAGTGTTAGCATGCTGTACATCGTTAGTCTTCGGCCGCGGTTGGCTAAATTCGCCGCCTTGAGACACGTTCGAATTAGCGGTTAGCTCGTAAGTTGCGCAAGTAGGCCTACTGTTACATCGCAGAGAAAAGCAGTTCAGTCTTCTCGAATCTCAATGATTTCGTCTTTACGCATTGCGTCGCATCAGAGCTCGGCCGCGTGCAATCATACGGTGCAGCGTGCGTGTTAGCACGCTGTACATCGTTCGCCGCGTCTGGCTAAATTCCCCGCCTTGAGACACGTTCGAATTAGTGATTAGCGCGCCACGTCAGTTGCGGAAGTAGGCCTACTGTTACATCGCAGAGAAACGCAGTTCAGTCTCCTCGAATCACAATGATTTCGTCTTTACGCATTGCGTCGCATCAGAGCTCGGCCGCGTGCAAGAATACGGCGCAGTGTGAGTGTTAGCACGCTGTACATCGTTCGCCGCGTCTTCGGCCGCAGTTGGTTAAATTCGCCGCCTTGAGACACTTAGCGATTAGCGTGCCACAACAGTTGCTCAAGTAGGCCTACTGTTACATCGCAGAGAAACGCAGTTCAGTCTTCTCGAATCTCAATGATTTCGTCTTTACGCATTGCGTCGCATCCGAGCTCGGCCGCGTGCAAGCATACGGCGCAGCGTGCGTGTTAGCACGCTGTACATCGTTCGCCGCGTCCTCGGCCGCGGTTGGCTAAATTCACCGCCTTGAAACACGTTCGAAATAGCGATTAGCGCGCCACAACAGTTGCGCAAGTAGGCCTACTGTTACATCGCAATTTTTTTTCTCGGGAATACGGTCATTCCCCGTGTATATCTCGCACCGAAAATTTTCACACATATTTTCGGTCAAAAAAGTGCGAGATATACGCTAGCAAATTCGGTACTTACCATTTTGGAACCTGATGAGTAACACTGTCTGTGAAGCCCCCGTGGCTTAGGCGGCAGCACGCCGGCCTCTCACCGCTGGGTCCGTGGTTCAAATCCCGGTCACTCCATGCGAGATCTGTGCTGGACAAATCGGAGGCAGACAGGTTTTTCTCCGGGTACTCCGGTTTTCCCTGTCAAAATTTCATTCCAGCAACACTCTCCACTATCATTTCCTTTCATCTGTCATTCATTTAATCATTGCCCCAGAGGAGTGCGTCAGGCCTCGGCAGCCGGCACAGTTCATATCCTCGCCGCTAGATGGGGGCTTCATTCATTCCATTCCTGACCAGGTCGGAGACTGGAAGCAGGCTGTGGATTTTCATTTCATTTTCAGGAGTAACACTGTCTGCTTGAAATTTCGGACAGACCACTCCATTCCCTGCATTTAGGCCTTTTGACAAAAATCTACACCGTTTCAGCGATCTGAACCAAATTGTGCATACTTACCCATTGGAACCCAACGAATAACACTCACTACTTAAAATTTCGGACAGACCACTCCATTCAGGCCTTTGGCACAAATCTACACAGTTTCACAGATCGGAACAAAAATTTGTATACCTACCCCTTGAAACCCTGCTGGTTACACTGTCCACTTTAAATTTCGGACAGACCACTCCATTCCCTGCATTAAGGCCCTTTGACAAAAATCTACACCGTTTCACCGATCTGCACCAAATTTTGTATACTTACCCCTTGGAACCCAACGAGTACTTCGGTGAAACTGTGCGGGACCAGAAAATCACGTTTTAAGGCCCTTGAACCAATCTTGACAGAAGTTAAGCAACCACACCCCGCCTGCGATTATTAAAATATGTCTTTCTATTAGTTTCTAAGTTTGATGAACCAGTTCAGTAGTAGTAATCTCACCACATAAAGTCTTGCTCAATAGTGGTAGTGTATGTATGCCCCTATGCGTTCATATACCATTAATACGATTGCGAAGAAACTTGGGCGAGTTGTTGTGTGGATTGCGGGGAAGGTTTCTGCCTACAAATTATTTATGTAACATAAAAGGGTGAGAAACTTAACACAAAGTTTTAAGTACCATAGTAGGAGGGAAGGTTTCTAGCAACAAATAATTTATGTAACACAAAAGGGTGAGAGGCTTAACAGGAAGTTTTAAAATACCACAATAACCCAATTGCACAATGCCAGTAGTGATGATGATGATCATTGTTGTTTTAAGGGGCCTAACATCAAGGTTAGCGACCCCAAATGGTTTGGCGGATCGTGAAATTGAAACTATAACTATAAAACTTATGGGCTAGAAGAAGATAAGGACAAAAGAAAGTTATAAGGGAAATAAAAGACAGGAGGAAAGGAAATGCCCTCAACCCAGGATAAATGAGAATTGAGGGACTTGGAAGGAAGGAAGGAAGGAAGGAAGGAAGGAAGGAAGGAAGGAAGGAAGGAAGGAAGGAAGGAGAGCCACGAAAGGCAGATAGGAAGGGGAAAGAGGAGAGGGTCCACCCCAAAGGCAATGGAAAAAAGGGGTAAAACCGGACCCAGCTCAGGAATCCCTCAGGGTTGCCAGCTCCCGAACTCACCAGCCATGAGCCCTTGAGTGTGTAGCACTATCCAGGGTGCACCAGAAGTGGTGGGGCTACACACCCTGCCTCCTTGAAAGCCTTGAACAGAACACAGGAGATATTATGAAAAGAAAAAGAAAGCTGACCCCTCGAAGAATGAGGTTATCAGGAAAGATGAGACAAGGGCCAATTAAGGCGGGAAAGTGAAAGACTCCCTAGGCCTCGGATACCCTAATACCGTCGGGGTGGGAAGAGAACAAGAGTTGACCAAGGGAGGCTCCCAGGGAAGAGAACTGAAAGGAGCCCGGCACCCGTAAGTAGAAGCAATGTCGGACTCAGCTGGGGTTCCGTGGTCACCAATCCATGTCCCACAAGTTGTGAGACCCTGGGAGGGGGTAAGGAGAGGCGGGGGGGGGGGCAGTTGTGAGAATAGCTTACTGATTCATCGCAAGGTGACATGAGAAGACTGTCCAGAGCCCGTCGTTTTATCTGATATTGCTGACTATGCTGATGTTCATACAGGGCCGTTGCTCAAACCACTGTGGTATTACGAAAAAGCGAGTGATTCACCGGTACGACCTCTCAGGTCCGTGCAGTTGGGACCCGAGCAGTACGTCATAAGCTCTTTCACTATAGTGCATCTCTGCCTTAAAAGACAGTATGGAATTAAATGTAGTATTTGCCTCTCACTCGCAATCCTATGTCCTGCAATAGCTTCGTCCTTTTCTACCCCGGCGATGTTGCCGTTTCCCAATGATTGAAAGTGACAAATCTAAGAAAATGTTTCCGTAGTCTTATAGAGATTTTTTCTAAGGCACTATGCGACAAAAGACGACACTATTGATCTCTACTTTTCTAACAGCCAATGAGATATAGTCACTAGGCAGTGTTTGCTGTTTCACATACTCCTCATTCTAATCATATTTTTCAATTCGTTTGTAAATTACATGTGTCAGTACTGTAGTTAATAAATAGCCATTTTCCTATTCATTATTAATATTTTTTTCTTTTAGATTAAGTATCATGTGCCAGTTCTGAAGTAGTATTCATTATCATCCATAAAACAAGTAAATCTACCGGGCGAAGCCGGGCACTACTGCTAGTAGCTAAGTTCTGAACTAGTAGTCGTTGACGGTGGCGTTTGGTAGCAAAAGTAGGAACTATTTGAAAAATTCAAAAGTCTGCAGTCCTTACTTGAATTAAAAAACAGTTAACACACACTAATACAGTCATCACAATTAACACCGGTTATCAGACAGATTGTCTCCCACAAGTCCAACCCCTCCTCCACGTGGTGGGAGATGGGCAACGGCATGAAGTAGGGGATTGCCTGTAGGGGTGAAGTACAGTGGGGACTTTGTGTGCCCCGGGACCGCTACGGTAGCTGTGAAGGCTCTATGGGAACCCTGAAAATTGACGGCTGACGGGGCTCTGGTGAAGCTACGATAGGCCTAGCAAGCCAGTAGTGGATATCATATTTGCTTTCAAACCAGGAACAGGCCTCGGAAAGGACGGATGCAAACGACGACCCGGATATGCAAATGGACTACGAGTTGGGACATTAAACATACAGACACTGACAGGAAAAGTGGAGGAGATTGTAGATGTGATGGAGAGAAGAAAACTGGATGTACTGGGCTTGGCAGAAACAAGATGGAAAGGAGAAGGTCGCAGAGAACAGAGGAAAGGGTACCGGTTGTACTGGAGTGGGAACAGTGAAGGAAGGAGCAGCGGAGTAGGAGTAGTTGTGAGAGATGGAATGAAGGAAGAGGTAAAGGGAATAAGTGACAGGATCATGAAGATCAGAGTAACTGTAAAGGGAAGAAGCCTGGAGATAGCCCAGGTATATGCCCCTCAAGTTGGATGTACATCTCAAGAGAAGGAAGACTTTGAGGAGGAGCTACAACAGCAGTTGAATGGTCAGAGCATCATTGTCATGGGAGATTTGAATGCACATGTAGGAAGTGAAAGGCAAGGATATGAAAATGTATTGGGAGCAGAAGGATGGGGTAGCAGGAATGAAGAAGGGAGAAAGTTGCTGGATTTTTGCAAGAGAAACGGTTTAGTGGTAGGCAACTCCTGGTTCCGGAAGAAAGAAAGCCACAAGGTAACGTGGTACAGCAGTGATTTAACAAAGAAATGAAGAGAAGTGTCAGAGACATAAAGGTAATACCATCAGAGGCCTTAGATAGCGACCACAGAATACTTGTAATGAACCTGGGAGTTGTTAAGGATAGCAAGAGGACAGAGTACCAGGAAAGGAGAATCAAAGTATGGAAATTCAAGGAAAAGGAAGTCAAGGAAGAATTCCAGAAGATAATAAGGGAAAGGATGCCAACAGAAAATCCTAAAACAGCGGAAGAGGAATGGAAGCAATTAAAAAACACAATGGTGGAAGCTGCAGTGGCAGTATGTGGAAGAACAAGCAACAGAAAGCAGTGTAAAGAGACACCATGGAGGAATGAGAGAGTAAAAGAAGCTGTGGGAAGGAAGAACAAGGCTTTCAGAGTGTGGTTCCAGGAAAGACCTGATCTGGTGTAACGTGTTTTTCGAGGGGTTTTTATGCCACTGGCATAAGTCAGTAGGAAGCCATTCTATAATTATTTACGCGGCAAATTGTTCAGCCAAGAGAATTTTTCATGTTAATTTATTATTATTATTATTAATTTATTATAATTATTATTAAGGTATTTTCGGAGCATTTTATAAAAATTATTAGCATTCAGATAGGTTTTCTATGTCTTAGAAAACGCTATCAAGCAAATTATTACGAACGACGATATCATAGAAAATTATCTGATTACGGAATTTTACGGAGTTTTGTCAGTTAGGGTATTTGAGAGAGATGACTCACGGGGAATTCAAGTACACGCTTAATCTTGTCGGAAAGCATGACGCAATCCTGGGTCGCATCGTCCAGGAAAGGCGAATAGTTGGAACGGAAATAGACTTCACCCTCCGCGGGCCGTAGGTAATGAACCAGAGGAGGGGAAGTAGCGGCGTGCTCAGCCAATCAGTGGAGACCACGTAAGCTGGAAGTCGGTACCATGGTGGGGGAGCCAACGTGTGCATATATCGTTCGACGCGCCGTGGAACGAGGACAATCTGTGAAATACTTGACGAGTATGGGTGCGCGTGCGAGTGGCTCCGATGTTCGGTGGAGTTAGCGACAATCTGTGTAGTTCTTGCCGAGTGTGGTTATACGCGGGAGTCGCTCCGATGTTCCGTGGAACGAAGACTATCTGTATAGAATTTAACGAGTACGGTTGTACGCGGGAATCGCTCCGATGTTCCGTGGATTGGACGACTAACTTTTGTAAAACTTAACCAGTGCGGTTGTACGAGTGTTTGTGTCCGATGTACTGACCATAGGATTATCTAATCTACCAGTATATCATCAAACATCGACGAAGATGACGACATCCAGGAGACTGTGGGAAGCTCACAGCATCATCCAGTACGAGGGAAATGCTTTGGCAATTTCCACCGGTAAGCGCGAATGACGCAGAAATACGCAATCTCTCATTTCTCTTTGTTTTATATTTCATATTTCAGTAACTTCATAGCTTGGAAATAAGAGTAAAATCAATTTATCAGACTCCGTTTTCACATAATTTTCTATCAGTAATATTCAAATCACAACGCTCCAATTTAAATTTTATACTTATTATTATTATTAATTTTGCTATACTTGTTTTATATAATAAATTCATTTCTTTTACAATGCAATCTTTGCTTTCAGTAGGTAGCATTAGATATAGACCAATTCCTTCTCCTGATACAATTGTTTGTTGGGTTAATGATCAAATCATACCACGATCTGAGTGAACAGAGTCTTGAAGGTGTTCTGCCAGAGCTAGACGTTGTTAAATACAAATTTAGATTTCAACATAGCGTTGAGGTCTTGGCGCCCATTACAACAACATAGCTTAGGCAAAGGTAAACAGTTACATTTCTCACCCAACAGTTAGGGGCTAGCAAAACGTTTCACTGGCAAGGGAAGATTATAAGATAAAGAAGAAAGAAGCAAACAAGATTGTCGCAGAGGAGAGGAAGAAGTGGATGGTCAAGAGGACAGAGATGATGGAGGAAGACAGCAGAGGAAATAAGAAAGTACTTTATGGGATGGTCAAAAGTAAGAGAAGAGGTCTGCGAGAGGATGTGGTAATGATGGACAAAAACGGAAATGAGGTACACAACAAAGAGACACTCAAGACAGTGTGGAAAGAGTACTTTGAGGATTTGCTGAATCCAAATGGTCATAGGGAGGAAGACAATGTATTGGAAGATGGAGAAGACAACACAGGAATGGAAAAGGACCTGACTTGGAGAGAACTGGAAATGGCTATAGACAAGATGAAAGGAGGAAGGGCACCAGGTGTGGATGTAGTGAGTGTTGAAATGGTGAAGGCAGCAGGGGAGGTTGGGAAACAGTGGCTGTACCGTGTGATGAGGGTGATATGGAAGGAGAAAAAGACCCCAGAAGATTGGAAGAAAGGATTAATTGTCCCAATATTTAAGAAAGGAAGCAGAAAGGAGTGTAGAAATTACAGGGGAGTCACACTCATACCTCACTGTGCCAAGATATATGAAAAGATATTAGAAAGTAGAATACGAGCCAAAGTGGAGAGAAAATTGAGAGAGGAGCAGTATGGATTCAGACCTGGGAGATCAACAGTGGATCTCATATTTTCAGTGAGACAGCTCCAGGAACACCACTACGAATTTGGAGAGGATCTGTTGATGGCCTTCCTGGACATTGAAAAGGCCTATGATAGTGTGTGTAGGGAGAAGGTTTGGAAAGCAATGGAAAACATGGGAGTGGAAAAAGAGACTGTAGGCAGAGTGAAGGAGATGTATTGTGGAAGTGTGAGTTGTGTGAAAGTTGGAGGGGAAAGACAGACTGGTTCAGACAAAAGAGTGGCCTGAAACAGGGTAGTGCGCTGTCACCCCTTCTCTTTATTGTGGTTATGGATGAGGTAATGACACAGATAGCAGGAAAGATAGGAGAAGATAAGATGAAAGCAATGGTGTTTGCAGATGATCTCATGGTCTGGGGAAACAAGGAGGAGGAAATTCAGGAGCAACTGAAGGCTTGGGAAGAAACAGTGGGAGAGTACGGATGGAAGTTCAACATCAGTAAATGTGAGATCCTGTTAACGACCAGGAAAAAGGACAGACCAATGAGTGGGATAACACTTGGAGGTGGACAGCTGAAGAAGGTGGAAAGTCTCAAGTACTTGGGAAGTCTAGTGGAGGAAAATGGGAGAAATGACAAAGAGATTACGGAACGTGGCAGACAGGCAGAAGCATTAGGAGCTTAGTGTGGAATAAAGATGTCCCACAAAAAAGCAAGGAAGTGTTATACAGAAGCTACTATATCCCGATACTGACCTATGCTTGAGAAACGTGGACAATGAAGAAAAGAGACATAAGCAGAATACAGGCAGGTGAAATGAAGTTCCTGCGAAGTAGGATCGGAGTAACAAGAAGAGACAGGGTGAGGAATGAAAAGGTCAGGGAAATGGTGAAAGAGGAGCCCTTGCAAGGTAGGATTGAGACATCAAGACTGAGGTGGTATGGACACTTAAAGAGAATGGATGAGAAGAAGATTCCCAAGAGGATACATGAGATGCAGATGCAGAAGAAACGACCAAGGGGAAGACCAAGAGATAGATGGCTGAAAGGAGTGGAGGAATGTGTCAAGAAGAGAGGCGAGGACTGGACTAGAGTGACAGCGGAGAGGTGGTGGGAAGAAAGAACCAAGTGGCGAGGCTTATGTTCCAAACAGACCCAGCCTGGGGCTGGAAACTGTACAAGATGATGATGATCAGACAGATTCTACACACACCCAAAGTACATGGGGCCAAATAGCTTATAAAGATAATAGCGGAAACTCCTCGCCAAAACAGGAGACAGCGCTACCCAGCACGGCCTAGCGGTCCGAGTTGGCAACGTAAGACCAGCTGATTTACAACCGTGAGATCGAACCAAACAATTATAAGAAATTATTGACCTGTGAATGATCTAATTATCCAATTATAATGGTTGGTACGGGGAGTATTTGTGCCATATATGGCTGTAATAATTATAAACAACAAAGTGACCCAAAATCTTTCTTCAGGTTCCCAAGAAATTATTGTAAACAAGTAGCCTACCATTACACTGATAGTTCAGTTTTCTTTTAATACTGAATGCTTTTACAATATAATTTAGCATATTTTAGCCTGTTCTTTATTTATTTATAGATGCACGCTGTGGGTTATTCGAAGCCGTAGAGCTGACTTAGATGACGTATTGAAAGGAATGGCCCAGAACATTTAAACAGAACTCGTGTTGTATGCTCAGACCACTTTGTGGAGAAAGATTTCAGGAACAAAAACTTGTTAAGTCAAGGGTAAGATCTTTGTAGGTTATTGATAGTAGGCCTAATGTTAATATTGAAATAAAAGCCTTTATAAAACGTGGTGACTCTTCGGTACAGTAGGCCTAAAATTTAACAACTTGCTTCAATATTCCCGATTGAAAGTGTACGTAGTTATTTATTGTTGTTATAAGGGGCGGAACAGCGAGGTCATCTGCCTCTAAAGTGTACGTATTGCACTATTAAAGCAAAGGAGGTTGGTGTAATCTAACAAGTTCAGAAACACAAATTTTAATTTTACTGACTTTATTAGGAAATACGTTATATAAGAAGGTAACTGTTTTTTTTAAATGTAATTAAGCGTGTTCAACTCGTTTTTAAATACCAGTACGTCAAAAAGGATGGATTAAAACCAATATGCAAATATTTCCTTGTAATTTTCAGTATTTGGCCTGGTGCAGTGCCTTCAGTTCTACTGCCTATGGCAAAGCAAACCATATGCAGAAGCAGTCCAGTATTTTTTAGAATTCTCTATAAATATTGTACATAACCAAGTATCTTTTGTTTCTTTTAACACTAATCTTTAAATTATTTGCTGCCTAAATATCAAGCCGAGAAATATGTTAACTTCACAATGCAATTTCGGTCGGTGCGCACTCAAAAATGCTAGCTGTGGGTGGCAAGAAGAGTAATGCTGTCAACTCGCACCAAGAGATGGCACTGTGATCGCTGTCTCCAGGCGAGCGCATGCTTTTACGACCGAGTTTCCGCTATTATCTTTATAAGCTATTTGATGGGGCTACATGACCGTGTTGTCGCAGCCCCTAAACTTAAGAACCAACCAACTTATTTCATAAATAATATTATAGCTTACACAAATCACTGCGGGCCGCAGGTTGGACACACCTGATCTATTCCATTTGCCTTTTCTTCCCTTTCTCTTATATGCTGGTGTTTGCAGAAGTTGTTCTTTATCACCATCTCTCTGATAAAAACGTCTGAGGTGGCTAAAAGGTAGACAAGTCTAGAGCTTGTTGTTCGTGATAGTCAAAGGGCTCTATGTAGGTAGGTTATTTTAACTGCCTCTTGAAATTTGTGGGAGTGAGGTGGGCCCAAATTTGGATAATTGCACAACAAGCTATCGGGGATATCTTGAAGTGAAATAGTTTCAAGGCTGAATCAAGACGTTCAGGCGCACTACCCCAACACCATGGGGCCGGCTCTTTTACTACATCATGAGTCAGTATTGAACCCAATGGGGTTAGGCTGACTGGTGTCGAACGTGGATCTCTGAGATAGATGAGCTCAGAATCGAATTCCCAGCAAGGAACGAACACGAGATCTTTTGAGGGAGTGTAAGCTATAAAAACCCCTAGAGAAAATACACATTAAATCACTGTTGTGATATGAACTAATTCTGACATTATTTGTTAATATAATGCAGGGAATAATAGCAGAATACTGCATTATTGGGCTGTATGGGGCATACAATTCTGGACTGAATGCAGAAAGTTGGAGTGCTTGACACTTGTTAAATTACTCTAGAATGTAGGCGTGGTTTCTTGGAGCCGTGCCACTCAAGGTGACCTACTTATGCCGTCTGGAGCAGGTCAGGAGGGTAATATATGGTCAAGTTATTCCCCGTTACAGAATAGAGAGGCCAGGGGAATGAGGAGATACCAGAGCAATTTAATGATTACTCGTGATTGGAATAACTCAGAGACATGAGGATTGCACCTCATAGCCGGGAGGCTAATTATCAAGCCATTAAACATTGAAATTGAGGCAGATTTAATGGAACCTGCAGTGACACAGTAGATCTGAGGTTAGTGGCGAGATCTGACCATGTCTTCGGGGATTTTTAGAGGACGCCGCGTGGGCAAGCGCTGGCAAAGGCAATTAATATTAATTAATTGGCCGATCGATCCTCGAGCACACATACAGATCTGTGATCAGCGAGGAAAAAGGAACCATATAAACGTTATTTCAAGACCAGAATCATACTGAGAGAGAAAATGACACTGCAGGGAAATTTTCGGTCTACTTTTTCTCTCCAAACGGATATAAGGGCTGGACGAAGGATAGACGCAGTCAGTTGAACCATACTTGAGCGCAGGGAGCACGTCACCCGAGCTTAGAAAGGGGGCGCGCGGGCTTTAACAGTTTAAGTGCAGCAACATAATAATCATGCATTAAGGCATGAATTAATAACGATTAATCTAGTCAGTTGAACCGCAGTCTAGTGCGAAGTGCACGTTACCGAATTCAGAGAAGGGATGCGCGGACTTTAACATGAAGAGCCATGCAGTAAGGCATTTGAAAATCCACAGCCTGCTTCCAGTCTCCGACCGGGTCAGGAATGGAATGAATGAAGCCCCCATCTAGCGGCGAGGATATGAAATGTGCCGGCTGCCGAAGCCTGTCGCACTCCTCTGGGGCAATGATTAAATTAATGACAAATGAAATGATAGGGGAGAGTGTTGCTGGAATGAAATTGTGACAGGGAAAACCGGAGTACCCGGAGAAAAACCTGTCTGCCTCCGTTTTGTCCAGCACAGATCTCACATGGAGTGACCGGGATTTGAACCACGGACCCAGCGGTGAGAGGCCGGCGTGCTGCCGCCTAAGCCACGGAGGCTCAGTAAGGCATTTATTAATCACAATTATTAAGGACAGTCGTGCCATACTTTTATAGTCGGCATTACGAGGGACTACTATCGAGCATGCAGGAAATGTACCGTGTGATAGATAAGGTAGGACAATTGAAGGTGGTAATCTGTACAAGTACAATGGTTGAGCGCAGTATGTAAACTATTGGTTAGACATATCATAGGATGTCGGATTGCGCAGATATAAACTTTGTTATGCGATTGGTAAATTTCGCAGGGATACCACTGTAATTAATGCTCAGGACGATATGCAAGCATATTTATGCGATATCAGGAAATTTCTCCAAGGATAGAAATTGATAGACAGATTGGGGACCGATAGGAATCCTTAGGCAGAGAATCGAGACTTTCAGACGAGATGCGGGAGAGAATTGGAGGAGAGACCTTCAACGTCTGCATTTCTGATATTCTGCCAGGAAAAGTCAACCATTAAGAAATGTACATAGTGATCGTGGGATTGTAGTGATAATCATTTAAATATATGTAAAATTAATAGTGTAATAAGTGATATAACGTGTTGTGTGAATAAGGAAGCAACAGCTTCAACATGGAAGAGCAAAGTGCCATGTGATTTGTAAGGCAAAAGTTATGTAAAATGTGTATGGGAAGTATAAGAATGCCTTGCTAATTTTGCAAATGATGGCGGGCATTACTGGAAGAAATAAGTGGTTGGAGCCACCAGATTAACCAATGTAAGTACCCAAAAACCATGATTTTGTAGCAATTATAGTCCACTGTATGTTGAGTGATTTCAAAATTTATAGAATATGCCAATAAGAGTCAATTTTAGGAGGTAGAACCTCAAGATATTATTGTTGTGTTGATTTTAGTCAAGTTGAGATGTCTTTGTACATCATTGAGTGGATAAATCATTACCACTAATGTAAAATGGCAATTCAGTTATATAGAAACTTAACGTAACGAACACGGATGTTCGGCTATTGAAAATGGTTACGTTGTGTCGGTTATGGTAATGTAGGTCAGTAATAATAATAATAATAATAAGAATAAATGAACACACACATCAGGGAAAAATGGTTGTAAGCAAAATATATATGCTAATTGGAATATTTGTCTATCCAAGCAGTAATATTGTACGTGTTGGGCTAAGCAAAGCAATTTAATATCAGAGTATATTATGATAATGGAAATAAATATGCAAGAATCTAGGAAATGGAAGAGTTTAATAGAGAATTGAATTTGCAGCTTGTGAATAAGCTTGTAAGAGTAATTGATATATTTATCTTACTAATTAAAGGACGGAATCATAGCACCATGGTCAGGGGAGCCAGGTAGTCTAATCGACGTGTGAAATCTCGTATAGCCTAGGGCATACGGAGATATTTATTATTGCCAGAGCGTAATTAGTGACTGACCCTAGCTCTGTGGATTGCTATGAAATGTTCCGGGTTCGAATCCAGTGGTGTATGGGAGGATAACAATGGAAACCTCAGCATGACACCTGATATTGACCGAGAACTAGCTATTGGATAAATTCAGCTCCTGGGGGCGAATTTTGGCGGCAGGATGTGCCTGACCGTGACATTTAATAAGATGCCGGCTAGCCAATTCGACCAGTGAATGGTGAATCTCGTTCCTTCATATAATGTATATGGGACCTGTTGAGGCCAGTTATTAATATCCTAAGGTTAGGAATAAATGATTAAACAAGTCCATAACCTATCTTGCATACAGTTTAGTTTAAATCATATGGGATGTGTAGGTCAATGAGACTGCACTATTGTATTTCAAGTCACAGGTTACTGCTTGAAGGTAAAGAGAGCGGGGAGTTAGGAAGGGACAGAGCACGTGTTTTGTGACCGCCCGACTCATTCCCATTGTATACAAGAAGAACCGAGGGGGAGATGTTAAACGACCCTTGGAGCTTGACATTCAGAATGGAAAGGCGTTGACACCCTGTGTGTAATAAAAGAACCTTTGTTGTATTGTGTAATGAATTTGTGTGGTTTGAAACACATTGTTAATAAAGGATCGTTCTGATAACTTAATACTTGGCAAACTTATGAGTTGTTGAAAGTTGCATTTTTATACTGACATTGTCACTTCGTTCTGAAGGCGGACACTAGATGCCATAGGCTATGCCCTCGCAAGGGTAGCATAATATACCATCCGACACAGCGGTAACGGAATCTTTGAAATTAAACTCACAACGGCATACAGTGGAACTGTAGAAAGTGGAACTGCAGAAAGGGGTATGATTACAAGTAATTGTGGAGTTGCAAGTAAATTTGATGTGCAACCCATAAATTGGTTAATGCATGGTAAAGCATTTCGGTGGGAAGAGAGATACAAAACACAAGTGTACGCATAATGTAAATTAAGATGTGTTGAGAGTAAACAATTAAGATTGTGAAATTAAAGAGGTCACAATAGGTGACATAAGATTATAAGTACAGTTTATGTGTAGTTTACCTGTGCATCAGCGCACTTGTGAATGAATTTGATGTTAATCTCATGGTAAATGAATGAATAATCATTTGGATTTGCAAGGATAAAGTGCGAATGTTGGTGGATTGAAGGAATAATTTTGCATTGTTTGTGTTATATTGTTGGGATTGTGTTTTTGTTTGTTTGAAGCCATGATTTAGAGCTTAATTAAAGTCTTTAGAATAGAGTTGTGCTTTATTATTGTAGAGTTGATACCTTTTAGTCTCAGATCAGAAATATGCAACTGCTCAGTGGGTGAACGGTACACGCCTGAGGACTGATGCTGGCTGGAGGTAGAAGCATGTTTTCCATGGAAATTACTCACATGGGTACAGTATATTGAATAGAATCGGGCTGAGGGGGTCACTTTGGAGGACCCCGTTAGTTTGGACTATAGGCCTGTAAACAATGTAACTATGTGCCAGTGGGGGGGAAAAGAGGAAGAGTGACACACACACTGTGATCTCATAAGCTTATAATTCATACGACGAAAATAGGCTAATGAAAACACCACTTTCAGTAAAACTGTTTATTTATATAATAGATAAATTACAAAGGTGAACAATTCATACAAAGATTCAAATATTTGTGGATTTCTGATTTTGTTGAGCATTTCAACCCAAAACAAAATCCCAATCCCAAGTCAATGTGCAAAGAGGCACTCTAAATAAAATAATTTTTTTTTCTACCAACAGCCATGGACATTCTTTGAGTTTCAAAAATACCAGTGACCCTGGTATTCATCTATGATAAAGAACAGATTTTTTTTGTACTACTGGCTAACAACAATGACATAGAATTCTAACACTGAATCTAAGAGCAGAAACAGAAATTTATGGATATCAATTACTTCTCTGTAGTATACTTAAAAAATGGCCACTTCTACTGTACGACCATCAATACGACATCGATCCATCATATCTGGATGAAATATTAAGGAAAAAGAAATCAATCATAATGTACAATGAAATTATCAAATTCGACGAGAAAAAAATAAATTAGGGAATAATGCCCAATAATATAGTACTATATGAAATTGGACTGGATTTGGCAGAAGTAATGGAGCAGGAGAGTGGAATAGACAGGAGTGGAAGAGGCTAGTTTACAACACCCGGGTGACTGGGGTTGGACACTGATGATGATGATGATGATGAATATTCCATGTTCAAGTAGACAATAGGAAATCACACATTTGTGTAAGGTTATTGCAGAGACTACGTTGCTTATGAGTTTTTTGTTGTTGTTTGAGTCTTCAGTCTTTTGACTGGTTTGATGCAGCACTCCACGCCTCCCTGTCTTGAGCTAATCGTTTCATCTCTACATAGCTACCACACCTTACATCCAAGGCAATCTGTTTAATATATTCTAAACTTGGTCTACCCTTACAGTTCTTGTCCTCAACCCTTCCTTCCATAACTAAGCTTGCTATTCCTGTCTTAGTATGTGTCCTACTAACCTATCTCTTCTCTTCATTAGCAGTCACCAGAAACATCTCTCCTCTCCCACTCGTCTTAATACCTCTTCGTTTGTAACCCTATCTACCCATCTGATCTTCATCATTCTCCTGTAACACCACATTTCAAATGCTTCAATTCTCCTCTTTTCTGCTGCACCAATAGTCCAAGTTTCACTTCCATAGAGCACCACACTCCAGACAAAGGCTTTCCTTGCCTGAGCCAACCTACTTTTTA
This sequence comes from Meconema thalassinum, assembly GCA_946902985.2. Taxonomy (NCBI): domain Eukaryota; kingdom Metazoa; phylum Arthropoda; class Insecta; order Orthoptera; family Tettigoniidae; genus Meconema; species Meconema thalassinum. Next base: position 1,940,148,542 of record OX336388.2, on the reverse strand, counting down.
TGTCCTCTTTGCTTCATCCATCACTGGTTATTTTGCTTCCTAAGTAACAGAAGTCTCCTACTTCCTTCAGCTTTTCACCTGCCAATTTGATGTCCATAGAGGTTTCTGATTTATTCGGCTGCATTCCAGTATTTTTGTTTTACAATTATTAATTTTCATCATGTATTCTTTCCGTAAGACGGAGTCCATACCATTCAAAAACTCATTCAAATCCTCAGGCGTGTCGGCCAAGATGACGATGTCATCAGCAAATCTCAGAGTTGAAATTATTTCTCCTTGAATCTTCACTCGCACTTTAAATTTTTCTCCAATTTCCTTCATTGCTTGTTCAATGTAAAGATTGAAAAGTATGGGTGATAAGTTGCAGCCTTGCCTTACACCTTTCTGAAAACCAGCTTCTCTCTCATGTCCTTCAGCTCGAATGACTGCTGTCTGGTTTCTGTATAGATTGTATATCACTCTCCTATCTCTGTACTTTATTCCAATAGATTTCAAAATGTCAAACAATTTAGTCCAATCAACGTTATCAAAAGCCTTTTCTAAGTCTACAAATGCCATGAACGTTCTCTTATCTTTCCTTATTCTACCTTCCAAAATCAGCCTAAGACTTAGTACAGCTTCCCTTGTTCCTACATTTCTCCTGAAACCAAACTGGTCTTCACCCAACTCCGTTTCTATCTGGCTTTAAATTTATTTAAAAATCACACAATTTGTGCATTGTAATTGGTATCACATGGAGTTCGTACAGTAAGCGATGATTGGACCTGGACGCTTGTTGCACTTCACAACATGATAACGATCACAGGATTGATCACACTTTTTACATACACAGTTCCCATCAGGATCGTGAAAGGATTTTCTCATGCAGATTCTGTGATGGTATACATGCACAGCGAGTGATGTTATGAAATGACGAAGATCTTGATTCGCCTCGGTCCATGCCCTGTTCATCATGGCTTCTGTAGAGTAAAACTCGAGCCAGATTTCCTTTCTTTTTGTTTCGCTTCCTTGCCGTAGCTTCTTCCAGTTAACCGTAAAGGACAAGGAAAAGGTGAGTTTTAGTGTCTCAACCAGGAAGGGTTCACCAGCCAGTTTGTATACAAGTCTTGAGCGTGTATATCGAGATAAACCTATGGCGGTCTTTGAAAGGCGTGCTTTGACTTTTTCTAGGGTGTGGAGGTCATTCTTAGTTAATTTTTCCCAATGGATCTCTATTCCATATGTTAGGATAGGGATTATTTTAGCCTGAAATAGAGCCATGGCAGTCTTGAGTGATAATCCACTCAGTGAATGGATGTCATATATAGCTTTTGTAGCAGCAGCTGCTCTTGACCTTGTGTGAATTCTGAACGCGTGCGCCGTAGAGTTTTGTATCTCAGATTTTAATACCACTTTTTCAATCAAAAGGTAATGAAGATATTAGAATAAACAAAACAAAAATAAAAAAAAAATAAAAAAAAAAATATATATATATATATATACAGTGCACTCTCGTTAATTCGCGGTAATTAATGCACGAACTTCCGCGAATTACCGAAAACCGCGAATTATCCGCAATTATTTTTGTTAAGCCTAGTAAAAACAAAACTATTGTTTAAAATATTGAAATAGGCTTGAACACGCAAAATAATAATTATAACACTTGATTGTACTAGGTAGTGTCTTATAAGACATGCTAGGCTAGAGGTAGGCCTATGTGGATTATGCCTACATTAATATTTAAAACAACAAAAAACAGTCATCACGTTTTGTTTCTTAGATAGTTTATTCTAATTTTGGATTACACATTCCCGAAGAAAACATTATATGAGAACGAAAATTCATCTCGTTTTTCTATGTAAGAGATATGTGTGAATAGAGACACACTAGCTTGACTGTGGGAAACTTTCGGGATTTCCGTTGCATCACTTCCGCACTCGATATCACCTGTATTCCTCACCAGCAGTCAAATTCCGTGCTATTTCTTCTTTGCTTTCATGTCTTAAATCATAATCGTCTTCGACGTCTAACTTGCCCGTTCGAAATATCGTCGTCACAGAAGTCGGCAAGCTCTTGCTTTTGTACGAGCGTGGTAGCGGTATTTTTCTCCCATGACTTGTTGACTGCATGAAGAGCATTCAACAAGCATACTGAATACTGTTCTTCTTCTTCCATGCAAGCACGCTCTCGGTGTCGCGCACTTTTGTGCCATTACCCAATAATCGATGTTTACAATACGCTGTCCGCGCATCCACCCTTCACAACTCACAGATCAGCGACCTTGGAGTGTGGCTGTTGGGAAAGGGAGGGTAGGTTCCGAGTGAAAGTGCATTCCTGTTGTATTGTTTGGGCTTCCAAGATAATGGAAATCTGTGCTATACCACTCGCGGCAACATGCTCGTATGTTTCGAAGATTGCGCAATTAGGCCTACTGTTACAATGCAGAGAAACGCAGTTCAGTCTTCTCGAATCTCAATGATTTCGTCTTTACGCATTGCGTTGCATCAAAAAACCGACGGAGAGATTGCTTTACTTAGCGTGATGATTAGTTGCTGTGAGAATTTCTATTTTAAAAAATACTCTTGGAGACCCGCGAATTATCCGCAAAACGAATTATCCGCACGCGAATTATCAGGAGTGCACTGTATATAAACAACAACACACCTTTACTTCTTACATACAAAGAAAAGACCAGGACAAAGACACAATTATTACTGCTGTAAAAGAGACATCATGATGCAAAATTTGTACAACAGCGTATGATGAAACATGTGAATATACTGACTGGGGGGTTAAACACCTCGAGTCAGCGAGTAAGAGTGCTTTATCTCTGGATGAGCCTTCGATTATTGAAGTTACTGAAAGTCTTGAAAAAGACTGGTCAAAACGAAACATTCCCGTTGGTTGAAGGTTCAACCACTGGCCTATGGCTTCCGTTGTCCAGGGTACGCCCGATTGTAGTATTCATAATTTGTGCTTTTCTAGCAAATATTAACAATCTTCGGGGAGAGTTTTATTAAGAGAACAGTACCCCTCCTTGCCAAACCAGACGCCCGGCGTGTCTCACTCTGGTAACAAATAAAAACTTTCTTCGACTTTTCCCAATTATTTGGGGTGCCGGAGCCAACCAGGCCAGGGATTTAAGACCGTATGCCCTTACTAACGCCACCTGATTTTTCAGGGGAAAATTTCACCTTGCTCTCACCGGGATTCGAACCTCGACCGTCCGGGTGAAAGACGAGCAGCTAAGGCACTGCGCCATCACGCTCCCCTCACTCTGGTAATAAATAATACCCCTAAAGAAGAACTGAGCAGTGGTAGTCATTTGCCGTATACCACCTGGAGGTCCTTAAACTGGATGAGAACAGGAGTGCCATAGTAACCTTGCTTAGTGGGGTTGTGCAGAAGATCCAAGATGTGACTGCGGAGAAATCGAGACTCCACAACACCTGCTCACGTGCCAAAAACTGAATGACACCTGCAGCCAGGAAGACCTTATGTTGGCCACAGGTCGAGGGATAAGAGCCGCAGAGTTCTGGAAAGGAAGAATTTAGTGTGTCTCCCGGACACGGAAATACACGGGTTGGTTTTTTAGTTTTGGCACCAATGCTTCAATGCCAAGTTGCAACAATGTTGGCCGCTGCCACTTTTACCGACGGTTGCTGCCATGCAACCCCTCCCTCAGAGCACAGGACCTCGCCCGTCCTCACCACCGCTCGTGCGCAGTCGCGCCTGTTAGACGAGTAGTGTGAGACCAGCGCTTGCGAAAGACAGTCAGAATGATTTCCAAGCAGGAGCAGAGAACGTGGATAAAAATTCAGTGTGCTAGGGGTCGCAGTGCTAAACAGTGTCACCGAGGATTGCAGGAAGCGTGCGGTGCAGCTGCGTTACCGTTCAGAATGGTAGCAAGATGGGTTACAGCCTTTCGAGATGGGCGCGAACGTGTGGAGCACATGCCTCGATCTGGTCACCCACCAGTAAGTGATGACAATGTACAGATGGTAGAGGTGGATCGGAACGTAACGATTCGTCAATTAGAGCAAGATACCGGACTGGCGCATTCGACTGTCCTCCACGTCCTGAAGTACTTACTGAAAATAAGGAAGATTGCGTCCAAATGAGTTCCGCATGACTTAGCCGACATGCACAAATGGCTGCGATATGACGCTTGTCGTATGCACTTGCAGCGTTATGAGCGCGAAGGAGAGGCCTTCTTACGGCGTATCATAACCATTGACGAGACGTGGGCCAGATCTTATGAACCACAGTTAAACGCCAATCGAACGAGTGGCGGCACCACGGAAACAAACAGTTCGACCAACCCCCACCAATGTGAAGGTAATGTTGATTCTTGCCTATGATTGGGATGGTGTGATCATTCACCATACTGTTCCCCGAGGGCAAACCATTAATGCGGCGTACTATTGTTCGTTTCTGCAAGACCATCTCCGAGGAGCTCTGAGAAGGAAACGGCGCCACCACATGGTTACACCGCCCATCGTTCTGCATGACAATGCTAGGGCACACACAGCAGGCGTTGTGTCTGCATTGTTGGATCGCTGGGGCTGGGAGGTCCTCTATCACCCCCCATATTCTCCCGACATCAGTCCCTGCGACTATGATCTCATCCCAAAGATGAAGATGACAATGCGCGGGGAGCGCTTCCGTACCATTGAAGGCGTTAAGCAGGCTGCCGAGCGCTCTCTTCGTACCATCAATAGATTGGGCAATGCCAACGGGATCCAACGACTTCCGCATTGCTGGGAACACGACGTACGCAAAGGTGGGGACTACATCGAGGGCCTGTGAAACTTGGAACCATCTAAGTGAGTTATTAATCCAGTTATAACTAAGGTGCCAAAACTAAAAAACCAACCCATGCATAAATTTAATATAACACTTCTATTTCTAGGAATTTCTTACTGTAAATTAAGCTGAAAAAATTAGGCTTCTGTCTCTTCAGAGACAGATTAGTATGCCATGGCATCACACTCGCAAGATTTTCACCACCCAGATCCATTTGAAATTACAGTAGGTTATATAGTTGGAAATGCTCAAAGGTGGATGGTGAGCTCACTATGCAGCCACTCATTTTGGCTGTGTAGCCACCATTGTGACACAATGTGTGCAGGCAAGGATACATACAGTTTGTAGGCCTAAACGCTGAATGGGTACTGGTCCTGACTGACGCACTACAGAGATCGTTATATTCGCCGACATGCAGTAGCAGCACCATACAGGATACCTCATCCAGAGATATACTCCTATTTGTTGTTCTCAATAAGAACATTCGCCACTGAATTACAAAATACACATGCTAGTACAGTCATCACAATAACACAGGTTATCAGACACACAATTATGTGAGGCTGAATACCATGATGTCCAAGCCCTTCAAATAAAAGCTTTCAACATCAGGAGTTGTTGATTCATTTAGGAGTTTTGTGACCGTCAACTTGGAACTCTCAAAAGGAATAACTTTCCCATTGTACCTTGTGTACAGTTCTCGCCACGGTTTTCGGCCGGTGAGCCCAGATTGCGTATTCGTACAGAGGAGAGGTGGTGAACCTCAGGCATGATTAATTTGATACAAGAGTTGCTTTGCGAGCAACTGAAAACTGACGTATCTGCGAAACCGGGACTGACTGGCCAAAGACTGTGGCGTGAACTGTACTTGAGTGTGGAATCAGGGTTGATACGCTTTCAGGATTTAAAATTTCCCTGACTTTTCCCGCTTTTCCAGACCAAAATTTAAGAAATTACCTGACCGCAGAGTCGTTTATTTCCCTGACTTTTCCCGATTTTCCAGAGCAAAGTATAGAAAATTCATTAACCACAAGGACGACATTTACCTCGCTGTTCCTTAGGTTTTTCCAAACCTAGCAAAAGTGCGTTTACCTTTAGGAAACGTTCTTCTGTATGATCGATTAAGATTAAGTTAGAAAATATGATTTTAGACTAATTATTTGTGCAAGGCTAATCTAAGATGAGAGGAGAAATGTTGTAGTAGATGAAAATAATAGTGATAAAAAAATATCTGAGCAATGTTTCATTATATAAACCAGACTTATATGTAGCTCTCAGTATAAATTAACGCGTTTCTTTAGAAGTATAAAAACAAATAACAAAAAATAAATTAAAAAAACAGTTCTTTACTGTAACAAATAACGTTTATTACGATAAGAACAGGAACACATTTTTACATTAAATGTTAATTTGCTAACATCAATTTAAAAAAAAATAACTGAAGAAAGGAATCAATTACCAATTCCTACTTTCTAGTCAATCACAATAAAAGTATCTAGAAACTGTCAACTGATACATTTTATTCTAACATTAGATATTTAATACCAAATGAGTTGTTACAGTTAATATGCCTTCATATGTACAAGAAGTTATGATTACCAAGAAGTTGCTCTGATCTAGACCGTTTGGGGAGATTCCCTTTGTCCCCGCGGAAGATCACGAAATATATGCGACGTTACATGATTGTCACCGAATCATGTCTTCGCAGTCAAGTATGGAGAAATATTGAGACGTTAGACGATCGGCGCTGGTCTCAGCCGTTTAACGCGATTTGTAGTTTTCACGATCGAACACTGAGAAAAATCGTGATTTACATAATCGGTGTCACTTTTAGTCATTCGATGAGATTTCTATTGTCCTTGAGGTCGGGCACGGAAAAATATAGTATTATTACGCAATCGGCGCCGCTTTCTGTCCGTTTGACAAGAATCCAGTTGTACTCATCATCGAAAGTGGTGAAATATCACGATGTATCGCTATCACTGCCGCTCTCGGTCGTTTTACGAGATTCACGTTGTCCTCGCGGTTGGACACTGAGAACGCGATAGTATGCAATCGGCCGTTCAACGATTGTCTGCCTATCTGTCCTGGCAGAATGGCGGAGGCAAGCTCGAGGTTGGGCATGGTTAAAATTCACGAGCAGTTATGGACATGGCCTGCGCTGTGATTCCCGCTGCCCCTATGCTGTGGTTGGAAGTACACGGTGGATCACGAGAAGAAATGGGTATCGCGATGCTACGTAGTCTGTTATTTCTAAGTGGGTTGATGCGGTTCTCGCTCCCCTTACACTTTTAAGTATACGGTAATGGGAAAAGTGGCTAGTAGGGTTCGGTATGTTTCGTGATGGGTGCCCAACCACCTTTGACAGGATTCCCGCAGTCCTCGTAGACACAAGTTCGCGACCGGGCACGGGTTTTATGACTTACGCAACTGGCGTCGATCTCGGTCCGTTTGACGAGATTCCCGCAGGCAATTCGTGCGGTCAGCTGGCCATTTTGAGGATGTGATTTAGGAGGATGAACGTTCGAAGTAGGTATCGGATATTATTCAGAGAGGATAGCACGAATAATACGACAAGAGGCACATTTTCTTTCGAATTCAAATTATACAAGTTTTCGAGATAACCGGTTAGATTATATATCCAATGGAACCAAAGTTCGAAGGAAAAATAGACATATAACTGAATTCCGAATTAACCGAACTGGATGTCGCAAATTTACGAGCCGGATAGATTTTTAAAATATAACGTTGTCTATGTATTTCGGAGCATTTTTGCGATTTTCTTTCGAAACTGTATCATTTCGCAAGATCGCGACAATAAATTATATCACATTATTTCTGGACTTCAATTTGAGATATCCAAATTTATAGGTCAATATCGGAAATGAAAGGTTTCTGTTGAGTTTCGGATGTTATCACGAATAAACGTCTCGGCTAAAAGTCAGGTTTTCAAATAATACAGAAAAACATTTCACACAAAATTAAACTCTCTTCTTGATGCCGAAAATATACATTGAACCGAAGTAGACAGTACCACTGAAGGTATCCTCAGTATGCATTTCCTTGAGGTCTTGCATGGGGAAGCCTACGCAATCAGCGCCGCTTGCGTGAAACTCGCTTCATCACAATCTGTGAGCCTAGCGGCGCGGGTTTAAATGATTTAAACCGACCTCAGCGAATTTTCGTTACCTCCAACTATCCGGACATAAAAATTAGCTACCTTTCGTTACCCGTTTGTAAAATTAGCTACTTTTTCGTTACTTTTCATTACCGGTCATCATCATCGGCTTTAACTCGAATCCGAGTATAAATCTTCTTCCTTCAGTCCAGTTTGTGAATGTGTTTACGGTGACTAAAGAGTCCAATCCTGGCATGGAACAAGCGTCCCACACAAGTCACATAGTATTGCTGGAGGAGGACGTGGTTGGGCTGCACGAAGTTTCCTAGCTTGACGCTTGGCCTCTTCATGTGTGCGTCGATCCCTTTCAAATGTCTTTACAGTATCCGAGATGGTACGGCGCCAAGTTGAGCGGTCTTCAGCCAGCATGTCCCAGATTTGTGAATCAAGACCTGTCAATTTCAGGGTCTGTTTAAATTGGTCCTTGTAGCGCCTCTTAGGACCACCATGAGGTCTGGTAACTCACCATATAGCATTTGACGAGGTAATCTCACATCATCCATCCGATGGACATGACCAATCCATCTAAATTGATGACCTATTATGGATGATTCTATGCTGTTGATTTGAGCCTTTTCCAGAACAGCAATATTGGTAATGTGGTCTGCCCATTTAATCCTCAGGATTGATCGAAGGTTTTGTAGGTGGAAACGCTCAAGCTTCCTAAGATCTCGTCGGTAAAGGGTCCACGTTTCACAGCCATACAACAATGTAGAAATGACTACTGCTTTGTACACCATAAGCTTTGTACTCATGGACAGATCTTGATTCATGAAGACCCCGTGCGCTTATCGTCCATATGCTGCATGGGCTGCGCCAATTCTCTTATCCACATCCTGCTCACAGAAATGGTAGTGCCCAGGTACGAGAAGTGGTCTACCTGTTCTAATGGCAAATTTGAGATGGAGATATTGAATTGAGGAAGAGGTGTGCCTGGTGAAGGTTGTGCCAAGACTTTAGTCTTATTGACATTTATGGTAAGACCAAAGTGATCACATGCACTTTTGTAACAATTAACTGACTCTTGCAGCTCTTCTGGTGTGAGAGTTGGTGACGCAGCATCATCTGCATACAACATGTTAGTAACCTTAGTAACCTAAGTTTTCCTCAAGGAGCAGAGACGAGTTAGGTTGAAAAGCCCTCCATCAAAACGATACTTGACCTCCACACCTGGGATGTTCGTGGGTGAATCATAAAGCATTGCAGCCAAGTACAGCGCAAAAAGCGTTGGAGCCAGTACACGTCCTTGTTTCAGTCCATGGGTAATGGGAAATTCATGGGACATCTTATTCTGATGGCAAACCTGACCTGTCATGCCATCATGGAGAGCCTTGATTAGATCTACAAAACGCTGAGGGCAACCAAACCGCTTCAGCACTGCCCACATGGCTGGTCTTGGAACCGAATCAAATGCCTTTTCCAAGTCATAAAAGACTTTTGCTAAAATAATGAACAATAATCCGTTCACTGTATTGCTCATCATATCACTATATTATGAGCAATACAGTGAACGGATTATTGTAGCAAAAATCAATACTAAACCTACGTGCACCACATTGGTACAAGTCTATATGCCTACCAGTCAAGCTGATGATGAGGATGTTGAAAAGGTCTACGAAGAAATAGATGACATTCTGAGGCATATCAAAGGTGATGAAAATGTTATAGTAATGGGAGATTGGAATGCTGTGGTAGGAAAAGGGAGAGAAGGGAAGATAGTAGGAGATTTCGGATTAGGTGAAAGGAACGATCGAGGAAGCAGGTTGATGGAATTCTGCACCGAACATGAGTTGGTCATAGCTAACACCTTATTCAAAACCACAATAGAAGAATATACACATGGATGAGACCAGGAGATACAGGGCGTTACCAAATCGATTTCATTATGGTCAAGCAGAGGTTTCGAAACCAGATTTTGGATTGTAAAACATATCCTGGTGCTGACATAAACTCTTGACCACAATCTGGTTGTAATGAAATGCAGATTAAAGTTGAAGAAGCTGAAGAAAAGTCAAAAGCCAAAAAGGTGGGCAATAGACAGACTGAAAGTAAAGGATGTAAACGAAAGATTCAAGAAGAGTATGAAGGAAGGACTAATCAAAACCCCTAAACAAACTTCAATTGCAGACGAATGGGAACTTCTGAAGAATGAAATAACAAAATCCGCAGAAGAAAACATTGGTAGGAAAGAAAGAATAGGTAGAAAACCGTGGATCACTCAGGATATACTAGAATTGATGGATGAAAGGCGGAAACACAAGAATCTAAGAGATGAAAAGGGGAAAGCAGAATACAGACGTCTGAGAAATGAGGTTAACAAGAAGTGCAAGGAAGCAAAAGAAGAATGGTTGAAAGAGAAATGTGCAGGTATAGAAAATTGTCTGAAATTAGGAAAATTAGACACAGCTTATCGAAGGATTAAGAATACTTTTGGGGAAAAGAAGACTAAGTGCTGTAATACTAAGGACACAAATGGAAAGCCTCTAACAGATAGGGAAGAAAAGGTTGAGAGATGGAAAGATTACATCGAGAGTTTGTATAAGGGAAAGGAGATTGAGAATCATGTAATGGAAAGGGAGGAGGAAATTGATGAGGATGCAAAAGGAGATTTAATATTGAGATCAGAATTTGACAGAGCATTAGAGGACATAGGCAGGAACAAAGCACCAGGCATAGATGATATACCAATTGAGTTGCTACACTGCATAGGAGATGAAGGTCTGATCAGGTTATTTCACTTGGTGTGTAGGATTTATGAGACAGGTGAGGTACCCCCTGATTTCAAGAAGAATGTTATCATCCCTATACCAAAGAAAGTGGGAGCTGACAGATGTGAAGATTACCATACAATCAGCTTGATTACTCATGCTTCAAAGATCCTGTCTAGAATAATTTACAAGAGGATTGAAAGCCAGATAGAAACGGAGTTGGGTGAAGACCAGTTTGGTTTCAGGAGAAATGTAGGAACAAGGGATGCTGTACTAAGTCTTAGGCTGATTTTGGAAGGTAGAATAAGGAAAGATAAGAGAACGTTCATGGCATTTGAGACTTAGAAAAGGCTTTTGATAAAGTTGATTGGACTAAATTGTTTGACATTTTGAAATCTATTGGAATAAAGTACAGGGACAGGAGGGTGATATACAATCTATACAGAAACCAGACAGCAGTCATTCGAGCTGAAGGACATGAGAGAGAAGCTGGTATTCAGAAAGGTGTAAGGCAAGGCTGCAACTTATCACCCATACTTTTCAGTCTTTACATTGAACAAGCAATGAAGGAAATTGGAGAAAAATTTAAAGTGGGAGTGAAGATTCAAGGAGAAATAATTTCAACTCTGAGATTTGCTGATGACATCGTCATCTTGGCCGACAAGCCTGAGGATTTGAATGAATTTTTGAATGGTATGGATTCCGTCTTACGGAAGGAATTCATGATGAAAATTAATAAATGTAAAACAAAAATACTGGAATGCAGCCGAAATAAATCAGAAACCTCTATGGAGATCAAATTGGCAGGTGAAAAGCTGAAGGATGTAGGAGACTTCTGTTACTTAGGAAGCAGAATAACCAGTGATGGACGAAGCAAAGAGGATATAAAAAGTAGGTTGGCTCAGGCAAGGAAAGCCTTTCTACAAAAAAGGAATCTGTTGACATCGAATATAGATTTAGGTATTAGGAAGTCATTTATGAAAGCCTTTGTCTGGAGCGTGGCGCTCTATGGAAGTGAAACTTGGACTATTGGTGCAGCAGAAAAGAGGAGAATTGAAGCATTTGAAATGTGGTGTTACAGGAGAATTATGAAGATCAGATGGGTAGATAGGGTTACAAACGAAGAGGTATTAAGGCGAGTGGGAGAGGAGAGATGTTTCTGGCGACTGCTAATGAAGAGAAGAGATAGGTTGGAAGGACACATACTAAGACACCCAGGAATAGCAAGCTTAGTTATGGAAGGAAGGGTCAAGGACAAGAACTGTAGGGCTAGACCAAGGTTAGAATATGTTAAACAGATTGCCTCGGATGTAGGGTGTGGTAGCTATGTAGAGATGAAACGATTAGCTCAGGACAGGGAGGTATGGAAAGCTGCATCAAACCAGTCAAAAGACTGAAGACTCAAACAACAAAAGACTAAGAAGAGTGGATTCTGTTGTTCTCTACATTTTTCTTGTTGCTGTCTCACACAGAAAATCAAGTCAATTGTGCTTCTGGAAGTTCTAAATCCACATTGTGACTCTGGAAGGATCCTCTCAGAGATAACCTTGAGGCGGTTAAGTAGAATTCTTGCAAGAATCTTCCCCACAATTGATAGCAGTGATATACCACGGTAGTTGCCACAAACACTGCGATCACCCTTTTGAAAGATATTGACGATAGTGGCATTCTTTAGGTCTCCAGGTACCTTTCTTGATTCCCATATTCTGAGGATAAGGATGAAAATTCTTGTTTTGAGGGAATGACCTCCGGCTTGAATTAGTTCCAGAGGGATGTTATCTGGGCCAGGTGCTTTTCTGGGTTTCAATTGGGTGAGAGCTGCACTGAATTCATGATAAGTAGGAGGTACTGCCAACCACAGTTGTTCAGGATGTTGCTGCACATCACAGAGGAAGTCTTCAGCAGCTTCTGATGGACGATTTAGGAGATTGGAGAAGTGCTCCTTCCAGCGTTCCAAGATTTCTTGACTATCAGTAAAGGTAGTAGAATTATCAGCGCTTTTCAGTGTACCTGATGATGAGCAAGATGGTCCATATATTTCCTTGAGTACGGCATAGAAGTTCCTCAAGTCTCGAGCAAGTCCTGAGCCTTCTGTTGCCACCAAGTATTTTTAATCTGCCTTATCTGCGTCTGGCATTTACCCTTGAGTTCCAGTAGTTTATCTCTCTTTGTGTTGGAAGTTGGGTCTTGAAGATGGGCAAGATGGCATTGATGAGAGACAGAATTTCCTCATTGTTGTCATCAAACCAGTCTTGTCTTTTCCGCACTATAAAACCAATGGTTTCCTCACCTGACTGTGTGATAATCTTCTGTAATGTGGCCCATTCTTGCTGAATATCATTTGTTACTGGCTTTTCTGATAACTGAGTGACTACCCTGTTTCCAAAATGTTTGTACATGGATTCATCCTGAAGTTTGGATGTATTAAACTTCTTTCTTGGCAAATTCTTGATGTTCCTAGGTGGTTTAGGTCTGATGGATATCCTGAGCTTACATATAAGAAGTTTATGATCTGTCCAACAATCGTCTATATTCCTTGCAGTTCTGGTAATAAGAGTGTCCTTCTTATCACATTGCCGGGTAATGATATAATCAAGAATGTGCCAATGTTTGGAACGAGGATGCATCCACGTGGTTTTGAAGAGGTCAAGTAGCCGGAACTGCGTGTTGGTAATGAAAAGTTCGTGTTCTGCACAAAGACCAAGAAGCAACAGTCCATTGGGATTACATTTTCCAAGTCCCTGTTTGCCTATCACATTATTCCATAGCCTGTGATCTTTCCCAACTCTGGCATTGAAGTCACTCGTTACCGGTAGATATCCTTGTATAACAACCAAAAATTACTGTCAAACCTTAATAATTCTTTTTTTCTTCTTTTTTCTTTCTTTTCTTCTTCTTTCTCTCTCTTTTTTTTTTACAAATTCCCTGACTTTTTCCAGTTTTCCCTGACCGCAACAAAAATCCCTGACTTTTCCCGGTATCGTATCAACCCTGGGAATCTATTTGATAACCTTTGTCACTGCGAAGGGTGGCTTCGGTGGCGTAGTCTGTAGCATGCTGAGCTTCTATGCCCAAGATAGCGGGTTCATACCCGGCCGAAGATTTTGAATTTTTTAAGAGCGTTAAAAATCCCTCAGTATGCCTTCCTTCGGAGGGGAAGTAAAGCCGGCGGTCCTACGTCATAGATTTATGGCATGTTAAAGAACCTTCCACTAATTACACCTGTGTGAAGCTAAATTGGATAGGTTGCCAAGAGCCGACTGTGGTGGTGTCTAGTAGCTAAGTTCTGAACTTGGCCTAGTAGTCGATGACGGTGGCGCTTGGTGGAAAAAGTAGGAACTATTTGAAAAATTCTAAGTTGCAGGCTGTACTTAAATTAAAAAACAGATAACACACACTAATACAGTCATCACAATTAACACCGGTTATCAGACAGATTCTACACACACCCAAAGTACACAGGGCTACATGACCGCGATGTCGCAGCCCCTAAACTTAAGAACCAACCATCACTGCGAAGGGTGTATATTTGTAAAGGGGTCAGGACTTGATAGAAGGTGGCTGTGGCCTTGATTTAGGTACCAAACCAGCATTTCCCAGGAGAAGCGGGAAACTTCAGAAAACCACTTCTAGGATGGCTAAGGTGGAATTCGAACCCAACTCTTCCTTCTAGGAATGGAAATCAGTGTGTATCTATTTTTTTTTTTAAAGTTCAATACTAATACGAAAGGAAGGAGTGTATAGTAGTCAGGAGTGTTTTCCTGACAAAGTATTCCTGTAATCTCCCAAGTTTCCCAGTTTACTAAGAATATCTTACAAGATAACAATTCAAGGAAAGCAAAATAACAGTTTTACGCTACATACTCAAAATCTCAAAGTGATGTATTTTCTAAAGGATACGGACAGCACGTTCTGCATCCCATTCACTTCTGAAGCGGATCAGCCCCATGTCCTTGCCATGCATTTCAGCAAATGTGACATCACCAACATCTCGAAACTTATCTCGTAATGCTTGCCAAGTGATTGAAGGTGGTAACTGAAAAAGTATAACAGTGGGTAGCTCATTAGAATAAAATAAATATATAACAATAATGAAATAAATCTTGGAGAAATTATCACACAACTTAAACGAAAAAGTAACTTGGATAAATAGAACAAATAAAATGATAAAGGCAATATCTCTAACCTGGGCAACATATAATAAATAATGCCTATCAATAGCTACTAAGATCCAACATTATAAAACTGTAACTCTCCCTGAAGCCACTTATGCTTGTGAAACACTGTTCCAAATTAAAAATGATCAAAGAACTGATCAGCTCCTCAAAACGGAAAGAAGAATCATTAGAACGTGCATAAATAAAAAGTATCAGGTTGAGGTAGTCTGGAGAATTCTCCCAAATGAAACAGTCTATCGTGAGCCAATCACCAGCACAATGAAGAAGAAAAGAATTTCATATTTTTTTCACATCTTACGGCTTCCAGAAAACAGAATTGTACCCCAACTAGTGATGAGAAATCTCGGAAAGAAAACTGGAGGAAAACGTATCCAAGAAATCCAACAAGATTTCAAAGTAGTTGGACTCAACATAACAAATGCCGAGGAGAAAAATAAAATTAACACCATTCTTGAACCTCACAAATTTTCTGTAGAAATGACAAATAGAAAGCATATGGAGATTTCAGATGAGTTGAGAAAATCCCGATCTGAAAAAATGAAAAAGTACTGGAAAGAGTGCAAGAACCAAGCAGTACTACCTTCAGAGAAGAAGTGATTGTGGAACGACTCAAGTGGTCCAATATGACTAATCAAGATTAATAATAATAATAATGAAATAAATAAGAAAATGCTATACTAGGAGATACCGTTTACACACGAGATGGAGAACCTTATTACTATCCCTCAAAACCCAACTATACAAGTTTCATACGTAAAGTATTTAGCAACAGTCGCACTCTTTAAACACCTCAACTATGTGGAGGGATAAAGACTATTATTCCATTCTAGAAACTCTCAAAAGGAATAACTTCCCCAGTTTCTGAGAATAATTAGAATGTTCTTGTATGATCCTTATATCTGAAAGTATCCAAAGTATTTTTCAAAGCTTAATCATAATGCTTACAATATACTTATGAGGGAATGGTATAATGTTCGACATTAATATAATATCGTATGGCCTTGGTTGCCAGGTGCAAGCTTTGTTAATTGACACCCAGAGGGCAGCTTGCATGTCGAATTTAATGCTCCTTGGAGCACTATAAATGTCAAGGAGGTTAGATATCTAAGCTCCTTGACGCTATTACGCTTTCTAGTTGAGAAATGAGGAACTTTGTGTTGGCGGAAAATGCCGAGATTAATTTTTCCATTATGAACACGGCCTACTGAATTCAAATGGGTTCTTTAACATGCCAACAAAGTATGACATGAGTATCGTGATTTTTGTCGCCTTTCGAAAAATCACTTACCATGGCCAGGAGCGAACCTGCAAGCTTGGGGTTGGTAGTCCGACACTATAACCACACACCCACCGTGGCAAGCAATGTTCGACAATAAACTTTGATTATAAAAATTGAATTAAATCCATCTATTTAAGTATGAGAAGCCATTTTTCAGTGTTGCCTAGTTCTATCTGATGATGATCCCTTGACAATAAAAAAGTGTCATCCAATTCACAACCCCCCATTTTTGTACATAAAAGCATGTTTTTTATGATAAATATCGTATGAAATATTTTTTTCAGGTTAGGGTGTATAAATACTTGCTTTCCTGCCTAATGTAATAGGGATGTATAGAACTAGCACCGATAGAGCGCACTGCTGTTGTACTGGGTAAGCGCAAGGCGCTCTTCATTTGTCTCCTGTGTTCTCATGCCACTAATATGTACGAATTTAAGTTGTTTAAATTGTTATTTTCATGACTATGCCGACCTATTGCAGTGTTCTTCTTTGCAAAAATCAAGACAGCCCGCTTTCGTTTCACCAATTCCCACAAAATAAAGAAATGTGGAAGAAATGGTTACGTGCTATTAGAAGGAAAAATTTCGGTGAGAAAAAATCTGACCGAATATATTAAAGTGTGTTCCCATCATTTACAACCCGATGACTTGACGAAAACTGTGTTGAAGTGTGATTTACAAAGGGAAATAATCCTTATTTTGTACCTATAAACTGATTAGACATTTCGATAACAACCACTGAATTTATGCGTTTGTATTTGAAGGTGAGACAGCAAGATTAAAAACGGGCGCTGTTCCATCTCTTTTTCCGTGGACCACGAACACGACATAAATAAGGAAGAGGCCATACACAAGAAAATTGCAGGATTATCACGATAAGCCTACACTATCGGAATCTACAGAAATCATATCCATTGAAGTACGGGAAGAAATCGTCAATATAGGCCTACACGAAGAAGTGAATGTAACATTTCTGACTCCCATTTTCAAAGACATCTATACTCGGACAAATTATTCACGAATAAATGTCGCAACATTAACAGTCACAAACGTATTATGGTTGGTTCCTTGAAATCAGAATTAATCGTCAA
Source organism: Meconema thalassinum (assembly GCA_946902985.2). Classification (NCBI taxonomy): domain Eukaryota; kingdom Metazoa; phylum Arthropoda; class Insecta; order Orthoptera; family Tettigoniidae; genus Meconema; species Meconema thalassinum. The sequence continues at coordinate 1,940,131,324 of OX336388.2, read as the reverse complement.
CTTCCATCTGCCCGTCGGAGAATGTGGTACTGGTAGCGACTGACTTCTACATTTTTGAGACATAGTCAGATGAAAACAGTTCGTGGCCCTAAAGGAGGGATTCTCAAACTCTTAAAAAATTGAACCCCCAAGTCCTTCCCCAGGGGTACGGGAACGATTCTTATTGAGAAATTGACAAAATTACATAAGAACCAAACGTTGCGATGCATTTTCGGTATACCGGTACAATACCGGTATGGTATTAACTTTCTTTAATTATGTTTACCTTAAAACATGACAGTTTCAGGTAAGCTTTCAACCTAAAAAAAAAAAATGAATCGAAGTCTATACCAGTAAGCAAGGGGAGCAAGTGAATATTTAAATCTCTATTTATGATTTAAGTCTTATGGAGATATATTTATCAATATAGGCCTACAATACTCAATTAATTGTAATCTTTAGGAGAAAGCATGCTGACTCATGTTCATTATTTGAATAATAAAGCGTGTTAGAATGTTGTTATAACCGCTGTAATAATTCTTCCTTCCTCCCGCTAGTTTTTTAGCGCCTGTGGTCCGTAGCTCATTTTGCAGCTGTTAAACGCTTAAACGCTGAAAATCGTCCATAATATATTAGGAGATGTACCCATAGAATGGCCTTCCTGGACATTGAAAAGGCCTATGATAGTGTGTGTAGGGAGAAGGTTTGGAAAGCAATGGAAAACATGGGAGTGGAAAAAGAGACTGTAGGCAGAGTGAAGGAGATGTATTGTGGAAGTGTGAGTTGTGTGAAAGTTGGAGGGGAAAGAACAGACTGGTTCAGACAAATGAGTGGCCTGAAACAGGGTAGTGCGCTGTCACCCCTACTCTTTATTGTGGTTATGGACAAGGTAATGACACGGATAGCAGGAAAGATAGGAGAAGATAAGATGAAAGCAATGGTGTTTGCAGATGATCTCATGGTCTGGGGAAACAAGGAGGAGGAAATTCAGGAGCAACTGAAGGCTTGGGAAGAAACAGTGGGAGAGTACGGATGGAAGTTCAACATCAGTCAATGTGAGATCCTGTTAACGACCAGGAAAAAGGACAGACCAATGAGTGGGATAACACTTGGAGGTGGACAGCTGAAGAAGGTGGAAAGTCTCAAGTACTTGGGAAGTATAGTGGAGGAAAATGGGAGAAATGACAAAGAGATTACGGAACGTGGCAGACAGGCAGAAGCATTAGGAGCTTAGTGTGGAATAAAGATGTCCCACAAAAAAGCAAGGAAGTGTTATACAGAAGCTACTATATCCCGATACTGACCTATGCTTCAGAAACATGGACAATGAAGAAAAGAGACATAAGCAGAATACAGGCAGGTGAAATGAAGTTCCTGCGAAGTAGGATCAGAGTAACAAGAAGAGACAGGGTGAGGAATGAAAAGGTCAGGGAAATGGTGAGAGAGGAGCCCTTGCAAGGTAGGATTGAGACATCAAGACTGAGGTGGTATGGACACTTAAAGAGAATGGATGAGAAGAAGATTCCCCAGAGGATACATGAGATGCAGATGCAGAAGAAACGACCAAGGGGAAGACCAAGAGATAGATGGCTGAAAGGAGGGGAGGAATGTGTCAAGAAGAGAGGCGAGGACTGGACCAGAGTGACAGCGGAGAGGTGGTGGGAAGAAAGAACTAAGTGGCGAGGCTTATGTTCCAGTTTCCAGCCTGGGGCTGGAAACTGTACAAGATGATGATGACCCATAGAATTAATTAATATAATTTTGGAGTGAAATTAGAGAAGATATAATTTACTTTAGCTTAGAAAACTCGGTCACAATTTATACATTCCTCGAAGCTGACTGGGAGGAACATAAGACGATCGCCTTGCGCTTACCCAGTACTACACGAACGCTATCTGCCGCGAACTTTCTCCAGCTACATCCCTATTGGGCACAATTTGTGTTGACCGGCTGGAAAGCTATCCTAATCAAATCCGTCAAGTGAACGTTTATTTAAAACAAAATTTTAGGAAGTTTTGGACATGTTTCAAGATATCAAATGATCTCATCAACCATTCAAGACCTTAAAATAAATATCTCCTAAAAACTATATTACAGTACTCCATAATGACAACGCATGACATTGGTATATAATTTTCAACCTTGGAGAGGTTAGACCGTTTATACAAGTCTCTCAAATATTGTGATTTAACCCAAAGAGGGCAGTTGACACCAAAGTACAGTAGACGCCAAGAAAGGCAATGCAGATTTGGCTTTGATAAAATTTGGGTGTTGCCACAGTTTAGGTGTAACTACACTACTTGCAATAGTAGTGTCCTGGTTCAGATCCTGGTGGCAGCATTATGCCATCTGCTATCTCTGTCGTTGATCTTCTTTTAAAATACACTGACGGGCAAAAAAAAAAGTGGATTACTAGACGAAAATTATATTTATAATTTGTCTACAAATTCAACTTTGAGTGAAATATATTGTTTATTTACATAAAAATGGTCGTTTAGAAATAAACATCAGAAACACTAAATTTATGTTTTACATCTTTTTTTAAACAAAATTTCAGTATACTACCAAATTAACGACACACAAAAAAAACCACACACACTATAATAGCGGGTGTTTCCTCCCATAACTTCAACAGCTTGAAGACTAAGCAGAAGATCTCTGATCGATTCTTGAGGAATGGCATCCAATTCTTCACACGGAGCATCTCCAAGCTGTTCCAAGGGGTTAAAATCACAATGTCAAATACTTCGTGCTAGCATATCCCGTTCATGGTTCGAATTTCAACGTCCCTGAGAAACAATATTTGTGCCGGCCCCATGCTGATGGGGTGGCGCCGCTGCCCCTCACCCGGAGGCCCCAGGTTCGATTCCTGGGTCCGTCAGGAATTTTAGAAACTGACGTAAGGGCTGGAACAGGGTGCACTCGGCCTTGTGAGAACAACTGAGTAGCTGCCTGACAGTGTGGCAGCACCCCAGCCACGAAAACAAAGATTAATAGCCAAGGGAACCCGACGTGCTAAACACGCATCACCCCAAAATCTGCAGGCCAAATGACTGGGCAACGGTTGCCGGGTAGGCCTAGGGTCTTCATGGGTTGTGGTGCCACAGGGTTTTGTTTATTGCTTTTAAGAAACACATTCACATGATTTGGAACATGTGTCGGGCATTTTCATGCAGAAGCCTGCAGTTTTCTCCGACAAACGGTGCGTAGATGTGCATTGAGTCCCCTGCCACAGTCGATGTGGATATTGACAAGCCCAGTGTGTCTCTGAAGACTGACGCCTCCCCATACCATAACAGTACCTTCTCCAAAAGGTGTCCTTGTAAAGGGTGAATATTGCTCCCCTGGTCTCCTCCAAACCGTTTCAATGCCATCTGGGCATCATAAGCAGAAATGGCTCTCATCTGTAAAGAGCACAGATATCCATTGTTCAACAGTCCCAAGTTGATGCTGCACTACAAACTAGAGTCACGCTACTTTGTGGTGCGCTCAAGCTGTGGCCTGGTTGCAAGTCCTCTTGAAGAGAGATTGGCTTTATTAACCTTCATTTGACTGTTCTTTCACTGATATTAACATTTCTTACTATTTGAAGTCAATTTCTGGCCTGTAAAATCAGTCAGCTCGGGCTGACGTTGACCTACTACATCCTGATCCAGGTCTTCTGTTATAGGTGACACACTAATGATAGCGTTCTATAGCATGTTGTGGACACTTCCATATGGAGCTTCAATAACATTAGCCACATAATGAAGACTTCGTCCTTCACTGATCAGCACTGATGGCTCTACCCACTTCTTTTCTGTTTAAAGGTACCACAGAATCTTCTCATAAAGTGCATAACATTGGTCACAAACCTCAAGCAACCATGTGGCAGCGATTCCTTATCATCTTATCAATATCCTGCCATAAAACTTTGTTTACATTGAAGGAAGAGGTATAACATTAGGCTGGAAAACCATTAGCAAAATGGCCGGAGACAATAAACAAACAAGACATGGTTGTTTATGGCCTTCATTTTATTATTGGGAAGTGTTAATAAGAACAATATTGAATTAAAAATGCCTTAAATACAGAACAGAGTACTACATCAAGTGATCCAATTGTTTTTGCTGATCAGTGTATATACACACACATCCAAAGAAGTTTTGTATCACCCCTGTACATTGTGTCACTGTGTTGCTATTATGGCTGGTCCCCTGCTGAAAAACCACCCTTATATTGTTTGTTAACATTCTGACAACTGCTGGTAGCCCAACCTACAGGTGGATGTCACATCAAATGGCAGGTAGCATTTCAGGGGAAGTTATACTACTAGTAAGTAAGAGCTGTGTTGTGAACAGTATAGTAAATGCCTATGATGGCACATTTGATTGGGTATGCATCGCTACTTTGTGCCAAGAAGAATTATGAAGAGAAGTTTGACATGTACATCGATCAGTGTGATTTTATTTGAACATGGAACCGGTTCAGCAGGAGGACTTCACCCATACAGGCTGTCCATATTTGACAACTGCAACTAATATCCACTATCTCCGACTCTTGGGTCAGCGGAATCCCAGGCTGAATGTTATGGAACTCCGTTTGGGAATCGAGGGGGGCTATCATATGTTGCATGTCCACCCAGCATTATGAACAGGTTGCAGGGTGCCCATCTGAATTTCTGGGAGCCATGGTGATTTCAACCTCTAACACCTCAATACTTGCAGCCTACTTCAGTAGGGCAATAAATCATGCTGTATGGACTCCCTATATGCTATTTACACATGAATATCTTTTATGATCATTTTCCGTGTAAATCCATTAAGTGGATTTGTTATATCAACACGGATAATGATCATAACAGCTATTCTTATCAAAGCCAACCAGGCATATATAGAAGCCTACAAATTCAGCAAAATCTAGGTCAAAGTGAGCAGCATAGGAAAAAACGTAATTTTTTTTAAAGAATTGCATAAATAAGAAACTCATTCCAATCCACATCAGAAAATTTCAAAAGTGAGTGTGTCGATCTCCACATGAGAAGAAAACACAAAAAATCATTAACGAAACCATTCTCCCAAGAGTAACCAAAATGGGATGGAGCCATTTTCAGCAGAAAACCGAGAGTAAAATGGAGTTTGTGATGGATAAGAAACAAAGGACCTTGGACAAGAAAACCACTACTTGAGAAGCGAGACACCGTCAAATGGAAACCAATACAACCATTCAACAATCTATACCAGCAGATCATATTTTTCAAGAGCCTGTAATTAATTTTACTAAAGTTGAACTCACATAGTTATGAAGAATGTTTAATGCTAGGGAACTGACCCAATCATAATAATATTGAATAAGTTGAAAACCGCCTGATCAATACTATGAGAAGTTGTTTAATAAAATATTAAATTAGAAAGAAAATAAAGGGATTCTGCCTTTCCAATACTTGTATTGAACCTACTCACAGGTACATGTTTCGAAGGTAAAACTCCTTCTTCCTCAGCCTGTACATAAAAATAACTGGTATCTTTATTCATGTAACGTATGTTCTTATAAAGGTAATTTATCTTTGTTATTTTTATGTACAGGCTGAGGCCCAGGAAGCTGGAAACGGGAAATGAAGATGATGACAGGCTGAGGAAGAAGGAGTTTTACCTTCGAAACATGTACCTGTGAGTAGGTTCAATACAAGTATTGGAAAGGCAGAATCCCTTTATTTTCTTTCTAATTTATAGTTAGTCAATACGGACCTCAATTTCTGACATTATGAAAATATTAAATGTTGTACATGTTTCGGAATATCAATGATTCCATCATCAGAGTCAAAAAATATCAGACCTTAAAATTCTAATTAACAGTATCAAGATAATGGATATCCTTACAAAACAGTATTAAATTTGAAATAATGAAAACTTTCAAATATACTAATTGACATGCAAATGGAAAAATACCTTAAAAATGCTATTTTGATATTCTATTAATATCTTGAATAATATGAATCTCTCTTCTGTCATCATTTGGAGTAATTCTTCACTTCTGTGATCGTTGGTATCGATCCGGCAGTTTAGGTCGCCAGCTAAAATGATGTTTCTACCTGGAGTTGTCTTCTCTAGAGCAGTCAATATTGTCGTTATGATGTCTTCTATGGGGGCAATGGCTCAATGTTAAGTCCAATAAAGGAAATATTTCCTGTTTCAAGTAATATGGTATCGTTCTCTTTTAAGATGCTGTCCCTATGCTTGTAAATGCAGGATATTCCTTTCACAGGCTTTCCTCATGGTCCTTGTTTGGTATGGATCTGTGTAGAATTTCGATGTCGCTGGTAGCGAAAGTCTCTGTTAATATAAGGATGTCGTGCCTCATTAGAAGTTCGTGGAGAGTTAAATCAAGGATGCTTTTAAGACCTTCCACATTCCATAGAAGTAGCTTGATCGTCGAGTTTGGCTGCTTCTTATTGTTTTTGGGTGTGAAAAACATGATATCTTCTAACTAGAGCACCTTCCAGCCAGAATTCTAGGGCAGTTATCTTCTGAAGGTCATTGAGTGAGATGGCTACTTTGAATGCTTTGAGCCGGCCTCTTGAGTTAAGATCCTCGCATTCTAAAACCTTGGTCACCTTTAAATTCTTTAGGTGTCGTTCTAGCATTTCAGATGTCGTGCGACGGTGGAGCAGGCCAATGTAAAGCCATGCTCGCTGAAACAATTGCTTGTCAAAATGAACTGTTTCCTCATTGCTAAATTGTTTCATGCCCACAATTGTGGGCGTTTGTGGTAGTTTAGGGTTTCTCCAGCGTCCTTGCTTCACCACCTCATTGTAAGTTTCCTTTTTTGATGATGTTGTTTGTACAGCTTCCTCATGAATTTTTTTCGTGTCCACGATTGTGGGCGTTTGTGGCAGTTAAGGGTTTTGCCCGTGCCAGAGTTGCTGGGCTCTAATGCACGTGTCTCAATGAAGCCTGTATAAGAAGTAGCAAGTTGTACCTAGGTACCGTACATCAATCGTGGAGTGAGAAAATAAATATGAAAATATGTTCAAGGATGTGTGTGCGTTGTCGTAACTGTAAGCCCATTCAATTTCAATGATATAATATATAAATTACAACAGTCTTTCCTCATTATACCAACATAAAACGCAAGTAAAAAAAAAAAAACTAAAAAAAACCCACAGAACTGGCTTCACGGCTAAAAAGGCCAAAAGTCAACAAATATTTCTAAAAAAAATTATTTTGTTAGAATTTTCATACTGGTTGTTAGTTTATTTCTCTTAATAGCTGTTTAATGTTTATTCTTATCCTCCCCAATTGTCCTTTTAGTACCTAATTCTAAACAGAACAATGTACATGGGAACAAGTTACGAAATCGCACGGGTGTTGGCCAATCAAGGTCCAACAGTCAAGCTATAACTAAGCGTTACTAAGCCTAAGCATAACTAACTAACCCTTCACCAGTCTGCCAAACATTTTGTTGTTGTTACCCATCAGAGCGCAAACCCGCCAACGATGGGTACGAAGAACTATTAATTCATGTGAGATGCAGAACCTTTTTTTCTTTTTTAAATGTGTGCAACAGTCAATACAGTATAAACATTTCTATGTTTTTTAAAATTATTTATGTACCAATTGCCTTCCTGTTGTCTAATCATGCAGAAAGCAAATATGATAACATGAACACCAATTGAGAGGCCTAGACAGTAAAGAAACAACACCACAAAATTAAATCAAAGAGAAATAAGTATCGTACAACAGGAACATACAGAAAAGGAATAAATATTAATACTTCGCGGTAATACTCACATTCTTTATAATAACAGTATCAGACTTCCTTCCTCCACCGCCAGCAGACAGACCTAGACCACCCATTCCTCCATGGGAGGGTCCATTGGCATAGTTATTACCAGCAACTGAAGATCCTCTGTAGTCTCTTTCTCCCATCCCGGCACCGTATCCTCCGTTTCCCATTCCACCTCCTCCCAAGGCAGCGCTCAAAGAATCAAAGTCTCTGTTGGCTCCAGAAAAGGCACTGGCTAAAGCTGCCTGCGAGGAGCTGTTGTATCCAATACCTCCACCACCTCCCAGGTTTGCTCCCCCAAGGCCTGCCCCCAATCCAGATCCTCCTGGCACCAACGCCCCGCCCAATGCTGAGCCAGCCATTGCCCCAGGATTTGCTCCCAGACCAATATCTCCCACTGCACCGCCCATCAAGCCGGCTGCTCCAAGGCCACCAACACCAGCTAAGCTGGCCTGCAGAGCTACTCCAGAATTGCCAAGACCTAATGAAATACAGAAACACTCAGTACACTAAGGAGAATGATGGTTGTGATCAAATTAAATGGGCTTAAAAAAGAAAGGCTTGAGTAAAAACATGTACAAATGTAAAACATTACCATGCGCCATGAGAAGGTACGTAAAATAAAATGTGTACTACATTGCTATCTGGCAAGTGAAAGTTCACTACTTCCATATGAAAGTCATCATTTATTGTAATTCAATTTGTAATGCTGCTCCATACTTCAGTCTTGATTCATTTCACTCTGAGTAGTTCTCTTAATGATAGTTGAACCTGAGCGAACAAGCATAAGATCTCCCAGGGAGATAGTATCCAACATAAAGCTACAATCGCTTCCTTTCCGAAACTAGAAAACTTAGCTTATGTTTAATTTAAAATTTTTAAATGTATTCTCGATTTAAGTGGGTAGATAAGTTTAATGCACAGTGATCTTGGAAGCTCATGAAAATGTTCACAAAGCATTTGATGAACAGAATTCAGAAGCAGCTGCTTGTATTCTGTTACCAAATTTATGCGTCATGGTGTTGCCAGAATAAACAAAGCTATGCGAGTATTTAAGGGCAATTCCAATATTCCTACTCATAACCAAGCCTACTGTCTTAATTTTGCTCATATTTTGCCACATTCTTTGTTTCCATCTTACCCTATCATCATATATATTATTTCAGTAGAATAGATCCCTCCTGCGGTGCTCACAAGCGACCGATCGTGAAAAATGAGCATTCAAATGAAAGAGAATAGACATTAGCAGTGACGAATTGCACTCTAATTTCATAAATATCTATAATTTCTTAAAAAAATGTACCTAGTGTACGATTTGCAGATACTGTTGCTGTAGGAAAATACGCTCCATAATTGCTGTTCACTTCACATTTTGGCCGCTGTAACACCTGTTTCATGTCATTTTAACATTCTGAGGTCTTACCTTAATCATTTTGCATGTATTTCAGAAACAGTAAATCAAAGGAATGAGGTAGGTTGCTGTAGAAAAATAAGCAACATCATTGCTGTTAAGTTCGTATTTTGGCCATAGGGATGCCTGTTTCATGTCCAAACTATAAAACGTTAATTCATTTACAGGTTCGCTGACAATCAATGGACTCGGCACACAAATTACATTAGCAGTGACGAATTGGATTCTAATTTCATAAATATAGATTTTTGTAAGAAGTGTGCGATTTGCAAATACTGATGCTCTGGGGAAAGTGTGGTTTATGAACATGCAAGATTTCTCGCATGGGTCCACTAGTATATATTATTTCAGTAGTATAGATCCCTCCTGCGGTGCTCACAAGCGACCGATCGTGACAAATGAGCATTCAAATGAAAGAGAATAGACATTAGCAGTGACGAATTGCATTCTAATTTCATAAATATCTATAATTTCTTTAAAAAATGTATGTAGTGTGTGATTTGCAGATACTGTTGCTGTAGGAAAATACGCTCCATAATTGCTGTCCACTTCTCATTTTGGCCGCTGTGACACCTGTTTTGTGTCATTTTAACATTCTGAGGTCTTTCCTTTATCATTTTGCATGGATGTCAGAAACAGTAAATCAAAGGAAGACTACTCAAATCGTATAATTTCATAAAAATCAAATAACCGGTGAGTGTTTTGATGATCCAATTTTCAGTGATTGCCTCCGTAAGTTAGGGAATGTTGGTAGCATGCTGAGCTTTTATGCCCAAGATAGCGGGTTCAAACCTGGCCGAAGTCGTCAAGATTTTTTAAGAGCGTTAAAAATCCCTCAGTAAGCCTTCCTTCGGAGGGGAAGTGAAGCCGGCGGTCCCATGTCATAGAACCTTCCACTAATTACACCTGTGTGAAGATAAATTGTATAGGTTAAGAATGTACACAACGCTCTTAGATTCCTACGTTCGTTGCCAAGAGCCGACTGCGATGGCGTCTGGTAGCTAAGTTCTGAACTAGTAGTCGTTGATGGTGGCGTTTGGCGGCAAAAGTAGGAACTACTCGAAAATTGATCATCTGCAGTCCTTACTTGAATTAAAACAGATACACACACTAATACAGTCATCACAATTAACACCGGTTATCAGACAGATTCTGCACACACCCAAAGTACACGGGGCTACATGACCGCGTTGTCGCAGTCCCTAAACTTAAGAACCAACCAACACTCGTAATTATATTCATGAAATGGAAGAGTTTTATTTCATGAATTAACTACCCAAACTTGTTACAGGCTAGCTTATGAACATTCTATTAAAATTAGGGTCCCTCACATCTGACAAATATTTAATGTATCCTTTTGCTTTTGTTGTTTCATATGAGGGGCTTGGACTACGTGGTCATTCAGCCCCGTGTACTTAGGTGTATATATAGAATTTGTCTGATAACCTATGTTATTGAGGTGTCTGCAGTAGTGTGTATTTGTACTTCGGGCGAGGATTGGGAAGGAGGCAGCGTTGGCCTTAAGTTAGGTATCATCCAGGCATTTGCCTGGGGTAGAAGTGGGAAACTACGGAAAACCACTTCTTCCAGGATGGCTGAGGTGGGAATCGAACCCACCTCTTCTCAGTTTTGCATCACGAGGCTGAGTGTACCCCATTCCAGCCATTATTTTATTTATCAGACCAGAATTAAACTTCTTGGCAGAGCGGGGAATTGAACCCGGACCTCTGAAGCGACAATCAAGAATATCACAGATAAATGCGTTTGTATTAAAGTTAAATGTTTGTGGTATTGTCAATCAAAATATTTAGTTATTGCCAAGGTATTATATTTGCCTCCATTATTTAAATTATTATCTTGGATAACAGGGAACTGCAAATTTGTCAGAACGCAACACATATACAATGTCGTCAATATGAGGCAGAAGTTCAATCGGAAGCATCTGTAAAATATTGTGTATTTTAATTCTTTGAAATCATCTTTCGAAATGAATGCGAACACTTGCAACACTGTGTGTTTTCCTGACCTCGTCAACTATCAGATTGCCATCATGAAGAAAAGGAGGGGTTATGCCAATCACTCCTCGGTTGGAAAGGCTTGTTGCTATTCCAAGAAAACCTTTGTCAGCATTCATCTGATCACCAGGTTCTAACAATGTCAACAATCCACCGTGGTTTGTTATAAATGCGTCACTCCATCTCCCGGCGTAGCATTTGGACGTTAAACTAATCATACCACTGGGTGTGATATTAACTGAACATTTTACAGTGTATGTTCCCTTGTAATAGGATTAGAGAAACACTCAACTATCTACCGTAGGAGGTTGTTTCACTTTAATTTCCGTACCATCAATAATCAACCTGCATTTCAGGAATTTATTTTTGAGCTCATCTAAACTTTCATTACTGGGCCAGAACACGAAATGTGACATTGCAAAAGCTAGAAGCATTGTAGTGGTGGTAAAAATACGTGACACAGTTATATGATAGACTCCGAACAAAGCTTTCATAGCAGAAGGAGGCAGTCCTGTCTTCATCTTCATTCAAAATATCAAAAGGCGATTCTCATGACATACTTCACCCCTACGGTCTTCGTGAGATATTATATATAAAAAAAACTTGAAATGATAAGCTTGTTAAATCCCACATTTGTATTTAGTCCCGAATAGAAAATTATCCTCTCCTGCGTTTATGCACTGCCATATCCCGCCTCGTCTCACAGCTTTAGTGTCACTGCGCTCCGCTAGAGACACGCGCATGGTACCTATTGACGTCAGAAAAGTTGGATGGCGCAGCCACGCGGCGGAATGTTGAAGCTGTAACATTGTGACTGGTGAGATTTATTTAGATGGTGAAGCATTGACGTCGTGATGGAATCAGAAAGAAATTTGTCAAATTCGAGGAGGTACTGCTCTGTATACGTTTACAAATCGTATAAAACGGCTACGAAATATCTTCACTACTTTCCTGTACAAAAAGTTCAGAGAGAAAGATGGGCTTCGGCGCTGTCAATTGGAAAACGTGTTACATGTTACATGACTGTGTGCAGTCTGCATTTTTGTGAAGACGACTTCTTTCCACCGATAGTGTTGATTATTGATAGTTATTGTCTCTAATTTGTATTCACATGGATTTAGCTACATCAAAAATACTGATAAACTTATAGCCTATTACTTCTGTGCCGTACAAAGAATGTAATCCGCTCTTCGTAAACTTATTTTAGGGGTTCTTCCGATTGACAATAGCCGAATGGTTAGAAAACTTAAGAAAAATGCTGTTTCTAGCCTTAATTTGCCAGGTAATTTATATTCTTGCCTTTGAACAACAAGTATGTAGGTCACTGAAGTACGATTTGGCTTAAATTGTGTTTTTGGCTATGATCTCCCTACTGTTGAATTTAGTTAATTAATATGTAAAATCTTAGTTTTAAGTACCGGTTTGGTGACCCATCATCCCAGGCATGCCGGCAGCACCTATACTACTCAGGCAGATAGGTCACTTAGCCGTAATTTTGAAGTTATAGTGATGTTAAGTATACATATGCGGTAATGTAGCAGGAGACCGGATCGGCCTAGGCTTTTCTAACTTTAATTAGTTCCCATTTCAGGGTTTTACAGTTTTGAGTGCGAATGGTTGGTTTGAAAGTTGTACAACAGTAAGGAGAGTATGTTTTGTATAGGTTTTAATTGGTATTATGGTTTATGTCGAGCTGAGGAGAGAATTTGGTTTGGCTTAAAGTGTAGTTTTTGATCTGTTCCGTTTGCTTATGACAAGTTCAAATGGAGACTCCAGCTTTGTTAAATATCTGTATTTTTAATATTTAATTAAATATATTGATAAAGAGGATGTCTCCATTTTAACTTAATACATTAACATTCTTGCCTTTGAACAGCAAGTATGTAGGTCAATATTTGCAATACTGAAGTATGTTTTGAGCATCCCAAGTAACGCTTTGAACCCAAAACATTCATGCAAATTCAGGGTTGCTTGATTCAATTTATTATCAGGGAGTCGCCCTTTGTGTTATGTGAGATATATATATTGTGAAATTAATAAAAACATCGATACAGCTAGGCTCCCAAGTACAGGCTTCATATATGTAACAGCAGACACTAAATTAACTATCTACATGTGGGTAATATTTTTAACTGGTAGTAATTAGGCACTGCATTTAAATTGATTATAAAAATATTTCTATCAATGAAAGGAAATATGTAGTATTTTGCCATCATAAATTTGAAGCCATAACAAACGCACACCCAATTACTCACGTCACTATATCGCCGCCATATTGCAAACAGCTGACCGTAAGCTCCTCCCCCGTTTCGGACGTCAATAAAGTCCTGCATAGATGCGGATATCCGCAACATTTTTTGCCATGCGGATAGCGGCTAATGTTTGGAGCAAATTTGTGGATAGTTTTTATTATCCAATCCGGACTTGTTGAATATCATTACTAGGACCCAGATGTTTATGACATAGCCTAGCATATTGTACCCTTATATTTTTTTCATGACGAATGTAAGATGATATAAGCTAATCTCATTCGAATTATGTCATCAAGCATAATTAACACTCCGAACTGAAAAGGGGTTGAAATTCTGGCAGTAAAACAGTCATTTTAAACATAGCCTAGCACATGGCATACATAGCCTAAGGGAGCGACTTCCTCCTCAAATGTCTAAAGGTGTTGCTTTAATACTTTATGCTCTATCTAGAAATATTATCGTAATGCCAGTAGATTAGGATAACAGTCGTGCGAATGCGGGTCGAGTGCGGATAATGTTTTGTTTATCAGCGCAAGGCTCTACCTATAGACAGTTTAAATAGTATGCGTATGGACTCACTCTCTAGAATGAATATCACCCTACTGCATATCACTTCTTAAATGCATGATTGAGACACATGCATGTAAGCATAATTTGCTTCTTGCCTCATCGCAATCATGACAGAGCCTACAGCTTTCTTCATTTCAGATAAGCAGAGTTCTGCAGCATTATTATAAAATGCTACACTTAATGTATCTGATGATATAGTAAGAGACAAAACATTTTGCCTGAATGAAACAAATGAAATTCATTTACACAACATAATTCGTACAAGTACACATCAGCTGTTGCAGCTCATGGTGAAGGACAAACAAATGAAAAGGGCAATCGAACAAAGCAATTTTTCATTAAAAAATTAAAAACAGATACCAAGTAACTAGGATTTAGAAGCAACTATGTGGGAGAGCTGTATCCACAATCAAAGACCGCTCGGTAAAATACAAAACAGAGCAATGTATCAACTAGGTATTCACCAGTCACACACCATTTATCGGTGGTCTCGTCCTGGCACTAATCCCGTTATGGATGCATCTACGAAACTCTCATTCCGCTACAATCTTTGTTTAAGAATATTAAGTGCTAGTAAGCAGTTATTCTACACAGAAGTTCTGAAACTTTGGGCCGTATTCACATACATCACTTCAACTTAGTCAAGTAAAAGGCTAAGCCACTTGAAGTGAAGTTTCGAATTTGTATTCAGAGACAAAACTTAACTTCCACTCGACTAAGTTAGATTTGAGTCAAAAGCTAGTTAGTGCTTGGTGTCTGACGTCATTATGGGACACAATATTCCAAGTGCACAGCTGCTCCGTCCGTAAACCACTGCCGTCTCGATCCTCTAATCGAGACGGCGGTGGCATAAACATACGGCATTCATCGTTGTTTGCTTTTGCTTGTAAGCTAGTGTTCTGTATTGCTTGTTGCTGTTTGGTAGAGTCTGTAAGATAAATTGAAATGGCAGAAAATAAGAAAAGTCTGAATTTTACCGCCGACGAAAGAGTCGACGTAAAAGAACTCGCTATTAAATATAGGGACGTCGTGGAGAGTAAGAAATCGGACGTCGTGTCGATTTCCATGGAGAAGAAGAAATGGCAGGAAATCACTGACGAGTTCAATCTCAATTCCCAGTATACAAAGGTAAGTGCAATCTCTAAATCATTTAAGTGTATAATACTGTACCATGAACTGTATCTAGAATGTTACAGTGGTAACCGTAGATATAATTTACCAAAAAGATTGTTTGTTTTGATACCACAAAATGAAAGTGAAGAAATCCAATTGAGAAGGAACAAAAATCACATTTGCAGTATCATCTCAATATTAGTATGTACTCAGAGGAAACAGTTAATTTTGTATTTATAAACTAATAAGTCATGATGTGAGGCACTTAATTACCATAAGGTGGGAGGGTCACTGCACTAGGCATTATTCTACATGGTGTATCCGTGATGATGTTACAAACCTTCAGGGATGATGGAGGAAGGGAAATGGATCAATGTGAGATAAGGAACCATAGTACGGAAATAATAAAAATAATGCTATTGATTTTACATGCTATTGATGCTGGGAAAACATGAAAACTAAAAGAAAACTGGAACTGGCCCAGGAAAAGAGGCAGAGGATGACTACAGGTGGGGGTCCATGTCCAGGATCTAGCAGAAGCACTGATCCTAATATCGATGGCATCGACACAATTGATATCGAGGTTCAAGATGCCATTGACAGTGACACGCTGGCGTTGGTGGCCAACAAATGTAACAGCGGAGCTTACGTTTTACTGAGTGATGGTAGCCTGGGAATGGATGAAGAACAGTTGCAGGCGGATGTACAGGAGGAATTCGAGAATTCTGCACAGATTAGTAAGATAATTTAAAATTCTGCTTCTCTTATTTGCAGTCTTATTTCAGTAATGTGAACATGTATGATTAATATAATTAAATTATATTTCCTTCATATCAGGAGATCAAGAAAAGACAACCCCTGGAGCCATCAGAGAGGCAAGAAAATCGGTTACCGGTATAATAAAGGAGTCCGATAAGAGACTAGAAAGGTGTGATGCACTGCTACTACAAGACAAAGAACTTCATTCCCTAAGAATGAAAGAGATGGCAGCAGACATGGCATGCCAAAAGATGGCTCTAGAAATGCAGCATATGAAAGAGAAACACGAACTGGAAAAGAAAATGTTGATGAAAAACTTGTCTCGTTAATATGTTATTAGATGTAGGCTAATGAAATAATGTAAATAAAATGGCATTGTACAAATGCAGCTCTGATTGCTTGCCCTCTGGGTCTGTTTTCTGAGGCCATGACAGGCACAGCTCTATCTGGAAAGTCAACATTATTGTTAACATCATTTCCATAAGTTATACCAATATTGTGAAGTACAGCACAAGCAGCTACTACACGAGTAGTTGTTCTTCGTTTGGTGTTCAGTTTCTTTGATAGGCATGAGAATTTTCTTTTCCAGACACCAAACAATCTACGATACTGAACTAACAAGCGAGGAAACAATTCTCCAATCCATTAATAGCCTTCACCACTCTATCAAATTCACTAAGGAATCCAAAATAGACCGGAAAATAAATTATCTCGATATAACTATTGAACGTAAAGACAACGACCTTTCATATTCCATATTCCGGAAAGCAACACAAACCTCGCATGCAATCGACAATCAGTCTAATCACCCCAGTACGCACAAACTAGCGGGTTTCAATTCAATGGTGCACAGAGCTTTAAACATACCCATGTCAGAAGACAACTATAATAAGGAAATAAGAACTATTATGCAAATAGCAAAGGAAAACAACTTCTCGCCAAGCAAAATAAATCAAATTATAGCCAAACATAAAAATAAAGATAAAACGATTCCCAAACCGGACAGTAATGAGAAAAAATTTGCGCGTTTCAACTATGTGAATGCGAATACATATAAAATCACTAACCTATTCAAAAAACAAGGCATAAAGATAGCTTTCACAACGAAAAACACAACCGCTAGGCACCTCCTAAATAGTAATCTAAATAAACATGACCCGTATTCAAGGTCAGGGGTATATTCTATAACGTGCCAAGACACCGATTGTCAAGCTAATTACATCGGGCAGAGTGGAAGGCGAGTAGACACACGTTATAATGAACATAGGAATGCGATTAGATACGGAACACATTCAGCCGTGTGCGAACATATGTGTGACGCAGGGCACAGCTTTACCAACATAGAGTCGGACCTTAAAATAATCCATCACGAATCGAAAGGCAGAGCTCTTGACATAAAGGAAGCAATCGAGATACACCTAGCCAAACGAAACAATCCCAACAATCTATATGAACACACGTTCATGGAGAGCTCACCCCTCTTCACGCTACTAAAAAACACACCCTGTCGGATACAATACACAATTTAGCGACACAGCCAAGCTAGATAAAAAAGGGGGGAAATTAGGGGGTTTTTAATAGGTATATGTTATCTGGATCAGGTGTACGATGTACTTTGCTTCTGCAATAAACCAAGGCCCATATTCGCGGCAGTATTAAAGGTGCCGGGACGTCCTCATAAGACCGTCAACGCTTAGTTCGAATGGGTTATGCTCCACGCGTGGCGAGGGCCAATCCACGGTCTTTAATAGTTGTGGACCCACCTCATTCAATAACATACATCTTATCTAGGTTGGCAACACCTCACATAAACACAACGCTATCACTCCCCACAGCACGTAGGGACAGGGGGGAGGAGGCAGGGGAAAAACCAGTCGTTAAGTTAAGATAACCACCGCAGTCGACCGCACAGCGAGTTCCAGTGAGCACGAAAACTGCGAGTAGCTGTAATACGGAAGACAATCAGATAAGTAGTTAGCCAAAAATTTTAAAATTTAACCATAGTTTACAACCATATAATCTCTCTAAAGTACAATCTCCGGATAGCTATCACCATTTAGCATTTCACCTAACATATATACTGCATTTAGCATACACTGACAGTTGCAGTACCAATACTGCAACTAAATAATTGTACATATTGTAAATATTTTCACCTGTATTTCAAACATAGATTTTGTAGCCTAAGTGTAATGGATCTGATGATGATCGCTTGACGATCGAAACTGGTCATCCTAGTGTTTTATTAATCTCATGTAATTTATTTCAGGATTAGGGCATAACCCATCTCTTTTGGGTACATTCGTGTTGACCGACTGAAAAGCACTAAACTCTTAGTTATTGATAATTTGAAAGTAGTAATGATATTATGTATTACTTGCCTGCATACTGCCAGTTGCATAAAATCTTAGAGCAGTCAATACTTTAATATGTACTGGCAATGGTAGTCCTCTCCTGTTCTGATCTCCAACGTGTTCTGGTATCACCAGCGGCATTATAATGTTATTTACGCATTCCTTAGAGAACCTGTACCGTCTTTTAAATTCAATGTCTGTGAGAGTATCGAAGGGATTTCCACCATTCCTTACATACACCCGTGGTACCGGCAAATTATTCTCGTAGGCATAATCCATGAATTCTTGGAATCCATCATCATCATCATCATCGAAATCCTTTTCAATCGTAAACTAAACTTTATCGCATTGAACTGATGTTATCACAGTGTTATTCAGGCAATTTGCAGCGATGAAGTGAGGTTTAAGGTTGGTCTTCCGCTATCTTGAATCTCACTAACTTTTGACTAGGTTCACACTTATGTGTAAGTTAAGTTTGGTCTCTGAATACCAACTCAGGCTTTTATACACGGGAAAGTAAGATGTAAGTGAAAGTTAAGTTGAAGTGATTTCTCTGAATACGGCCCTTATAGTCAGTTATTATCGCCGGACCAAGTCAGGGTCAAGTCTTCAAGTGATAGAATATTTTCACGATGTGAGGAACTTAGAATATTTTGTGAAGCGACATTGCGTGTTAGGCTTCGTGTACAGTTGACACTTGGTCAATTTTTCATCACTTTGGATATATGGTAGACTTGATCTAGAAGTCACATTTTATATTTATAGAACTTAGTTATTTCCAAGTTATCAGTGACAAGCTTTTGTCTCGGTAGTTTGCAGGATCAGCTACGACCACATTACAAAATTCTAAGGATACCAGTCTTGCATTTTGGTCAGATCAAATTAACACACAACGTGATAAAATGTCCAGCATAACTGAACAAAATTGCTAGCGTTTCGCCCCGGTGTGCCAATTGGGCTCTTCAGTTGGTAAAGGCACACCTACCAAGACGCGCAGCAGGTACACACGATTGGGACCAGTTGTGTCTGGCGCAACTTGGGAGATGCATAATCTCTCCCATTAGGAGCTTGGGGGGGGGGGGGCATCTGTATTTCTATGGATGTGTGCTGGGGACTACCCATTACCCGAACACAGGACTTAGCCGACGAGGGGCCAGCAGTGTCTAACGAGAGTCTGGAAGGTGCATAACCTTACCCGTTAGGTTACTTATAATAGGAACTACAGGTCTGAACCATTTGCATTAAGATTGTAAGAGTCACAAACAAATTGTATGGGTCATAGCTGCATCAGAGCTACAACTGATTTAAATACCATGGATCTTATGGATCGAACCCCTATTCTTCAAATAGCACCAGCTATAAAGACATTCGACATGAACTGTTCAGTACGAGTGTATTTTGAATGAGCTATAGGACTAGCAGTCATGAGTTGTTAAACAAATTGAGGGTAGATATGGAAGCGGATACGAGGATTTACGTACACATCCGATGGTACGGACGAATAGACACACTTCTGGAAACGGAACTGTAATGGAACCGACCAGGAGGCCTATCTCTACAAGAACTTCGACAATGTAAGCTATATTTGGATTTTTATAGCTTATAGTACGAGATCCGGTATAAGAAATTTATACCCTCATCTGTTATTTATTAAGTTAGTGATAAGAAATAAATGATAGATAATATACTCATTGACATATTGCGAACAGGTTGCCTCGTTAAATTGCGTATGTATAATATTAAATAATTAAATGTTCAATTAAATTTATTAAATCTACTTCCCTCATTAGTTATTTAAAAAAGTCGTACACTAGTGAAGAGAACATACCCAACAGAATTGAAAAAGTCAAGGTTGCCTTCTTCCCCCTCTGCCCAACTGTGGGGTTGCCAGGTATAAGCAGGTGAGTAAATGTTAATGTTATACTCTCATCAGTTATTTAATCGTATATTATATCAAATGAAAGCTTATTTTTTCTGAATCTAACTGTATTAGGTTGCCTTATGAAAAAGTTGGTCCAATCCATGGTTGCCTAGATTTTAGATGTAAATTTTAAACGTTAGCGGTGAGAGTGACAGAGATGTGCGCGCAACTCTATGCGACAGACAATGATGAAGCGAGTTGTTATTAATGAAGATTTTTCCCATAGTGTAAGCGCGTTCTATAGATACAATACTGAATTCAATGCAGATTAAATATTAACAACATTATCAAATTATTTTCACACACATTTATTCATTAGAAAATTACATAATTATATAAGAATTTTGTTATTTATACAAACCATTATCAAAAAAATAGATCAGTAAAATATTATTTGGATTCTGACTCATTAGAAGTGGCTACTTCGAAATCTAATTCTAATTCTTCATAGTTTTTTTTCTTCTTCTGATACACTGAGTACAATCCTACATCCTCAACTTGTAAAGGTGTGGGTTCCCTACGAACCATCTATGCTTCAAATAGCCATCCAAAAACCAGCCACAATCTTCAGGATTTAGTTTAATGCAGCTAGCATCTATTGCAAGAAGCCACATTGAATTTACATAGATTGTTCGTAAAATTTTCTGTTGAAGAGGCTTCCAGCATGGTGGAATCAGATTGGAGCCCATACCTTTAATCTTCTTTATAAAATGCTCTTTATCATTGTATGTTGCATATGTTTTCTGGAACAGCTGATACCTAGCATCATTAATGTTCAAACAATTTTTGATCCCATACAGAAGGGCAGTAAACTCCTGAACACGATTATTTCATTGACGAATAGATCTATTGGGTCCGTTAACGATGCGAATATTTCTTGGAAATCCTTTTGTTTTCAAAATATTTTAAAAGGCTTGATTTTTTCCTTTGTTATAAAATGCAGCTGTATAATCACAGCCCGTAAATGCGTGGAAACCCATACAGGGTTGGCATGTTTAAAACAACATGTTTTAAACAGCGTGTTTAAAACTGTTTAAAACAATGCACATTGTTTAAAATTAGTTTAAAACTCAATGCTTCAAACAACCGTCTAAAATATGTTTCTTTAGAAGATTCTTTTTGTTTTGTTTTTCGCAATACAGTAGAGTACAGTGGTCTTCTCTGCCTTCTACTGAAGGTTTTACGTAATAATATAAAGTTTATAGAGTGATTTTGTAATGGTTTTGATGTCCTTGTTAAAAATGTTTGCAAGCGAACATCCGTCAGAAAATATAGGGATGTATTTAAAATATTATAAATCCAAATGTCACTGCCATTTTGTCTTTATTCAACAGGTTTCTTGTTGAGTTCAGACTTTGCTATGCACAAACCCAAAAGTGGTGAAAAGACGTTCTATCCCAGGTGATGAAGCAACTGCACTATGCAGCTGATGTGCTAGGCCTGAAGTTGTGTGATGAATGTTATTCTGCAGTGCCACCCACCATGTCAGGGGTTTAATTTCTTTTAGTATTGCAGGACCAAACAGGTATTCCTTGAAGAGTGAATATTTTGCTTTGTACTTAATTAGGTCAGGCATTGCATATGGGTGGTAAGCTTCAACATACTCCATAGCAGAATGATATTGTTCTTCACTCAGTCTCTGTCCTTGATAGTGTGGACCCATGAGATTGGCAAGGAGATGGGTATCAGTTACAGCGGTGTTAAATCTTTCATGAATTTCTTTAAGTTATTGGGACTGTTTTCATTTTTGAAAAAATTGAGCAGGTCAAGACAAACCTCTACTGCTTCCCCAATGGTACAGTCATCACGCTGCATCTTATCTAATGAGACTGATGCAGTCTTAAGTTTTATGAGATAGTCTTGAACATTTTGTTTCATATTGATATCATTTACATTTGCACTTATAATTGGTTCAATGGCACTTCGATTTTTAGTGCAGACTTTGACAATAATATGCCAGTTAACCAAATAGGACTCTATAGAGTCAGCTAAAGAATTCCAGCGTACATCCGTAGGAAGAGCAAGAGCTGTTCCGCCAGCCTGTTTGTACTTGGCTGCTGCAAAGTGAGTGTTCCAGAAGTACCGGTATTTAATAATTTGTTTAACATGTTCTGTAATGCCAACCACCTCCAAGTCATGTGCTAACAGATTAAGCAGGTGAGCTGAACAACCATAAGTTATCACTTCTTTGATATCTTTTTTTGCCAATTCATCCCTCATTTTCCCCATATTGGCAGCATTGTCAGTGACAAAACTTCGAACATGGCAGCCAAAATTCCTAGCTGGTAACTAAATTTCCCTGCTGGCTGAGTTTCAGTTGTAAACATTGGTTTATTACTTACCATACAACTCTGGTCAAGATGATCTCTTAAGTATTTATATTTCAGTATTAAAAGTACAGCATTTTATTACACTGTTTAAAACATGTTCAGAATTTAAAAAAACCTGTTTAAAACAAAAAACAAAACTGTTTTAATGTTTTTTTGAAGGAAGAAAGAAAGAAAGAAAGAAAAAAAACCCCTGCTATTTTGCCAACCCTGAAACCCAAGCATAAAGTGGGACCCAATTTCATTGCAAGCTCAGTACAGTTAATACAATCAATATCTTTCCTTTTACTTTTCTTAGATGAAGAACCCGCCGACCAAATTTGAGTCTCCGGAATTTTGTGGATAGTGGCCAGTAAAATTACTAAGACAACGGTGTCATTCGCTTTGACCAATATTTTCCAATTAAGTGGCACTTTCGATATATGGAACATCATCCGCGTATCTGCCTCTTCATGTTGGCATAAATAATCTTCTTCTTCTTCACGTTTTACGTGATTTTCGACTGTATGATAAATAAACATTGTTCTCTTCCTGTAATAAACATTTTTTTAGTTTGGATTATTGACACGAGATTGTCATTTTCCCAGTAATTAGCCAAGAATTGCACCAGGGCTTCTTTGAAACGGAATTTTTTTAGACTTCCAAAAAAATCGCTAGGCCTTGGTTGAAGAGGTCCTTGGATGACGTACTGTCTATCAAACTCCAGCCGACTTTGATGGAAGGTGTTAGGTGCCTATAAAAATGATTTGTATTTCAGAGTCGTTAGTTGAGCAAAATTTTATTAAGACAGATTCAGCAATCTTATCAAATTTCTGCGGCATAGAAGATCCAATGAAATATAAGTAATATAAACCGCCTATTATTTCAATATCGATACCGGTATGCTCAACAGTTTTGACATTGGACTTCAATACTTGGGCTAGCTTAGATTTATCCGTTTTTAATAAGTCACCAGTACAGGAGAAAAGAGCAGGTGGCACAGGCGCTAACGGAAACGTTAAGCAGTGCTCTATGTTGATGTTTTTCTCAATACCAATCGAAGTAATCGTCCAAAGATATCTCGTTCCATCTTAAGAACGGCCCGTTTACTTTTATCTTTACTGGTTTGAGCTTTTACGGCAGACTGTGAAGCGAAATTCAGGATTTTGTTACGCTTTATCGGTTTTTCGAACCTTCCGGGAGTAGAATTAGATTCTGAAATAAACGTCGATTTTTTTCCAACGAACTGAACCCTTATTAATCTGCGATAAATAAGTATTCATGATTTATTATTATTATTACTGCAGCCCAGGCAGTACTTATGGATGGTGACAAGAGGAAGGCAAGTTAGCGTGTTGCAATGATTGCCACAGAAACAGAGCTTGGTAGCTATTCTTGAAAACGGCCGGGTAAGCTGAGTTCAAGGCCAAATTGTGTAACAACATGCACCAGAATTGGAGTCATAAAGGGATGGTCACGAGTTTCTTGCAACCGACCTACGATTGAATCACCCAATCAGGAGAGACCAAGCCTAAACCACGCGATGGGTGGCGTCACTGGTAAAAAGCGCTCGGAATTGATTATCTAAAGAACCGCCGATCCGAATTATCTCCGCATGAGTGCGCTGAGACGTTTGAATTATATGATGAAGATTGACACTAGTCCCGTGTGTGTGAGATGAAAACTCTAGACAATTTTTCTTATTTCACCCCACTCCTCCTCACTCTGTCAGTTTCCAATAAATTGATCGACGAGACGCTGTTTCGATGTCATTCGTTTTGAGCTCTGGTGAGCTAACTTCACGCCAGTTTGTGTAGCGATTTTTAAAGCTCTAATATTTTTTGAAGTCTAACGTTTGAGCTCTGGTGAGCTAACTTCACGCCAGTTTGCGTGATGATTTCAAGTACTCTGATATTATCTTGAAGACAACTATTTTCAGCTCTTAGGGGCAAGACTTGAGTAACATTCCAATTAACGCTCAGCGAGCGGAGGTCCAAGAGCAGTAGAGATTACCGAGCGAGATAACGACTGCGACACAGGCAGATTTAACTTGTATTGTCAAACCAGTGACGATGGGTTTGAAGTGTACATTTCATGTAAATTTTTACTGTATTATTTCAAGGGTTGTATTGTGCGTGTGTAAACGAGAGCTAGGGAAAGTCTTCGTTGATTAATCGCATAGGACAATTCGTGGGCGAATTTAGTAACTCACAAGCGATTATAGCCAGGTCAAATTATAATAACATTGAACTTTTCTTCCAAAGAGACTACACCAAGATGTCCGACGTGTGGTCAGGAGCTGGAGTGATGTCCAACGCTTCTACGAAGACAACGATGGAGGGTTAATTTCCCGTAGGGAAATGGGCCGAGATGCAAGTCATATGTTCTGCAAGCTGATACGGTGATGTACAAAAATTGATTATTCAATATGTAGTTAGATTGGCGGGGGAACTTTGTAAATATTTCATTTTAGTCTTTTTCTTGTTTTAGATTGTTTTTCTTGTACCGACACTAAATGTTTTAAATGTACGTTGGCACGTGGCCAAAGTTGTTTATTGTGTATTATTTTCTTTGGAGTCATATTTAATGTACACGGCGTGTGTACGTGATTTTATCCATGCGAATGCGAAACCCGTTACATTCGATAAGTGGTGCTTTATTAAAGTTCATATTTTGTTGATAGGAAAGGGAGGTAATTACTGTAAGATGTTTGCTGAACAGGTTATTATTCATATTAGGGTTGCCGAGCGCAACAATTTAAGATGTAATTGTAGAACACCTTAGTTCTAATTTTTAGATTTTTTTTGAGTCCTTTTCAGGTTTATTAGTCACTGGCATTGAACGGAGGTGCCAGCAGGTGGAAAATATTTGTCATTTTATTTCAGGGTCTGTCAAACCCATACGTGTGATTCTGTGTGTGTTATGGTGTCAGGTGTGTGTTTTGATTCTACGTGAAGAGGGGTAGAGGTCCTACCGCCCTCATATTTTGTCGTTGTTGTATTTTTGATGGAAAGGCAGGGTGCTCTGAAGAGACCGCTGTTCCTTGTCCATATGCTGATTCTTGGATTTCCTAGGGGAAATGCTGAGATATATTTTGTTCTGACACACACACACGTATTATTGTGCTTTGGGGCACGCTTCTTCGAGACTGGATCCCGTGCCTTAGGAGGCCGAGGTTATTTTGACACGTGGGTTGACAGATATGCAGATTTCCACGAATCGCCCGTCTAGCCTGGTGACTTATTTTGTTAGGCAGTCCTATTTTCCGACTGGCCCCTTTAAGCTTTAATTTAGCAAACCTGTTTCTTTGTGATGGTTATTTTGAACCATAATTAATTGGGAGTTCGTCATGTCTGTGACAGATTATTGCATGTCGTATGGATGGAATATTGTGTTAATAATGTAAATGTTGGCTCTGAGCCTAGTGATGTTGTTTATGACTCAGTTCATGTAATTTAGTGTGTGACGCCCGTGTGGTGTAGTGGTAGTATACTTGTAAAAATGACGGCGGTCATATGTGTATTTGTTTTGTTGGTCACGTGTTAACTTACTTGTGTTGATTTGTGAGAAGTCCTAATTTTTAGGCAGTAATGTTTTGCTACGGCAGTCTTGATTCCAATTTCATGCGGAAATTATTGTGTTGTTTATATTAAGTATAGGAAGTGTCGGTTTAGTTTTAAGTGTTGTATAGTTGTTCCCCGCGTCTGTCTAGCTCTAAGTAATGCGGATTCGTCTTCTGAAAGTTTATTCCGGATGATGACGAATCATGCATTCAATTGTACTCATCGTGAAGCATGTAGAACAGCACTCGCGCATACATTGTCATTATTGTTGATTTTTTTTTTTTTGGACATTTGGTCCGAGTAATAATCTCTCCTGAGATTTGGCCTAGTTTTGGCAAATTTAATTTATTCAGTGGGAGTCATTATGGGAGTTTTTTGTTGTTAATTCTTATTGTAAATAGCTGATTTGTTATTAAATTCATTTGTTATAACCCTGGCTTCACTTTTTCCTGCATGTTATTTTGTTATATGTTACCCTGCATGTTAATGAAGCGCTTTAACAACAACTTACGATATGGACTGTTACACCCCCCGAAACTGAGTCTCATAAGCTTCTTTGCAAGGGTTCATAAAACAAATATGGCGCCCCACGTTGAAGGCAGCAGGGGAGGTTGGGAAACAGTGGCTGTACCGTGTGATGAGGGTGATATGGAAGGAGAAAAGGACCCCAGAAGATTGGAAGAAAGGATTAATTGTCCCAATATTTAAGAAAGGAAGCAGAAAGGAGTGCAGAAATTACAGGGGAGTCACACTCATACCTCACTGTGCCAAGATATATGAAAAGATATTAGAAAGTAGAATACGAGCCAAAGTGGAGAGAAAATTGAGAGAGGAGCAGTATGGATTCAGACCTGGGAGATCAACAGTGGATCTCATATTTTCAGTGAGACAGCTCCAGGAACACCACTACGAATTTGGAGAGGATCTGTTGATGGCCTTCCTGGACATCGAAAAGGCCTATGATAGTGTGTGTAGGGAGAAGGTTTGGAAAGCAATGGAAAACATGGGAGTGGAAAAAGGGACTGTAGGCAGAGTGAAGGAGATGTATTGTGGAAGTGTGAGTTGTGTGAAAGTTGGAGGGGAAAGAACAGACTGGTTCAGACAAATGAGTGGCCTGAAACAGGGTAGTGTGCTGTCACCCCTTCTCTTTATTGTGGTTATGGACGAGGTAATGGCACGGATAGCAGGAAAGATAGGAGAAGATAAGATGAAAGCAATGGTGTTTGCAGATGATCTCATGATCTGGGGAAACAAGGAGGAGGATATTCAGGAGCAACTGAAGGCTTGGGAAGAAACAGTGGGAGAGTACGGATGGAAGTTCAACATCAGTAAATGTGAGATCCTGTTAACGACCAGGAAAAAGGACAGACCAATGAGTGGGATAACACTTGGAGGTGGACAGCTGAAGAAGGTGGAAAGTCTCAAGTACTTGGGAAGTATAGTGGAGGAAAATGGGAGAAATGACAAAGAGATTACGGAACGTGGCAGACAGGCAGAAGCATTTCTGAGAAGCATTAGGAGCTTAGTGTGGAATAAAGATGTCCCACAAAAAAGCAAGGAAGTCTTATGCAGAAGCTACTATATCCTGATACTGACCCATACCTGCCAACTTTTGAAAAGGGCTATCAGTAAAACTCACGCGCGACAAAAAATTTAACGATTTTCGACATACCCCGGCTTGACGAAAATAATAATACTTCTGGGCTACAAAATACAATAATTCATGCTTTAAACAGGATATTTCAATGAAATCATATCTACTTACATGATTTGTAGATGAACATAACAATCAAGAAGAAATCCATGTTAATCAGCAGCAGGCGTGGTGAATATTGGTTTGGAGCATACATAACAGGACTTCCTTGATAAATTAAGCCGATATACGATATTTGAAAAAGGTTTTACACAATAAAACTTGTTTAACGTAACACAGGCAAGAAATAATATAATACACACTGCAAATCACATGCTAGTTCGACTTTAAAGTCATGGTTGTGGCCTTTTTAGCTTCCAGCAAAAAGTCTTGAGAAAATGCTTTGTCATAACAGGGACCAGAACTCCTGGTCTTCAAAATAGAAATAGACTCCAGAGATTCATTGGACATGGATGACCTGAACTGTGTTCTATTTTTCTTCACAAGGCTGAAAACACGTTCACATTCTGCATTGCTATGGGGTATGGTGAGAATAGAGAGCATTACTCTAGAAATTCGGTTATACTTAAGAAGTCCATCGGCTCCACGAATTCTTGATATTTGTGCCCAACTGGAATCACTTGCAGCATCTTGATGTGCAGCCAAAGTGTCATCTACCTGAAGAGCTGTAAACTGCCTCTGAAGCTCATTCACCACCTCATCGGTAGTTTCATTCTCTTCCTTGCATAACATGATAGGAAACTTTTCCAAGAAAAAACGAACGGAAGAAAACTGTGCATCTTCAATTTTGTCTAACCTAGCAACTTGAGCATTCTTTAGCACGTCATCCTTGAGTGGAAACTTGTTGATGATGTAGTCACAGGCAGTACAAAAGTAGTTTCTCACTGATGAAAAGAAAAGGGATTTATCTGTATCCTGGAGATCATTCACTATGTTCGAAGTTTGAATGCCAATAACTAACTCATCATCACTTCTTTGATTTTGAATCAAGTTGTACTCAACTTCAAGCAATGAGGAGCTTTTGACAATTTTGGGCTTAACAAACTTGGTGAACAGCTGCTTTAGCAAATCCATTAGAAGTTCTAATAACAAGTGAACTTGTGGGGAAGAAGTCTGAAGGGCAACATTCAATTTGTCAAATACAGGAATAGTCACATGAAGAAAAGTGCAAAAGGCCTTGTTCAAGTTTGAGGACAGGAACATAAACAATTTTTCCTCACGAGTTGTAGCAGAAGTCTTACTTTTTAGGATGGGTTTGTCACATTTGGAAGAATATGCTATTCTTTTAGGGGCATGTGTAGTAGCAGAATCAAGAATTCTCTTCTTCTGATACTCTTTGGATCCACTTTGTTCAACTTTAGGTATTCTGAAAGATGTCAAGCTTGTGGAAATGTTTTGGGTACATAATATTACTTCCTCCTTGAAGAAAGAAAGAAAAGGATCCCACTGGTCCAGTAGTCTATCCAAACATCTGCCTAAAGATAACCACCTAGTACATACATGCTTCAGAATTTTCTTTGCTTCCTTATTGTGCAAGTTCTGAAATTTCTGAAGGCGTTCTTTTCTCTTTACACTCTTCTCTAAGAAATAAAATATATCTACAAGGATCTCATCCCCTTTAACTGGTAATCTTCCAGCACCTTTTTCAGCTGCTAGATTAATCAGGTGGCAAATGCACCCTATGATGGCAATACCTGGTTGAACTTCCTTCAGAACTGCTGAAACCCCATTTTTGTGTCCTATCATAACAGGAGCATTGTCGGAGCAGAAAGCCACACAGTTAGTTAGTTATTGTTGTTTTAAGGGGCGGAACTACGAGGTCATCTGCCCCTCTTAACACAGATTAAAGAATACAAATTTTGAATTGAATTTAAAATTTTGAGGTGGACATCTAAATTTAAAAAGACCAAAAATTAATAAAACAAAAACAAACAATTAAGTAAAAAATAAAAATTATAAAAATAAACAAAAATTACGGAAAAACAAAACATTATCATTCAAAAACGAACAAGTCGTTGAGTCAAAGTTCACTGGAAAATTTAGATTGCTGGCCCTAACCCACTCTCACTTATAAAGCGGATAACGCGATCAGCAGCCACCGCGTCATCGGCTAATATAAGTTTGAGTGTCGTCTGCAAACCAAGGTTTCTTCGTAAGTCAGCAAGATCCACACACTCGGTGAAAATGTGGGCCACGGTGAATACGGCTCCACAGGTACAAAGTGGGGGGTCTTCCCTTCTCATTAGGTACGAGTGGGTGGATCTTGTATGACCTATCCTTAGCCTACACAAAATGACGGACTCTCTCCGGGCCCGGAAGGAGCTCCGCCACACGCGAGTAGTTCCCTTGATCGCTCTCAGTTTATTGGGCAGTGGGTCAGCTAGCCACTGACTCTCCCAAAAAGCCAGAACTTGTAGGCGTAACTGAGAGCGAATATCTCTAGCGGGTACCTCCATTAGTCGAGGTGGTAGTGATACCGCCTCTTTTGCAGCTTGATCCGCTAACTCATTTCCCGCAATTCCCATGTGGCTTGGAAGCCACAGAAAGGTGATTCGAGTGTCAGCGTGGCACAGCCCGGCTAGTATGTCGTGGATTCGCTGCACTAGGGGGTGTTGCGGGAAACATGTAGCAATTGACTGCAACGAACTCAAAGAGTCGGTACACACGAGAAAGTGGATTCGAGCATCCTGCAGTGCAAACTGCAGAGCTTCATAGATGGCAACGAGCTCCGCAGTAAACACACTACAGGCCTCAGGCAAAGAGATCTTGGTATTTGCACCATCAATAACGTAAGCACAACCCACCTTCTCGTCCACCTTCGAACCATCCGTGTATAGAATGCCAGCGTCCGGAAACTGGTGAACTATGCTGTGGAACTGCCTCCGGTAAACGGAAGCATCAGTGTTCACCTTAGGACCTCGGTGCAGATCTAACCGAATTTCCGGACGCGGGACTTGCCACGGAGGCACCTCGCTAGATGTCCGGATCATACAGGGACCTACAGCCACTCCTATTTCAGTACACGAGCTATCAAGTCTAATACCAACCGGCCGAGTGGCACGAGGCCGGTTGGCGTACCCCTGGTGGTTTTGGGTACCGAAGAGAGCTTGATAGGTCGGGTGTTGCGGCATTTGACGCACATTGGCAGCATATGCTAAAAGCATATGTTGGCGTCTATAATTTAAAGGTGGAACACCCGATTCGGCGAGTAGGCTGGGTATCGGGCTGGTCCGGAAGGCACCGGTAGCCAGCCTAACGCCACTATGGTGGATACTGTCCAGCATTTTCAAGGTTGCCGGCCTTGCTGAACCGTATGCCGCAGAACCATAGTCTAGCCGGGACAGGACGAGGGCTTGGTAGAACCGTAGCAGCACCGCACGGTCAGCCCCCCACGTAGTGCCACTAAGAAACCTGAGCATGTTCAGTTTCCTGAGACATGTCATTTTCAATTGCCGTATATGGTGCTGCCACGTTAACTTGCTGTCAAAATGGAGCCCCAGGAAGCGATAAGTGTCAACCAACGGCAACGCAGCATCCCTGAGATGTAGTTCAGGGTGTAAATGTAGCCTCCGTAGCCGACAAAAATGGACGACGGAGGTTTTCGCTGCTGAAAAACGAAAACCCCGGTCGTGAGCCCACCTGTCGACCCGGTTGATGGCTAGCTGCAATTGCCGTTCCACGACTGCCATACTTCCAGAGCTGTAATGCAGAGCTAAATCGTCTACATACAGCGATGGAACTACCGCGGACCCGGCGGCGGCAACAATGCCATTAATGGCAATCGCGAACAAGGTGACACTCAGCACTGAACCCTGAGGAACTCCATTTTCTTGGGTATAGTACTGCGATAATGTCCTACCGATCCTTACACGGAAGAGTCGGACGGACATGAAATTCGCAATGAAAGTCGGTAAGTTACCACGGAGTCCCCACTTGTGAAGGGTGGAAAGGATCCCGTAGCGCCATGTGGTGTCGTAGGCTTTCTCGAGGTCAAAGAAAACCGTGACTAGGTGCTGCTTTCGGAAAAAAGCCTCCTGTATGGCGCTCTCAAGTCGCACCAGATGGTCAGTGGTGGACCTATGAGAGCGAAATCCACATTGGTACTCAGACAGGAGACCTTGATCCTCCAAGAACCACACCAGTCGACGGTTCACCATCTTTTCGAGCAGCTTACATAGGCCATTTGTCAAACAAATGGGCCTATAGCTGCTTACAAACTTGGGATCCTTTCCAGCCTTGGGAATCGGTATCACGATCCCCTCTCGCCATTGAGATGGAAACTCCCCTTCAATCCATATACGATTGAAGAGGATCAACAGTTGTTTTATACTGGATTCGCACAGATGTTTTAACATTTGATTATGTATGTTATCCGGTCCAGGAGCCGTATCCCTGCACAGTGCAAGCGCACTGCGCAGTTCCCATTCAGAGAATGGTACATTATAGGACTCCGAAGCAGCAGTGGCAAAGGACAAGGGGTGAGTCTCTGCCTCCCGCTTCAGAGTCAGAAATGTAGGATCGTAACTCCCGGAGGAGGATACATCTGAGAAGTGCGAGCCAATGCTGTTGGCAATGGCGAGATGGTCCGTGATGATGTCTCCATTGATGGACACTCCGGGTATCGATAGTGATGTCGGGTGTCCGGAGATCCGACGAAGCTTAGTCCACACTTGAGATGAAGGAGTATGCGCCGTCATGGACGACACATACTTTTCCCATGTCGTTTTCTTACTCTCCCGAATCAGATATCGGGCTCTAGCACGCATCCTTCTGAAGGTGATAAGGTTGGCCATAGTGTTTTGCCTCCGATAGCATTTGAAAGCACGTCGACGATCTTTAATGGCTGCTGCAATCTCGGCTGTCCACCAAGGGACAAGCTTCCGGCGTGAGTTGCCGGATGAGGAAGGTATTGTTTCCTCAGCAGCAGTCAAAATACCATTCGTTATGTGAATGGTATGATCGTCGACACTCTCAAAGGTATCTTCGGCAAACACCGCACGTGCCGTGAAAGTTGGCCAATCAGCCCGACGGAGAAGCCATCGACTTGGTAACTCGATGGCTCTCTGGTTCGGAAGAGTAACGATAATTGGAAAATGGTCACTATTACAAAGGTCATCGTGTACACCCCACTGTAGCAGGGGAACCAGCGCACGACTGCACAGGGTAATATCGATACTTGAATAAGTACCGTGTGCAATAGAGAAGTGCGTAGGCTCCCCTGTGTTCAACAGACACAGGTCCAGCCGCCTGATCAGCCTCTCAAAATCTCTCCCTTTACCGCTAGTGGTAGCGGAGCCCCAGATGGTGTTGTGGGCGTTAACATCTCCCAGAAGGAGAAAAGGAGGGGGGAGCTGAGAGACTAGATCCACCAGCTGGTCGTAATCCGGCTGAGAATCAGGCGGGATATACACGTTACATACTGTTGCCATTACTGGCAACGAAGTACGAACTGCAACTGCCTCTAGCTGAGTACGCAACGGCACCTCTTCACTAAAGAGGCTAGAGTGGACGAGAGTGCAGACGCCACCAGCGGCCACAGCTCCGTCCATCCGGTCTTTAGAGAAGAGTTTGAAGTGACGCATTGTTGTCTCATGTCCAGGACGAAACCTGGATTCCTGAAGACAGACAATGGTAGCCGAAAACGAAGATATTAATTGTCGTAACTCAGCGAGATGAACAGAATAGCTATTACAGTTCCATTGTAATAGTGCCATGGTGTGGACTTAAGTAGAAGTTGGTCTTCTACTTATGCTTGACCGTTTGCCACCCTTCCCCATCTCTAGTTGGAGATGATGGGGCAGGAGAGCACACCTCAATCTCCACATCTCCGTCCGAAGACGAAGAAAATGGAGCGGGCGCTCTCTTGGGTTGCGCGCGGTCGTCGTCGGACCTCACGAGTCTCGCTCTTGGGGAAGAGCGAGAGCGGTGTCGAGGGACTTTCTCCCGGTCCGAAGACTGGGTGTCTGTCCCCGACACGCCCCGAAGAGATTTCTTCTTGGATCGGCGCCGACGTGTGTTTGGGGAAGTAGATGGTCCCTTCCCCACAGACGCCGGGTCCTTATAAAACAAGGTCGCTCCTGCTGGCACCGCTCCACTGGTAGTGGTGGGAGCGGGATGGCCAGCAGATACGTGAGCAGCCCTGCCTTTAGGAGAGGAAGAGAAACGGCGCTGAACCGTTCCCCTCTCCTCCGCCGATCTATTTTCTTTTCTATAGGGGAGTTCCTCCATACGGACGGGCTTGGCTTCAGCAGGCTTCGCCCCCTTGGTGGTAGTGGGAGCAGAAAGGCCAGCAGAGACAGTAGCCACCCCGTCAGCAGGAGGACGAGAGAGACGGCGACGAACCGTCTCCCTCTTCTCCCCTATATTTTTCGTATTAGGTGGGCTGGAAGAAGGACCAGCCCTGGTCGGCAAAGTCTTCTTTCCCCCTTTAGCTGGGGAAGACTTGTTCGCCGACCGTTTCGGAGAAGAAGAGGACTTCTTCTCCGAATTCGCCGGTTTAGGTATTAAAACCGGCGCCTTCTTAACCATGGCCGAAGAAGGTTTTGGGACCTCCTTCGGGCTGACAGTGCTCGCTGGTACAGCGAGGGGAGATTTCAAACTCGTACTAAAAGAGGACATCGAGGGTACTGCACTGGAAACTTTAACGGCAGGGGAGATTGAGGGCGTCGCTGCAGCTGCAAACGATACCCGAAATTCGGGGGCATTCATATCACGGTACCTCTTGCGAGCGTCGTGATATGAAAGCCTGTCAAGAGTCCTGATTTCCTGGATCTTGGCTTCCATAATGAATTCAGGGCACTGTTTTGACCGTGGAGAGTGACTTCCTTGGCAGTTGGGACATATCGGGGGAGGCGTACACCTCTCGTCACCCTCATGTGTCCCCTTGCCACACTCTCTACATACGGCCTTCGCAGTACACCTGGCGGAAACATGCCCGAATCTCTGGCACTGGTAGCAGCGCATAGGTGGAGGGATGTACGGTCGCACATCGCAGTTGTACGATGTGACCTTCACCTGCTTAGGTACAACATCACCTTCAAAATGGAGAATAAAAGCGCCGGTATCGACGCTCCTTTCCCCAATCTTTCGGGTGATGCGCCTAATCTTTGTGACGCCTCTCTTCCCCAGATCCCGCAACAGTTCAGCATCGCTATTCAAAATGAGGTCACGATGGAAAATAACTCCACGGACCTCATTCAGCGTTTCGTGCTTTGTGATCTTAACGGGGATTTCGCCGAATTGCGTGCATTCCAGCAACGCTTCGGTTTGCTGCCGGCTAACGGTATGCAGCAAGAGCTGCCCGTTCCGGAGCTTGGAAATCCCGTTAAGATCACCAAATTTCCCCTCGATTTCCTCAGCAAAAATGATCGATTTTACGAGCTTGAAATCATCCCCGTCTGTCCTGGTAGCTACCAGGTAGCGAGGTGATCTGTCTGTCGCAAATCGTTTATTAAAGGCTTCATCCCAAGGCGTATACACCTTGGGATTAGCTCGACACTCCAGAGACGGCTTTTTAAGGGTGCCACCCTGTACAGGTGTCCGTGATCGCTTTGATGGCATCCCGGACGAAATCCTCCCCGAATACTGCCCACTCCGAACGGGGGCTATCACTGTGGGCGCCACCCAGCCAAGGCAATACCTACCTGGCATAGCAGATATTGCCCGGGGTCCCAGTGCCTCGAACAGGCACTTCCCCCTCGGCATGCACAGGATTTATTCAGCTCCAGTATTCGGCCATGCAGGGACCTTCGTTGTAAGGCGGATACTACTGTAGGGTACATGGCGCACCCACCTGACGGGATGGGGCATACCGTCTAGGCTTTCTGGCCAGATGGCCAAGCTGGTGGCCCTTCCCCTAACAGCATGCATGTTTGTTTCTATTGGTCAAACCAGAGCTGGGACCAGAAAACCAAAATCGACCTTTATAAGGCCCCCTCTAAGTCGCCTTTTACGACAGGCAGGGGATACCGTGGATGAATTCTGCCCTCCCCATCCACAGGGGGTCTGAACAAATCAAAACTGGCAAGTTATTCGGCCATGTCGGCCCTATTAGTCGCCTCCTACGACAGGCAGGGCATACCGTGGGTGTATTCTAACCCGCACCCACACGGGGGGAAAGCCACACAGTTTTCAATTGGTATATTATGAGAACTCAGCTGTGATAACATCAGGTTACCTATGTTTCGCCCTGTTGAGTCCCCGTCCAACGCTGGTATGGATAGCACAGTGCTCACTACTTTTTCCTGCCGAACATCATAGAATGTAACAACAATAGGATACAACTTGGCATTCGTATCATTGCTTCCATCCGTTGCCAAAGAAAATGGTCCGTTCTGAAGGCACTTAACAACTTCAGATGATGCATTTTTTGCCATTTTATTTACAATGCACGTCGTTTTCGTGCGACCACAACTATATTTCTTTGCAACTTCTGATGTGGGAAACATCTTCTTAAATAAAGCGCCAGCATGATCAGCCGCACTTAAGGGCACATTGTGTTCCACCAAAAAGGAAGTAAACAGACACTCGGCCCTAATTACGTCACTGTCAACGTTACCAGCCTTGGCAAAAAAGGTGTTGATTTTCTTGCTATCTTCCTTCGATTTAACATAACTTATGTGTTTACCGCACTTCACATGATTACTTAAATCGTTTTTTCCACCATGAGCAATATTAATATCACACGCACATACCGTGCAAAAGGCAAATTTTTCTCCCTTTCTTGATTTTAGTATGCACGGAAAATCAACCGAGTATGATTCTTTAAATGTCTGGAAGTACTGTTTCTTGTTGTATTTGTTCATTCTCGATATCTACTAAAACATCGAAAGGAACCTGGATCACTAAACGTCACATAAAATTATAACATAAATCGCATAAAACACAGCCCACACTTCATTAAAACAAGTCAAAGCACACAAGTCAAATGAACACGACGCCAACCTCGTAAAGAAAGAATATGCACATGGTAGAGAGAAAAAAACACACACGTGCAACGAATGTAATTAGTCCAAGGAATACAGGAAACTGCGAAGCACGAAGATATAGCACAAAAACTCGAACACTTCATTAATATATGCCATAACCTTAAAATACGAAAACATTCAAAGAACGCCAACTTCGCGAACAATAAACAACTCACGTGGTCAAAGAATATCGTTTAAATCGCAACGAGCGAACGTAGGGGAACAAAGAATTTGCGAAGCAGAGCGTGTTGACACCTAAGATTCACATGGAAGAACGGTTATCCCGGCTTCAAATTCAATTACAATGACGACACAAACATGACACGGTCAAAAGTACGAATCAACTCAAAGAACGAGTTATCGACTATCGCGGACTTGCCTTCGACCCACGCAAACAATCGATTGTACGGAAGTGGGAGGGATTATCGAATGTTAATTATCGTTTCAAATTTTTGTCCGCGAAATCGTAAAATGACACCGTTCATCCGTAAAACCGTAAAATGCTGCAATTTCCGTAAATTTTACGGATAAACCGTAAAAGTTGGCAGGTATGTACTGACCTATGCTTCAGAAACTTGGACAATGAAGAAAAGAGACATAAGCAGAATACAGGCAGGTGAAATTAAGTTCCTGCGAAGTAGGATCGGAGTAACAAGAAGAGACAGGGTGAGGAATGAAAAGGTCAGGGAAATGGTGAAAGAGGAGCCCTTGCAAGGTAGGATTGAGACATCAAGACTGAGGTGGTATGGACACTTAAAGAGAATGGATGAGAAGAAGATTCCCAAGAGGATACATGAGATGCAGATGCAGAAGAAACGACCAAGGGGAAGACCAAGAGATAGATGGCTGAAAGGAGTGGAGGAATGTGTCAAGAAGAGAGGCGAGGACTGGACTAGAGTGACAGCGGAGAGGTGGTGGGAAGAAAGGACTGAGTGGCGAGGCTTATGTTCCAAACAGACCCAGCCTGGGGCTGGAAACTGTACAAGATGATGATGATGATGATGATGACTTGGCTCCTTGCCAAACTCTAAAGAAAGTGAAGAAATTCTTCAGTGAGAATAATCCTGTCTTAGGAGTGGCCAGGGAACTTGTAACTTGTGGGCTAATTGCAAAAGGACACTTACAAAACTTGACTGTCCCACAAACATGCCCATGAGCTTTTAGTTACAGTGTGGTTATGACGATGAACAGAAAAAAAAAGTGCTCAAAGGAATCTATGCTGAATCGTGTAAGGCAAATTATAAAACAGAAAGGAGGTCATATTAGCTATTAGCAAAAATTACAGGTGTGTATTAGGTGAATAAGTGCAAAAAATATAAAATGTGTATGTTATAGTCAAGTTCCAATTAACTGGTATGGGACTTTAGGGAGCTGAAGGTTAGCTTCTGAGTGAAATCAAATTTGGCCATGTTGCAAGGTGATAGGTAATAGTTGTTTTTAAAGGGAAGTATCAAGGTCTTTGCCCCTTGTGTAACATCTGTGATTTTACAAATTTGAATGATTTTTAAAATTTGGAGGCTAGAACCAAATGTAAGTAGATCTAACATAAATAAAAAATAATAAAACGTAATAAGAAATTACACTACCAAACAAAAACTACAGTAATAAAATAATGCATCAAAGCAATTTATTAATAAGAAAAAATCCAACTTCGAATTAAAAGGAAACTTATGTTCCTTGAGTTACATTATATACGTCAGTCACAATTTTGCAGTGTTGCCCTATCCCATTCTCTCCTATAAAGCGGCTGGAGCAGTCAGCAGCCACAGCATGGTCGGCTAATATGAGACTGAGCATTTCTCTCTAATTAAGGTTTCTCCACAGACCTGCAAGTTCAACACACTTGATTAATATGTGGGCCAGGGTGAATACAACTCCATAGTTATAAACTGGGGGGGGGGGTCGTCTTCTGGAAGGTGGCCTGCCAAGCTCTAGTAATCCCCTTAATTGCTTTCAATTTTCTGAATTTTGAATCAGCTAGCCATGAGTTTTCCAGTTTGCCAGTAATTGGCAATTTAAATGAGAGCGAATATCTCTAACAGGTACCTGCATTGGTGAAGGTGGTAGCGACACTACCTCTTTTGAAAACTTGGTATGCTAATTTGTTTCCAGAGTTCGTACGAGTCTCGGTAGCCACAGCAAGTTGATTATACTATCAATGTTGAACATCCCAGCTAGGTCTGGATTTGCCTTACTAACAGGTGTTGCAGGAAATTTGAACTGATTGACTGTAAAGTTTTGAAGCTATCTTTTTAGTGCTACCTATACAAACTATTAGTTGTAACACTTCAGTCGGTCAACACGAAACTATGCAACGATTGGGCAGGACAACAATGTATATAATATAACTTAATAAGTAAATAAACACCCCTGAACATAATTATATGTATTAGTTATTATCACTATTAATAATGGGGCAATATAGGACTATGTGTTTCGACCGTCAAGCGGTCATCATCAGATCCTTATCACTGGGGTTGAGGTTTAATTTTATATACAAATATTATCTGTTTGGTCTTATTAAACTTAATATATTTTTATCACTATTCACAGTTTGAATCTTGTTGTATAGGGTTAATATGTTTTATAACGGTCTGTCAACTATGTTATGAGTATTACGCTTGTGTATAGAATTATTTATTTATTTATTTATTGGGGTTTTAAGGGGCAGAAGTATACAGTTAAAACAAACAATATAGAAAAACTAGAACATTCACTTGAATACTATCATGGCTACTTATCTGATCACAGATTGTACCGGTGTACAGTACTCCGTAAGAGTGTCTACTCCAAAATGACACGCTACTGAGTGTGTCACTGTGAACATTGTTGTGTGCGGAATCTGTTGGCAGAAGTTGTAACTAACCTGATTTAAATGTACTGAGGCTGGAATGACTTACAAAAGTGGTGTATGTTATGGATGCTGATACTATTCTCATAACTATTTAAGGCCATTTAACCCATCTGCCACAGCCTAGACAATGGTCAATGTATGCTTACAACTGGTCTTTAAAATGCGATAGGATTCTACAATACTGCCTGCTTTGAAGCATCTGTTTGTTGAGAATTAGCACAAGGTGCATCCTTCTCCCTAACTTATTTTTCAAATTATTCCTTTCTGAATGCATTCATTGCCTCATTTACATCACGAGTGTGGATTTAATTCATTTTGCAGCACGAAAAGGGATGATATTTCTAAAAAGATGTGTTTGTTCAGATTCTCTGGATTATCTTCCTTGGCGGAAGGGGCTTAAGGGGCGGAACTATGAGGTCATCTGCCCTTGATTTTCAGGTCTGCTTATGGTTGTAGTCATACAAGTGTTCACATATGGCCGAATGCTTGCTGTGTTTAATCACATTTCTGGGTTCTTTGTAACATGTCCAATCTGTCTTCCACATACCGTAGCTTTACATCCTTAATCTTGGTATGTGAACAAATATACTGTCCGTCCACCAGCTTAAGGTCCGTGGCAGGAATGCAATGAGTCAGCCTGAGACAGCTGGCCCCTGCGCGAACGACAATAGTGCTAACCTACTACTGACCAGTACGATTTCACAATTGAAACTAAACGAAAGTAGCAGTGAGTAACCATAGCGTGAATAATATCAGTGCTGAGTTGGCAATATCTGCAGCGGCACGTCCACTCAATCAACGCAGCTGGAATGTCTCTCCTCTCCCCTTCAGTCCCCTAAGACCATGAGCTGGTGGACGGACAGTACATGTGATTTTGGATGAGGTTTTTCTTGGTTAAGTTGCTATTATGTACGTGTTTACAGAGCGAGTTGTTTGTTCTGTAAGCTATATTGAGTCCTTTTTCTTGAAGATATTAATTATTTTGTTCACGAAATCGAATCTTATCTCTTCTTTTGCGTTCTTTTGTTTTGTTCTTATTTTGGGTTGGTGAATTGTTCCTTTTTTTCTCCTCTGTCAACAAGTGGCAGCAGAGACAATTTCTCGCCAAACACGGTTGACCCGATACTGGCAAATCAACAGAAGAAAACAAGAGGATATTTCACCAACCCTAAATGAGAATAAATATGTACAATATTGTGGAATGTCTACAATTTTCAGACAAGTCTCCATATCAGATGGTTGGTTCCTTAGTTTAGGGGCTGCGACAACGCGGTCAAGTAGGCCCGTGTACTTTGGGTGTGTGTAGAATCTGTCTGATAGCCGGTGTTAATTGTGATGATCACTGTATTAGTGTGTGTTATCTGTTTTTTAATTCAAGTAAGGACAGCAGACTTTGAATTTTTCAAATAGTTTCTACTTTTGCTGCCAAATGCTACTGTTAACGACTACTAGTTCAGAACTTAGGTTACTAGACGCCACTGCAGTCGGCTCCTGACAACGAACGTAGAAACCTAAGAGCGTTGTTTACATTCTTAACCTATATCATTTAGCTTCACACAGGTGTAATTAGTGGAAGGTTCTTTAACATGCCATAAATCTATGACATGGGACCGCCGGCTTTACTTCCCTTACGAAGGAAGGCATACTGAGGGATTTTTAACGCTCTTAAAAAATCCGACAACTTAGGCCGGGTTTGAACCCGCGATCTTGGGCATTGAAGTTCAGCATGCTACCAACTACGCCACTGAAGCCGAAGATTTTATTTTCGGAGGGAAGAGACTGTTAGGGGATGTCATTGTAGGTTGGGTAGTGTTTTGTAGAGCTATTTTGTCTTGTAGATTAGGATCTGATGATGCTTGTTTGATGAGCTAACAAGTCATCCCTTAAGTTTTCTTCCTCTTCCTCTTCTGTAGTCCATAATATATATAATTTTAATCATATGTAAATTTTTTCAGGTTATTTTTCGCATGTTCCAATAATTGGGATTATATTGTGTTCACCGACTGAAAAGTTACAAGATCAATTATTTTAGATAAGAGTTTGAAATGACATATTGTTGTCTCATTCCAGGATGAAACCTGGATTCCTGAATAGTTGCTGTTAACGATGAAATTAACTGAAATAACTCAGCCAGACGACGAACATAGCTACTACAGTTCCGTTGTAATAGTGCCATAATGTGGACTTTCGCTTGACTGTTTGCCAACCTCATCTTTAGGTGGAGATGATGGGGGAAGAGAGCACACCTCGATCTCCATATCTCCTCCTGAAGACAAAGATGCTGGAGGGGACGCTCTATTTGTTGGTGTGCGGTTCTCATCGGACTTTTCCCTCTCACTCTTGTGGAAGAGCGGGAGCGGTGTCGAGGGACCTTCTCCCTGTCTGAAGACTGGGTGTCTGTTCCCAACGCGTACCGAGCATTTTTTTTTTTGTCTAGACTGGTGCCGACATCTATTTGGGAAAGTAGTAGAGTAGGTTCCTTCTCTCCAGATGACTGCTCCTTGCAAAGCATGACAGCTCTTGCTGGCACTACTCCACTGATAGTCGTGGGAGCTGGATGGCCAGCAGATGCTTGAGCTGTCTTGTCTGCGCAGTGACAGCGATGAATTGTTGCTCTCTTTTCTGCCAGGGGTCTTTCCTTTTTTGAGGGGCGATCCTAGTCGGTGAAGGTTTCTTCTTTGAGTGAGTCGGGGAACGCTTCTTCACAAACTTTTTTGGAAGTTCCCTTCTCCAATAGCGCTGGTTTAGGCGATTTAACTGGTGCATTATATTTGGGGGCCAAAGAAGGTACTGGGCTTTCTTCAGACTAGGTTTTCACAGTTGGTATTTCTGAAGACATAACTGGCGATTTGTATTGCTCCGAATTAAATGCTTGCAGGTTTCATTGCTTGAGATGAGAGATATTCATAAGAGGATGAAAACTGAGGAGCATTCCTTTCACGAAACTTCTTCCTACCACCGTGATACAAAAGTCCTTCCAGTGTCTATAGCTCCTGAATCTTTGATTCCTAGATGAACTCCGGGCAATCCTCAGTTTTAGGAGCATGGAAGCTCGAGCAGTTTGGTGTGAACCTTTCACCTTCATGAACAGCCTTTCCACAATCCTTGCACACACCATTGTAATGTGCAGCGGGAAGACATGCCCGAACTTCTGACAAGAGGTAGCATCTCATAGGTGGTGGAATGAAGGAGTAGTGGCGCAGCGGTCAAGCTGTTGCCCTCTCACATAGGTGGACCGGGTTCGATTCCCGGTCAGTACATGTGAGATGCCATGTCCTGTGGTTCGAATTCCACGTAAAAAAGGAGGTCCTAGGGCTCATGATCGCATGATTAACTGTCATGTAAAACTAAAGCTTCCTTCCTTTTCCTTCGACATCACAGTGACAGGATGTCACTTTTAACCCGCTTAGGTAGAACAGTCCCCTCGATCGATTTTACCAGATGAAATGTATCCCCGTCAGTTCTGGTAGCCACCAGATAATGGGGAACATTATCAGCTGGGAACCTTTCCAAAAATTTTCATATAATTTCCAAGGTCAAGAGACAACTTTTTAAGGGAGCTGCCCTAGATGTTATTGCTGGAGCGCTTAATGGGCATCCCGAAAAACGTCCTCCCCGAATATTGCGTACTACGAACAAGAGCCACCGCGGTGGGCGCCACCCAACCAAGGCAATAGTAGTTTTCGCGAACTCAATCGAACCTAGGTCGCAAGTCGATCGCGAGAAAATGGTGAACGCAAGGGTGATAGACCTCATGTATGTATTGAATGATGTTGGCAATTCTACATGCCGAACAAATAATTATGTATGGGAAAGTGCTAGAAACAAGATTTTATGAGACTTGAAGCTTTATGCTTACAAACTAGTACTTTGAAAGGAGTACCTCACCAGATTCAATATGAAATTCGGCCACCAGTTGCCAAGAAAAAATAAAAAATTGTTCAGGAATATGTAATAAGCGTGTAGTAGGTACATTGCTTTACATACTTTTACATTTAAATTTGGAAGATATATCCTAATACTGTTGAAGTCAATAAATCAACGACTGAACAAGTTGACCGTAGGCCTAACGATTTTTAATTTTTTTAATAGGGACCTGATTATAAACTCAGAAGACCTGAGCTTCACACATTTGAAGCAGCAATGGGGCAAGTTAAAGGAAGACAACAACATGTAGGACTACGATAAAGCGACCCCTAAAAGTAATTTTTGCCACATGGGAAGAACAGCTGTCAAATCGACCCTGCTAATTCACCTAGTTTGTAGTGCAGGGGAGAATGTAGGGTACTGGTTATTTTAAGAAATTAATTAGTATTTTTCTTCTTCTTCTTTTATGGCCTCATTGGAACTCTTCAGTCAATCATTTCTTGGTCCTCTTCTT
The DNA here is from genome assembly GCA_946902985.2 of Meconema thalassinum. Lineage (NCBI taxonomy): Eukaryota > Metazoa > Arthropoda > Insecta > Orthoptera > Tettigoniidae > Meconema > Meconema thalassinum. The sequence goes on along the minus strand of OX336388.2, from coordinate 1,940,087,462 downwards.
CAGTTAAGTTTCCTTTCTGAGTCGCCCAGTAGCTTTTCATTCGCTCTGATCTTCTCAGGCGTTCCTCATCTGTAAATACCCTTTTTACTGTATTACGTTTGTCTATCCTGAAATCTTATTTTTATATCTCTCAGTTTTTTTAATTTTTTTGTTTTGCAAGTCATCCAAGGTTATTTCTAATTCTTTCATATCTTCTCTAATTTCCTTAATCCTCGTAGTTCCGCCCCTTAAAACAACAATAACTATAACATCCTACTTGGTTCATATTACAAAGTTTCACTACAATTTTTCTCGATAACCTGGTTTCTGGTGTCCTCAGGATGTGACCAAAAAAAGAAATCCGTTTCTTCCGAATAGTATCAGTGATGGGCTCCAGTTCTCTGTATACGACTTCATTTGGTACTATCCGCCACTGTCCATCTTTCTGATATATTTTATTTATGCATGTTCTAGCTATTCTTCTTTCTACTTTTAAAATTTTGTCGATTCTGTTTTTCTGAGTAACTTTAAAAAGAGTTTCACTTCCATATGTCATCTCTGGTTGAACCACCGTCTTGTAATGTTTTAATTTTGTTGCGATTGATAGACATTTTCTTTTATATGTAGACCATGTTAATTTTTGGGCTTTTATCATTTTATTAGTTCTTTCTTGCCATGCAGGTTTCTCATCCAAGTTAAGTTATAATTTCTCCTAAGTATTTAAATTGCTTCACTATGTTAACTTTCTTGTTATTTACTGTTATGTGATTTAATACAAGTGGATTTGCTACCATTATCTCTGTCTTTTCAAATGATATCTGAAGTCCAATTTTTTTGTGCTATATTTTGTACACTGCTTATTTGATTTCTGGCTTCTCGAATATTATTAGCCAGTAACGCTAAGTCATCTGCGAATCCCAAGCAATTTAAGTCTATTTGATCTTTCTTGGTTCCAATTCTTATGCTCCTAGGGTTTTCCCTGTACCATTCCCTCATTACATATTCCAAAGCACAATTGAAAAGTAGAGGCGATAAACCATCTCCTTGTCTTAATCCTGTTTTAATCGTAAACAGTTCAGATATTTCTCCTCTGAATTTTACTTTAGATTTGGTGTTTGTTAGAGTTAGTTTAATAATTTTTATTAATTTCGGATGAAGTCCGAAATTCTTTAGTATTTTCAGCAATGAAGATCTATGTATACAATCATAAGCTTTTTTGAAGTCTACGAAGGTTATGACTTGCTGTTTTTGTCTACGTTTGTAGTAGTCCATTACTAATTTTAAGGTGATTATCTGTTCAGGGCAGCTTCGCCATGGCCGAAATCCCCCTTGATATTCTCCTATTTCCAGTTCTAGTGATCATTACAACGATTATATAGGGTGACATGATTTTATATGTGATATCCAAAAGGGAAATTCCTCGATAGTTGTCAGGATTTGAATTTTCTCCTTTCTTGTGTAATGGATGTATTATAGCTGTACTCCAATGGCCTGGCAGTTCTTTGATCCAAATGTTCACTATGCAATGGTGTAATGAAATCTTTATTGATAAATAATTCTCCTTTTTAAAATGCCAGCCGCATACGATCAAATACTTCGAAATTGGTTTGCAACGCGATGTAATTGAAGAGCACAGCGGAACTGAGCAATTATATTACTCATCTTTTAATCTCAATTAAAAAAAGAGAGAGAGAGAGAGAGAGAGAGAGAGAGAGAGAGAGAGAAAGAGCTCACCTGTCAACTCAAATCACATGTTATAGCATCTGTTTGTTTATGTTTCCATCATCCTTCCAGATAATGGCAGCACCGTCGCTTGAGCTCGCGAATTGCCCGGGATCCCCGTGCCTCTGATGAGCACATAATCCTTGGCATAAACGGTGATCTAAACGACTCATCAGTATTGGACCAAGCATGGACCTTCGTTGTAAGGTAGGTGGATATTACTGAAAGGGTACATGGCGCATCGACCTGATGGGATGGGGTTTACCCGTCCAGGCTTTCTGGCCAGATGGCCAAGTTGGTGGTCCTTACACAAACAGCTTGCATGCTTATTCTAAGAATTAAAACGAGAAATGGGATTGCACAATCGAAAATGACCTTTCAAAGGCCTCCGTTTAGACGGATTTTATGACAGGCAGTGGTTTCAGGTGGGTGAATTCTGCCCACCCCATCCACAGCGGGTCTTCACATCCAAATACTGGCAATTTTTCTGGCCATGTAAGCCCTTTTAGCAGTAGCCTCCTACGACAGGCAGAGCAGACTGTGGGTGTATTTTGTCCTCCTACCCATAGGGGGATACACAGGATAGACTCTGCATGATATTATGATTGTAAAATCTACTACTTTACACCATCAGCAGCTTAGATGTGCCTACAGTAGATAACTGTATGCATAATTAACGGATTATTAAAGTTTGTTTCTTACTGGGCTCAAGAAAATTAGTTATTTATTTATGTCTTTTGCAGTGGCGAAGTTAGGGCTCGTGGCCCTCTCTTACACTTAACCACATAGTTATAATAAAATACACAAATACTACCATTGAATAAGATACGTAAACTAGAAATTAAGTTAGAATAATAAAAGACATAAAAAATAAAGATAGCAATGCACATCAAACAAAGAAACATATAAAACACTTACGTGAAACAATAACAATAATACTACTAATAATAATACGTGATAGTGTTAGATCTAGTAAATAACTGGGTATTTTAATTTTGAATCGACAAAGTTATTTATATACCATAATGGCTCAATCATGCTGTCTATCATACATTACTGAGCCCAAGGTTGCAGGTTCGAAACCTGGCGGTCAGCTGGCATTTGAGGGTGCGCAAATGCGAGGGAGCCGTGTCAGTAGATTTACTGGCATGTTAAAGATCCCCTTCGGGGCAAAATTCCGGCACCCCGGCGTCTCTAAAAGCCAGTGTAGTTAAAAGGGACGTAAAACCAATAACATTATTATTATCTATCATACATCACCAGTCACACGAAAGTCAGCGGTGTTCAAAAGGAAATCTCTGCAAGCAGTCTTAAATTTTGTATAGGTTTCCTTACGTCAGCTGAGAGTGTATTCCAAAGTCGCGACCCAGTCACAACAAAGGATTTATTGTACTTGGACGAGTGGTTAACGGGAATAGCGAGGGAAGAGCCAGATCTAGTGTTAATATTATGAAATGAGGACAGGAAATGAAATTTCGAAGAAATATACAATGGGAGATTTTCATCTAGGGTTCGATATGCCGACGTCAAAATATGAAAATTTCGACGCCCTTCAGGTTTCAGCCAAGAAAGAGCTTTGTAGCTAGGGGTTAAGTGAGAATCGTAATTCAAGTTGAAAGCAAACCGAAGACTAGAGTTCAATGCTCGTTGCAGTTTTTTAGTTTGTTCGCTAGTTGTATCAACAAGGACCATGTCGCAATAGTCAAGTATTGGTAGTATCAGAGTCTCAATAAGTTTTATCCTCGTGTCTTGTGGTAAAATGTCCTTATGCCGTTTGAGTACATCTTCCTGCAAGTATTACTTACATGTGCAGACCAGTCAAGAGTTTCAGTCAGAGTCATACCGAGGTTTTTCACTGTTTTACTAAACGGGATTACGGTTGCATTTAAAGTCACAGGAGAGAAAGTGTAGTTTTTATACATGGAATTCAATAATCCCTGCAAACCGATTATAATAACTTGGGTCTTTTTGGGGTTGAGAAGGAGAGCGTTATCACTAGCATACACGCTGAGTTGTTGCAGGTCGGTGTTTACATCTCGTATCACGTTCGCTGTATCTTTGATACCAACGTGACAGTAAATTTGGAGGTCATCCGCATAAAGATGATATCTATTATATTTTATTACTGTGGAGATGTCATTAATATAAAGGACAAACAAAAGAGGACCAAGAACGGAACCCTGGGGAGTTCCTGCCTTCCTGAGTCGCCACTGTGAAGCAGTATCTTGTGTTATTACACGTTGCATGCGATCTGTAAGATATGCGGTGAAAAATTTTAAAGCCTCATTACCGAAAAAGCAAGCAAGTTTCTTCAACAATGTCTGGATATGTATCGTATCAAAAGCCCTACTGAAGTCAAGGAGTGTGAGTATTGTCACTTGTCTTTCGTCCATTGCTTGTCTGATATCCTCAGTCACTTTGAGTAAGACAGTTGCTGTGCTATGGCCCTTCTTGAAGCCAGATTGAAGTGGATCCAGAAGAGAGTGAGCGTGCAGGTATTCCAGTATTTGAGTATGTACCAACCGTTCTAACGCTTTGGAAAGAGCGTGGAGAATAGAAATTTGACGGTAATCGGATAGAAGTTTAGAACCTGGGTTCTTAGGACGTGGGATTACTTTAGCGTACTTCCAAATTGCAGGTAATGTGCCGTGTTTGAGACAGTAATTAAAAATATGGGTGAGAATGGGTAGAATAGCGCCAATGATATTATGTATGAAAGTTATAGGAATATCGTCGACACCACTAGCTTTCGATTTAATAGAATACAAGACTTTCTTAACTTCATTAGTGCTGACAGGACGAAAAGCCAAGCATGGGCGATTTTGTGGGACAAATGATGGGACATTACAGTATTTACACGAGGTCTATTAAGAGGAATAGACTGAACTCTCTCGTCCGTGAAATACGCATTTAAATCGTCAAGTGGAATGTCAGGTACCTGAAGCTGTTCCCGTGTTTTGCCTATGCCCATGGCTCGGAGATGCCTCCAAGCACTAGCCGTATTTAGATTCCTTGTTGATTCACAAACATAATATTTAAACTTAAGATTACAGATGATTTGTTTCGTTCTATTCCTCATTATTCTACACTTTCCATAGTCACTTGGGTCTCGGGTACGTTTGTAATGTCGGTAGAGTGTATCACGTTGAGACATCATATGTTTAACATCAGAGGTTAACCATGGATTAGGTTTACGTGATAGTCTTATCTGTCTTTTGGGTGCATGTTTGTTGTATAGACTGTGTATTAACGAATTAAATTTATTTATTTTTGCATCAATGTCTTTCAGATTTAAAATGTCATTCCACGGAAGAATGTAGGCATCGTACCTTAATTCATACATACCGATATCTTTCATATTCCTGCACGTTATATACTTAGGTTTATATTTTGGAACGCGTAGTGAGTAAGCGAGAAATATAAGATCGTGGGTAGACACGGCCGGTACTGAAATCTCCACTTTCTGAGGGTTGTTAGTCACTTTGAGATCTATTAAGGTGTGGGAAATGTTGTTGGTAGTATGTACATGGTTAGTAGGATTTGAGGGAAGGATAGTGAAGTCACATGAGGAAAACATGTCTTCTAATTTCTTAGTATCGTAATTCTTCGTAAGTAGATTAGCGTTGAAATCCCCTAATATAATGATATGTTCATACGTTGGTAGCAAGTTAAGTAGATAAGTTTCAAACTCGGCCATATAAGATACTTTAGGTGGTCGGTAAACCACTCCAATAAGTATTTTCTGTCCACTAGCAACTACTTCAACGCACATGAACTCCGTCCTCGGGAAATCGCCGGTCGATGACACGGCTCTTCAGGTCATCTCTACAGTAGAGAACGATACCTCCTCCCTTGTTATTAGTGCGGTCATGACGATGGAGATTATAACCATCAAGTTGAACCATGCTGTTTGGAATTGAAGGCGATAACCAGCTTTCACTCATTCCTATCAAATGGACACTAGTTTTGCTAAATATAGCCTGAATTTCGTCAACGTGTGCAGGCAAACTTAGGCTGTTTAAGTGACAACACTGGAGGGTGTGAGGATATGGTGAAAGTTCGTATTTCAATAAGCTGCTGGCGTCTATGGTGGGGAGAGGAATACTCTGATAATAAGGACATAACCCAATCAATTTTGTTGTATCATAAGAAAGCAAACTGACTTCTCTGGCCAGATGCAATTTGAAGTAATGGAATATATTTCTTTATAGCCAATGTTCAGCTCAAAACATTCTTTCCTTCAACCCTGCTTTGGACGATCATGTGTGAGCAAGCACCTGTGCACAGGATGTGCAACATGTGACACCTCCAGTATTGGGGATAGATATTATTGCATAGCTACAAAGTGCAGGAATGTTCAATACTTGAACCAACTGATAAAGGAGCCAAGTACACAGAAAAAACAAAACAATATTCTATAGCATTGTGTTGCTGATCTTGTCATATGGAGATAACTTGTCAACGAGATGATTTTCTGATTATTGGCAGCAACCCTAGAGTCCATTGAACTCTATGAGGTGGTACATGTGATTCAAGGTACCTGACATATGCAGAATTTCTGAATTAAGAATAAGTATACTTACCAAGTGAAGCTTGTCCAACTACATTAGAAAGTGCAGCAGCTACACCTACAAGGAAAAAAAGAAAAAGAAATAAGGATCTGCCAGAACGAAAAACCTGTCTAATTCTATAAAATATATAACAAGGACTTTTCATTTATAATTCTATTTACACAATGGGCATACTGCAGGGTGTGGACTGCAGACAATGATGAAAAGTGGCAGTTTATAAAGATGCAATAAAGCAGACAAGATGGTAATTCCTTGGAAGGGGAGTAATCTCACTGCCCACTCAAATATTTCCTCCTATGCTTAGAACACTCTGAAGTCTTGATAACATAAAAGATATTTCGAAACCCAGATAACAAAGATCTTTAAAACAATATTGTTATGTAGTTTTATAATAACCGGACTGGACTTCGACAGGGAGAAGGCCTATCACCGTTATTATTTAATTGTGTTCTTGAAAAGATCATGCGTGAGTGGAACAAAACTTGTCCTCCAAATGTAAAGATTGGTACTAATATAAAACTGAATTGCTTGACTTTTGCGGATGACCTTGCACTGCTTGCAACCAGTATAGATGAGGCTAAACACCAAATTGAAGAACTTGGGTCCATTGCAGCAAAAGTGGGACTTCAAATTTCATTTGAAAAGACTGAAATAATGGCATCCTTTGATGTGGAAACACAAGCTATTACATTGATTTACAATAAAGAAATTAAAGTTGTACATAAATTTAAATATTTAGGGGAGATTATAACATGGAATTTGAATGAGAAAGTGTCAATCGAAAATAGATCAACAAAGTTAAGACAAGCACAATATATTACTGGGTCTAGTTACAAAAAAAAAATCACTGTCCATAAATGCCAAATTACGACATTACGAATCAGTTATTAAACCGGAAGCAATATATGCTTGTGAAACACTTTTCAAGTTAAACACTCGATCAGTTACTGACACATTACAGAAGACTAATAGAAGAATTCTCAGAACTATAATTAATAAAAAACATCAGGTGGATGGTCAATGGTGTCTATTACCAAATGAAGTGGTTTATAAAGAAACTGAGTCTATAGTCGATACTATGCGTAAAAGGCGAATTGCTTTTTTTTTTACATATCTCACGCCTGCCGGATACCAGACAATTAAAAGTATTATTTAATTATTTTTTCAAAAGTAAAACAAAGAACTCTTGGTTTATGGAAATTCAAAATGAACTGGATGAACTCGGCTTGACGATGTCCCGAATTGCTAACAAAGATGAGAAGAATATCTTAAAAAACAAGAACATCCGACTTCCCTTAAAAACTTTTACTCGCAAAACTTACACCATAAGCGATGCAGAGAGGGCGGCAAGGTCGACTCGAATGAAAATGTTTTGGGAAAAGAAGAAAAATAAGAAGCTGAATCTTTAATATTGTTCTTGAGGTATGTATATACTTGTTTTGGTTATGTGCTCCAATGAGGGCGTAACATATGTAAATAAATAAATATGCAAAGTTATCATACATTGATGTGACAAGATTAATTGGAGGATTATCCATTTCGTAAGGTCCGTATTGACGTGTACAATAACAATTTTAATGGGTTAAAGGGGTCTCCGCCCAATCAATACAAATTTATTATTGGCAATTATTAATTTATTGCCATTAAGGACATGTTTCGGGTCTCATGGGCCCTTCTTCAGCCGCAAAAATGTTGATAACATATTCACATCCATTATAATACTCACAACAAAACATGTACACTTTAAGAAAAACATTAAATTGAACTCTAAATTAATTCTAAAATATCATCTTATCATGCTCCAAAATTTAAAGTAACTCTCTAAAATTGATTCCAAAATACCATCTTAACCACATAATAAAAGGAGAAACAAGTACAGCTAAAAAAGACTCATCTGGTCATGATGACCTTATCAATATTATGATCTAGCAGGTGCCCTATTCAAACTGCTATCGAAAAAGTTATTGGTTAAAATGTTTAAAAATATATATATTGGAGGTGATTCGAATGTGACCAGTGGGCACGCTGGCTCTCCATTTGTGTTTCGGGTTCCCGTTTTAAAACCAATCTTCATGACCTTGGCCCGGGAAATGCCTTGAACCAAAATTGGGCCGTTGTTATTTTCTCATTGCCAGATTGGGAGGAGACAGTACATTTTGAAGAATGGCAATAAATTAATAATTGCCAATAATAAATTTGTATTGATTGGGCGGAGACCCCTTTAACCCATTAAAATTGTTATTGATGTGACAAGTGATTCATTTTTATTATGGTGTTTGAAGCTATTTTCAGAGTTGCCTAAGTAATCGAATGTGATGTTTTTCAGTCGGTCAACACGATTGTACCCAATTGTGATGGGTTGTTCCCTAACCCTGAAAAAATGTACCTAGATGAATACGAGAAGAATTCTGACCCTTGAGGCACAAGATATTTATTTATTCACAATAAGCTCTTACATGCAGTCTCGAAACCACAACACTAACCAATAGAAATAACTCTAAACTCCAGGCAGCCGAAATGAAATTCCTACGTACCATGATTCAGAAAACTAGGAAAGACAAATCAGGAATGAGAAGATTAGAGAAGAAGTAGGAATAGATGATTCTCTCCTCAATAAGACTGAAGTGGTTTGGTAACATGAAGAGGATGCCACCAAACAGAACTGCATGGAAGGAATTTGAGAGAAAAGTAGAAGGAAGACGACCCGTGGGAAGGCCACGAAAGAAGTGGATAGATACAGTCAAGAACGGTGTAACGCAGAGAGGTCATGATTGGTACAAGTTAGTGGAGGAGGAGTGGTACAAGGACAGGATGAAATGGAGGGGGCTCATAGACCACACCCGGGCAACTGGAGTTGGTTCAAGATGACGATGATGATGATAAAGCTCTGTGCACATGGCAACAGACAATAGCCACTTAAAACACAAAATGGAGGGAAAGAAGTAACTAGTACTACCTAGTAACTAGTAGCATCATAACACAACGTACAGAGAGTGTACCAGCGTGCTAGAAGAGGCACACCTTCACCATGCATGCATTGAAGCAATGATAGCTGGTGATTCATTTTTTGCACCACCTAACATGAAAGAATTAATCTCATGTAAATTTTTTGTAGCATTTCTATTTCTTTTTCGCATTAACAAAACCAGGATCAAGTTTAGTCATCTTCTTCCTTGTTTTGTTTCCTCCCCCCGCTTTGGTAGTGGCAACCTCAATGTGAATAGCCTATTTAACCTCTACTGCGCGGCCGAGGCAGCGAGGAACGAAAACATCATAACAGCCCAGGCGCCGCTGTCAGTGACGCCGCTGCCATGGCGGAGAGGTTTCAAATCCATACCTGCCGACTTTTGAAAAGAGCTATCAGTAGAACTCACGCGCAACAAAAAATCTAACGATTTTCGACATACCCCGGCTTATGAATATTCCCGAAAGGGAATATGATGTTATTTCCGTTTGAGCAGATGAATTATCAATTAACATGATAATATTGCACCAACTGACGAGCCCAACGGCACACCGGGGCGTAACGCTGGCATTTTGTTTGAGATAACTGGGCCAATATTATCATGTTAATTGATAACACCCCGGCTTGGCAAAAATAATAATACTTCTGGGCTGCAAAATACAATAATTCATGCTTTAAACAGGATACTTCAAATCATATCTACTTACATGATTTGTAGATGAACATAACAATCGAGAAGAAATCCATGTTAATCAGCAGCAGACGTGGTGAATATTGGTTTGGAGAATACATAACAGGACTTCCTTGATAAATTAAGCAGATATACGATAATTGAAAAAGGCTTTACACAATAAAACTTGTTTAACGTAACACAGGCAAGAAATAATATTCTGTAATACACACTGCAAATCACATGCCAGTTCGACTTTAAAGTCATGGTTGTGGCCTTTTTAGCTCCTGCAAAAGTCTTGAGAAAATGTTTTGTCATAACAAGGACCAGAACTCCAGGTCTTCAAAATAGAAATAAGACCCCAGAGATTCATTGGACATGGATGATCTGAACTGTGTTCTATTTTTCTTCACAAGGCTGAAAACATGTTCACATTCTGCATTGCTATGGGGTATGGTGAGAATAGAGAGTATTACTCTAGAAATTCGGTTATACTTAAGAAGTCCATCGGCTCCACGAATACTAGATATTTGTGCCCAACTGGAATCACTTGCAGCATCTGCAGCATGTGCAGCCAAAGTGTCATCTACCTGAAGAGCTGTGAACTGCCTCTGAAGCTCATTCACCACCTCATCTGTAGTTTCATTCTCTTCCTTGCATAACATGATAGGAAACTTTTCCAAGAAAAAACGAATGGAAGAAAACTGTGCATCTTCAATTTTGTCTAACCTAGCAACTTAAGCATTCTCTAACACGTCATCCTTGAGTGGAAACTTGTTGATGATGTAGTCACAGGCAGTAAAAAAGTCGTTTCTCGTTGATGAAAAGAAAAGGGATTTATCTGTATCCTGGAGATCATTCAGTATTTTCCAGGTATTGCAAGAAAGCGATATTTGATAGCACATGCAGTTCCACCTTAAAATCCAACCATGCCCAGTTTTCAGTACCTATGGAAAATATTACCGAAGTTAATAAACCAAACAACTGGCAACAATTTTTTTTGAAATGCTCATTTACATCTTCACCCTAGTCTACGTAAAGTACCATACGGTAATCACTGAAAGGGTAGGGGGGAGAGTTATGACCGCAATTACACAAACGAACGAACCTCATTTTGCATGAATTATGGAACCCGAATCCTAATGGAGGTATGGATTGTCTGCATTTAGAAATATGTTAGTCAATAATTGAAAACAAGATGCCAGAAAACTAAATACAAAAAGCTGTGTGCCTACTAAGGCGTAAAGTTGTTCCGTGAAAAAAAATACACCTCGCCAAGATTATACGACGTGCATACAGTTAAATACAATCATCCAATTGGAGAAACATTTTCCTTGTCACGATCTTATAAGCAATTCAAACATAAACTGCTGTAATTTATGGGAAAATGTGCAACATTTAGAGACTACGAGTGTTGTATGTGGCACAACGTTAGCTGACATTTCGCATCATTAATACATAAGGAATGAACACATGCAGAGCTTTCTCACTGCACACAGCTGAAGATCATATAATTCTTGGTGCATTTTACATTCTCTTTACAACAATAAGTTGCTTAGTTATATGCAAGGAAAATTGTAGTACAAAGTTCCCATTGCTTCCATTACCTGACTACTAAACCGGGAACTGGTAATGCATAACCATACGCCGGTGGCACGTCCTATGGCAAGTGAAAGATCGAAAGAAAATGTAAGCTCTATAGGAGCCCGGAACAAGGCGATACAATTTTCTACACTACTAAAAATAGTCAAAATACCCTTTGTAATAATGAATAATAATTTTGGGGGTCATGTAGTAATAGATGTTACCCACCCACTATCCCTGTTTAGATCACGACTTTTATAGTAAAATTGGAGGTGTGCCCGCTATTACACGCATAAATTATGGGACAAATACAGTATTGCTAACCCCGCGCATTTGGTACTGACAGCCTTCCTGTCACTTTGACTCGCTTTTCCTCTCCGCAACCCACGGTCGCCACATAACAAGACCCTACGTCCAACCGCCACTCGGCAAGAATTCTGAGCATGCTTCTCACCTACACCCTGTATTTCGAAGGAAACAAAGCGAAGGATATGTCGGGAGCTAGGAACAGCTGAGCTGTGTTGCTAAGTTTTTAGGGTTGTTTTAAATCAACTGATTCGAATAATGCACAGCGCCACACTTCAGACATTATTTCTGTACAATTATACGTAATATAATTTAAAAAACGATCCCGAGTCAACGCCGACGACATTCAAACAGAGAAATACGATACTTTTTAGATGAATAAATAAATTACACACCGAAGCTATGATACCCTTATCATCGGTATTCAATTCAATAAATATGACAGCTAATTAATATAAAAACACTCACCATGCAATGATTATCCTTTCACATGAAACACGAGTCTGAGTGGAGGTCGTTCACAGCTTACTACAGTAGTTGACAGATAACACCATGCACACTCACTGAATCGCGACTCTCTAGGTTAATATTAGCTTTCATGATAATACAAAAGTAAAGTTAAGGCAAAGACACATTTAGCACTGAGCACTCAAACAAGGCCCTCTGTGGCGATATTATTGCCGTGGTTTTATATTGTCGAGTTGTAGGCTATTGAATGTCGGACGGTATTTTGAACACTATGATGGGAAACAATGGCCTGTGCTCTATTATTGATTGACGCAAGCGAACTGACACCAATAAATAAATTATCCTCACTCACTTGGCAAGGGTTTCTTTGACACCCTCCATAGCTTTACTGTCCCTATCATCATCACCACCACAATCATTGTCTTCGTCAGAGCTTGATGAATTGCCAAGGTTAATAATCATTTCATCCACCGCGATATCCAGACCGCCTTCAGTATTTCTTTCTGTACATGCTGTACGGGATGTGTCCAGTCCTCGGGTCGAACTTCGGTGAAGTAAAAGTAACGAAACAATGATAATGAAAGGAAATCCGACACAGACAGTGGTTAACAAGCGACTGAAACAATGTCTGCCCATACAAGAACAATTCTGTCACTTGCGTGGTGTATTTTGTAGCCACATGCTGGTGACGGGTGTCTGATAGTGGTAAAATGTCGAGAGCTGTGAGATAATGTTTGTAGTTTTTGAAATATATGCATGTGTGACGCATTTGCATTGAGTGTTTGCAGAGACTTTAAAACAATTTGGTATGTGCATCTCCCCTGCGAAAGAGACCATAGAAAGGTTAAAAACAGTAAAATTCCACACGCGACACGCCACAAATACTTTTTAATTTAAATTTATTTTATCAAAGTAGATAATAGAAAATAAAATAATGCAAAACAAAATTAAATAAGTCACTTTGACAAATACAAGATTGTTACTAGGAACTTCATTATGCACAGCACAAAATTAAGTTCTTTTGACAGTACTTTTTTTTTTCCAATTCCTGGAGATCTTTCGTGGCTTTTCTTTCGACTGCCACCTTAGCCGTCGCTTCGCACCGTTTCGCTTCCTTGAACACGGCGTAGGAGTTTCGAGCCGTATGGACTCTTGCTCACGGTTATCTTTTCTACTACACCAGCTGCCATCACAGCGTCCTGAACAGTATGCATGCCAATCAGACTAGCTTGTTTGTGATTGAGGATCATGCACTCCTTGTTCAGGGAGAAACTCTGTCTAGAGCAGCATTGTTGTGATACAAAATCAGTATCATTTTAACAAAGCTTATGAGATCGTTTTTGACAGGAACTGAGGAAGGTGCTGAAGCCACTAATTCAGACCACAGCATGTCGAGCCGTGGCTCTTTTCCCTCGAACTGCTTCAAACGCGCAGTGACGGAGGGCAGTGTCAGAAGTGCAGAGTAGCTGCTCTCGATGCTGGCAGCCATTGCGCCAGAATGCAAATTCTTCTGATTACAAAGAATTTCCAGGGCAATAGCGATCCTAACTTCTTCCAACATAGGAGTCTCAGCGACCCCTATACGGTCTAGGCAGGAAATAGCACGGGCATACCTGCCAACTTTTGAAAAGGGCTATCAGTAAAACTCACGCGCGGCAAAAAATTTAACGATTTTCGACATACCCCGGCTTGACTAAAATAATAATACTTCTGGGCTACAAAATACAATAATTCATGCTTTAAACAGGATATTTCAATGAAATCATATCTACTTACATGATTTGTAGATGAACATAACAATCAAGAAGAAATCAATGTTAATCAGCAGCAGGCGTGGTGAATATTTTGTTTTGGAGCATACATAACAGGACTTCCTTGATAAATTAAGCAGATATACAATAATTGAAAAAGGCTTTACACAATAAAACTTGTTTAACGTAACACAGGCAAGGAATAATATAATACACACTGCAAATCACATGCTAGTTCAACTTTAAAGTCATGGTTGTGGCCTCTTTAGCTTCCAGCAAAAAGTCTTGAGAAAATGCTTTGTCATAACAGTGACCAGAACTCCTGGTCTTCAAAATAGAAATAGACTCCAGAGATTCACTGGACATGGATGACCTGAACTGTGTTCTATTTTTCTTCACAAGGCTGAAAACACGTTCACATTCTGCATTGCTATGGGGTATAGTGAGAATAGAGAGCATTACTCTAGAAATTCGGTTATACTTAAGAAGTCTATCGGCTCCACCAATTCTTGATATTTGTGCCCAACTGGAATCACTTGCAGCATCTTGATGTGCAGCCAAAGTGTCATCTAACTGAAGAGCTGTGAACTGCCTCTGAAGCTCACTCACCACCTCATCTGTAGTTTCATTTTCTTCCTTGCATAACATGATAGGAAACTTTTCCAAGAAAAAACGAATGGAAGAAAACTGTGCACCTTCAATTTTGTCTAACCTGGCAACTTGAGCATTCTTTAACACGTCATCTTTGAGTGGAAACTTGCTGATGATGTAGTCAAAGGCAGTACAAAAGTAGTTTCTCACTGATGAAAAGAAGATGGAGATCATTCACTATGTTCGAAGTTTGAATGCCAATAACTAACTCATCATCACTTCATTGATTTTGAATCAAGTTGTACTCAACTTCAAGCAATGAGGAGCTTTTGACAATTTTGGGCTTAACAAACTTGGTGAACAGCTGCTTTAGCAAATCCATTAGAAGTTCTAATAACAAGTGAACTTGTAGGGAAGAAGTCTGAAGGGCAACATTCAATTTGTCAAATACAGGAATAGTCACATGAAGGAAAGTGCAAAAGGCCTTGTTCAAGTTTGAGGACAGGAACATAAACAATTTTTCCTCACGAGTTGTAGCAGAAGTCTTACTTTTTAGGATGGGTTTGTCACATTTGGAAGAATATGCTATTCTTTTAGGGGCATGTGTAGTAGCAGAATCAAGAATTCTCTTCTTCTGATACTCTTTGGATCCACTTTGTTCAACATTAGGTATTCTGAAAGATGTCAAGCTTGTGGAAATGTTTTGGGTACATAATATTACTTCCTCCTTGAAGAAAGAAAGAAAGAAAGAAAGAAGCGGATCCCACTGGTCCAGTAGTCTATCCAAACATCTGACTAAAGATAACCACCTAGTACATACATGCTTCAGAATTTTCTTTGCCTCTTTATTGTGCAAGTTCTGAAATTTCTGAAGGCGTTTTTTCTCTTTACACTCTTCTCTAAGAAATAAAATATATCTACAAGGATCTCATCCACTTTAACTGGTAATCCTCCAGCACCTTTTGCAGCTGCTAGATTAATCAGGTGGCAAATGCAACGTATGATGGCAATACCTTGTTGAACTTCCTTCAGAACTGCTGAAACCCCATTTTTGTGTCCTATCATAACAGGAGCATTGTCGGAGCAGAAAGCCACACAGTTTCCAATTGGTATATTATGAGAACTCGGCTGTGATAACATCAGGTTACCTATGTTTCGCCCTGTTGAGTCCCCGTCCAACGCTGGTATGGATAGCACAGTGTTCACTACTTTTTCCTGCCGAACATCATAGAATGTAACAACAATAGGATACAACTTGGCATTCGTATCATTGCTTCCATCCGTTGCCAAAGAAAATGGTCCGTTCTGAAGGCACTTAACAACTTCAGATGAATTTTTGGCCATTTTATTTACAATGCACGTCGTTTTCGTGCGACCACAACTATATTTCTTTGCAACTTCTGATGTGGGAAACATCTTCTTAAATAAAGCACCAGCATGATCAGCCGCACTTAAGGGCAAATTGTGTTCCACCAAAAGGAAAGTAAACAGACACTCGGCCCTAATTATGTCACTGTCAACTTTACCAGCCTTGGCAAAAAAGGTGTTGATTTTCTTGCTATCTTCCTTTGATTTAACATAACTTATGTGTTTACCGCACTTCACATGATTACTTAAATCGTTTTTTCCACCATGTGCAATATTAATATCACACGCACATACCGTGCAAAAGGCAAATTTTTCTCCCTTTTTTGATTTTAGTATGCACGGAAAATCAACCGAGTATGATTCTATAAATGTCTGGAAGTACTGTTTCTTGTTGTATTTGTTCATTCTCGATGTCTACTAAAACATCGAAAGGAACCTGGATCACTGAACGTCACACAAAATTATAACATAAATCACATAAAACACAGCCAACACTTCATTAAAACAAGTCAAAGCACCATTAAATGAACACGGCGCCAACCTCGTGAAGAAAGAATATGCACATGGTAGAGAGAAAAAAAAAACACACACGTGGAACGAATGTAATTAGTCCAAGGAATACAGGAAACTGCGAAGCATGAATATATAGCACAAAAACTCGAACACTTCATTAAAATATGCCATAACCTTAAAAGACGAAAACATTCAAGGAACGCCAACTTCGCGAACAATAAACAACTCACGTGGTCAAAGAATATGGTTTAAATCGCAACGAGCGAACGTAGCGGAACAAAGAATTTGCGAAGCAGAGCGTGTCGACACCTAAGATTCACATGGAAGAACGGTTATCCCGGCTTCAAATTCAATTACAATGACGACACAAACATCACACGGTTAAAAGTACGAATCATATCGAAGAACGAGTTATCGACTATCGTGGACTTGCCTTCGACCCACGCAAACAATCGATTGTACGGAAGTGGGAGGGATTATCGAATGTTAATTATCGTTTCAAATTTTTCCCCGCGAAATCGTAAAATGACACCGTTCATCCGTAAAATGCTGCAATTTCCGTAAATTTTACGGACAAACCGTAAAAGTTGGCAGGTATGCACGGGTCTCTTGTGAGCAAGAGTTGACCTCTCTTTGATTTTTTCAGCCATAGGATTGGAATGTACAATTTTCGGTAGTTGGTGCGAAATTGCAGCACATTCGCGTCTGGAATTTTCTGAGATCTTGAGCTGTTAGCTTCTCTAAGGGCTGCTTTTGTCGAGAAACCCAGGTCTCCTCTGAATAACAATGCAGACTAATTCCTGTATGTCATTGTCAGCAACGAGCACGGCGTGCATAACCCCGCGCTGAGAGGGTACGGCTGACGGTCGGTCAGGCAAAGCATGCATTCGACATTGGCTGGGTTCTCATCCCGCTTAGCGCTCTATCGGTGGCGTAAATTGCGGGTGGCAGCGCGGTCTGTAGGCGAAATAGAAGACTGAGCGGGAGGACTCTACTGAGCGTTCGGGGGCTAAGAAGTCAGGCATTGTGAGACTTTTCAAGATTTTCGGTATAATTCCCAGGTCACTAAAATTCCCGTATCGCTCATCACCCTGGTATAGCAATGTCCATGGGACAAACTTCTGCAGGTCTCGCGTTATGGAATTCATGACGATAACAAAGAGCAGGGGAGACAGAGCTGAGCCTTGATGAACCCCAATTGTCACAGGGAAGCTGTCAGTCAGTCCTGCAGGGCATCCATCGCACGTGGCTTTTGGTGTTGTTGTACAGCATTTTTACCCAGTTTATATACATCTCTGGAACTTGATGATCTCTGAGAGCGTACCAAATCATCTGGTGTGGCACTCTATCAAATGTCTTCTCAAGGTCAAGGAAAGATGTAGTGGCCTCCTCATCTCACGGAATTTCTCCATCAGCTGGCGGACAGCAAAAATTGCGTCTATCGTGCCACATCCCTTCGCAAACCCACATTAATTTGCTGAGAGCTGTACGACGTTCCTCAGTTTATTGTCTAGGATACGTTCGAATATTTTCATAGTTTGGGAGAGAAGTCTGATTGGATGGTAATTGGTACATTCAGCTGGGTCACCCTTACCTTTATAGATAGGTACTGTGATACTAGTTGACCAATCTGTAGGTATTTGACCACAGAGAATAATTGAATTGAAGAACTCTGTCAGCCAGGTGGTCGCGTTGTCAGTAAATTCTTTAATTTTCCAGATGTCTGCAAGAAGGTCGTCTAGCCCTGGGGCCTTTTCATTTTTCATGCTACGAATGGCAACTTTGACTTCATCTTCAGTGATTCAAGGGACTGGTCCAGCCGTAACATTGTTGTCTGGTGTTTGTGGGTGAGGGAATTCAGTGTTGAATACTTCTCTAAAATACTCTCGCCAACGGTGCAGAATCATCTTGCTATCGTGAAGTCGTCGACCATTCTTAACTTTCACACACGTAGTGTTCTATATCCTGACCTGCTCTAAACCGTACTCGGGCTTGTCGGTAGATAATTTTGTCTCCCCATAAGACAATAAAATGTTAAAAATATGCATAGAAAGACGAAAAAAAGTTAATTAAGCTACAATTGTAAAATACTTTCATGCAATAAATGAGGTTGATCCTTCTACAAAAACCTGTATATTTTGCCTATTATAGCCTATCCCCTAGTTTGCCCGGTGAAATCTACCTCCGCCTTGCCGAGAGGAATTTTTTTTCTTTGCATTGATGGTAAGACCAATGTGATCACACGCAGAGTTGAAGCGATTAACCGATTGTTGGAGCAGGGGATGCGGAGTCATCGCCATACTGCAGTTCTTTCACCTGGGTAACTTGGGTATGTCTTTGTGAATGAAGTCTTGCCAGATTGAAAAGACCTCCATCGAAGCAAAACTTAATCTCCATGCCTGGGTTGTTGGAAGATGATTCATAAATCATGGCAGCCATGTACGATGCAAAGAGTTTTGGAGCAAGCACACGGCCTTGTTTCAAACTGTGAGTGAGTGGAAACGAATCGGATTCAGAGTTACCGTGAAGAACCTTCCCAGACATTCCATCATGAAGAGCTTGAACTAATTCCACTTAGCGATCAGGACATCTAAAGTGTGTTAATTCTTTCCACATAGCAGATCTTGGCACTGAATCGAAGGAATATCAATGGCAGTGTTATAAAGAAAGCTGGAGAAGAAATTAATTAAATAATTAATATTTGAAAATACATTTCCGTAGAACTAAAAACGTAGTAAGATAAGAAATGGAATATACATGACCCATCTTCGCTCATCGGAGTGACACGATGAACCTTAGGAATACCATTTACATTCAAATCTTTGTAACACATTGGAACACATGTCGAGTTCAAGTGAGCGGGACAATAGCTCGCAGATTTTCGCCAGCAATTCCAAGCATATAGACTGATAAGGTTCAATGTATCCTTGTTTGAGAGACGTATCGAACTCGCTTCATTACTGGTCAACATCATGCAAGTCATCTAAACTCTCTCCTGGGTCAATATGAGTGACATGTCTTTGACCCTTATATCAGACAGCTTTGCTTTGAAAACATGCGCGTGCCAATCATGGAGGATGTCTTTTTACGATTTATAGCCTGTTTTATGGAAGAAATACTGTAATTCCTGTAAACTCCTGCATATAACTCACGTACAAAATGTAAAATGTTAATAATACTCTTTGATAAAACAATATTTAAGTGAAAAAAAAAAAAAAAAAAGCAGGTGCACCTACTCACTAGCTTGTTAACCCTCTGTCTGGAGAATGGGTCCTTTATTTTATTAACAAAAAAATCAATGTTGCACTTTCGTATACGTGCATATTGTTACTATATTTTATTGTCAGGACTTGGCTGATGTCAGTCTTCAAATACACAGAAGCTTTATGAGTGGGCGCGTACAGTAATTTAATTAATGGCTCGGCCACGTTTGGATAGCAATAGTCAAAGATTTATGAGTGCAAGGTAAATATTTAATCTTGAAATGTATTTCAGTTGACCTTTCATGAAATTCATTTTCCTGTACCATTGAGACAATTGGGAAGATTTTGATACAAACCGCACCTTCTAACTCCCTCTGGTTTAGGAGCTTGAAATTTGTGAAACAAAAACCTAGAAGAATTGCTGAGTTTTAATACACCTTAGTGTTTTATATATATGTAGATGATAAGAATTTTTATGAGAAATAATACCATAAGTGAATTTTATTTACAGTTTTAAACACCGCTTATTGTTGTTTTATTTTCACCGCTATTTTTTTATTATTATTAATTAAACACAATGTGTACAAAGAAAGAATATATGAATAAGATACCATACTGATTTGTATAAGTCATTAGCAAATGTGCTGATCGGTTGTGATCTTTCAGCACAGTCTCCAAGATGATACAGAGAGCATAGCTCCCCACATAGGCGACATATGCACTTTTCTGTCGGTTTGTGAAATTTTGGATTTGTACATATTTTACTATGAAAACCATGTGCAGCGTAACGTGTGAAGGCGTGGCGTAACTTGAAATTTGGTCCTTTCCAGTCGTGATTTTTCATTGCTTCAGTATTGAAAAATTCCCTAAGAATTTGACGTGCTTTAGTTTTCCTTTCTTCCAAGACCGTGTCCAAGGCAGCCGTGTTGGGTAGCTTGAAGAGCGATTTGATATCTTCCAGAAAGAATGTTTCATTTCCAAGAAGATATGCGATTCGATTTTCCGAAAACTTGGATACCTGTAGAATGCCTGGCTTTTATATTTTCAAGTCGTTTAAAGTTTGTTACCGAAAGATTATTCCATATGAGATGAATACCATATGTTGCTACTGAGGCCACTTTAATTTTAAAAAGTGCCATTGCTGTAGCTAGTGATAGATTGTAAGCTTTAGGAATTTCATACATTGCTTTGATGGCTGCTGTTGTTTTTTCTTTAATGTGTGTAGTAAAGGCTGTTCCTATTGTTTGCAGAGTGATTCCCAGGTATTTGTACGAGGAAACAATTTCAAGCTGATCTTCGCCACAGGTGAACTTATACAATTTTCATAAGAAAACATGCATTGTCCGTTGAGCCATAATATATTTAAACACAAATAGTGCTAAATGTTCCGGCATAACTCAACAAGATGACAGTGTTTCGCCCCGGTGTGCTATTGGGCTCTTCAGTTGGTTGAAGCACACCTCACCAAGACACTGTCTAGTGCACACTGGGAAGGCCATTGCAAGACGTATTTGATACACGTGTATCCACGTCACGAGCAAGCCAGTGCACTATGGGAGTCGAAACTCCATTCCAAAGCAATTATAACCTTACCTTGGCATTGAATATACAATTTTCATAAGAAAACATGCATTGTCCGTTGAGCCATAATATATTTAAACACAAATAGTGCTAAATGTTCCGGCATAACTCAACAAGATGACAGTGTTTCGCCCCGGTGTGCTATTGGGCTCTTCAGTTGGTTGAAGCACACCTCACCAAGACACTGTCTAGTGCACACTGGGAAGGCCATTGCAAGACGTATTTGATACACGTGTATCCACGTCACGAGCAAGCCAGTGCACTATGGGAGTCGAAACTCCATTCCAAAGCAATTATAACCTTACCTTGGCATTGAATATACAATTTTCATAAGAAAACATGCATTGTCCGTTGAGCCATAATATATTTAAACACAAATAGTGCTAAATGTTCCGGCATAACTCAACAAGATGACAGTGTTTCGCCCCGGTGTGCTATTGGGCTCTTCAGTTGGTTGAAGCACACCTCACCAAGACACTGTCTAGTGCACACTGGCTTGCTCGTGACGTGGATACACGTGTATCAAATACGTCTTGCAATGGCCTTCCCAGTGTGCACTAGACAGTGTCTTGGTGAGGTGTGCTTCAACCAACTGAAGAGCCCAATAGCACACCGGGGCGAAACACTGTCATCTTGTTGAGTTATGCCGGAACATTTAGCACTATTTGTGTTTAAATATATTATGGCTCAACGGACAATGCATGTTTTCTTATGAAAATTGTATATTCAATGCCAAGGTAAGGTTATAATTGCTTTGGAATGGAGTTTCGACTCCCATAGTGCACTGGCTTGCTCGTGACGTGGATACACGTGTATCAAATACGTCTTGCAATGGCCTTCCCAGTGTGCACTAGACAGTGTCTTGGTGAGGTGTGCTTCAACCAACTGAAGAGCCCAATAGCACACCGGGGCGAAACACTGTCATCTTGTTGAGTTATGCCGGAACATTTAGCACTATTTGTGTTTAAATACAGGTGAACTTGTCCGATGCGCACAGTTTCCCACCCCTTCTAAATTTCATAACTTTTGTTTTCTCACTGTTAATGCTCAAGGAGTTATCCTTCGCCCAGTACCGGTGTCTATCTAGGCAATTCTGCAGGATGACAGGATCCTTGGCTAATAACACCATATCATCTGCATACATTATAAGCCCTAGGAATCAACCTGGGGAGGTCTATAAATATGTAGACCTGGACAAAGGGAGTGTGATGTGATGATACTAACCAACAAAATCAGTAATACAAGGATTCAGCAGAAGAGAATCCTCATAACCTCTCCACTCCAACTCCCAACACTGACCTGCACGTGGTGTCCCCTGCTAAGCTGAGCAACCCAGTGGAAGGTTGGGTAATCAATCCCAGCGGGAAACTGGGTCAGTGAACAGACTAGTGTTGGGGGGGACTGAGAATTTCTTTTCTCAGTTCTTTCACCTTTCTGAATAACATTCAGGATTGTAATTCGAGGATTTATCCTCCCCTCAAGGTGAAACCTTAGATAGTCGACCATGAAAAGTCATTTGAAGAATAATTCCGCCGTCTGTAATGATAGATTACAGAAAAGACAGCATTCGGATACGGTGGGCTGTCATGCGGAAGATAATGACGAATCGGAGCGTCTGAAAACTCATCAAGTAGCAAACAAACAAATACTACGGAAAATCAAACCTAAACAAGTCTCATTCTTTTCTACACATAATGTTAACTCTCTGGTTCAAACTGGAAAATTGAAGATCATCACGAATATCATGAGAAGTCATAAAATTCTAATTATGGCCCTTCAGGAAATTAGAAATAGTGATCAAGGCCATCTGGAATCACAAGGATATAGACTATATAAAGGAATTCCAGGAAAACGAGTTATGAAAAATTGTCCACAATTTGGTAACGGATTCTTAATAGATCTCAGAATCATTGACTCGATAACAGAATTTAAATCTCAATCCTCCAGACTTACGACCCTAACTTTGAAATCGGCAAATAAAACATATACAATTATTAATGCACATGCTCCTACTATTCAAAAAAACAACACCATTAAGGACAGAGAAGAAGTACAAAAATTCTGGGATCTTTTGGATCAAACTTTAATAAACATCCCTTCATCAAACATCAAAATTCTCCTTGGTGATTTCAATGCGCAACTTGGACAAGAAAGAAGATATAGAGATATAATTGGAAAATGGACAGCACATAAACGAACCAATAAAAATGGTCAAAGATTAGTCGAAATTTGTAGAAACCACAAATTAATCTCTAAATCAACATGTTTTAAAAGACAGCCCCATAAATTGAAAACTTGGAAACATCCCGACTTCAGAAGGGGTGAATGGCAGTTGGATCATGTCTGCATGGATAAATTTCACCATCGCGAAATTCACAATGTCAAGGTTCTAAGGGGAGTTGACTCAGGATCAGACCACTATGTGGTAAAGATAAAAATAAAATTAACTCCAATGGCCAAGAAAAAACCTAATAATAACAATAGGAGGAAATTTGATCCATCTACCTTAATAAAAAATATAGAGTACTGTGAAAGAACAGGAGAAGAATCTCTCAACACTAAAACATTGGACGAATTAATCACTAAATTAAAATCAATAGCAGAGGAGTTAGCACCAATAAATCCAAGGAAAAAACATGAATGGTGGAATGTAGATTGTGATCAAGCAATAGAGAAAAGACACCAAGCATGGATAAAACATCAAGCTCTAAAGTCAGAAGAATCAAATTTAGAACTAACTATACAAAGAAAATTAACCCATAAAATCATCAGACAAACGAAACGTAATCATCTTAAAAATACACTGGAAAAGATAGAAGACGATTTCAAGAAAAAGCAATCTCGAGATTATTACAAAACATTTGGTAAATATCTAAAAAAATTTGAAGCTCCAACATTAATGTTGAGAAATCAAACAGGAAAGTTAGCACATTCTAACCAAGAAAATACAGAGATCCTTGCAGAAGCATTCGAGAAACTGTTAAATTGTGATGATCCACTGGAAACCCTGCAAGTAAACACTGATACACCTATTTTAACTTCACCTGATTTAATAAATCCTCCAAACATTAATGAAGTAGAACTCGCAATTAAAGAACAAAAAAATTACAAAACTTGTGGCGAAGACTTCGTCTTTGCTGAAATCTGGAAAAATGCTGGTAAACCTGCGATTATAAATCTTCATCAACATCTAGTTAAAATGTGGATTACTGAAGAAATTCCTGCACACTGGACCACAGGAATAATCCATCCATTATTTAAGAAAGGAGACAAAACAAACCCAGATAACTACAGAGGAATTACCCTTCTGGACTGCACATATAAAATTTTCTCTCGTATAATTTACAACAGGATCAAAAACATTCTGGAACCACAACTTGGAGAATATCAAGGAGGATTTCGCCCTTACAGAAGTTGTCCAGACCAAATCCTTAGCCTGAAATTAATAATGGAATATTACAAAAACAGAAATAAGCAACTCTTTATCTCTTTTATAGATTTCAAGAAAGCCTATGATAGTATTCATAGACTGACACTGCTAAAAATCCTCAGATCATACGGTCTCCATCCTAAATTGATAAAAATCATTCAATTAAACAAACACAAATTCGAAAGTTAAATTTAGGGGAGAAATATCAACAGCTTTCACAGTAAAAACTGGTCTCAGACAAGGTGATGGATTATCCCCTCTGCTTTTCAATGTGGCTCTTGATTACATCATGAAGGTTTGGCAAAAGGAAAACCCTCCTAAGATCAAAATTGGAACAAAACCATCAATAAAAATAAACTGCTTAGGATTTGCAGATGACTTGGCTCTTTTAGCACTGGACAAGGAAGAGGTTTGTACGCAGTTCACTAGTCTCCAAGAAATTGCTCAAGGGATAGGATTACAGATATCCTTTGAAAAAACGGAGATCATGCCTATGAAACCCTTAGATATAAATGAAGTCTATATAAATGATCATAAAATTAACCTAGTTCCTCAATTTAAGTATCTTGGAGAAATTATAACACATAACTTAAACGAAAAAGTAACTTGGATAAATAGAACAAATAAAATGAAAAAGGCACAATCTCTAACCTGGTCAACATATAATAAAAAATGCCTATCAATAGCTACTAAGATCCAACATTATAAAACTGTAACTCTTCCTGAAGCCACTTATGCTTGTGAAACACTGTTCCAAATTAAAAATGAACAAAGAACTGATCAGCTCCTCAAAACGGAAAGAAGAATCATTAGAACGTGCATAAATAAAAAGTATCAGGTTGAGGGAGTCTGGAGGATTCTCCCAAATGAAACTGTCTATCGTGAGATTGATCCAATCACCAGCACAATGAAGAAGAAAAGAATTTCATATTTTTTTCACATCTCACGGCTCCCAGAAAACAGAATTGTACGCCGACTGGTGATGAGAAATCTAGGAAAGAAAACTGGAGGAAAATGGATCCAAGAAATCCAACAATATCTCAAAGCAGTTGGACTCAAGATAACAGATGCCGAGGAGAAAAATAAAATTAACACCATTCTTAAAACTCACAAATTTTCTGCAGAAATGACACACAGAAAGCCTATGGAGATTTCAGATGAGTTGAGAAAATCCCGATCTGAAAGAATGAAAAAGTACTGGAAAGACCGCAAGAACCAAGCAGTACTACCTTCAAAGAAGAAGTGATTGTGGAACGACTCAAGTGGTCCAATGTGACCAATCAAGATTAATAATAATAATAAGCTTTACATTGGTTTCATGAAGTATTTGAACAATGTCAGCTGTCATCACATTAAAAAGTCAAGGACTCATAGGATCCCCCTGCAATACCCCTTTTGATTGAATTATGGGGGATGTATAAGTGATTCCATCAAATATCTTCACAAAGTTAACGTTCAGGATTAGCTTCAATATTTCCACTTCATGTTCCATTATGCCTGGGACTGTCTCAAGTTTGCGGATTAGTAAGTTTCTATCTATGCTATCGAACGCTTTGGCATAGTCAATGAAAATGGCATATAGAGGTGTACTTGGTTGGGCTAGGGCTTCGGTGATTTCCCGGAGGACTTCTCCAACTGCTTGTAACGAGGATCTACCTTCCACAAAACCATATTGATTTGGAGGTATTATTTGCTTTACCCACGATGACCAGCGCTTCTTCAAGAGTTTTGAGAACATCTTAAAAATATTGTTTTCCAGCGCTATCCCGCGATATGAGCTAGGATCGTCCTCACTGCCTTTACCTTTGAACAGAGTGAGGACGGTTGATTCCCTCCATTAATTGGGGACTTCTTTCTTCTTCATACAATCATTGCATAGTAGGGTCAATGGTTCTGTGATATCCTGTTCTGACACTATTAAAATCTCTTTATAGATTCCAACTGGCCCTGCCGCTTTTCCACTTTTTAGATTCTTTATGCAATTTCTTACCTCTTCCGTTGTGAAAGGTTGGAATGTACTTAATGGTGGCTCCTTTATACCAAAATTGTCTGAAGCCGGATTTCCAAAGAGGCCTTGAAAATATTCCATCCATTGCTCTGGGTTAATAATGGAGGTTTGTGTTTGAGTCATCTTAATTCTTAAAATTCTATATGGTTTCTCCTCTGCTTCTGATATTAACTTCTGTTCTTGGTTTAGATCAAACTCTAGCTTCTTTGCTTTAATTAAATCTTTATAGCATTTCCTCTTTTCAACATATGTTTGTAGCGTATACTTATCGTCATTCTTCTTGGCCTCATGTAGATAATATAATGTCTCTTGTCTAGCAGAATAACATTGACTACCAAACCAGCATTTTGCAATTCTTGTATTTGAACAAGTTGCTGTCGATGCAAGTAGTAAGTGTTGTAACTTGAATGAATATCACCTTTCTACTTGAGCAATTTTCTTCTTATTGCCATCCCATGCTTCCTCATCAATGTACCGAGAGTACCGTTTTGGTAATTCAGGACTTCGAATAGTATTCACTCCTTTCTCCAGTCTGAATTGAATCAGAACCGGTAAATGTTTCCTGATTGGCGTTTTTGAGATAATAGTTGATTCAATCTGTGCAATCCCCCAATTGCTGAGAAATATTAAGTCAATTATGCTTTTCCCATTTGGTGCTATGTAGGTTTTCTCACTTTCAATGTTCACCAGTTTCAAACAGGACTTTATAACAGGGTTGTTACAAGACCAAGATTTGCATTTTCCCTGACTTTTCCCTGACTTAAGATCCCATTTTCCCTGACTTTTCCCTGACCACCAATACTTTATTCCGATCACCGTATGAACATATTTTAAAAATAAAACCCGTCGAATTGATCAAACAATAGTTACTGATTTACATCTTCGAATCGCACGACATACGGTGATTAATTTTTTTATTTTTCCTTAAATACACGTCCATGCTAAACTTTTTTTCCAGCTACTGTATTACACGAGATACGTAAGCTATCTCATAAAGAAAAAGAGTTTCCTTTCAGAGATTGTAAAGAAAAGGCTTAAAGAAAGAATTTTAACAAAAAGCTAATTTTAAGAATTAGCCCAGTTTTAGATGCCGTGAGCACTTCAGAAGGCATGGAAAAAACTGGCTTCATCTGACTTTTTTAATAAATTAATCGGTTATGCTAAAAGAATAATAACACGACAAATAAATTAAAAAAATGGATTCAAGGAACATAATTTTTAACTTCTTTCTTTGTCAGTACATTCAGTTCACAATGAAACTTCGTACATTCAAAAAGTTATTGCAATTGTTATAACTAATGACTTAAGAACTATGGCCTAATAGTCAAATAATACGATGGGTAAGCAACGTACATGGCACGGATTCTTTCAAAATTATTGCTAAGGTAAGAAAGAAATTAAAAATAGGTAATCAAAAAAATGGCACAACGAAACCATTTAATTGGACTCAAAAGCTATCGGACTTATTTACATCGATTGACTGCAAAAGCCCTTTTCATTGTCTAGGAAGCAAACAAGTAATGCACGGACCCACAGACAACACAGAAAAACATTTAACACTTTGTAATCTTTTACATCTTATGACTGCGCCATGACTGACATCAATGGATTACAAAATCCAAACGCGATCTAGGTGACACTAAGTCCGGTATGGCTCGGATTCGTTGATACCTTATCCTATACTAATCAAAATTGAAGAACAAAAAGAATGGTTTGAAACTTAAAAGCTTTAACGGACGCCTGACGTACACTAGAAAGACCATACATCGTGACACATATTTTGTGCCCGTAAGATATTATTGCTAATTTATTGAATATTCTATGGTCCGCCAATCAATACCTTTACAGTGCCGATAGGCACATCGGCACATTTCACCCTTAAAGGTATTGATTGGCGGACCATAGAATATTCAATAAATTAGTCAAATTGTCAATACGGACCTTGAAATACATAAACAATACTGAGAAAAAATATAAACATCGAAAACATAAAATTTAGTGACTGATACTGGTAAAGAAATCGATGGACTAAAACAGGAAATCCACACATTTGGCTCTGAGTACACTCCTTTTTTTACTACATTCTTAGTGAAAGTAAGTACGATCACATTTTGAAAAGCTAACACACTAGTTTTAAAACTTTCGTTTCATACATCTATTTGAATAACTCTCTACAAGTACCCGCTGTTTAGCACTCTTAAACGTTCTTCAATATCATTTAGTTCGGCTTCTTTTTCTAACATCAATTTGACTCTTTTGGTTTTCAACTCTTTTACCTTGTCTACAATTGCTCTCGTCTGTTTTTCTTTGGCCTCGTTTTCTCTTCTTTTCGGCGGCTCTCTCCTTAGGCGCATCTTCATATTCTGAACGAGCATGCATCGCCTTAACGAGCATTTCTTTGGTGACAGTCACTTTACCTAACTCTCCCTCGGATTGAACACCATCGTACACTTGTCGTAGGCCTATGAGAGAATGTTCGAGCTGATTTTGACTACCATCTCTGTATTAATAGATCATAGGTGCTACGCCAAAGGTACACGAAGTGAAACTTCGGCGAACCGAACACGGACGAGATGAAAGGGGACGCGAGGGGGATGGTGCATGTGGCGAAGAGGCTTTGGTCCCGAACAAACGCGATTCCCGACTAAATGCGACCGACTTGGGCAAGGGGAAGTGGAGGAAAGAGTGTAGTGGGAACAAACGACGAGACGAAGTATCGAGAGCAGCAGGGCTACCGCAATGTCTACCTTTCTTGCTCTCTCCTCTATTTTATAATTTTAGCATTTTGCAGCCCTAACCCGACAAAGCGAAGGAGCTTCACGCTACAGGCAAATAGACAGATTCACGCTTTTATTTTAAAAAAATTAAAAAGTTCCCTGACCTTGCAGAAAATTTTACTGACATTTCCCTGACTGGAATTTTTTTCCCTGAGTTTTCCCTGACCTGTAACAGTCCTGTATAAGGAATGATGTGACTGTATTTGATTTTGAATTGTTTTTATCAATACGGCAGTTAAAGTCTCCTGCAACCATGAGCTGTTTCCGAATGTCCTCAAGGGCCTCAATTGCTTCTCCTAAGATATCAATTATAGTTTCTAACTCCATATGTGGATTGAAATAAGCTAAGATGATATTTAGCTCTCTAGTCGTTATTGGTATTGTGTTACCGGATCGAAGAACGATTTTCACGGATTGCAAAATTGGTGAGATGAAACAGCTAACACCTCCCTCCGGACTCCCTCTTTAACCCTTGTCTCACCAATACATGCACACCGTAATAACCAGCTAGTTGTACTTCCTCCGTAGCAAATGTTTCTGTGAGCATAATTAAATCAAAATGATTCCCAATTATATTCGTTTCCATAGATAATACTGATTTTATTTCTTCAACGTTCCACAGCATGCTCTTAAAGGTCCTCTGCGTTGTAATATTATATTGCAGTGGGTGAAGTTGTAATTTAATGGAAGTTAGAGGGACGAAAAGTTACTCTTTCCGGCCAGAATTCCGAATTATGTACTACTTCACAATAGGTAAATGGCACTTGAAGCTCTTCAACGCCATTGTCACTTAGATACTCTCTTATATCTTGTTCCGTATTTGAGTTATCTAATCTACCTATGTAACTGTTAAAACCTGCTGCTTGCTTCGTGCTGGTCTTGGGCGAATGTACTTTCTCCTGTCTAAGAAACCCCGGCAGATCTTTATTGTGTGCAGATATATTGAGCGATTGTGCTCTATCTTGTGTAATATCATTATTGTGGGGTAAATTTATATTTTGTAGCGGATCAGTTTTCCATTTAGTGTTTTTCTGCACTTGGGTCTCTACGGAGACTACGCGACTTTGATGCGTTATAGATGTCACATTTGAGGTGTTTGCTTGTCACTCTTCAGTATCTGTTATGAACGAGGTATTTCCTCGCAAATCATCCTTAATATTTTGGTTGATAAGGTCACAATCATGTATTGTAGCTCTTATGTTAAGTTCCTCGCGTACCATCTTCTTGATTTTAGCTGATAGATTCTCCAACATATCTTGCATATCCTGTGTTATTTTCCTTGCGATTCTTTCCTCCATTTCACGATCAGTGTGGCTGTCACTGTTGCCCAATAAGAGGTTGTCCGGTTGCCCACTAGATGGCATCTGGTCCTGGCCGCGCTGTTCTGGATTCATGGCTCCATCTCTCTGATCACTAGTTGCGCTTTCCATGCTATTTCCGTTGCTCCAAAAGCTGTTCCGTGGAATTCCTCTAGATAGCACTTTTGCCGGTCCTTGCTGGTCTGTATTTGTTGCGTTAACTCGTTGATCTCTAGGTGTCATCTTGTTGTTCACTTGATTACTCTGTGGCCAGTCATAATTCTCCGTATTCAAAGCTATTTTATGCGAGTTGCCGTGAGATGGCACCACGTGTTCTGTAGTTATTCTGTCTGGCGTTATCCTATCTTCTTGGTTAACCCCATTGACCTCTTGTTGAGAAGCAAGGTTTCTTGTACTATTATCTCTAGCATGGTTTTCATGTCATTAAAACAGTCTACAATGACACTTACCATTTTATGAATATCTTCTTTGGTTTCCATCTTAATATATCCGCCTACATCTGCGGTATTCTTTAGAAATCTGAGTGCAGTTTCTAACCGTCTTTCGATCTCGTCCGCCATATTCCACTATTTTATCACCGCTATTTTGATACTTACCAAAAACGAGGTTCCTATTTATCACAGTTTAAACACCTCCAAAATGTCTCTTTTTAACAGACTTAAGCCCTGGCATGAAAGAACTATTTACCAAGTTTCAGGAATAAATTCAACCTTCAGTGCATCAGCACTTAGTGAAAAGCCTCCCACAAGGATTAAATGTCGTTAATAGTAACAAAAGAGGGTCCCAAATGTTTAGTTACTTGGCTGGTACATTTGGAACAAAGAGCAATGGGTGTCAGGAGACTTTAGGCCACATAGTGTATGCTACATCACCAATGATTTTCTCCGCATCATCACATAAACTGAACCACAATTCACAGTTGGTTTTTCTACAGGTGAGGTTCCCAACCTAATTAACACCACGGCACACCAAACCTATGATGTTTTATCTTTTTAATGCACACTTTTCTAAAGGTTGTTAAATCACACCCGATGTTAAAATGTCTTTGTCAAATATTTCTATTAATTTGAATTAAGATGATCAATGTTGAGATGCAGGTAACTGAAATATCATAAAATGTATAACAAGTTATAAAACAAACAAAAAATATCAGGACTTAATACAACGCCTGACAATCGCTAAGGAACAAGTGACTATTGCCAGGAACGATGGACAAATGCGAATGAACAACTGACCAATGAGAGTAAAAGGCACTTGAGAGGGCGGGACGTGTTATCTGCAGCGAAAAGGAACAGACATCGCACTTCTCATCAGATAGCTGCAGACCTTGCAACCACTACCGGTGCACGTGTATCTGCCAGAACCATTTCGCGGCGATTACATCAGGCTGATTTGTATGCCCGGAAGCCTATTAAATGCCTCCCACTTCAACCACGCCATCGTCGGGCAAGAGTTAGTTGGTGTAAGGAACATGTTGGTTGGGGTCAGCAACAGTGGTCCCGAGTGATGTTCTACGACGAATCCCGCTTCACCGTGTCAAGTGATTCTGGCCACCAGTTAGTGTGGAGAGAGAGAGGAACACGTTACGCACCACAGAAAGTTCACGATCGTCATCGGTATGGCCTCGGTGTTATGGTGTGGGCGGGCATTATGCACAATGACCGAACACCGCTGCATATCTTTGAACAAGGTACCGTTACAGCATGGCGGTATTGCAGAGTGATTATTCTGGACCATGTTCGCTTTTTAAGGGTGCGGTAGGTCCCGACTTTCTGTTTATGGGACTGCAATGCCACCCCACACAGGACCACTGCAGTAGCGGACACACTGGAAAGTGAAAATATTAATAATATTGAACGTATGGAATAGTCTGCGTACTCCCTGGACTAGAACGTATCGAGCATTCCTGGGATGCTCTTAGCAGACGTGTTTCTCAACTAACACCGCCTCCCTGAACCGCTCAAAACCTTAAAATTGCCTTGAGAGAAGAGTGGGAAAATATCCCCCAAGGAGTCCTCAACATTTTAGTGGACAGCATGAATAACGGGTGCACAATGTGCATTCGTGTCCGAGGAGGGCATATTCCATACTGAGAGACTGCTATCGACCATCATTTTGTGAGTCTGGACTGTTTCCAACAAGAACGTCATGCATTGATTTCTTTATATCTGTTATCCTGCATTCCCATGAGGTGAAATCTGTACTAAATTTCATTATAAATATAGCACTCCCTCTATTATGCATGTACTGTGTTGCAAATCTTCCATCCGTGCTGTGAATATTCCTTTCTACCAAAGTCTCTGTTCCTTAGCAATTTGTCAGGCAGTGTAATAGTTACATGAATTGAAATTGATGTAGCTTGCAAATGTTGAATGCCTGAATATGCAACTTGTAGATAGGCTACAATATTACACAGACAAATCCTGCAACTTGATTTTATATTGTTCAATGCCGTATATGCCAGCTACACAACTACGATGTGATCCAACTGGCAGGGTACTGTGTATAGGCAACAAGAAAAGTGGGTGGATACTATCACCAAAGACAAAATAGTGTCTCCTTTGTGCTTCCATGTAGTAACCAAAGGTTCAGAAAATACAGATAGAAGTTGCAAATCATGGTACGGATTTATGGTAGAATTCATTAGAAGAGTTATTAATTTGAGAGATAAAAAAAACAGATGATGAATTTTCATGGCACATTCACAAAATTCCGCAGCATAATAGGGTTGAATGTTTGAACATGTAACTCATAGATCGGCTTCAATGCTAGACAAATCCTACAACTAGATTCTGCTCTCCAGTCTCATGCAAAGAGCATTTATTCTGATTTTTGAAATGTTGTCCAGCAATTTTTTGAATTGAGTGCATTGTAGTGGGTGGGCAACGGTACTGTAATATACCATGGAACTACAGTACCGGCTAAGTTCTGGTGAGGACCCAGTCCTATAGGGTATAACATAGGCCCCGTGCACAGGGTTACGTGCGAAGACCTCAACGGAATCTGCAGCGGAGAAGATGGACTTCGGAACGGTGGAGATTGCGGAAGAGACAACCCAGTACTCAGGGAATAGTACGAGTACAGCATCAATCGGCAGCGTCTGTTTCCCAGGTTAGGGGCGGCTGCAAGGGCGTCTGTTTCCCATGTTAGGGGCGGCCTGTATAATAGCTGGCAGTAGCTTCATAAAACGCCTTTGGGAGTGGCGACCCCATCGTAATAATAGCCCAAAATGGAAATGGCACTTCAAATGATTCGGAGAAGGTTAGGGCGTACCCTGCAGGCGACGCGCAGTTCTTTTGGTACTGGGGGAACTGTGAGAAATGGGCGATCAGTAACCGAAATGAAAGTGGGAATCATGAATGTCATGACCCTGACAGGCAAGGTGGAGGAGGTGGTAGACTTCATGGAGAGGGAGAATGTTGGATTGATGGGGCTGAGTGAAGTGAAATGGAAAGGTAAAGGAAGGAAGAAATTGAGGAAAGGATATACATTATATTGGAGTGGTGGCCAAGAGCCAAAAAATGGCGTGGGACTGATAACCTCGAAACAACTGGAGGAATATGTTGAAGTGGTCGAGTGTGTGAGTGACAGAATAATGAAAATTAGAATGAAGATGAAAAATGACGTGATGGACTTCATACAAGTGTATGCACCACAGACTGGAAACAGAGAAGAAGATATTGAAGTATTCCTGGAGGATGTAGAAAGAGTACAGTAATTTCAGATGTAGAAGTGGTGATCATGGGAGATATGAATGCACAAGTCGGAAACGAAAGACAAGGAAAGGAAGAAGTCATTGGACCATATGGATATGGGAAAAAGAACCGGGAAGGAGAGGAACTTGTAAACTTTTGTGAAAGGAATGGACTGATAGTGGGTAATTCATGGTTTCGGAAGAAAAACAGCAGGAAAATTACGAGATATGGTTGGGGCGATAGAAGAACAAAATCAGTAATTGACTACTTTCTGGTGGAAAGGACTAATCGCAGAAAGCTGATAGATGTGACAGCTTTACCAGGAGAAGCATTTGATGGGGACCATAGAGCTGTGGTGGCAAAATTTAGATGGGAAAAATTGGAAAACCTAAAGGAGATCAGAGAAAGTAAAATAAAAGTATGGAAATTGAAAGACAAAACTGTACAGGAAGATTTTCAGGAGAGATTGAAGCAACAAATCCCAGTTACTGAAGTGGAAAACATAGAAGAGGAATGGTCCCACTTTAAAAAGGCATTTGTTGGTGCAGCAGAGAGTGCTTGTGGTAGGACGTCAACAAGAGTGAAAGAGAAGGAGACACCGTGGTGGAATGAGGAAGTGAGGAAAGCAGTGAAAGAAAAGAAGTCTGCATGGAAAGAATGGAACCGAGATCAAACAGAAGAAAGCAAAAGGAAGTATCACGACAGCAAACGGAGGTGTAAGAAAGTGGTAGGAGAAGAAAAGAAGAAAAGTTGGGAAGAATTTTCACGAAGAATGGAAACAGATGTAAGTGGCAGTAAAAGGATGCTGTATGGGCTTCTAAGAAGTAAGAGGAAAGAAAGAGTTACCACAAAGCTGGTGAAAAAGGAAGATGGAGAGTTGTTAACACACCCAGAAGAGATAAAGGGACGATGGAAGGAGTATTTCGATAAGCTATTGAATGTGAGCAATTGTACTGGTGAGATGGAAGTGACACAACCTGACGACTCTATAACAGAAGATGATATAACAATGCTGGAGGTGGAATTAGCAGTACAGAAAATGAAGATGGGAAAAGCAACAGGGGTGGATGAAATCAGTGTAGAAATGATAAAGGCTGCTGGACCTGTTGGTATGCAATGGTTGTATTGTGCCCATTTAACATGAAATATGCAAATCACAGTATGCCAGCAATGCTCAAATCGGGATTTTCGGGGTTACGGTATGTTCTCCCACTCTGTGACTTACATATTTTGGATTAAATAGAGGATACACTTCCAAAATAAAAACAAAATCCACTCCTACTATAAAACATTTAATTCCACAATTATATGGCGCTACAAGAAATTAAACAAATAAAATACTGATCCATTCTAACTTGTTCAAAGTAAACAAGGAATACAATATAAAACAAATGTTAAATCATAAATAAATGGTTTCTCATAAACCAAAAACTTCCATATAGTGTCCTTTTTAAAATTCCATACAATTCAGAGCTCCAATAGGCTCTATACTTTCCAATATAAACTGTGTTATCACTTTTACTGCATATCACTTCCTTTTATGGTGGTGGTTCTTAAGTTTAGGGGCTGCGACAACGCGGTCATGTAGCCCCGTGTACTTTGGGTGTGTGTAGAATCTGTCTGATAACCGGTGTTAATTGTGATGACTGTAATAGTGTGTGTTATCTGTCTTTTTTAATTTAAGTACTGCAACTTAGAATTTTTCAAATAGTTCCTACTTTAGCCGCCAAGCGCCACCGCCAACGACTACTAGGCCAAGTTCGAAACTCAGCTACTAGACGCCACCGCAGTCGGCTCTTGGCAACGAACATAGAAACCTAAGAGCGTTGTTTACATTAACCTATCCAATTTAGCTTCACACAGGTGCAATTAGTGGAAGGTTCTTTAACATGCCATAAATCTATGACATGGGACCGCCGGCTTTACTTCCCCTCCGAAGGAAGGCATACTGAGGGATTTTAACGCTCTTAAAAAATCCGACGGCTTCGGCCGGGTTTGAACCCACTATCTTGGGCATAGAAGCTCAGCATGCTACCGACTACGCCACCGAAGCCGCTAGAAATATTGTGGAACGATTGTTTGGTGTCTGGAAAAGAAAATTCTCATGCCTATCAAAGAAACTGAACACCAAACGAAGAACAACTACTCGTGTAGTAGCTGCTTGTGCTATACTTCACAATATATATTCCTTTTATATGAGTATTTTATAATTAAAACAATATATAATTCTTATTAAAGTACTTTTACTACTTTGCTTAAACTTTGGGCTTTCACAATGTTCTCAGTTGCCATCTCTCTCAAATCAACAATTCACTACAGTGATCGGGAAAACATTTGCGCACTCCAGAGTTTCTGTAGACTACTTGAACTAGTCCAAAAATTAAGATCACTCCCGAAATCTAATCGTCTTCACTGAACTCGTGAATCATTACCTCATAATTATAACATTATATTAGGGATTTATATTATCTGTCTTAAAAGACCATTATCTCATAAGAAAGCAACGATCTGAACTTGCAAGCGGTAATCTTTATCTACAAGAACCTCGGTTCGAAGACCGGGTCGTTAAACAAACTCTAAACAAGCTAGCGTACTATAACTTCAAAACAGACGGATCCCCGACCGACCGCAACATCAATGACAAGGGGTCTAGCCTGTACACTTAGCGTGAGTTATTGTAGGGAGGGAGACTTCACGGCCATCGCCCCCACGGGACTCCTAGTTTCAACACAGCTGTTTCTTAAATGCAGTTCTTTGAACAGGCATGGCTTTTCATTCACTTACTTTAACAACATATTTATTTTCATTAGACCATTCTCGTAGCCTTGGCAATTATTAATTATGAAGTATCCTCATTGGTGGGTAAGAGTAATTCACATACAACAACGAATATTTAGGGGCTTCAACAACTCGACGAATCGGGGTTCGACTCTCTCAACTGCCTCGGGAACCAATCCCATACTGGAGGACTTATATAAATGTGACTTAGGGCGGCCTCGGCCTAATAACCTGCGCTCATAATACAATAAATTCGCACCCTATTATAACACAACACCACACATGGCCTCGTGATCCACATCACTATATAGAGGACTTACTATAGCTCAAGTACCACGACCAACTGCCCCTCATAATTAAATTTACCAACGCCTTCCTAGCGTGACAAATTTACTTCAATGCAATACATTACGCTTATCCTTTATTTCCAAATTGCCTTCAAAGAACTGATAAATTCAAAATCACATTTGATCTATATCTCAATTTTATATTAATCCTCTCCCGTACAATAATCGCTTTACCTTAAGAACATATGTTCACAACATGTATTTATTCCTTTAAAGGAGCTCAAAAGCTACTACTTTCATATAATTCATCATAATCTTCATTTATCTAATTGTAATTATTATTATTATTATGCTTGCTTTCATATAATTAAATCATTTATCAAATACACTGATATTTTATTTCATACATTTCCCATAAGGGATTTATTCATTTCACAGAATCATTTTATATTTTCTCAATTTTAGTTGTTCAGATCGCGCTATTATTCTGTTATTTATTATACAAAAACATCCCTATTATCTCATTCTCAGGTGGATTGCACGCAAACATCTCCCAACACATGACATAATGAAATGGTTACTCACATGATAAGACGGTCCTCGACCGTATTTTCCAACGATGTTTCATGTCGCCCACTTGAATGTGTTTAAGCCACCTTCCCTAATTCCATTTCATACGCTGACATTTCTTGACACACATATAACTTATATACCTTATACACTGGTAACATTTTGAATACGATTTTGTATTCTTTTATAATACACAAATGAATTCACTGAAAAATTATTACACTAACACAAATTTCCTATATTTACAATACACTGCTTTTTATCACTGAGGCTTTGATTTTAGCCTTTACACACGTAATTTCTCTCTTCCCCGTCTCCAAGGGTGAAACTAGTAGATGTCGGCTCCCTATCTGACCAGAATATGAAAGTCTCGAACACTCTACCCCTCCCTGGAATGGTACTTCTTCAAATCCTGTTTCCTGACGATCGGCTATTATTATTATTATTATTATTATTAGCTCGAAATTGTTTCTTTCTAGACACTATTAGTGTGTCTAGCGAAAGTCTGTCTTGTTCACGGTCTCCCAAGTACTCTATCGGTGACCTACCATTTTCTAGCATCTAAGGCTCCTCCTTCAATACGTAACTTAGTGCTTTTTATAGTTCGTTTGTTTTCTTTGAAACAACGTCTCGAATTAAATTCTCACTTTTGATTATTCTGTTCTCTAATTCCTATCTTTTCAGAATACTATGCGGCCCTTATTTCGTCTGACCCTGATCGGGTTCTTTAACATTGATAGAATGTTTGTTTCGCTATTATGGTACTTCAAAACGTGACGACACTTTCAGTCGTTTTACTAAACTGTTATTTGAAGACCTATCGCCTGTTCTTTTAAGTTCGCAGCCTACTTTGACTGTAATACGGAACTTCACTATAAGACTGATACTGGCGGAACTAAATCCTGTATTAGGATTTTCCTAAGTCTTCACATGGCGATACTTTGATGATACTTCTCGGCCACTCCCTTCGGGTGCACGCTGGTGATACAGATTATCACGACCTCTCGAGGTCTAGTAAGTACTGCATTTACGGTGATATATCTTCACGTCCCCTGGACGGAATAATACTTTGCGGTGATGATGCTCCAACGTCACGCCCCCCGGGCTGACTAGTACTGCCTTCGATGTGATGTAGCCTGACGCCCCCTCGGGCTGTCCGAAACTGCATTTACGATGTGATGCAGCACCTCTGCATGAGGTCTGTTCTTAACTGCATATGTGACACAGTGACGCCCCTATGGCCGTCTGAAAACTGCATGATTTGTCTGGCTCTGCAAGGACTTTTATACTCTTTGGCTAAAAAAAGATAAAATCCTCGTCTTTTTCATAACCAACTTTTGAAGTAATGGTCTCACACTTTTGGAAATTATATCTCTTGAAAGCTCGTTTTCTAAACGTAAACTGACTTCTTTGCACGTGAAAATCGATCGTGCAGTTCTGAGATATTAAATAAAATTTGGTCTTCAGATATGTGGGTGTTACAGTTGATTTTTAATCCCCACCTCCTCGGGTCTCGGGGAACTTTTAACCCTAGAACTGCGGACCGTCTTCCAGGAAGACGGTGTGTTGTTTAATCAAGTGCGACCGTCTCTCTGAAAGACTGTCTTGGAATTCAAATATAGTACTACTGTTAGCCTTCAGATGGCACTAATTTCAAGTCATGCTGGTTCCCGATGCTTTTATCTTTCGTAGTGTAAGTCTTTGGCAAACAAATGACAGTATGCAAGCTATTATTTGGCTGCATAAGTGGAAGTACTGCCATGTTGATATTGAAGTTGCATTGAGCAAAATGGCCGCCAACCATGTAGACGATTCAGAAATTGAGCACTTGATTTTTGACGATTCGTGTGATAGTATGGACGATGGCAGTGATTATTGTGTGGATTCGTATGAAAATGAAGATGGTGAAAGTAGTGGCAGTGATACCGGCGAACAGGATGTCACGCAAGTTATGGAAATCCCCATCAATGCAAGCGATGTTTATCATGTTCCGACAGACCCTGTACACATGTCTAATGTTAGCCGTGGAGGGATAATGTGAACTAGACTGATATTCAACCCGAAGAAAGTGACTTTCCAGGTAAAAATGTACCGTATATCGTTCATCATCCTGGGCCTGTGAACTTGCCTCCCCGTAATCGCGCGCCGATTATGTACTTCAAAATCGAGAAATGTCATATTTTTGTAAACATAATTTTCTTTTTAGTAAATAACAGGAATTATTTGAAATTGGTTCTTGAATTAGTAAAACAACTATGAACTTTTCATTTATGATGTCTCTGACGAACATTTAACTCGGCAATATGTTTTTCTAGAGCAGAAAAGTCAATAATTTTTTATTTTTTATAAAATACTTTTTATGATTAATTCAAACTGACGAGTCTGAATGATTCACCTATATCAATATAATATAGAACAGTCTTTCAGCTTTCTATTGATGTATGATAAGTCATATTCATGAACACAGTATGCTTACCGATACCAAATTCCTTTGGTGTGTATTTTATGGGAATTAACTGCAGCATTTGACAGATAAACCTGCAGCAGTTCTAGGGTTAATGACGTATGGCCACGTTTGCACTTCTTTCCTAGGCAATTATTAAAACCTTCTTCTCCACACAAAAATCTCTATTCCGAAATGATTCACAATGCTGTATTTCCTTTATTAATTTTATTCTTGCAAATGGCTTAAATCTAATTATTCTTCTTCTTGCACAACTGCGCGGTTGCCGTTTTCTCGCAACGTAAGAGCAATTTCCGAAACATGCTCTCAGTCACTCGCGTGGAAAGTTCCACTCGTTCTATTAATATTCGTGACCGGCTCCTTATCTGTGCGTCATGCATGATATCATTTCCTGGCCACCTGGGCTCTCCTTTCTTGCACAACGTTATACCAGTCCTCCTGCATAAAATCTTTCTATGTTCCACTGAAGACTGTATATTTCCTTCCTTCTTTCACCATAATACATGGATTCGACCCCTTGAACCAATGGTACATGGGTTCAGTATCGACTGCTAAAGTGTGTGTGGAAATGGAAATGTGTACCAGAAGACTGGGAGAAAGGGCTAATAATACCAGTGTTTAAGAAGGGGGACAAGAAGGTGTGTGATAACTATAGAGGGATCACCCTCTTATCACAGATAGTAAAAATACTGGAAAGGATATTAGAAAGAAGAATGAGAAGAAAGGTGGAAGGAGAGTTGCAAGAGGAACAGTATGGCTTCAGGAGTGGAAGATCCACAGTGGACCCAATCTTTAGCTTGAGGCAGGTGATGGAAAAGAACTGGGAATATGGAGAGGATTTGATCATGACTTTCATAGATCTAGAAAAGGCATATGATAGTGTCCCCAGAGAGAAGGTATGGGAAACCATGGTTAAGAAGAGACTGGGAAGAGAAATGTTGGAAATGGTGCAACCAATGTACAACAACTGTGTTAGCAGGGTACTGACCCCAGTTGGAAAGACAGATTGGTTTAGGAACAAGACTGGACTAAGACAGGGGAGTGTGCTGTCACCTCTCCTGTTCATAATGGTGATGGATGAAATTGTAAAGGAAACAAAGGAAGCATATGGACATAAAGAAATGAAGTTACTGTTATTTGCAGATGATATTGTGGTCTGGGGAAGGAACACCGAAGAAGTGCAAAAACAACTAGATGCACTGAACGAAAATATCCAGAAGTACGGCCTGAAAATCAGTATAGAGAAAAGCAAGACCATGGTGATGACAAGAGGGGAAAGACAAGGAAAGGGCACTGTGAAAATTGGAAGTCAGAGTTTGGAAATTGTGGACATGTTCAAATACCTAGGAAGTGAATTGATGCAAACTGGTAGGTTGGACATGGAGATTGGCAGGAGGGTACAGCAGAGCAATGCATTCTATCAAAGTGTAAGAAAACTTGTTTGGGATAAGGAAGTACCAAGGAAAAGCAAGGAGGTAATGTATAAAGTGTACTATGTTCCCATATTAACTTATGCAGCTGAGACTTGGACCCTGACAAGCAGGCAAGAGAGTAGAATCCAAGCCAGTGAAATGAAATTCCTAAGAAGTATGATAGGAAAGACAAGGAAAGACAGAGTGAGGAATGAAGATGTTAGGAAGGAAGTTGGGATGGGAAAACTAAATGAGAGAATTGAGAAGAATAAACTAAGGTGGTTTGGACATGTAAAGAGGATGGAGGAAAATAGAATACCAAGACAGATGCTGGAGGCGAAGTGCAAGGGTAAGAGAGCAAGAGGAAGACCTAGAACAAGGTGGATTGATTCAGTGAAGAACAGCGTAAGAAAAAGAAATCTGGACTGGGACAAGATCGTGGAAGAAGAATGGTGGAAGGAAAGAGGAAAGTGGAGAAGTGCCATAAATACCCCGACCCGGCAAAGCTGGATAAGGGGAAATGATGATGATGATGATGCATTGTAGTCCAATAAGTAACACAGAAGTATTTTCATAATAATTGCATAATAAAAATTGAGGCAATGAATACCTACTGTAGGTCAGCACACAATGATTTGAAATTTGTTGTTCCCCCGAAAATCTCAAGGCAAGGATAACTATTACTATGGCCTGTGACTATATTTTTAAAATAATGTCCAGGCCTTAGTATCTAGTTTACTCAATGGCAATCCTCACATAAAGAAACAACATCTAAATATACTCACTTGATATATCCTGAAGAGGAGTGCCAGCTGCTCCTAGACCCATACCAATGCTTCGCAGACCTTCTGGCAGTTTCATTGTACCATCAGACTTATGATCCACTCGATCCATCCGTACAGTCATTTTACGATCATACAACATTTGATTATGAAACATAGCTTCAAGATGGTTAAGGAAAATAATAATAATTATTTTAATGCTCTCATGTACATAAAGAAAAAACACACAACAGGTTGAAAAATTAAAATATAATGCAGTACTACAGTAAATGGAAATATTCTAAAATTATACAGGGTGAAGAAAAAATGCTGCACTGTCGGCATGCGGTTCCTCGTCGAAATTCACGACAAATGTTTATCTGAATGTCTTTTATAATCATTTTCCGTGTTGACATTATATATCTACTATATTACGTCCACTGTACAACACAACTTCCTTTGTTAGAGGTGCTAACTCCTCTTCAGAAACATGTTTCGGGCTTCCAAGCAGTCCATCTTCAGCCTAGTTCAGGTTTTTGACAGCGCAAAGTTCAAGAAAATAGCCAAATACCCCACTCCAAACACTCAGAAGAAACTGAAATCTCTTATAATAAGTGTCAACATATTGTTTGATGGAGACAATCCTCCAAACCTATT
This sequence comes from Meconema thalassinum, assembly GCA_946902985.2. Taxonomy (NCBI): domain Eukaryota; kingdom Metazoa; phylum Arthropoda; class Insecta; order Orthoptera; family Tettigoniidae; genus Meconema; species Meconema thalassinum. The sequence continues at coordinate 1,940,044,032 of OX336388.2, read as the reverse complement.
GACCATGAACCCAAGCTTGCCTACAGTCAGAGCTCTTCCGAAAACCCATGAACCTGGCAACTTCATTAGACCAATCATAAACTTCAAAAGAAGCCCAACATACAAACTATCAAAATACTTTTTTTTTGAAGAAACACCTAAAATTTAAAACAAATTCGAACTTAAGAAATTCAATAGACTTCAGCAACAAAACTAAGAACTTAACCATAGAAGATAACCACTCCCTACATTCGTTTGACATCCAGGATATGTACTCAAACATTCCTGTAAAGAAAGCCATATCAATCATCCACAATAACCTTCAGAAATACGACAATCTAAGCAATTTTGAAATAGAAGAGTTCATTAAAACTAACCATTTTTCTAGGTTTGTGCAGTGTTTTGTGTGGGGTTTCGCCTAGGACAACAAGCTGGCTCATCAGCGGGCTTGTGGTGTCCTCGCCCGGGACACTGGCCGTGAAAGCCAATAAACCATAATTTTGGAAGCCTTCATAGGGAGGATATGGCTGCTTGAGCTTTTAGTTCCCGCAGTAAAGAGGCACAGGTGGCCTTCGTAAAAAAGAGAGGTAGCGCGCAGTTCGCTACTCGTGTGGGGGTGCACGTGATGAGCAACAAAGAATAATAATGTTATTGGTTTTACGTCCCTTTTAACTACACTGGCTTTTAGAGACGCAAAGAGAAACAAAGAGCCCGCTGATGAGCCAGCTTGGTGTCCTAGGCGAAACCCCACACAAGACACGGCACAAACCTAGAAAATTGCCTAGTTTTAATTTACTGGCCGTGAAAGCTAATATACCATCTATAAAGAAGAGTTCTTGTGTTTAATAAAATTTTCATTAGAGAACATCAATTTCACATTCAATGGCATCATATCACCATCGGCTTTAACTCGAATCCGAGTATAAATCTTCTTCCTTCAGTCCAGTTTGTGAATGTGTTTACGGTGACTAAAGAGTCCAATCCTGGCATGGAACAAGCGTCCACACAAGTCACATAGTATTGCTGGTGGAGGACGTGGTTGGGCTGCTCGAAGTTTCCTAGCTTGACGCTTGGCCTCTTCATGTGTGTGTTGATCCCTTTCCAACGTCTTTACAGTATCCGAGATGGTACGGCGCCAAGTTGAGCGGTCTTCAGCCAGCATGTCCCAGGTTTGTGAATCAAGACCTGTCAATTTCAGGGTCTGCTTAAATTGGTCCTTGTAGCGCCTCTTAGGACCACCAAGAGGTCTGGTGCCATAGCATAACTCACCATATAGCATTTGACGAGGTAATCTCACATCATCCATCCGATGGACATGACCAATCCATCTAAATTGGTGACCTATTATGGATGATTCTATGCTGTTGATTTGAGCCTTTTCCAGAACAGCAATATTGGTAATGCGGTCTTCCCATTTAATCCTCAGGATTGAAGTTTTTGTAGGTGGAAACGCTCAAGCTTCCTAAGATCACGTCGGTAAAGAGTCCACGTTTCACAGCCATACAACAATGTAGAAATGACTACTGCTTTGTACACCATAAGCTTTGTACTCATGGACAGATCTTCATTCATGAAGACCCGGTGCGCTAATCGTCTATATGCTGCATGGGCTGCGCCAATTCTCTTATCCACATCCTGCTCACAGGTACAGGCTTGGCCATGGGTTCACCGGCTTCAGGCATCGTAGCCGACATTTATGTAGATCACTTTAGAACACACCAGCATAATCAACCATATTCAAGGCATCAAGTACTGGGGCAGGTATGTGGAAGACGGGTTTGCCATAATAGAAGAAAATATAACAACAGCGGACTAGATACTAGAAAAAGTGAAGAAGATAGACGAAATCAAATTCACTTTGGAATATGAAAAAGAACATTCCATCTGCTTTTTAGACCTCAAAGTGTCCAAAACCAATAAAAAAATTGAGTACGAAATCTACAGGAAACCTACTCAAACCGACGTAATTACACAGCACAACTCCAATCATCCGGACAACCAAAAAGGGCAGCATTCTACAGTCTATTAAACAGAGCTATGAATATTCCATTAAAAAAAAGACTAGCGGTCCCGTGCATGATCATAAACCACACTTTCCCCACTAGGTTTATAATGAGACACTTAAGGAGAAAGGTTATGTTTTTATTTCAACCAAATGATTGTAGAACACTATTTACATTTCAGGATAAAAGAAAGACCTCAGAATGTTAATGACATGAAACAGGCGTCACAGCGGCCCGTGGACAGCAATTATGGAGCGAATTTTCCTACATCAACGGTGTTTGCAAATCACACACTTCATACAATTTTTTTAAAGTCATTTTTTAAAGATATTATAGATATTTATGAAATTATAGTGCAATAAGTAACTGCTAATGCCTATCCTCTTTTATTTGAATGCTCATTTGTCACGATCGGTCGCTTGTGAGCGCCGCAGGAGGGATCTATACTACTGAAATAATATACATGATAATTTCAACAAAGAACTAAGAATCATATACGCAATAGCAAAGAAAAATACAAACAAGAACGCGTGGATAGCATCAAAAACAAAATACAAAACAAATTCCAATCAACACTAACCAAAGAAAATAAAAAGGATAAGGATAGATATGCTACCTTCACATATCTATGTATGGCACAAATTGCAAGACACATTCCTCACACGTAGACGAAGAAATTATGTTAGATGAACATGGGTCTGGTAAAGCTTTGTTTCCATGTTATACCTCATTGTCTCCAACTCAATCATGGGAAACACACAAGAACAGAATGTTCGAATCATGGGGAGCAGCACTGTTGTTTACGTCTGGTTATGTTGTCATAATCGTAGGAGCACCGCCAGCGTTTTGATTTACATGGCCCTGTTGCCATGTGACTTAGCAGATGTGCTTTTAGCCGTGCGACAAAACATGCACTTAATGCACGATGGAGCACCTCGTCATTTTAGTGTTAATGTCCGTCGGCTTCTAAGTAACAGATTTGGTGACAGATGGATAGGTAGAGTTGGATTAATTGCCTGCCCTGCATGCTCTCCGGACCTAAACCCACTGGAGTTTTATTTGTGGGGATATTTTGAAAACTCTTGTGTAACGAACCCCAATACAAGATGTTCAGAATCTCTGTGCCCATATAATGGAAGGCTGCGAAAACATACACAATTCTCCAGGGATACATCAGACGCATCCGAGATTCACTACGACGGCGGGTTGATGGATATATTCATGGCGCACGGAGGGCATATTGAACATCTCCTATGAGAAAGAGTTGCATGTGGTATGCTGGTACGTTCCATTCTTGTGACTCCCATGATCAATGAGTTGGAGACAATTGTGTTTTAAATGGAAACAAAGCGTTTCCAGACCCATGTTCATACAACATAATTTCTTCGTCTAATTTCAGGAATGTGTCCTGCATTTTAAGTCATATTTTTGTGACACCCAGCATATCAACTCTAAAATGCATGCAGTCACTAAAATCTATAAGAAACAAAACATAAAGATCGCATACCGGACCAACAACAACAACAATAGCAACATTTTTTTCAACTACAATTCAGTCAATAAAAAAGATAGGTACAATGAGTCAGGTGTATATCAATTAAAATACAAAGATTGAGGTTGTAACTACAGGGTCATTATCTATGTGCGCCCCGATAAACACGGCAAGCTAAGCCGGCTGTGACTGGCACAGTTCGCAGTCGCGAGTACACGGTTCAGCCGGTGGTAGGTGCGCACTTTCACACTTCTACCAAACATGTTCAATAATGTGTACTTGCAGTGCTCATAGGCGATGCTGAACATGTCCTCCCTTTCTTGTAACACACATCTGACATCTTCTATTGAAAGAATGTCGGTCAACTCTTTTATTATTTAAGGAGTCTGTTTCCTTGAATCGTTTAGCGAGCCTCCTAATTGTACTGGCATTAGGCACAGGTCTTCCTAGAAACTTGATTTGAAATTTTCGTCTCGTTTCAGAACAAGATTTTCTGCTTCTCATATACGAATTATGGATATACACACATTCGCACAATGCGAATTGGTGTCTAGGCATGACCAACAATCACAGTAATCACAATACTCACTAAACGTGCAACACTAACGTCCAAGCATTGCAGATACACGTCCATATGAATGACAAAACACGTGTGAACTAATGATATGAGTCAGCGGAGCGTGCCAACCACCGGCTGAACGACGTACACGCGCCCGCGATCTACGCCAGTCACAGCCAGCTTAGCTTGCCGCGTTTATCTGGGCGCACATAGATAATGACCCTGTATATTGGACAAACAGGGAGGTCTTTTAAAATCAGACACGCAGAACACACTAACGCAATAAAGTACAAAAAATTCTCCGCTATGCAAAACATATGGAGGAAGAAAAACACAAATTTGGCTACATAGAGAACGACTTAAAAATACTACATATACAGAACAAAGGAAAATTCCTCAATATATTGGAAAACATGGAATTACACGTCAACCAAAAATTGGAATCTGTAAAAAATCAAAATGACATCACATTCTGTGACAATGTGTTATTTAACACGGTAGCGAGGATTAAAGACAAGCCAAGGACGGCGCACTCCGCTACGTCACAACATCTAAATACCACGCCTCCCCAATGCGACACAGGTTAGCGAGCAAGCTTGGACCACTTACTCATTCGAAGACGATCAACGCGGACCTCCTCTCACTCACAATCAGAAAGCACGAACTTGATTCATGCAATTGGCACTTGCCCATCAGCTCATAACGGTTTCTTTGTTTTACAGAACAATTTCCCATCGTCAAATACAGCTGCACCGGACAATTAGAGCGGTTGGTTGGTTCCTTAGTTTAGGGGCTGCTACAACAGGGTCATGTAGCCCCGTATACTTTGGGTGTGTGTAGAATCTGTCTGATAACCGGTGTTAATTGTGATGGCTGTATTAGTGTGTGTTATCTGTTTTTAATTCAAGTAAGGACTGCAGACATTGAATTTCAAGTAGTTCCTACTTTTGCCGCCAAACGCAACCGTCAACGACTACTAGTTCAGAACTTGGCTACTAGACGCCACCGGAGTCGGCTCCTGACGACGAACGTAGGAACCTAAGAGCGTTGTTTTAACCTCTAATTTAGCTTCACACAGTGTAACTAGTGGAAGGTTATTTAACATGCCATAAATCTATGACATGGGACCGCCGGTTTTACTTCCCCTCCAAAGGAAGAAATACCGAGAGATTTTTAACGCTCTTAAAAAATCTCAGTAAAGTTTATACAGTTACCTGTATTGAAAGGGCGGATAAAAAATAAATTTAAACTTTACTGAATCAATTGCATCAAAACGAGCCAATATGAGCTATATGACTTAAAAAATCTGCTTCGGCCGGGTTTGAACCCGCGATCTTGGGCACAGAAGCTCAGCATTCTACCAACTACGCCACCGAACCCGCGACAATTAGAGCTACGCATTTTAAACTTATCTGCCTTTTAAATTTCTTTAAATTGTCTTTTAAAAGAACTTTTATTCATCCACCAATCAGTGTCATTTCATTCTTATTTTGTATTTTAACTCTTCCCGTGTCATTTCCGGAATATTCCGCGCCAACACGTTTTCGTTGCGTGTCGTTTACGATATATTCCGCAACATGTTTCCCGCTCCAGCGGGTCGTTTACGGAATATTCCGCGAGATGTTATAAGTTTACATATAATTACTGCAGGTGGCAGTATGGTATTATTATAACGTATATGAACTCGCCCAGAACCGGAAATGACTACTTGAATCATTTCTTTTACTTTTTTTAGTATTCGATTGATAGATACTTGAGTTTGACGGTTACAACTGATGCATCTTTAAGCCGATGTATACAGTGAAATGGCGGGCTCTTACGACAAAAATGTGGCTACCATATCAAGTTATTTGGAGGAATCAGATAATGATTACAGTGACTTTGAAGAGAGTGACGGTTCAGAATCAAGGGAAAGTGCAGTTGATGAACATGAGAGTGATAATGATGCAGATACAAATGCAGTTCTCCAAGGTAGGCCTGCCATATCTTCATCCAGCGGGGTGTTTTGAAGATTATCACGAAAAGAAACACCTCTGATATTGAATACAGCGAACTTCACTCTTCATAGTATAATGTTGTGTGTGTTTTTGTTGTTCTTTTGTGAATTTATAAGTGATACATGCAGTGTAATTTTGTTCAAGAAAGAAAGAAAAAAAAAAAAAGTTTTGCAGGCTGAATTTAGCAAGTGTAAAAACCATAGGTTTCCTGAACTGTTAAGCTTTTTGTAACTTTTTTCTCATTAAAAAAAAAAAAAAAAAACATTTTTGGTGAATTTTCCTTAAAATGAATGATTACTCAGGTAAAATACAAAATATATTCAGCGACACTGGAAAGGTTAACACGCGTCACCATCACCAACAAGGTGAATATTTTAGACTGTAAATTTACTTAACTAGGCTGAAGATGGACTGCTTGGAAGTCCGAAACATATCCCTGAAGAGGAGTTAGCACCTCTAACAAACTAAGTTGTGTCGTACAGTGGACATAAGTATAGTAGATACAGTATAAATGTTTATCTAGCAAAACCTAGTCCTGCCAATAGGTTTAATAGAAATGCGAGTTAAGAAACGAGGCCCTGGCAACCAGTGGCGGTTTTTGAACAGGGGCACGTGCCCCACCATTAAACATTCTCCTTGGGTCGAAGTCGTCTTGATAGTCCGTCCGTGGTAATGGAGCTTATGTTGCAACCAGGCACTTCTATCGACTTGTTGTTCACTTTCCCCAACAGTAGGAACCTGTCCCAACGAGGTGTTGGGCACAAGCCTGATGTGACCAACACAGTGTAGCCACATGCTTCCTCTTCTTGGCTCTTTAACGTCATCCCATGCTTTTTCAGCGGGGCGAAGTGAGAGAGGGGCTACGGGAGTTTCCTAGACTTGGGGCACAAGGCAGCTGTGACGCGCCAGCGATACTACCATGAAAGTAGCAAGTTGGTGAGGGGCGGGTGAAGGCCGGATGGTTGGGAAGGGGTGTTAAAGTGTACCAGTAGCAAGGAGTACCGGTAGAGGGCAGTCAAGTTCATAGAAAGCATTTTTACCAACCCTCACCAATTTTCCACCAAAATAATGTACGGTACGGTACATCCCTCTGAACATTGCGATCTTTATTAATATGTAAGAAGAAAAATCAACATACATAATATGCAATGAGACAGAAAGGTAACATTTTGAACGTAGGCTATGTTCCGTAAGTGAATTTGTATTATGTTATAACGTCAAGTTTGAGAATTCTCTTTATCTAGGGGAATACACAACTGCATGAGGGCAGTCTTGCCACAACACTTGGCTTCGAAAGTTTTGGCGCCTGCGATATTGAGTTATAATTGTGTATGAGTGCGGTGGTCTTTTGCAGGGCTCAGTAATATTAATCTTACATAATAGTGGTTATTGGAAGCGTGATTTGTGGGGTGCGAATATCGCGTACCAGTGTTAAACATAATTACAATATACACAGAGCGCGTATTTCATCGTACGAGGTAAGCGGTTAATTCCTACTTGTCGTTTATTTATTATGTGTCATTCTGTTTTTAGACCGTAAGTGAATGCTGCGACAAATTACTTAATCATTTTCAAGCATTGGTGGTGTTCATGTCGTTAACGAAACCATGAAATGGACGAGGTAAAAAACTTGCAAAATAAGACCTTAACTTATGATGAAAGACTATTAGCAATTGAATTAGGCTCTCCAAAACCAGATCTGTGCATTAATGAAGTACCTAAAGATAAAAACAGAACGTATAACAGGACGTTCAATAAATCAGCGTATGAAAAATGGGATTGGATATGTGGGTGTCGGGTAGTAAATTCATTTCTTGTTTTCCGTGCCTGTCGTTTGGTGGCGATGACACAAGGACCATGACTGGCATTAATGATTTAAAACATTTGCCTGAAAAAGGTAAGGAACATTGTTTGTCAAAATGTCATATGAACAATGAAATGAGCTTAGCAGTGTTGGGGAATATAGTATAGGGCAACAACTGGATAGTGGCTACAGGATGGCTGTTCGTAAACCCAACGAATTTGTGGACAAGAATATGTAGGATATTATGTCGCGCAATTGATTAAGGCCTTAATAATATTCAATGGACTTTTAGAAATTTGAAGTGTTCATGTTAACGTATTTAATGAATCCTCTACTTTAGGAATATCGGAAGGAATTGTAGGAGTGCTTGTACTAATTCGTGACCATTAACGTCTAGATCATAAACAACGGGACCTCCTTTTTACGTGGAATCCGAGCCACCAGACGTGACATTTCACCTCGGAATTCCCATAAGCATTAACCGTAAATCGAACCCGACCAGCCTTGGTGCGAGGCAAGCAGCTTGAACGCTGTGCCATCACAGCCCGGTAAAACCACAGAGAAACGATTACTAAATGGCAGCCACAATTAAACCAATTGAGTGACATCGTTTTCTTGTCCACTCATGGTGCAGGCAACATGTAGTCTACCATTATGGGCGTATGTTCCCTCAAAAATGTGCTGTGCCCCAACCTTGTTTCAGAGTACGAACCGCCACTGCTGGCAACGCTGTAACTGCGTGCAGCGTAGCCAAGAACAGGTCGCATGAACCAGGCGCTGTGCCGGAGCTGTCTCAGTATCTCAAGTGGGATGAGGTAATGCCGTGAATGCTGGTTAGGCGACTCAGTGGTTGAGTCACATTCGCGCCAGAACGACTTTTAGTTAATGAATCAAATTGTATCCAATGTATACTGAAACACTCTCACCCCCACGCTGGAGTTGATTTAACTTTAAATACCCCCATTAACACAAACCTACAGAATTAACTGCCTTTTATACAGGCCACAAGTGAATTTAACATTGTTTTCCCGACTCTGAATGGGCGCCAAGGTTGACCTTACGGTTCCTGAATAAAATAAAATAAATAACTGTTTCCCGACTTTGAGACTCCCTATCCCAGGCGTAGGGAATTTTGAGCATGCGTTCGCTGATGTTACCAGGCTCATGCAAAACAGGAATAAACACACACAAGAATTTTAAAAGAAACAATCTATTGGCTGTACTCCACATATATACATAATTTACAACACGAAAATACCCTTCAATGCACTTGTAATAACTTTGTACAGTACCTTGCCATTGAATTAACTCTCTTAGAGCAACAAACACTTACGGTCATTATAGACCTAGGCATGAGAGCCCCCTATACATTTTTCACTTGTACAGTTAGTACACAAAATATACACATGCCTGACTTGTTGATTTCCACAACAGATGATGAAGTGAGTTTATGAACGTCCTTTAGGGTGCGGTATAATCAGCAACCCATGGTCTACGAACACAACCATATTTACAAATGTAGTCAACCAATAGCACAAAGCTCAGTGGATGTCTATTTACAGTCTCTGCTGTTCGATTACCGGACCAAGCCAGATAAATCGACCCTGGGCGCAAGGAGACTTGGATTCAGCCTATAAAGCAAGAAGACCTGATCTCTAGCTGTTCGTTACGGAAACCCTGTCACGTAAAACGACCCTGACCGCTAGTAAATCTGGACTCAGCCAATAAAGCAATAAGACGACTTTTGAACCCTCATCACGCCATTATAAACACTGGCGAACGAATACATTACACCACCGGCTGTGCTTCATTCTCTCGGAACGATATGGTGCGTGGCCCGCTCCTAGCGGAACATCCGCGGCAACACATGAACATTTGACAGTCGTAATTCACTCGATCGCTCACGGACAGACCCGAACTGCTACGAACGTGATCACAGTATTTTTCCACGGGAAGTTCATCCGAGTTCACGCTATCAATAGCCTGGGTATTCCCTCAACTTGCCACAACAAGTTGAATTATCGTTTGAGTTTTCCGGGTGAGCAACTTTCCAGGCCTCGAAAATACCGATTCATCGTACCTTATAGTACAGCCACTAAATGAAAATTTTAACATTACTAGTCAAAATAAAGCTACTAATCCCAAACCAAAATGAAATAATGCTTCTACTCAAAACTAATACAGTCCATTTAAATCCCTGTTCCCAAAACGTAATAAATCGCAATAACCCCGTATTTTATAATATAAAATATCCAAAAGCCAATAAGTAATAAACAATGAATCTAATCGGCCCGGAATATCAGAAAATGAATCCGTCCACAAAAATACACACAGGCACAATAAAAATCACCGCTCCATCCTCACTTTAACCCAATATAATAAGATACAAATAAAATACCCCAAACTAACTGCACAAGGCAAAAACCCGAGGGTGAGGTTATGTAACTGAATAAATTCGGTTTCAACACCTCCACAATGCAATACATAATGTGTTGTGTTCACATAAACTACCTACAGACGTAAACGACCACTTTGTTTCGTCTATGGCACAAATAAAGCCAATAGAACATAATAATGGATACAGTAACATCGTCTTTATCCAATGAGGTACAAAAAACACAATAGGTAGGCTACACTAGATTGCTCATCATGTAATGTACAATAATTCCATTCTGCACGTTTGATGTCCAGTCTCATCTTCACAGAGCCGGTACGTACACTTATGAGCAATGTTCACTTCACAGATGTTCAAAGCGACCACTGTCATGTGTTTAGGCTATTTTCATGTGACAAACCGATATCCTGCTTATAAATGACGGGAACTAGGGAACTGACGTCACAAAAATAAAAAAAAATAATAAAAAATATATATAAAATAATAAAAATAATAAATTTAAATGGGAGTCAGTGAAGCGAAATGGAAGGGAAAAGGTGAGAAAGAAGTCAAGAAAGGGAAGGGATATAGAATATATTGGAGTGGAGGAAATAAGGCAATGAATGGTGTTGCAATAATATTGAGAGAAGACTTAGTGCAGTATGTTGAGAAAGTAGACCAAATTAATGACAGAATGATGAAAATTAGACTAGGACTTGAGAGTGGAACAAAGGATTTTATACAGATTTACGCACCCCAGACAGGGAAGGTAGATGAAAGTTTAGAGGATTTCTTAGAAGAACTGGAAAAGGGTATAGAAGACAAAGAGGTTATAATAATGGGGGATATGAATGCACATGTGGGAACAGATAGGCAGGGAAAAGAAGAGATAATTGGCCCATTTAGCTATGGAAATCAGGATGAAGAAGGAGAAATGTTAATAGATTTCTGTAGAAGGAATGGATTAATTGTTGGAAATACATGGTTTAGGAAAAAGAACTCCCAAAAAATAACTAGGTATGGATGGGGAGACAGAAAGACAAAAACAATGATCGATCTTATCCTAGTGGAAAAGGATAAACGTAGACAACTGGTAGATGTGAAAGCTATGCCAAGAGGAGATTTTGAAGGAGACCATAAAGTGGTGATAGCCAAATTAAGGCTTGGGAAAATCACAAAGCTTGCGGAGAAAAGGGAAAGAAAAATAAAGGTGTGGAAGCTAAAAGAGAGAGAGGCAATGGAAAAGTTCCAAGAAGACTTGAAAAAGGAAATTCCCAAAGACGAAGCAAAAAGTGTCGGACAGGAATGGGCATGTTTTAGAAATTGTTTTGCGAAGTGTGCAGTAAACACTTGTGGAAGACTATCAGGGAAGAAAAAGGAAAGGGAGACTCCTTGGTGGAACAACAGGGTAAAGGAAGCTGTTAAAGAAAAACAAATGGCATGGAGGAAGTGGATAGGCAGTAAAAATGCAGAGAAATGGCAAAAATATAGAGAAGCAAAGAAGGCATGCCAAAAAATTGTACAAGAAGAAAAAAGGAAAAGTTGGGAAGGTTTCACGGAAACTTTGAAGGAGGATATCCAAGGAAGTAAAAAGGTTCTATATGGATTGGTGAAAAACAGTGTAAAAGGTAGGGAAAACACAAAATTTGTAAAAACTGAAGCAGGACAGATATTGTATCAAAGAGATGATATATTAAAAAGATGGGAAGAATACTTTTCAAAGCTACTAAATGTTAAATACATTGAACTGGAAGATGAAAAAGAGCAAGAAGAAACAATGGAAGAAGAAGAAGAACAAGAAAAGGAGATCACTATGCTAGAAATAGAGGAAGCCATACAGAAGATGAAGAGCGGTAAAGCAGCAGGAGAGGATGAGGTGTCCGCGGAAATGATAAAAGCAGCGGGACCAATAGGTGTACAGTGGTTGTATAGATTATTTAGAATAATTTGGAAGAAGAAAGAGATCCCAGAAGAATGGGGAAAGGGATTAATTATCCCGATTTTTAAGAAAGGTGACAAAAAGGAATGCAATAACTACAGAGGGATCACTCTTATCGCTCATGTAGCTAAGATCTTTGAGAGAGTTTTGGAAGGCAGACTGAGGAGGAAGATAGAAGGAGAGATGGAAGAAGAACAGTATGGTTTTAGGAAAGACAGATCAACATTTGACCTAATCTTTGCATTAAGGCAAATGATGGAGAAAAGATGGGAATTTGGAAAAGACATGGTGATGACATTTATTGATATTGAGAAAGCGTACGACAGTGTGCCTCGACAGATGGTTTGGAATGTATTAAGGAAAAGGAGAGTTACCGGAGCTGATGTCCAAATGTTAAAAGCTATGTACAAATATTGTGTGAGTAGCGTGAAGACCAGTATAGGAGAAACAGAATGGTTTAAAGTGGAAACAGGTCTCCGACAGGGAAGTGTATTGTCCCCCTTACTATTAATCATAGTCATGGATGAAATTCACAAGAATGTTAAACAGAGATTGGGACAAGAGGCAACAAAGGCCATGCTGTTTGCAGATGATATAGTGATATGGGGCGAGGATGAAAAGATAGTACAAAAACAACTAGATGTATGGAATCAAGAAATAGAGAAATTTGGGATGAAAGTAAGCACAGAGAAGAGCAAGACAATGGTAATGTCAAGAGGAAGGAAGGAAGGAAGGAAGGAAGAGGAAAGATAGAATTGAATGGGAAAATTCTAGAAGTGGTTAAAAGTTTCAAGTACTTGGGAAGTGTGATCACAGAAGATGGAAGGATAACTGAGGAAATTGGAAAGAGAATACAACAAGCGAACAGTTTTTACCAGAGCATAAGGGGTATTCTGTGGAACCGAGATGTCCCAAAGAAATGTAAAAATGTATTATATTCAACCTACTACAGACCCATACTAACATATGCAGCTGGAGCGTGGACTACTACAAAAAGAGAGGAGAGTAGAATACAAGCCGCGGAGATGAAATTCCTAAGAGGTATAGAGGGCAAGACCAGAAGAGATAGAGTTAGAAATGAAGAGATTAGAAAAAGGACAGGAATCTTGAAGCTGCAGGACAGGATAGAAACAACAAAGTTAAAGTGGTATGGACATATGATGAGAATGGGAGAGGAGAGAGTACCAAAGAAAACTTTCTGTGAAAAGATGACAGGGAAGAGACCACGAGGAAGGCCCTGAAAGAGAAGGGCAGATACAGTGTGGGAGTGTGTAGAGAAGAGAGGAGGAAAACCTGAAGAAGTACTAAAAACAGGAGAGGAGTGGTGGAGAGACAGGAAACGTTGGAGGTCCTTAATTCACAACCCGACCCAGGAAGCTGGAAACGGGAAATGAAGATGATGATGAATAAATTTAAAAAATGACATGAAGTAGATTTGAACCGTAGCTCCATGGTGAATAAGGGTCTGATAACTCACTGAGCTACGACACCTGGTACGGTAGTGCGGGGTGATACACATTCCTCTGTACATTCTGATGTGCTGCAGGATGTGACTGACAGTGTTGCCAGCTTCTCGTTTTCATACTTCTGTTTTCAAACTGCACCCGCTCCGATTTTGCTATAGAAACACTTTTGACTTTATCTGCTCAAATGGAAATAGCATCATATTCCCATTCAGGAATATTCATAACCTATTTGGATTGCCAAGGTAAGGTTTTTGTTTTATGAAAGGGAGCTTGACTTCCGTAGCACATTGGCATCGCTCGTGACGTCAATACTACTTGTATTTTGTGTCTTGTGATGGCCTTCTCAGTATGTGCTAGCCACGCGTATTGGTGAGGTGTGTCTGTACCAACTGACGAGCCCAACGGCACACTGGGGCATAACGCTGGCATTTTATGTTTGAGTTGACCCGTCCAATTTTATCATATTAATTGATAATTTATCTGCTCAAACGGAAATAACATCATATTCACATTCGGGGATATTCATAACCTATTTGGATTGCCAAGGTAAGGTTTTTGTTTCATGAAAGGGAGCTTGACTTCCGTAGCACATTGGCATCGCTCGTGACATCAATACTACTTGTATTTTGTGTCTTGCGATGGTCTTCTTAGTATGTGCTAGCCAGGCGTATTGGTGAGGTGTGTCTGTACTAACTGACAAGCCCAACTGCACACTGGGGCGAAACGCTGGCATTTTATGTTTGAGTTGACCGGACCAATTTTATCATATTAATTGATATTAATTGCTAACTGAAACTCTTAAAAACAAACTCCAACAAGCACAAAATGTCTGTGTACACTACAAATGCAATTTACGATATTATGATCATGTCAGCCCCGCCCATGAGCAACTAAACTTGCTACATCTAACTGAACGCCGCGACCTACATTCCTGCATTCTCAGTTTCACCGCCTCTCATATGAGCATAGTCTTGGAATACGGTCAAAAAACGATACTCTCATGCTGATATCCATACACTACACAGTACGCTATACCAACACCTTCGCAGTTGCTACTGCACGACTGTGGAACAATCTGCTTCGCTCTGTCAGAGGAGCCACCCTGTCCAGCTTCGAGCAGCATTGCCGTCAGTACATAATCATTAAGTAAATGAAAGTTGAACACAACACTTAAGCTTATATTCTTATGTCGTATTACATATATTCAATCTTTCCAATTTTCACTTTCTTATTTACTATCCATTAGACATATAAATAACCTTCTTCAGTAATGACTGATCATCAACATCATCACCATCATTAGTTTACATTAGATCAGTATTTCCTTGCCCTACTCTTAAACTTACTTCTAAGTATCTTGCTTATTCATCCTAGCAATACAACAATTTACTGCCTATACCAAGCTAATCTGTTTTAATATGTATTTTATATTGTATCAACAATCTTTGTATTATTGTTAGATTTAATAGTATTTGTATTGTTTATTATTATTATTAATCTTGATTGGTCACATTGGACCACTTGAGTCGTTCCACAATCACTTCTTCTTTGAAGATAGTACTGCTTGGTTCTTGCGCTCATTCCAGTACTTTTTCATTCTTTCAGATCGGGATTTTCTCAACTCATCTGAAACCTGCATAGGCTTTCTATGTGCCATTTCTGTAGAAAATTTGTAAGTTTTAAGAATGGTGTTAATTTTATTTTTCTCCTCGGCATCTTTTATCTTGAGCCCAACTGCTTTGAGATCTTGTTGGATTTCTTGGATCCATTTTCCTCCAGTTTTCTTTCCTAGATTTCTCATCACTAGTTGGCGTACAATTCTGTTTTCTGGAAGCCGTAAGATGTGAAAAAAATATGAAATTCTTCTCTTCTTCATTGTACTGGTGATTGGATCAATCTCACGATAGACAGTTTCATTTGGGAGAATCCTCCAGACTCCCTCAACCTGATACTTTTTATTTATGCACGTTCTAATGATTCTTCTTTCCGTTTTGAGGAGCTGGTCAGTTCTTTGTTCATTTTTAATTTGGAACAGAGTTTCACAAGCATAAGTGGCTTCAGGGAGAGTTACAGTTTTATAATGTTGGATCTTAGTAGCTATTGATAGGCATTTTTTATTATATGTTGACCAGGTTAGAGATTGTCCCTTTTTCATTTTATTTGTTCTATTTATCCAAATTACTTTTTCTTTTAAGTTATGTGTGATAATTTCTCCAAGATACTTAAATTGAGGAACTAGGTTAATTTTATGATCATTTATATAGACTTTATTTATATCTAAGGGTTTCACAGGCATGATCTCAGCTTTTTCATAGGATATCTGTAATCCTATCCCTTGAGCAATTTTTTGGAGACTAGTGATCTGAGTACAAACCTCTTCCTTGTCTAGTGCTAGAAGAGCCAAGTCATCTGCAAATCCTAAGCAGTATATTTTTATTGATGGTTTTGTTCCAATTTTGATCTTAGGAGGGTTTTCCTTTTGCCAAACCTTCATGATGTAATCAAGAGCCACATTGAAAAGCAGAGGGGATAATCCATCACCTTGTCTGAGACAGGTTTTTACTGTGAAAGCTGTTCATTATTTCTCCCCTAAATTTAACTTTAGAATTTGTGTTTGTTAATGTTAATTCAATGATTTTTATCAATTTTGGATGGAGTATGATCTGAGGATTTTTAGCAATGTCAGTCTATGAATACTATCATAGGCTTTCTTGAAATCTATAAAAGAGATAAAGAGTTGCTTATTTCTGTTTTTGTAATATTCCATTATTAATTTCAGGCTAAGGATTTGGTCTGGACAACTTCTGTAAGGGCGAAATCCTGCTTGATATTCTCCAAGTTGTGGTTCTAGAATGTTTTTAATCCTGTTGTAAATTATGCGAGAGAAAATGTTATATGTGCAGTCCAGAATGGTAATTCCTCTGTAGTTATCTGTTTTTTTTTTGTCTCCTTTCTTAAATAATGGATGGATTATTCCTATGGTCCAGTGTGCAGGAAGTTCTTCAGTAATCCACATTTTAACTAGATGTTGATGAAGATTTATAATCGCAGGTTTACCAGCATTTTTCCAGATATCTGCAAAGACGAAGTCTTCGCCACAAGTTTTGTAATTTTTTTGTTCTTTAATTGAGAGTTCTCCTTCATTGATGTTAGGAGGATTTATTGAATCAGGTGAAGTTAAAATAGGTGTATCAGTGTTTACTTGCAGGGTTTCCGGTGGATCATCACAATTTAACAGTTTCTCGAATGCTTCTGCAAGGATCTCTGTATTTTCTTGGTTAGAATGTACTAACTTTCCTGTTTGATTTTTCAACATTAATGTTGGAGCTTCGATTTTTTTTAAAGATATTTACCAAATGTTTTGTAATAATCTCCAGATTGTTTTTTCTTGAAATCGTCTTCTATCTTACCAGTGTATTTTTAAGATGATAACGTTTCGTTTGTCTGATGATTTTATGGGTTAATTTTCTTTATCTTGCTAGTTCTAAATTTATTTCTTCTGACTTCAGAGCTTGATGTTTTATCCATGCTTGGTGTCTTTTCTCTATTGCTTGATCACAATCTACATTCCACCATTCATGTTTTTTCCTTGGATTTATTGGTGCTAACTCCTCTGCTATTGATTTTAATTTAGTGATTAATTCGTCCAATGTTTTAGTGTTGAGAGATTCTTCCCCTGTTCTTTCACAGTACTCTATATTTTTTATTAAGGTAGATGGATCAAATTTCCTCCTATTATTATTACACTGAAGAAAATGGAAATTGCAACACCCAGAAGGAGTGGTGCTACATTGCTGCAATTGAACATGCAGGACGAGTGTTCGGTTGTGATTCGATGATTACACTTTCAGATCCCTCTGACCGCAAGTTTGGACAACAATCAATACAGGATGTACCCACCACGAGCTGCAACACATTGATGAATTCGTCGAGGCATGGAGTCAATAAGGCCCTGGATCGCTTCCTGAGGAATTGTGGCCAATGCTTGCTGCACTGCACGGGTCAGTTGTTCCAGAGTTGAGGGTGGCTGAGGACGGTTGGCCAGTTGTCGACCCATCATGTCCCACACATGCTCAATTCTAAGGTTGTGAGTTCGTGGAGAGCATCTCTGGAGATGCGTGCAGTGTGAACCCGGGCATTGTCCTGCTGAAACATCCTATTAGCAATGTTCGCCATCATAGGGACAAGCACTGGATTGAGTACCGTATCAACGTACGGTCGAGCAGTCCTAGTGCCCTCAACAAGCACTAATTGTGATTTCACATTAAAGCCAATAGCTCCCCAGACCATAATGCTTGGTGTTGGCCCTGTGTGCCACTCGACAATAAGGTCTGGGCGGCCCCTCTCCCGTACGTCGGCGCACACGATTCCGGCGATCACTGCGGGCAAGACAGAAGCGCGATTCATCACTAAAGACGACCCTATGCCATTCGTCGACCCACGTCGATCGTTCTCGACACCAGGCCAGCTTTACACGTCGCTGTTGTGGGGTCAATGGAACACCTTCTGCAGGGACACGGAATCGTAAGCCAGCTGCACGCAGGCGATTACCAACTATTTGCTGTGTAATGTGGGGTGCCACAGCTGCTCGAATTTGCGCTGCTGTTGCATGGGGTTCCATCCGGGCCATCCAAATGATGCGGCGATCCTCTCTCACAGTTGTCTGTTGCACTGGGCATGTGCCAGGTCTGCGAGTGTGGGTACCTTAATTTGTCCACTGCTGCCATACACATTGTACCGTAGATGCCTTTCGGCCAACACGTGCACAGTCCTTAGCGATAATCCAGCCCACACAGCCCAATTATCCGAGCCCTCTCAAACGGCGACAGTTGTTGATAGCGTGCTCTTCTCTATCGTTTAGGCATGTTTGACGGGAACACTTCACTGCACAGACTGCAAGTCAACTACGCTACAGCAGAGTCCGTATACTGGAGTTGATTCCTCCGTGACTAATCACGTGGGGAGACCTGTAGCAACAATCCAATGGGTCTGAAACTTTGATCGTTTACATACCTACATAGCATCGTTCCATATCTTGAAAATCAACACAAACGACCAATGCCTTAATGGTGATGCAATTTTCCATTTTCTACAGTGTATTAGGTTTTTTCTTGGCCATTGGGAGTTAATTTTATTATGTATCAATTGCATAATCTGGTTAGATGGTAGAGAGGGCCTAATGGCCCTAATCTTGCCAGACAAAATAAATGTATCTATCACCGTACAAAATTTCAGGGTGATATCAGCAATAGTTTTGGAGATATAGAATGCCGGTGAAATATTTCGCACAGCCGCCAAGTTGCATTTGTGAGACAAAATAAAATTTGAAGGGCACGGTCGGGGTCGGCCGAAATAGTACCAAGACCTTACCGTGTTTTATTGAAATCGCTCCAGCCGATTAGAAGTTATTAAGGGGGACACACACGGATGCACGCACACACAAAAGGTGATCTCCTAAGCCTATTTTTTCATAAAATGAAAATAGGTTAAAAATGGACATGTATCAGTGACCAGCTATTTAAATGACGTATTCAACATGTCCAATGTAATCACCATCATACACTTAATTGTGATATAACCTACAAACACCAGAAGAAGAAGGCATGAACTGATGCCAAAACATGTACTGAGCAAATATGTTGTGGGGAGGAATGGAATCTTTATTAAAAATAGCGGACCCTGCTCCAAAGCGGGACAAACGCTAGGAAGATGATGATGATTAAACTTCTTATCAGAAATTGCTAAAAGACAAATTATGATATCGCACCAAGTATTTACGGTAAAATACACAGGTAAATTTCACATTTAAAATTAAATATATGAACTCTTATATAGTTCACTAATGACAGTGTACTTGATTCCTCATTATGGCTATTGAACTATTGAGTGTCGTGGTAACTATATCCGGCAGAAAAATGAAATTGACTTAATGCAATTTAAATGCCTTCACTAATAAATAATTTACGAATGATGCCTCTTGCGTCGGCTATCATTAGTCCTATAACCTTGATATTTCCACTGATGTGCTTTTCTTTAATGAAGGAACTGTGGGCATGTAAATACTGTTCTTCACTGAATCAACTCTACTTGTCTGTTCAGCATCATCTTCAAACCTATTAGTTGGGTCTGAAACTAAACTACACTCCTTTCTTCTGTCAACTGCAATGACATCAACATGCTGTCCACCATCTCCTGCAGCAAGATATTTAATTTTGTCATGAACTTCCAAACCATATTCCTTAGAAGTTCTCAACAGTGGCAATATCCCGGAACATAGGCAAGGGTTTCAAACTCGTTGATAAGGAGGACAGTTTAATTCAAATTGTTGTAATTTTTATTTGTAAATCAATAAGGAACCATAACTGGCGGTGGCCGAGAGCGCTTTCGCGCTACCTCGGGAGAACGTGGGTTCGAATCCCACGTCGGCTATCCTCAAAATGGTTTTTGTGGTTTCCCATTTTCTCCACCAGGCAAATGCCGGGACGGTTCCTTTAAATAGGTCCACGGTCGATTTCCTTACAATATCCCTTCCCTGACCCGTCCTGAAAAGAAAAGTACATGGCCATTGGCTGCATTAATTAAAAAAAAAAAAGAATTAAAAAAAAAAAAAGCCATAAAAATAAAGCTTATTGCTAGTGAATGCAACTGAATGAAGCTGGGTAAGAAGTTCGAACGACGTGGCCATGGTCTATTAAAAGGTACCGTCCTGGCATTTGCCTTGAATTGGAAATGGGAAACCACAGAAAACCATGGCTGACAGTAGGGATTGAACACAATCATCTACCGAGTCCGGAGCAGCCCGGCCCCATCACCTTGCATATTAGCATGTATAGCTACTACAGTCAGTGGAAAAAATGTCATATTCATATTAGAATATTGATAGGAATAGATAAACAGATGTTAACTCCAAATCAATATTAATATGTACTGAATACAGGGTATCCCAAAAATACACTGACAAGCATACCTGCCAACTTTTGAAAAGGGCTATCAGTAAAACTCACACGCGACAAAAAATTTAACGATTTTCGACATACCCCGGCTTGGCGAAAATAATAATACTTCTGGGCTACAAAATACAATAATTCATGC
The DNA here is from genome assembly GCA_946902985.2 of Meconema thalassinum. NCBI lineage: Eukaryota > Metazoa > Arthropoda > Insecta > Orthoptera > Tettigoniidae > Meconema > Meconema thalassinum. The sequence continues at coordinate 1,940,023,327 of OX336388.2, read as the reverse complement.
TTTAAACAGGATATTTCAATGAAATCATATCTACTTACATGATTTGTAGATGAACATAACAATCAAGAAGAAATCCATCAGGGTGTCTACCAACTCATCTTAAAAGAATTCCCTGATTATTCCCTGATTTTTCCAGAATTAATGAGAGAATTCCCTGAGTAAAGAATGCTAAACATTCGCCCGGGAACGGGAAGTGTGATGAAACGCACGCAATTTTTGGTTGGTTTTAAGCGCTCTCCAGGAACAAGAAGCAAAATGTAATCCAGGAAAGCAAAAGGAAAATAGAATTAAGTTTTATGTTTTCTGTTCTCGGAAATTCCAGGATCCAAACAGATGTGAGCAATGGCGGCACAAGGGAAACAGTTGTGAAAATAAATTTATTTCAATAAGTGAACTTGTTTTCCAGTAAAATAAGCAAGGTCTATTGAGTCATGCTGCTTTTACTACAGTAAATGCCTCCAATAAAAGGGACAAAGGGAGGTTGAATACACACATCAAGGTGTCACCATATGAGTGGAATCATCTTAGACCAATATTTAATTTGTAAAACCTTTCATTACCATTGAAATCACTAATCTACGTCGCAGGTATGATATTCGGTAGCATAAGTCTGAATATAAGCCTATACAGTAATTTACACATATCCAAGGGACGAAGGGAGGCATATTCCAAGTTCTCACTCTGAATTAGGTCCACCTCGTCATGACAGATGTAATTGAGTAATTATAATCCAAGTCCCACTCCAGCCACCCGGGTGTGGTTTACAAGCCTCCTCCACTCCTTTCTGTCCCTCCATTTTTCCTGTTCCATCACTTCTGCCACATCCAACCCAGCTTCTCCAATGTCCATCAAAATTTGGTCCAACCACCTTCTTCTCGGTCTTCCAACTGGTCTCTTACCCTTGACTTCTCTTTCTAATTCCCTTTTTGCTACTCTTTCTTTACCCATTCTTTTGAAATATCCGAACCAACGTAACCTTGCTTTCTGTATCTTCTGATTTGACGGTTCCATATTTAACTCTTCTCTGATTCCAATATTTTGAATTCTATCCCTTGTTGTCTTTTTAGCTGAAGTTCTTAAAAATTTCACTTCTACTGCTTGTATCTTACTATTTTGCCTTTTATTCCTTACCAGTGATTCCAGTCCATATGTTACAATTGGTATGAAATACTGTTTATATAATATTAATTTCGTCAATTTAGTAATTTATAAATACATTTAAATGAAGGAAATCATTATGAATGATGTTTCGACAGGTCAGAACACACCATTATCAGTCTAAAATAATTTAACCTAGTCTGTTTGATAATACAAGGCCGAGTTTGAAAGGTGTTACAAACACATTTCCTGGGCGCAATTAAAAACAAAATAGGACATAAGTTCCAGCCTAGCCAAGGAACGTAGGAGCAATAAATATGCATTTAAGGGCACTAGGCATATCCATCATATTACATTAACATCAAACATTTTCCTTGTTCCCGTTCCAGTCGTTAACCAGAGCCCCCGTTCTCATTCCCGGGCCAATCGTGAACCAGCCTTAACATAACTGGCAGCATCTACAAGGTAAAGATGATCACATTAACAACCTCATAGTGATCATGAGCTTCCGTTAAGCCTTTTGATCACTACAGTATAAAGTACATATGAAATATTCGTAAGCAGAGCGAGAGGTTATTTGCCTCAATGCACATGAGTAGACACAGATCGAATAGCACACGATATAATAGGGGGTAGCACAACCACGTGTTTGAAAGACTACGTATTTTAGGGGCTAAATCATATATCAACAGCAGCACAAGAACACCCTGGAAATTATTGCACACCATAAGTTTTCACTATAGATTTAGCACACAATGGCACAAATGTTATATTTTTCGTAAACTTCAAACAGCACACTAAAGCATTAACAGTAGAACTACAGCAGACAATAATCAAAGAATACCGGGATGGAAAAGCCGTGCAAACAGTACTGTCAAACCAGGTCTAACACATGTTGCCCGGGCGCGCGCTAACACTTGACATGACAATACACACAGTAAAACCTCACTTCCTGTACCGAAAGCACTATCGAGACAATATACCGCAATATATGCGCTTTTGAAGCTTACACTGAGCAACCCGTTAAAAATATAAATATACTATGAGTGTAAGAATTGTTCAGCACGGAAAGTTCTATAAAAATAAGTCCGCGAGAGCATATATCTATCTTCAATACATCGCCCACTATAAGTGTTTTTAGATTGGACGGGAGGGGGATTTGATTTTCATGCACCTCGCCATTTTCTTAAATTACGTCTGACAAGAATTCGTTGTACATGCTATCTCCATGATAATATAATTAATAGTCCAGTCAGTGATTTCAACCCATCATGCAGAGACGTAAAACGGATATAGGCCTAGGTCGTAGTTCATTGCCATCGAAAAAAAAAAAAAGCGCTTGTCACGTAATGCATTCCTAACTGTTTCCGGCTAGTATATTATACTCTGTGAGCTGCCAGAATAGGATTGACAGTTCTCGTCTCTCCATGTGGTCTGAGAACGAGATTGCCAAACTGTACAAGCCAGAGATAAAGCTGACCAGGCACTGAGGCACGTGGGCGGTAATATTGCAACGCAGAGTATTATGACATCAACTATGCGAACATGGATTGGTCAAGAGGCAGAGCGGTGATGAGTGACGTGGAATTTCCGCTGAAATGTCAATCCTATTCAGGCAGCTCACAGAGTATATTTATAAACAATACTAAATTTAAGATATTCTGTCGCCAAAGTTGCTATATCTACCGACAAAATCGCTAAATTGGCGATACTGATCGCAACGAACAAAATGCTCAAGGCCCAATAAAATGGCGTAGTTGGCTCCTGCGCAGAAAGCGAACGGAAAAGTTGCCACATCATACGTTCAGTTGACCTTGAGAAGGCACTGCTCATTGGCTGAGCACTGACATCCGGGTGTCTACTGTAACGATGAAGTAAAAATTGGTTACTTTTTAGTTACCTTTTAGTCAATTTTGGTTACCTTTTAATTCAAGATACGTCTGTGGTCTGCAAGCAAAGGGGCTCATCACCCGGTGAAGATAAACAACAATGAACTGTGTTTAAAGCTGTAAATAAGATAAATAATAAAAAATACTATATATTAATTATCAAATTAGTTGTTTCAGCTAATATGTTGTCTTGTGCACAATACGTTGTTTTAATATCAAGAGGTTGCTCTGCTCTTTACCGTTTGGCGAGATTTCCTTTGTCCCCGCGGTAGATCACGAAGAATTGTATGCGACGTTACGTGATCGTCGCCAAATTCTGACTTTGCAGTCAAGTACGGAGAAATATCGAGATGTTACACAATCGGCGCTGGTCTCAGCCGTTTGACGAGATTCCCGCAGTTTTCACGATAGAACACGAAGAAAAATCGCGATTTAGATAAACGGTGTCACTTTTGGTCATTCGACGAGATTTCCATTGTCCTTGAGGTCGGGCACGAGAGAATATAACATTATTACGCAATCGGCGCCACTTGCTGTCCGTTTGAGAAGAATCCAGTTGTCCTAGTCATTGAAGGCGGAGAAATATCGCGATGTAACGCAATCGCTGCCGCTGTCGGCCGTTTTACGAGATTCACGTTGTCCTCGCGATATTATACAATCGGCGCTGCATCCAGCCGTTCAACGATTGCCTGCCTATCTGCCCTGACAGAATGGTGGAGGCAGGCTCAAGGTTGGGCATGGTTAAAATTCACGAAAAGTAATGGACATGTTGTATGGTCGGCGCCGTGATTCCCGCAGTCCCTATGCTGTGGTTGGGAGTTCATAAGTTCAGGGCGGATCACGAGGGAAAATTAGTATCGCGATGCAGCGTAGGCAGTCATTTCTAAGTGGGTTGATGCACTTCTCGCTCCCCGTATGCTTTTAAGTATACGGTCATGGTAAAAGTGGCGAGTAGGTTTCCGAATGTTTCGTGATGAATGCCCAATCACCTTTGACAGGATTCCCGCAGCCCTCGTGGTCACAAGTTCACGATAGGGGACGGGATTTATCATTTTACGCAACTGACGTCGATCTCGGTCCGTCTGACGAGATTCGCGCAGGCAAGTCATGAGGTCAGCCAGTCTTCTTGAGGATGTGATTTTGGAGGATGAACGTTCGAAGTAGGTACCGTATCGAATATTACGAATTATTCTTGAGGCGTGCAGATGTAGAGGACGCGGACCTTAGACCTAAGTCGAGACCTTTAACACATGGTGAACTAGATGGAGCACCGACCATCCAATGACTACACTTTTCGAGTAGAGGTTGTAAAATAAAATAAAATTTAATATCAAAAACAAGACATTGCAAAAGGGGACGTGAGGGGTGCATGAAATGGTAAGATGAGGGATGATGGGCCTGTAATAAAATATGTACATGGTATTATAAAACAGTAAAACAATAAAACGTAAAACACACAATAAAGATCTATAAAAGGAGAATGTCGACGACGAGGAGAATGCCTAAGTCGCTGGAGATCGTTCAGTAGAGGGGAAGAAATTAACGATAGTGTTAATAGTGCGTTTCGTTCCACCACAGGCTGACTACTAGAAGAGGTAGTCAGAAGCATCATTCTTAGAAGTACATGAAATCGTGTCTCCCACGAACTGTCTATCCGACCACCCTTACATTAAACTGTATGTCACGCCAAGCAACCCAAAGAAACAACCAACAACAGCAACGACCCTTAAATGACCCGACAATAAACACAGAAAAATTACACAACTTCACAAGGCGCTACACTTCACATGACGTGCCGTGACATACAAACTCAGCAAATAAACATAGATCAGTTCAGTTAAAATTAAAACAAGCAAATCCCAAAAGAAGATAAAACCAAACGATTTCATGAACTGGTAGAATAAAACTTCTTTCGAACGAAGGCACAAGGTTCAGTTACCTTGCGGGATGCCAAATAAGCGTCAATTGCAGTCCCGGGCACGTACAACGAACACACATTCCATCATCTCGGAAGAGTAACCAATACACCTGATTTAATAACGTAATGGGATCACGCATTGCTTGCTGACTGAAGGTCACAACAAAACAGAACAACACTAAACATGACCCTAGACCTTCAGTCAAATTCCCACTTAAACAAACGACATAAACCCAACCCTTAATATCAAGACTAGAACCGTGATTGTAAATGAAACATATTTCTGAAACATACATAGATAATGCTTGCCCAGTCTCCAAGGATAAAAATAAAACCTAATCGGCCATCCTTGGAGTGCACGAATGACAAGCATGATAAAAACAAACCCATGAAACATAAAATAAACTGGTGTGTGTTCCAACAAAAAGATATTACATCCAAAGCAATGAACAACACACCCTCCTACGTCTAGGCACAATTAAAATCGCGAACTAACCTAAAGAATACCAGTCCCTCAAGGTCCCTGAAAGATCCCATACTCTAGCAAGGGGTTAGAAACTGGTAAGAAACATCTCTCATAAATACAATCGCGTTTCACAACATAAAACAAACGCAAGTAACACGCACTAAAATAAAACTCGACTAGATACGAAAAGAAACAACAACAACAAGCACCCATTTAAATTAATAAACCCATAAACAAGCAATTTGATTCTCCACTACGTGCGTATATAAATAAACTGGGGACTAAATAACCACCAAATAACTTCATAGAAAAACATGAACGGTCTCCAGTTTAACCCTACCTTAGCAGATTAAATTACGGAACTTTTAACACTGAAAGTTGGGTAGTATATATATATATCGTGATCAGTTTTCTCCAAAACATGACACATTAAAACAGAATAGCTACAAGGACCATTTCCACTTAGCTGATACTCCGAGACGTTCTGGAAGTTCACTGATAATAATTTTATATTATAACAACTCCATTTTTACGGAATTCTTCACTATGAGACAAAGCGGGAATCGCGTAGTGTCTCCCCAACATTTATATCTTCTTAAAGCTTATTATAAAGGGCATCTCGGAACATTAGAATAGATTTGCTGGTAGTGGCAGTTATAACGGCAGACGATCATCAAATTCTCCTCGCGATAACAATTCAGGCGCGACAACAATCGCCGAAGGCGTGTTCCTTAGACAAGGATGAGTACTCCAACGCGGGCGCATTCCTTTTTCCGACGTGCGGAAATTACGATCTCTTAGATGTATTACTAGAGACCGCTAGATGGAAACAACGTCGAACAGATCTTAAAATTGTACCGGCTCAATTCTGAGAGGATTGCACGAATAATACGACAAGAGGGCACATTCTCTTTCGAATGCGAATCACGAATTATACAAGTTATCGAAATAACCAGTTAGATTATATATCCGATGGAACCAAAGTTCGAAGGAAAAATCGACATATAGGCCTAACTGAATTTCGAATTAACCATACCGAATGTCGCAAATTTACGAGACAGATTTTTAAAATACCGGTAGGTTATTATGTATTTCGAGGCTATTTCGTATTTTTTGTTTCGAAACGGTAACATTTCGCAAGATAGCAACATTAAATTATTTCACGTTGGACTTCAATTTGACTCAAAATTTAGAGGTCAATAACTGAAATGAGAGGTTTCTGTTTAGTTTCGGAAGTTTTCGCGAACAAACGTCTCAAGAAAAGTCAGGTTTCCTAATAAAACAGAAAAATATTTCACACAAAACTAGAAAGTATTCTTGATGCCGAAAATGTACGTTGAATTGATGTAGCCTATACCACACAAGGTGTCCACAGTATGCATTTCCTCTAGCTCAGGCACGGCGAAGTATAGCTTATGCAATCGGCGCCGCTTGCGTGAAACTCGCTCCAACGCAATCTCTGAGCCTAGCGGCGGGAGTTTAAATGATTCAAGCCGCCTACAGAAAATTTTCGTTACCGTTTGTAAAATTCGTTGCTTTTTCGTCACTTTCGTCACCCGTTTGTAAAATTCGTTACTTTCGTTACCGGTAGACACCCTGGTCATCAGTAACGAGCGATCACTTCCCGCGAAATTCGGAAGTATTACTTCCACTTTTACGGGATATAGACAAATGGAGAAAAATCCCTGATTAACAAAGAAATTCCCTGATTTTTCCCTGATTATTCCAGAAATTCATAATTCCCTGAGAATTCCCGGTTTTCCCGGGTCGTAGACACCCTGTCCATGTTAATCAGCAGCAGGCGTGGTGAATATTGGTTTGGAGCATACATAGCAGGACTTCCTTGAAAAATTAAGCAGATATACGATAATTGAAAAAGGCTTTACACAATAAAACTTGTTTAACGTAACACAGGCAAGAAATAATATAATACACACTGCAAATCACATGCTAGTTCGACTTTAAAGTCATGGTTGTGGCCTTTTTGGCTTCCAGCAAAAAGTCTTGAGAAAATGCTTTGTCATAACCGGGACCAGACCTCCTGGTCTTCAAAATAGAAATAGACTCCAGCGATTCATTGGACATGGATGACCTGAACTGTGTTCTATTTTTCTTCACAAGGCTGAAAACATGTTCACATTCTGCATTGCTATGGGGTATGGTGAGAATAGAGAGCATTACTCTAGAAATTCGGTTATACTTAAGAAGTCCATCGGCTCCACGAATACTAGATATTTGTGCCCAACTGGAATCACTTGCAGCATCTTGATGCGCAGCCAAAGTGTCATCTACCTGAAGAGCTGTAAACTGCCTCTGAAGCTCATTCACCACCTCATCTGTAGTTTCATTCTCTTCCTTGCATAACATGATAGGAAACCTTTCCAAGAAAAAACGAACGGAAGAAAACTGTGCATCTCTTTTGTCTAACCTAGCAACTTGAGCATTCTTTAGCACGTCATCCTTGAGTGGAAACTTGTTGATGATGTAGTCACAGGCAGTACAAAAGTAGTTTCTCACTGATGAAAAGAAAAGGGATTTATCTGTATCCTGGAGATCATTCACTATGTTCGAAGTTTGAATGCCAATAACTAACTCATCATCACTTCTTTGATTTTGAATCAAGTTGTACTCAACTTCAAGCAATGAGGAGCTTTTGACAATTTTGGGCTTAACAAACTTGGTGAACAGCTGCTTTAGCAAATCCATTAGAAGTTCTAATAACAAGTGAACTTGTGGGGAAGAAGTCTAAAGGGCAACATTCAATTTGTCAAATACAGGAATAGTCACATGAAGGAAAGTGCAAAAGGCCTTGTTCAAGTTTGAGGACAGGAACATAAACAATTTTTCCTCAAGACTTGTAGCAGAAGTCTTACTTTTTAGGATGGGTTTGTCACATTTGGAAGAATATGCTATTCTTTTAGGGGCATGTGTAGTAGCAGAATCAAGAATCCTCTTCTTCTGATACTCTTTGGATCCACTTTGTTCAACTTTAGGTATTCTGAAAGATGTCAAGCTTGTGGAAATGTTTTAGGTACATAATATTACTTCCTCCTTGAAGAAAGAAAGAAGCGGATCCCACTGGTCCAGTAGTCTATCCAAACATCTGCCTAAAGATAACCACCAAGTACATGCTTCAGAATTTTCTTTGCCTCCTTATTGTGCAAGTTCTGAAATTTCTGAAGGCGTTTTTTCTCTTTACACTCTTCTCTAAGAAATAAAATATATCTACAAGGATCTCATCCACTTTAACTGGTAATCTTCCAGCACCTTTTTCAGCTGCTAGATTAATCAGGTGGCAAATGCAACCTATGATGGCAATACCTGGTTGAACTTCCTTCAGAACTGCTGAAACCCCATTTTTGTGTCCTATCATAACAGGAGCATTGTCGGAGCAGAAAGCCACACAGTTTTCAATTGGTATATTATGAGAACTCAGCTGTGATAACATCAGGTTACCTATGTTTCGCCCTGTTGAGTCCCCGTCCAACGCTGGTATGGATACCACAGTGCTCACTACTTTTTCCTGCCGAACATCATAGAATGTAACAACAATAGGATACAACTTGGCATTCGTATCATTGCTTCCATCCGTTGCCAAAGAAAATGGTCCGTTCTGAAGGCACTTAACAACTTCAGATGATGCATTTTTTGCCATTTTATTTACAATGCACGTTGTTTTCGTGCGACCACAACTATATTTCTTTGCAACTTCTGATGTGGGAAACATTTTCTTAAATAAAGCACCAGCATGATCAGCCGCACTTAAGGGCACATTGTGTTCCACCAAAAAGGAAGTAAACAGACACTCGGCCCTAATTACGTCACTGTCAACGTTACCAGCCTTGGCAAACAAGGTGTTGATTTTCTTGCTATCTTCCTTCGATTTAACATAACTTATGTGTTTACCGCACTTCACATGATTAATTATATCGTTTTTTCCACCATGTGCAATATTAATATCACATGCACATACCGTGCAAAAGGCAAATTTTTCTCCCTTTCTTGATTTTAGTATGCACGGAAAATCAACCGAGTATGATTCTATAAATGTCTGGAAGTACTGTTTCTTGTTGTATTTGTTCATTCTCGATATCTACTAAAACATCGAAAGGTACCTGGATCACTAAACGTCACATAAAATTATAACATAAATCACATAAAACACAGCTAACACTTCATTAAAACAAGTCAAAGCACACAAAGTCTTAATCCATTATATGAACACGACGCCAACCTCGTAAAGAAAGAATATGCACATGGTAGAGAAAAAAAAAACACACATGTGGAACGAATCTAATTAGTCCAAGGAATACAGGAAACTGTGAAGCACGAAGATATAGCACAAAAACTCGAACACTTCATTAAAATATGCCATAACCTTAAAATACGAAAACATTCGAGGAACGCCAACTTCGCGAACAATAAACAACTCACTTGGTCAAAGAATATGGTTTAAATCGCAACGAGCGAACGTAGGGGAACAAAGAATTTGCGAAGCAGAGCGTGTCGACACCTAAGATTCACATGGAAGAACGGTTATCCCGGCTTCAAATTCAATTACAATGACTCGGTGTTTATCTTTACATACATTTAAATGATTAAACACATTAAATTACCCTCAATTGGAGTATTATTATTGAACTAAGTTAATGTTTACAATGGTAATAATAATTACCATTCATTTGGTCCACATGATATTCAAAAGAATCATCTCTCTTATCCAACACTACCAAACTGTACCTGCCCGGGAGGAACTCATGTACTCTGAAGTAATGGAAACTACTGATTAAATCAAGCCAAGATAAACTCCCAGGTTATCTTAATGTTTCCACTAAACTTGGGAACAATAGCAATGTAATGCAACAACAACAGGGATTATTATTATCATCTTCATGACAATTATATCATTATTAAATACGGATCTGAACTTCAGCAAGCAAGAATAATTATAATAAATGGATCTCAGGGCAATTACTGGATCATTTTACAATGTTAATTACTTTTGTTAACCACCGGCAGATTTATGACTGTCGAGGGGAACTCGAGGCCTCCTCGCACGAACGAGATGTTTTAACTAGCTTGTTAACAGCACAACCGCTTCTTTAACTTGGGAAGGCAGCGCGTTCAATTCATACAATAAAACTTTATGAGGTTATTACAACCTGATCATTTGGCTCAAGTGAGATTATAACTGTGGATTTTTCGCATTGGCGGGTAAGATACTCAATAGTACCAACGATATATAAGGGGCTTTCGAAGTAAGTGAACACTAGATCGTTCCTCGGCCAGCCTTGGGACACTTCCAAATTTTTGAGGGCTTAGGACCATACAAAAAGGTACGATGGCATCTAACCAACCGTCCTATATCAGCGTCTTATGGGTGGCATATGCACTATTTTCCTGCGCTATCAACAATAATATAAATTAGCACCCTTCAAAATTTGCCTTTAGCAAACACACACAATAATTCACTACCGTGTGCAACTGGTTCCCACAATTACTTCTCCCTGGCATATTTCACAGCATTCCTAGCGTGACAATTAAAATATATGCGCTCCATGGCGTCAATTACCTTATAGTCCAGTCAAAATATACATCCGACCATGCAAAAGGTCATGTAGTTCTAATTTTTTTATATGTTGTTTGGACCACTGCCAATTGTAAAAAACCAAATTTGCAACTTCCTGTGCTAGCTGTGTTATAGCCAAAAAAACAGCCAGATATTTGCACTTTTTTCATTGTTTGCTCAATATCGTCTAAACTATGCGTCTGAGAGAAAACATCGTAAATATCTGTTTACAATTATGTTAAATTGTCTACAATTTGAGTCCCAAGCGAGCTCTGTACGTTTAGTAATTCCCGAGATACAGTTATTCAAAGATTGGATGGTTTTTTTTCTTTCAAAAAGTAAAAATTGTTGGTTTTGGTCTCCTAATTTGACAAATATTGTCCAAAATACTCATCCTATGAAAAATATCATTGATAATGAACTTGAAGTTTATTTGTTTACCTATAATTTGAGCTTTGACGGGTACCTGTAGACCCAGTGTTTCTTTCAAATGTGGCATGTAACTGAAAACCTTGTTAAATTGAATTTGAGGAAAATGAAAGAAGAGAGTTCACATTGGTACTATTTTGTTTATTACAAAAGAAAAACGTTACATCTAAAATTATTTTACAATTATGAAGCAACAGGTCTCATCGTAATTTCACTTGTTTTGATGGCCCGTGTCTCAAAAAATCTCCCTCTGTGGATGGTGCAGGTTTATTGGAGAAATGTTTGAACTGAGCAGCAGACGCAGCCTCGTTTTGCAGTTCTAGCAATGTAGGGGTTGGGATGTCTTCCTCATCGTCAGAATTCTCTAGCTGAAGCAATTGCACGTTTCGACATATTTTGCTACCACAAATCGACAAAGGGCTGAGCATTTCAGCCCAGCTTTGCGGCAACTGAAACCGCCGCTGCAATTGCACGAAATCATGCACAGTATGAGCTGAGGTACAGGATCCATAGTGGTAGTCATAGGGGTAAACCCTTGATCATCAAGCTTCCATCCCCAATCAGTAGGATTTTTGTTGACCCCCAACCACTTTTGAACTTGGTGGTAAGTTCTGTGAGCATGGTGGCGTGCTGCATTCACTGTTGGGGGCAAGCGAGCAAGATTGATTTTGATGTTGCTGCAGATGTACGAGGGCAGATCAAAAAATAAGTTGCACTTCAGGGCTATGGCCATTTATTACACCACCTATACAACAGCAACACGCCTATAACGACATACAATGTATAGTTTCCAAGAGACTCCAAACTTTTCTGCGAACGCACAACCAACTTGTCGATGCCGGTTGCATAGAAAGTTCCTCCAGCGTTCTGCAACCACACGGAGACAGCGGCCTTCACCTCGGTCTGGAAACGTAGACCACCGAGCTCCGTTTTGAGCTTACCGAACAGATGAAAGTCACATGGCGCTAGGTCGGGACTGTAGGGTGGATGTTGCCAGACCTCCCACTTGAAACGCTGCAGCAGTTCGCTAGTTTGGCGGGCCTTGCGAGGTGTTGCGTTATCGTGCAACAAAATCACACCGGCACTCAATTTCCCCCGGCGCTTCTCTTTAATCGCTTTACGCAATCGGTGCAACGTTTGACAATACGACGACGCGTTAATCGTCGTTCCTTTCGGCATGAATTCCACGTGCAGCAAACCCTCCATGTCAAAGAACACTGTCGCCATAACCTTACCAGCTGAAGGATGACCTTGGCCTTCTTTCGTTGTGGTGATGAGGGGTGCACCCATACCATTGATGTTCTCTTCGTTTCGGGGGTGAAGTGGTGGACCCACGTTTCATCGCCTGTGGAGATTCGCGGCAGAAACCCGTTGCCGTCTGCGGCATAGCGTTGCGAAAATGGCAGGGATGATTGGAAACGTTGTCCCTTGTGATCATCGGTGAGAAGACGTGGGACCCATCTTTGACACAGCTTACGATATCCAAGGTCCTCGTGAACAATGGAGAACACACTGACATATGACATGTTCAGCCGCGTCTGGCTGCGTGGCTCAGGAGTAACGTTCTCGCTTGCTGAGCCCAAGGTTGCAGGTTCGAAACCTGGCGCAGTCAGCTGGCATTTGAGGGTGCGCAAATGCGAGGGAGCCGTGTCAGTACATTTACTGGCACGTTAAAGATCCCCTTCGGGGCAAAATTCCGGCACCCCGCCGTCTCAAAAAGCCAGGGTAGTTAAAAGGGACGTAAAACCAATAACATTATTATTATGTTCAGCCACGACGTGATTTCTCTCAGTTGAATGCGCCGGTTCTGTCTAATGATCGCATTCACACTGTTGACATTTGCACGGGTCCTGGACGTTGCAGGCCTGCCCTCGTGATATTCGTCTGTGATGTCCATGCGTCCGGCTTCGAATTGCTGACACCACTTTACGATCCCTTGCTGGAAAATGGCCCGCTGCCCAAACACAGCACTAATTTCACGATGAATGTCCGTGCAATTCTTCCAATTGGCCCATAGGAATCGGATTGTCGCACGCACCTCATATTTGGAGTGAACGTCCAGTCGACGCGCCATTGCATTTGGCCGCTATTCACACCATACAAGACGAGACAACACAGCAACCTGCCTAACAGACATGTGGGCAGTGTCTGTCCCTTTCTCCGCTGTGCCCACGTTTGCGGCACTCAGCACGCTGCTGCAGCGCATTAATGCAACTAACCTTTTGATCCACCTTCGTAACAAACAGTTGGTAGCTAAGGCTAAGAAATCACCCCCGTACAAATACACAACGCACGTCTCCGCAGATTTTGCTATGGTTTTGTTACTGGAGTCTGGCAACAGGAAAAGTTCTGCCAGTTCTACAAGTTGGGGATTATTGTATATATTGGCTAACTTGCCCTTAAGGGGCTGAATTGGTGTCGCACCCGCAGAATGCATGGATAAAAACCTCTGTATCTGGTGAGTGTTGGGCAGGTAAAAGAGGAGCTTGAGTAACGGACACAGCCGGTTTCACCTTTGCTTCTCTTCTGAAGGTGGATGTTAATTGCTCCTGAGCCTAAACCAGAGGAGAATGAGGAGGTCAACATCTTCTCGTACTACGATCACATGGTCGACTGTAGGATTTTTGTGTGCCACTCTAAAGACTGACACACGTTTCTGCCCCTGCCGCATCCCCCCCCGGCGGCTTTTTTACGAGACCCTGTGTATTTGCCAACGGCAGATTTGAATGTGTCCCGCCGCTGACGCCGTACTCCCCTTTTCCCGGCGAATGAACTGTCCCGGCTCTGTGTGTGAACTGTTCCGGCCAGGCAAGACTAATTCCCGACCTTCTTCTTCGTTGCTATTGGGCCGGCTATTTCAAATGGACCAATGGTGTGCTCCCTTATCATCACCTTGTACTGTGGATAAACTTAGCTAAAGCCTGCCAACTGAAATTGCCTTCTGGCTAGGCCAATGTGTGACTTTAGAGACCTACTAATGTTGGTAGCGCCTACCTCCCAAATTCTCCGCAAGGCGCGCGCGACACATTTGCCGCCCGTCGACCCGCGTGCTCTGTGAGCGCGTCCCTTCCCACTTCGCCTACAACGATGAAACAAACTGGTTGCTCCGCGACCGGGCACTTGGAGCTTGGGCATTTAAAGTTATGGCCACATCACAGGTAAAGCGTCTGATCTTATTCCATAAACTGTTTCCTTCGGACCTACAAAGTGATTCTCAACTCACAGTGTCGATGTGAGCAATGCAACTAAATTTAAGATTGATCTACTTAGCCATTTTTAAAACAGTTTTGAACTAAGATGAACTACAAGGCAATCAGCCATGGCGGCTTGCCTTTTCAGACAGGTTTCTTTATATCGAACTACATCGCAGTAACTCATAGGCCGCGTGTGCTATTATTTAATTGATTATAGTTAACGAGTGTGAATTTTACATGTTTGATGTTATCTTTTGGAGGGCACGTATGATAGGACGACAATGGGTACATTGTCCTTGTATGTGGTCTACAATTGCCAACGGCTTGCCCCTTGCTGGGCAGCCGGCAGCAATTTCGCTATGTGGGCAACGGTCATGTTAAGGCATTCTCTTGGAGCTTCTGCTCTGGGCCAGTGGTTAGCCCTTTTGTCTCCTTTTATTTTATCTTGATATTTTGTCCTTTTGCCATCCGCTTTGTTTTATCATGTTTCCTTTTATTTTAGAGCTTTCGTTTCATGGATTTCTCCAAAATACCTCCCGGCATTTTCAATTCTGGTTAACGTGTAATATTCATATTTTTAGCTCGTTTTCTCACCTTCGGCTTGCTGCTGGGGCTAGTATTTCTTGTCAGCAAGAAATACCTTGCTTTGACCTAACATGGCAAATTGTCGTTGCGTGACCGCGGTTTCACAAAGACCACGTGGGGCCTAGATTACTGTTAGGAGGGGTCATTATGCCTTGTTTGTTTATTAAGTGTTTTCTTTTCCACATGTTGTTCTGTAACCAATTCTTTATTATCTCAATATATTTTACATTTACATATTTTCTAACCCATGAGTATATGTCTACCACCTCGTTGCATTAACCAGACCCATGCCTTTGTAACACGAGGCCCTAATCCACATCCCGGGTATTCTACCCGCCTGGTTGGTCATTTCTAGAAATGGTTGCCAGAGTACGGTGCCCCACGAGACCACGAGGGGGCTGTACATTAAGTGGTAGCAGAGCGTGGTTGTCGATTTTGTCTGGTTTTGCTACCGCTGGTGGTAGATGGAAGCCACGTGGCAACATTATCGACTCTGCCCTGATATTTATCAGGATGAAGACACTGAAGAGTGGAATCCCTTTTTTGTAATTATAACTTCCTACCATGGGCAAATAAGTAAAAATTTGAATTAAAGTCTTGTGGAAGATTAAACCGTTAGACTTAAGGTGTTGTAAAATTCAACTGTCTGACATTTTTGGTTTTTCATTTCATGCTACTGTCATGGAGCGGCACGTACCAGATCCAAAGTATTTGGATCATGAAGAAATCCAATATGAATTGGAGATCAGAGGTTTGGAGGTTCCCGCGAGCACGGAGGTGGCTCGAGCAGTTCTGAAACCTGTCCTTAAGGACCCCGTATTGTTGCCTGTGCTGTCCGAAGCAGAAATTGCAATTGGTGAGTCACAGATTTTCCATAGAGTAGAAGTTTGTGCTAATCTCATTAATTTGTTTTTGCTTGATGATTATGTTACATCTGCCCAATATAAAAAGTTGCGTGCTCGTCTGCAGTACTTGTTCACTCGTTGCGAAGATGTGTTATCTGTTTCATCTCATCGTTCCGACGAGGAATTAACCAGTATTTTTGAAATTCAGCGCATGATAGCCGAATGTGCAAATAAAGTTTTCGATGAAAATTCCAGTGGTCATGGTGGTGTAGAGGCACTCCGCCCAGTCAGTGTAGAAAGTGATGAAGTGGGCTTTCCTATCGGTGAAGGAAATAAGCAGCCTTATGCTCCAACATGTGCTGCTAACCTGTTAAATGCAGTTCGGTTGAGTTGGAAAGGTTCCAATAATGCTAGTATGTTTCAATCTGTTGATCGCAACAATGTCCTTCCGGTTTCTACTAACAATAGTGTTACAGTAGATAGTAGTGGTGAGTTGCCAGTAGTTTCTTTTGCTGAAGTAAATCATGGATCTTATTATTCTCCTCCTTCTGTGAGAATTTTGTCGAAAGTGTACGGGGATATCGCTTCCGTAGCCAGGTCCCGTACTAGATCAGAGTTGCCAGCAAGCAGTGTCGATGCTGGTGGTAACAAAGGTGTTGTCAAATTGCCTACACAGTACCTTCAGGTCACTGAGAGGCAACCAGTCGACAGTGTTTTAGCGACTGAGTTTAGCCGGTTAAATTTTAATCAAGGATTATCGTCCGACGCGAATTTGGTTGAAGGGTCAAACGCTTCATGGATGAATAACTTGGGTACTAATTCTAGTTTTCATGTACCAGTGTCCGTCCATTCTGTTTCTGCCGTAAGCAATTCTAATGGTGAGGAAAATTGTAATTTTTCCGTGGCCGAAAATTTTCAACCGAGTGCTAGAGAGTTGTTCATGTCAACTGAAATGCCTCGTTCCGTGTGTAGCACAACTCCTGTGTACACCACAAGTAACTCCAATGGTGGAGTAACTTATTCTTATTCTAGTGCCTTTTCTCGTCCTACCTGTTCTGTTCTTACGCCCAGTACGAGGGGTGTTCAAGAAGTAAATCTCCGCAGTCGGAGCATGTATCCTACTCCGAGACGTAGTGCTCCTCAAGACGTTTCTAGTAGTAACTATCCTCCTTCATTAGGTATTAAACCTCTTAATTTCCGTTGGCCTAAAGATAAAGTTTGGTGCAACAAGAACAGAGTTTCTTCTCGTGTAGAACCTAAAGGTTGTGATTTGAATAGCCCAAGTGATGATAGTGGACCTGTTCGTGGCGAACAGAGAGGTCCTGGTTCTAGTCATTCAGTTTTTTCTAACCGTAATTTTGGGAATCTCGCCCACCCGTTATCTGATTGTGTAGCTAAGTTGAAGCACATGAATACTGATACCACTGATGGTATTATTCATTTTCTGCGTGAGTTGGTGGAAATTTATGAGTATGCTGCTGTATTTGGTGTGAGTTACACTCAGGTGTACCAACTGATGTTCCCGTTCACTTCTGGTATGATGAGAAGTATGGTTGTCGAGGCTATGTCCCGTAATACAGGTATCGAAGTGTTCTGTGAGCAAGTAATGTCAAATTTCATTCCGTATAGAAAGATGGGTACTGTAAATCAACGTCATTTGTATCGTGTACAGAAGTATGGTGAATCGTTGGATGTGTACATGCAAGATATGCTAAAGCTGGCTAAGATGTTTTCTGTTAACTTCACCGAGCAAGAGATGGTGGAACACATTTTGGATGGTGTGACGCCTGACTATCGTTCATTTTTATGCTTAGGGTCTCTCGCCCGAGCACTATTGCTCAATTGTGTGCTTTTGCCGTACGTGGAGAGTCCGTACGCCAGTCTGATTATGGTAGAGGTTCTGTTGATCAACCCTCACAATTTAATTCATACAAACCGCAGGGTTCTTCTAATCGTTGGAACAACGCTCGAACCCAGGGTAGCCAGGGCAATTGGGGAAATCGTAAGCCTCAAGTTACAGGAGGCCGATGGTCGAGTAATCAGCCTCAGAATAGTCCTGTTCGTAATGAAGAAGTCAGGAGCTCTGGTAATTTTAATTCCGGAAGGAATGTCCGTTTCCAAGGTCCTTCAAATAGTAGAGGTGATGTCAGACACCCAGAAGCTACTAACCGTGGTGAAGTTTCAAATCTTCGAGAAGCTCAAGGTCGAACAAATGGTAGTTCTGTGAAATGTAACGCTTGTGGTCATTTCGGTCATTCAGACCGCACGTGTAATTCCCCTCAGCAATGACATCAGGAGACCGGGCATCGTGATGGGATACCGGTGTCATCAGTTGTCGATGTGAACGATAACAGAATCGGAGGCTGTTCGAAAGTTTCTGTGAGTTCCTTATTACCTGCACCTATTGCTGGCATTTTGATCAATGAAGCCAACGTTAAAGCCTTGTTGGATTCTGGCAGTGCTGCGTCACTGATGAGTGAGGAATGGTATAGGGCCATGAAAGGCATGTGCAAATTTCCCTCTCTCTCTAAAATTGATGTTCGTTTAGTTTCAGCTAATAATTCTAGGGGTCGTCAAGTTAAAGGTTAAGATTCATAATTTTGCGTGGAAATTTCCGTTTTGGATCGTGTCCAATTTATCTTGCCCTGTGATTTTAGGCGCTAATTTCTTCTCGCATTCCGGTTTGTCGCTGGACATTAAAAGAGAAACCTTCTGGTTTAATTTCTGTCCGCAGTTGAAGTTAAAGTTTTCTGCTACTGAGAGGTATGATGTTGGTACCAGTGCGGTAGACATCAACGATGAAGACGCTCCCGAGCTGTCAAGTAGTGTCAACGACCTGGATCTTGGCGATCTTTCCGATGGTCAAGCAACGATTATACGTGATTTGTGTTCTCGTTTTCCGGAAGTTAGGTGTCACTGATTTGATCTCTTACAAGATTGTCATGTCAGACAATATTCCAGTTAGGCATCCTCCCTACCGACTTAGTCCACCTAAGATGAAAGAACTTAAGAAGATAATTGATCAGATGTTGTCTGATGGAGTTATTCGCCCCTCTATTTCTTCATACTCATCGCCTATGTTTCTACTGCCCAAGCCGAATGGTGGTTTTAGACCCGTTGTAGATTACCGAAGGCTCAATATGAAGGTGGCGATGGAATCTATCCCCCTTCCTGATCTTCACTCATGTTTTTCGTGGTTCAAGGATGCTAAGTACTACAGTCTCATCGATCTGAACCAGGCTTATTACCAAGTTCCCTTAGCCGAGGAGAGTAAGCATCTCACCGCTTTCGCGACAGATTGGAATCTCTTTGAATTTAATAGGCTTCCCTTTGGCCTCACTACTGGAGGAGCTGTGTTAAGCAGATTGTTGGATAAGGTCTTCGCTGGCATTAAGTTTGAGTATCTGTACCACTATTTGGACGATGTCGTAGTGTACAGTAAGACATTTGAAGATCATGTTCGTCATCTTCGTGAAGTGTTCGAGCGTTTGAAGAACGCTGGGCTAACTGTGGAGCTTTCTAAAGTATTTTTCGCTAAACCTCAAATCTCCTTTCTGGGGCATGTTATTTCGGCTGCTGGTGTGTCGATCGACAGCTCTCGCACCCAGGGTATTCGTGACTTCAAGAGACCCGTCAATGTCAAGGGCGTGGCTCGCTTCGTTGGCATGGCCAATTTCTTTCGAAAATGTATCCCTGATTTCGCTAGTAAGGCTATGCCCTTAAATAGACTACGTCAGAAGAAGGTTCTGTTTGAGTGGGGTGAGTCTCAACAGGCCGCCTTCGATGAGCTAAAAGAAGCTTTGTGTAATGCTCCTGTTCTCGCTGTTCCTGATTTCAGCAAGAGATTTATTGTACAGACTGATGCCTCTTTAGGCGCCGTTACAGCTGTTCTTTTACAAGAAGGTGAAGAAGGTCGTCGTCCTATTGCTTTCGCTTCGAGAACCTTAACTGCTCCCGAGTCCCGCTATTCTGTATATGAGCTCGAAGGTCTCGCTGTCATGTTCGGTTTAGAAAAGTTTAGGATGTATGTCGAACACGTGCCGTTCGAATTGGAGACCGATAACCAAGCCCTGAGCTGGGTCTTGGCCAGGCCGAGGAACACTGGGCGTATCGCTCGGTGGGCTACTCGTATTTCATCTTTCAATTTCACCGTTCGACACATAAAGGGGACAGACAATGTTATTGCAGATTCGCTTAGTAGGATGTACGAAGAATCTCCCCTTAAGAAATCGGAACCTGCTCCTGTGGAATCTGATGTTGTTGGTGTTTGTTCCGCCCAACACATGTTAAACAATTCTCCCCTTTTGTTTAAGGATATAGTCATTCATCAGAAGGAAGATCAAGAGTTGAAAAAAAATGAAAATCCACAGCCCGCTTCCAGTCTCCGACCGGGTCAGGAATGGAATGAATGAAGCCCCCATCTAGCGGCGAGGATATGAACTGTGCCGGCTGCCGAAGCCTGTCGCACTCCTCTGGGGCAATGATTAAATGAATGACAGATGAAATGAAATGATGGTGGAGAGTGTTGCTGGAATTAAATTTTGACAGGGAAAACCGGAGTACCCGGAGAAAAACCTGTCTGCCTCCGTTTTGTCCGGCACAGATCTCACATGGAGTGACCGGGATTTGAACCACGGACCCAGCGGTGAGAGGCCGGCGTGCTGCCGCCTAAGCCACGGAGGCCCTCAAGATCAAGAGTTAAAATTAATTATTTCGAAATTAGATGCTGGTGAGGTTGTAAAACCTTATTTTCTTAGGTCAGGCGTGTTATGCTGTGTTGCCAGGCATGGCAAGAAGCCGAAAATCGTCTTGCCTGTCCAATTAGTGGATGCAATGTTAAGATATTTCCATGAGTCACCAGTGGGTGGTCATTTAGGAGTCTTCAAAACTCGTCAAAAGGTAAAGCAATCCTTTACTTGGAAGTATATGGACCGAGATATTAAAAGATTTGTTTTAGGTTGTCGTAGTTGCAACGTGAGCAAACCTGCTGTCAATAGTAGAATGGGATTTCTAGCGTCTGAACCCGTGTTGCGACCTATGGAGAGGTTGTATATTGATTTCGTTGGGCCCTTTCCGAAATCCAGGTTAGGTAACCGTTTCGCGCTAGTCTGTGTCGATGGATTCTCGAGATTTTGCTGGATTTTTCCCACCAAGATGAGCAACACTGCTGCTGTCATTAAGTGTTTGAAGGTCATTTTTACCTCATTTGGTTCCTGTCAGTACCTCATCTCTGACAATGCCCGTACCTTTACTTCTAATCAGTTCCGTAACTTCTTTTTCGAGTATTCTACTTCTCATGTTACAACTACTCCGTATTATCCTAACCCTAGTTTGGCCGAGAGGGTCAATAGGAATTTGAGAGCTGCGTTAATCGCTTATCATCGGGACAACCATGCTAAATGGGATTCCTCATTGCATTGGTTGGCCTATGCTTTCAATACTGCTGAGCATGAAAGTCATGGTAAAACCCCATTTTCATTAATGCACGCCTGCGTGCCAAATTCTCCGTTGTCAAACCTTTGGTCTCTTAACGAACTTCTTCCCGATCAGGCTAGTCCTGAGCACGTTCGTGAAATTTGGAAGGAAGCTCAGCGTGCTATCAAGATATCTCATGACAAGTAGGCCCAGAGGTACATCCAAGGTCGTGGTCAGAATAAATTTAAAGTTGACGATCTGGTTTACGTCAAAAACTTTTGGAGGAAAACTCCTGGTCATCAAGTGAGTGGCAAGCTCATGCCAAAATTCCGTGGTCCGTATAGAATTTTATCCTTTCCTACCGATGTTACTGTCCTGTTGGAGGACAATGAAAGGAGGCGCATTTTTCGAACTCACTTGTCATATTGTAAACGTGCTGGTGAACGTGAGGCAGAGGAAGCCGAGGAAGCAGAGAACGCAGAATGTGAGGTGTAGTGTAGGTTGCAGTATTTTCCTGTGCTGTGATTTGGTAACAGTGATTTCTTATTGTATTTTGGTATCATGTAATGTTCTTGGAGTAGTGTGTGTGGTGCTGTCTTGGTATGACGCTGTGTCGACAGACGTGGAGTTGAAGTTGTGCTTCTGTCGTGTTCAATTGCAGTGATTGTGCAATATCTCCACAAGTACATCGTGAGTCAGTTTTTCGCCGAAGTATAATCTCATCGAGGGTTAAGCACAAGATTTCCTTTGGATGGTTGTCTCGTCCAG
This sequence comes from Meconema thalassinum, assembly GCA_946902985.2. Taxonomy (NCBI): domain Eukaryota; kingdom Metazoa; phylum Arthropoda; class Insecta; order Orthoptera; family Tettigoniidae; genus Meconema; species Meconema thalassinum. The sequence continues at coordinate 1,940,001,151 of OX336388.2, read as the reverse complement.
TGGTGGACATAATGGGTCTTCTGGTTTTTCTTTTCAAGTTTTCATTCTTGTTAGTGGGACCTGCTTGAGGTCTTTCTATGCCCCTTGTGGCCTATTTCTTCGTTCTGTATTTGGTGTTGTTGAAGTGAACATTGATATGTTGAGTCGTAGTACTCTTGTTCTGGTGTGTGTGTGTGGATGTCAGGGATTACTGCATTTGCTCGCAGCCCTGGTGTCGGACCCTTTCCTCGTTGAATTTTGTCGGTGTGCTGTGTATAGCGTAGAGTTGTCAAGGACTGTTGATTAGTTCTTGTGCGTGCTGCACATTGTGAAGTGGTCACTGTACCTGGTTACGTTGTCGAGGTGATGAAGGTTGCCCTGCATTTGCTCGCAGGCGCCTTGGTGTCATTGGAGATGACCCGTTGGGTAGAATTGGTAAATTTTCTGTTCTTGAGTTACTGTTCCTGTGATGGTGTTGGTAAGTTGTAAAGGTTGTAGAGAAGTGTGTGTTCCTGTTCTGTTCTCTGCGTTCTGTATTGGTGTGTTTCCTGTCCTGCGTTCCGTGTTCTAGAGGGCATTTGATGTGTAGTGATGTAATGTAAAAGGTAAATTGTAAATGTAAATGTTGGAAATTTGTTGACACCAGTTGTAATCTGTGTGGTGACAAGGTAACTGTTTCATGTTCTCCCCTGTATTGTGAGAGCTGAGCCATTCCTGTGGTCGTGGGTTCCCCTAGATTTCTTTCGTGCGACCCCATCTCAGTATTTTACCACCAAGGTGGAAGATGTATAAAGATTTTCTATTCTTTCAATATAGCATTGTAACATTAGGATTTTGGTTGGGTACCAGTTCTGTGTAGTTACTAACTCCAGTGAAGTGGAGGTAATAAAAGTTCAAGAGAACGCTGTCCAGTGTTTCTTCCCATTTTAATGACTTAACATGAACGTAATTCTGCTAAACCTAAAGGCTGCGTGTGCGATGTGTGTACATCGCCCCTATGAAAGTGAACGTGATCTCGTATCACTAAGGCAAGTGAACTGCCAAGTCCTTGTTCGCACAGTGAAAAGTCCTAACATGTGCTACGGAAGTTGCTCAAGCTCTCGCCCTGGTTCTTCTCAGACCAGTGGCATTCTTCGACCCTGCTGGTGAAGAAGTCAACCCAATCTTGTGTTGCGTCTCTGCGTGCTGTGTCTGCTCTTGTCCTTGGCTGTTTCAGTGGTGGTCCAGTGTGAGGGTAGCCCCCCCTCGCACCTGGAGATGGTGGTGGCCTGGGCTAAGGTCATTGCCATGACGTCGTCCTACATCTGATGGTGACCCTGATGCCTGCTGGTCGGTGCGAATGGTGATCTTTCCCTGATGTCGACCCTGGATGCTGAACGACTGGAGCGGTACTAGGGTGATGTTGGAGCGGTGATATGGTGCTGTTGGTGTTCCTTCTTGCCAACCCTTGGGGTCTTCACGACATCATTAGTTGGGCATTTCTACCTTCCTGCTGTTACGACTTCCTGGTGCAGTGAGTGACGCATGAACAAACATTATTTTGCCTGCTGGCGAACCAAGCTATCTTCAAGAGAACTTACAAGGGGGGCCTTCTTCCTGTTGGCTCACCCCCACTGTCGGCCTTATGAGGGGGAGGATAAAAACCTCTGTATCTGGTGAGTGTTGGGCAGGTAAAAGAGGAGCTTGAGTAACGGACACAGCCGGCTTTACCTTTGCTACTCTTCTGAAGGTGGATGTTAGTTGCTCCAGAGCCTAAACCAGAGGAGAACGAGGAGGTCAACATCTTCTCGTACTACGATCACATGGTCAACTGTAGGATTTTTGGATAGTGCCATGGCAATGATGTCCTAATCAGCATCTTCTTCGGCTACTCTCACTTGTATGCCATGCTGCCCGAATGAATCGCAAAGAAGTGGGATGAGGCGGCTTTTGTTGTTCTCATTGGCCAATACTTTTTAGTAATGTTAGTTATTGTTGTTTCAAGGGGCGGAACTACCATTATCTTGAATGATTCGAGAAGGCCTCATATAAGTATAATATTATAAGTAATGTTATACGTACCGGTATCTAGCACATCATTTCAGTAAATAATTAATAATTAACACGAAATCATTCCCATAATATTATGAAACCATTGCTACGTATACTTAACATAATAGTAACTCCGATGTAATCAGTACAGGCCCTGTACGTGATGTCTGATATGCTCAGACTTGATTTAATTGATTTCATTCGATTTCTATTTTTCAAGGTTTTCTGTCACATGCCACATTTGGGAGAAACACTAGGCCTAGGTACCCGTCAAAGCTCAAATTAAAGGTAAACAAATAATCTTTAAGTTCATTTTCAATGATATTTCTCATAGGATGAGTATTTTGGACAATAATTTTCAAATTAGAAGGCCAAAACCAACAATTTTTGATTTTTTGAAAAAACATCCAATCTTCAAATAACTGTATCTCGGGAACTATTAAACGTGTTGAGCTCGCTTTCGACTCAAATTGTAGACAATTTAATATAGTTGTAAACAGGTAATCACACATTTTTCTCTCAGATGCATATTTTAGACGATATTGAGCAGAAATTGAAAAAAGTGCAATTATCTGGCCGTTTTTGGCTATTACACAGCTAGCACAGGACTTTCGAAGTTGAAAATTTGGTTTCTTACTATTGGCAGAGGTCCAAACTTCATATTAAAAAAATTAGAACTACATGACCTTTTGCAAGGTCGGACCCCTTTTTATGTCTAATTTGACTGGACTATTAGTAATTCCGTGATGCCTTCCGAAGCAAGATTATTTATTCCAACTCAATTGATCTCCGTCCCAAAAATAGTCTTTGCCTTTAATAAACAATTCTTGACTTTACATTTACTAGAACTCAAATAGTTCAATATTCATCATTATCATTATGATTATCAGTATCATCTCAAGGAACCTACCGGATTCCATTATTCATTATATGAAAATTAATTGACCAATTAATTTATTCATGAAGTTATTATTTTGTTGTCTTGCTTGCATCAAATAGTATATTAATCATTTACTAGTATTCCAATGAATACTATTTCACTGAGCATTTATTACCACAATTTACTGGTTAAATTCTCATTAAGTTAGTGTTCAGATCCCACATTTTATCATTCTACACAGTTTTCACATATCCCTGCGTATTCAAAATTTGAGAATACTTTTCCATATTCACTGTTACATGAGCTCTCCCTAGGCACAATACATAATCAAATTTGGTTACTTACATGATTATCCCGCCTGGATCCCAATGACGTGACATTTCGCCCACAATTTTGAGCGTACGCCATTTTGACACACATATTAACACACGTAAAATTTTCCTCAAACTTACACATTTTACATACACTATTTATCTTTGTTTGAGGAAATCCACTCATGGTTTCACTATGACTACAAAGAAAAATCACTAAAATATCTATAACACTTAAATTTCACGAATAAATTATTTTTACACATACAAATTTCACTTCTGGCATTTATTACTGCCTTACACACATGTGATTTCTTTCTTTCCGCCTTCTAGGGGTGCAATTATCGACGTTGACTCCCTAATTTCTATTTGGATGATTGCAAGTCTCTTTCGATCGTTTTCCTATACTGGTAACTGATGATTCTCCTATTCTGGTTACTGTACTTTATCGGCAATCTTTGAGCTAATGCACGATGTTATCTCTCGTTCAGTACGCAAATGTTAGTTTTGCAACTGTATATAATTTGACATTCACTTCCAGAATCGCAGTAACTGGTAATACCGCACTCTTAACAATTTTGTTTCTTTGGTCCACGTTTGGCCTTTATTTCTGAAGACTGTAGTCTTTACTTGTGGAATAATTCCCAAAGTGTTTACTGCGTTTCACTTGGCAACTGATGCCTATACTGTAGATTTCTCAAATCTAACGCCACTGTGCTATAATCTCCTATGCATAGGCAGATTATGCAATTATCCTACGTTTAACCCTGTCGCGGTTATTTAACGCACTGGATAAAAATGTAGAGTTTCACTACTCTTTTGTAATCTCGTATTTACTGTCGAGAATGTTGCGATTTCTGCTTCAATAATGATTTATAAGCTTAACACTGCCTTCGCCGGCTATATGTATTTTGGGCCAAAGTATACTACTTTGCCTTAAGTCCAAAGACTGATTATAATGTTCGAAGCTCGACGATAATTTTCCTTCTAACAAGGATTTTAGCGTTTCAATGTACGGCGACACTGCTGAATAGTAACGGGTGCAGTACCTCCCCTTAAGGAGTACTGTGTGAACGGTGAAACAGTATAACGTCCCTCAGGACTCAGAAGACTGAATGATTTCCCTCACACTTGCTGCCTATTTATTTGATTCTGATAAAAATAAATCACTTTCGCTTCTTCAAAACTATCTTCCAAAATAAACATCGCGCGTATATAAAAAAATACCTTCTTGAAGCTTACGATCTAAATGTTTCAAAATACCAAAATTTCCAAAAATCGATCGTACGAATACTCTAATATTAATTAAAATGAGCTCCTGAGTTCGTGTAGGTGTACATTTGTTTTTTCCACTACCCCTGACTACTGGCTTGGTGAATACCCAATGACTAGGGCCCGGATTTTTTTAAAATGCATATGCGCATATGCATATTTTGAGGTTTAGTGCATATTCTAGACGTAACAGCATATTCCGGTATATATGTCCGAATTTAAGGACAATTACAAGAACTACTAAAATAAATCTGTTTTGTGCATCCCTAGCTAATTGCCTATATTATGCGCATCCCTCACTAATTGGTGTTTTCGACTCTCTGTGTAACGGCACTTTACTTTCACAACTGACAATGGCAACAGATAGCTTAGGTATGAGTAGGCAGGCTGGCTGGACTTCCCGGAATTCCTTTCTCTACCACAGTAGATAATAATCTCAGGGGGTTGGGCAATTGGTCAGGACAGAAGTATCATCAGTTCACTAGTTACGTTCCAGTTTAATGCCCTGCATCTCAAGTGTTAGTTTCTAAAAATGACTAAGGAAAAGAGCAGGAGAAGAGATTTACTAAATCAGTGGGGTTGGGTAATAGGGACTATTCGACAGATGGTGTCATCGTGTACTGTCAAGTTTGCTCAAAGGAAGTAAAATGTGAAAAGAAATTTCAGCTTGAACAGCATTCAAAAACAACTGCACATATTAAAGCAAAGGAGGAGAAGAACAGCACACCACAACAACTACTTCTTACGCAGGTAAAGCCTAAGTCCGGTATTCTTAATACATTTTCAAATGATCTTTGTAGGGCTTTCGTATGCAGCAACATTTCATGGAATAAATTAAACAATCCAGTTCTGCGATCATTTGTTGAGAAATATTGTGTAAATCAAAAAATACCAGATGAATCAACTCTTAGGAAAAATTACCTACCTCCGCTATATGAATCTACCCTGGAATTGATCCGTTCTGATATCGGAAGGAACTATGTCTGGATATCGGTGGATGAGACAACGGATTCATGTGGCCGTTACATAGCAAATTTCGTGGTTGGTAAATTACATTCAGACGAACCCGGTAAGCCGCATCTTCTTGCTTGTAAAGTACTAGAGAAAACCAACCATAGCACAATAGCAAGATTTGTAAATGTTTATCTGCGACTATTGTGGCCATCGGAAATTGAGGATAAATGTTGTCAAGTGCTTGTACTGCTCACAGATGCAGCTTCGTATATGTTGAAAGCAGCAAAGGCCCTCCAAGTATTTTATCCGAAACTCATACACGTAACCTGTTTAGCGCACGGATTACACCACATTGCAGAAGAAATACGCACACAGTTTCCAGCTGTTAACAATTTAATTGGATGTGGGAAGACGCTGTTTCAGAAAGCACCAGCTCGTGTCCAGTTCTACAAAGATTGTCTACCTGAAGTTCCTTTGCCACCTGAACCTGTCCTGACTAGGTGGGGGACATGGTTATCTGCAGTATCATTTTATCAGGAGAATTTTAATGAAGTGAAATAAGTAGTTACAAAACTAGAAGATGAGCATATTGCGTGTGCCCGTGATGCAAAAGTTGTGTTTGAAACCGCTACTGTTTATCAAGATGTGAATTTCATTCATGCACATTTTTCTAAACTTCCAAAAGCCATTGAGAGCTTAGAATCTTCTGGTACTCCCCTCCACGAATCACTTGATCTCGTTGAGAAAGCTGCATCTTCATCGAATTCCGCTCCAGGCGAAATTGGAGAGAAGATTAAATGCAAGTTAGAAAAGATGTTGAATTCGAACTCAGGACTGAAGAAGATTAAGTTAATTAGTCAATACTTGAGTGGAACTAGGGTATCCTTGCCAGATGTATGCTCCGAAACTTTGGTGCCCGTGTATAAGTACTGTCCAATCACGTCAGTTGATGTAGAACGATCATTTTCAGCCTATAAACTAATTTTGACGGACAATAGACATAGTTTGTCTCCAGAAAACATTGAAAGACTACTAGTTACCTATTGTGATGCTTCTTTTTGCAACAAATGATACCTGTAAATAGGTAAGTGAATAAAATTGCATGTTTTAAGTGCATATTTCATTATTTTCCGTGCATATATTCTAACTTTTTAGTGCATATTTGCATGCATATTTTCAGGTTTTTTTTAGTGCATATAAATCCGGGCCCTACCAATGACGTAGTGCTGACTTTGCCTTTCTACACTATACAATTATTAACTTCTATAACTCTCAAAATTCTATTTTCCGAAATGATTAACATTGGCGGAGAGATTTCTTAAGATTTTTGTACGTTTCTGGCCAATTTCAATTATTTTACCAATTTCCTGGCCACACCTCTCACACAGTGTTGGAATTTTATAGCTGAGTAAGGCTTTATCAGTGTATCTTCCATCTCCCTCACTCCGGTGAAATATTCCGTTGGGCTATTTTAGTCTCATGCGCAAGCCTCTTTCGTCTGAGCTGGCGGATGATCTCACGCACAGCTGCGGGCATTGCTCCAACGTTACCTCACCAATGATGCGTCACACAGGGGTGACCTCAACTTAACCCCTATGCTCGCTTTAAAACGGTACAAAAATCCTGTTGTATTTCTTCTTTTCTCAACATAAAAGAATATGGGTTCGATACCTGTGCCGTCCACATGGGCACAATATGTCAGTATTAATTCACTTTCGCTCAACGTCACAGTCCATAGTTTTACCACAACCTCAAGCCATGTTTTGCCATATTATACATTGCGGCAGACCCACACCACTGATGAGTGTGATGAGAATGCTGTGAGGGGCCTGGTGGGAAGGGGAAACAACTTCACTCTCATAAATGGGGAATATTTTGTTATTAAAAATTCTATTAGAAAACTTAAGACTCCATCATTGGTCTGTATTGAGCCCGCCTGAGCTCATTGCTCGGTGATATTTCTATGAATGTTTATGTACATGCCATGCTTCATCACAGAACACGCCCTGGAAGCAGCGCATGGCTTGTCACGAAAAAGGGATGTTGTCTTGACTCTGGACATTCACCCTATATAGTTCTCTGAGCACCCATTATTCTACTTCTTGTTTGCAAAAGTCTCAGAACTTACCACATCGTCATTCTGCATAAGATAAACATTATTATGTTTGTAATTTAATATTTGATAAAGGTATTTATGCCGCAGATATGCGGGGAGAAAGTCGATAGACTCAACGACTCGAGTATCCGCTTGGACACAGCAGGGTGAAGCGTTGTGCTACAGAACCACGTTGAGAGCCGTCCTTGTGAGACGTGCCGTCAAGTTCGTCTATAAGATGAGGAAATATAAGTCCACCCATGTAGTGATGTGAAATCCGAGGTCATCGAGTATTATTTAGCACCATAGTGTGTGCAGTGAAAGTGATATTAACAGTATTGGTTATTTTGTAAGATCTACAGTGAAATTGGGAAAATCTGTGAATTATTTTCCAACATTTTTGAGTTACGTGGAACACCACATTTCACCACGAGGGCCAGTGCAAATTGATCTCCACGAGGGACATAAAACATCGAGCAATAATTATCAATCAACATTTATCGTGTGCGAGAAGGCACGCCACTGTTATAAATTATATTGCCGCTCAAAGTGCAGCTATCTTCAACGCAGGATTACAGCGATCCAAAGTGATACTTGCGATTGTAAAATCAGTGAAGATGACACCAAATGTGTTCTATAGAATCAGTGCTCGCAGACAGTGAGAGCCATTTTCATATCAAAGTCTGCAATAATACTGTGTAGAGCCAGTGAATATTTTGATAATTGCCACAACATTAATTCTAGACTCTGTGCGTAATCACGTGTGGAATTTATTACTGAAAATGTATCATCATTATCTAAGCCACATGTGCGATGTTATTCTGCGAGTATTATCCATGTGTGAAATGGAGTAGACGCACCATAATCTGGGGGGAATATCTGAAGAGGAGACTTCATCATGAATGAGGAACCTTACTACCACGCGGGACGTGGAGTCGAGGCGCCCATCAACCCGGAATCCAACCGCAGGAAGGAGTTGCTGAACGTGAGTCGAACACGAGGACGCAGTAGAAGACTGGTTAAGGAGAGGTTGGTCTGAGAAGCCTGGTTTTGGAGGCACCATGTGAATTGGGAAGATTTTCCATTTTTGGTCCGTATTGACAATTGTAATTTGTATTTATTCAAATCAGCAGGTTCCGCCAATCAATACCTTAATGCTTTTACATAAATCCTAGGTGCAGTACGTGTTTCGAACCATTATCGGTCCTAAATCAGCTGACTTAATGTCTTGTCAACAGCATGACACATAAAAACACTGAGCATTGACACAAAGATAGGCATACACGTTAAAATATTCACAATCATTCATAAATTCATTAAAAGATATTCAAGCTTTAAAAAAGTTTAAAAAACACTGCAAGTTCAAATTGTTCCTGTTAAATGATGCTAATTCTCTTGATTAGCATCTTGCCAGTCCATTTAGTATTCCCGTTCTCTTCACACGTGAGCGGCGAAATCATACAAATTGTTGGGTTGAATTTTGCCATGTATAGAAAGCGATAAAATGGATAAAACTGCCCCAATTGCGCGGCTCGAAGCAAGTGAAAAATTCTAATTAATTGATTGATCCAGGCAGCAAAGTAATCCTCTGTTAAACAAGAAAAGAAAAAAGGTATTGAGACTTGCATTTAGTGGAGAAACAAGAGAGAAAACTCAGCAAATGTGATAGTCTATCAATTATATCAATAAAACGAAACTGTTCTTGAATAGCAAAAACTTTGAAATCTATAGCAAGGATCCCACGGGGGCCACGCAAAGGAAACTGAAACAATTTCTAAAGAACACCATTATGATTCTAGACGAACATCAGAGCAATAAGCTCATCAATATGAACCCAGGCATTCCAACCCTCAGGGCGCTACCTAAAACGCATAAGAACAATACACCAATCAGACCAATTGTAAACTTCAGGGGCAGTCCGGTTTACAAACTGTCACAGTTTTTACAGAAATTTTTGATAAAATATTACACATTTTCGACTAACAATGCTGTTAGAAATTCCATTCAATTTTGCGAGCAAATCAAAGATTTAAAATTAAAAGGGTCTGAGTCATTGCACACCGCGGACATCAGCGACATGTACACAAATATTCCAACCGTCGATATAATAAAGAATAATCTAAAAACGCATAGTAGGCTATCTCGTGATGAAATTAATGAGTTTATTAACCTTTTAAAAGTCACCGTGCAGAACAATTATTTTTCTTTCAACCAAAAAATCTTCAGGCAAATAGAGGGATTGGCCATGGGTTCCCCTTTATCAGGTATAATGGCCAATATTTATATCGACCATTTAGAAAAGAATGAATGAAATGAAAATCCACAGCCTGCTTCCAGTCTCCGACTGGGTCAGGAATGGAATGAATGAAGCCCCCATCTAGCGGCGAGGATATGAACTGTGCCGGCTGCCGAGGCCTGACGCACTCCTCTGGGGCAATGATTAAATGAATGACAGACGAAATGAAATGATAGTGGAGAGTGTTGCTGGAATGAAATTTTTGACAGGGAAAACCGGAGTACCCGGAGAAAAACCTGTCTGCCTCCGTTTTGTCCAGCACAGATCTCACATGGAGTGACCGGGATTTGAACCACGGACCCAGCGGTGAGAGGCCGGCGTGCTGCTGCCTAAGCCACGGAGGCTTGTATTTAGAAAAGAATAATATCCACAAATTAAAAGGCATAAGTTACTGGGTCAGATACGTCGACGACGTTTTTTTAATAATAGACAATGAAATTAGCAACATCAATCGCATCACTGCAGAACTGAACTCAATTGATAACAACATTAAATTTACTACAGCATCCGAAATTGAACAGTCCATAAATTACCTAGATTTAACTGTTATTAGAGACGCTACAGGCCTACGATTCAATATTTACAGGAAACCGTCCCAAACGCACACCATTATCAGGAAAGACTCAAACCATCCACAAAAAAGCTGCATTTAGAGCGTTCAGTAATAGGGCCGTTAGCGTACCCCTATCAGAGGAAGACTGGAACAACGAGATTTCTATCATACATCAAATCGCTAGAGCCAATGGTTTCAGCAAGGCTTACGTTGACTCCCTTTTAAGTAAAATCAAGAATAGACCGGTAACTAAATTACAACCAATAGAAAAGAATAAGCCCTTCGCAATCTTCACATACTCAAACCAACTCACCCACAATATTACAAATGTTTTTAAAAAACAAGATGTAAAAATAGCTTATAAAACAACCAATACCACTAAGAAACATTTATTTAATTCTAAGTCTGTTAACATGCAAGATAAATTTCAAAAATCAGGAATCTACAGGATAAGGTGCCAAAATTGTGATGCGGATTACATAGGGCAAACTGGACGCAGTTTCAAAATTAGATATAATGAACATGTTAACGCGATAAGACACAGACAATTCTCGGCCATTGGTAATCATATGAAGGAGTTCGATCATAATTTTTCGAATATCGTAGATGATATGGAAATTCTACACTACTGTAGCAAAGGGTGTATACTCAACATTTTGGAACAAATAGAAATAGAACAGGCCCTAAGGAATAATCCATCACACAACCTTAATGATATAAATTATGACACCAACATTCTGTACGAAACACTGACGAACTACGTCACTAATAGGAGACGTACAAAGCCCCCATAGAGAACATACCATATCTCACTGCCCCCCTCCCGGATTCCTCCCACTCATCTCCTTCCTTAGTGTCGGACTACCAACCCCAAGATTGCAGGTTCGCTCCTGACCGTGGTAAGTGATTTTTGAAAGGCGACAAAAATCACGACACTCATGTCATACGTTGCTGGCATGTTAAAGAACCCATTTGAATTCAGTAGGCCGAGTTCAATGGCAAAATTAATCTCGGGATTTTCCGCCAACACAAAGTTCCTCCATTCTCTACTTGAAAGCGCTCTAGTGTCAAGGAGTTTAGATATCTAACCTCCTTGACTTTCATAGCGTTCAAAGGAACGACGAAATTCGACATGCAAGCTACCCTCTGGGTGTCAATTAACAAAGCTTGCACCTGGCACCCGAGGCCATACGATATTATTATTATTATCTCCTTCCTAATCCCCCCCACTCCATTTCCCCACCCCGCTAGTCACACCCGCTCCCCCCCCTTTCCCTTTCACAGACCTGACCTCGCTCAGAATAGCACCTCAGTTGCTGCTGTCAGTTCAGCACACTGCTCGCATACGAGGTATGAGTTGTCACTTTCACTTTCAGTAGAGGCTTCTCGTAGACTATCACATTTGCCGAGTTTTCTCTCTTGTTTCTCCACTAAATGCAAGTCTCAATACCTTTTTTCTTTTCTTGTTTAACAGAGGATTACTTTGCTGCCTGGATCAATCAATTAATTAGAATTTTTCACTTGCTTCGAGCTGCGTAATTGGGACAGTTTTATCCATTTTTTCGCTCCCTATACATGGCAAAATTCAACCCAACAATTTGTACGACTTGGCCGCTCACGTGTGATGAGAACAGGAATACTAAATGGACTGGCAAGATGCTAATCAAGAGAATTAGCATCATTTAACAGAAACAATTTGAACTTGCAGTGTTGTTTTAAACTTTTTTAAAGCTTGAATATCTTTTAATAAATTTTAATGAATGATTGTGAATATTTTAACGTGTATGCATATCTTTGTGTCAATGCTCAGTGTTTTTATGTGTCGTGCTGTTGACAAGATATTAAGTCAGCTGATGATGGACCAATAATGGTTCGAAACATGCACTGCACCTAGGGTTTATGTAAAAGCATTAAGGTATTGATTGGCGGAACCTGCTAATTTGAATAAACACCATGTGAACCGTCCAGATCTTCGTTACCCCTCAATTCTGACGAATATGAGGTGAGGTGATAGTACTGTGAGTCTGTACCGCTTTCTTGTACGGGTTTCGCTGTGGTAGATTAATTGTAGTTTAGTTAACTGAAAGCACTCATTTTGCTATTCTTTTCAGTGTGAGTTAGTCATCATTTGGTGCAATCTGTTGTATGCCTGTAGGACGTGTCCTCACAACTTGCTAGATATGAACATTAGTCATTTTGATATATCTTTGGTCAACCATTAGGATGGGTTAGATACAGGAAGGATGGGCAGTCATTCTTTCATTTATTTTTGGCTGTGACCCCTCCAAGTTACTTTCTAGTTACGTCACTACTTGTGTAAGATGGTCGTATCGTTTGGTGATCAGCTGATATCATCACATTTATATTTTTGGTTAAAACAGTCAATGTGAAGCTTAGAAGCCACTTTTGTTCTGAACGTACAGGGATTCTAATTAAATATGCTAGTGGAGCAGCGAACCCTGGTACTCATCGTTTCGTTTTGTACATCTCAGCAGATGTGAGATTGTCATCAATGGTTTCTATTTTATTTGTGTCAAGTCTAGAACACACAGAAAGTTTTGTAAATAGTCGAGTGACATGTCTTGGTCAATCAAAGCACTCCAGAAGAGTGGAATATCTGTGAGTAACTACAACTTGGAATTTTTATACATGACCTATCTTTGTACGCCGTATTTCTACGTGGTACAATTACTTTAAGTGATTACTTGTTATTATATGTTAGTGTTTGAACCAGCATAATTCACTACAGGACTCTATTAAGTGAATTACTGCCTACTAAATGTGTTATAAGTCGCCAGAAGCAACGATGAAGCTAGCGTGTTTGCTAAGCACCAGTGAGAACTATGCTGTATTGTGAGACAGACCATGAGCTATGTTTTGACAGATGGCTTGTGCATTGTACGGTATTTTACCGTTTGAGAATTGTTTCATTCATTGGGTCAAGGCCAGCTGCCATGCTGTAGAAATCAGATGTTTTTGCTTACGTCATGAGGACGTGCCTGTTACAAGTTTTGATCGCTGCTGGGAAGCGACTTGATTATAACACTATCGCTAAGTGTGTATTTTTATAGGAAGCCAGATCTTGTCTATTATTAATTGGCTATGTTGACACCCTCTTAGAGGCTATTGATGTAATATTTTGTGTGCATGAAGTGCACTGTCGTACAGAGTTAAATCTGCGACTATATTTTACCGGGATTAGCCCGAAGACTGTATCAGAAGAGCTATGCGCCACTGACAGTTATTATTGTGTCCGAGTTTTGTCAACACGTGTTATTGTTGCCGACAAAGTGTCAATGTTTTTGCAATTGAATGAGCTTACGGAAGACTTCACTTTGATTAAGCCTAGGTGTCCTGGTATCACCGGCCAATCGTCATAAACCATCAATAAATCTAAACTGCGCTCCTAATAATCATGTAGCATAATTATTGTAAAGAATTACTAATTAATTAATAACAGTGAACCTAAACTTGATTTCTCAACGTTGTGCCGGCTGATTGATTCCATGTGCATGTTTGCTTTTCCATCCGGAAACGACCATTAGACAGAACACTATTTTGAGATGATGGAGTGTGCTAACCAGTAGTTCACACCTGGTGGCGGGCGAGGCACATTCGACCTAAGTCGTGATTTTCATCACGCAGTTGCCACCATAAATACACATTATCAGATGACCTTTGATACAAAGAGTATTCAAACGTGCAGGCAGGGTTCAATAAGATATCATGTGAAGGCTGCGTTTTATTCATTTATTGAAGTGTAAATATTATGTGAACATCATATTCCTTTAGTTTTAAGGAGTCAAACTTATTGTTGTGTGCTGGTTATCATGTAGATTTTTCTGTAATGTTTGTTGTTACGGCAGTCATTCGCCGTAAATACAACAAAAAAAAGTCAACCCCTGGCACTATCCAGCCCATGACGGGCTAAGGCCGACCAAGCGACTGCCATTCGGCCTGCAGATATTGGGGTGACGCGTGATCAGCGTTGGGTCCCCTCGGCCGTTAATCTTGGTTTTCATGATCGGGGCGCTGTCTCACTGTCAGACAGCTACTCAATTGTCCTCACGAGGCTGAGTGCACCCCGTTCGCCGTAAATGCTTGTAATAATGTCAGGACTTAGCTAGATTCAGTGGACCGATTGCAGAGACGGTATTTAGAAGCTGTTTAAGGTTAAACAATGTCTAAATATGGCTTCCGCATTGCGTTATTTATCACTTAGGATCCATGTTTAAACACTGCCGAGAACACTGTTTAACCCCAAATCTAGGAGCGAATCTCAGCCGGTGGTTGTTTACTATGGAGCATGTAAATTATATTGCTATGTTGAGACGGTTCAGGAGAGAGTTGTTAGTCAGACGGCCTCCTGTACATCGGATGCTGCGAGATCGGAGCAATCCTATTGAAATATACGGAGATGCACAGTTTAAAATAAGATTTCGCTTTCTAAAAGAAACTGTGAGGGACTTGTTGCGTGACGTGGGAGATTTTCTCGAGCACGACACCAGGGGTTGCCCATTACCTGTCACACTACAGCTCCTTCTGACATTACGATTTTTGGCAACCGGTGCATTGTATACTATAAATGTCAACGCAGCGACTGTGTGCTGGACAGTAGATCGTGTTGTGACTGCCATGAATAGTTTGAGGAGGAGATTTATCAACTTCCCTAATAATGAAGAGTTACCCACTATCAGGAATGATTTCGCTGTCCTATCCAGGTAAATAATTGTTCTTTCTGTGGATTGTTAACTATCAGCTATCCTTGATAACGTGTATATATATACATAGTGCGAACTCCAGTGTTATCTATTACACTGTGGAACGTGATTATTTTATTATTTCTAGGGCCAACTTCCCCGGAATAATAGGTGCTATTGACTGTACCCATATCAGAATAAATTGTCCCGATCGTGAAAGGGCTGTCACGTACATGAATCGGAAGGGATTCTATTCTATTCTATTAACTGCCAAGTAAGTACACACAACACTACTACACAGTAGTTCTTTTTTCCGTTGTCGCTGTTATTTGTACTCACCCTACGACAATAATATAATCAAAACTACATTTCATTATACGGCATGCACAACAGTGGATAAAAAATACGGATTAACGAGTTCATGTTAACTCTCCTTTACAATACGTAGCAGCAGCGGCAACAAAATAAAGTATTACTACCACTATGATTTAAACCTACTACTCTATACAGCAGATTTTTATTTCATTTCAGGTGATATGTGACACAAAGATGAAAATAAGGAGTACTGTTGCTCGATGGCCTGGCTCGACCCACGACAGCAGAATATTTCGCAATTCCACTATTCACGACCGCCTGGAAAGAGGAGAGGTTAGGGGACATCTTGTCGGAGATTCTGGCTACACTTGTAAGAAATTCTTAAAAAACTCACTCCGATTTTGAATCCAAGGAACGCAGCTGATACGCGTTATAACCGAGCGCATGTCCTGGCCAGAAATGTAGTAGAAAGAACTTTTGGTTCGTGGAAAAGAAGATTTCCTTGTCTTGCACAGGGTCTGCGAAAGAAAGTACGAAAAACCCCGAAAATCATCATTGTGACTGCTGTGCTGTGAACTTGATCTGGAAGCAGACTTACCAGATGATGAAGTGCCTGTTGATCCGATAGCTGATGATATGACAAAACAGATGGCGACAGCTCGTAATTGATAATTACTTCAACCGCTTGAAATCATGCCAAGACAAGATTACCTCAAGTAAAAGAAAAATATATTTATTAATTATTATTTCATTTACATTATTCTGTTCACTGTTTAATTCACTGATTCGTGCTATTGCGGCAGGTTATGCCCTTTCTTTATAATCTCTTTCTCGATTAAATATATGTCCAACAAAGCCTTCTTCTCCTGTAACTCTTAAACCCGCAGCTGTTAGGAATGGATTTCTTTCATCATCAGCTGATTAACGATGGTGCCAGCATCGATGAGTTTTCATTGGTCACAGCTGGCAAAGAGTAGCATGGAAGACACTTCACTTTCCGTTTCCGTACTGAAATCGAAACATAAACGATGTCTAGCTAGACACCAGTTAAACACTGTCCAAGCAACGGAACATCGATCATTACTTAGATGTCGTCTAGGCAGACATTGTCTAAGTCTTAAAACAAGTCATTGTTTCTGCAATCGGCCCAGCAAATTTAAATGTAAATTCGGGGGGGGGGGGTTACGATCATAACATTCATTTGCTTGTTGCTTTCTTAATTTAGTTTCTGCTTTTTATAGTGACCCATTTCATTAGTGTAGGGTCTACTTTTCGTGCCACTACCCTAGCTTTGTTGTTGTTTCTTTGTGTAATAGATCATTCGAGAGGGTTTTCAACTTCATTCAGTGTAGGATTCTCAACCCTTTATTTTATATTAGCTTAGCCCGAGACAAACCCTCCGAACTAGGATAGGTGATTGTTATCTTTTTTAATAAATTTATCATGAGTTTACTTAAGTCTGGATGTTCTTATTTTGTAGTTTTAAGTGTTTCTGCGGTGTACTTCTTGGGTTGTTATGACAAATACCATGTCTGCCCAGATCCCCCCGTGATCACGCGTCTCGTGCGTTCTGACCTATAAGAAGTACATCCAATCCTCTTCGGCTTATGCGTTCAGCAGGTGAGTTGTCTGGGAAGTCAATTCGGTCAGTGACAACCCTGACAGCTCGTCTGACGGTCTCAGTATTGACAATTATAATTATACACACTAGTATTGTCGATCAATACTTCAATATGTCATCAACTGCACTCACATTTTGTGATGGAACATGTTTCACGCGCGTCAACTGCACCAATCTTCAGCCACTAGTTGGTTTTTTTTTTCCAATCATACTGTTGTCGTATCCTCCAAAGACATTGAAAAAACATGCATTAATATTGACAAAAGATCTGAATGAGAGTTAAAAGCCAATCCCCATGCACATCTTTGGGATTAAAATATGAAAAACACATACATATTAAAAACTATACGCATGTGTTTTAATGATTAAAATTGGTCTATTGCCATTAAGAGTTCATGTTATTCTTGTAGTAGCTGAGATACATTCTAGGTTTTCTGAAATATATCTTGTAACGAACTTGTGTTGTGCGGACCAATGCGGGAGTGTGCTGAGACCGCAGAAAGTATGCCTCACGATGCGGATACTACTGCTAGCCAAGAAAAAGAGAAAGAAAACCCAAATCAGTAAGATCTGTTCAAAAGCAGAGGAAATGAAAACTTACATGTGGTCCCATTTAAAAGAAGAATGTAAACCGGGTCCATGTTCTTGGATTCCGTGTACAGGAAAAAGTTGATATATTATGTGGAAAACTAAGGAAGAAAAGAAAAATAAAAGAAAGAAAAAAAAATACCGTAATAATAATTATAAAACTAGCCTAACAAACACCAAATCTGAAGTAAAATTCAGGGGAGAAAAATCTGAGCCGTTTACGATTAAAACAGGATTAAGACAAGGAGATGGTTTATCGCCTTTACTTTTCAATTGTGCTTTGGAATATGTGATGAGTGAATGGTACAGGGAAAATCCTAGGAGCAAAAGAATTCGAACCAAGGAAGATCAAATAGACTTAAATTGCTTAGGATTCGCAGATGACTTAGCGTTACTGGCTAATAATATTCAAGAAGCCAGAAATCAAATAATAAGCCTAAAAAATATAGTACAAAAAATTGGACGTCAGATATCATTTGAAAAGACAGAGATAATTGTAGCAAATCCACTTGTAATCAATCACATAACAGTAAATAACAAGAAAATTAAAATAGTGAAGCAATTTAAATACTTAGGAGAAATTATAACTTACAACTTGGATGAGAAACCTGCATGGCAAGAAAGAACTAATAAAATGATAAAAGCCCAAAAGTTAAGATGGTCTACATATAAAAGAAAATGTCTATCAATCACAACAAAATTAAAACATTAGAAGACGGTGGTTCAACCAGAGGTGACATATGGAAGCGAAACTGTTTTTAAAAATACTCAGAAAAACAGAATCGACAAAATTTTAAAATTAGAAGGAAGAATAGCTAGAACATGCACAAATAAAAAATATCAGAAAGATGGACAGTGGCGGATAGTACCAAATAAAGTGGTATACAGAGAACTGGAGTCCATCACTGATACTTTCGGAAGAAACGGATTTCTATTTTTGGTCACATCACGAGAACATCAGAAACCAGGTTATCTAGAAAAATTGTGAAACTTTGGAATATGAATCATCAAGTAGGATGGATTAAGAAAAATACAGAAGATATGAAAGAATTAGAAATAACCTTGGATAACTTGCAAAACTAACAAAAAATTTAAAAAAACTGAAAGATATAAAAATAAGATTTTAGGCAAAAATAGACAAACATAATACAGTAAAGAGGGTATTTACAGATGAGGAACGCCTGAGAAGATCAGAGCGAATGAAAAGCTACTGGGCAACTCGGAAAGAAAACTTACCGAAGAAGAGGACCAAGAAATGATTGACTGAAGTGGTGCAATGAGGCCGTAAAAGCAGAAGAAGAAGAATATGTGAAATTATTGACCAAGAAAAGATTGACTGTAAATCTCAATGTGGCAAATACACAAATGATACATGCACTAGAATGGAATAAGGTTATGTGAACATATATGGTATTAGAAACTTGAGTCCTACGCACCGCCCGTTCTCGTACAAAGCGCCCCTCGGACTGAACACTACGAGATCCGTTAGCTTCATAGCCTACCGCTAGTGGTGCTTCCTACTTCTTGTACTCAGAACACAGGCTAACATACTTTAACTACTGTACATTAATAAAAATGCAACAACCATAGAAGTGAGCAATATTATCTGTAAATAAGTTTGACGCGTTACCCAAGTTTTTACAAACTTATGTAATCTAAACATTGGTTGGTTCCTCAGTTTAGGGGCTGTGGCAACGCGGCCTTGCAGCCCTGTGACTTTGGGTGAATCTAAACATTGTAGTATGCTATGTAAAGTGAACATCTGACTGAATGAAGGATCGCTCACTACTGCACACAATAATATCCGACCATTACTTGGATGCACACGTACAATAAATCACGGCATTAATCCTGTGTCTATACCATATTATGTAACAAAGGGAGTATCAGTTAACGTTTTACAATGTCGCATTTCAGTATGGCACACTTTACCCAACATTGTAACATTTTTAAGGCTTCTAAAAATATATTACGAACACATCAAACTAGGTGGCTCTTACAGTTATGGCCTCAATTTATGTGAATCTTTTCCCAAACCATTTCTTCTGATTTGGAAAGAGGGAAGTAACTGCAAAGAGCAAAATCAGAAGATAAGATTACGGTATATGACGAAGCCATTTGTAGTGCGTTTCAAATATCTTGGTCACAGCAATTGCAGATGTGTAGGTTAGTGTGCTTCCTTGATGAAAGAGAATTCTTTTCTTCACCAAATGGAGTCAAATTTTTGTCAATTCACTGTGTGTGAGTTTGAACGTCAGTTTTTAGACTGGTTTGATGCAGCTTCCATACCTCCCTGTCTTGAGCTAATCATTTCATCTCTACATAACCACCACACCCTACCTCCAAAGCATTGTGTTATTCTAACCTAGGTCTACGCCCATAATTTGTGTTTATAAACCGCACTCGTTCCAGGTTCCGTATTGTCTCATAATTTTTGTCATCGACCCTTCCTTCAATAACTAAGTTTGCTCCTGAGTGCCTTAATATGTACCCTACCAACCTATCTCATCTCTTCATTAACACTTGCTAAAACCATCTCTGCTCCCCCACTCATCTTTATATCTCTATCTGTCTTCCCATCTAATCTTCATCATTCTCCTGTAACACCATATTTCAAATGCTTCTATTCTCTTTTCCCCTGCACCAACTGCACCAACAATCCAAGTTTCACTTCCAAACAAAGCCATTCAAAAATGACTTTCTAATAACCTCTTATGATCAGTAAACTCACCATTGGGACTTGGCCAAAACAATTACCAAAAGTGTGCTTATTCTTCGTTTGAGGGTCTGTACATGATTTGTTTATGATATAGGCAAATAATCATATTGTAGTCTGTTGAATTTCAAAATTCATACCTAATCATTTCTAACATTCTTAGTTCATTATAAAAAAATACCGAATGTTACAAAGCACGAAAGTAGGGAGTGCACTGCGCACCATTAAAGAAATATATTCCAAGGAATCATTATACATCTACCACAATATAGGAAAAAGATAATTGAAAATGAAAATCCACAGCCTGCCTCCAGTCGACCGACCGGGTCAAGTAATGGAATGAATGAAGCCCCCATCAAGCGGCGAGGATATTAACTGCGCCGGCTGCCGAAGCCTGTCGCACTCCCTGGGGCAATTATCAAATGAATGACACATGAAATGAAATGACAGTGGAGAATGTTGCTGGAATGAAATTGTGACAGGGTAAACCAGAGTACCCGGAGAAAAACCTGTCTGCCTCCACTTTGTCCAGCACAAATCTCACATGGAGTGACCGGGATTTGAACCACGAGCCCAGCGGTGAGAGGCCCGTGCGCTGCCGCCTAAGCCATGGAGGCTCTTCATAAGAAAAAGATAATTATGTCTTATAAAGGAAAACAAAGCTTCTCACATAGAACAAGCTAAAGAAGCCTAGCAAGATAAATTCATAGCTCAAAAACCAAGAAAGGATAATAAATTCTAACCAAATACAGAACAAGAGTTTAGTGCTTTTCAGTCGGTCAACACGAATGTACCCAAAAGAGATGGGTTATGCCCTAATCCTGAAATAAATTACATGAGATTAATAAAACACTATCCTAGTGTACATTCGTGTTGACCGACTGAAAAGCACTAAACTCTTGTTTACTAAGGCAACACTGAAAATATGGCTTCAAACACCACAATGCCAAATACAGAAGATGAGTATGTGGAAAAACCACTTTGAAATTATCTGGAACAATAAAACCCTGGACTCAGCAGATTCAGAGGATTGCATGTGATGGGATATTTACTTAAGTGAATACCTTCTTAAGTGAAGTAGGTATTTGTACATATAAGCGTGTTAGTTTGCAGGGTATGTAAATACTTGTTTCCCCGCCTAATGTATTTGGGCACAATTTGTGTTAAACGACTGAAAAGCTTTCTTTAATAGAATTAGCCAACACTGAAAAATGGCTTCTATCACGACAATCTGTGCAATCTATGAAAGTGGAGAAGGCAGGCGACAAGTATGTAATATACGAAGAATATAAAGCAATATTACTGTGAACTGGAAATACTCTAGTTAGAATTGTTCACCAGTTGCTTGAAATCTGGGAATATCCCCAACAGTTGGAGAACTGCTACAATATTAACAAGGGTAAGAAAGCACCAGATGACCCATACAATAGGAGAATTGCTATAGAGGATTTCACCATGAAATATTTCACGAAAATCATGTCTAAAATTATATATCATGTTACAATCAAATGCCAGAACAACAGTTCAGTTTCAGGAAGGGGAAATCCACAGTTGATGCTATATGCAATCTATTGGATGATATAGAGATATTAGTGACAACCCTGAAGCAATGAAAATGGAGGTTCCATTCCATAGTCATCAATTTTGAGAAAGCCTTTGATTCAGTTAACAGAAAAATCTTAATACACATGCTGGGCGACATGATAGGCCTTAAAAATGCCGTAACTTTCATGGCAGCTAACATCTTAGAAGTCAATCGTCTCATAATAACAATACCTAGTTGATGAATCGACCCCAATAACTCAGACCAACAGAATATCACAGGGGGATCCATTAAGCCCTTTGTCATTCAATGTAATACTAATATAATGGATAAATAAATAATATAATGGAAAGCCTGCATAATGTAATTCACATTTACATGTACGCAGACAGCGTAGCTTTGGGCTCGAGAGTTGAGGACGGTCTACAGAAGATATTCCAGGAAACTACAAGTATGGAGTGGGCAAAAAGGAACAAAATTACCATAATCGATTGAAGACCAATGATATTCAGGAGAGAAGGAAAAATTTGCTGAAACGACAGGTTAAGACTTCAAGGAAGAGGAAAGATAATTTATCCTGTTATGAGCTGGCAAGGAGATATTTCTCACTCAAGGCATAAGACCTGATCAGCAACATCCTAACAGAACTTATGAGCAGGGTTTGGAGGAGAGACACAGGAAGAGAGCAGAAATTTGGAAAGAATTCTACTGTACAGAAGCCATGACATACAGTATATGGATTATTACAAGCTTTTGAGTTGGTAGTGAAGTGGACACCAGTACAGGAACATCCACAAATCAGCTGTCTACAAAACCACAGTGCCAACTCATGTTACATTATTTTGTTTAACCTCACTAACCAACTACAAAAGTCCGCTAAGTACATAAGAAATTTGAAAACAAACAATAACAGTCTAGACCTCAATCACTTCAATAGCTCGCAAGGATAAAAGTTAATGATTCAGAACGGTTTCACACTTACATACAAAGTACTATAAAAAATAAAAATAAAACACATCACTTGAGAAGTGTAATAGACTAATGGATATTAAAAATACTAGCATTACCCATCGCGGCTTCGCCCGCGAATATTCTAGTTGTAAAGAGTACACTTAGCAAAATCTCAATCATGAATGCTATGACTCATTTATCCTTGGTATGAATAATCAGACTTGATCAATTCAGCTACTGGTGCAGTGGTTAGGGGTTTGTCATTCCTTCATAGGTATATCAGAGCGAAGTTAGTTTTCTGGGAATATCACAGACACTGTTAATTTAAGTGCCTTTAAATGTGGTTTTCGGAGACCCTTTATAGTCGGGTGAAAAAGACCTTTCGTACCACACTCACACGTGAAAATTGTGTGAAAAAATTCTAGAGTGACCCTTGACCCCCTTAAGCGCATTATACTGTATGTATTGATGCATTTTACAGCTTAATTTGGTTCAGTGATAACCTTATAACAGTCTGGAAACTTTCACAGTAATGTAATAATTGGAATTGCATTGCGTCTTACAGAAATAGATGGACCTGTGAGATTCTGTTACCATGGTTACCGTGATGCATTCTTTCATTATTTCATTGTAAATATACATGTTGTTGTAAGGTATGTATTTAATTGTGAGGCATTTAAAGAGTAAGTGAGTGCGTTTCGCTTGCGCATTGGGTTATGCTGAACATGTAGGTACCCCATATGTGTAGGTTGGTATTAATGGGACCTTACTTTTGGTACAAAACTGGAATGGGACCTTAGGGAGGGATAATTGGTTAAAAAATTGACTTGTTCCAAAGTTTAATTAAAAGCTTCTGTGGCTTAATAATGTAACACTGTTGTACATAAGTGTTATATACATATCCACTGAACCTCAATTGGACTGTGTTATGCATCACTTGACCGAGCGCCAATTCTCAATTTTTTAGATATACAGTGAAACTTCTCTTAACGGACACTCCTCTAAGGCAGACACCCCTTCATAGGGGACGATTTTCTACGTCCGTGACCAAAACCCCTACTAAGAATAATAGTAATTAATCTCTCTTATGCAGACACTCGCTCTATTACGGACATGGACACCTGGCCTCATTTTAAAAAATCAACCTACTTATCTTAGCGGACACTTGTTTTGAAAGGAAATCACATCTCTGTAGGTCTATTAGTATTGTATGAACACTCTGTTGTGTTAATGTACTTTCGATATATCCTGTGCTTCCTGGAAGCCAGTTAGCGCTGACCTTCCCATCCTCTATCTTCTGCACTGCTCCAAAAATAAACCTAGGCCTAACGGTATCGCTATCATTGTTCTCTTGCACTTGAAATGGTCGGGATAAGGGAATTCATACTTTCACTATCGGGTCAGTTTTACCGTGAAACTTCTGAAATCCATTGTAGGACCTGTGCGTTACAGTAGCAAGTGAGTGCATTTGAAATGGCTCGTCGTAAAAGTTTAACTTTAAAAGAGAAAGTAGACATTATAGATTATCACAAACGTAAGAAATGTGTTGTACGGAAACCATGCGAAGTGTTTAAGATTGGAAAGACACAGGCAGCAGAAATTGTGAAAAAAAAACAAGAAGAGATAATTAAGGTATGGTGTCTTAATGGTAATGAGCTGCAAATTAGACAGTTTGGTTGGTTGGTTCTCAAGTTTAGGGGCTGGGACAACGCGGTCATGTAGCCCCGTGTACTTTGAGTGTGTGTAGAATCTGTCTGATAACCGGTGTTAATTGTGATGACTGTATTAGTGTGTGTTATCTGTTTTTTAATTGAAGTACTGCAACTTAGAATTTTTCAAATAGTTCCTACTTTTGCCGCCAAGCGCCACCGTCAACGACTACTAGGCCAAGTTCAGAACTTTAACTCCTAGACGCCACCGCAGTCGGCTCTTGGCAACGAACAAAGAAACCAAAGAGCGTTGTTTACATTCTTAACCTATCCAATTTAGCTTCACACAGGTGCAATTAGTGGAAGGTTCTTTAACATGCCATAAATCTATGACATGGGACCGCCGAAATTAGACAGTTTCAAAGTGGTAATTGTGCTGTTATTGACAAGCCAGTGATAGGGTGGTTCAGCAAAATAAGAAGTCAGAACGTCCCTGTGTCCGGACCAATGATACAAGCCAAAGCATTGGATTTCGCGGCAGAATTAGGTATCGGAGATTTCAAAGCCTCGAACGGTTGGCTTGAGAATTTCAGAAAGCACCACAATATAAAATTTAGAGCAATTTGCGGAGAATCCTCCACTGTTGATATGGATAATGTTTCAAGCTGAGAAAAAAATTGCCTTCCATCACTGACGGCTATTCGCCGGAAAACATTTTAAATGCAGACGAAACTGGACTGTTTTACCGCGCGTACATACTGCACAAGTACAAGTGCCAAATTGCAATCATTTTCTCTAACACTCTCTGTAGTGGACACCCCTCTTTAAAGGACAGTATATACGGTCCCAAAGGTGTCCGTTAGAGAGGTTTCACTGTAGACACCATCTGGTGGGCAAGACTTCAAACTAAACAGAAAATAATATTCTGGCTCCCGAACATTATTTGAACAGAAATTGAATCGATTAGGACCAAGTGCCAATCTAAATATTGCTTGTGGAGATTTCTGCATCAATTGACCAAGTGCACTCTCATTCTGGTTTATTTCGCATCATATCACTAAACGACATTTCAGGTCGCTTGGTCATGTAATGCGTATTGCTTTATCCCTCCTTTTCATTTCTGTGGTTAATTATTTCCTACGGCAACAGTGGAGTTTCTCCGTGATTTTCTTGCCCCTGAAATAACACTCAATTTCATGTACAATATGTACAAGAACAACGTTCCAAATTCTGTATCAAAAGCGAGCTATAAGAAGATATTCCTTTCGAAGTTCAATATCAAAACGAAACCACTGGAAAAGGACACATGTAATGTGAAGAAGTTGATAATTTGAAAACAAAAGGAAATCATCTTCAACAGGTCAAAATTGCTCAAGATATGAAATCATTGGATATGTTGATGACAAAGGAAGATGCTACCCTTGAAGTTCTTTGCTTCTATCAGGGGATAACTTTGCCATTGCCCAGAATTCCTACAAATACAGTATTCTACAAAGAGCAGTTATGGCTATATAACTTAGTAATACGCATCGGTAAGAATGAAAGAGGATATTAGTACGTCTGGTTAGAGGGTGAGGCAGGCCGAGGGTCACAGGAGGTATCCTCAAGCTTGAAACATTTCATGAATCAGCTACCAGCTGTTAAAGACGTAATCTTGTGGTCAGATTCCTTTGGAAGACAGAATCGAAATACAGAAATTGTTTTGATTTTAAAAGCTACATCCAACAGTGAAAATATCACTCAGCGTTCCCTTGTACCAGGACTCAGCGTTCTCCTCAAAGACAGTAATTTTGGGGACATTGAGTGCACGCTGAAACTTCAACGACGGTTGTAGGCCTATACAAAAGACTGTGATGAAACTGTGTAGGAAGGGAAATCCCCCATGTGTTCACAGAATGAAGTTGGAGGACCTTAAAAGCACAGAACCACTTGATAAACAAATCGTGAGTCGTTAGACAAATTCTTAGAGAGACAAGATATAAACTCGTTGAAAGTAAAAAGATACAGCTACACAAAGATAAGTCATGGAATATTCAGGAATATAAAGGCCAGCCACTTGAAATAAACATACAGAAAAGACAGCTATTGAGCGTCCTGTGCGAAAAGAAGTGACCCACTATTTTAGCAATGTGTTGTCATCTTCGTGGCCGAACGGGAAACCAATTTCAGAAGCGAAGATCAGCGACATTCACTCCTTGATGTCACTTATTTAAAAAGATGCCAGGGCGTTTTAACATGAACTCGGCAGTCATCCAGGTATCGAAGACGATATCGATGGGTATGACTGCCAGGAACTTGATTTCGTTGTTGAAGAGAAAACTTAAAAGAGGCTTAAGATGGTCACCATTCCTGCATCAGCTTGTGCACTCCGAACGTTCTTTAAACTCTCTGTTATTGTGCTATTACGTGTGAAAGAAACCAATCTGCAAAGGTCAAATTATCATGTACAGTATGTTTGAACGTATTTTAGTAGTATTATGGAACAATAAAAGTGGGTTTTGTTCAACGTTACTTATTTAATTATGTTTGTAAGTCTATTTGCCTAGAACAGTACCCTCTAATTGTTACAATCCCCAATGTTAAAACGTAAGTAAAAGCATAATGTTAATGAGCATCAAATCACCAAGAGACATATTGTCAGTTGGCCAGTTGATGCGAAATAGGAACAAGAGAATTAACTCCTCAAGTGTAAATTGACTAAGCGACATTTTATTGCTATGCTATTGGTGATTAGTCTAAGAAAAGAACTTATCCCTGTCTCTGTTCTGGTGAAAGAAATCCGGCATTTGATTCAAAACTCAAATTTATATCATAACTGACGCGTTCAATAACTCAAAATTACAATTTGGCGCTTGGTCAAGTTATGCATAACAATGTCCAGTTAAGCCTAAGTGAGCAGAATCTTATGATGTTCGCTTTATGTGAGAAGTGTTTTATTAAGTGTATAAATAATTCATATAATTTATTTCAGGTGATAGGAAATTAATTGTAATTCCCCACCCAATCTAATTTGGGCACACTTATATTGACCGACTGAAAAGCTTTTAATAGTAGATTATTTAGGTAACACTGAAAAATAGCTTCCAAGATTTGAAATATGGATAGGACAAGCAGTAATCAAAAGTAGAGAAGTGAACTGGCGAATCATTGGTAGCACCACAAAGCAAGCAAGACAAACTACTTCCACTACTTGAATGCAGATGGTGTGTGTACCATTATGTGATCAAAACTGTCTCAGATATGATCTAACCCTGTTCAAGAAGCATACCAGGTCTTTAATGGGTTATAGCAAAAACCATAAACATATTTTATCACAGAATGTACCATTTTAAATGCACATACAGTACAAATTTCCTAAAAACTGTGACTAGCTTGTATGTTGAAAATTATGGAACATTATTATAGAAATCCTAAAATGTGGTCAGTACGACTTTTGCAGCAACAAGATTTGAAACAGTAAATAACTGAAGGAAGTTATTTACTAACAGCACAATTTCTTTGATGCCTGATATTGCTGTTCAAGTCACAAATGCAGTAGTACCGTACTAATCTTATCATATAGACATAGATGAAAATCAAAGTTTGTTAAACGAAGAGCGAATTCTTATGGACAAAAGTTGTCATACTTAATACAAAAATATTCTTGGGACAGACAACCTTGAAATTATGTAATAATAATGCTATGTCCCTTTTTAACTAATGCAGCTTCAGAGAAGCTTGGGATGCCAGAATTTTGACCAATCAGTTAATCTACTTACACCGGTCTCTTGCATATAAGCACCCTGAAACTCTAACAGACTGAACTAGGATTTGATCCCACAACCTAGTGCAAGAACCTTATTGAAGTACTAAATGTGCCATCCAGCCAGTCGACAGCCTTGATGTTTCGTTGTTCACAACAATAAAGACAACCTTGATGTTTTGTTGTTCACAACAATAAAGGAAAGTGTTCTAAGTAAAACAATGCCCAGTGAAATAGAATCATGTAGATTACTTTGGTACCAATTAGTAACAGAATTCACTAACTCCATAAATCCCGAGGAATTGGCGGAAAATATTTCTAAGGAATCAGGCAATGAAATAATGCCATATGAAGATCAACTTCTAATATCTAAAGAATTCCACACTGGTTTAAAAAAAGGCAATATTATCGCAATGCATATTCACCAAGTAAGGAAAGAAAATTAGTTAGCTAACAGGGCTTATTCAAACCTTACTTCACAGACAAGTAAAGAGAATCTACTATTCTTCCACACTAGATTTCAAACTCATGAGAAATGGTAATTTCAAACAATATGCCCCAAGGTTTGAGTTATGGACAACAAACTGAAGTTAAGCTCATCATTCAACAAAGGAAAATGGATATCCTATTTTGCAAGCTAAACCCACAAGTACAATGGGGGCAATAACTTATGAAACAAAGTGCAACTAAGAGACACAACAAACTGAAGTTAAGTTCATCATTCAACAAAGGAAAATTGATATCCTATTTCGCAAGTTAAACCCACAAGTACAATGGGGGCAATAACTTATGAAACAAAGTGCAACTAAGAGACATGATTTTTTAACATGTGAATTCTAGACAGCTTAGACAAGATTATTTCAAGGTAATATCCAACTTACATGACATAGACAATAACTTTCAGGCATAGCATGTTCAACAGTAAAGCCAATTATTCTCACACAGCCATCTCAGTGAAATAACATGTAGGAATATAAATGAATTGTTTTTGTCACTAAAGACAAGGTTCGAAAACAAAGTAACAGAACAATTCAGAGCCATTATCGCTGCATTTGCGATCCTTTTTCTCAAAATGAAATAAAAAAGGAAACCAACAGAGGATGGCAGAGAAACTAATCAGTCTAACAAAAAAAAAAAAAAGAAAAGCAATGGAAGTACACCCACATTACGTCTAAATGCAACACAAACCTGTTCAACTAAGGATATGTAGAAGTTGATTGGTTATAAAGGATACAAATGGCCTGTACAGCTTCAACTGGATGGTCATATTCAACTACACCAAATCCTCGGCTCTTGCCTTCCTTATCAAGGCTTAGTTCAACATTCGCTACTTTTCCTGCCAGTTTAAATACATCTTTCAATTTCTTTTCATCCACCTTATAGTCCAACTAGAAGGTTGAGAGAAAAAATAATAAACAAATTGCAAGATTTGAAAAGATCCACAAGATTATCAAATCATTTACACAACTCTAGATCAAATGGCCACACACTGAAAATAAAAGCATGAACCAAACAATACCAAATTGACAGAATGAAGAACCACATGAAAATGCAAATACAAAGAAGGGACACCACAAATAAGAATTAATGCATAACCTAAAAAATAAATATTAGAAATACAAAATAACGGCATACAATCTTTTGTTGGCATTAGCGACAAGAGGGGAAAAGTTCCAACATTTTACTAGAGAATGAAAAATCAATGATAAGACAGACCTAATACAATGACAAACTTGGATAGGAAATAAACAGCTGCAGATTACATCACACAGTGATGATAATGAGGAAAGATTTAATATTTTCAACACAGACTGCTAATCAAAAGCTTTCATTGCAACAAGCCATTCTTCTCCAGTTGAAAATTTATTGTAATCCTAGTAATATATACGCCCTATGTGAAAGAACAAATAATTTGATTGCCAGAGGTGTTTTGTTATATATTCAGCAACTCATTGTAGCGTCTCTCCAACCTTATAAATGAAACAACAACAACAACAAACCATCCAAAGACAAGATATTTACAAGAAGTGAGCTATGAGCAATGCAATGTCACTCAAATAAAGAATGCACACACTCTTAGTAACTTAATTTATGTAATTTAGTGGATTAAAAAGAGATGTGAACTTGAATTCATTGCATTCCATCATTTCACTGCCCAGAAAAATCTAATAACATTAGACATACCGTATATACCCGAATGTAAGACGACCCCGAATATAAGACGAGGCCTAGTTATCAACTGCCTCTTACAGATTTAAAAAAAAAAAAAAACTCGCTAACTCATAACTTGCACAATATATGCCCTCAAGGTCGTGCTTTCATTTTTATAACGTCTCGTGTTATCGGAAATCCCTCTGCCCGCTTTTCCAAGACATACTCTATAATTTCTTTGTTCAAGAATGGGAGACGTTATTAAATTAAGATACGTTGATCACTCAATTACTGCTCGTAAAACTGACTGGTTGTTCTTGTAAAGATTGTTTTAAAACATATTTCCGTATGCTTTTGAACATATAATTTATCCACTTAAAATGACGTGTATGCGTAAATCCAAACCTCAAAATGTACGCTATTCGTATATGCATGGTAATTAAACATAACAAACCATAAGTTATTTTAATCTTCATTAACGCATTGATTTGTTGCGAGTTACAAGATGCCAACACCACATACTACTTTGCAAATTAAAAAAAAAAATCTTTTTTTGAATACCCTGAATAGAAATAAGACGACCCCAAATTTTTATAGCACAAAAAGTGGGAAAAAACCTCGTCTTACATTCGGGTATATACGGTACATGATTAGTTGGTTTCTCAGTTTAGGGGCTGTGACAATGCGGTCATGTAGCCCCATGTACTTTGGGTGTGTGTACAATCTGCTTGATAATCAGTGTTAATTGTGATGGCTGTATTAGTGTGTGTTATCTGTAATTCATGTAAGGACCGCAGACGATCAATTTCAAGTAGTTCGTACTTTTGCTACCAAATGCTAGTCAACGACACCTAGCTGTGAACTGGCTTCTAGATACCACCGCAACTGGTGACGAACGTTGGAAATTAATAGAGCGTTAATCAAATCTAACCTACAAATTTAGCTTCACACAATTGTAGTTAGTGGAAGGTTCTTTTACATACCATAAATCTATGACATGGGCCTACCTGCTTTACTTCCCCTCTCAAGGAAGGCATACTAAGGAACTTTTAACGCTCTAAAAAATCCGACGACTTCGGCCGGGTTTGAACCCGCGATCTTAGGCATAGAAGCTCAGCATGATACCAACTACGTCACCGGAGCCGCTATTTGCCATACAAATGAGCTGTATTCAGGAGCACATAAACCACACTCCATGAATTTTCACATGCTCATTATTTATGTAGCCTATCTGAGAGAAGCTTAAAAAATTCCACATTTTCTCTTGCTTTGAGCAAGTATGCACTTGGGACATAAAAGATACAAAATGTACCCAAAATTTAAAAAAAAATATAAGTCCTTCCACGTGCAAAGGGATAGTCTGGTAAAAAATTAAACTCTTTCCCTAGTTACTCAACAACTCAATTGATCAAACAGTTTTCAAGATCAAGTTTTAAAATTTTATTTTGAAGGTTCTTTTTTTAAAACTATATCTATATAGGAATAATAATATAGTAAGTTTACTTGAATGTGCTTGGAGAATTGAAGACTATCTCATAATAGAATAAACCAGTTTTGGGTAAGGTATTTTGGTATCTTTTATGGTGACCATTACATTTTTTATTTTTTCCAAAATAAAATTAAAGCCCTTTTAGTAGGAGTCATCTCTAAAAACTTCATCCAATTTAGAGAATATTTACTAGGAGAAAGTTATATTTAAAGGTTCAATTTCACAAATTAAAGATCTTTTTCTTCTGCCTATCCGTTCCGGATGTTGGTGATCATCATAGTTGTGCCACCCTAAAGACTGGCACACGTTTCTGCCCCTGCCGCAGCTCCCCCGGGCGGCCTTTCTACTAGACTTTGTGTATCCTTCCACGGTATATTTGAATGTCCCGCCGCTGACGTCTGTCCTCCCCTTTCCCGGCGAGTGAACTGTTCCGCCTCAACGAGTGAACTTTTCCGGGCAGGCTAAACTACGTCTTGGTGTCCTTTTCTGACGCTATTGGCCCGGCTGGTTCAAATGAACCAATGGCGTGCTCCCGCGTCAATGACTTGCATATTGAATAAGCCTGGCCCCAGCCTACCAACTGAACTGTCCTTCTGGTTGGGCCAGCGAGGTGCTATCTGTGACTCTGGGGACCTGTCTAGGTTGGCAGCGTCCACTTCTTAATTTCTCCGCAAGGCGGGCGCGACACTCCTGTCACACGCCAAGTAGCGTGCCCTGAAAACGCGTCTCTCCCCACTAGGTCTAGAACCATGCACCGTATAAGAGTGTTTTCGCCCGAGCTCCTGGAGCCCGGCATTTTACACAGGCCACATGGCCTGCCTTCAAACTAAGGTAATGTCCGCTTCAATTATACCTAAGGCAGCATGTGTAACAACTTCTTGCAAGTGACTAAAGAGATCTAAATAACACTCATGGTGTCGACATGAGTAAACAACATTTCTACGTATTTTCATATAAACCTGCAAACAGTAACCTAAAACTAACTGATGGTCATACTCCGTTCCAAGTGTCCTTTGTCTAATAGGAAGACCTATAACTTGTTACGCAAATTAAATTTCATCTTTCGCGTGTGAATGTAACTTAAACTTAAGATCTGATATTTG
Source organism: Meconema thalassinum (assembly GCA_946902985.2). Classification (NCBI taxonomy): domain Eukaryota; kingdom Metazoa; phylum Arthropoda; class Insecta; order Orthoptera; family Tettigoniidae; genus Meconema; species Meconema thalassinum. The sequence continues at coordinate 1,939,968,212 of OX336388.2, read as the reverse complement.
TGTTTGTTTGCTATGTATTTTGGTGGATATCTGCTCTGCATTGTCTTGGGCATGGCGTGTCGCCAACGGCTAGCCTCGTGGCAGGCAGTCGGTGGCGGACAAACTTGTGTCTTGGCAACGGTCATGCGTAGTTATATGTTTAATGAGCTTCGCTCTGAGGTATTATGCAGCCTTTTGGTATTTTCTCCCATCTCTAATTATATAATACTAAGATCTGTTTTCACTCCTTCCGAGTTTTGTGTTTCGAACCTTCTCGAAGGTTCATGCTTTTGGTTCATATTAAGGTAGGGCATTTTCCCTGCCATTTATTGTTTTCATCCTTATTTCAGCCCGTAGCCGGGCAATCTTGTTCCATGTTGCCGGAGAATATATACATTCCAGCCCAATTTATTTTGTATGTTAATCAGACATGACCGTTGGCAGTTCCCCTCGCCATGCGGGTTTCAGATAGGGTTAGGAGTGTTCATTGTGATGTGTTTGGTTTTCCACAATGTATTTTCTATTTTTCACAATATATATTATTTTCTTTAGTTGGTTAACTATGGATCTTTTCTTCATAATGTGGCATGCCGCCCCTTAGCATCATCCAGACCCACGCCTTTGTAACACGAGGCCTAAATCCACACCCCGGGTATTCTACCCGCCTGGTTGGTCATTCTTACGAATGGTTGCCAGAGTACGGCGGTTGAGAGAGCGTGAGAAGCTAGGGCCGTACAATAAGTGGTAGCAGAGCGTGGTTGTCGATTTTGTCTGGTTTTGCTACCGATGGTGGTAGATGGAAGCCACGTGGCAACATTGTATACTCTGCCCTGATATTTATCAGGATGAAAACACTGAGGAGTGGAATCCTTTCTTTTTGTAATTAAAACTTCCTAACATGGGAAAATAAGTAAAATTTGTGTTAAAGTCTTATGTGGATGATTAAACCGTTAGACTTAAGGTGTTGTAAAATTCTATTATCTGATTTTTTTTTTCCTCTCATGCTACTGTCATGGAGCGTCACGTACCAGATCCAAAGTATTTGGATCATGAAGAAATCCAATATGAATTGGAGATCAGGAGTTTGGAGGTTCCCGCGAGCACGGAGGTGGCTTGAGCAGTTTTAAAGCCTGCGCTTAAGGATCCTGTATTATTGCCTGTGCTGTCCGAAGCAGAATTTGCAATTGGTGAGTCACAGATTTTCCATAAAGTAGAAGTTTGTGCTAACCTCATTAATTTGTTTTTGCTTGATGATTATGGTACATCTGCCCAATATAAAAAGTTGTGCGCTCGTCTACAGTACTTGTTCACTCGTTGTGAAGATGTTTTATCTGTTTCATCTCATCGTTCTGACGAAGAATTAACCAATATTTTTGAAATTCAGCGCATGATAGCCGAATGTGGAAAATAAAGTTTTCGATGAAAATTCTGATGGTCGTGATGGTGTAGAGGCACTCCGCGCAGTCAGTGTAGACCGTGATGAAGTAGGCTTTCCTATCAGTGAAGGACATGTGCTGCTAACCTGTTAAATGCAGTTCGGTTGAGTTGGGAGGGTTCCAATAATGCTAGTATGTTTCAATCTGTTGACCGCAACAATGTCTTTCCGGTTTCTACTAACAATAGTGCTATCGTAGATAGTAGCAGCACAGAGTTGCCAGTAGTTTCTTTTGCTGAAATAAATCCTGGATCTTATTATTCTCCTCCTTCTGTGAGAATTTTGTCGAAAGTGTATAGGGAGATCGCTTCTGCAGCCAGGTCCCGTACTGGATCAGGGTTGCCAGCCAGTGGTGTCGATGCTGGTGGTAACAGTGTTGTCAAATTGTCTACGCAATACCTCCAGGTCACTGAGAGGCAACCAGTCGATAGTGTTTTGGCGACTGAGTTTAGCCGGTTAAATTTTAACCAAAGATTATCGTCCGACGCGAATTTGGTTGAAGTGTCAAACGCTTCATGGATTAATAATTTGGGTACGAATCCTAGTTTTCATGCACCCGTGTCCATTCAGTTTCTGCTGTGAGCAATTCAAATGGTGATGTAAATTGTAATACTTCCGCTTCCGAAAATTTGCAACCGAGTGCTAGAGAGTTGTTCATGTCAACTGAAATGCCTCGTTCCGTGTGTGGCACAACTCCTGTGTACACCACAAGTAACTCCAATGGTGGAGTAACGTATTCCTATTCTAGTGCCTTTTCTCGTCCTACCTGTTCTGTCCTTACGCCCAGTACGAGGGGTGTTCAAGAAGTAAATCTCTGCAGTCGGAGCATGTATCCTACTCCGAGACGAAGTGCGTCTCAAGACGTTTCTAGTAGTAAATATCCCCCTTCGTTAGGCATTAAGCCTCTTAATTTCCGTTGGCCTAAAGATAAAGTTTGGTGCAACAAGAACAGAGTTTCTTCTCGTGTAGAACCTCAAGGTTGGGATTTCAATAGCCCGAGTGATGATAGTGGACCCGTTCGTGGCGAACAGAGAGGTCCAGGTTCTGGTCATTCAGTTTTTTCTAACCGTAATTTTGGGAATCTCGCCCACCCGTTATCTGATTGTGTAGCTAAGTTGAAGCACATGAATACTGATACCACTGATGGTATTGTTCATTTTCTGCGTGAGTTGGTGGAAATTTATGAGTACGCTGCTGTATTTGGCGTGAGTTACACTCAGGTGTACCAACTTATGTTCCCGTTCACTTCAGGTATGATGAAAAGTATGGTTGTCGAGGCTTTGTCCCGTAACACAGGTATCGAAGTGTTCTGTGAGCAAGTAATGTCAAATTTCATTCCGTATAGGAAGATGGGTACTGTAATTCAGCGTCATTTGTATCATGTACAGAGGTATGGTGAATCATTGGATGTGTACATGCAAGATATGCTAAAGCTAGCTAAGATGTTTTCTGTTAACTTCACCGAGCAAGAGATGGTGGAACACATTTTGGATGGTGTGACGCCAGACTATCGTTCATTCTTATGCTTAGGGTCTCGCCCGAGCACTATTGCTCAATTGTGTGCTTTTGCCGTACGGGGAGAGTCCGTACGCCAGTCTCATTATGGTAGAGGTTCTGTTGATCAACCCTCACAATTTAATTCATACAAACCGCAGGGTTCTTCTAATCGTTGGAACAATGCTCGTTTCCAGGGTAAACAAGGTAATTGGGGAAATCGTAAACCTCAAGGTTCAGGAGGTCGATGGTCGGGTAATCAACCTCAGAGTAGTCCTGTTCGTAATGAAGAAGTTAGGAGCTCTGGTAATTTTGATTCTGGAAGGAATGTCCGCTTCCAAGGTCCTTCAAATAGTAGAGGTGATGTCAGACACCCAGAAGCTACTAACAGTGGTGAATATTCAAATCGTCAAGAAGCTCAAGGTCGAGTAAATAGTAGTTCTGTGAAATGTAACGCTTGTGGTCATTTTGGTCATTTAGACCACACGTGTAATTCTTTTCAGCAATGACATCCGGAGACCTGGCATCGCAATGTTATATCGATGTCATCAGTCGTTAATGTAGATAAGCGCAGTGTCGGAGTGTGAGTTGTTGTTGCTTTATTTTAGGGTTTTTATTGTATTTTTCCTGGACATTGCCTAGTGTTTCCTTGAGTTGGTGCCTGTCTCAGTTGTACCCCGGCGTCCTCTGGTGACACGGTGTTTTCTCTTCGGTTAGCTGGCTTGCGTGTTCCTTACGTCAACGCTCGGCAGGAGGAAGTGCTATCCTTATGTGTCATGTGTCGAGCTCGTACGTCCCCTTCTGTCATGTGAACCGGTAGAGTTCACCTTGTGACAGGAGCAACTTGTAGTGTTGGTGTGTCTTAGATAGTTGCATAGACATTTTATTTTCAGGGTTTTTAGTGTTGAAAAGTTGGTGCCTGTCGACGGAGTCGATTTGTTCTGGTGGCATCGGGTTCTACAGGTAGTTGCGGTGGAGTTGTTTTGAGTCAAGGTATCTCAAGTTGTTGAGATATTTGTAGTGGTATTTTTTGGCGTTACAGAGGATGTCGATGGAGCAGAGAACGCAGAATGTGAGGTATAGTGTGGGTTGTAGAATTTTCCTGTGCGGTGATTTGGTAACAGTGATCTCTTTTATTGTATTTTGGTGCCGTGTAATGTTCTTGGAGTCGTGTGGGTGGTGCTGTCTTGGCATGACGCTGTGTCGACAGACGTGAAGTTGAAGTTGTGCTTCTGTCGTGTTCAATTGCAGTGATTGTGCAATATCTCCACAAGTACATCGTGAGTCAGTTTTTCGCCGAAGAGTTATCTCATCCAGTGATAGGCATAATGGGTCTTCTGGTTTTTCCTTTCAAGCTTTCATTCTTGTTAGTGGGACCTGCTTGAGGTCTTTCTATGTCCCTTGTGGCCTATTTCTTCGTTCTGTATTTGGTATTGTTGAAGTGAACATTGATATGTTCTGAGTCGTGGTACTCTTGTTCTGGTGTGTGTGTGGATATCAGGGATTACTGCATTTGCTCGCAACCCTGGTGTCAGAACCTTCCTCGTTGAATTTTGTCTGTGCGCTGTGTATCGCGTAGAGTTGTCAAGGACTGTTGATTAGTTCTTGTGCGTGGTGCACATCGTGAAGTAGTGACTGTACCTGGTTACGTTGTTGAGGTGATGAAGGTTGCCCTGCATTTGCTCGCAGGCGCCTTGGTGTCACAGGAGATGACCCGTTGGATAGAATTGGTAAATTTTCTGTTCTTTGAGTCACTGTTCCTGTTGTTGTGTTGGTAAGTTGTAAAGGTTTTAGAGAAGTGTGTGTTCCTGTTCTGTTCTCTGCGTTCCGTATAGGTGTGTTCCTGTTCTGTGTTCCGTGTACTAGAGGGCATTTGATGTGTAAGTAATGTAATGTAAAAGGTAAATTGTAAAAGTAAATGTTGGAAATTTGTTGACACCAGTTGTAATCTGTGTGGTGACAAGGTAACTGTTTCATGTTATCCCCTGTATTGTGAGAGCTGAGCCATTCCTGTGGTCGTGGGTCCCCCTAGATTCTTTCCGTGCGGCCCCATCTCAGTATTTTCTCACTAAAGTAAAAGATGTATAAAGATTTTCTATTCATTCAATATAGCATTGTAACATTAGGATTTTGGTTGGGTACCAGTTCTATGTAGTTATAACTCCAGTGAAGTGGAGGTAATACAAGTTCAAGAGAACGCTGTCCAGTGTTTCTTTCCCATTTTAAACACTTAACATTAACGTAATTCTGCTAAACCTAAAGTCTGCGTGTGCGTTGTGTGTACATCGCCCCTGTGAAAGTGAACGTGATCTCGTATCACTAAGGCAAGTGAATTGCCAAGTCCTTGTTCGCACGGTGAAAAGTCCTAACATGTGCTACGGAAGTTGCTCAAGCTCTCGCCCTGGTCTCTTCTCAGGCCAGTGGCATTCTTCGACCCTGCTGGTGAAGAAGCCAACCCAACCTTGTGTTGCGTCTCTGCGTGCTCTGCTGCGTCTCTTGTCCTTGGCTGTTTCAGTGGTGGTCCAGTGTGAGGGTAGCCCCCCCTCACACCTGGAGATGGTGGTGACCTGGGCTAAGGTCATTGCCAGGACGTCGTCCTCCATCTGATGGTGACCCTGATGCCTGCTGGTCGGTGCGTATGGTGATCTCTTCCCTGATGTCGACCCTGGATGCTGAACGACTGGAGTGGTACTATGGTGATGCTCGAGTGGTGATATGGTGGTCATCTGGTATGGTGATATGGTGCTGTTGGTTTCCTGCTTGCCAAACCCTGGGGTCTTCACGACACCATTAGTTGGGCACTTCTACCTTCCTGCAGTTTCGACTTCCTGGTGCAGTGAGTGACGCATGAACAAACATTATTTTGCCTGCTGGCGAACCAAGCTATCCTCGAGAGGACTCACAGAGGGGGGCCTTCTCCCTGTCGGCTCACCCCTACTGTTGGCTTTATGAGGGGGAGGCTTCCGGATGTTGGTGATCATCATAGTTATGTCAGTTTTGGATGTTCTGAATAGTTCTTCACTCGTGTGTGAAGTCCATGTTATTAAGTTTCCAAGCCAAGATGTTCTTCTTCTTCTTCCCCGTCCTCTTTTATCAGGAATCTTTCCTTGAAGAATGTGCTGCAGCAGTTTATACATGTATCCATTCCTCTTTACATGACCTAAATATTGTAGCTTTCTGCATTTTACTGTTTTCATGATTTCTTTTTCTTTTTAAAGATAAAGACACTCAAAGTTACACACAACATTCACCCCCCCAAATCCTTGCTCTAAAATCATCTGGGCTGTATGTTGTTCCTTCTGTTCTCTTTCGAGCTTCCTCAGCACATATGGCCGTCAATCTGGATGCATGTCGTTTTCTTTTTCAAAATTCTAGGCACCGTTTCACCTTTTGCTTCCTTACTGCTGACAGTGGAGTCGTCTCTGTTCTTGTTGCATCTGTCATAGCTAGTTCTAATTTTTACCTCCGACTTTTGACGTGATTGAAACAGAAATAATACCACAGAAACACAGAGCACACATCTCACAAAGCTTGTTTACAAACGACTTCAAAGACCTTGTGATCAAAAGAGATACCTGGAATGGTCATGAGATGGCACTGAAGTGCAGATCCTCTCAGATTCATATAATTTTCAGAGGAAGTAAGTAAAATTGTGACAGCTGTCATATGATATCACGCCCACTCCCCAGCTGCAGGCTTGTATTTAATTATATTTTTTATACATTTCTCTTTCGAATTTCACAAAATCTTTTCGGACCATATTTAAACAAAAAATAAAATAAAAAATCCAATAATCTATTACCAGATTATCCCCTAAAGACTCGCATTTTTAGATTGAATGGAAAATTCAAATCACAATGGGTGGATAGCACTTCAAGTGATGATGTCACCAGGGTGCCGAGCGATGGCCTGTTTTCAAATTCCCGTACGAAAGTCCACCAAATTCCCGTATATTTTAGAACTCTCTAAGACTAGAGATCGCATACCGAATGGCTGAAAAATTAATCTTAAAAGCGCGAATCAAGATTTTCTAGCTTATGAGTAACTGCATTTTTAGAGATACTTCCGCAGCCCACGGGTGATGGCGAGATTTAGGCCTAATCCGTAGCGTGAGCAATCCGTGTGCGCGCGAGTGAACTCTCTCGCAGATGGGATGGGATGCTACCAAAACAAATAAAATACAGTTTACCTGACGAGAGCTGATACAAATGACTGAAGGGGGTTGAGAGAGTAGAGAATATGAGTGTCACATAATAAATGTTTATGGAAAGTGACAGAATTGTATGGTACGGTAACTGTATAGGAGCCCGGAACAAGGCGATGCAATTTTCCACACTACTGAAAATAGTCAAAATACCCTTTGTAATAATGAATAATAATTTTGGGGATCATGTAGTAATAGATGTTACCCACCATCCCTTTGTAGATCACGACTTGTATAATAAAATTGGAGGTGTGTCCGCCATTATAGTTCATCTACTGTAAGTTTGCACTTTTTTGCCATTTCTCGCGGGAACGATACTCCTACAGAACATATCAATCCGCCTCTACCACGTGCATTCTAGCCAATGAGCTATCACCCACATGACAGCCAGCAATGGCCGCTGTATTCCGTCAAGGTGTCAACAGCTGTTATGAGTTGCCTAAACCTACATTCATCTCGCAATATCAATTCATTGCCCTTTTTAAAAGGAAACTTGTATTTCTTTGAAACATTTATCAAATAATCAGTCTATGACAGAATGCTACTTCATTGGACGTGCTATGAGCAAGACCTTGTCAATGACACAGCAGCTGATAACTTAAAATGTGAGAGTGGAATTATTTTAGGCCAATCATTTCACAGCTTGAGGAAAATGCTTACTAAGGTATGCTGCTGTAAGATGTCCTTAAGACGATACGATCATTACTTGACCTGTTAGATTGGTATTAAAATAAAATGTACGAAACATTTCACCATGTAAGTAAACTTTTAGGCCTAGACCCTACACATCAACTCATATTTTAGGCCTACTTTTTTTGCACATATCATGCCATCTGAAAATTATTCACCAGGCCAATGTCCTTGGGGAAATCAATAGTTCTGTTGCCTTTCCTTTTACCTTCAAAAAGAGAGAAGTAAAATAAATATCTTGAACAAGGAATTCCGTATCTGCTTCCGACTCGATAATCAAAACAAAGATGTCCGACCTGGAGACATCTCAGGCTACATATTTACTCAACATTTAAGATAACCACTATATATTTATCTGAAAAGTGAACACGCGTTCATATAGAAAGAATACTTTCAGACGACTTTGCGCAATATTATCAATTACAATTATTTAATATGATTAACCCGTTATTTTCTCAGGCGGATGAACACAGTAAAGCGTCCATTACCAACCGCACGCCCATCCCACGAGCATGTGGTAGTTCAGTTTGATAATGCAACTTTTCAGTCTGGTCAACAGAATATGTTGCCAATATATTTACAATTATTTGGACAAGCCAAAAAATAACCTGAAGAAACCTACATGTGATTAAAACGTGCATATATTTGTTATGGACAACAGGTTATAAATTGAGTCTTTCCTTATGAAGGTTGGCAACCCTAACTGTCAAAAAAGTGCAAACTTACAGTAGATGGACTATACACGTGTAAATCATAGGACAAATACAGTACTCCTAACCCCATGCATTCGATACCGACAGCCTTCCTGTCACTATGCCCCGCTTTTCCTCTAAGCAACCCATGGTCGCCACATAACAAGGCCCTACGTCTAACCGCCACACGGCAAGAATTCTGAACATGCTTCTCACCTACGCGGCTTTATCATCGGTATTCAATTCAATAAATACGACAAATAGGGCAAACACTCTCTACAGCTAATGAATATAAAAACACTCACCATGCAATGATTATCCTTTAACTTGAAACAAGAGTGAGTGGAGGTCGTTCAAAGCTTACAGTACAGTAGTTGACAGATAACACCATGCACACTCACCGAATCGTGACTCTCTAGGGTGATGAGGTAATACAAAAGTTAAGTTAAGGTAAAGAAATATTTAGCACTGAGCACTCAAACAAGTCGCTCTGTGGCAATATTATTGCCGTGGTTTTATATTGTCGAGTTGTAGGCTACTGAATGACAAGCAGTATTTTGAACACTATGACGGGAAACAATAGCTTGGGCTTTATTATCGACTGCCGCAAGTGAACTGACACCAATAAATGAATTATCCTCAGTCACTTGGCAAGGGTTTCTTTGACACATTCCATCCCTTCACTGTCCCTAGCATCATCACCACCATCATTGTCTTCGTCAGAGCTTGATGAATTGCCAAGCTTAATAATCATTTAATCCACCACAATATCCAGAACACCTTCAGTATTTCTTTCTGTACATGCTGTATGGCATGTGTCCAGTCCTCAGACAAACTTCGGCGAAGTAAAAGTAACGAAACAATGACAATGAAAGGAAATCCGACACACACACAGTGGTTAACAAGCGACTGAAACAATGTCTGCCCACACGACAAGAATTCTATCACTTGTGTGGTGTATTTTGTAGCCACATGTTGGTGACGGGTGTTCGATAGAATGTCGAGAGCTGTGAGATATTGTTTGTAGTTTTTGAAAATTATGCATGTGTGATGCATTTGCAGTGCGTGTTTACACAGACGTTAAACCAATTTGGTATGTGCATCTCCCCTGCGAAAGAAGAACTGTATGTTTTCCCCAAAGACCATGGAAAGGCTAAGAACAGTAAAATTCCACATGCCGCAAATACCTTTTAATTTAGATTTTAGCAAAGTAGGTAATAGAAAATAAAATAATGCAAAACGAAATAAATAAGTCTTAGTCATTTTTATAAATATCAGATTGTTACGAGGAATTTCAGATATACACAACAGAAAATTAAGTTCTTTTGACAGAACTAATTTCTGCGTAGGCACTGCAGGCTAGTAATACACATAATAAAATAAGTCACTTTGTGTATACTAGATTGCAGTCACACAAAATAAAATAAAACAAAGCAACAATAAAGGAATTCAGACCACAGCACGTCGAGCCATGGCTCTTACCGTCGAACTGCTTCAAACGCGCAGTGACGGAGGGCAGTCTCAGACGTGCGGAGTAGGTGCTCTTGATGCGGTCAGCCAATGCGCCAGAAAGCAAATTCTTCTGATTACAAAGAATTTCCAGGGCAATGACGATCCTATCTTCTGCCAACTTAGGGAGTCTCAGCAACCACTGTTTGATTTTTCAGCCGTAGGATTCGAATGTACAATTTTCGGCAGTTGGTGCGAAATTGCAGCACATCTGTGTCTGGAATTTTCTGAGATCTTGAGCTGTGCGCCGCTCTTGTTGAGAAACCCAGGTCGAAAAAACAACTGGTCTCCTCTGTGACAAACAATGCGGACTGATTCCTGTCTGTCATTGTCGGCTAAGAGCGCGGCGCGCATAGCCCCGCGCGGAGAGGGTACGGCGGCGGTCAGCCAGGCAGAGCATGCATTCGACGTTGGCTGGGTTCTCGTCCCGCTTAGCACTCTAGCAGTGGTGAAAAATGCGAATGGCAGCGCAGTCTGCAGGTGAAATAGAAGGCCGAGCGGGAGGACTCTACTGAGCGTTCGGAAGCTAAGAAGTCTGGCATTACGAGACTTTTCAAGATTTCCCCCAATCAAATGCGAATTTCCCGCACTTTTCCCGGGTCACTAAAATTCCTGTATGTTTCCCGCATTTCCCGTATCGCTCGACACCCTGTGTTACAGATACAAAACATCAGGCTCTAGATGATAGGTTAAGTTCTGTTCGTCCAGTGTCCAGATTCTCTGAGGCTTTGTATATGGATGAAGGCCACGAGGTCAGGTTTCCTTTTGTGGATAGTAAGGTGGTCGTCGTCTCAGGATGCCACTACGAAGGCTTACCAGTCCGTGAAGGCAGATTGTCAATATTTTGGTGACTGGGAGGGAAATCCTTGAAATCTAGTCCTGAAATTCAGTTCACCATAAAAACTCCTATGGGTAACTGAAACTATGTTGAAAATATCTAGGCATCAACAAGTTTTACAAAACAAAACCAAGTCCTTGAAGTCTCTCTCTTTTTTATCTTTTTAGTCACTTGTTTCTGATAACTATGCGTTCTGCTTTGTATGTTATTCTAATGATCTACACTACTGTTTGTAGAAAGTGAAACACCCAGAAGAAATGGTCGGAGACACTCCCAGAACAGGGGTTGTGTAGGGCTGCGGTACCATACTAAGTGATTGAAATCGTAGATAGATGGCGTGCACATTGGCCCACCAGTGCCCCGTCGTGGGACTGGACAAGTCAGTGTTCTGCACAGCTCTGTCGGCGTGGGGAGGTCATACCAAGTGGAAACGTGTAAGGAAGTGCAACGATGCCTCGCCGACATCACAGGGTGTGAAGGAAAAAAGAAGGAAGCTTGTAGTTTAACGTGACCGTTAATCTGTAGATTATGAGCCACGGGACCTCCTTTTTACGTGGAATCCGAACCACAGGACATGGCATCACAGGGTGTGAGTGCGGTTGAACGGGGAAGAGTGCTTGGACAAAGTGAAGCGAGAAAGGTGCTGGGAGGATAGAAAACGATGGAGAGTCTTATGTTCCAAGCAGACCCAACCAGGGGCTAGAAATTGTAGAAGATGATGATGATGATGATGGTGATAGGCAGCAAAAGAAAGAAGTCATAACTACTAATCCACGAAGAAGGCTTGAACATTCCTGACAACAAGTGGTCAGTTATTGTCTTTCAGAAGCTGATGAAGAGATATGGCTTTTCGTTCTACAGCTTCCTGGATGTACCATTTATTGCCCTGATAACTCTCTATGCGTAGCAGCCAAGATTCTTAATGAATCCAACAGCACTACACACCATCATGCTCTGTTTGACCAGTATGACACTGGAGTAGGAGATGGCGCTCGCCAAGATATCGCCTAATACATGTACAGTCATCATTTCAGTCAAGTTGGGGCTTGACAGTTAACTAGATAAAAATCATGATGCTTTTAGGTAGATTTTATTAGAAAGCTAACTATTGCAATGGGTACTATGTTTTTATCTGTATTGGCCATTAACACTGTATTTACCTATTCAAATAGAATATTTAGAAATTCTTCCTCACCTTGTCAATCAATACATACAAGGTTTCTTTTTTAGAAATATATTTAGTTGAATCTATTTGAATAAATACAAAGCCAGACTGGTCCAAAAACATAGTATGTTGCCTATCTGCATAATGTAGGTGCTGAAGAGTCCACGGTGATTGCTGGTTTAAAGGGCCTAACCGTTGTGGTAATTAGCCCCAAACTGAAAAATAGTCCAGTGAGAACAATAAAAGGAATAAAAAGATAAGAGTCAAATTAGCGAGAGAAAAAAATCAAAGTCATTATTGACACTGCTACATGACAAGAAAAACAATTGAAAACAATAAAAACCAAGCATATTACTTACATTTGCCACAAATACCCTTGTCATCAAGGGACCAGAAATCCCAAGGCTTTCTAGGAATTGTGGGCTTAGTCCGTATGTATTGCCTGACTTGAGTGAACTTCCTAGATGGCCTAACAAAGATGCATTAGACTGATGTGACATTGAAGGTTGGTCCCAGTTGCTGCGGTGTTCATCCCTCATCCTGCCACCACCTCCACCACCACCACCTCCCCCTCTTCCTCCGCTCTTTGGAAGCCGCCCATGCTTATCTCTTTCAACATCATAGTCCTGTAACAGAGCAACAATACATTACATGACTATTGCACATAAAAATTAAAATATGTGATATTAGTAGGGGAAAGAAATAAAACAAAAAATTAAAATGCTCTATGAAGTTTGAGGTGAGCAGGATAACAATCAGAGATGTGCCCTGGAACTAAATTTTATAGTTCGTTCCGGAGCACCAATAGAATTATATTCAGTCAATTTTATACTATTTCAGTGTAAAATTAAACCCAACGCAAGCACGGACAAAGTGGTGAGCGGTAGAGAAGTAATTAACACCTCTTCATAAAACCATTGTTCAGCTAACCCGGCTGATAGTACCATGTAAGTGTCCCTTGCCAGGGTTACGGTGAAGACCTTAATGGTAACTATGGTGGAGAAGGTGCTCTTAGGTACAGCATGGGTAACAAATGAAGCAGCCCAGTACTCTGGATGAATCGAGTCAGAGGCATCTGAACCAAGTTGGGGCAGGTGTCAAGTCTGAACACCAGGTGAGGTGTGGCTGAAATAAAAAATACTGTATTGTCGGTACCTCAGAGAGGAGACTACAAACAGCGTCTGACTTATATTGAGAGACTGAGTTCAGCGTGAAAGGAGCAGATTCAGACCTCAACTTAGTGGTGGCTGACTAGAATATATGGTTAAAGCGAGTGAGAAGAGGAAAACCAAGAGAGAAATATGACCTAGAAAGTGAAAAGGAAAAAGGTAAAGACTTGGAGTAAGAAGACACTTTTATGTCATAATAGAACAGAGGTGGTGTAACCTTCCCAGGTCACAGAATATGACCTAGAAAGTGAAAAGGAAAAAGGTAAAGACTTGGAGTAGGAGGACACTTTTATGTCATAATAGGACAGAGGTGGTGTAACCTTCCCAGGTCACAAGGGATCGAACCCTAACTTTCGGGACTTACGATTTTCATAATCGTCCATATATTTTATTTGATGCCTTTTTATGTTATATAATTATTTAATGAAGTGTATAATATCATGTGATTGATTCCCAATTAATTTGTTTACGTTTTAAGATATTGTAATTGGCAGGATCCGATTCAAGTACATCATCATCATCATCTTGTACAGTTTCCAGCCCCAGGCTGGATCTGTTTGGAACATAAGCCTCGCCACTTAGCCCTTTCATTCCACCACCTCTCCGCTGTCACTCTGGTCCAGTCCTCGCCTCTCTTCTTCACACATTCCTCCACTCCTTTCAGCCATCTATCTCTTGGTCTTCCCCTTGGTCATTTCTTCTGCATCTGCATCTCATGTATCCTCTTGGGAATCTTCTTCTCTTCCATTCTCTTTATATGTCCATACCACCTCAGTCTTTATGTCTCAATCCTACCTTGCAAGGGCTCCTCTTTCACTATTTCCCTGACCTTCTCATTCCTCACCCTGTCTCTTCTTGTTACTCCGATTCTACTCCGCATGAACTTCATTTCACTTGCCTGTATTCTGCTTATGTATCTTTTCTTCATTATCCACGTTTCAGATGCATAGGTCAGTATTGGGATATAGTAGCTTCTGTATAACACTTCCATGCTTTTTTTGTGGGACATCTTTATTCCACACTAAGCTCCTAATGCTTCTCAGAAATGCTTCTGCCTGTCTGCCACGTTCCGTAATCTCTTTGTCATTTCTCCCATTTTCCTCCACTATACTTCCCAAGTATGATGTAGTAATTTGGGGTAATACAGAGAAAGAAGTACAGGAGAGGTTGGCCACCTGGAATAACTGTCTAAAAGCACACGGATTAACAATAAACAAATCAAAAAACGGTAGAGATGTAAGTCAACAGACAGAACAAGAAAGGAGAAATAAGGCTTGAAGGTACACAGCTTGAAACAGTAGACCAGTTTAACTATCTTGGGTGCATTATTTCAAGCAATAACAGGATACAGCACGAGATCAATAGCCGAACCCAAAAAGCAACCCAGTTCTACCATCAAGTTCGGAACCTATTCTCGAACGAACAAGTCCCCTTGAGATTAAAACAGACGCTCTATCAATCATACTTTACCCCCATACTAACATATGGCCTAGAAACCTGCACAACAACCAGACAGATAGACAGCAAACTACAAGCTGTAGAAATGAAGTTTCTACGTACAATGGTCCAAAAAACTAGGAGGGATAGGGTAAGAAATGAAAAATTAGGGAAGAAGCTGGAGTGTATCCAACTTTGAAAGAAAAAGTGACAAGGGCCCGTTTGAGATGGTTTGGCCATGTCAAGCGAATGGACGAGGGAAGGATAGCAAAACAAAGACTACACACAGATGTGGTTGGTAGAAGGCCGGTAGGAAGACCAAGGAAGAGATGGCTAGACCAGGTGAAGGAGGACATAGGAACAAGGGGAGTTAGCTGGGATAGAATCCTGAATGAAGAATGGTACATGGACAGAAGCAAGTGGAGGGCGCTCATAAACTACACCCGGGCAACTGGAGTAGAAGACGGGTGATGATGATACTTCCCAAATACTTGAGACTTTCCACCATCTTCAGCAGTCCACCTCCAAGTGTTATCCCACTCATTGGTCTGTCCTTTTTCCTGGTCGTTAACAGGATCTCACATTTACTGATGTTCAACTTCCATCGGTACTCTCCCACTGTTTCTTCCCAAGCCTTTAGTTGCTCCTGAATTTCCTCCTTGTTTCCCCAGACCATGAGATCATCTGCAAACACCATTGCTTTCATCTTATCTTTTCCTATCTTTCCTGCTACCCGTGTCATTACCTAGTCCATAACCACAATAAAGAGAAGGGGTGACGTCACACTGCACTACCCTGTTTCAGACCACTCATTTGTCTGAACCAGTCTGTTCTTTCCCCTCCAACTTTCACACAACTCACACTTCCACAATACATCTCCTTCACTCTGCCTACAGTCCCTTTTTCCACTCCCATGTTTTCCATTGCTTCCCAAACCTTCTCCCTACACGCACTATCATAGGCCTTTTCGATGTCGGTTTTTCGGGATTGGCTGAACCTGTGTAGGAAATCAGGCACACCAGTGATTTGTGGAGGAGAGGTGAATGATCTTAGGAATTGGCGAGGCTGTGAAGACGACTTTTTATTTTGGGCTCCGTGTGGAGTGGAATTCTTATTTTGGACTGTGTGTGGAGTGGCTCTTATTCTTGGTAGGGCTCCGTGAGGGAGTGAACTTTTAGTTTGGAGTTTGTGTGTGTGTGTGTGTGTGTGTGTGTGTGTGTGTGGAGAAGGAAGGTATTTCAGACGATCACAAGTATGTGATCTAAGTTCAATTGCTGAGTTGCTGGTTATACATTCTCAAGGGAATAATGAGGGTCATCAATGTGAAGGGTAATTTGTGTATGTTTTTCAGAAGTGTATTATTATGTATTTCAAGGGTCTTAGATGTATTCCAGTGGTTTTTTTAGTACAGATTGAGTCCCCATTATTGTGTATTCATAGGAACTCCATCGGAGGCGAATTGTAACCTTCCCAGGTCACAAGGGATCGAACCCTCACTTTCGGGACTTACGATTTTCATAATCTTCCATATATTTTATTTGAAGCCTTTTTTATTATTATTACTACTATTATTAATCTTGATTGGTCACATTGGACCACTTGAGTCGTTCCACAATCACTTCTTCTTTGAAGGTAGTACTGCTTGGTTCTTGCGCTCTTTCCAGTACTTTTTCATTCTTTCAGATCGGGATTTCCTCAACTCATCTTTTTATGTTATATAATTATATAATGAAGTGTATAATATCATGTGATTGATTCCCAATTAATTTGTTTAGGTTTTAAGATATTGTATTTGGCAGGATCCGAGTCCAAGTTAAATATGAATATTTTTAACATTGTAATAAACTTTAGTTCGAGAGTCTGGAATTGTGACCGGCAACCAGGAAGTAGGCTAGCTACCGCTGGGGTTTTCTCTTGCACGCTGACTCATGCAGGTAGGAGGCTTGGCAACCCTGTGCTAGGGGTGTGTCCATGGTATTTTGGAAGAATAAGGAGGCGCTCCTTATATGGTAATGGTTTTTCGGGATTGCATGAACCCGTGTAGGAAATCAGGTAGACCGGTGATTTGTGGAGGGGAGGTGAATGATATTAGGAATTGACGAGGCTGTGAAGACGACTTTTTATTTTGGGCTCCGTGTGGAGTGGAACACTTAGTTTGGACTGTGTGTGGAGCGGCTCTTATTCTTGGTAGGGCTCCGTAAAGGAGTGAACTTTTACTTTGGACGTGTGTGGTGTATT
This sequence comes from Meconema thalassinum, assembly GCA_946902985.2. Classification (NCBI taxonomy): domain Eukaryota; kingdom Metazoa; phylum Arthropoda; class Insecta; order Orthoptera; family Tettigoniidae; genus Meconema; species Meconema thalassinum. The sequence continues at coordinate 1,939,951,362 of OX336388.2, read as the reverse complement.
CTTGGAATACACGGTAGATAGAGTATATTTTTTAATGCTCTTTGCTTGTTCATTCCTTCCTTTTTCTCAAACACCAACAGTGATCTCCTATGTTCTCTTTGCTGTTTAGGGTTCTCATGTTATTCGTGAGTCTGTTCTAGATATATATCTTCCATGACTCCCCTAGCGTCATCTAGCAGCGAATCTCTGAAGTTCCTCAATTCTTCCCGGTGCAAGAGGACTTCCTTATCAATCTGGCCACCAGATCTCGTCGCCATCGCCAGCTATCATCTCCGTGATCAAGAGAACTTCGTCTCCTTTTTCACCCACCAGGCTGTGATAGTGTCGCCTACTATCAACTCTTTGAAGACCATCTCATCAAGAAAATTAACTTTTCAATGTTGGTTATGCTTATATGTTTTCCTTTTGTTTCCTACCCCCACTCTTTTCCCTTTCCTGGTCCCTCTGCGCTTCGCTGAGTGGGTCTCACTTGTACGTCGGCAGTCGAGTTAGTCAAGGCTCAACTAGAGCCAGCCTCCTGAACTAAAGAGGCATTCTTTAGATTCCACGCCATGTTGGAACTTTAATCATCGAGGGGAACTTCATCATCACCATGAAGCAAAGATAAGTACAGACTTCCAAGTTTTAACCTCATTCTCATCGTCTTTTAACAACTACATGCTTTTAATAATCATTTATAGGCAGTGTGAGATTACTTATTTGTGGCAATAATCATCCTTCGCGGGATTTTCCATATTGAGCTTTGTCTGTCTAAGCCAATCTTCGTAAAAGCTGCATTTCTGATGCTTATTAAATGAGAGATCTTCTCACAACGTGGGATATTATTGAATACCCACTGTCTATAAAATATTAAGCTCGTTCCACCGCTGGAATAACTTTGGCCCTATTCTTCTATTAGGATCGTTCTGGAACCTTCCAGAATCTGCACTCTATCTACAAGTCGTGCCGTCGTGTATTTTCCTCTCACTTGTGGGAATACTATTTAAAAATGAGGAATCTTCCTTATAAATTACTGCTCAATAGCTAATGTTCCTTCCTCCGTTGGAATTTTCTCTGGCGTATTTAATGATAATCTACAACCTTCTCAAGCAATAGACTCTCGCCTATCCAGTGTAACTAGTCATTTTCCATAATTGCAATAACTTTCTTTGCCATAAACTTTTGCGCTACTACAGTGAACTTTTCATCCATTTCAACAGACTATAGTGAAAAACAGTGTTCTTTCAGTATTTCTTCCGCGTCGCGCTCGTCCGATTATTATAAATACGGCCATGAACATTTACCTTCCATCCCAGTTGATCTTTCCTAAACCTCTTACTAACAAACCATAATAAAATTGTTACTTTAGGTCTTTTTCAATGAGGTGTCACTCTAAAGACGTGCCCTCCCACTTTTGCTTACATGTAATTAAGTAACTTCTGCATAACTACGTGTCTTGTACACGTTTCTAATTATCTTGTTTCTCCCTTCTAATTAGGGAATACAATTCTATCAACTCATAAGTGAGTTATTTCTAGGTTTCACGAAAGGGAAACTTGCCCCATTTGTCTCGTGATTCCTACTTAAATATAGGAGGTCTAGAACCTTCCTTTTGACTTTCTCTTCAGGTTTCACAGTAAGTGACCTGCCCAATTTGTGTAATTACTAAAAGTAATTCAGCTTCAATACAAGAAGTTATAGGAACTTCTCTTTTATTCTACCGGCTTTTTGTTGTTACTTTCGAAATCGTTACTCTTTTCAAGATATTTACCCAGAATTTCTTAAAGTACACACCTTGTATTCGATTTATTGCCAAACTTTAATCACTTTAATTGTCTTTAAATTTTGTATTTTATCTTCGCTATTTCAAATTCTTGCGAGGATTTTATAAAGGTTTGAAACCTAATAAATTGTTAATTGCCTGGCGCAAACTTTAAATGTTTTCTGAGGTCTGCGACCCCAAATTGTTAACAAAATTGAAAATTTATCTTTGTTAAATTCATCAAATTCTTTTGAATTGTTAAATAAATTAAGAGTTCCTTTTCGCTTTTTCATTTTTCTAGTATAACAGTTAGGCAAGATCCTGTCTTCCTTGGCTCTTCCTACTTAATGCCATTAAATCTATTGATAGGGCTTTCACCACTCGTTGCATTTGAGCAAGAACTCTTAGTGGTTATCTTGGTAAAGTCTCTCTTAGCGTTAATAGCTAATTCTAACTGGCCAGTAAGGCAAGCATAGCTCGCTACGCCAGCTTCCTGCTTTTGGAGATCCTCTCCAAAAAACTTATGGTTGGTTTTCCAAAAGATAAGTGTTTCTCTTTGCCTAAACTTTTAGTCGGCTCCTTGCTGGGTAAAAGCTTAGCCATTTCCAAATGCAACTATTGGTTCACGTACCAAAATTATTCCCAAAGGTATAATTCTTTTATCACTATCCTTCTTGGAAGCACTTGGTGGCTTTTCAGGAACTCTACAACTTCGAAAACTGGAAATATCGAAACCGATTCAAATTATTGGCATTCTTCGAATCACTTGTTCAAAAACGAATTCCTTTGAACAGACATGCAATAAGTCTGTTACTCTTCGTCTTGCCAGACCATCACCCTTCCCCATAGTAGGCATATGCATGCTTGAGAGGGAATACGCTAAAGTCATTCTCTTGCAAACCGCCCAAGTCCTAGCTGCGTTTCCCGTCAGCTTTGCCAGGTCCTTACCCACTTTAGGTATCAGAGAGCGGATTTGCAGTGGCAACCGCCCTTGAGTGCATTTAAAGTTAAATTTATAACTTTTGTGGGACTCTCCTCCTATTTCTCCATCCTTTTTCTCCAGTCCGAAACCCACCTCTTTTTCTTTATCATCTTCCCTTGGTGGTTAGGTTATTCCTCAGCCAATAATCTACCCAGTGTGTGTGTGGAGAAGGAAGGTATTTCAGATATCACAAGTATGTAGTCTAAGTTCAATTACTGAGATTCTGGCTATGCATTCTCAAGGGAATAATGAGCCTACTTTCAGACAAATCGCCTAGATTGTCTCGAATCGCATTAAGTATTGTAAACCAAAGTCTGTGTACTGAAATTCAGCGACCATAACGGTAAATTTGTTGTACAACGAATACTAGTAAAATATGCTATGTATTATTAAACTCAGGAGGGAACTAGTTGCGATAATCCAACACACGGATTTAAAGCATCTTTATACAGGGCGCCCGAGAATGTTCTCCGCAGAGGGTACGTGCAGCTGTGAGTGGTTGAGTCATGAGTTTTAGTTGGCTGCACTGCACTGTGTCCTTCAAAGCGGGACTTCCCCGTGTGAGCTGTCATTGTGTATCGCGATAAGCACGCGAGCCTGCATGTCTTCAGCGTGTATTACAGTCAGCGAGCATTCAGATAGATTATTATTGGAAGAGTGCAACAGTATACAGGCGGTAATGTATACCACTGAAGAGAGAGTTGTTTTTTTTTGTGGAATACGTTTTTCGCGAAGGCGTTCGGTTTACAAAAAATGTAAAATTAAGATTTCAGACGCGGTTTCCTAATTCAAAGTGTCCAAACCCTGATACCGTTCGGGATTTGGTAAGTAAATTTCGTGTGACTGGCTCAGTTTACGATGTACCGGGAACAGGCAGGCCTACGCTTTTAACAGACAAAAACTTGATGAAATCTCCGATATAATGCTGCGTAGTCCAAGTAAATCAACACGAAAATCAGCTCAACAAACAGGAATCTCCAAGTCGACAGCACATCAAGCTGTAAGAGACAAGCTTCAGTTGTTCCCTTGTAGTGGGCGATTTATGGAAGATAGACATATGCTCTCGCGGACTTTTTTGTAGAACTTTTCATGCTGAACAATTCTTACACTCATAGTATTTAGATATTTTTAACGGTTTGCCCAGTGTAAGCTTACAAAACGCTCGGACGCCATGTTTTTTTTGTATTGACTTTTCCACTAAAATCGTTACTGCTCGGCTTTCTTTGATCAGAAATAAATTATTTTCTACAGAAATCATACTCTATATATCATTTACAGAATGGTGAAAACCGCATCAAAATCCATCCAGTGGTTCTCGAGTTTACCCGTAACATCCAAGAATCGGGGACTTTGTTTATACTAAGTAGAGATGATGCAAGCGGCAGCCGTGCTACCAACGTAACTGAAGTACCTAGCTCTCGCAGACGCATGAAGGCGCTGCGGAGAACATACCCGGACTCACTGTACAATCAGATCCACGAAGCTATGTCAATCGTGGGATTCTGACCACCAATATAATGCTGTACGTAATGTTCATAGTTGAGAAGCATTCATGGGAAATAACTTGTAACTGTGCTGCGAGTAATTAGGACTGATTCTCTGGGAGCACAAACCCCAAAATCAGTCGAGTTAAGTAATCACAGCTGAGATCAACGTCAGTAAGTACCAGTCTTCATTACTTCCGAGGGTCATCAATAAATGTCATTGGCGAGCCTGTGTAAATATGATATGGAGTATTAGGTAGTCTGAACAACGTTATGTTCTGAAGATCTGATCTGACTTCGAAATGTTACTATTACTTTCGAAACGTAACTATACTTTGAATTAATAACCCTTTGACCGACGCTAATCGCAAACTTCCCCAAGCACTCACCCCGTGTAGTAGGTGATAAGTTATAAATGGTCGCCCAAATGGGGCTGGAAAGTTACAGTGGTGGTTATGGTTTTAAGGGGTGGAACAGCAAGGTCATCTGCCACTGGGATAGAGGTTCTAACAAGGAGAGTGCAAATGAGAAATTGAAGAGGTTGAGACAAAACCTTAGGGAATCTGCAGAAGTACGTAAGTAAGTATTGTGCCCTTTTGGAGCAGGCACAAGGAATAAAATCCCGTACTATTCAAGAAAGGAATATAGTATTATAGAAGGCTTTAGTTATAAGCCAGATGAGATTTCTACATATTGAGACATAACGCTGTTAGGAGTGCAAGAAGCTGGAGATGATTCAGAAGCTGACGATATCAGTGCACGTGCGCGGGTGAGATCACTCCTAGTGACTCACAGCACGCAATAGCCCAGGGACTTTTAATGATAACACACAGCGCTCATACGAACAGAGGAATCCCTGGTATTTTCTTTATACCAGCAAGAGGCGTGGCTTGAAATGTTGTGAAATAACCTGGATTTCACGTCTGAAGAAAAATTAATAATGTTGGAATACACCACCGTTATTGATAATTGGAAAGATACATTTTAAGAATATAAAACCTTATTATAATTGAACAGACAAGAAGTGATAAATAAGCATCACGTCATTGATCCTTGGCGTAGTAATACCGCGCAGATTTACCAGTGATGAAGGGCACCCACGCAGAACACAAATTACTTTGGAAATTTATGAAGAGGAAGTGAACGATCGATTACAAAATTTAGAAGGATTTTTGTAACCTAGGAGATCTAGAGGTCCCAGGAATAACTCGTTACGAGTATTGCTTCAAAAGTTAAACTCCAAGTAGACAAAGCGGACTACATTTTTATCAATATTGTATAAATAGGCCATAAGCCGGAGCATTCAGTATTCAGTCATTCATGAACAGGGGACGGTTACGCTGTTCCAACAGACGCTCGAAGACCCAAGTGGGGTCACTACACAAGTACGATAGTCACAACTTTGCCCGTGCTTCGGGAAGTTTGCGATTAGTGTCGGTCAAAGGGACATTAGTTCAAAGTATAGTTACGTTTCAAAGTAGTAGTAACAGTTCGAAGTCAGATTAGATCTTCAGAACATAATGAGGTGAGAATTCCAGGGTGGATTACAAGTGACAAACAGTTATTCGTGGGACTAGAGTTGAGGACCACATATTACGAAGTTGCTAGTTGAAACTAAGCTACGATTCTAGGGAACTTGTAAAAGTAGAGCCAGTTGAGAGAACGCTATAGCAGAGACAGGGAAATAGTAGCGCGCTGACCAAATGAGTTGCACGCCGATCGAAACCAGGACAGAGACTTTGAGGATAGAAGTTTCCGAGGTGAATGGAGAGCCGGCGGTAGTAGGAGTTCAGAGACTTTCATTCGTCAGGAGAGGTCTAGGACAGGGGTAGAATTACCAGATACCTGCATTTCCCCGACGAGACGAATGAAGAAATTGTAAAACGTGTGAATAGAAGAGACTATAACCACGGGTTTTAGAAAAGTGGAAAGAAGCATTATTGTATCCTAGAGTGATTTCATTATTTTTTTTTGGTAAAATAATCTTATAGTGTTTTGAAGCGTTGATATAAGTATATCATACTTTGATGGGTCACCGCAGATTAATGTAAGTACTTACTATTTGTCATTATAAATTTTGGAGGAGGGTCATGCATCCTAAATAATTATGTGCCACCATGAATTGCAGGGAAATTATGAATGTCTGTTACATATTCCAGAATATAATAACAATGAGTTGAATAGAGTCTTAGCAGGACATAAAGTGAAGTTGAACTTGAATTGTTTCAAGATGGAAAGGCCCAGTTATTGTTGAAGGGTAGGATCTTTTGATGATTAAATAATAATCAATAATTAAATATGATATGCCAAATTAAATTCATTTATATGAAGGAGTGCTGGAAGGAAATTAACAGGTTTTCACGGAAGGTTTTAAGAGAAATATAGTTTGATGCCGCTGATATTAGTGATGAATAAAGTAGAGTCGAGTGATTTTGCTAAGAATAAAAAAAGGTAGGATCATTCTTGAGTGAAGTTGCCGCGGCATGTATTATGTCGAGTCATATCGTTGGTCTTGTTGTATTAGCAAAGAGGACTGAGTTGTGTGCCTCTCTAGTTGCATGAAATGTGTTCCCACAGAAGACTGGTTAGTGTACCGCTCTGGTTGCATGAATTATCTTCGAAAATCCCACTGTGAGAGGTTTTGGACCCTTGGGAAGGATTTTATGCTAAGCCGTTGGTTGCTTAGACATGGTTGGTGCCCCAAAATTAAAGACCGCATAACACTCCGGGCAATGTTGGATACTCATAAATCGATTACTTTACCTACGAGTGCTAAATGATTGCCATTAAGCAAAAGTACGAATAATTACAGAAGGATCGTCGGCTGTAACTCGATTCCGAGTACACATACTTCTTCCTGCATAGAGTTTTTCAAACTAGCTTGTGGATGTGTTTCTGATGACTAAACAGGCCAATCCTGGCAAGAAACATGCGCCCACACAAATTGCACTGAATGGTCAGGGGAGGGCGGGGTTGTAATTGACAAAGTTTCCTGGCTTGTCGTTTGGCCTCTTCGTGTCTGCGACGTTCTCCTTCAAATAAGTTGAAAGCGGTCGATGTAGTGTTCCGCCACAGTAAATGGTTCGCAGCAGATGTTTCTCATGAATGGATAGGTATACCGGTCGTCTTCATGATGTGTTTTAGCTGGTCTTTATAACGCTTCAGAGGGGCCCCATGAGGTCTAGGGCCGGACCAAAGTTCACCATAAAGGAATTGACGTGGAAGCCTGGTATCACTCATACGGTGAACATGGCCTAACCATCTCAGTTGATGAGATGCTAATGAGATGCGCTATCTCGAGAACTGCAGTGTTGGTAACGTAGTCCTCCCACTTAATGTTCAAGATGTATCTCATCTTTTGATGGTGGAAGCGCTCAATTAAACCATCAAGCCAAAGAAAGAGCTTTGGATAAAAAACTAACTAAGATTTGCATACATAAGAAAGCAAAAAAATCAACCAAAAACTATACGATATTCAATTGCAACTAAGTAACTTCTAGCACGCATCCCAATGGGACAGTTTTACTGAGCACCTACACAACGCCATCAAAATCAGAGCAACGAGGAAGCACGAAACGCTAGTATATAAACTCAGGAAACTAGGAGAAACACAGAATAATCAATCTAATGAACAACACACGAATAACAATGAATTCAATTTCCACAGCAGGGTAAACAACAGAACGAACGTAACCTTCTCTCAAAATGAAATGAATATGTTAGACAAAGGTTTGAAATACAACTGCACAGACGCACACATGAACCATAATATAAAACAGTTAATCACAGATATCGAGATAGCCAGTCACAAGCTCCTAGCAGAAGACAGGGAATTGACCAAAAATCTTGCCACCAACGAAGCCAAAAAAATCCTCAAACGAGAGGGCAAAAACAATAACACTCAAAACAACAAACAACTAAAGGAAATAAAGTCATTGAAACAAAAAATAAAAGGACATGACTTAATCATCACAAAAGCAGATAAGGGAAATACCACAGTAATTTTGAACAAAACAGTATACATTGAAAAAACAGTCGAATTCCTAGACAACAACAAAATCAAGGATTTAACAAAAGACCCCACCAACAAATTCCAAAAACAAATAAAAAGTCTATTAAAAGAAACAGAATACATATTGACCAAAGCTGAAAAATCAAAACTAATAAACATGAACCCGAAAATACAGTCATTGAGGGGACAACCAAAAATTCACAAAAAGGAGTGCCCAATGAGACCAATAGTCAATTGTAGGAATGCACCTAATTACAAAATCAGCAAAGAGTTACTAAAAATCTTAAAACACCGCCTTTCCATCGACAAAAACAACTCTGTAAAGAACACAACGGAATTAGTAACAGCATTGAACACCCTACAAATGAAACCTAGCATGAGGCTTGTAACTTTCGATGTAACTAACATATATACCAATATTCCTATTAATGATGCAATCAACGAAAATAACTTAAAATCCAACAATTCGGAAAAAGAAACGGAAGAGATTGTGAGATTACTGAGGGACGTCCTCAGCCAAAACGTGTTTCAATTTAACAATAAAATGTATACACAAACAGAAGGCTTAGCGATGGGATCACCACTAAATGGACTATTCGCTGACATCTTCATTAATGCACTAGAAAATGAGTTCTTAGAAAACACTTCAACAAAGGGAATAGTAATATGGAAAAGATACGTAGATAATGTAATTTGCATCTACGATACCGAATTAACAAGCGAAGAAACAATTCTCCAATCCATTAATAGCCTACACCACTCAATCAAATTCACTAAGGAATCCGAAACAGATCGAAAAATATCTGGATATAACTAATGAACGTAAAGACAACGAGCTTTCATATTCCATATTCCGAATAGCCACACAAACCTCGCATGCAATCGACAATCAGTCTAATCACCCCAGTACGCATAAATTAGCAAGGTTCAACTAAATGGTGCACAGGGCTTTAAACATACCCATGTCAAAAGACAATTATACACTGACCAGCAAAAAAAGTGGAACAGTTAAAAAAGTAATGTAAAAAGTATAAAATTAGCCATGAAAAAGATGAAAACACATTTTAAATCACATTTTAAAAGCTTTTCACGCATTAGAATACACATCTGAAACATCCGTGAATAGAAACTGATAATATGACATTTCTTTGGGTGGTTTATTACCACCAATTACCCCCCCAATCTTCGATGAGCCTATCTTAATGGTTTTATGGCGGGAAGTGCACTGTAAGCGCTTAAGGTTTATGAGTGTTGCCGCTCGCTTATTCTTGTTCTAGGGATAGCAACTGGCATTTGTTGAACACCTGGGAACCATTGTCATACATTTTAGTAGGTTATCCATGTGCAGTTCACACTAAAACATGCCTCTTAGCCGTGAAGGAGCTGCACAGGCAGTTGCATTGGTGGAGGATGGCCGCAGCTTCCGTTATGTTGCTGAGGTCATTGGGTCATCTCTCGGTAGCATCCACCGTGCAGTGCAACGTTACGGAGAACTCCAAACATACGACAGGAGACGAGGGTCAGGCCGTAGAAGAAGCACAAGTGCCAGGGAAGACAGATTTCTCACCCTGCAAGTTCTGCGTGATCGCCATACCACAGCACTCCAAGCACGAAATCAACTGGAGAATGTCAGAAATGTGAGAGTGAGTGAGCGAACAGTAAGAAGAAGGTTTGAAGAAGCTCATCTTTCGTCCCAGAGACCTGCACGTGGACCCGCACTCGAACGACATCACTGAGAGGCGCGTCTTCGCTTCGCAAGGCTGCATCTGGGATGGACCCATGAGCAGTGGGCCTTATTTCTCTGCATTGAGGAGAGTCGTTATAACCTTAGATCTCCTGATGGAAGAGAAAGAGTGTGGAGAAGGCACAGGGAGAGGTCCAGCCCTGTTGTTTTCTCCTCCAGGACTCCATTTGGAGGTGGCTCGGTTATGGTGTGGGGTGGCATCAACACTAAGGCCCGCACTGAGTTGATGTGCATCGATCACGGGACGCTCAATCCCCAAAGGTGCATCGAAGAGATCCTGATGAACCATGTGATGCCCTTTGCGCCTTTCGTTGGTCAGAATTTCATGCTGATGCAGGATAATGCAGGGAGCTCTACGAACTAGGCAGAAAAGCTAAAAGCAAGTTTAGAAATGCAAAAATTATAATGAGTGGCATTGTTCGGCGGGGAGATGTTCCGTTGAGGCGAGTTAAGACTGTAAATGACCGCATGGACTGGGTATGTGCACAACTGGGATTAGTGTACGTAGAAGCTGACTGCTGGATTGGTGGCCGTGACTTCGCCCGAGACGGGCTGCATCTAAATCTAGGGAGCCTACATAACAGTGTCATCGGTACGTGCCGGCTTTTGTGAGGAGGAGCCCCGGTCCAGAGGTTGCCAGCCGATGGGAACAGAAGGAGCTACTTCGAGATATTTGCTGCGGAGGTAAGACTCTAAGATTACTGCAGGTTAATTGTCAGAGTTTAGGAAATAAATTAATTGAATTTTGGAATCTTGTAGAGACGTATTCTCCGGACATTGTCATTGCAACTGAATCTTGGTTATATGAGGACATAAATAGTAGCGAAATAATTCATGGGACCTACGAAATGTACAGAAGGGATCGGGAGAAGCGAGGTGGTGGGCTATTTATTTGTGTGCACAAAAATATAGCTAGTTTCTTAAAGTGGGCTGATGTGGATCATGAAATGTTATGTGTACAAATTTCGGATAAAGGAAATAAATTCCCTCTTCAGGTGATAGGGGCGTATAGAGCACCGAAAGATAACCTTTCTCTCCTCGAAACACTGTATGATAAAACTTGTACGGGTAATGCTATGAAAAAGAGCATAATAATTGCTGGAGATTTAAACCTCCCCAAAGTAGACCGGTCTGGTGAGTCAACTAGCTGTGGTCAGGCTCAGAGCGCTGCAAATAAATTCTTAAGGGAGGGGGGATTTTCCCAAGTAGTTGACTTCCCAACTAGAGACAATAATACCTTAGATGTTTATCTCGTAAGGCCTGTAGAGCTGTATATTAACTGTCTGAAAGTACCAGGAATTAGTGACCATTCTGGGGTTGAATTAAATATTAGATATGGTGACATTACAAAATTAGACTCTGATGTAGCAAAAAAGATCATATTCCAGTATCGCAGGGCGGATCAGGGCAAGTTTCAGGGGTATTTGAATGAGCTATTTGTAGGATGGGCATCGGAAGGAAATCACATTAATATCCTGTGGACTAACTTTTTGAAAATTTTAAATAGCGCTGTTGATAAATTTGTCCCATTTAAATTGCTGAAACAAAACCCAGATCCTGAATATTACACACGAGAAATTAGGAGTCTAAAACGGAAAATTAGGAAATTATACAACAAAAGACATGATAGTGACAAGTATATGTTGAAATTTAAGTCCTTATCAAGAGAGCTCGTCTTAAAAAAGAGGGCTGCTCATGACAGTTATATGCAAGGTTTACTTGGTTCGGGAGGTGATGGGTGGAAAAAGTTTTAAAGTTATGTTAGGAGAAGAAAGGGAAATTCAAATAATTTGTTGATGATAATGTCCGGTGACGGTAAATTAATTACTGAGAAACAGGCCATTGCTAATGAATTAAATGTCTTTTACGGTAGTGTGTTCAATAAATCCAATAGCTGTGTGTTGGACCTTAACGACGAATCAGGGGCTCCCCTGTTCCAAATAAACCAGTCAGCAATTGTAAAGCTAATACAAAAACTACGTTTCAATGTATCAAAGGGTCCTGATAATATTGTTAGTGAAGTACTTAAACTAGGAGGTAGGGCCGTGGCACGATACTTGGAGGTGATGTTTAATGTGTCCATAAACAATGCGCAAATCCCAGATGACTGGAAAAGAGCTATGGTAGTCCCAATATTTAAGGGAGGGAGCAGACTTGAATTGGGCAACTACAGGCCGGTTAGCCTTACGTCCATCGTTTGTAAACAGATGGGGCATCTCATTTGCGACTACTTGAGGGAACAGTGGGAAACATTATCATGGTTTAATGATAGGCAACATGGATTTCGGAAAGGTTACTCATGCGAGAGTCAGATGCTATAACTTTTTCAAGACATTAGCGAATCGTTAGACCATGGAGTTTCAGTCGACGCCGTGGTTATAGATTTTGCGAAGACATTTGATGTCGTTCCGCATGACATGCTACTCCATAAATTAGCTTCGACGAAGATTGATAGAAGAGTAATTTTATGGATCCAAGAATTTTTGACGGGTCGTTCCCAGAAAGTGAAAGTTGAAGGCATATTCTCGGATGAAATTACCGTAACGTCGGGTATCCCTCAGGGCAGCGTAATCGGAACTTTGTTATTTTTGGCGTTTATAAATGACTTACCAAATGGGATTCGCAGTGACTGTCGATTGTTTGCGGATGATTGTGTAATATATCGAAAGATACATGACTCACAAGACAATGCAGTGCTTCAAGAGGACCTGAACCTGGTCTATAAGTGGGCGATTGTAAATAAAATGAAAATAAACACAAGAAAATGTAGTCTCTTAAAAATAGGGAAAGTGCGAAGGCAGGATTTTCAATATAACATTGGCTCGGAAATACTCGTAGAAGAAGATTCTTGCAAATATTTGGGCGTTCACGTAAGGAATGATATGAAATGGAGTAGTCATGTAGGATGTGTAGTTTCAAAAGCTTACAAATCCCTGCACTTTGTAATGAGGGTATTAAAAGGAAGTAGTACCTCTGCTAAAGAATTAGGCTATTTGTCACTTGCAAGACCTATTCTGGAATATGCCTCGGCAGTTTGGGATCCATATCAAGTAGGGCTCATCAATGAGTTGGAAATGGTACAAAGAAAGGCCGCTAGATTTGTGCTCGGTGACTTTAATCGCAGGAGCAGGGTGAGCCGTATGTTAAAGAAACTTGGGTGGGAATCACTGGAGGCTAGGAGGATGAAATCTAGACTCTGCGCTATGTACAACACGTATACAAATCAACCAGCATGGGGTGAGCTTAGCAAACGATTGGGAAAGCCCACTTACATGGGTAGGAGCGATCATCCTTTCAAAGTTAAGGGCCGAGCACAGCGAACAAATTATGGTAAATATTCTTTTGTAAACCGTGCCATTGTTAACTGGAACTCTCTACCTGCCGCAGTCTTAGAGCCTTTTCCCAAACATATAGGTGTATTTAAGAAAAGACTGACTATTTGTGTAAATATTCCAGTTTAATTGTTGTATAATTGTTATTGAATTGTTATGTATAATTATTTATTTGTTATGTATATACAATTTGCCACCGGGGGACACACCCCCCATTGCAAATAAATGAATGAATGAATGCCCGCCCTCATACAGCTCGCTGTGTTGTACAATATCTGCAGGAAGTGGGGATTCAAACCCTGGACTGGCCAGCTCGTAGTCCTGACTTGAACCCGATCGAACGTGTATGGGATATGCTTGGAAAGAACGTCAGACAGCGTGACCACACTACCTTGGCATAACTGAGAACATCGCTGCTGGAGGAATGGGATCGCATCCCGGCAGATGCCATTCGACGAGTTGTGAACAGTATGCCTGAGCGTTTACAAGCTGTCATGGACGCTAAGGGTAAAACACTCGTTTTTAGTGACCAGTGTTCCCGTGCAGTGCAAAAATTAACACTGTTTTGTTTGGCAATATGTTTGATAAAAACCAACCCAAAAGTACATTACTAAAAAATAGGAAATTGTTAGATTTGTAAAATGGAACGAAATTTGTGAGTTAAAGCGAGTTGTAAAACATGTTTCGGTATTTTCTGTAGCCGACCATCTAACATTTACATGAATAATGCAAATATTGGGAAACCGATACATTTTAGTGGAATAAATTAAGAAATTACATAACAAATTGAAGTGTTCCACTTTTTTTGCCGGTCAGTGTAATAAGGAAATAAGAACCATTAAACAAATAGCAAAGGAAAACAATTTCCCGCCAAGCAAAATAGACCAAATTGTAGCCAAACATAAAAATAAAGATAAAATGATTCCAAAACCGGACATTAGTGAGAAAAAATTCGCACGCTTCAACTAGATGAATGCGAACACACATAAAATCACTAATCTATTCAAAAAGCAAGGCATGATAATAGCATTCACAATGAATAATACGACCGGGAGGCACCTGCAAAATAGTAATGTAAATAAACAAGACCCGTATTCAAAGTCAGGGGTATATTCTATTACATGCCAAGACACTGGTTGTCAAGCTAATTACATTGGACAGAGCGGAAGACGAGTAGATACACGTAATAATGAAAATAGGAATGCGATAAGATACGGAACACATTCAGCCGTATGCGAACATATGTGTGACACGGGGCACAGCTTGACTAAAATCGAGACTGACCTAAAAATAATTCATCACGAATCGAAAGGCAGAGGTCTCGACATAAAGGAAGCAATCGAGATTCACCTAGCCAAACAAAACAATCCCAACAATCTAAATGAACACACTTTTATGGAGAGTTCACCCTTTTCATTCTACTAAAATACACACCCTGTCGAAAACAAGACACAGCTTAGTGATACAGCCAAGCTAGATAAAAAAGGGGGATATAGCGGTGGTTATATGTAAATGTTATTTGGATCAGGTGTAATATGTACTTTTTTCTGCAATAAACCTAGGCCGGTATGCGCGGCAGTATTAAAGGTGCCAGGACATCTTCAATAGACGGTGTACCGCTTAGTTTGAATGGCTTTTTAGTCCACGCGTGGCGAAGATTGTTCCACGGTCTTTAATAGTTGTAGATCTTCCTGTATTCAATAACATACATTCTTATCTAGATTTGGCAACGTCACACAAACATGGCACTGAACTCAGAAAGAAAATAGGAACAAAAGGGGAGAAAGGGAAAAACCAGTTCCGCCCAGTTAACACCCGGGTTAGTCAACCATAACTTGTGCCAGAGTGAACACGAAACTGCTTGAAGTTCCAGTTAGGGAGACAACCGGATAAGTATCAGCCTGTATTATTACAGCACAGGGTCTTTCAAATAAAGTAAGAACGGCAAGCAGCGACTTTGTTATCCGCTGCTGCGGTGGCCTTGGCCGAGCTTTTGGCGCGCCACGGTCCCCTGCTTTAAGCGTGTGTACAATCCTATATGAAATATTAACTTATAAAAGATGCTGGAAGTGTCGTCCTTCCTGGGTTATACATGCATTGTATCTGGTAACCACATTCTGACTGACGCGAGTGAGTTCTGGCACTGTAATGTTTCTGATCTTTTATTTTATATCTTTTATTGAGCACTGAGTCAGTAGTGTCAAACTTACTTACAATTACGTGAATCTGTGCTAGTGAAGGTGGCACTTCATCATGAAATTGCTGAACAAATGCATCACATACCTGCCCAGCCGTCTCGTACTTAAAATAAGTTTAACATACAAAAATACGATGTTGCAATGATAACCGTCTTACCATGTTAGCAGCTGAGGTTCAGACTGGCTACTGCACGCTTATTCCAAGGTCAAGTAAGTAATATGCGCGCGCTTTCAATACTACATCAGGGGGCAGTGGCGCACCACAAGCTCGGTCAAGGCCACTGCAGCAGCGGATAACAAAACTGCCGCTTGCCGTTCTTACCTTATGTGAAAGACCCTGTGTAACCATAGTTGATTTTGTATAACCATATAATCACCCTAAACAGAAAAATTCCGGATTTTTATCACCATTAGAAGTTCAACTTACATTAGATATACTACATTTAGCATACACCGACAGTTGCATAACCAACACTGCAACTAAATAATTGTACATATTGTATATATTTTTCACCTGTATTCTCAAACATAGATGTTATATCCTAAGTGTAATGGATCTGATGATGATCGCTTGACGATCGAAACTGGTCATCCTAGTGTATTTATTAATCTCATGTAATTTATTTCTGGATTAGGGCATAACCCAGCTCTATTTGGGTACATTCATGTTGACCGACTGAAAGGCACCAAACTTTTGTTTACTTAGGCAACACTGAAAAATGGCTTCAAACCACACAAAAGTGTACCTACCATTTTTTTTTTACTTTTTAAGAAAACTTTTGAAGTGTTTTAAAGCGTTTCGATGTATAAGTGATTTGAGTGTGTTTTTATGTCAACATTTTATTACTGTAATTACAAAGTGATTTTTAAGTGCTGCCAATACACTGTATGGCTGATGATGATGCCAATGCATATAGGCATCGAAACATGTACCTATGTAGATTGTGACATGTGATTACATCACAAAATTTTGAATATAATGTATTGATGAGGCGGAACTAGGAAATCTTTTTATTATTATAGTAAGTCAATACGGATAAATGGGTGACTCTATGAGTCAAAAAGATCTTGGTACTGAATCAAAGGCTTTTTCCAAGTCATAGAAAACTAGATACAGAGTCTCCTGTTGCTCTGTGCACTTTTCCTGGAGATGTCTGGCACAGAATATCATGTCTGTTGTGCCCCTGGCGGTTCGGAAACCACATTGAGACTCTGGCAAAATCCTCTCCGAGATACTTCGGAGCCGGCTTAGTAGAATTCTTGTGAGAACTTTACCTGCAATGGATAATAGTGATATACCACAGTAGTTCCCACACACACTACGATCGCCTTTCTTGAAGATAGTGATGATGGCAGCATCCTTCAAGTCGCCGGGTACTTCCAGAGTTTCCCAAATTAAGAGGATAAGTGTAAAAAGTCAGGTCTTCAAACCAATACCTCCACTTTGTAACAATTCCAGAGGAATGTTATCAGGAGCAGGAGCCTTTCTCGGATTTAGTTCATTGAGCGCTTTGGTGAAATCTTGGAATGTCGGCGGAACTGCCATCCAGGGTTGTTGGGGCTGCTGAGGGACGTTGTGAAGAAAGTCCTCGGCAACATTGGAGGCATGATTTAGAAGTGCAGAGAAATGTTCCTTCCATCGCTCCAAAATTTGTCCTTGAATAGTTAAAATGGTGGAATTGTCAGCAGTTTTCAATGTACCTGATGAAGATCGGATTGGGCCATATACCTCCTTTATGCCTGCATAGAAGTTTTGCAGGTCACGGACATCAGATAGTTTTTGCAGTTCTTCAGCTTTTTGCTGCCACCAGTTGTTCTTTATTTCCCTGATTTGTGCCTGACATTTCCCCTTAAGTTGCATGAAATGTGTTTTTTTCACACTGGAAGATGGATCTTGAAGAAAGGATAGATGGGCTTCCCATTTGGCATTGATCAGACACATAATTTCATCATTATTATCATCAAACCAGTCTTGTCTTCTATTCTTCACAAAACCAAGTGTTTCCGCAGCTGACACAGTGATGACCTTCTGAAGCGTGGCCCATTCCTGTACTACACTATTTGTGCTGACTGGATGACTAGCCAGCTTATTTGCGATTTCATTTCTGTAATCTGTAGCAATGGATTTAACTTGGAGTTTAGAAGTGTCAAATTTCCGTCTGGACAGGTTGTGGATGGATCGTTTCGGTTTGCGGCAGATGGAGATCCTCAACCGGCAAAACAGGAGATCACATTGCCTGGTGATGATTTAGTCAAGGATGTGCCAGTGCTTCGAGCGAGGATGCATCCAAGTGGTTTTGTAGCGATTCGGCAGGCGGAACTGAGTGTTGGTAATAAGGAGTTCATGTTCAGCACACAGACCAAGGAGTAATAGACCATTGGCATTGCAGTTGCCAGGTCCTTGTTTTTCCATCACATTGTTCCATAATTGATGATCTTTACCAACTCTGGCGTAGAAATCGCCAAGCATTAAGAGCTTGTCTCTAGGTGGTACTTTGGTGATGATTGCGCTCAGCAGGTTGTAGAATTGGTCTTCAACTTCTATATCAGCATCCAAGGTGGGAGCATATGCAGAGATAAGAGTCATAAAGTTACCCCTGGAGAGTGGGATTCGGAGGGTAATAAATCTTTCGCTGACAGCAGATGGAGTTAGCTGGTGATTATTCACCAGTGTGGTCTTTATAGCGAAACCAACACTATGAAAAGGGCGCCCTCCCTCATCTTTTCCCTTCCAGAATATGGTGTAACCTGAACTGAACTCTGTATTTTACCTTCGCTGGACAGTCTGGTTTCACTTACGGCAGCAATATCTATGTTCATTCAACCAAGCACATGGGTGACGAGCGCTGTTCTTCTCGCAGGCCTGTTATTGTCCTTCAAATCGAGTAACGTTCGAACATTCCAGGATCCTATAATTAATGTTTGGATATTCTTTGTTTTCGTTTTTCGACCGCAAAAGGGGTGACCTGCTAGGTGCGTCCTCCCAGCCGGCTGAAGGTGTGACTACCGATGTTTAGCCCAAATTTTCTAGGGCCTTCCCCATTCGGGGTGGGCAGCGGTGATCCTAAATAGGCCTGACCCCAAACACAGATGCAGGACCGAACTCCTGAGTAGTCACGAGTTCTCAGAAAGACGACCATCACACATCTGCTGCCAACGTGCAGGTCCGAACTAGAGGCTTCCAGTTTCAACCCGAAAACCTGCCTCCACAATCCTTATCCCATCGCCACTGCACTTGAATTGAAAGATGTGACAGAAGGAAAAAGATGCCACAAGCGAGATTTTGTTCAAGGTGGATCACAACCTCTTGAAACTTGAAATGCCCAGCAGGAAAGAAGCAGACCACAATATTATCGCTGTTGAGGGCGAGACGTGGGACATAAATTACGTGTGTCTAGCACACTACTTGAAAAGGGTCGTCGACAGTAGGAAGGCTTATTGCGGCTGACTGGTAATTAAACTACTGAAGTTGTAAAGATTGTTTTGGCATTATCAATGAAAACATGGATGATATAATCCATTTGTATATGTTATAAATTTTATTTCCTGCTAAAAATATTCAATAAAAAGCCAGTTTTAGGAATGTTAGTCCAGAATAAATATAAATTTCCCATGTGTGACACATGAATTGCAGCGAGTTTCTTCAAGAGAACATAGAGATGCATCAGGGAGATGCGAATCTCATTGATTGATTCAGTAGTGTTCATATTGAAGGAATGCACTACAATCCACAAGAAGTAGTACTTAACATGTTATGTGAAAGAAAGGATGAACATTTGTGGGTCTAAACCAATGATAAACAAAACACATTTCAAAAACTCAAGGAAAGATGTCAATTAATGATTTGTAATTGATTAATATGAATATTAATGATCATTCAGGGAGTTACCCTAAAAGATTCTTGTGGAATATGGTAGAATCAGTAGATTTAGCAGAATTTATATTCTTGCATGTTAACTTATATGGAAGTGAAAGTTGACCTGTTATAGGCTCAGTGGAGCCGAAATAACAGAGTCCATAGAACACTTTATGTGCAGTGGTTTTTTGATGGAACAAGTTTGTGTTTGATTAATGCCATTTTGATATTTGGATTAATGTAAAATTGTGGAGTGCCATTTTTATTATTAAATGTTGTTTTGTGAAGTTTTGATTTGTATTTTGAGTGTTGACCTGTGTTGCTCATGATCCCAAAATATATGTCTCATATCGTGGGAAATGAATGTAGCATCCCCGAATCGATTGAGCTAGGCGAAGTATGACCATATATTATTCCTACAGAAGGGTGCAGTATAAAGAAAGATGGGTTATAAAGACAATGCTGAGGAAGATGAAAGAAAGAAGGAAATGGAATATGGTAGGGACTGAGGAAGG
Organism: Meconema thalassinum; assembly: GCA_946902985.2. Lineage (NCBI taxonomy): Eukaryota > Metazoa > Arthropoda > Insecta > Orthoptera > Tettigoniidae > Meconema > Meconema thalassinum. The sequence continues at coordinate 1,939,931,498 of OX336388.2, read as the reverse complement.
GTAATTAATGTACAGAAGAGTGAACAATGAATTAAGGATAGAAACAGACCAGGCTAGGATGACATGGATGAAAGTGAGATGTAAAGAAATAGAGAACCTAGAAAAGGAAGGAAATTATAAAATGACTAGAGGACCCATGCGAGAAATCTCACACGTTCATGAACCACACATTCCCCAATAGGTCGAAACTGGACAGGAGCTCCTACTTGGAAAACATTGCAACTGTCTTTCACGAGCGCTGGTCTCACACTACTCATCTAACCGGCGCGACTGCGCTCGAGAGGTGGTGAGGACGGGCGAGGTCATGTGCTCTGAGGGAGGGGATGCAGGGCAACAACTGTCGGTAAAAGTGGCAGCGCCCAACATTGTTGCAACTTGGCACTGAAGCATTGGTGCCAAAACTAAAAAACCAACCCATGTATCTATAATTTCTTTAAAAAATGACATAAAAAATGTACGAAGTGTTCGATTTGCAGATACTGTTGTTGTAGGAAAATACGAATTAGAGCAAGATACCGGACTAGCACATTCGAATGTCCTCCACATCCTGAAGGACTTACTGAAAATGAGGAAGATTGCATCCAAATGAGTTCCGCATGACTTAACCGACATGCACAAATGGCTGTGATATGACACTCGTCGTATGCACTTGCAGCGTTATGAGCGCGAAGGAGAGGCCTTCTTACGGCGTATCATAATCGTTGACGAGACATGGGCCAGATCTTATGAGCCACAGTTAAAACGCCAATCGAACGAGTGGCGGCACCACGGAAACAAACAGTACGACCAACCCCCACCAATGTGAAGGTAATGTTGATTCTTGCCTATGATTGGGATGGTGTGATCATTCACCATACTGTTCCCCGAGGGCAAACCGTTAATGCGGCGTACTATTGTTCGTTTCTGCAAGACCATCTCCGAGGAGCTCTGAGAAGGAAACGGCGCCACCACATCGTTACACCACCCATCGTTCTGCATGACAATGCTAGGGCACACACAGCAGGCGTTGTGTCGGCATTGTTGGATCGCTGGGGCTGGGAGGTCCTCTATCACCCCCCATATTCTCCCGACATCAGACCCTGCGACTATGATCTCATCCCGAAGATGAAGATGACAATGCGCGGGGAGCGCTTCCGTACCATTGAAGGCGTTAAGCAGGCTGCCGAGCGCTCTCTTCTCACCATCAATAGATTGGGCAGTGCCAACGGGATCCAGCGACTTCCGCATCGCTGGGAACACGTTGTACGCAATGGTGGGGACTACATCGAGGGCCTGTGAAACTTGGAACCATCTAAGTGAGTTATTAATCCAGTTATAACTAAGGTGCCAAAACTAAAAAACCAACCCATGTATTTATTAAGTTAGAGTGCAAATTAGTTGCTGCTAATGCCAATTCTCTTTCATTTGAATGCTCATTTTGTCACGGTCGGTCGCTTGTGAGCGCCGAAAGAGGAATCTATACTACTGAAATAATATATATGATTATGTATAGATTAGCTGCAGACATAGCCTTTGGAGCAAAGGAAAGCAGGAATGGTATGGAAATCGAGCGAGGTGATGGATTACCAGTAGAGTTGTTAAAGAGCCTTGGGAAGTGGCGTGGAAGAGTTAGCATATCTGTGTAATGAGGTATATGGAAAAGGTGAATGGCCAGATGACTTACTCTCGGCAGTAATGATACCATTTGAGAAGAAAAACAATGCAATGAAATGTGAGGATTTTAGATAATGTGATAGGTTCAAGGTCTCTTTTAACTACTGCGGCTTTTAGAGATGCTAGGGTGCCGAAATTAGGCCCCGAAGAAAATCTTTAACATGCCAGACAGCTCCCTTGCATTTGAGCACAGGATTTTAGAACCCTCACCAGTTTGATTTCTCATGCAACCAAAGTATTACTTACGGTGATCATATGGAGAACTGGACAAAGATATTGCAGAGGAACAGTATGGATTTCGATGATAAGAGTACAGTGGAATATATTAATGGACATTCTAAGGAAGACTGGAGATGAATGGAGGGAAGGAAGGCTGATTAAGAATCTACCTAGGTTATACCTACAACAGAAAATTAGAGTACAGATTGGGAATGAGATAACAGAATAAAGTGGAAGAGGAGTAAGGCAAGGCTGTTGTCTCTCCCCCATACTGTTTAATGTGTAAATAATTCATGTTTGAAAAAGGAGGCAAGGTTTCTCCGAAACGTATGGTTCTGATTTAAATTTACACGGCATTAGCCCAAAAAACATGAATTATTTATATAATAATCCGGGCCGTGAAAGCCTTAATATACATGTTTAATGTGTATTTGGAGCAAATTCTTCAGCAATGTATGGAAGGCAATAGAGGAGTATGGGTTGGTGGTAGTAGGATTTAATGTATCCGATTTGCTGATGATTATGGTATTATTGGCAGTTGAAACACTCTCACCTCCCCCCATTAATACAAACCTACAGAATTAACTGCCTTTAAATACAGGTCACAAGTGATTTTAACATATATTTCCCGACTTTGAATGGGCGCCAAGGTTGACCTTATGGGTCTTAATGAATAAAATAGAATACCATAAATAACTGTTGCTCCGACTATGAAACCTCTTTTCCCAGGCGTAGGGCATTTGACATGCGTTCGCTGATGTTACCAGGATCAAGCAAGACAGGAATATAAACACACACATGAATTTTAAAGAAATAATCTATTGGCTGTACTCCACATATATACATAAATTTACAACACTTGTAATAATTTTTGTACAGTACCTTTCCACTGAATCTACGCACTTAGAGCAACAAACACTTACGGCCATTACAGACCCAGGCATAACAGCCACCTATGTAGTTACACTTTGTACAGTTCGTACACAAAATACACACACGTTACCGGTAGGACTTGTTCACTTAAATTTCTTTCTCCTCGAACTGTTCGTTCACGTCACAATTCTCGCATGACTTCACGATGAAAGGTTTATGACTGACAATCATCCTTTTAGGCGTGGTAAGGTATTACCGACAGCCCAGGGTATGGACGGACCCATGAAATGCAACGTAGCCTCCCAAAGGCCTGTAAGAGCTCAGTGGATTGCTAAAGTTAAGTCACTGCTCGTTCGTTTTACGCTACCATGATCCAGTAACAACGACACTAATTTGCAAGTAGACATGGACTTTCGCTGTAAAAGCAAGAATACGATTTCTGAACTCCAAACACGCCATTATAACCACTGGCGAACGAAAACATCTACACCAATAGCTGCGCTTCGTTCTGCCGGAATTATGTACCGTGCGCCCCGCTCCAAGCGGAATATGCTATTAATAGCCTAGGTAATCCCTGAACTTGCCACAACAAGTCGAATTACTGCCTGACTTTTCCGGGTATGTCACTTTCCAGCCCTCGAAAATTCTGATTCATCGTACCTTATAGCACAGCCAGGAATTGAAAATTTAACATTGCTACTTCAAAATAAAGCCAATAACCCCCGAACCAAAATGAAATATTGCTTCAACTTAAAATAATACAGTCTTATATGTCCCTGATCCCAAAACGTAATAAATCTCAAAACCCTGTATTTTATCATATCAAATATCCAAAAACCGATAATTAATAGACAATGACTGTAAGTCGGCAAGGAACATCCAAAGATGAATCCGTCCACAAAAATACACACAGGCACAATAAAAATCACTGCTTCATCCCCACATTAACCCAATATAATAAGATACAAATAAAATACCCCAAACTAACTGCACAAAGCAAAAACCCGAGGGTGAGCTAATGTAACTGAATAAATTCGGTTACACAGTGAGTAAAACAGCTATGCTTGGAATGCTATAAGATATAAATATGACCAGTGAAGAATTCGGAATGAGAATCAATAAGAAAAAGACAAAATGTATGTTCGTTACCTAGGCATAACTTTTTCTGACATTTGTATTTCAAACCACAAGAAACCCTGACGGATCGGAAAGACAAACTCGGCCTCCTTTCATCCAGCCCACTCTTAGTTTCCGACCAAAAAATCTGGATTATGAACACTTCCATTTGTCTATACATTCCAGGCAATGCCATTAAAATCAATTCCAATTAAATTTCTAGACTATGCCGACAAAGTGCTCCATGGAGCTTTGAAAGATATAATTCAATTACCCACAGATACTCCAGGCGCAATGGAAAGTACAAAGATCTCAGATTATTTAGGATGCAATGGGAGGCTGTGCTCCATCAAATAAATGGTTTACGTACTCGCAGAAAAACACGACATAAATACATTCTTGAAACGAGAGACATTGGAAAAGAGGTCGACGTTTGTTTAACAAAATTTGGCATAGCTGGAACGCAAACATTTCTTGGTCCTCAAGATAGCTTTGTAGATACTCAAAAAGTACAGTCATATTTAAGAGATCAACAGTTTGAAGCGTCGTGTGGGTTAACTCAGAAAGGAAAAGGGGTCATTCTCTACGAACAGTTCACGGCACCTAATAAATGGGTGTGGCACCACAAGGGTCTTTCCAGCTCTGAATGTAAGGATGGTGTGAAGCTTTTATGTAATGTAGCCGCAGTTAGAGCTGTACCAGGCAGAAGCCGGGACGATAACCGTTGTCGCCACTGCGGCAAAGAGATTGAAACTCTTCCTCATGTCCTTGGGCTCTGCAACTATGGTGAGGCTCTACGTAACACAAGACATCACTCAGTGAGATTCATCCTTGCGAGAGTTCGAGGCATGTTGGCTTCATGGTACATGAATAAGTTTCAGGGCTAGCCAGGCAAGGCAGTACCAGACGCATTGACATCATAGACCACAGGGCTAGCCAGGCAAGGCAGTACCAGACGCATTGACATCATAGCCCACAAGGAGGATAAAATGAAGGGTTATATATTGGATCAAACCGTGCATTTGAAACCCATGCTGAGCATCCAGATGAAGTCAACAATGAAAACAAGGAAATTTACGAGCCTACAGTCCCTTTCTACAAGGAAAAATACAGTGTTCAAGAAATAGAAGTTATTGGATTATTAGTGGGGGCCAGGGTAACAATCCCTTCTCCTTTTGCAGCAACGTGTAGAAAATTTCGGATCTCAAATGCCACCATTAACACCATAGTTGTAACAGGCCTTATATGATCCATTAGTATTTTGAGAAATCACTTACAATCGTAAATTATGTGTATTTTAAGGATGAACAGCTATTTTATTTATTTATTTATTTTTAGTTGCGGTTGGCCCACTCTTCAGGTCATTTCTTTTCTCTCTAATTTATATGTTTGACTTACGTTTCATAGTTCATTACTAGTATTTTGTTAACCTTCTAATATTTCTTCTTTCACCTTATTATGATTGTTAAGCTTTGAATATTAGCAGCGTTGTAAGTAAGTCGAGGAAGCATATGAAATAAAATGAAAAATATGGATAAAAATGTAATATTAGGACAGGAAGATATTGAAAAAGTAAGTGCTTTCAAATATTTGGGAACAGAAGGCATGAGATGCAAACAAATTAGGCGAAGACTTGTATCACAATGGCCAAAGAGGCATTTAATACGAAGAGGAGGCTTCTTAGTGAGGACATAAATAGGGGCCTGAAAAAGAGACTGGCTAAGTGATTTATATGGAGAGTGGCACTAAATGGAGCTGAGACATGGGCACTGAGAAAAGAGGAAGAAAGAACATTGGAAGCATTAAAGATTGGCGGCTTCGGTAGCGTAGTTGGTAGCATGCTGAGCTTCTATGCCCTAGATCGCGGTTTCAAACCCGACCGAAGTCATCCGATGTTTTTAAGAGCGTTAAAAACCCCTCAGTCCTGCAGGCCCATGTCATAGATTTATGGTATGTACAAGAATCTTCCAGTAACTACAATTGTGTGAAGCTTAATTTGTAGGTTAGGTTGATTACCGCGCTATTAAATTCCAACGTTCGCCGCTAGGTGCCGGTTGCGGTGGCATCTAGTAGCCAAGTTCACAGTTAGGTGTTGTTGTCGGTAGCATTTGGTAGCAAAATTAGGAACTACTTGAAATTGATAGACTGCAGTCCTTAGCTCAATTACAGATTACACACACTAATACAGCCAACACAATTAACACTGGTTATCAGATAGATTCTACACACACCCAAAGTACATGGGGCTACATGACCGCGTTGTGGCAGCTTCTAAACTGAGGAACCAACCATGGTACTTAAGATTTTGGTTAAGAATTTTACTTTTTCTGTATGCTGATTTTTGATTGCTAAGAAACAGGATTCCAGGGGGCAAAACTGAAGCTTGATACATTTTTTCAGCCTTATAATTTACAGTTATTAACTTGGTTGGTTCCTCAGTTTAGGGGCTGCGACAACGCGGTCATGTAGTCCCGTGTACTTAGGGTTGTGTGTAGAATCTGTCTGATAACTAGTGTTAATTGTGATGGCTGTATTAGTGTGTGTTATCTGTTTTTTAATTTAAGTACATACTGCAACTTAGAATTTTTCAAATAGTTCCTACTTTTGCCGCCAAACACCACCGTCAACTACTACTAGTTCTGAACTTAGTTACCAGATGCCACCGCAGTTGCTTCTGGCAACGAACGTAGGAACCTAAGAGTGTTGTTTACATTCTTAACCTATACCATTTAGCTTCACAGAGGTGTAATTAGTGGAAGGTTCTTTAACATGCCATAAATCTATGACATGGGACTGCCGGCTTTACTTCCCCTCCAAAGGAAGGCATACTGAGGGACTTTTAACGCTCTTAAAAAAATCCGACGACTTCGGCCGGGTTTGAACCAGTGATCTTGGGCATAGAAACTCAGCATGCTACCAACTACGCCACCGAAGCCGCTAAAGTTATAAAGTGATTTCTGCAACTAATGTAGTATGTACGCTAACTTTATAGTGTAATTTTAAGTTTCATTTTGTTTCAATGTTATTCTTAAAATAATTCACGATTTATAGGACTTTCGATTTAACGGACATACCACCGCCCCAATCAGTCTGCTAAAACGAAGGTTTACTGTTATATAGTTATTGTAGTTTTAAAGAGCCGAACAGCAACATCTACTGTCCGTGATGATAATATGGAGGATAATAGGCCCCGCATTATCTAGATGAGGTACTGCCCCCGTAAATTGAATCATCCAGAGACCACGATGGTAGTATTTGGGAGAGCATGAGTCAAGTTACAGCCGTCATAGCTATTACGTGTTATTAATGACGTAGGCACGGCTGGCTCATAGCTCAGGGGAGCAGGGAGGTTCTGCTGAGATCCATGATGACGTATAAGAATTTTCGAGAAGGCTCTGGAAGCATGACGCACATAGAAGCTAGGAAGGGATGGAGGATACGCCCCTTGACAAGGTATTTAAACGACGGGAACGGAGAGCCGAGGCTCTTTCTTATAAATCAGTTGACGAGTGAAGTGTGTTGTTGGGTTAACGCAGTCCCATAAGTTTCGTCAAGTCTGAGCGTGGAGGTTGTCCGCTCGTGAAACAGCACAGTTTGGGTAAGCTGCAGTGCATTATACAACTCAAATCTAGGCAAAGTTAAAACACAAGTATAAGTGACATTATTTCATGAACATACACAATTAGGCTTCAGCGTTTATTATAATCAAGCAGTGTAAGACTATATAGAGCCTGTGTTAAAAGCAGAACATTCCAGCTTTTATAATATGGGAAATATAAGCGATAGAAGACGAAATACAAAAGTGTTTTTCACAGATCCCAGAATCACTTTTCATGCTACACACTTTGAACATTCAGAGGGCAGGCGTACTGCAAGTGTGAAACATAACATTATTCAGTTGGTGCTACAGGCAATTGACATTACAATGGCAGTTAATACTCAGTTATTATATTTAATAGACATTAGGCTAATATGAAAGGAGTGATGGACTATTAAACTAACTATGCACCTGGGACATATATCGACAGTGTGAAGATCCAACATGGAATTACGATAGTCAGTATTCTTGAAATACTAGCATGGAGTGGGTAACCAGCATTTACACTCATGCATATCTATCAAACGCTGATATAACATCCATACAGCAGTGGAAATTTATTCATTATCATGAATATTTCTGCCTCGCGTATACAATGGATTTCATGGTTAATTTCGACGTAGAACTTTGGGGATTTTCAAGAGTGGCTAGGGTATCCCAGAACAAACAGAAGAAGTTGCCAGAAGGAAGTTCCTTGTTAACACGGATGGGTGTATTCCGGAGATAGAATCCTTCTGTTGTCCGAGGTCGCTGTTCTGATGTTCGAGGACTGTCCAAATATGTACTCTGGTTGTATAGGAACATATATAGTATTCTGTGAATGCTCTTCAAGAACGTCTGAACATCATAAAAGGTAGCCGTGATATTTATTTGTTATAATGTGAGCTGTATAGTGATATTTGAGCAACGATCTTTCCCATATTTTATATTGTAATATGTTCTTGTATACTGTACACTTTTCAGGTGTTTTATGTTTTCTTTTGTGTCTAGAGACCTTAGTCTTTCATATTTATATTTAAATTCTTGTGAGGATCAGTTTTACTGACAAATATTCTTTAGAGAATGTGGATTAATTTTGCTGTCACGGTTTGACTTTAAAAATAAATAGTTTCCATTTCAAGTCAGAATTCAGACATCGTGTCATCATTTCAAAGTAATGTCTCCGTTAACATACTTTGAACATTTTTCTGTCCAACTTCAAGAGAGAAGAAACCATCGAACGTTAATTAGAGCGTTAAAATATATGTAACTTTACGACGTTCTTTTGAATTACTAGTCGTTCTTCAGAATGTATTGTTGAAACAAAGACAATATCATTAGATAATGAAAAACATTTCAGCGAAGACAACTTTATGTAACTTGAGTATTGAATGAGCTTTATTCAGTTAACAGTTGAAAAGAACTCTTTTGGTAGAAGATTTTCATATCTTGGGCTAGGGTATCGATGCTTGCATATTCCAGTCTAGATTGACTTCTATCCGACTTGATTTAAATAACCTGCAATTATTTAAATTCTCTTGAATGTAATATTTTATTGTACTGCGATAATATTATAATGATAATTTTTTGTATTTTTATTAATCATATTTGTGACTGGCCGATTTTTATTTCATATCATTTTGTTAAAGATACTCATGGTGGTTAAATTTATGCAACAGTTTGAATACGTTTTGATAATGAAGAGTTTTCGAGAGGAACGATGGGATGTATAAATTATAGCTCAGTGGACGTGTGAAAGTCACTGATTGATAGTGCCCTTGTTGAAGGATGTTTTCCCATGAGATTGTCTATAATAAATTAATCATTGGGGATTTTGTTTAAACAGTGGAAGTTTTTCCATATATGATGTAATATATATGAGGTTGTTAAGCCATAGGGTGCTTGGAGCGAGGTTTGTCCCGCAAGTTTAGTGATGTTATTCACCATCCAGAGTGTATTCATGTATTTTTACTGTTTTATTTAACAGAGGGTGTGAGCTGAATAACTTTTGACTTCAGATAAACGTTAGTGTCACAGATATTCCCTATTAAAATTTATTAAACACGATTGTGTAACTACATGCAAATAACCTTAATTGGTCGGTTGTATTTCAACTAATTTTGTAACTATAACCCGACATGACGTGTGTGTAATGTATAATAATATTATAAAGGAAATAGAAGTTCTATATTCTAAAGTAAATTCGATTGTCGATTGACGACATTTTCAAAGACTCTAAATTTATTTAGGGGTCATTTAAATAAACACTTAAGTGTAGTGTTTAGCGTTTTGTCCATATTAGGCAACGCTGTATATAATCATATATCTATGTAAATTAAATCTGTAATTAATATAATAATATAATAATGTTTATTAGGGTCATATAATAATTTGTTAAAATTAAAATTTTGTGAATGAATGATGAGTAAATGATGAAAATTTTGTAAGAGTGAATCAGGAACTGCATTGGTTCGAAACAATGTAGGGTGTGTCTGGAAGAGTGTATAAAATATTTCATGATTTTCTGTAGATTTGGTTCAGAGTTATCTGCATTTGTTTAGTGGCAGTGATCTAGCATATTCGAGACTGCTTCTCGCATGTCGCTAGTGACCGGCTGCATTTAACAGTGGGGGAGGCAAGGTGTGTGTGTCTCATTCATAGTCCAGATGTTCAGATAAGGACTTGTGTATTGAGGTCAACGACTCTGTGGCCTTGCGTATATTTGTCATTGGAATGAGGAAGTTACCTCAAGATGCACAGCGATACAGCTGAGTGCTACTAAACGCTTCCAGTATTTTGTTAATTTAAAATGATGTTTTGACTAGCTTACAGTAGTCCGATTAAACTCGTAATTTTTGAGTAATTGTTTTTCAGTCCAGTGGTGGCTGAGGAGAATTTGTGAGGGTTTCCACAAGACTAAATTTTTTGTATATAATTTTATTTATATTTATTTTATTTATTTTATTTATATTTATGTGAAATAAAATGTTGCCGTTCAGTTTTCATGGTCTTTGACGTGTGGGTTCATTTTAAGTATCATGTACGCGAGATATTGAGCGGACACACTTTGAGATAGGGTGCCACCCATAAACCCCGAGAACGGTAAGCAAGGTAAGTGTTTTTCCGCGTAGTTTGGTGTGTTCCACAATTTTTTTTTTTTTTTGTAAACTGCTGTGCTATGATCCCGATTGTGTTTGTCAGAGCCATTTCAAATTATGTAGTAGAGCCGGTGCATATTGAGGTAGGCAATTCGAGTGAGGGGACGGATTTCTGACAAACAGCTTTCCGGATTATCAGGTACAGTATATATATTTCGTCATATTTCAGATTCTGAAAACTTTTCAAGACAGACATGCTTTTATAAAAGCTACTCAAATTCGAAGAACTCAGATTATTATTTATACAGTAGGCCAACTTACAGATTTTACTAAAGCCTACACCAAAAATGGTTATCTGAGCAGCCTGTAGACATTCCACAATTTCAGGTAAATATCAATATTAGATACTTCAACAAATTAGTAGTGGACAAACAATATTGTATGTTGTAGTTATAGCTTTTAATCATCACAACAAAGTATTTGAAGTTCATTTCCGCATATTAGTTGATGGCCTTCCTGGACATCGAAAAGGCTTATGATAGTGTGTGTAGGGAGAAGGTTTGGAAAGCAATGGAAAACATGGGAGTGGAAAAAGAGACTGTAGGCAGAGTGAAGGAGATGTATTGTGGAAGTGTGAGTTGTGTGAAAGTTGGAGGGGAAAGAACAGACTGGTTCAGACAAATGAGTGGCCTGAAACAGGGTAGTGCGCTGTCACCCCTTCTCTTTATTGTGGTTATGGACGAGGTAATGACACAGATAGCAGGAAAGATAGGAGAAGATAAGAAGAAAGCAATGGTGTTTGCAGATGATCTCATGGTCTGGGGAAACGAGGAGGAAATTCAGGAGCAACTGAAGGCTTGGGAAGAAACAGTGGGAGAGTACGGATGGAAGTTCAACATCAGTAAATGTGAGATCCTGTTAACGGCCAGGAAAAAGGACAGACCAATGAGTGGGATAACACTTGGAGGTGGACAGCTGAAGAAGGTGGAAAGTCTCAAGTACTTGAGAAGTATAGTGGAGGAAAATGGGAGAAATGACAAAGAGATTACGGAACGTGGCAGACAGGCAGAAGCATTTCTGAGAAGCATTAGGAGCTTAGTGTGGAATAAAGATGTCCCACAAAAAAGCAATGAAGTGTTATACAGAAGCTACTATATCCCGATACTGACCTATGCTTCAGAAACGTGGACAATGAAGAAAAGAGACATAAGCAGAATACAGGCAGGTGAAATGAAGTTCCTGCGAAGTAGGATCGGAGTAACAAGAAGAGACAGGGTGAGGAATGAAAAGGTCAGGGAAATAGTGAAAGAGGAGCCCTTACAAGGTAGGATTGAGACATCAAGACTGAGGTGGTATGGACACTTAAAGAGAATGGATGAGAAGATGATTCCCAAGAGGATACATGAGATGCAGATGCAGAAGAATCGACCAAGGGGAAGACCAAGAGATAGATGGCTGAAAGGAGTGGAGGAATGTGTCAAGAAGAGAGGCGAGGACTGGACCAGAGTGACAGCGGAGAGGTGGTGGGAAGAAAGAACTAAGTGGCGAGGCTTATGTTCCAAACAGACCCAGCCTGGGGCTGGAAACTGTACAAGATGATGATGATGAGTTTAAAATTCTACAGTAGTTTTAGGGCTTACCGCCTCAGTGTATCACAGCAATAGCAGCTACACCTTCATACATTAGTTTGGGGGAGGAAGACTGTTTTTGTTGAAAATTCTTGAATGAAAGTGGCTAAAATTCTTGGTTAATAAGGGTAAAAATTCTTGAGTGAATTTGAAAAATTCTTGAGTGAAACTGAATTTTTCACACTGAGAGTTGAACGCACATAACAGTTTTAAGAAACTTATTTAACTTTCAAAGTTAAACTGTTAAAAGGCAGACAACAGTTCCAAGTTTGTCATTGAAAGGTTCGTTCTTCTATTGTATTTGTCAGCACAAACGAGAACTGTGAAAGAAAAGAAAAAAAAAAAAAAAAACAACATTCACAGTCAACATTACAAGCTATTTCACGAACCATCATACCATCTACTAGCGACAACATTCCAAATCTTGTGGATTTTTGAGATATGACAGGGCAGAAAATAGTTCTGTTTTGGAACTTGGTCAATAAATATTATGAAAAAACAATCTCAATTTTTCAAATTTAGTTAATTTATTTAATTGCCGAAAAATTCTGATTTTTCGCGATCAACAAAAACTAAATTCGCAACTCATAGATTTTTTCGCGAGTTTAAACTTGTAATTTTATGATATCTTTCATGTGAAACATGGTCTAAACCAAGGGTCCTCACTAGGATTTATTAGAGAGCCAAATAGTTCGTATCAAATTTTCCTCAGGGCCGCAAGTACAAACTGTAAAATTTAGGTTAATTACAAAATATATTTGTCTTATTGCAATACAACACTATGAAGTGGCGTTAAATAACTTACAAACAACTTACTTATAACATACAGTAAAACTCGGTTAAGAAGTTCCCGCATAAAACGTTTTTCCGCTTAAGACGTCCGATAATCTCGGTCCCGTGATTCGTCCCATAAGATACATGTATATTTTTCCCATATATAGTGTTCGTGCATAAGAGGTTTTCCCGGTTAAATAGTTCAGATTTTGTATTCCCTTAGAGTATAAGACGTTCACTGAGACACAACTGACATAGAATCAAAACTCGCCAATCTCCGCGGAAGATACATCCGGTGTTCCGAATGAAAGAATACAAGAGTTCCGAGTGTTCGCGGGTCTCTGACCAGGCCCGGTGTTCCGAATGAAAGAATACAGCCGTTCCGAGTGTTCGCGGGTCACTGACCAGGCGAGCATTTCAAGGCTGAATGACGTCACGCTATGACGACACCCACTCAAGACCGACTACAATATACAGCATCATGCTTTCATTCGTGGCCTCCTATATTCTTTGTTCGTGGCTTTTATCGCTGTTCTGTGTGATCTAACTTGTTAGCGAAGCATTGCCAGACGTAGCATAACATTATTGAGATTACGAGAATTGCGTCGTCAGTGAAGCAAAGTTTTCAAATCATTGTGAAAATGAGTGGTTCTCAGATGAAAGGCATCAAAAGAAAGGCACTTTCTATTAAAGATAAAGTGGACATTATAAGAAAAGTAGAGTCGTCTACTCTTTCAAGTGGTTTAAACAGCAGCGAAGTTTAAACATTCCTTTGAGCGGGATTATCGTCAAGGAGAAAGCCGAAGAAATCGCGTGTCGATTACAAGTACCTTTTACTGTGTCGAATAGGTGGCTGGATCGCTTAAAAAATCGGGCTAGCATAGTTTACAAGGCTATTAGTGGTGAAGCTGCGAGTGTAAGTACAGAGGAAACGGAAGCGTGGAAGGAAACACTGCTGCCGGCAAAAATCAGTAATTACAAACATTGTGACGTTATTAATGTTGACGAATTCGGACTTTTTTATCAGGTTGTTCCGGATAAATCTTTGGTTTTGAAGGGAGAAAAAAGGGGCAAAAAAGTGTTTTCAATTCAGTCTTAGTTGTTGTTTATTTACATTCTAAAATGTGTCTATAATTGTACACACATCAAAAAAAGTTTTGCATCACCTCGGTTCCCAGATCTCCGACATATAGACGTTGACTGTGTATATTGTATCCAAGATACAGTCCCTTTGACTGTTCATAGATGTCACTAAAACTGCTCAAAGATGTAAACAACCATGCATGAGCAGGGCCTATTAGACGGAGGGGGTACGACAGCCGATCAGTTCCAGTCATTCCACCAGGACGAAGGTACGCTGCTCATGTTGTCTGTAGTTCTACCATGCCTAGAAGGTCAATACCGCAGTTCGATCGCGTCCGCATTGTTACTTTGTGTCAAGAAGGGCTCTCAACAAGGGAAGTTTCCAGGCGTCTCAGAGTGAACCAAAGCGATGTTGTTCGGACATGGAGGAGGTACAGAGATACAGGAACTGTCGATGACAGGCCTCGCTCAGGCCGCCCAAGGGCTACTACTGTAGTGGATGACCGCTACTTACGGATTGCCGCTCGGAGGAACCCTGACAGCAATGCCACCATGTTGAATAATGCGTTTCGTTCAGCCACAGGACGTCGTGTTTCAACTCAAACTGTGCGCAATAGGCTGCATGATGCGCAACTTCACTCCCGACGTCCATGGCGAGGTCCAGCTTTGCAACCCCGACACCATGCAGCGCGGTACAGATGGGCCAACAACATGCTGAATGGACCCCACGGAATTGGCATCACGTTCTCTTCACCGATGAGTGTCGCATATGCCTTCAACCAGACAATCGTCGGAGACGTGTTTGGAGGCACCCTGGTCAGGCTGAACGTCTTAGACACACTGTCCAGCGAGTGCAGCAAGGTGGTGGTTCCCTGATGTTTTGGGGTGGCATTATGTGGGGCCGACGTACGCCACTGGTGGTCATGGAAGGCTCCGAAACGGCTTTACGATACCTGAATGACATCCTCCGACCCATAGTGCAACCATATCGGCAGAATATTGGAGAGGCATTTGTCTTCATGGACGACAATTCTCGACCTCATCGTGCACATCTTGTGAATGCGTTCCTTCAAGATAACGACATCGCTCGACTACAGTGGCCAGCATGTTCGCCAGACATGAACCCTATCGAACATGCCTGGGATATGTTGAAAAGGGCTGTTTATGGACGTCTTGACCCACCAACCACTCTGAGAGATTTACGCCAAATTGTCGTTGAGGAGTGGGACAATTTGGACCAACAGTGTCTTGATGAACTTGTGGATAGTATGCCACGGCGAATACAGGCATGCATCAATGCAAGAGGACGTGCTACTGGGTATTAGAGGTAGTGGTGTGTACTGCAATCTGGACCACAAATGCTGAAAGTCTAGCTGTATGATGGTACAACATGCAATGTGTGGGTCTCATGAGCAATAAAACGAGCTGAAATGTTGTTTGTGTTGATCTCTATTCCCTTTGTATTTAACGGTTCCGGAACTCTTGGAACCGAGGTGATGCAAAACTTTTTTTGATGTGTGTAGTTTGCTGGAATATATGGTGTGTGCTCAAACAGTTATTGAAATTAATTCTATTAATGTGAATTGTGAGGGTCATGCCAATTAATTTCTCTTAATCTCTGGTCTGATAGTCAGATTTTAATATTGGGGCTTCTCTTTTTCTGGCTTTTATATAGGCCTATGTACAGTATATTATAGGATCCTTCACAAACAACAAAAATGTGTGCGTTTCTCATGCATTTCAGGCCACTACCCTTTTAAGAAGTTTCCCTGTTAAGAAGTTTTTTTTAATGGTCCCTTGAAAAACTTCTTAACAGAGTTTTACTGTAAGTTTATTACATCAAGAAAATAATCTGTTTTCCATATAAAAAAGCAGGGAAATGTCTTTTACTTGACTCAGGAATACTTGAACGTGTGTTCATTTAGATTCCAGTAATTGGAATTATTGTGTGTTGACCGACTGAAGCTACAATATTAACTGCTAATAGATTACGATAATCCCACTATAACTATCCTGATATCTAAAAGGTGCGTCTAAAAAGTTTGATGAATGGACCAATATCACAGTGGCGACGTGTGGTAACACTGGGTCGAAGTTAATAGAGAGACATCTTTTGAAGCACCACATAGTGTTGAACACACGGTGCTGAAGCAGGCTAGTCTGCTGTGGCAAGTTAACACAGCGCATTTTTGTTACAAACTGGGAAAAATTACGATGGTGATGTATGTAATGATGGTGCAAATGTATGGAACACAAACCGAAAGCAGAAAATGTGTTTATGACCAGTTGAAATGCTTTTGGGATGGACAGGAAACTCTTGATTATTTGCCACGTCTCGATCGACCATAAACAAGCAGAATGGCAGAAAACATTGAGCAAGTGCAACAGATGCTGGCCTAACATCTGCGACTGAAGGATCTCAGAGGAATTAGAGATTAGTAAATGCAGTGCTAAAGCCTGTCCCTCTGGCTGCTATGACTGCTTTGTGCAAGAAAATATGGCAAACTACCACCTGGCCAAGGGGATGGAAAAGATCAATCTTTATCCCGTTGCCTAAGAAAGGAGACATCAGCAACTGCTCCAATTATCGTACTATAGTTTTGATTCTGCATGCTAACGAAGTTCTTCTAAAAATCGTACAGAAACGTCTTGCACCTATCCTTGAAGCTCAGTTACCCGACGTTGAAATTGGCTTCCGTCGAGGTCGTGGCACCCGCGATCATATTGCTAATCTGCAGTGGATCATGGAGGAAGCATGTGAATACCAGAAAACAGTCTACATGTGTTTTATTGACTACAGAAAGGCCTTTGACTGTGTTGAGCATGACAAATTATGAGAAGCCCTGTTGAACTTGGAGGTACCCATACATATGATCCAGTTGATACGTTCGCTTTATACAGAACAAGAGGCAGCAGTTCAACACCATATGGCAACACTGAATGGTTTAAAATTGAAAAGGGTGTCCGTCAAGGCTGCATTCTTTCACCATTCCTTTTCAAGCTGTATGCAGAAATCATTATGCGGAAGTTAAACTTAGAGGAGCTCGACATTGGTGTGAAGATTGGAGATTGAAATATAAATAATTTGAGATATGCTGATGATACAACCCTGGTGGCGGAAACAGAGGACGATCTGAAACTTTTAATTTTCCGCCTCAAGGAGGAAAGTGAAAAAATAGGATTCTATATCAATATTAAAAAGACCAAACTCATGATTATGGATGAGTGTGGTACAGCTAGTCTAAAGGTAAATGGGGAAGAGATTGAGTGGAGGATGTCAACTTCTTAGGAGCCAAAATTAGTTACAGTGGAGATTGCGGCCTTGAAATTAGGAGACAAATTTCGCTTGGATGAAGGGTTATGATGAGATATCTGTTTGGCTACCAAATGCAGATTAGTCTATATGTCCACTGTTCATGTATGGATGTGAGAACTGGATGCTAAAACAAGCAGACAGGAGAAAGATCGATGCTTTTGAGCTCTGGTGTTGGCGTAGACTCTTAGGAATATCATGGACTGCGAAAGTCACTAATAAGGCAGTAATAGAGCGCATCAAGCCCCGTATGTCATGGGTCGGCAAGATCATGAAGTTGCGGCTAGCATACTTCGGCCACATGCGATCAGATCCATTGGAAAAGGCAATCATGCTAGGAATGATCAACTGTACAACAAGACCAGGTCGCCAGGACATGTTGGTTCGACACCATTAAAACAGACTTCAATCTCACCCTGGAACAACTAAAGGATGCAGTGTGGCACAGGAGAACTTGGAGAGTGATGATTCATAGAATCGTGGATGGTCGGATTCGACTGACTAGATGACATCATCAAATACAGAGTGAACACCATCATTCACAAAAATATGGGTCAGCGGAAGATCTGTTCTGCATTTGTACCACAGACATTGATGAGCAGAAGTCAACAAGGATGGAAATTGTTGGAGATTTCACTGACACATATCATTGAGGTACATCTTTTATGAAAGCCACCATCGCAGGCAATGAGAGCAAGAGCTACCAGTTCGACCTGGAGATTGAACGACAACCACTGGCATGATGTTTACCAGCTTCTCCACATCCCCAAAAGGGTAGCCACCTGAAGTCCAATATCAAGGCACTATTGATTACCTTTCTTGATCCATCGCAAATTCCTACCGGTAGGTAAAACTCCCGGTCAGCCCTGAAGATAGGAACGTGGAATGTACGGAGTATGTTTGAAGCAGGAAAGATTCACAATACAATTCATGAGATGAAGAGGATGAATGTGTCCATAATGGGTATAAGTGAGATGAGATGGCCGGGGACAGGAGATTGTAATGTGGAGGATTGCATGATATACTACAGTGGTAATAATGATGCCAGGCATTTGCATGGAGTGGGTTTTATAGTGGACAAAAGTTTGCAGTCTGCTGTTATCAGTTGTATACCATTCTCCAGTAGAATAATGATGTTAAAGTTACGTGGTAAACCTTTCCACATTAATCTCATTCAAGTGTATGCCCCTACTAGTGACAAAAGCGATGAAGATGTTGAGGAATTCTATGCCCAAATTCAGACCGTCCTCAAAGACACCAAAGAACATGATGTAACCCTAGTTATGGGAGATTTTAATGCAAAGGTTGGGAAAGGTCCTGAAGAACACATTGTGGGCCAGTGGGGTCTCGGACAAAGAAACAACAGAGGGGATCGTTTAGTGCAGTTTTGTAGAGAGGAGAACTTTGTCATTGCTAATACTTGGTTTAAGCTTCCTGCCAGGAGACTTTATACGTGGAAAGCACCTGCTGATAGTCCAGACAACATAATAAGAAATCAAATTGATTTCATTCTAATTAAAAACAGATTTAGAAACAGCATGATTTTTGCAAAAACCTATCCAGGAGCAGATGTTCCTTCTGACCACAATCCTCTCATTAGCAAAATTTGTGTCCGGCTTAACAAGATTCCGATAAAAACAACACAAAATAAATATGATACTGATGCCCTTCGGGAAATAAATACAAGGTCACAGGTGGCTGCTGCTCTTGCCACTGATCTTAAGACGTTGAATTCAAATGACATGCAGCCCTTGGAACTTTGGGACACTTTTAAAACCTCATTGAAGAGGGTTGGAGATCATTTTCTTAAGAACAAGAGACAACATAAAAAAAGGAAGGCATGGATGACGGACGAAATATTGAATCTAATGGATAAACGAAGAGAAGTCAAAGGAAGAGATAATGAAGAATATTGGTTTATTCATAGATTGATAAAGAATAAGATCAGACAAGCCAAGGAAGTTTGGATGTCAGATAGGTGCAAAGAAATTGAAGAACTTAATAGTAAATATGATACTTTCCAGGTCCATAAGAAAATCAAAGAAGTTTCAGGTAGACACAGGAAAAGAAACACAGTCAACTTGGTTGATAGTCAAGGTAACACGGTATTTGAAGTTGAAGAAAAATTACAGGTTTGGGAGAAATATATACAAGAGCTTTTTAATGATGATCATCGTCCTTCCCGACCCGAAATTCCTTCAGTTGTTGGACCCATGATCACCATGGATGAAGTGAAATATGCGATTAGGATAGCGAAAAATGGTAAGGCTCCTGGTCAAGATGACATTCCAGTGGAATTATTGAAGATCTTGGATGATGATAGCATTGTGACGCTCACTAATTTATATAACAAGATATACGACACGGGCATATTACCAGAAGACTGGCTCTTGTCTACATTTATCGCTCTTCCGAAGAAACCGATGGCTAAGTCATGTAGTGACTTCAGGACAATCAGTCTTATGAGTCATGTGCTCAAGATATTTCTCAAAGTTATCCATAATCGCATATACAGGAAATGCGAGATGAATATCAGTGACACGCAGTTTGGGTTCCGCAACGGTCTAGGAACTCGTGAGGCATTATTTGCGCTTCAAGTTCTTTTCCAGAGATGCCGTGAGGTGAATCAGGATGTATATGCATGTTTTCTGGACTATGCAAAAGCCTTTGACCGTTGTCAGCATGATAAGTTGTATAATGCACTCAAGAACTCAGGAATAGATGAGAAAGACATTCGGATCATCATTAATTTATACTGGGATCAAAAGGCTAGTATCAGAATTGATGGACATATATCGAGATCAGTGGAAATAATGCGTGGTGTGAGACAAGGATGCATTCTTTCACCACTTCTTTATAATATCTGTGCAGAACAGATTTTCTCCGAGGCACTTGATGGCATTCAACAAGGTATTAAGGTCAATGGTAATTATATTAATAATATACGGTACGCAGATGATACTGTATTGATTGCAAATAGTTTCGAAGGACTTAAAGAGATTGTTACTATGGTGTATCAAAAGAGTAAACAATATGGCCTTGACCTCAACATTAAGAAAACAAAATATATGATAATATCGCGAAAACCAGCATTGTCACAAGTCCTTTTAGTCGATGGACATCAGATTGAGCGAGTCAAGAGTTTGGTTTATTTAGGACAGAATATTAATGAGAATTGGGATCCTTCGGTTGAAATAAGATGCCGTATAGAGAAGGCTAGATCCATCTTTATGACAATGAAACAACTACTATGCTGTCGAGATCTCAGTATGACGCTTAAGAAAAGAATTGTGAAGTGTTATGTTGTCTCCACCCTTCTTTATGGTGTTGAAGCTTGGACCTTGTCCGTAGCTACAGAAAAGAAGATTCGAGCTTTTGAAATGTGGATATACCGGCGGATTCTTAAAATTTCGTGGACAGAACATGTGAGTAATGCCGAGGTTCTTCAGCGTGTGAGCAGCCAACCTGAGCTGTTAAACACAATTAAGAAGAGGAAATTGGAATACTTGGGACACATGATGAGGAATCCAAAATACCGTCTGCTCCAAGTTATACTTCAGGGTAAAATTGAAGGACGGCGTGGACCAGGAAGGAGACGAATAACTTGGATGGATAATTTAAAAACGTGGTTTGGGCTGTCTTCCACGGAACTCTTCAGGATTGCACAGGATAAGAAGGTGTTAGCCATGGTGGTAGCCAACGTCCGTATCGGATAAGGTAGAAGAAGAAGAAGAAGGTAAAACTGTCAATGGCACATTATACAAAAAATTTTGAAACTGTTGCTGCTAGCAGAAGTGTTCAACCAACCAATTGTACAGGTCTAGAAAGAGGAATATCCTCCATGACAACATCTGCCCTCACACACTATGATCAATGTACGCAACTTCTTGGCTAAGCGACGAGAATCTTTTCTCAAAATCCACTGTACTCTCCAGATCCGGCACACGCAGATTCTTTTTTTTTTTCCCCACCACAAGGGCATCCTGGAAGGCACACATCGTGGACACATACTGGACATCAAAATACATGTGACATCAGTGCTTTGATCGATTCCAAAAGACACCTTTGCTGCCAGTTTCCAGCAGCTGTTATACTTCTTCTTTCCTAGAATATTTCCCACATTGGCGTAGGGTCCGCTTGCTTGGTTGTTGTTCGCCACTTCTTCCTGTCAAGGGCATCTTCAGGTTTGAGGCCGCACACTGATTCTATCCATCCATTATTTCTTTGGGCGCCCACGGGGTCGATGCCCTCCTGGATCATATCCGAGGGCCGTTTTTATCACACAGTTCTCATCACTTCTAGTGACATGCCCATACCAGCGGAGATGCGCTTCCCACATTTTGTCTTTAGTTGTTGCAACTCCCATTTGTTTCTTTACGTGTTCATTTCTGACATGGTCAAGTCTTATAATACCCATGGAGCAACGCAGCATTTTCATTTCCATACCATGAAGGGCTTATTCGTGTTTGGTTGAGGCTGGCCAACATTCTGTGCCATAGAGTGCCACTGGCCTTATGTAAACTTTTCCTTTCTGGTGGATAGGAATTTTCTTATCACACAGTAGGCAACTTGGCGCCATTTCAGCCACGTAGCATTTAATCGTGTTCGGCCGTCGAGAATGGTTTCGCCATCCGAAGTGATAACAAAATCAAGGTACTTAAATTTAGTGGTTTTATTGAGTTCACGGTCTTTAATGTTAATGGTACCATTGGTCTGTGTACCACATTGCAGATATTCGTTTTTTCGTATGTTGGGTTTAAAAATTTTTTACCCAGGCGATCTTTCCAGCACAGAGCACAAGTCTAGATATTTTCACGAGTTTGATCGGTGAAAAATACATCAGCATATAAGATTGTCCATGAGTGCATACACATTGTCAAAAATATATTGGGGTCAATGGACAGTACTTTTAAGGCGACTAAAAGTATTTTGTTTGGAATTTCTGTTTTCTTAGTGTTATGGTATCATTCACCAAATGTTTAGATGCATTTGCTAGAAAATAATGATATAAAATCACTCCTTAAACATATTTATTATGTGCACATGGGGTTATTGCCCACTGATCAAGAAATAAATCTATTAATAAAAACTCACAGCTTAATACTCACCTCTTTTACGACCAATTTTCTCCCTTTTAGTTCATATCTATGCATTTTTTCTACAGCTCTTTTGACTGAATCAGGACTATCGAACTCAATAATACCACAGCCTCGTGGTTTAGAATGCTCATCAGTGAATAAATCAACATATGCCACATCACCAACTGAAACAAAAACAAAAAGGCATTGAGGCACTACAACTGGCCAAAATATAAAGATTATTTACTTGAAACACAGAGATGTTAATACTAAAATTAAATGAGACAGCCAAGAGATAGCAACACCTCACGGTTTGGTGTTTGTAGTAAGAGTGCAGAAAGTGATTAGCCTGAGGTACATGTCTACCAAGCAAAGGATCAAGTTGAAGCAAATGTTGTGTATAATGAATAAGAATATAATGTGCCACGATTCACTTCTTGTTGAGAGAAGGCGCTTAAGCAAGTGAAATGTTGGCTCCAATACAAGTTGGTGTAAGAGTGTAACACGACATCTTACTGATCAACAGAGAGCACTATGAATGGCGATAGGCCTGGAACATCTCTGACAATACTACGAAGACGGACAACATTTCCTGGAGAATATCGGATAAGAATATAGATGATGTAGAAATGAGGCCACAAGAGACTCTGAAGGATACCAACCATCCAGAAAGAACATCCCAATTGAATGCTTGTACTGTTCAACCCATATCAACACAATGTACAGCATAAACTACATTCTTTTGAGCAAGTAACGGGTCAGAAATATGGAGACGTCGGTCATCACTAAGACCACAGAAACCAAAGTCATGTACCGAGTGTCCACAATTAATGTTATGGTATTCAGCGCAGTACAGCACAGGCTGTTATGATCGTAGGAATCTGAAAATTTGTAGATATGCTAACTAAGCAATGCGCTCGCAAAGTATGCCACAAAAATTATTAGTTCCAAGTTTTTCCACCAAACAAAAATATGGCGCTGTAAGCGGTCAGAAGTGCAATATTCTGTAACTCTGACATCAAAATGTTCTTCCGGTAGGAACGCCTTGTGTCAGTTCTTTGGTCGTTGCTTGGTGATGTATGTTGATTCCTTTTGTGAATTGAATCTTCGTTTTAATGTAAAAAAGTTGAACTTTTCCGTGTGAAACATAATGCCTATTGGGAAGAGAGACTGTGCACTACTAGTGAAGTTGCTTTATCAGAATGCAGCAATAACAACGCTGCATTGCAGGAATATCGCCGATCAGTAACAGCTGAGAAGAGATCCCATGACAAGTAAGGGGTTGAAGAAAATGATTGAGAAATTTGAGGAAACAGGTGAATTAGGTATCGCACCAGGGAGAGGACGGCGGCCTACCCCAATGGATGATGATGTTGAAGTTGCTGTAGATGTAGCAGACCGTGCAGCACATTCACCCAATTCTGTAACCAGTGCTAGAGCTGTGTCACGTGACTTGTCGCTAGCCGGGTCAACAGTTCACAAGATTGCGCGTCACATTTTACACTGGTATCCCTACAAACATCATACTGTTCACAAATTGAAACCCCAAGATGATGCACAATGTCATGACTTTGTTCTTCGGTTTCTGGCGTGCGTGCAAGTGGACAACATGTGGCTGGGAAATATTATGTGGACTGACAGAGTGCATAATACTCTGGAGGGTGCAGTGAATGCACAGAACTATCACATATGAGGTTCGACTCCTCCAAACGTTGTGCAGGAACAACCATTGCATTCACCTTACAAGCTCATAGCGAAAATGTCAATGAAATGGAAACCAGAACGAAAAGTAAGTGAGCAGGAAAATACATACAAAAAGGAACTCAGATTGAAAGTAAAAAGGAAAAGGAAGATTGTAGTTTTACGTGACCGTGAATCTTGTGATTATGAGCCACGGGACCTCCTTTTTACGTGGAATCCGAACCACAGGACTTGGCATTTCACTTCGAAAATCTCACATGCATTGACCGGGAATCGAACCCGGACCGCCTTGGTGAGAGGCATACAGCTAGACCGCTGAGCCACCTCGTCCCCCAGATTGAAAGTACCCCTAAACTAAGGAACCAACCAACCAAAATGGAGAACGGAAATACGTACATAAGGAAATTTCGAACGAAAATACTCACAAAAGGAATAGAGCGAAAAATACGCACAAAATGTAGGTGAAGTTCAAAATACGTACAATATGCAACGTACAGTCGAAATACTTACAAAATGCAAGGGAAATCAAAATACTTACAAAATGCAAATGAGATTGAAAATATGCCCAAAATGTAATGTAGATTAAAAATACCCACAAAATGCAATTGAGAATTAACTACTTGAACAAAGCGGGGTAGGTTGAAAATACAAAATGCAATTGAAATTGCTTACAAAATGTATGGTAGATTCAGACTTCTCATTTGGATGGACAATACTTACAAAATGCAATTTAGATTCAAAATACCCACAAAAATGCAATTGAGACTTAACTACTTGAACAAAGCGGGGTAGGTGGAAAATACGAAATGCAATTGAAATTCAAAATACTCACAAAAGGACCCCCACGATATTGAAAGACTTACTAAAAAGCAATTTAGATTGTCAATCCTTACAAAATGCAATCGAGGTTGAAAAACCCTCACAAAATGCAACGAAGATCGAAAAGACTTACAAAATGCAACGGAGATTGAAAACACGCACAAAAGGGAGTGGAGATGCAAAAATAACAGTGCGGGAATCTTAATGGGAAAAGGAAATACAATGAAAAGAAAAACAACAGGAAAGTGAAAGAGGAGAGGGTCCGTCCCACAGGTAAGGGACAAAAGGGGGAAACCGGACCCAGCTCAGGAATCCCTCGGGGTCGCCAACTCCCGAACTCACCAGCCGTGAGCCCCTGAGGGTGTTGCATTATCTAGAGTGCAGCAAAAGTGATGGGGCTACATACACCCTGCCTCCTTGAGGGCCTTGAGCAGAAGGCAGGAGATAACAGGAAAAGAAAAAGAAGGCTGACCCCTCCCAGAAGGAAGGGATCAGGAAAGATGAGACGAGCCAATGAAGGCGGGAAAGGAAGAGACTCCCTAGGCCTCGGATACCCTAATACCGTCGGAGTCCGAAAAGAACAAGAGTTGACCAAGGGAGGTCGACAGGAAAGAAGACAGAGAGGAGCCTGGCACAAGTAAGTGGAAGCAATGCCGGACTCAGCTGGGGTCCCGTGGTCGCCAACCCACGTCCCACTAGATGTGAGCCGCTGGGGGGTGCACGTTAAGGAATCTCCATGTCCACAACGTGATTTCAGCTTTGCAGAATGCAACTGTGACCACACGGTTATTTTCATGCAAGATGGGGCAACACCTCATATCGCTCACCAGGTGAAAAATTGCTCTGAGACACCTTCAGTAACGATCGCATTATCTCTCGGCATTTTCCAGATGAGTGGCCTTTGAGGTCCCCTGACTTAACTCCATGTGACTTCTGGTTGTGGGGATATTTGAACGATCCTGTCTATCAGGGACATGTCCGGTCTCTGCCTGATCTAAAGGCTAGCGTACGACGACATGTCGTGTTACAGATACAGCATGTTGCTGAGTTGGGAAGCTATACTGAACAGTGTGTGTAACTATAAATCCTAATAAACCTCCCAGAACCACTGTTATCATGTGTTTGATCATTCCTGCCTTTATCCGTGACCCCTACCATTGCTTACAGCACCATATTTTCGCCTGGTGGCAAAACTTGGAACTAATAATTTTCGTGGGATACTTCGCGAGCGCATTGCTTAGTTAGCATATCAAATCAGACTCCTACAATCATTACAACCCGTGCTTTACCGCGCTGAATACCATAACTTTAATTGTGGACACCCGGTACTTACGTTGACAAGGTCATATTGACACTGGATTGGCTTCCAGTTGATGCCATGATTAATGTTATTGTGACATTTTATACCCCCCGAAGGGCCATCAAAATCAGATAGCTGGGAGAGCTGTCACAAGGTGTGTTTACTCTCCATCATAATGCACATCCACAAGGGCCAAATATGGCATACATCAGAAACTGGATATTCCAACTAGATACAGCATCTATATGGCAGCACCCTTGGCTTGTAAATGATTCATCACTGTTTGACCGTGGGTACAATGCAGGGCCCGGAACGATAGACCAATCTTATCTCTGAGTAAAATACACAGCGAGGCATGGAGTGCTGCATCAAACCATTCAAAAGACTAAAGACTCAAACAACACAAAATACACCAAGGGATTTCCAAGAATAGGTGTAATTAGTTAGTCATTGTTGTATTAAGGGGCAGAACTGCGAGGGTATCTACCCCTCTTAACACAGATTAAATTATACAAATTTTGAATATAAACACCCACCGGCATAAAAAGCGAAACACTACGAATTTCAGAAAAAACTCCATTTTGGACCGCTTCAAACCTGGTACAAAATGAATGTTGTGACATTGCAGCGATATGGCAATGTATCATGAGTTAATTAGCTGATTTGAGAAGCTTCAGTGCAATAATTAATAAACATTGTTGATCGTGACAATTACAGCACCGATATTACTGTTTGCCTTTGGACAAGAAAAACCACAGACGGCTGTCGTAAGGTTTATTGCTGTGAATTCTCGTGCCACGTATTTTTGTGGACATTACTGCTAGTCTACAATAGTTATTCTCGCTCCTAAGTCAGATCATAATGGCTCTTTCTCCTGAAAACGCAGCAAGGGCAGTGGCATTAGTGGAGGATGGGCACAGTATGCCATATGTGGCAAACGTAATAAGTACGTCTTGTTATAACGTGTACAGGACTATTAAAAGGTACAGAGAGGACAATATCTACACCAGGAGGCCCAGTTCCGGTCGTAGGAGAAGCACTACCGAGCGTGATGATCGCTTTCACGCAATGTAAGTTCTTCGTGTTCGACACATAACAGATGTGGAGGCCAGAAATCGCTTATAGAAAGTACGGGGCACGAACATCCGTGAAAGGACAGTAAGAGGGAGGTTGTAGGAAGTAGATTTACAATCCAAGAGGTCCGCCACAGGACCTCTCCATAGACGTGAGCACCATCCCTCTCGTACGTAAATCGCCAACGTCCATCGAAACTGGACTGTGGAGCAGAGGAGCTCAGTGCTGTTTACGGATGAATTCCGATTCTGTTTGAGGGCACCGGATGGGAGGGAGAGAGTATGAAGAAGGCCCTGGGAACGTTATTAACCCTGGACCTTCTCTGCGAGTACACCGTTCATTGGAAGCTCTGTGATGGTCTGGACCGAGATTACCAAAGATACGCGCACAGAGCTTGTGTTCATTGACAATGGGAGCCTGACAGCCCACCGGTACATCAAGGAGATATTAGTATATCACGTCGTGCCTTTTTTCACCTGTCATTGGATAGAACTTCATCCTGAAGCATGACAACGCTCGCCCACACGTTGCCGTCTGTGTACGTGAGTACCTGGATGAAGATGGAATTGAGCGCATCGCGTGGCCTGCTTGTAGTCCCGACTTAAACCCGTTAGAGCATGTCTGGGATATGCTTGGGTGACGTGCTAGGAGTCGTTCTCCTTGACTTCAAGCTTATCTCTAAGAAGAATGGGAGCTCATACCACAAGAGAACATTCGTGATTGCATCCTGAGCATGCCTGATCGAATCATAGTTATAACTGTGCCTAGAGGTGGTAATACCCGTTATTGAGTCAATGGAAATGTTGTGCAAACAAATGGACAAAACGGACTAAGTCATGGTAATCATACAGTGTAACGGGTCTGAGTACAGTATGATGGATTCCAGGTTTCGACATTTCCAAATTTGTGTTTGTGCACTGTTGTGATTGTTATGATAAATAATTTGTATCAATTATTGTGCTATTTAGAGTAGGCTGGATTTAGACAGCTCCTTAACCCGGTCCATGAGTCAATCCTAATTGGCTACATGGATAATTCTTGCCAGGCGCGTCCACGTCGCGGGGGTGGGCAACGGTACTGTAATATACCATGGAAGTACAGTACCGGCTAAGTTCTGGTGAGGACCCAGTCCTATGGGGTATAACATAGGCCCCGTGCACAGGGTTACGTGCGAAGACCTCAACGGAATCTACAGCGGAGAAGATGGACTTCAGAACGGTGGAGATTGCGGAAGAGGCAGCCCAGTACTCAGGGAATAGTATGAGTACAGCATCAATCGGCAGCGTCTGTTTCCCATGTTAGGGGCGGCTGCAAGGGCGTCTGTTCTCCATGTTAGGGGAGGCCTGAATAATAGCTGGCAGTAGCTTCATAAAATGCCTTTGGGAGTGGCGACCCCATCGTAATAATAGCCTAAAATGGAAATGGCACTTCCAATGATTCGGAAAAGGTTAGGGCGTACCCTGCAGGCGACGAGCAGTTCCTTTGGTACTGGGGGAACTGTGAGAAATGGGCGACCAGTAACCGAAATGAAAGTGGGAATCATGAATGTCATGACCCTGACAGGCAAGGTGGAGGAGGTGGTAGACTTCATGGAGAGGGAGAAGGTTGGAATGATTAGGCTGAGTGAAGTGAAATGGAAAGGTAAAGGAAGGAAGAAATTGAGGAAAGGATATACTTTATACTGGAGTGGTGGCCAAGAGGCAAAAAATGGCATGGGACTGACAACCTCGAAACAACTGGAGGAGTATGTTGAAGTGGTAGAGTGTGTTAGTGACAGAATAATGAAATTTAGAATGAAGATGAAGAATGACGTGATGGACTTCATACAAGTGTATGCACCACAGACTGGAAACAGAGAAGAAGATATTGAAGTATTCCTGGAGGATGTAGAAAGAGTAATCTCAGATGTAGAAGTGGTGATCATGGGAGACAGAAATGCACAAGTCGGAATTGAGAGACAAGGAAAGGAAGAAGTCGTTGGACCATATGGATATGGGAAAAAGGACCGGGAAGGAGAGGAACTTGTAAACTTTTGTGAAAGGAATGGACTGATAGTGGGTAATTCATGGTTTCGGAAGAAAAACAGCAGGAAAATTACGAGATATGGGTGGGGTGATAGAAGAACAAAATCAGTAATTGACTACTTCCTGGTGGAAAGGACAAATCGCAGAAAGCTGATGGATGTGACAGCTTTACCAGGAGAAGCATTTGCTGGGGACCATAGAACTGTGGTGGCAAAATTTAGATGGGAAAATTGGAAAACCTAAAGGAGATCAGAGAAAGTAAAATAAAAGTATGGAAATTGAAAGACAAAGCTGTACAGGAAGGTTTTCAGGAGAGATTGAAGCAACAAATCCCAGTTACTGAAGTGGGAAATGTAGAAGAGGAATGGTCCCACTTTAAAAAGGCATTTGCTGGTGCAGCAGAGAGTGCTTGTGGTAGGACGTCAACAAGAGTTAAAGAGAAGGAGACACCGTGGTGGAATGAGGAAGTGAGGAAAGCAGTGAAAGAAAAGAAGTCTGCATGGAAAGAATGGAACCGAGATCAAACAGAAGAAAGCAAAAAGAAGTATCACGACAGCAAACGGAGGTGTAAGAAAGTGGTAGGAGAAGAAAAGAAGAAAAGTTGGGAAGAATTTACAATGAATAATAATGTTATTGGTTTTACGTCCCTTTAAACTACACTGGCTTTTAGAGACGCCGGGGTGCCGGAATTTTGCCCCGAAGGGGATCTTTAACGTGCCAGTAAATCTACTGACACGGCTCCCTCGCATTTGCGCACCCTCAAATGCCAGCTGACTGCGCCAGGTTTCGAACCTGCAACCTTGGGCTCAGCAAGCGAGAACGTTACCCCTGAGCCACGCAGCCAGACAGGAAGAATTTACACGAAGAATGGAAACAGATGTAAGTGGCAGTAAAAGGATGCTGTATGGGCTTCTAAGAAGTAAGAGGAAAGAAAGAGTTACTACAAAGCTGGTGAAAAAGGAAGATGGAGAGTTGTTAACACACCCAGAAGAGATAAAGGGACGATGGAAGGAGTATTTCGATAAGCTATTGAATGTGAGCAATTGTACTGGTGAGATCGAAGTGACACAGCCTGACGACTCTATAACACAAGATGATATAACAATGCTGGAGGTGGAATTAGCAGTACAGAAAATGAAGATGGGAAAAGCAACAGGGGTGGATGAAATCAGTGTAGAAATGATAAAGGCTGCTGGACCTGTTGGTATGCAATGGCTGTATCGACGGCTAAAGTGTGTGTGGAAACGGAAATGTGTACCAGAAGACTGGGAGAAAGGGCTAATAATACCAGTGTTTAAGAAAGGGGACAAGAAAGTGTGTGATAACTATAGAGGGATCACCCTCATATCACAGATAGTAAAAATACTGGAAAGGATATTAGAAAGAAGGAGCATGGACCACTACAAAAAGAGAGGAGAGTAGAATACAAGCAGCGGAGACGAAATTCCTAAGAGGTATAGAAGGGAAGACCAGAAGAGATAAAATCAGAAACGAGGAGATAAGAAGGAGGACAGGAATCTTGAAGCTGCAGGACAGGATAGAAACAACCAAGTTAAAGTGGTATGGACATATGATGAGAATGGGAGAGGAGAGAGTGCCAAAGAAAGCTTTTCTGGAAAAGGTTTCGGGGAAGAGACCGCGCGGAAGGCCCCGAAAGAGATGGGCAGATACAGTGTGGGAGTGCGTGGAGAAGAAGGGAGGAAAACCTGAAGATGTACTTAAAGGGGGAGAGGAGTGGTGGAGAGACAGGCAACGTTGGAGGTCCTTGATTCACAACCCGACCCAGGAAGCTGGAAACGGGAAATGAAGAAGAAGAATGAGAAGAAAGGTAGAAGGAGAGTTGCAAGAGGAACAGTATGGCTTCAGGAGTGGAAGATCCACAGTGGACCCAATCTTTAGCTTGAGGCAGGTGATGGAAAAGAACTGGGAATATGGAGAGGATTTGATCATGACTTTCATAGATCTAGAAAAGGCATATGATAGTGTCCCCAGAGAGAAGGTATGGGAAACCATGGTTAAGAAGAGACTGGGAAGAGAAATGTTGGAAATGGTGCAAGCAATGTACAACTGTGTTAGCAGGGTTCTGACCCCTGTTGGAAAGACAGATTGGTTTAGGAACAAGACTGGACTAAGACAGGGGAGTGTGCTGTCACCTCTTTTATTCATAATGGTAATGGATGAAATTGTAAAGGAAACAAAGGAAGCATATGGACATAAAGAAATGAAGTTACTATTATTTGCAGACAATATTGTGGTCTGGGGAAGGAACACCGAAGAAGTGCAAAAACAACTAGATGCACTGAACGAAAATATTCAGAAGTATGGCCTGAAAATCAGTATAGAGAAAAGCAAGACCATGGTGATGACAAGAGGGGAAAGAAAAGGAAAGGGCACTGTGAAAATTGGAAGTCAGAGTTTGGAAATTGTGGACACGTTCAAATACCTAGGAAGTGAATTGATGCAAACTGGTAGGTTGGACATGGAGATTGGCAGGAGGGTACAGCAGAGCAATGCATTCTATCAAAGTGTAAGAAAACTTGTTTGGGATAAGGAAGTACCAAGGAAAAGCAAGGAGGTGATGTATAAAATGTACTATGTACCCATATTAACTTATGCAGCTGAGACTTGGACCCTGACAAGCAGGCAAGAGAGTAGAATCCAATCCAGTGAAATGAAATTCCTAAGAAGTATGATAGGAAAGACAAGGAAAGACAGAGTGAGGAATGAAGATGTTGGGAAGGAAGTTGGGATGGGAAAACTAAATGAGAGAATTGAGAAGAATAAACTAAGGTGGTTTGGACATGTAAAGAGGATGGAGGAAAATAGAATGCCAAGACAGATGCTGGAAGCCAAGTGCAAGGGTAAGAGAGCAAGGGGAAGACCTAGAACAAGGTGGATCGATTCAGTGAAGAACAGCGTGAGAAAAAGGAATGTGGACTGGGACAAGATTGTGGAAGAAGAATTGTGGAAGGAAAGAGGAAAGTGGAGAAGTGCCATAAATATCCCGACCCGGCAGGAGCTGGATAAGGGGAAATGATGATGATGATGTTTAGAGTAATTAACTTATGATTCATTGCCATGTTGTTGTAATGTCATAATATTTGATTAACCCTAAGCACTCACGCGGAGGGAGAGACCCGACACGAAAATATCTCGCATAGATCCTTTGTCGGGACACACCCGACACCGATTTGTTCTGCCTATAACTTCGCTGTCGAGGTACATCCAACAAAATATCAGCAATACTGCGCTTCTCCCTCCTTCTGACGAGACTATGTACTACCGTTACGCTATATTCTCTTTGGAAATAAGCCGTATGGAGGGGTATTTTGAAGGCCATGCAAGTTTGAAACGAACTGTTGCATAGCAATATGGCTGCGTTTGAAGATCGCGAGAAGCAAATAGCGGGATGTTTGGATGAAAGTGTCGATTTAGGCGATAGTGGAACTGATACTGAATTAAGTGATGCGGAAGATCATGCAGAATTAGATGGTGTTAGTGAATTTAGTGACGAAGAGCTCGTTTATGACGAAATATTTCGTAATGACAGTGCTGATACCTCGAATGATGGGCACTTACGGAGTTTAGGTGGTACGGATATTTATATTCTCGAAATGTGATCTTTTTACATCAATTATGGGTAAATCGAGGGTGCTGATGACGAATATACTATTAGTTTTGCACCCACACGTAACGCCCTTGAGAGACGAGGGTTCTATTCCCCTCCCTGGAACTTAGTCATAAATTCGAATTTGCGGCGTGTAACCCGGAAGTTGTACACCGCACAGTCAACAGATACAAGCAATTAGTATCTCACTCTAGTTCCTCTCTGACTGGGAACACTTCCCTTTCACTCTCTCGAGCAGCTGTCCGTTCACTAATTAGGCTGACCTGTGTCTAGCCAGTCTGTCACGCACTGAAATACCTGTACACTCCCTGGAGTTCACAAACTACTGTTAGGCTACTTGCGACTCTGCTACACACTGCTCGGCTGGCTAGGGAACAGCCCACGGCGTTTCACAATTCACCACAGCACTTCACTGCATGCAATACCCTAACTTGGGTTTCGCAAGTCACGTCACCACACTACTGTCGCTCAGGTAAAAGCACGCACTAGCTCAAAAACACTGTCCCTCCCTCGCTGATGAGGCCGCTTATATAGCAGGCTGGTGACTCAATGAATGCTTCTAGAATCGCCCAGGATTCACGGCTTCTCGAAATTTCCATCACTGGCTGGGTCACGAATATTCTGGACCATCCCTTTGTCCTCGCAGCCCCTTGCGTAAGGCGCAGGTAACACACAGAGGCAGAGCATAGCCCGGGGGCGGCTGTAACTCACACGGCGAGACGACGAAACAAACTCACAGCCGAATAAAATACATGCGGTCTGATGACTTGCCACAAGCATATATTTAAATGGAGCTGAAGAGGAAATATTGTTCACAAATAATGGAGTGCTAAGGGTTAATACAAGGTTTGAAGCGGTCTAACATTGAATTTTGTCTAAAATTCGTAGTGTTTCGCTTTTTATGCCGGTGGGTGTTCTGAAACTTTTGGCGAAAACCGAAATATTAAACAAGACATGAAAAAATAAAACAAAAAAATTAAATAGAACTAATAATTATTATAATAATACATCAAATATACGGAAAACAAAAATTCAATTTTCAAAAAAGGACACTTTCATTGAGTGAACGTACACTGGGAAATTTAGATTGCTGGCCCTAATACACTCTCACTTATAAAGCGGATGACAAAATCAGCAGCCACCACGTCATCACCTAATATAAGTTTGAGTGTCATCTGCAAACCAAGGTTTCTTCGTAAGTCAGCAAGATCCACACACTCTGTTAAAAAGTGTGCCACGGTGAGTATGGCATCACATGTATAAAGAAGGGGGTCATCCCTTCTCATTAGGTACGATCTAACATGAGCTATCCTTAGCATACACAAAATGGCGGACTCCCTCTGTGACCAGAAAGAGTTCCGCCACACGCTAGTAGTTCCCTTGATCACTCTCAGTATATTGGGCATTGGGTCAGCTAGCCACTGACTCTCTC
This sequence comes from Meconema thalassinum, assembly GCA_946902985.2. Classification (NCBI taxonomy): domain Eukaryota; kingdom Metazoa; phylum Arthropoda; class Insecta; order Orthoptera; family Tettigoniidae; genus Meconema; species Meconema thalassinum. The sequence goes on along the minus strand of OX336388.2, from coordinate 1,939,897,108 downwards.
AGAATGCCAGTACTTGTCAGGTGGTCAGATACACAGCCACAGAAAGATGATTCGAGTGTCTGCATGACACAACCCAGTTAGTAGGTCGTGGGTTTGCTGCACTAAGGGGTGTTGCGGGAAACATGTAGCAATTGACTGCAACAAACTCAAAGAGTCGGTACTCACAAGAAAGTGGATTTGAGCATCCTGTAGTGCAAACTGCAGAGCTTCAATGACAACAATGAGCAGCATGTAAACACATTACATGCCTCAGCCAAAGAGATTTTGGTATTTGCACCATCAATAATGTAAGCACAACCTACTTTCTCATCCACCTTCGAACCATCCATGTAGAGAATACCAGCATCAGGATAATGGTTAACTATGCTGTGGAATCGGAGGCATCCGTGCTCACCTTAGGACCTCGATATAGATCTAAGCGAATTTCCGGACGCAGGACTTGCCACTGAGGCACCTTGCTAGATGTCCAAATCATACAGGGGCCTACAGCCACTCCTATTTCATTACACCAGCTATCAAGTCTAATAACAACCGGCCAGGTGGCGCGAGGCTGGTTAGCGTACTGCGCCCGAATTCCTCTAGAGCACAGTCCCAAATCCACGCAGATGGTAAAAGGATCGTGGGAATGTCAACACCCGGCTAAGAGTCGAACAACTCCCACCGGACTAATGACTAGGGAACCCTAGGAACACACATATACATCTCTAACTATACTACTAACTAGCTGCATACAGTACAGAAAAAAAATAATACAGGTAGAGCATTTACGAGCAACTCGGCTCTCGGGCGTTAAGATAAATTGTCGATTAGCTGTTCTGCGGTATCGTTCTAGTGTAATTAAGCGTTGAGTCAAAGAATCAGTTCTAAAAAACTCAGCAAGAATAAAAATATGCTTGCCATTTATTGACAATAAAACAACATAACAAAATATGTTCCCTTCACCACGAATAGAAATAAAATATTTATGCCTCACTTAGGCTGGATGCGCTTAATAAGTGTCTTTCTTGCATCCTTACACATACAGTAGCCTCTCACAAATCCGGACCTCAAAAATCCGGACTCCGGCAAATCCGGACCGCTCAAAAAATATTTTTTGTAATACAAAATCAGTAAAATGTAGGTAACGTGATGCTTAAGCGCCTTCAATTTCTCCGCGACCATTCCGCATTACAAGAATGACGTCTTTTCTATTCTACTGGCTGTGCGGCACGGCGGGAGGTCATTGACTCGCCCCCTCCCCAACAGCTCTTTGTTTACTCATACAGTACTTAGTTGACCGCGCTCACTCTCTCTGTGCAGACGTTATTTTCGGTGGCTACCTCGTGTTGTGTCGGTGCTCTGTGTTTCTCGCGTCTTGTTTTTAAGTACTGTAAGATGAGTAACAGAATGGTGACAAATGAAGATTGTTTGGAAGAAGAGGAACTACCTGAGAGCAACATAAACCTGATTCCACATTCAGAAGGATTTAAAATGTTGGACCGAGCCCTAGAGTACATTACTCAGCAGGATGGAATATCTTCAGCTGACATCATTTGTTTAATGAAGTTAAGAGACATTGCGGCAAGAAAACGTGCTGAAACTGTGAAGCAGAAAAATATTCAAGACTTTTTCAAGCATGTGTAAGTTTGTTTTTACACACTGTTTCTGATGATTTATTTTCATTTATTTTGCATACTGTAGTACTGTAATGTAAATTCTTAAGTCTTATTAAAGTTGTTCAATACTATTAACCATCTATTTTTTCTACCCCTGTGTTCAGTTAATTGCAGTTCAGAACTGTTTTATGCGAGTAACAATAAAGTACACATATCGGCACGGAGTGGCGGCGATCGCGGCACGCAAACCACTGCCGCGACCGACGTCACTCTGTCTCCGGGAAATCCGGATTTTTCGGAATCCGGATCGGCCGTCCGCCACATTGGTCCGGATTTTCGAGAGTCTACTGTATATGAAATGTATCTCTTGCTCTAAAATATTTAAGTAAACACATTGTTTAAACTTATGACAGTAATATCTGTCCTACTTGTTCACTGAAGTTGTGCTTTAACGTTCATCAAAACAAACACATTCCCTACTTAATACAATCGTTAAAGTCTTCTAACTAAAATCTCAAGCTTTTAAATGCAATAAAAGAAATGGTTAATAATAAAGATAATAAAGTATTTACATTTTATACATAATCGCGACCTGCACGATATAACAACTGTCTCTAATTTATTAGAGTTCATTCCACTACTTTCCTCATGTCTCACCATCTTTCTACGTATTTCACCATCTTCCTTCGTATTTCACACAATAAAACTGGTCAAAATAGGTACTTATGTGTCAATTCCATGTGAATCATGAACACAAACAGTGAAGTTAATATTTAATCACTAAAGTGTACAACTCTGGTATTTCATAGATTAATAATTTAACAAACTTACAATGCACGACTGTTCAGATAAGCTCTCCAACCAAAAATCGAGTGCGTGTGGCATTGACCCTCACGTCTCACACTCCCTTCCTCTCCAAATACAAATACGACTTCTCTTAATCACCACAAATATTACAAAACCTTTCTACATAAACTCACGTTGCATATCATCGCGTCTCTGTTACGCCTTCATAATACAAATGTATTTCATTAACATTTCTTTCCTTAGCACATTCACAAAACTTCTACCGTTCCATATCAACTACTTTCATCAAAGTATGATATTTAGTATTCCTACTAGAAATTACAAATGCAATAACGTTCACGAATACACTATACCTCCTCCTACAAAATCCTCTATCGATTATACATTCCGTGCTATGTTCAAATACTTTCCACTTACTTCCTCCTCTGGTTCAAATATTTCTTCGTTACAATTTCTCGCTTAATTCTGAATATCAAGTCTGCTAGTGTCTGTTATAAAAATAACAATAACCTTCCCTCACGTTTCTGTTCACAACAAATGCTAATATCCTTCCTTCCATCTTACAGTATCATTTATGACAAATATACATTCATAACATTTTATAATATCGTTTCTTATTCAGTTATGCCTTCAATTTTCGCATACTGTTCTTCTCTGTAGAATAAAATTCTGGGTTTTACAATGTCAATACTTTTGTTTCAAACTGGAGTTCCTTCAATGCCAATATTGAATACTCCTGTCAACAACTTCGTTTTATACATTATATTTTGTTCCTGAAATGAATGAACTCTTTACTTACAGGATTCTCTGTCCTTCCTTCCTCTACTTCAAATTATTACTTACTTGCTTGCTTTCGTCAAACACATGACTATACTCTTTCTCTGATACATTATTTATTTATTTATCACAAAGTTGTGCTTCATTTCTCATGTTTCAATACACATATATATAATCGTTCTTCGATATTACTTCAAATTTACGGAATTTTCCAATGTTACAACAAATCTACGGAATATACGTTCGCAATCGCAATGAAATCGTTCTAAGTAAAATTTTAACGCTCTAAAATGACAATGAAAAATACTAACAATGTCTAAGATCATCGATCAAGCCTTCAAAAACGTCTAAGTAACGTATGAAAATAACTATCGCAATTACTATAAACTTACTAAAACTTTCAAGACAATACAATAACATAGGTTACAAGTAGTTCCGTGACGAACTAAACAGCCTACTTTTCTTAAAATGTAAGATTCATGCCAATATAGACCTATCTGCAATAATAATGATATCAACATTTCTAAGTACTGCAGTTTGAAATACACCTAAAATAATGTAGCCTAATACAGTAACTTACTACAGTTGGCAGCCCTGGTGACTCTGAATATATTCTGAGCTCCCTCTCTTAAGGTATAGAATGCACATACAAAATTTGGTTGAAGACTAATGGATAGTACGGACGTTACATGCTGCTTGATATTGGATTTATCAGTGCGCGTAAAATCGTGTTGGGAACAATGCCATGTATGTGATGCTCAGAATTAATCTGAAATAATACGATCTATTATAGCCTAGTGCCAATTGGTAATAATTGTTAGTATAGAAGTTACATTTAATTAAAATTGAAACTATCAGAAAGCTTGGAATCATGTTGGCAGCACTGAGGTATATTAGATACTCCAAATTAATCTAGAAAGTCAGGTACTATACGTGTGCAAAGTTTAGAGCTGAAGGCTTGCATATATTTCTGATATATTGATATTAGGATTAAAAAACAAATAGAGAGAACATTTATTAACAGTTGGCAGCCCTGCTGGTTCCTACGAATACGCATAATCATAACTGTTATGGTACACAAAGCACATACGAAATTTGGTTGAAATGCATTTGTTATTATAGAAGTTATATGCATGTAAAAACTTGACCTTTCAGCAGGCCTAGAATCGTGTTGGCAGCACTGAAGTATATAAGTTACACCGAACTTGGGTAGAATATTAGGTACTATAAGTGTGCAAAGTTTAGAGCTGTTGGCTTGCATACTTTCTGATATATTGACATTAGGGTTAATCAAATAGAGAACATTTATTAACAGTTGGCAGCCCTGCTGCTTCCTACGAATAAGCATAATCGTAACTGTTATGGTACACAAAGAGCATACGAAATTTGGTTGAAATCCATTTGTTAGTATAGAAGTTATATGCATTTAAAAACTTGACCTATCAGCAGGCTTAGAATCGTGTTGGCAGCACTGATGTATATAAGTTACACCGAACTTGGGTAGAATATTAGGTACTATGCGTGTGCAAAGTTTAGAGCTGTTGGCTTACATACTTCCTGATATATTGACATTAGGGTTGAAACATAGTGAGAGAATTTATTAATAGTTGGCAGCCCTGGTGGCTGTTTAGAATATGCACAGTCATATGTGTTGTAGTACACATAGTACATACGAAATTTGGTTGAAATCCAATCAATAATAAAGAAGTTACATGCATTTAGAAATTGGACCTACCGGCAGGCTTAGAATCATATTGGCAACACTGTCATGTATGAACTTCAGAAAATTAATCTGGAATGTTATTATCTATACGTGTTCCAATTTTGGAATAGTTCGCCTGCATAACTTCTGAGATATCCGACATAGAGCTGAAATTACAATTGCGATTTTTCAGCAGTTGGTAGCACTGACGTCAATTTCAAATATGGTCGTGAGATATTCAAATATAGATCTTTACTCTTACCAAATTTGGTGTTGATAGCTGCAGCCGTTTAGGAGTTGATAGGGGACACACACACACAGCCAGCCAGACAGACAGACAGACAGACAGACAGACAGACACACACACACATTTTCCCGGATCGATCTCATAAGTCTACTTTTTCCTCATTTCTGCAAAATGTGAAAAGTAGGCTAATAAATGCAAATATCTTGGTCAACATTCTAGAATAACGTGTACAAAATCTAACTACAGATGTTTTAAATGCACTGATCTACCTTCTCTTTGAGATCGTTGGTGACAGACCTGTTGACACCTGTGTCCTCGGAATCTCGCCATGTGGTTCCTGGAATGCAGCGTACTCCTACAGACCGGCTGCATTATGTCAGCTCTGTTATGTCTGGACTGCAATGAAGGTGAACGACCTGGGTTGATGTTACCAAACAGGTTTCCAGCTGGATCCTCGCCGGCCGACCCGCTTCCCTCGTTCACGATGGTGACACGTACTCGCCACAGCTCTGGTTGCCTCGCATCCTCCAGTCCTGGGTTCCTCGCCGTATCCACCACAAATCCGCTCGTCTTCTTCTCAGATCTAGATGTTCTTTGAAGTCGGTAGTTTGCAGTGTTCTTTCCATGACAAGAAATCACCTCCATGTCGTGAATTTCTCTTGTAGTAGCTAGTAACGTTATATGAGCGAAAACTGCGGTGTTCTGCAGCTCGCTGTTCATACTGCTATATCATCCTGGTCATTTCTGGATCTCACCGGTTTAGTATAGTTCTACTTTCCCAACATGATGAATTTAAAACATCATTCTCACTACGAAATAATGTGCAGTCGTAGTTCTTCCCCTCCGACCTGAAGTTTCATCCATACTTGCGTAGATTGGTAAATTCTTAATAGTTTAGGTCTCACTTCTTCAGACTTTCTTCCTGCGTAGTTACGTGCTCGATGTTCAGTGTGTAACTTCCCAAAATTCTATCTTGTCGTAGATTTCTTCGTTAAATGCAGTGAATAACTTCTTTCTTAATGCTGTTGACTTATAATGCTTAATTCTACGTTTCCATGACTTGTTGCTTCATCTTGAAGTCTCGGGTTCACAAAGACCTTTGTCTATACTTTTCGAAGAGTGAATATAATTACGTCTTGTCTTCTCGACGGTCCAAATAGAAAAAAAAGTCTCGACTCCTAGAGTCTCCTAGCCCCCTCGCTCAGATTTCCCCCGCATATATGGTCAACTAGCCTCCAACCTCTATGAATATGGACAAATTCATACATAACTTCTCTATCAGTCATTTAATTTAAAATCCGTTTTGCCAATTAAATTTCTTTTCCTCTGCTGGTGAATTCTATATGTAACACTCTTATAAAATATTAAAATAAAGATTTTAATATTTATTCCTTCCTCAGTATTCAAACTATTTTCTTATTGGTTCTTGCCTAATAGTAGTGCGCTTCTGACACGCGTCTGTTCCCCCACTTCTTGATAGTGGCGTGTGTCTGACCTCAAGTCAACCTTGCTCTCTCCCCCTGGATCAAAAACTGGTTTCTCGCAGCGAACCTCGCCTAAAAGTGTCGACTTTCAGGACAATACTTCTTTCATTTACTCTTGGTTAAAAATTACCAGATCACAAAATCTGTATTATTTCTTGAAATAAAAATATTTCTTCAAGCGAAAATTTTTCCAAATGCATATATAAACATAGGCTACTCATCCATCCAGACTTCAAATTTAGTCGAAAATTCCAAATTTAAAATATGCCATTTTTCTGAGGTGGTCCTCGGTTCGTACCTCGTCCTGTCCTCTCCTCTCTACTAGACATGATTTCGAGCGCAGTACCTCTGGTGGTATTGGGTACTGAAGGGAGCTCGATAACTTGGATGTTGCGGCATTTGACGCACACTGGCAGCATAACGAAAACCTTGGTCCTGAACCCACCTGACGACCCGCTTGATAGCTATCTGCATTTGCCGTTCCACGTTTACCATACTTCCCGAGCTGTAATGCAGAGCCAAATCGTCTACATACAGCAATGGAACTACCGTGAGCCCGACGTCAGTAACAATGGCATTTATGGCATTAACGAACAAAGTGACACTCAACACAGAAGCCTGAGGAACTCCATTCTCTTCGGTGTAATATTGCGATAAGGTCCTACAGACTCTTACTCAGAAGAGCCGGACGGACATAAAATTCGCAATAAAAATCAGTATTACCAAGGAGTCCCCACTCATGAAGGGTGGAAAGGATTCCGTAGTGCCTTGTCGGGTCATAGGCTTTTTCCAGATCAAAGAAAACTGTGACTAGGTGCTCCTTTTGGAGGAAAGCCCCCCCTGTATGGCGCTCTCAAGTTGCACCAGGTGGTCAGTGGTGGGCCTGTGAGAGTGGAAATAACACTGGTACTCAGACAGAAGGCTTATCTCCTCCAAGAACCGCACCAGATGACAGTTTACCATCTACTCCAGCAGCTTACATAGGCCATTTGTCAGACCTGCTTTCAACATTCGACCATGCCACCTTCCACTTTGCTAGGCCAACAGGAATCTCGTCAAACGGCGTCGATAACGTACATAGCGACATTTCTGCATGTCTGTCCGCAAGAACCGAGATCTCGTTAAACAGATGGTGAACGGTGTGGCTTGTGTAACAACGCAATATTTCAGTGTCGAGGAGGCCGTGAGGAAAAACGGGATTCTCGTCAAATGGCAGAGAGTGTCGCCGATTGCTTAACATCGTGCTATTTATCCGTGCCCGACCCTGAGAACGGTGCCAATGCGTTATATCACAATAATACTCCCTGTCTGAGTGCGATAGTCAAACGGACTATGGAAGGGGCCGATTGCGTAGCATCACAATATTTATCGATATTCGACCGCAATAATAAAGCGAAACCTATCAAACGGCTGAGAGCAGTGATGATTGTGTAACATCGCAATACAGTACCTTCCCACATTGCTCACCAATACCCAGTCTCGATGTCGAAGCCATAGGGACAGCAGAAATCTCGTTAAAATGACGGACGGCGACGTAGGCAAAGAAACATAATGGTTCCTACTTCAGCTGAATATCCTTCCCCATCACATTGAGCTTTGCAAAGATTGGCAAACGTACCCATTGACATAAATATATCAGCTCTGCCTCTGCTGATAAACAAGTGGTCTCCTATGTGATTAACAATGCCGGTTGTGTCCTGTTGTCTGTCATTGTCAAGCAACGTGCATTGAGGGGGTACGACCGGCGGTCGGCCAGGCAAAGCAGTCGCATTTGATGCGACATGGTGTCACGTCATGACGTAGGCTGGACTCTCACTTCGCTTATCGCTCTAAGCTGCTGTGGCGCAAAATGGATCTGATGAACCTTGGATTAGAAACATAATCCGTTCTAGAAATGTCCTTGTAATCCAAAACACTCGTATCCTCCTCAGTTCCTCGGTCCACATATGTGGACCCAAGTTCTGTATTTTCTTCCTCACAAGCTATCGTGAGCTTGCGTAACTGAGATGTCTCGACCACACGTGTGAACCTTCTAGTTACGCTATTTGCTGATGCAGCGCGAGGAACATCCACTATCAACGAGACAGTGGCAGCTCTCATAATGGTTATTGCGATGGCTGACTCAATCAGACAGCGTCCAAGTAAGTGTTGTGTTATTCCATCAATTGTTTGTTTTATTGGTCAGGGTATTTTTTTATGTGAAGTTAACATTATTTACAATACACGGGGGCAAGTTCTTATGCATGCGCTGCTTGTATACCTCACTGGGGAGGCTTCAATTGTCGGTCCTCATATGTGGACCTCTGGTGTTTGTTGCGATAAAGTTCGTTTGTTTAACAGGAATCAAACTGTTGAATGATGATGAAGTGCAATATTTCCTTGATCACAGTGATGCAGAATTGTCAGATGAGGAGGACAAAGAGATTTTTATGGAAAATGAAGTAAATGTACATGGTGAGGATGAATAATATATTGAAAATATGACTGGAAATTTTGAAAGTACAGAAACGTCTGTCACTCATCAGGATGAACTTGATAGTGTTCAGGTTACGGAAACTGAACCAGTACGCCATTCAGCAGCAATTCATGCAAACAAGCGGGAAATGAAATGGAAAACTGAAACATAAGTTGTGACATTAAGATTTTGAAATAGATAACTCTGGGCCTAAATTTTATAAATATGACACGATCAGGCATGCCCATATTTAATAGTTATTTTTTCTCTTTTATATGGTTCAGCAAGTTCCCCCAACAGAAGAAACATATGAGGCAGATTATGTTGAAGCAAAGGGCATATTTGAGGGCTTGTTGGAGTATCTACCTGTGGAGTTCTGGGAGCTTCATTCAGAGCAAACAGATCTATGGGGTGTTTGGGTTATCCTCAAGTAAAGATGCATTGGCAGCATGATACCAATACACCACTGATTTCTAATTGCATGTCACGGGATAGATTCTTTGAACTGAAGAACTGCATGCATTTTACACATAATAGCACTCAGCGTGATGGCAACGAAGACTATGGAAAGTGAATCCCTTTCTGGAACCTACTATTAGAGAGAAGTACTTAACACTTCCAAGATCAGTGGTTCTTAACCGGTGGTCCGCGAGTGCCTCGGGAGAAAAGGGTCCACCAGCACGTATAAAAAAGTGGCCAATAAATGGGGATTTCGAAAACTAAAATCGCCCGAATGTATTCGCGGCGATGACTATCACATTTTGAATTGAAATATCTTTAAAATAAAGTGTTATTGAGGAAGGGTTACTGATAAGGTGTATTGCGGGGGAGGGGGAGGTTGGGGTGGTCCGTACATGATTCAATTTCACGCGGAGTGGTCCGCGGACTTCTAGGAATTAAATCTTTTGTCCTTGCAGCACCAAATGGCTTATTATTAGATTTTGAAATTTATGTTGGCAAAGGAACAGTTCCTGCTGATGACATGAAACATGGACTTTGTGCTGCTGTTGTGAAACATTTGACAGCAAGTGTCCCTCAAGACAGCACCCATTGTGTCTACACTGACAGGTTTTTCACAAGTGTGAAATGTTTAGATTTTCTACTTGATAGGAACACCTACCAAACAGGCACAGTGGGGTCGGTAATAGACAAGCTAAAAAGTAACAAACAGCTCAAAAGAGGTGAATGGGATGAAAAGGTAACGGGGGATGAGAAAGTATGCAATGTTAAATGGAAAGATAACAAAAGTGTTCTATTACCTTCCACATGCGTTGGAAGTGAACCTGTTTCGAAGTGCAAGAGATGGTCTAAAGATGAAGGCAAGAAAGTTGAAATCCCTCAGCCAAAGGTGGTACAATTGTAAGATGGGAGGTGTAGATTTGTTGGACAGGTTTTTATCCTATTACAGGTGCTATATTCGTACTGTGAAATGGACAGTCAGGATGTTCAATCACATTGTGGACCTAGTCATTGTAAATTGCTGGGTCATGTATCTTAGTTGGTGTGCAGGCAAAAACATCCCCAAGAATAAGAGATTGCCTTTGTTGAACTATAAGATGCATATGATAAAGAGCGATGATAAATTGGTCACATACCCAAATATGTTGAAGCAAGTGTGGATATCCTGGTTGTCATTCGAAAACCAGAATCATGTGTGTTAAATGTGATCTGTATCTGTGTGTCATGAAAAACAATTGCTTTCAGGCCTACCATGAAAAGTAGGCTGCAATGACATACCGTATATACTCGAATACCACCCGCACATTTTTAAACAAAATCGGACATGAAAAATTGGGGTGCGGGTCTTATTTGAGTCATCCTGATTTTAAAGATTGAAATTGCCCGCCATACGCGATATCGGGTGTTGCGAGTATCCGCTAGATGGTGCTAGCCTTCTTCCGGCTATCACTTTGTTTTTCCGTAAGCAGGCGGCGTCATACTGTCTAGCGCACGTTTTCCGAGTGTAAACATGAGTTCTACGAAGCGTTTGTGGTCGTTTACTGTGAGTGAGAAGCTGAAAGTTGTGAGGGAAGCTGAAATTATTGGAAATCGTGCCGCCGGTAGGAAATATGATATTGACGAGTCATGTATTCGAGATTGGAGAAAGAAGAAAAACGTGTTGCTAACAAGTAGTGGTGCTCGTAGAGCTTTCCGCGGACTGAGTGTACAGTTTCTGGAAATTGAAAAACAACTTTATAAATACGTAACAGAAAGGCGGGAATTGGGAAATGGGGTGTCGACCGAAATGTGTCAATTAAAGGCATTACAGATCGCGAAGGAACTTTCTACGGTAGGGTTTAAAGCAAGCCGAGGATGGATTCAAAATTTTTATAAAAGAAATGGGTTGAGCATACGAAGGTGTACCTCAATTTCGCAGCGTCTTCCTGGTGCCTATGAAGAAAAGTTACTTTCCTTTCAGCGTCACATAATTAAGTTGCGGAAGGAAAATTCATATTTGCTTTCCCAAATTGGTAATGCAGATCAGACGCCAGTCTACTTTGAAATGCCACTGGACAGTACTGTGAATGTTAAGGGATCTAAAAGTGTGACTATCAGAACAGGTGGTAATGAGAAACAACGGTGCACGGTAATGTTGTGTATACTCGCTGACGGAACCAAACTTCCGCCGTACGTTGTTTTCAAGCGAAAGACTCTTCCAAAAAATATACCCGCTGGTGTTATCGGTAGAACTCAGGACTCTGGTTGGATGGACAGTTCACTGGTGGAAGACTGGTTAAAGTGTGTTTGGCAACGTCGCCCTGGTGCTTTATTACGACGAAAGAGCTTGCTTGTTCTGGACAGTTACCGCGGCCATACAATAGACGCTGTGAAGAAATTCGTCAAGGACGGGAAAACCGACCTAGCAATCATCCCGGGTGGGATGACGTCTATGCTACAGCCACTGGATGTCAGCGTGAACCGACCGTTCAAAGCAGCCTTGAAACAGCTGTATACGGAGTGGATGGCGGCCGATAAGCACACACTGACCCCAACTGGTCGTATTCAGCGCCCGGAAGTTCAGCTGCTCTGTTCGTGGATTTTGACGGCATGGAATCGTATCTCGGGAGATCTCATACGGAAGAGCTTCAAGAAATGTAGTATTTCCAATGCTATGGATGGCAGTGATGACGACATTTTGTGGGAAAGTGATGGTGAAAAAAGTTCCGAAGTTGGTACTTCTGATGACGATGAATGAAGTGTTTGTGTCTTTTATTTGTATTTTTAATTGTTTCTGTGTTATTTTAGGACGACTTCAGAACTGTTGGAAACTATTTTGTAGAAATGCTATTTTGTTTATTTAGTAAAGATTGTAAATAGTTTTGAGTATTTTTTATTTTATTTTGTTCTTCAAAATCAGGGTGCGGGTCTTATTCAAGGGCGGGTCGTATTCGAGTAAATACGGTATGTTTTCAAGAAAAAGAGGTCTCATGAGAAGACAATATTCCTCTGTATATTTTTTTACTTGTAATTTTACAATGCTTAATCGGTAAATATTTTGAAGAACTCCTGAACCCAAATGGAAACCATGGCGAGGAGGAAGAAATCGGGGAAGAGGAAGATAAGCTGCAAACAGAAAAGGACTTAACATGGAAAGAAGTGGAAGATGCAGTGAGGAAAATCAAAGGAGGGAAGGCACCCGGGTATGGATGAGTTGAGTGTGGAGATGGTGAGAGCAGCAGGAGAGGTGGGGATACAATGGTTGTACCGAGTGATGAAGACAGCATGGAAGGAAAGGAAGACCCAAGAGGACTGGAAAAAGGGAATAATTGTCCCGATCTTCAAGAAAGGTAGTAGAACAGAATGCAGAAACTATCGGGGAATAACACTGATGAGTCATTGTGCAAAGATGTTTGAGGAAGTTTTGGAAAGGAGAATTAGGACAAGGATAGAAGGAGGGATGAGGGAAGAACAACATGGCTTCAGAGCAGGAAGGTCCACAGTGGATTTCATTTTTGCTGTAAAGCAGTTACAAGAACATCACTATGAGTATGGAACAGATCTACTGATGGCCTTCATGGACATTGAGAAAGCATATGACAGTGCATGCAGAAATAAAGTATGGAAGTCCCTGGAGGATAGAGGAGTAGAAAAATGGACTATAAGGAGGATAAAGGAGATGTACAAGGGAAGCGTGAGCTGTGTGAAAGTGGGAGGAGAGAGATAGGACTGGTTGGAACAGAGAAACGGCCTGAAACAAGGAAGTGCACTGTCACCGTTACTTTCATTGTGGTGATGGATGACATAATGAGCCCAGTGGCACAAGTAATTGGGGAAGGAAAGATGAAAGGAAGGAAGGAAGCTTGTAGTTTAACGTGACCGTTAATCTTGAGATCATGAGCCACGGGACCTCCTTTTTACGTGGAATCCGAACCACAGGACATGGCATTTCATTTCGAAAATCTCACATGCATTGACAGGGAATCGAACCCGAACCGCCTTGGTGAGAGGCATACAGCTAGACCGCTGAGCCACCACGCCCCCTAAGGAAAGATGAAAGCAATGGTGTTTGCAGATGATTTGATGATTTGGGGAAACAAGGAGGAGGAGGTACAGGAACAATTGGACGTGTGGGAAGGAATAATACAAGGGTATGGGATGAAATTTAGCATAAATAAGAGTGAGATGGTGATCACAACAAGGAAGAAGGAAAGAACCACAACAGGAATAACAATTGGTGGGGAACAGCTGAAGAAAGTGGAGAGTTTCAAGTATCTGGGAAGCCTGATATAAGATAATGGAAGAAACGATAGGGACATAAATGAGCGGGGGAGACAGGCAGAAGCATTCCGGAGGAGTGTGAGAAGCATGTTATGGAGCAAGGATGTCCCTCAGAACAGCAAAAAGATCATATATCAGACGTACAATGTCCCTATCCTGACGTATGCCTCGGAGACCTGGGTTATGAAAGGAAGGGAGAAAGCAATATACAGGCCAGTGAGATGAGGTTCTTGAGAAGCAGTATTGGAGCTACACAGAGGGACAGAATAAGAAATGAGAGGACCAGAGAATTAATGAAGGAGGAACCATTACAGGATGGTATAGAGAAATCTACACTTAGATGGTATGGACATGTAAAACGAATGGAGGAGAAGAGGATACCCAGGAGGATACACGAGACAAAGTGGGAAGGAAAGAGACCTAGAGGGAGACCGAGAGACAGGTGGCTGAAGGGGGTGGAAGAAAGCGTGAAGAAGAGAGGAGAAGACTGGACAAGGTTGGAGGCTGAGAGATGGTGGGAAAACAAAAGACGTTGGAGAGGCTTGTGGACCAAACAGACCCGGCCAGTGGCTGGAAACTGTGCAAGATGATGATGATGAAGAATCGGTAAATATCTTCACAATTGCTTGCTTACAACATTTCACTTATTGTACAAACATCAAATTGTATTAAAAAGCAGTCCTAGTATTTTGAGCAACAGGCATTGAATATACTCAAGTTAAACCGGAGGTCCACATATCACAATAAGATAGCAGCGGCAGCTTCCTTTAAAGTTCACAGTATAAATTAAATGTATCCCTATCTTAATGGGAAGTGTTGCAATTAATTAAGTGGAAAAATTCATGTTTTTGGATTATTTTTTTTAATGTGCAATAATTCCAAACATATTGGCAAATTAAAAATAATATTTTTTTAACGAGCTTATTTATTTTGCTTCTAGTGCACCAAAAAAAAGTTTGGAATAAATTGGTAAGACCAAGATCCGACTCTGTTTAAATTCGTGCAACTTCACAAGGAATGACGTATTAGATATATTTAAAAGCTTACCTTCACGCTTAAAGAGATCTTTCAGGTCTTGCCATCCAAATTCATATGCAATATTTGATACGAAAACTCGTCTATCAGCAGTAGCAGCATTCCTCCTCCCTCCTCGATCTCGGCTTGCGCTTGAATTCCGAGGGCCAGATCTATTAGGTCTGTCCCCTCTCCGGTTATGGTCGTTATCTCGACTCCGATCTTTTCCTTCATTACTTACATTAGAGTCACGATCCTCCTCATCACGGCTAGATCGTAGAGGTGATCTATATGAAAACAGTAAGGAGAAAAAATGTGTAATTTTTAGTAACACAAAAGTGAATACAGACCAACAAGAAATACTTTTAGAAACACTATTATGATATGGGCACATTTTCAAACGTGGTGCTAAGTTTTGAAACCATTCTTTCAGTATTGCCTATACAGATTGTCAGTTGTAACTCTTCAGTCGGTCAACACCAATTTACCTAATGACTGTAATCTTCTTCTTAATATATAACACTGCATATAAAAGTGAAAGCCTATATGTACTAAGAGCAAAAAGGCCAGTAGGAAGACCACGAAGTTCCTGGAAAAATGAAATCTCCTCACTTTGTAGATATCTGAATGTGGACAACTGACAAGAACTCGCTCAAAACAGAGTTCAGTGGAGGCATTTTGTGAGATCGGCGTGGAATCATCGTGTCCCATAGAAGCCATCTGAGCGAGTCTCTATATGTGGGTAAGTGTGCTCTCTATACAAATCTACACCACTCCACTAATCTCACCCAAATTTTGCATACCCATAAAACAGGACCCAGGATCGCTGGCTACATGAATTTTCAATTGTCTTTCCAATTATTCTGATTTTGGCCTTTTGGCACTCGAGCATAGATTAACATAGGCAAAATATTGAGGTAGTCATATCAAGACTGGGCATACAGAAGCTCATTTTACACTACTCGATGTGAAAAAACAATACTCAGAATGGACACCAAAATCCACATTTTAAGGCCTTAAAACCAACAGTTCCTCAGATATTCCCAGAAAACTAGCTATTATTCCTGGCATCACCCGGGAGGGGTCTGTATGCGTTATAGAAAGATACGTGCCAATATATTTTGCATGGTTTTTCGTGGTACCCCACTTCTACTCCAGGTAAATGCCAGGATTATGTAAGATGTTATCGGCAAGCTCAAAGCCACCTTACATTACTTATACACAGCTACAGTGGAACGTGGCTAATTCGAACTTCTATAATTCAAAATCTTCTTTAATTCAAATTTTTCTCTTGGTCCCTAGCATTTTATATACAATCAATGCTAAAAAATTGTGGTTAATTCAAAGTTTTTAGTGTAAAAAGCCGATCGGAAGCCAAACAGTTGGGTTAGTTCCCAAAAAAAAAAAAACTGTTCCGAGAGCAGCCCAAGCAACAAACCACATCACAGAACTTGGGCGTTTTTTGAAAGTAGAAATGAAAGTATTTCTATTTTCCGTTCCTTAAAATTGTTAGATTCTTTTGTGATGGCTGAGAGACTAAATTGTAGAAAACAGGTAAAAATCTCAAACTATTTTGAAAAACAGTAGATTTCTCTAAGACTTAACTAGATTGCTGGATTACTACTGTCGTTAAATAGGTGAATAGTATATTTTGGTTTTATTTTTCATTAGAAACTTTTGAGGTTATTCACGATACAGTCTTTATAAAGTACCGTTGTCTGTTTATCTGCTTTGTTGAACCTAAATCATTATAAACGTAATACAATATATTTCTTCTACCTTTTTCAAAGAACTTTCTTAATTCAAACTTTAGGATAATTTTAATTTTCTTACAGGTCCCTTGTGGTTCGAGTTATCCAAGTTTCACTGTAGTACCAATAACTGATCACTTACCAGTTTAATACAGTTCATACAGTTGTTCGTTGAGCGCCAGGTTCCAATTTGCAGTTGAGAACCAAATTGATAGTGATAATAATAATAATTGACCTCATAGAGCACACCAAGACTTCCTTCGCCCAGACCACAGTGTGACTCGGTCACCAACCCGGTAATAATCGTTTCATCTCTACATAGCTACCACACCCTACATCCAAGGCAATCTGTTTAACATATTCTAAACTTGGTCTACCCCTACAGTTCTTGTCTTCGACCCTTCCTTCCATAACCAAGCATGCTAATCCTGGGTGCCTTAGTATGTGTCCTACTAACCTATCTCTTCTCTTCATTAGCAGTCGCCAGAAACATCTCTCCTCTCCCACTCGTCTTAATACCTCTTCGTTTGTAACCCTATCTACCCATCTGATCTTCATCATTCTCCTGTAACACCACATTTCAAATGCTTCAATTCTCCTCTTTTCTGCTGCACCAATAGTCCAAGTTTCACTTCCATAGAGCGCCACGCTCCAGACAAAGGCTTTCAAAAATGACTTCCTAATACCTAAATCTATATTCGATGTCAGCAGATTCCTTTTTTGTAGAAATGCTTTCTTTGCCCGAGCCAACCTACTTTTAATATCCTCTTTGCTTCGTCCATCACTGGTTATTCTGCTTCCTAAGTAACAGAAGTCTCCTACTTCCTTCAGCTTTTCACCTGCCAATTTGATCTCCATAGAGGTTTCTGATTTATTTCGGCTGCATTCCAGTATTTTTGTTTTACATTTATTTATTTTCATCATGAATTCTTTCCGTAAGACGGAGTCCATACCATTCAAAAACTCATTCAAATCCTCAGGCTTGTCGGCCAAGATGACGATGTCATCAGCAATCTCAGAGTTGAAATTATTTCTCCTTGAATCTTCACTCCCACTTTAAATTTTTCTCTAATTTCCTTCATTGCTTGTTCAATGTTAAGATTGAAAAGTATGGGTGATAAGTTGCAGCCTTGCCTCACACCTTTCTGAATACCAGCTTCTCTCTCATGTCCTTCAACTCGAATGACTGCTGTCTGGTTTCTGTACAGATTGTATATCACCCTCCTATCCCTGTACTTTATTCCAATCTATTTCAAAATGTCCAACAATTTAGTCCAATCAACGTTATCAAAAGCCTTTTCTAAGTCTACAAATGCCATGAACGTTCTCTTATCTTTCCTTATTCTACCTTCCAAAATCAGCCTAAGACTTAGTACAGCTTCCCTTGTTCCTACATTTCTCCTGAAACCAAACTGGTCTTCACCCAACTCCGTTTCTATCTGGCTTTCAATCCTCTTATAAATTATTCTAGACAGGATCTTTGAAGCATGAGTAATCAAGCTGATTGTACGGTAATCTTCACATCTGTCAGCTCCCACTTTCTTTGGTATAGGGATGATTACATTCTTCTTGAAATCAGGGGGTACATCACCTGTCTCATAAATCCTACACACCAAGTGAAATAACCTGATCAGACCTTCATCTCCTATGCAGCGTAGCAACTCAATCGGTATATCATCTATGCCTGGTGCTTTGTTCCTGCTGAAGTCTTCCAAAGCTCTATCAAATTCTGATCTCAATATTAAATCTCCTTTCGCATCCTCATCAATTTCCTCCTCCCTTTCCATTACATGATTCTCAATCTCCAACACTTTCATAATATATTTAGGATGTACTATTGAAGTCCTGCAATGTTTTTTGTGTCCCCTGTAAAATTGATGTCTTGCGGGATACGACGTATTGCTGTTTCATGGACGATATGTTTTATAGAAGCGAGAGAGAAAGTAATGATAAGAGTTGGTTGGTTCCTTAGTTTAGGGGCTGCGACAACGCGGTCATGTAGCCCCGTGTACTTTGGGTGTGTGTAGAATCTGTCTGATAACCGGTGTTAATTGTGATGACTGTATTAGTGTGTGTATCTGTTTTTTAATTCAAGTAGAGACTGCAACTTTGAATTTTCAAATAGTTCCTACTTTTGCCGCCAAACGCCACCGTCAACGACTACTAGGCCTAGTTCAGAACTAGCTACTAGACGCCACCGCAGTCGGCTCTTGGCAACGAACGTAGCAACCTAAGAGCGTTGTTTACATTCTTAACCTATCCAATTTAGTTTCACACAGGTGTAATTAGTGGAAAGATCTTTAACATGCCATAAATCTATGACATGGGACCGCCGGCTTTACTTCCCCTCCGAAGGAAGGCATACTGAGGGATTTTTAACGCTCTTAAAAAATCCGACGGCTTCGGCCGGGTTTGAACCCGCTATCTTGGGCATAGAAGCTCAGCATGCTACCAACTACGCCACCGAAGCCGCTAATGATAAGAGGATTTAGCAAAAAGTATCCAAGTGTATTGGAAGGTCGATAGCCACGGTGAAGAGATGTGCCGCTGCAATGAAGGATATTCCTCTTGCTCCCAGAATCCAAAAGTATGAAAGAATGACGAAAACAGAGCTAATTGTTCACGCCAAACCTCACTTCATGGCACCTAAAAAGAAGCTGGAACAGATAATCAAGAATGTTCGTCCTGACGTCGAACTCGTCTGGCTGCCAGTTGCTCATTGTGGTGAGCTCAACCCCATAGAGGTGGTTTGGTCCTACATGAAAAATAAAATAGCTAAAGTGAATATGAGTCACCAGGCGGAGAGAGGAATATCAATGGAGGTGATGCGAGATCTCTGTAAAGAAGCCTTGAGGTCCGTAACACCGGAGCTATGGAAAAAATGCATCGAACACACCAAAAAAATAGAGAAACATTACTGGGAAAAAGATGGGCTAACAGAAGACGTCCCCGTTGTTGAGCCACTTGTTATAAACTTAAATGACAGTTCATCTGATTTATCGGGCAGTGATTTTTCAGACGGTTTAATAAGGGAGCAGTTTTATAATCCTATAATCTCAAAGTGTAAATTACTTCAAACCATTAATCTTATAATAATAGCTTTTCAGCTGACACACCATTTTTAAACCTGCCAATGGAGGTCCAAAGCCCTCATTATAAAAGGTGTTGGGAAATGTTTCACTTCTTGCGGAAATGAAATAAGACACGTTTCTCTAACTTGTAGGTAAAATTAGCAGAGGATATTAGCGCTGTACATAAGGGACGCATATTTCAGGATATAAAGAAGAATTAAATAGTTAAGTTAAATAGACGTGAATGCTAGTGGTTTTTTTTTCTTAGTCGTATTACCCTCCAGGGTTGGCTATTCCCTCGGACTCAGCAATGGATCCCACATTTACCGCCTCCATTTTGAAAATTCGGGATCGGAGATACAACTGGGGAGTGTGACCAGCACCTCGCCCAGGCGGCCTCACCTGCAAAGCGAACAGGGACCTTATGAGGGATGGGAAGATTGGGAGGGATAGGCAAGGAAGAGGGAATTAGGCGGCCGAGGCCTTACGTTAGGTATCATCCCGGCATTTGCCTGGAGACGAAGTGGGAAACCACGAAAACCACTTCGAGGATGGCTGAGGTGGGAATCTAACCCCCCCTCTACTCATTTGGACCACCCGAGGCTGATTAGATCCCGTTTCAATCCTCATACCACTTTTCAAATTTCGTGGCAGAGCCGGGAATCGAACCATGGACCTCCGGGGTGGCAGCTGAGCACGCTGACCACTACACCACGGAGGTGAATATATATTATAATTTTTGTATTATAATTCGTCAATTTCACTTATGGTTTTTAATTTATTTTAATTAATGTAATTTTTCAAGTCCTCGTACTGCAGCTCCTTCACCAAGATTTTACTCGTATAAAATAATATCTTCCTTGTCGCGTGAGCGACCCATGGTTTAACCTATAGACATTCACTTTATCTTTCCGTTTCTTTTATATACCGGTATTGCCACAACAGAATTTCAACTACCATAATATAGTAAAGTGAACAAGGAACTGTCCTTCATCCATTTTGGTGAACTATGATAAAATATTTGATGTAGCGTAATGGTGTGATGATTGCTTTGTATAACTTTTATAACAGTTCAGTTTTATAAAATATTTGATAAAATTTATTTGACAAATTTCTTTGGTAGTGTAATACCGGTCTAACACAAATTACAAAACAACAACAACAGAAATTCACAGACCTTACGGCTTGTAACGCGCGCGTATTATGTTTCACAGGGCAACGTCGCACGAGTTTCCTGGACCGAGCGCATTGTTCCCGTCGCTTGCTACGATACATTCTTCTCACATAACCACCTGATTAAATTTCAATCGATGTAAAAGCAATTATCACAAGTAGATAAAATGTAGTTTTTCGTTTAGCCTTGCATTGCTATGAGCCTCATAACAAGCCATATTTCATACTGCTATGACCACCCAGGCCCGAGAAAAAGTTGTTTTATAAAATTCACAACAACTATTTTAAGAAACGTCAGATCAGATTAAAACTTCATATACGCGTTAACAATAAGTTCCTTTAAGACGTATTAAAGTTTCGTTACGATCCGATCAATACTTTTAACGTAATGATCCTTCTAAGTGAGCGCTCCGTGAACTTGGTAAGAAAAAACGGTACTTTTTTTGTTCAATCTGCTATAAAATTTTAACGAGTTACAATGCAAATATTTACTCTATATCGTTAAACGACAAATAAAACCAGGAAAATTTTTGTGTAGGTTGTTCTTATGTAAGACTAAGGGTAAAGGTTTTATTGACCTCTAAACTTGAGTATCTATACTTATTTCCCCGACAGTGGACTGCGGTTCTAGAGGAACATTGCTTAAAGAGAAACACGGCAAAAGAACATTATCGTAGTCGCAGGGAAAAAGCATCGCGCCAGTACAAGTAAAGTCAGAGCCGTTTTTTAGTTGTATGCTCTATAATGAATTGTCTATTGTGCATGTGTTTTAATTATGCGAAATGTCTTAGATAAGTTATAATGTTGATAAATTGTATAAGGCTGAAGAAGAACAAATATTGTTCGAAACATGTCCCTAGTATGAGAAAGAAACATTAAATTTATAGTGTGAAAAGTATCGATTGGGCGGAAACTTTTTTACTCACAATTTCGATAGTGAAGATTCCTTTGATTATGGAATAAGTTGATTGTCATTGTAGATGTTGGAGTTTATTTTAATGTAATTTATTTTTATTTATTGATTTGTTTGTAGCGCCTTATAGTTTTTAATGAAATATGTTTTTGTGAGATTTTTATTTTTATTTTTGAGTGTTGACCTGTGTGCTCATTATCCCAAAATATATGTGTCATATCGAGGGAAATGAATGTACCATCCCCGAATCGATTGAGCTAGGCGTAGTATGACCATATATTATTTTCTTCAAAGGGTGCAGTCAAGCTTCATTAGTTTTGCGTATCACTATTATGTTCTCTCCATTGTGACAGACTGAGTTAATATCTCTACATTCATACCATTCAAGGCATCTTTCACACTGTCTACTCCATCTTACGGCGATAGTCTCCCTCCCCCTACATGACGAAGCATATTACAACCTACATACTACAGACGTCCACGAAATTAACATAGAAAAGGAGAAATATTATTCATGCATGAATCGGATCTGATTCGTGTCAAAAATAGAAATTAAATAATTAAAATGTAACATGAATGAAACATCTGGTCATAATGGGACCATTACAATGGTTCCTAACTGAAGGTCACGGCCGCCTCCTTCCCAAACCTTACCTGAATTACAAATACAACCATCACAATACCACAGGTTATCAGACAAATTCCACACACATGCAAGTTCACGGGGCCACATGACCACTATGTTTCACAGTTCCTAAATCAATCAACAACATCATGTTCACTTACTAAGTTTCGTGTTATCTCCAGCCATTCTGACGTGATACCGCTCGTAGGACAAACCAATGTGTAACTACATTTCCCTGAAACGACCTGCGTTAATAAGGCTTTAATAATACGGTGTTCAGATCTTTATGGCATCTGCAATGAAAGTACTATAAGCATGTAATCGAGTTCCCGGCATTTATGGTAATGGCCGACCTCCATACATCCCCATATGGATTTTCAACTTTATATACATATACAGTAAAGTGCCGGTAATTCGAAAGTCAGATCGTCGATAAACCGGATTCAATTCCGGTAAAAAAGTTGACGTGAATACATACATATTTAATCTCCAATTATAAAATCTGCCTTGTCAAATACTAAGACATTTAATAATTAAATTAAAACGTACTGGTTTCGGTATACAATGATACCTTCGTCAGCGTAGATTAATTAATAAAAAGAATCTTAAAAACTATGTTAAATTGTTGTTTGAGTCTTCAGTCTTTCGACTGGTTTGATGCAGCTATCCATCCTTCCCTACCCTGAGCTAATCGTTTCAACTCTACATAGCTACCACACCCTCCGATGCAATCTGTTTAACATATTCTAACCTTGGTCTACCCCTGCAGTTCTTGTCCTCGACCCTTCCTTCCATAACTAAGTTTGCTATTCCTGGGTGTCTTAGTATGTGTCCTACCAACCTATCTCTTCTCTTCATTAGCAGTTGCCAGAAACATCTCTCCTCTCCCACTCGTCTTAATACCTCTTCATTCGTAACCCTATCTACCCATCTGATCTTCATCTTTCTCCTGTAACACCTATTTCAAAGGCTTCAATTCTCTTCTTTTCTGCTGCACCAATATACCAAGTTTCACTTCCAAAGGGTGCCCCGCTCCAGACAAAGGCTTTCAAAAATGACTTCCTAGTACCTCAATCTATGTTTGATGTCAACAGATTCCTTTTCTGTAGAAATGCTTACCAAAGAGAAAATGGATATCCTTACAAAAGCATTAGAATTTAAATAAATGAAAGAACACAAATATTTTTTTAGAAAATACATAAAAGAACAAGATTAAGAGTTAATATAAATCTAACTTAATAGACTGTCTATCGGACGTCACCGCTGAGAGCTATGGGATGTTGCTTCCAGCCAGGTATAACGAAATGGAACAGTGCATAAAATTTAAAAAAGATGAAGTCATCTAAACTTGGAGAGAATCCTGTTGAATCCTATTTGTCATTTTTAATATATTGTTTCCAGATGGTCGAACAGTGCACAAATTTTCTATAAATGGTAAAAATCAACTAACTTCGAATAACTTAAGACAGAGGATTCCTATTTGCTGTGTAGAACTAGCTGTCCAAATGGTTAATGTTTTCCTTAACATAACTCAAGTTAGCTAAGGTATAATTATAGGTTGTAATGAAATACTTGGACTTTGATAAGCCAAATGTAATATATAAGTCGAGAAATAGACTCAAATTAGTACAATCATGAAGCAGTGTGCATCAAATGGAGCATGCAAATGTAATGTAATGTAAAATGACAATAATGAGATTCAAAGTGAAAATGTGATGGGATTGAAAAAACTATCTAACAGGCCGAGCGGAAGCAAATGTTATAAGGAGTAAAAATCTCAAATGCTTAGTTGTCTTGGTGACTGGTCGTACTTTTTAACAAGTTATTATGAACATGTAAACACAATTACAGGAAACACTCTAGTATGGGTGAACACATCTATGAGTCACTCCATTCTTTCACTTCAAAAAACACATATTTAACGATACTTCATTTAAGAGATAAAGGTAGGATTTTAGACATACTTGAAAAAATAGAAATTTACATCAACCAGAAATTGGTACTTGTCGTAATCTTAATGAAATTGCCCTCCGCTTATTTTCAGTCTTGTGCCTTGCCATCGTCCAGCCGAATACATACCTGCCAACCTCTCAAAATGAAAAATCGGATGATTCGATGCGGCGGCAATTGGGGGGGGGGGAGGCGGCCGCGATGCAACATAATACATACACAGGCAAAGACATTTCAGCAAATATATAAGTTACACTATTAAACTGTACATGCCTAACATGATATGACATCCCAGTTTACAAATGTACTAAAGACTGAGTAATTTTAAATTCTAACTAGTCTATCAAACAAGCATACCTTTCTTTCGACCACACTCAGGCATACAAAACTAGTGACGTATCGAAGATCATATTATTGGTCGTTGTTGCAGGTGACTGTGGCTGATTTTGCCCTCTTCAAAAAGGTCTTGCTATATTCTTGCTCAAAACACTTCCCTTTCTGAATCAACTTCAGAGTTATAAGTTTGTCCCAAGTCTTGTCGGAGAGAGATGACCTGAACTGCGTTCTTGGTTTTCTGACAAGACTGAACATCCTCTCACACTCTGCATTACTATGCGGAATGGTCAGAATGGAAAGCATAACTTTCGACAATTTGTCATACTTCAGTTCTGGCTGAGCCATATCTCCCGGCAATTTTTGAATCTGGGAACATCATCCTAAATAAAGGACCAGCGTGATCGGAACAATTGACAGGGAGGTTATGTTCAATAATAAACGATGTGAACAATACTTCTGCACGTGTTATACTGTCAGTGTCTTCCTCCTTACACTTGAAATAATCAAGTTTCTTGTTTTTCCCAACACATTGCACATTGTCTTTATGTTTCTTTCAGAGTACATGTTTTGAAATGTCTCCCTTTCCACCATGTGAGATACTGAAATCACACCTACAGACACTACAAAATGCAAATGATGCGCCTCTTCTTGACTCAGTTATATGCGGAAAGTTATCTGTGTACACACTTTTAAATGTCACATCATATTTCTTCGCCATATTACCGAGGAACGGACGCAATCACTCAGATCGAAAAATCACAATAGCCTACGGGCATATTAACGCCAACAACATCTAACTAAGTTATACATCATCTTCCTTCCAAGTATTGGGCCAAATGTCCCGTTACGGTCTTGCACTTTCCCTCCATCTCTTCATCGGACGTCCTATCGATCTATTTCCCCGTGGCTGGTAGCGACGGATCTCCTTTGGAAATCTTCCAGGTTCCATCCTTTGGACATGATGCTTCCAGTTCTCTTGGTAGTCACAAATGTATGCAGTTATTGGTTTCACTTTTAGTTCCTTCAGCACATCCTCGTTTCTCTTATGATCCCATTTTGTATAGCCTGCTGTTCGGCGCATAAAGGTCATTTCACGTGCTGCGAGTCTGGAGATGTCCTGACATCTTATTGTCCATGCCTCGCTGCCATAGCATAGGGTTGGCCTGGCTAATGTGTTATACAAACGCAAGCGTGTATGCCTTTGGACAAGAGATGGCTTCATGACATGATTGACGATTCCTGTTGTTCTGGTATAATAAGTTATTTTTGCAGTTATGTCTCGTTCTTCTTGAAAAGATAAATAATATCCTAAATACTTGAATTCGTTAACTCTTTCTAAAATTTTACCATCCAGACAAATTTTACTGGGGTAGCCTCCGTGGCTTAGGCGGTAGCACGCCGGCCTCTCACCGCTGGGTCCGTGGTTCAAATCCCGGTCACTCCATGTGAGATCTGTGCTGGACAAAACGGAGGCAGACAGGTTTTTCTCTGGGTACTCCGGTTTTCCCTGTCATAATTTCATTCCAGCAACACTCTCCACTATCATTTCATCTGTCATTCATTTAATCATTGCCCCAGAGTAGTGCGTCAGGCCCCGGCAGCCGGCACAGTCCATATCCTCGCCGCTAGCTAGGGGCTTCATTCATTCCATTCCTGACCCAGTCGGAGACTGGAAGCAGGCTGTGGATTTTCTTTTTTCACAAATTTTACTGGGGATAGGGTCCTTACCCTTAAAGGCCATTCATTACTTTAGTCTTTTCAGTAGAAATGCACATGCTGAATTTTGATGCCACTTTCTGGAGGTTGAAAACTGACCACTGCAGATCATCTTAAGATGCTGCTACCAATGCAACATCATCAGCAAATAGTATAGCATCTAAATTTTTTAGATGCCTGCTGATAGGTATTGAACCATGTCTTTCACACCTCCATTCCTTTATTATAGCATTCATGTAGATTATGAATAGCAAGGGAGAGAGTCCACAGCCTTGTCTTACCCCTCTGCTGATTGGCTTCCACTCGGATTTATGATTACTTAACCTTACTGAAATAAGAGTACCACTATACATGTTGGAAATGTTATCAATTAACTGTTGGGGGACACCATCTCTGGCCAATATGTCAATAAGTCTGTTTCTGTCAACAAAATCAAAGGCTTTCTTAAAATCAACAAATGATATGTGTGTTTCCAAATTGAACTCTCTGCGTTTTTCGATCAAAATTTTTAAGGTGAAGTAGGCATCTGCACATGTGCGACCTTTTCTAAACCCATGTTGTTCATTCCCTATTAACTCAGAGTAATGTTTCAGTAATTTTTCTTTAACAATGTTTGCAAAAATTTTGTATCCAGAGTTCAGTATACTTATTCCTCTATAATTTTCCAAAACTTTCATATTTCCCTTCTTATGAAGAAGAACTACTATTGCCTTTTGCCAATCTTCTGGAGGCCTGTTACCCATCCAGATTAAATTCAATAATCTGAGAAATCTTTTCTTGAAGGCATCGCCTGAATATTTTAACATTTCTGCATTTATCGAATCTTCTCCAGGTGTTTTCCCATTTTGAAGTTTCCTCAAGACCCGTTCTAATTCTTCGAGTGTAATATTTTCCGATGACGTGTTGTTAGATGCTTGTAAAACAAGTTGTTCAATATTTGGACTCGACCAAAGGCTTTGAAAATACTCAAGCCATTATTTGTGAGATATTGCATTAATTTTTACATCTTCTTTTACTTCCCTATTTAGTTTTTTCAAAATTTTATAGGTTTGAGGTTGTGGTCTTGTTATGTCAGTCTCCAGGTACGAGACAAAGTTTTCCCAACTTTCCCTGTGTTTCTTAACTTCTCTTTTTGCTATTGCTATCTTATACATAAATCATATAATTTCACGTGTGAAACAGATACAATATTCCGCAGCGCACAACTACCTATCACCCACAGGTCATTATGCAAAACATCTAGGAACAAGCGCTGAATTAACCATCGACGATTTCAAACAAAGACTTATTCGAAGCGATCTTTTTATAACAGCAGGACGTGACGCGGGATGCGGGAGTTAGTACGCAGTTGCCGATTATCGATACAGAGCGAAACTGCAGTATCGAGATATATAACTTCAAAACCCGTAAAGTCGATCCGTTCGATAGACGACTGGAGTGTCATCTCGCACATTCAATCCGAAATTACGCGTGGGATTTTTGAAAAATCGGGAGATTTAATACGTTAAGCGGGAGGAATGGTCTGAAATCGGTAGTCTCCCGCCTAAATCGGGAGAGTTGGCAGGTATGCGAATAAAAGAGGCCGGCGTGTTACTGTATGATTATAAGAATTACAACTCAAAATAAGTGTTTGTATGGATCATAAACAATTTTATTGTGCTCTGACAAAACTTCAAAACTGTCTCTATGAAATGTAAAACATAAAAAAAACTACAATAATGTACCGACTCAACAGAAGGTGATTTATATAAACAAAATGGTTGTTCATTCAGTAATGAAATTCAAAGTTTATGCATGCAAAATTATATAAGTATAATGAATGTTTAACAGTCTGTAAACCAAAACCACACTTATAGTATTATGAGCAAAAAGAATTGTATGAACACCTAAGGTAAATGCTCCAATGGTCGTCATGTTAAAACAGATTTAGTCAAGAAAATATATACACCTTACACATTTTGGTAAATTTAATCAACAAAAGCACTGTACCTAACCTAAAACTCTACTCAAACACTAGGAAAGTCCAAATATCGAAGATATTCGTTTTAGGAAAAATTACGTATTAAAAAAAAGTGTGTTTTTGCGCCAGTGTTCGGCACGATGTATTTGGATTTTTTCTATATTCGTCACCCGTTTGCACCAATTGCCGTCACATTGTTAGTTTCCCTTGTCTGCCGTTCATAATGCATTTCTGTCAATTGTTGCATAAGAAACTGATTTATCGACTTGGAGGCTAACATTGACGAATAACACAGTACCAGTAAATATGTTTTTAATAAAAAATGAAATTTAAAAAAAAAGCATCGGGAAGCGGGAATGGTGGGTAGAAGACATACGAGCATGAAAATATTGTTACGGCTGTGAGTTTGTGTCATCACTCGCCGCGTGAGTCACAACTGCCCCAGGGCTGGGCTGTGCCCTGCCTCCTGTATTGCGCGCGCCTTATGCAACAGGGCTCCTAGGACAAAGGGATAGTCCAGAACATTCGTGACTGGACCAGCGCTGGAAACCTCGAGAAGCCGTGGACTCTGGATGGATCTAGAAGCATTTATTGAGTCACCGGCCGGCTATATAAGAGTGACCCGTGAAGCAGTTGTTGTTATGTTTTACGAGCTAGTGCGAGCGATTATCTTGTGCGACAGAAGTGTGGTGACGAAGTGCTGTGCGAGTTACGAAATCCTGTGACATTGTTTCTCCCAGCTTGTGAACAGCGTACATCAAGTGCTCGTAAGTAACTGTATTTGTTGTACCTGAGGAAGAGGGGCAGGTAGCTTCTGCCGAGGCCACCGGACTCATTAGGACGGATTAACTTCTGTGGTCTGTTGCAAGTGAAAGGGGCCAAGAGCGCATAAGGAAGAGACTTGAGGAAACTGGAGAAGGCTCCTAATTGCTTGTATTTGCTGATTAGTGTAATTTTCTGGCCACAATAAAGTTAATTATTTCTTTAAGCAGTAATTGGTATTGTGCTTTGTACCCCCACCGTAATCCAGTTAACAAAAGTGCCACTAGGGGGTGGCACGTAACAACTGGTGTCAGAAGCCGGATTACGAACTCAAGCACAACACCTGACGGTCCTGGTTTCAAAACCCGAGCAGGTCATTTTCTCTAATTTTCCTGTGAGTGCATGCCCTTTACAAGGCAAACAACTAAAATGGAGGCGCAATTGGCAGCATTGCTAGAAAAGTTAAATGGCATAGAAGACGGCCAGAAGAATTTAACCAAGGACCTAACTGCCAAAATGGAAGACGGCCAGAAGAAGATGGAGGATGGCCAGAAGAAGTTAGCAGAGGACCTGAAGGACAGCCAAAATAAGTTAGCGGAGGACCTGAAGAAGATGGAGGACGGCCAGAAGAAATTAGCTGAGGACCTAACTGCCAAACTAGAAGACGGCCAGAAGAAGCTAGCGGAGGACCTGAAGAGGATAGAGGACGGCCAGAAGAAGATGGAAGACGGTCAGAATAAGTTGACACAGGACCTGAAGAAATTAGAACTGGGTCTGCGTGAGGAAGTCACGGCAGTGGAAAAGAAGTTCGACGCCTTACAAGTGGAAGTTGCCGAGCTGCGCCAACGCCCGCTGATGGGGGTGGAGGAGAAATTCAACGCCTTACAAGTGGAAGTTGCCGAGCTGTGCCAACGCCCGCTGATGGGGGTGGAGGAGAAATTCAACGCTCTACGAGAGGAAGTTGCCGAGCTGCGCCAACGCCCGCCCACCGTTACACCGGGAATATCAGGAACGGGACATAGCAGAGTGACGCCCCCAACCTTCGACGGAAAGGTCCCGTGGAGCACCTACTTACGTCAGTTCGAGGCAGCCTGTTCCATAAATAACTGGAACAACACAGAAAAGGCTACAGCTCTCATTGTAGCGCTGAGAGGCGACGCCCTTAACGTCCTTCAGGCCATCCCGACTGGATCCCAGGACTACGCTGCACTGATCGCCCATATGGAGACCCGATTTGGAGATAGCCATCTTCAGCAGGCCTACCAGATGCAGCTCCGGACCCGGGTACAGAAGAATGCGGAAACCCTGCAGGAGTTCGAGATGGACATCGCACGCCTCGTAAGGCTCGCCTACCCAACAGCGCCGGCCGACTTTCTGGAGCAGATAGCGACGCAGACATTCACAGACGGGCTACGGGACTCGGACACTCAACAGGCGCTGCGACTCGCGCGCAATAAGACCCTGGCAGATGCGCTGAGCCACGCACTTGAATTCGAGACGGCAAAACAGGCATCCAGAATGCACGCGCGGGTGCGTCAAGTGGACGTCGATGAACCAGCAAAAACCAACGATACCAAGCCCCTGGCCGACGAATTGATGGAGGCGCTAAGCCGTTTCTTCGATAGTCGCGGCACCACCAGCAACGACACAGCCGGAAGACAACCGCAGAGGCGGCCTGGAAGAGGACTACCGACCTGCTGGGCCTGCGGTAAGAAAGGCCACCTGAGCAAGGACTGCGGTGATCGCCGCCGCCGAGGGTATCCGACGGGAAATCAGTCGTCTGAAAACCGCGCGGCCCAGGGAAACGAGTATTAGCCAGCCTTGGGGGGCAAAGGTTGGCTTGTGACAGTCGTCAAGTCCCGGCAATCCAAGTGCGTGTGACGAAGTTACGGAGGGACAATAGCAGCCTGAAGGTCGACGGAGTCATTAACGGAGTGAGCTGGCCCATGCTGATCGACACGGGAGCATCGAGGACCATCGTCAATCCCACTGTGATCCCGAAGTGGAGAGTGCAACCCACACAAAGGAACCTCCAGCTAATAACCGCGACCGGAGAGACAGCACTGGTACATGGCGAAGCATCACTGGAGTTCGTCATTGGTCGACGGGTGATAAAGCATCCAGTGCTTGTGGCTGACGTATCAAACGAAGTGATCATCGGACTGGACTTCCTGGACCAGAACATCATCATCTTGGACCTGAGTACCAACACTCTGCACTTCGGAGGTGAGGAACTTGCTTTGCAACCTGCGCACGAGTCCATCACCGGACGACGAGTAAGGCTGAGAGAAGACGTCATCGTTCCCGCCAGGACGGAAGTCAGCGGTGCCGTAATTGTCGACGGAACTGCTGAGGGAGTGGCGGCTGTCATCGAGCCAAAATATGAGGACATCCAGACAAAAGGGTTGCTAGTTGCCAAGACCCTCATCAACACGACGTCTCGGCCATACGTCCGCCTGTCCAACCTGAACGACTACGACATTACGGTTCACCGGGACACCAACCTAGGAGTCTGCGAGCCCGTTACCTGGATTGCCCGCATCACCGACACGACGGACGGACACCTGCAGACGGACAACCGAAGAAGACGCACACTGCCAGAAGAACTACAGAAGCTGTACCAAGGATCCCAGGACCATTTAGACGAGGAACAATCACGCCAACTTCAGGACCTGCTACGCGAATTCCAGGATGTCTTCTCCGTGGGGAGCAAAGACTTCGGCAGGACAAGCTTGGTCCAGCACAGAATCGACGTTGGGGACAGCGCACCGATTAGGGCCCCATTCCGACGTGTCCCGCTCGCCAAGCAAGCCGAAGTCGACCGGATGGTAGAAGAGATGAAGGAGCAAGGGGTGATCGAGCCATCACATAGTCCTTGGAGTTCTCCGGTCGTGCTTGTGAAGAAGAAGGACGGTTCCACCAGGTTCTGCGTGGACTACAGGCGGGTGAACGACGTCACGAAGAAGGACAGCTACCCTCTACCCCGGATCGACGACACGCTGGACACCATATCAGGGTCAAGATGGTTCTCCACCTTGGATTTGAAGAGTGGCTACTGGCAGGTGGAGGTCCACCCTAAGGACCGCGAGAAAACGGCGTTCTCTGTGGGCAGCGGGCTCTGGCAGTTCACCGTCATGCCATTCGGTCTGTGCAATGCCCCTGCGACCTTCGAAAGGCTAATGGAGTCCATTCTGAGGGGACTACACTGGAAGACCTGCCTGGTCTACCTAGACGACGTCATCGTTCTGGGGAGAAGCTTCGAGGAGCACTACAGCAACCTGAAGGAGATCTTGTTGAAGCTACGGGCTGCCCAGCTGAAGTTGAGCCCCAAGAAGTGTCAGCTCTTCCAGAAGCGGGTCCAGTACCTTGGTCATATCGTCTCCGAGGAAGGGGTGCGCACCGACCCAGAGAAGACCGCAGCTGTGAGGGGGTGGCCAGTTCCGAAGGACAAGTCCCAACTACGAAGCTTCCTGGGACTCTGCACTTATTACCGTCGCTTCGTGAGGGGATTCGCCGACATCGCCAAACCTTTACATCGCCTGACTGAGAAGGACCAACTCTTCACGTGGACAGCAGAATGCCACAGTGCCTTCGAACAACTCAAGCAGGCTCTGTGCACCGCGCCTATTCTGGCCTACCCCAGACCTGGAACAAGGTTCATCGTCGATACCGATGCCAGCGACTTTGGCATAGGGGGAATCCTGTCGCAGGTAGTGGACGGCAAGGAGAGAGTAGTGGCCTACTTCAGCAAGGCCTTGTCAAAGCCAGAAAGGAACTACTGCATCACCAGGAAGGAGCTGCTCGCCATCGTGAAGACCATTGAACACTTCCACAAGTACCTGTACGGGCAAGAATTTCTCATCAGGACCGACCATGCATCCCTGCGGTGGCTCCTGAACTTCAAGCAGCCCGAGGGTCAACTCGCGCGGTGGTTAGAGAGGCTTCAACAGTATAAATTTGAGATTCAGCACAGGAAAGGCCAACTGCATTCTAACGCCGACGCCCTGTCACGAAGACCGTGCCCCGAAGACTGCACCTTCTGTGCCCGAAGGGAGGAGAACACCGGGATACAGTGCCGAAGGACTACCGTGGAACTTCAAGGGAGCTGGAGCCGCGAATCGTTCACGCGGGCGCAAACGGAAGATGATGACCTGGGACTGATAGCCGAATGGAAGAGGGCCTGTGTCCCCAGACCCGGGTGGAACATTGTGAGTGACTGCAGCCCAAAGTTTAAGTCCTACTGGGCACAGTGGGACTCGCTGATTGTAAGGGATGGCCTCATCTGCCGTACCTGGGAGAGCACCGACGGGAAGACATCTCGGGAACAAGTCGTCGTTCCAAAGGCTATGACGGAGGAAGTCCTGAAGGAAGTTCATGGAGGATCATCTGGTGGACACCTAGGGATAAAGAAGACCCTGGAGAAGCTGAGAGAGCGGTTCTACTGGATCGGATGCCGAACAGACGTGGAGAACCACTGCGCGAGGTGCCACGATTGCGCAGCCAGCAAGGGCCCAGGACGAAGACGACGGGGTCCACTGAAGAACAACAACGTGGGCGGCCCCATGGAGAGAGTGGTGATCGATGTTGCTGGGCCATTCCCGTTAAGCGAGGCAGGGAACCGCTACATATTAGTCGTCAGCGACTACTTTACCAAATGGCCGGAGGCGTATGCGCTCCCTAACCAAGAAGCCCCGACGATCGCAGAGAACCTGGTGAAGGAATTCGTCAGCCGGTACGGAGTACCCCTGGAGCTGCACTCCGACCAAGGGAGGAACTTCGAGTCGCAGGTGTTCCAGAACCTATGCCAGCTGCTGGGGATCCGGAAGACAAGGACAACGCCGCTACACCCTCAGTCCGACGGGATGGTAGAGCGATTCAATCGCACCGTCGAGAACCATCTCCGAATAGTCGTCAGCGAGCACCAGAGGGATTGGGACAAGCATCTTCCACTATTTCTCCTGGCCTACCGCGCCGCCGTGCATGAAGCCACCGGGTGCACACCAGCCCGGGCCATGTTTGGGAGGGAGCTCCGTCTACCTGTCGATCTTGCCTTCGGCCAACCTGGGAATGATCCGATCCCGGTAAGCCAGTATTGTCAAGAACTGGTCGACCAACTGGAGGACGTACACGCGTTCGCGAGGAGGAAACTGCGGATCGAGACCGACCGAATGAAGACCCGATACGACCAGCAGACGGATGCCGGAGGATTCCACGAGAACGACCTGGTCTGGCTCTTCAACCCATTACGGAAGAAAGGCCTGTCACCCAAACTGCAGAAGTCCTGGGAGGGCCCGTACCGAGTCGTGAAACGAATCAACGATGTCGTCTACAGGATCCAGCGGAGCCCGAGGGCGAAGATGAAGATCGTGCATCGAGATCGCCTGGCAGCCTACGGAGGGACACAGACGGACCAATGATTGATCGGGACGATCAGCCTTTTTAGGAAGGGGGTGGTGTTACGGCTGTGAGTTTGTCATCACTCGCCGCGTGAGTCACAACTGCCCCAGGGCTGGGCTGTGCCCTGCCTCCTGTATTGCGCGCGCCTTATGCAACAGGGCTACTAGGACAAAGGGATAGTCCAGAACATTCGTGACTGGACCAGCGCTGGAAACCTCGAGAAGCCGTGGACTCTGGATGGATCTAGAAGCATTTATTGAGTCACCGGCCGGCTATATAAGAGTGACCCGTGAAGCAGTTGTTGTTGTGTTTTACGAGCTAGTGCGAGCGATTATCTTGTGCGACAGAAGTGTGGTGACGAAGTGCTGTGCGAGTTACGAAATCCTGTGACATTGTTTCTCCCAGCTTGTGAACAGCGTACATCAAGTGCTCGTAAGTAACTGTATTTGTTGTACCTGAGGAAGAGGGGCAGGTAGCTTCTGCCAAGGCCACCGGACTCATTAGGACGGATTAACTTCTGTGGTCTGTTGCAAGTGAAAGGGGCCAAGAGCGCATAAGGAAGAGACTTGAGGAAACTGGAGAAGGCTCCTAATTGCTTGTATTTGCTGATTAGTGTAATTTTCTGGCCACAATAAAGTTAATTATTTCTTTAAGCAGTAATTGGTGTTGTGCTTTGTACCCCCACCGTAATCCAGTTAACAAAAGTGCCACTAGGGGGTGGCACGTAACAATATCGTAATTCTGCTCTAAACAAGTGAGACCACGGCATAACAGCCCGGAAAATGACCATTCGCCGAAGACTAACACCAATTGTTGCATTCTGTTCTACTACCTTTCTTGAAGATCGGGACAATTATTCCCTTTTTCCAGTCCTCTGGGGTGTTCCTTTCCTTCCATGCTGTCTTCATCATTCGGTACAGCCATTGTATCCCCACCTCTCCTGCTGCTCTCACCATCTCCACACTCAACTCATCCACACCCGGGTGCCTTCCCTCCTTTCATCTTCCTCACTGCATCTTCCACTTCTTTCCATGTTAAGTCCTGTTCTGTTTGCAGTTCATCTCCCTCTTCCCCGATGTCTTCCTCCTCGCCGTGGTTTCCATTTGGGTTCAGGAGTTCTTCAAAATATTCTTTCCACATTTTCTTCAGTTCTTCCCTATTTTCTATCTCTTGTCCCCTTTTGTTCACCATCCTAACATAATCCGTAGGATCCCTCCGCCTCTTATTCTTTACCATCCCATACAAGACCTTTTTTGTACCTTCACTATCCTCCTTCATCATCTTTGTCCACTCTTCCATCCACTTTCTTCTCTCCTCACCCAGTATCAGAGAGTAATTTACTTAATCAAGCAAAGAAATGAACATTGAGCGATTTTTATTAAATAAATAACAATTTCTTCCTGAACTTTTTTTTTATTTTGTAAATCCCTCCCCAGTTAATAATATTATTATAATTATTTAGTTTCCAACACATAAGAGGAGCCAGGGCCGTAGAGATTGATCACGGGCCCTAGGTAAAGGTCTTCCGAGCCCCTCCATTATTATTCAGCCTAGGACATAATATTGAAATTACGGTATTAAGCTTGCAAATTTTAACCCCCCCCCCCAGAGAAAAGGTCCGCGCTGGTCCGCCACTTAAAACTTCAATCATCATCCGTGGAATTTAGTTTGCCCAAATGATTATTCATTTGCAGATGCAGATGATATTGTGGTCTGGGGAAGGAACACCGAAGAAGTGCAAAAACAACTAGATGCACTGAATGGAAATATTCAGAAGTATGGCCTGAAAATCAGTATAGAGAAAAGCAAGACCATGGTGATGACAAGAGGGGAAAGACAAGGAAAGGGCACTGTGAAAATTGGAAGTCAGAGTTTGGAAATTGTGGACACTTTCAAATACCTAGGAAGTGAATTGATGCAAACTGGTAGGTTGGACATGGAGATTGGCAGGAGGGTACAGCAGAGCAATGCATTCTATCAAAGTGTAAGAAAACTTGTTTGGGATAAGGAAGTACCAAGGAAAAGCAAGGAGGTAATGTATAAAATGTACTATGTTCCCATATTAACTTATGCAGCTGAGACTTGGACCCTGACGAGCAGGCAAGAGAGTAGAATCCAAGCCAGTGAAATGAAATTCCTAAGAAGTATGATAGGTAAGACAAGGAAAGACAGAGTGAGGAATGAAGATGTTAGGAAGGAAGTTGGGATGGGAAAACTAAATGAGAGAATTGAGAAGAATAAACTAAGGTGGTTTGGACATGTAAAGAGGATGGAGGAAAATAGAATACCAAGACAGATGCTGGAGGCCAAGTGCAAGGGTAAGAGAGCAAGGGGAAGACCTAGAACAAGGTGGATCGATTCAGTGAAGAACAGCGTGAGAAAAAGAAGTCTGGACTGGGACAAGATCGTGGAAGAAGAATTGTGGAAGGAAAGAGGAAAGTGGAGAAGTGCCATAAATACCCCGACCCGGCAGGAGCTGGATAAGGGGAAATGATGATGATGATGATGATTATTCATTTGTAAATCTATGACTTTAGTCATACTTTTATCTTTTCCCGTATTGGTTATGATATATTACAAAAATATCCACTTTACAGATATTGTATTGTAAAGTGGACATTTTTGTAATAATTATATGATTATTAATTTACTTTGGTTTTAGTTATTCAGCCAGTCTCCATTTTTTCTTTTTCTCTGGTTGTTCTTTAACTTTAAGATATTGATCACTGAGCATTGCATTTCCATTTTCATTGTATCTGAAAGTATTCAGCCACCACAAGAATACTCCTTAAAGAAATGTATGAAGTAAAGAGTAATTTTGATTGAATTATAAACGTAAAGAACTCTTGAATTTTAGCAAGTTGTAAATTAAAAGGTCAACTTTGCCATTTCCCCAGAAGAAAAACAAAAAACACAATGGTTATCTAGATCTCGTGAAATCACACTGATTTCTGATGACTTTCGGTATACAGAAAAATCTTACACCCAGTAGCCTAAACGATCACGATTTGAACGGGAACCACAATTAAGGATCGAACAAATAACCATTTTCTCACGTTTTGGACAATTTTGCCAATTACACTACGGCTGTGCTCAAGCTCCTCAATGTAAACAAAGA
Source organism: Meconema thalassinum (assembly GCA_946902985.2). Classification (NCBI taxonomy): domain Eukaryota; kingdom Metazoa; phylum Arthropoda; class Insecta; order Orthoptera; family Tettigoniidae; genus Meconema; species Meconema thalassinum. The sequence goes on along the minus strand of OX336388.2, from coordinate 1,939,859,536 downwards.
CCTGCACTCTAAGATGGTGGACGCCATGTTGCCGATTCTGGCCTCAAGATGGTGTTAATAGCGCGCTGCTTGGCCCAGCCGAAGTCGACAATAGACTCGTACCACTGTGATGCACTTAATTTTTTGTATTGATCTTAGCTACAATAATCCAATTTAATGTAATTGCTCATAATATTCTACCCACTGTCCAAGTTTCCTAGTCAATATGACAAGCTTTAAAAATGAATGTTCTCATTATATTGTCCTTGATAACATTGCTCAAAGTCAAACATATCTTAGTGAAAATGCTCCCCCTGTTCTTCTGAATATGCCCCCAAGTAATCTTTAAATTGGTCCAAGTGAGCAGGTAACATGTGTACTTTAAGGGACATACTGCAACCCATGAGTTAAAAGTTCTCAAGCAAAGTGGAAATAAGCTCTTTGTATGAAGCCATAGATCACTGCTTTAAGGCAGTACAATGGTTGTTTATTGCGGTTGTTAAGTAATTGTGGAAATTCTTCACTAGCCATTGGTTTCTTTATTTGAGGACCGAAGAAAATACCAGCTTTAATTTTAGCTTCTGACAATTTAGGAGAAAATTAAGTCTTTATAGGATATTGAAAAGCTTTAGAATCTTGATGAAGGGCCTTTACAAACTGCTTCATTAGGCCTAATTTTATATGCAACGTTATTTATCAATGCATAAACACAAAAGCAAATTTATTCATTATGAATGGCGCTTTTGGTTACCGTTTGATGTAGAGGTTATGAACATTCCTGAATGGGAATACGATGTTATTTCTGTTTGATCAGATGAATTATCAATTAATATGTAAAAATTGGTCCGGTCAGATCAAACATAAAATGCCAGCGTTTCGCCCCAGTGTGCCGTTGGGCTCGTCAGTTGGTACAGACACACCTCACCAATACGCATGGCTAGCACATACTGAGAAGGCCATCGCATGACACAAAATACAAGTAGTATTGACGTCACGAGCAATGCCAATGTGCTACTGAAGTCAAGCTCCCTTTCATAAAACAAAAGCCTTACCTTTGGATTGCCAAGGTATTTTCTATTTATTTACATATTTTCGCCGTTTTTATAAATAAACACATATTCTGGCGTATTTATTCATAAGAATATATTTCCTACATTTGGTGGTACTGTTCGCCCACCAGCTTAAGGTCTGTGGCAGGAATGCAATGAGTCAGCTGGAGACAGCTGGCCTCTGCGCGAACGACAATAGTGCCAACCCACTACTGACCAGTACAATTTCACAATTGAAACTAAACGAAAGTAGCAGTGAGTAACCATAGCGTGAATAATATCGGTGCTGAGTTGGCAATACCTGAAGCGGCACGTCCACTCAATCAACGCAGCTGGAATGTCTCTCCTCTCCCCTTCAGTCCCCTAAGACCATGAGCTGGTGGACGGACAGTATATTGTACTCCTTAGATGAGTGCTAGGGGGCTGCATAGCGCAGTCGGTAGAGGCGCTGAGCTTCTAACCGGAAGGGAGTGGGTTCGATCCCCACCCAGGTAGTGGATTTTAGAAACAAAACTACCACTTTCGGAGACGCAAATGGCCCTGGGGTTCACTCAGCCTACACCAGAAATGAGTACCAGGGTAATTCCTGGGAGCAAAGACGGCCGGGCGTGGAGCTGACAACTCCATCCCATCTAGTGCCGATGTCACAGAAAGTGGAAGCCTCTACCTTCCACTACTCCTAGGGCCTCCATGGCCTGTATGGAGTTGGCTTTAGATGACTGCTGCCCACATTTTAGACCCTTGGCAATTGCAGTTATTTGCTTCTCTAATTCGTGAATGCACCCTTGTCTCTGTATTGTAGTAGTATTTCAAGACAGGAATCCCCCGGTCATTAAATATAGCAGTGAGGCTGGAGTCAACATTCTCAAGCCTCTTGAAACTATGACTACCTTGACAGGAAATTTTACTTGAAATTACAGTGGTCTGCGAAATTCGGAAGTACTGTATTGACAAAGTGCTTTGGAATTTTTTAAGTGACATTTACTTCTGATCTTAAGAATGAAATTCGAAAACAGCACATATGCCTACAAGATTTTTTATCGCGCATTTGCAGTAAGAACTGTAAGATTCGGAAACTGAGGCTATTACGCGGGAATATCTGTACTGTGGACAGGATTATGGATTATTATTCGTGCAGCTGGACGTTTGAACTATATTTCGAGTAACTGGGGGATATAAATATGATACAAATTTAAGAACATTTTTAGGAAACTTAATCACATATTTTCCACTTTCAAGCACATAAATAAATACATATTGCTTGCCACGGTGGGTGAGTGGTTATAGTGTCGTACTACCAACCCCAAGATTGCAGGTTCGCCCCTGGTCGTGGTAAGTGATTTTTGAAGGCGACAAAAATCACGACACTCATGTCATACGTTGTTGGCATGTTAAAGAACCCATTTGAATTCAGTAGGCCGTGTTCAATGGCAAAATTAATCTCGGGATTTTCCGCCAACACAAAGTTCCTCCATTCTCTACTTGAAAGCACTGTAGTGTCAAGGAGTTTAGATATCTAACCTCCTTGACATGCAAGCTACCCTCTGGGTGTCAATTAACAAAGCTTGCACCAGGCACCCAAGGCCATACGATATTATTATTATTATAATAAATACATATTTGCGAAAAGTTAAGCACATAATTATCCGGACCTAGTTTATGACCAAAGGAAGCCGAGCAGTAATGATTTCAGGTAATCAAGTCAAAGAAAAACCTGCCGTCCGTCCGCCTCTTAAGCTTACGCTGGGTAAACCGTTAAAAATATCTATATACAGTACTGTTTGTAGAAAGTGAAACAACCAGAAGAAATAGTCGGAGACACTTCCAGAACAGGGGTCGTGTAGGCCTGCGGTACCATACTATGGGATTGAAATCTCAGAGAGGTGGCGTGCACATTGGCCCACCAGTGCCCTCTGTCGTGGGACCGGACAGGTCAGTGTTACGTACAGCTCTGTCGGCATGGGGCCGTCATAGCAAGTGGAAACGTGTAAGCAAGTGCAACGATGCCTTGCCGACATCACAGGGTGGACTATCAGCATGTGTGTGCGGTTCAACGGGGCAGATTGCTTGGGGTCCGGGAGGCGGGTCTGTTGTTCCAGTACATTGCGGTTCATACAGGGCACGCTGCGTCAACAGTAAGGCGTATGTGGATCCAGTGCAGAGAGGAGGGCCGTACACAGCGATGACAGGGAACAGAACGACGCAATGTGACCACAGCGCGAGACGACCGCCATCTTCTCCGCATAGCCGTATCGGACAGAACAGCGTTGTCCTCAGTGCTGGCTCGACGTTGGAACACTACAACGTGGGTGGACATGTCTGTGTTGACGGTGCGGCGCCGTCTTTTGAGGGCTGGACTGGTAGCACGCATTCCACTGCATCTGCTTCTATTGACTGGGAACCTGATGATGATGATAATTGTTATTTTAAGGGGCCTAACATCTACGTTATTGGCCCCTAATGATCTGGGTGATAGCGAAAAGGATAATGAAATGGAAACCAGAAAAAAATAATCTGAGATGGAAAATACGTACAAAAAGGAACCCAGATGGAAACAACTCACAATATGGTCTTAGAAAAGGGAATTTAGAACGAAAAGATGCACAAAAAGAATAGATTGAAAAAAGACCTACAAAACGTAGGCTAGATTCAAAATACGTACAAAATGCAATGTAGCGTCGAAATACTTACAAAATGCAACTGAAATTCAAAATACTTACAAAATGCAAATGAGATCGAAAATACGTACAAAATGCAATTGAGGTTCAAAATACTTACAAAATGCAATTGAAATTGAAAATACACAATGCAATTCAGATTGAAATATCCCAGTTCCAATTCAAATTATTCACAAAGTGCAATTGAAATTGGAAATGCTTACAAAATGTACGGTAGATTCAAAGGACTCATGTGGATTGACAATACTTACAAAAAGCAATTTAGATTGAAAATACTTGACAAAATGTAATTTAGATTCAAAATACCCACAAAATGCAATTGAGAATCAAAATATGTGCAAAATGCCTGCCAAACAAAATGCAATTTAGATTCAAATATCGTGCGAAATGTGGTTTTGGTTGAAAATACTTACAAAATACAATTGAAATTCAAAATACTCACAAAGGTCCCTCCGTCATATTGAAAGACTTATTAAAAAGCAATTTAGATGGCCAATCTTTACAAAATGCAATTGAGGTGGAAAACAATCGCAAGATGTAATTTAGATCGAAAAAACATACACAAAGCAACATAGATTAAAAATGCCTTTAAAAAAATCGCTAGAAGGGAATTTAGATACACGGTGAACCAAGTAACAAAAACAATGCGGGAATATTAAAGAGAAAAGTAAAGGAAAGGAAAAGAGGAGAGGGGAAAGAGGAGAAGGTCCGCCCCAAAAATAAGGGACAAAAGGGGAAAACGGACCCAGCTCAGGAATCCCTCGGGGTCGCCAACTCCCGAACCCACCAGCCGTGAGCCCCTGAGGCTGTAGCATTATCTACGGTGCACCAGAAGTGGTGGGGCTACATACAACCTGCCTCCTTAAGGGCCTTGAGCACAAGGCAGGAGGTAAAAAGAAAAGAAAAAGAAGGCTGACCCCTCACAGAAGGAGGGTATCAGGAAAGATGAGACAAGGGCCAATTAAGGCGGGAAAGTGAAAGACTCCCTAGGCCTCCGATAACCTAATACCGTCGGGGTCGGAAGTGAACAAGAGTTGACCAAGGGAGGTCGACAGGAAAGAAGACGGAGAGGAGCCCGGCACAAGTAAGTGGAAGCAATGCCGGACTCAGCTGGGGTCCCGTGGCCGCCAACCCACGTCTCACTAGATGTGAGCCCCTGGGGGATGACTGGGAACCACCGACGCCTCCGACTACAATGGGCACATGCACGCCGACACTTGCAGGTGGAGTGGCGAAATGTAGTGTTTTCGAATGTGTCACTTCAACCTGTCCTACAGTGATGGCCGCATACGCGTTCGACGGCGCCGTGGAGAACGCAATCAGGCAGACTATATTGTTGAGTGGCATAGCGGACAAACACCAGGTGTAATGGTTTGGGACGCAATTGCAACAGACGATCGCGCCTTGTACGTCTTGCGGGCAATCTGAACAGTGACCGCTACATCAGGGAAGATTTACAGCCCGCGGCACTGCCCCTCTTGCAGGCCATATTTCAGCAGGACAATGCCCGCCCACATGTGGCGAGGACTGTGCAAGCCTTCTTCGCAGAACGACGGATACCTCTGCTTCCCTGGCCTACCCGTTCGCCTGACATGTCGCCCATCGAACATGTCTGGGATATGGTCGGTCGGCAACTTGTTCGTTCAGGTCCACCTGCCGCCACTGTTGATGCTTTGTGGACGCGCCTACAAACCGCATGGTACGGTATACCCCAGCAGCGTATTCAAGCACTGTATGATTCCATGCCATGACGTCAGTAATTTTCATCCAGTCAGTCATCTAAACAAGTAGCAACCAATGATTTCCTCCAGACCAATGGTTCCGTCCAGACAGTCGTATAAACAAGTAGTGACCAATGGTTTAGTCCAGGCACCCATTTTAGTTCATCAGTATTTATCGTCCAGTCGCTAAAACTCGCTACAGGGGATTGCGGTAAAGTGAAGTTGGCACCATTGCCGCATACAAGCATTATTTACAAATACAAATAAGCCTGATACACAAAAGCCCAATTATTTCCTTTCTCACAAAATTACAACGTTACGTGTGTCGTCTGGTATATTTTGTATCGGACATGTTGGCAACTACTGACGTCAATGTGAGCGCCTTGTTGTGGGCGCTCGCTGCGGCAGTTTCACATACTAAATACACTGAAGAACATGGCTGTAATTGTTAAATAAACAATAAATAAAAACTAATATTTACGTGATTTAGCACATATATCCGGTGCAGAAGTGATCAAGGTTAGTAGTTGCATTGATGATGTCCCCCCAAAAGATGAAATGAAAATGAAAAATCCACATCCTGTTTCCAGTCTCCGACCGGGTCAGGAATGGAATGAATGAAGCCCCCATGAACTATGCCGGCTGCTGAAACCTGTCGCACTCCTCTGGGGGCAATGATTAAATGAATGACAGATGAAATGAAATGATAGTGGAGAGTGTTGCTGGAATTAAATTTTGACAAGGAAAACTGGAGTACCCAGAGAAAAACCTGCCTGCCTCCATTTTCTCCAGCACAGATCTCACATGGAGTGACTAGGATTTGAACCACAGACCCAAAGGTGAGAGGCCGGCGTTCTGCCGCATAAGCCACGGAGGCTCGCCACAAGATAAAATAAGGTATGAAAATGATATATTGTAGAAATGAAAGCGGAAAGGAAAAGAGTGAAACGTCGTGCACAATTAATGTACTTAGGAATAATCATGCAAACCAATGAGACGGTGTTCACATCACATATCAAAGAGCGCACCATAGCTGGAATAATAGTGAAGAACAGTATCAGGCACCTACAATAAATGGCAACACAATAGGAGGCCCAAACAAACTGTAAAATTTCCTAGACTACTGTAATTAGCAAAATACCTTTTGTAACGATAAATAATACTACTGGAAATGATGTAGTAATAGATGTTTTCTCCTCCACTGTCTATAACACACCCATTTTTAGATCACGACGTATATAGTAAAATTCCAGCTATGTCAGCCATGTTTCTAGAGGATAATTGGACAAATACCATATTGCCAACCCCACACATAGGGTAGTATAAGACCCCGTTGCTTGTAATACAAGCAGTAATTTTCGACCAGATAGTGCCTACCTAAGTAGCAGTCATAAATTGTATGTTAATAAGGTGGTAATCATTCAGGAGTGGTGAACCTGGATTCTACACTTGCTCTTGGATAATGTCATTTTCATGATTTTCATACCTTATATCATATTCTGGGAGTCATTACCAATTGAAATTACTATCCATCATACTTCTGCACTGGAAATATGTACTAAATTACATAAATATTTGTTTTTGTTTCTTGCCTATTCAATGATAATTATCATGTTTGTAAGGCGCATCAGTTCTCTTCAACTGTTACCGATGCGCACACATTGACGTCACATTACTGGGGTACCAACATGTGGGATACAAAATACATACATCTTGTAATTATGTGAAAATTCAATAACTGGCAAAACGATTGGTCTGGATAAAGATTATAGATACGCGTGTGCGCCCACGGTGCCTGACAAAAACCAGAGCTAAATACATTAGCCAACGCGGGCCACAGGGCTGATCTACCTAGCAATTATTGGTGTAGGCAAAAACCATTGATCTGGATTACTGACGAGTAGTACCGTATGTGCGGTAGTTATAAGTTTAAGAATTTATTTCCCAAGGATTTGGTCTCCTCCAGTGTTACTACAGTGCCTAACCTAGTAACGGACATAAATTCCGTCTTATTAAGGCTTTACATAGAAAAAGAAACCTAACCTAAGGTTCACCCCCCAGTCTCACAATAATAATAGTATAATTGCACACGAAAGTCCACTTACTGTCCGTCCACCAGCTAAAGGTCCGCAGCAGGAATGTAACGAGTCAGCTGGCCTCTGCGCGAACGACAATAGTGCCAACCTACTACTGACCCGTAAGATTTCACAATTGAAACTAAACTTAAGTGGCAGTGAGTAACCATAGCGTGAATAACATGGTTGCTGCGTTGGCAATACCTGAAGCGGCACGTCCACTCAATCAACGGAGCTGGAATGTCTCTCCTCTCCCCTTCAGTTCCCTAAGACCATGACCTGGTGGACGGACAGTAGAACAAATACACCATAGTATCATAAACAACACTGTAATTTAGTTCACATTTCACTATACTCAGAAGGGAATTATCAGGTAAGACAGGCCAAAACCTGTCTTGAAATTTTGTGGAAACAATCGTTGTACTATAGAGGACAATGTGCGGAAAATCAGCTGCCAGATTGAACTGCAAGGCTCCAAAATCATGTGGTGAATCTCCCATATAAATCAATGGGAGGTAGCGAGTACCTTACATGTTGGAATGGATAGCCCTACCCACCCAAGCACTCAAGACCGGTGGGAAGGAGCCGCACACTTCAGTCAGCATATACCTCGCTACTACTCCAAGTCCCATAAGCAGTAGTTTACGGCCAGACAGTGCCTAACCTAGTAGCAGACATAAATTCTATCTCAATAAGACTTTAGATACTAATAATAAATTTATTAAAGCACAAAATATGCAGTATGAAATTACAACTAGTTTGAACAGAACTGAGACAGAGATAACCTCCTCTGCCCACACCACATCACGTGGTATCGATCACATCTTCTACCACATAGGGCACATACACAATTTAAGTCTGGCTGATGAAATCTTCTGTTATTACACACTTTTAAGTGGAAACCATGTACCGAGAATCTCGTTACCAGGTGCCTCAGCTCGTAGGAGCTCTCTGTCCAGTCCCGTGATGTCATCGCATCAGTCGCGTAAAATTCTTGCCAGATGCTATCTTTCTTAGACTTCATTTCCTGAACTAGTGTCTCAAAACCATGTGTTGTTGGCAAAAGCATCTGCAGTCTCAGTTCTTCAACAAAGGGGAGCTCACTTGAGAGTTCATAAACCAAACGAGAAAGAGTAAATCGGGAGAGGCATAAGACTTTCTTTAGGTAGACAGCCTTGACCTTCTCTATCTCCACTAGATGCTTGTACTTTAGGTGGGACCAAATGTTTTCCAGACCATATGTAATTATCGGGGCGATTTTCAGCCAGAAGAGTTTCATTGCAGTCTTTAAGGAGAGTGTTCTGAGATGCCGTATGTCACTCATGGCCTTTATAGCCGCGTTTGATCTGTCCTTGATGTGGATTGAGAAAACGTTGCCATGCATCTGAAAAGTCACCCCAAGATAGTTGAAGTGTGTCACACACGCCAGTGGTTTATCTCCGTAAAGAATTGTTGCTCCTCTTCCTCCTTTCCGAAAAGACATGGAAACTGTCTTCTTCTCATTCAACTGAAGTTCATTTGATTTCGCCCACTCCGTCACTTTATTAAAAGCCTGTTGCAGCGCCACTTCACTGGTTGCCGTTAGAACCATGTCATCTGCGTAGATATATAACTTCACGTTTGAGGGTAATACTTGTACAACATCTGCCGTGGCAATAATAAAAAGAATAGGGCTGAGGGGATCCCCTTGCACAACTCCTATTGTCTGTCGTATTTCCTTCGATTTCGCGATTTCATCCGAAATGACAACGAAATTTTCACTCAGTAACGACCGAACGAGCCTTTAGATACTAATCACTCCATTGAAAACTTTGTAAGTCAATCGTTTCTTGCCCCGCTTTGCAAGCCAATACTTTCTCGCTTCGCTCGCACTGCATGACCACCTGTCGTGTATTTAATGTACCATATATTGGCAACAGTAATGTACCTGTGTACGTCTCGGTAACAGTTTACTCCTAATGTACCTATTTCAGTAGCAGTTGGGCAACGACAATATTGCCGTCGTTGAATGAACAAGAAATAATGACTAAAGTCAATTATGTACGTAATTTAGCACATATTTCCGGTGCAGTAGTCGTAATGGATGATAAGTTAAATTGGTAATGACCCCCAAAATAGCAAATCATCATCATCTTAGCGTTTCCCGCAGTTGCAGGGTCCGAAGTCCGGATCTTGGCTCGCCACTTGTTACGATAATCAAATGTTTTTGAAAGAGACTTGTTACGATCGCGAGCATCATAAGGTGTTAGGCTGAGCACCTTCATATCGGCATTTATCGTATCATGCCAGCGCTGTTTTGGTCTCCCACATGGCCGTTGCCCATTGATTTCCAAACACTGGATAGAATTGGCTACCGTTCCCGATGCAGCATGTAGGACGTGACCATAGCATGGAATGGACCCCCGACCATTCTAACCTTCGTTTTGTCCAATCCAATAGTTTTTGACAATGTCTACAACCTAATACGTCCAGATGAATGGTTTTGACAAAGGTTACAGCCTAACGCGACCAGAACAATGGTTTTGACAATGGTTACAGACTAACGCGTCCAGATTTGTTAGTGGTGCTGTATTTTATATCTAACATGTTGGGCACACTGCCATGACATCAATGTCTCGTCATAAATAGTGATGTCTCGCTCAGCCGTAGTTCAAATTCAAAAAGAAACTCACATAATTACGTAATTGAGCACATATTTCCAGTATGTTCATCATAATGAAGGGCAATTTCAATAGGTATTGTCCCCTGGAACCCCTGAGAGGTATGAAAATGAAATATTATCACTTACCATGTAAGTGAAACTGTGAAAGTCAGGATCCTGTCTCATGCACTAGTAATGAACATTTATCGCTAAGGGGTGTTATTGCATTTTTTTTTGTAGTCCCAACATTATCGGTTGGCGCTGGTTTTGCTGCTTAGTTTGAAACAAGGAATTTTTGCGATCAGCGCTCATTAAAGTGGCGAATACTGTTCTACATACAAAACAAACCTAACCTGGAGCTTATGGCCCAGACTCCCTTAGTTGTAGTGCAATCAGTAATTTTCTTCAAGTCACCTAACCAAGTAGCGACCAATGATTTCGTCCAGACAGTCGTCTATCCAAGTAGCGACCAATGGTTTCATCCAGACAGTCGTCTAACCAAGTAGCCTAATGATCAATGGTTTAGTCCAGACACCTATTTTAGTTCATCAGTAGTTTTCGTCCAGACAGTCGCCAAACCTCGCTCGCTACAGGGGATTGCGGTGAAGTGAAGTTGGCACCATTGCCTAATACAAGCCTTATCCAACAAGGTGACATGTATTTTTTTCAGTTAATTACTTGAAAGTGAATGTTGATAATTTCCTTATTTTAAAGTGTGAACGTGGTGTTCGTTAAGAGCTGTTAGCTTCAACAACATGGCACAGTAAATACAAACAATTTCCAGAGTGCTACTAACACAAATAACACAAAAATAACAAAATACACCATGTAAATACAAGAGCCAAAAGGTAATGTCCCCCAGAAGATAAAAATAAAATAAGAAAAGTGCCCTCAAGTGGAGCATTAATATACAAGACATAATATCGATATATATTTAATTTTTTTTAGTCCTTGCTGTAGTCTGTTATTGATTTTGTTCTATTTGGACATATTATAATGTCCGCCAGAAGATGAAACGGTAGCGCTGCAGAGTAGGAGATCATGTGTTTAAAACAATGTAAGTAATGAAATTGGCCAAAATAACTGTAGTAATGGTATCTGGAGATGATATAGTAATAGATGTTCTCTCATCCGCTGCCGTAGACCCACCATCCCGCCCTAATAGGAGCACGACTTATATAGTTGCCATGTTTGTGAAGGAGTCCATAATGCCAACCCCACACACTCGGAACTATATCGCATGTGGCAGACCAATGGTTTAGCCTAGACCAATACCGTATTTTCGTCCAGAGCCATGGTGGATTGATAGCGCAGCCCTGCGGGCGCTAATAGATAACACCCCTGGTTTTTGTCACGCACAGTGGGGAAGTCACGCATCAATAATCTTTAACCAGTCCAATGGTTTTGCCTATTATTTCATTATTAATGTTGGCAACGTGTCACATGGGTATGACGTAGTGTCCGGGGTGAATGGAAAATGGCCGACCTTGTTCAAATGAACACAACCAATAATGCTTTATTTACGTTAAAGGTAATTATTTCCGGTGCAGCAGTGGCAATTGAAATTGTGAAACGACTCCCAACAACTCCGAGAACGGTTTGTCAATCATAAATACTATATTTTCAATAATATACCTTGTTAAAAGTTACGAAAAGGCATGTTCTCCTACTCTGCAGAATTAATGATGAAACATGGAATGTAAAAGCCTCGTTCTGGTAGTGTTCAGAATTAATAATCGGGGGCAGATGACCTCGCTGTTCTGCCCATTAAAACAATAACTTTAGTTATGAGGATCTCCTGAAAAAAAATAAGAAACAGAGAACATATGGGAGGACTTCTACCCTTTTTGAGGGGCAGATGACCTCGTAGTTCCACCCCTTAAAACAACAATAACTAACTACTAACTTCTACTCAAATTATGAATTGACATCGATGGAGTGGACAAACAATTGGCATAAGTAGAGACATTCTACGACCCGTTTTGTTATGAATGGGTTTCACACAAGTGTTGTCAACGTATAGTCATAGACTTCACATGTGTGTGCATTTGGTGTAATCAACAATGTGACTTATTCTTCAATGCAAGAAAAGGACTATATCTCTGACTGCATTACAGTAAGTAATGAATAATTTATATGTACGGAACGTCATTATTTCAATTTTATATTATGGCCATTGGTGGCATTAAAACATAGAAAATCTACGATGTGGCAACTCCTTCAATGACCAGCGTTAGGATCTGAAACGTCGACATAATTACCCCCACCCCCGATCGGAATGACCAAAACTGCTGGCTAAAAACGAACATTTTAAGCTTCAACTTGGAACTATATGATTATGTCACACATTAGTGCGTTAGGACAACCACAACAACTACAATTATACACCACATAGACCAGAGGCAATGGCACATCAGCCCGCAAAATCATACGTGCCGGAGTCCAACACCAAGACATGTTAGGGTGAAAGATTACCACAGTACTGTGCCTTTAAAAGACTAGTAACGTACCTCTCTCGTCCTCGATCTTCAGACCCATTATTTTCAGGGTTTACGTCTGATTTGCTCATGTTATTTCCTTTAGATCTGAAATTACACTATTTTTCCCTCTAGAAAGCTTCAAATCTTCCAAGTAACAAACAACACCACATAGAACTTCCACCAAAACAAGCACACATCATCCAGCAAAGAGAAAATATTAATAGAAAGCGCTCTATTTGAGACTGCGAAATAGCGAAAATTTACTGTGATTAAAAGAAAGAAGTTCTTTCTTTTTTTAAAGAACATGGAACAGAATCGTGGCTGCAGCCAAAGAATTTAGCGAACGCAGCTAAACAGTCCGAGATACTACATTTGAGGTATGGGGAGCTGGGAATGAAAATTCTGGGAGAGAGAAATTCATTATGTCAACGTTACCGTCACTGACTAACATATGCGTGCTTTGCGTTTTTGTCATATTTGTTTACATGTAGCACGTGTCGTGGCTTGTGTGTTGATCTTTTACGTGTGTAAAGTAGACTTATAATTATTATTAATACAGGATTATTGTCTATTGTTCTGCTTCTTTATCTTCTGAGACTGGAATTTGTATTTTATTTTGAGAGTATGAGTCACGTATGAGTAGCCACTTCCACTTATGACAGACAAGACATGACTCTACAAGGATTCAGAGGTGAGATAATTTTGGTGTAGCAAGGGAATTTACTCATCAATTTATTATAATTATTTTAAAAAAATAGGCTGAGACAAATATTATCCGCTAGTTGGCAGACATAGTCACACTATAATATATTTTTAGTGACAGCATATAAAACACAATGTAGGACGGAGGTTTTGAACGATACACCGGGAAATTTTCAACACCAAGGTAACCCAGCATTGAATCACTTACTTGTGCCCAGCTTCCCACCTTTATATTTCCTGATAACCTTCCTTCGTCAACTCTTTTTATTACAACCCCAATGGAGTATCCAAGGCCTAGGGTGTCTTTCACTTTCGAACTTTATTTACCCCTATTTTTTTATTTCCTGACTGGCTACGTGGCTCAATGTTAATGCTCTTGCCTGATGTTCCGAACATTACAGGATCAAATCCTGACGCGAGGGTGTACAAATGCGAGGAAGTCATGTCCAGCACTGGTGCTCTTTTTTTCTATCTGTACTTCATGGCTCTACTTCTTTCCAAGTCATTCAGTGCCCCATTCTTCGAAGGTTGAGGGTATTTCTTTTATTTTACCTTATTCCGTCAATGTTTTCTTTTTGTGGTATGGAAGTTATATATAAGTTACTAGTAGTTGTCATTATCATTCATATCATTAGGAGCAAATAACCTACATACTACCCCCCAGAGGTCCACAACTTGGGGAATGTGGGTTGGCGACCACTTTCACTTATGGGCCTACTAGTGTCGGGCATCCTCTCCTTCATATTTCCAGTCAACCTCCATTGGTCAACTCTGGTTCACTTCCAACCCGACAGTTTTCCTGTCGTAATTAACCATTGTCTCATCTTACCTGATACACTCATTTTTCGAGGAGTCAGACCTCTTCTTCCCTTTTAATCGTATCTTCTTGCTTCTGCGCAAGGTCCTCAAGGAGACAGGGTGTGTAGTCTAGGCCCACCACTTTGCTACACCCTCAAGTACTCATTGCTGATGAGTTCAGGAGTTAGCGAACCCAAGGGATTCCTGAACTTGGTCTGTTTTCTCCTTTTTTTATTGCCTTTGGGGTGGACCCATTCCTTTCCTTCCTATCTGCTTCCCATATTTCAACTTCTTGTTGAGTCTCCCAGTCCTAATTCTTTGAGGGTTGAGGACATTTCCTTTCACTGCCGTTTAAACACGATGAATTCATTTGAAAGATCTATACAAAATATAACTGTACGAACAGAAGAGAGCTTGTATGTTTAATATTTTTATGAAATGATTCTGCTTTTAACACACATAGGCTACATGCATCATTTATGCAATCCATCACACAGCATAGGCTGCAAAGATTGTGCATCTATGACTGTAGTCTACTCTTATGGCGAATTGCAGAAACATTGACATTTGTGCCTTCCTGCATTAAAATAGCAGCATAGAGAAGGCAGTATAAGAAGATCAAGAATGCTGTATTTACTGTGGACAAAAGTTCGCTAGAGACTTTACTAATTTTTTACATGTAATAACTTAGTAATGATCAAAAGGAAAATCATTAAGTTATGCGCGGTTTAACTTTGTGAACAAAAACACATAGACCTACAAAATAATAAATATTTTCAGGAAACAAGGACTCGATATAGAACAAACACTTTATTCGGTAAGCACATGCATATTTATTTATTTAGCGTATGACTTTTAGTGCCGGGTGTGTTCGAGGACATGTTCGGCTCGCCAGAGGCTGTAGCTGCTTCAATGCGGATACCGATGGGGTGAGCTACAAGTTCCGTTTAATTTCAAGTAGTTCCAACATTCGCTACAATATATCACTGATACCTGGTGGTGAACATTGGAACTTTGATAGAGAATTTCGACAAAATCTAACCTGCAAATTTAGCTTAACACAAGTTTAAGTTAATTAGTGGAATGTTCTTTTACATGTCATAAATCTATGACATGGGACCGGCGGCTTTACTTCCCCTCCGAGGGAAGGCATACTGAAGGATTTTAACGCTCTTAAAAAATCTGATGACTTCGGCCGGGTTTGAACCCACGATCTTGGGCATAGAAACTCAGCATGTTACTGACTTCTCCACCGAAGCCGCCTAGCACATGCATAAGAGGAACCTAACAAAGAGAAACCCACATGTGAAGTCAGGTGCTTATTTATTCTCATGCCAAAAAATGGATGTAAGGCTAACTGGAAGGGTGTGATGATGCAGCGGTTAAGCTGTTTGTCTCTTACCAAGGTAGACCCGGTTTGATTCCCGGTCAATGCATGTGAGATTTTCGAAGTGAAATGCCATGTCTAGTGGTTCAGATTCCATGTAAAATGGTGGCCCCGTGGCTCATGATCGCAAGATAAACGGTCACATAAATCTACAAGCTATCTTCCTAGCTTTGTAAGGCCAACTATGTTGGACAGAATGGAAGAAGGTTCGAAACATGTTATGAAGAACACAAGAATGCAATCAAACACTCAGCTATATGCGAACATATGTATGACAACCTTCGCTTTACCAATATAGAAACAAACCTTAATTGTCTACACCACGGGAAAAACTCTCGACATACAACGTTAAAGAGTTCATAGAGATATGCCTAGCCAAGAAAATTTATCAGGAGAACTTGAACGAACAAATGTTTCAAGAAAGATCCCCACTATTTGTGTTACTAAACGAAGTAAGTTCACAATCAGAATGATTAGACGAGGCGATTAATGCAGGTGAAGGAATACGTTAATTAGGCAATAATGTATTATTTTAGGAGGATGCACTATGTGCCAATTCTCAACAAACCAAGGCCTCAGGCAGTATTGTAGAGTCCTATACCACTTTTAAGGGTGATTGCTTGCATATATGGACTTTTGTCTACACTGTGGCATGTGACTTAAATGGCTTACAAAAGTAATTAGAAAGTAACAGAATCATTATCATACACCACTCTGCAAAGTAATTTCAGCCTTAGAATATTGTCAACATTATCATCTAAGTTACTGTAGGAGTTGTCACAAATTTCGTCAACATAGACCGGATATGGGGTGTAGGTCAGGACAGGAAAGCATGCCCGTTACTCAGGTGCAAGCTAGTCAAGTGTGAACTCCTGTGCCTGAATATCATATTCTAACGGTTAAATACTCATAACCTTAAGTTATGTGCATGCTCTAATTTTACTGTCTTGTAATGTTGTATAGCTTAACTATTTACATGTGCATAATATTCATATATAGATCGCAAACATATAATACAACATCATAGAATAGACTAACCTTTTCAAATAATGAGATTCACTGTGAATCAAAATACTAACATTAACAAGATAAGCTATATGAAATAGTAATCTCAAATTATAAAGGCTGCCTTGTCAAACACTAGAAAGTGGTTTAATAATTATTAGCCCTCTGGAACCCGCATAAATTTGAGTTGAAGTGGAACCTGCGTGGCGGCAAATTTGCCGCATCCTAAAAGTTTCCTTTTCTCTCCTCAAACTGCAATATTTTGTAACTGTAAGATTATATAAGGCTGTATAATAAGTTTTGAAGAACACTCTTATATAAAACAAACATAATATATTGAACACAATGAGTTAAGTAATACATCGCATTGCTATCTGAACTAAGAAACCATATGGCATGACACAACCTTACGAAATCTAAATACAAATTTAAAAATCACAAAATGAAAAATTACATGACAAAATAAGAATAGAGGAACTTTGAAAATAATACTGTGGTAACCAGAGAAAAGTTTCTCATTGAGCTCAAAGTTTTTGTTTTACAAATCACATAACTCAAACACATCACTCATATTTATTTTTACTAATCACAAAACTCAAAGGCATCATCGAGTGTGCATTCTCTCGCCGTCTTCAGTTTCTTTATCATTTCCTTGACACCTTTCGCAAATCACTGTTAGTATGCTATGTTTTTTGCAAACTTTGTGTGAACATTTATCGCAGGAAAGACTCTTGTTCTGTTGTTTTTATGAGACCCACATAAGTAACATATTCCCCTTTGAACCGCTGAGATGGTAATAGTTTGGATGGCTGTGGGTTGCTTTGGTTTCAGTGGCATAAATTGATTAAAACCGCACCTGCCACGAAAGGCAACAAGCATCTCATCTATTGTCATATGATCACCCAAGCTGCAGCTATTTTGGCAATTCTTGACGAATTTGGAGTGGGAGTCACGAAAAGGGGCCAATTTGTCAGATTTTTGTCTTGCAGCTCTAGTTGCTACGTCTTCAAATAGAAGGCATCGTAAAAGAAGCAGGAACATATTGAAGCTGAAATTTGCGCTGCGCGTTATCAATCCCGTCCCATCCATTTTCACAGCTCTCTCGTGTTAGCTTGATTCGACTTTTTACAGGCAATGATGAAGAGAGCCCCAATAAGTGCCATTATTTCTTCTCCATTTGTCAACCTGAAGTACCTGTCACGTCCATCGACTTTCCCCTGTTCTTCCCACTGCTGGCGTCTGTTTTGGTGAATCTTTGTAATAGAAATATTTGTGTATTTCACTAGTTCATCGATCATTTGGATACTTATGATTGGTAGAAATGCATCTCGTGCAGCTCCTTTCGGCCCAGACAAAATTCTAATAATATTCTTAGCTCTTACTTTTTGTGAAGTACTGGCTGTACATTTCGAATCATTTTCCCATGATGCTTCCTGGTCTCTACCAATATAAAAACATATTCCGGCAAGATTGTCATCTTCAAGCGGCATTTCCTCATCCAATCTGTCATCGTCTTCCCCTGCTTGTAACGACTGGTCGGTATTTGTACAAGTATCCTCTTGTTCTATATCCTCAGGTTCGTAACCAACATCACATCCTTCACTCTCGATGTATCCTTCCTCCTCAGCTTCAACCTCAGATAGTTCTCGTAAACATCGAAGAATATCGTCATCGGTACGAAATCTGCGGTCCCTAAAACAGAAGTGACAATCAGATACAATTGGGAATAGACGCTGTTATTTTGGTGATAGCCTGCCCTCCCTCCCCGACACCACCATCCTAGGTATTCTACAATGAGAAATGCGAAATAACAGAGGAACACCAAGAAAAAGATACTTAGATGATACTTTCATGACCGCCTGCACACGTCAATTTCTGAATGTTCAGTATCCGCGTAGTGACGAGCTGGCCGCTGGTCTGCGCACTGTAATCTCTCGCACTGAATTAACACCACGAAGGTCGAAGGCCGATTGTGGTGCCCCCATGCGCCAAACATAGCAACGTGAGCATACCTGGCAGCTCTTCCCGCCACGATTCGATCAGAATCCCTTTTTACAGAAATAACCGAATTTGCGGCCGTTTTGCCGCACACGCGGGTTCCACAGGGTTATATTAACACGTACATGTTTCGTTATATTAATGATAACTTCGTCAGCGTGAAAAATCTTAGAAACTACAGTATCTTAACAAAAACCAAAAGAGAAAATAAATAATTATATCGTATGGCCTCGGGTGTAGAGTGCAAACTTTGTTATTTGACGCCCAAAGGGCAGCTTTCATGTCGATTCTTGTTGTTCCTTGGAGCTCTATGAAAGTCAAGGAGGTTAGATATCTAAGCTCCTTGATACTATAGCACTTTATAGTAGAGAATGGAGGAACTTTTTGTGTTGGCTGAAAATTCCGAGATAAATGTTGCCATTATGAACACGGCCTACTGAATTCAAATGGGTCATTTAACTTACCAACAACGTATGACATGCGTGTCGTGATTTTTGTCGCCTTTCAAAAATCACTTACCATGGCCAGGAGCGAAACTGCAAGCTTGGGGTTGGTAGCCCGACACGATAACCACTCACCGTGGCAAGCAAGAAAGAAAATGGATATCCTTACAATAAGTCATTAATCTAAATATGCTTAAATGAAAGGTCACAAAGAAGAATTAAGGATGTGTGAAATACTTGGTCGTATCATATCCACCCAAGATAACAGTCATTTCAATAAATTTTGCACATGTGAAAGGTTTCCTTCTGGACATAGACCTGCTGAAAAACATCTTGTCGCTTATACATATGTATTAATCAAAAGGTTGAACAACGTATCACATTCACTGATGAGTGCTCGTCATCAGATATCTGGTTATCATCAAATGGTACACAATTAGAATTTTCATCTTCAAACAAATAGCATCTCGTTGTACTCTGTTCTCGTTGAAGAGCTCGGTTCACTGATTCTTCTTCTTCTTCTTCTAGACTCCGGAGAAGTTGATCCTTTCTTTCTATTTCCTTCGGATCCATGTTTTCAATAACGAAACACTGCACACCATGCAGAAAGAAGTATTCAGACTCGCATGTACAGAACACAAACAAAAGAATAACCCGAAACACACTGACTTAGGCCACAACGTCTGTCGAGGTCAGAGTTTCCTCCTCCAGACAACAATGGACAACAAATTATGATTAACTGCACTAGATTTGTCAACAGTACAACGGAGGATAAGAGAAGAGAGAGAAAAGCAATGAAATGGATAAACAAATGAATGTTTGGTTGAAAAGACCGTGCAGCGAGTCCTCCAGGGTTAAGCAGTTCTTTTGAATATTTATGAAATACTTCATTGAAGTAGGCATAAGCTACAAGATATTGTAAAAACCATGTAATAACTACTCTGTGGAGTTATTTCTTAACCCTTATCCGGGCAAGCCAATTTTGTCGCACAGTTGGGCAAGTGGGCTCCGATGGATCCAGTGGGCCTTTTAAGAGGGCGCTAAAGTCAGCCAGCCGGCCGCTCGTGGCAGGCTCTGCTTATAGCATTGAGAGAGAGTTAAAATCTACGTTTTAAATAGGTCAATGGCCGAAATTAAACAAAACTTCACTTTCAAATCACGTAAATACCTTCAATAGCACGTATTAAACTTCTCAAATGAGATTTCATTGATAATAACATTTTGTATCATTGAAACTGAGAAGCAGTTTTCCCATAAGGCAAGGCCTTTTTTTCACCGATTTTACTTCAGAAATTAAAAATCAATGTGACTGTCAAAAGTGATGAAAAGTTACATGGTTGTAAAGGGTATTTGTTTAAGAATGCTTCTATAGAGATGAATCTTGCTTTTCTCCTGCGTGTTTCTATAAAACAAGCAGTTTTTAATGCCCTACACTTTCAGTCGTAATGCCGCTGCCGTAGAAGTTCGCTACTTAGCCGCAAGAGCGCAGGCGTAATGGGTCGGTAAGGCAGAGTGACGAGTTATTTTTAGCGCTGAGAACAAGACTTACAGCTGATGTAGGCTGTGTTTCTATCTCCCAAAATTTTAATAATGGCACCCCGTCGTGTTCGTTAAGCCACCATTTTGTTCGCTGCCAAGGCCTAGGGTGGGGGCCACTTAACGAAGGCAAGTGAATCAAAACGATCTAAAATTTTTCCGAGCATGGTCTCCAATCAAAACGTCCCTAATTGGCTGAGCACTTATTGGGTCCTTCCCGCCACACAGCCGCAATCAATTCCGCCATTAACCTCAATTTAACATAACCTAAGTTACTTAAATTACAAATATTAATGTTGGTGAAGGGTGGGTGACTTGTGGATTAGATAAGCCATTTTTAGTGTTGCCTCCTATAGATTTGTGGGTGGCATTGTGGATTTTGGCAATCTCGTTATCTTGTAGACATTAAGATAAATAGTTATATTTCTAGGGCCTATCACTCAGTAGCGGTTTAACACAACAGTACCAACTATTACGAATAGCTGTACTTTATTAAGATTTTTCTGCACCTTCGCGAAATAGTGGCGGTGGTTTGAGATTATTTTTGACTACCATTATGGGGTTTTAATAGTTTTTCATAGAGCATTTTTGTTGTCTTGTAGGCATGATTGATTTGACATGTTAGGTCTACATGTAGCCTACAATTATTTTTTTTCTGGTTTTTGGAATAATGCTCATTACCATTAAGTGCAACCGTGTTGACCGACTGAAAGACATTGAATATTTCGTTTACTAAGGCAGCACTGAAATATGCGTTCCAACACGATATGGACTTGGAACTCATGTTCGCTTAACAAAATAATGATACATCAAAAAGTCATCCTTGTAATCTCTGCAAATAATAAAATTATTTCCCATCCAATATAGGCCTATTCATGTTGAACGGTAGAAAGTTATCAAACTTTATTAAGGCAACACTGAAAAATGTTCATTTTGATCTGGCCTACTTACTCGGAGTCATCTGTATCAATGTCCCTAGAGGTACAGTTTTTTAAGTTCTCCCTTTCCTATGGTCAAATAACACATGGATGTTCCCTATTTTTCTTAAGGGGATTCAATGATCTTATGCTGAACTAATTAAGAATAGGGCATGTACCCCAACCCCTTAAAATATGAAGTTATCAAGATAAAAATAATGTCCATAACCATCAGAAACTTGAGAACACAGATCAGGAGAATGTTGATCGACCATGGATGCAAGACCAGAAAGTCTTAAAGAGGAGTGTTTCATTTAGAGGCTTGGAACATCATGGTCAAGACCCCTGTACTTGGGTGTGTGCTCAATTTGTTTGAAAACCCGTTGACAGATCATAAGTTAATCTGTGGCTGGAATCCACTCCGTCCTATGCTAAGCTGTGAGTACTGGGCACCATTAGTGTTCTGTGACTACTGTATCAATTTCTGAAAATTGTGTCATAGGCCTATGCATAGACAAGTCGCTGAGAATGTTCTCTGAATGGTGAATACCACTAGGCTAGCCCTCTTAGCTGGCTCTTTCACTAGCATTTCCAGGCACCTGGTTAGTTGGTAAAATGAAATAGAAAAATCACTTTAATGATTCAAGTTGTCCTTGATTGCCCTCGTGGGACAGTGTACCCCATTCCAGATCTTAGTTCAGAATTAGTTTCCTTGACGAAGTTGAAGAAACAGTCACAATACCTATGGTATTACTAGACCTAGTACGGTACATGAAGATGGAAGCAATGTGAGACCAACCACTCGGTAGCTTATGTCCCATTAGTTGGGAGTGTTAGGGAATGGGAGATCGGTTCAACATGTCAGCCTATGTTGTTGTATATTTCATTAATGTATGGGATCTAAAAGTGTATCATAGGAATACTAAAGCAAGCCATAATATATTACCAGTTGGTCAATTGGATACAACAATTCAATGAAACATTCTGTTAATAATTAGGAAGTGTCGTAGGCAACCAGAGAAGCGACACAAGAAAAAACACCTGAGTCTTCCAGGCAGTTGTCATCAACTGTATTTCACATAGAGAAGAATGACTAAAATAGTTCCTCATGAAAAAAATAACTGGTCAATGGCTTGAAAGACAGTAGTAAGGACTTACATGCTGTCAGTAAAAGTGGAGTTAAGAAAGATGTCTGGAATATTTAAATCAGTAGTTGATAGCCAGGATTTTTAAAATTACCGTGGGTAATTGCACCATAATATGATTAGTAGCCTATGTGCAAGATTTTAAATGGTAGGTTTTCCTGTGAACCAAAAAACAGCTCTTAACATGGATTATGTTCAGGTCAGGCCTACAAGTTATTGGGAGGGAGGTTTATTCTACATGGCTGTTGCACATAAAATGAGCTTCTGATTAGAGCTCTGTGGGAATGTTTAAATGGATTGATGATACAGGGTTTATCAAGCCACTTTCTATGCATATTTTAAAAACATTTTAGCAATTCATAAATTACTGTCATCATTGCTAATGCTGTAATCTGTCATGTTTATTTATGCAACATGAGGAATTAGGAAACATTGGTAGGATTGGTATATTGAGTGGAGATATAGTAGGATAAAATGCAACTGTGTCATGGAAACCTAAGATGTATTTTTATTTCTCAACTTTATTTTCTGTAGACTCCAACACAGCCCACCACCAGGGAAAAAAAAAAGTATTGGTGATGTTTAATGAGAGCAAATCTTGAAACACTCTGATTTGTGGTTGGTATCAAAAGCTATATAGGAAAAATGAAAATGTGAAGTCATTCCCAAGTTTATGAAGCCTTGCCAGACTCAGCTGAAATTATCTTCGATGCAAATCAAGTCTCAATAGTTAAAACTTTAGGACTACCTTTGACATGAGCACTATAATAGGCCTACATTTAGGATCGACATAGCTTGCAGTAGGTCTTATGCTACTGTATGCACCTGGGCATGTTTAAAAAAAAACTCAGCCTGCAGGTTAATAAGGTAGTATATTACTATAAATCTATCTGAACCAAATCCAAGAAGTTACCAGACCGAGAAACTACATATCAATATTAAAAAAAAAAAAAGGTGGCAGTGCAAACTGCACTTTTAATCCTTGCTTCATTAGTTAAACCATAATATTTGTACATAAATACAGTAAGGACTTCACATTACAAACGGCCACTTAAGTTATATGCCTTATTAGGCATAACCTACAAATTACATGTCATGAAATTGGTAAATATAAGCAGACAGCAACATCAATATGCAATGGTCTATAATGTAGTTTTATAGTGCACAAAAGGTTATTGTACTGAATGTATTTCGAACTGATGAATAAAACTGGTGGAAACGACAGCCAATTGATTTACATCCAAAGTAGTAGAAACTTTCAATTGATTGGCAAGAGTGTTGATTTGTACTTTTAATTTCACAAATTTTGATGAACAGTGTCACGCTTCAATTTAAATATAAACGTACATACAATTCCTCATCAATAAGTGATTTGCACTTCATACTGTCATGAACTGGAATAGATTTCTAGCAATTTAATTGATGTAGAAATCTATTCCTCTCGCCGCCATGTAGGTGATAATTGTAAACAAACCCGCGGGCAGCCAATCGCTGGTAATAATTGCCAGCCAATAACAAGCCAGGATGACTCGGATAATAATTCGCGTTTCACTCTCATTGCGTTTTAACTTGAGGTGAGGAATCAGCTGTTCGTTAACGCCACGGGGTGCCATTATTAAAATTTTGGGAGATAGAGACACGCCCGTATTGTGTTCATTGAATATGATTCTACTGTGTTTACTTTCGTTTTTAAACGAACTGTTAGTAGGTTAATCTTCTGTATTCAGTGTTATTAATTCAACGAGTTTAAGTATAATTAATTGTGAAACATTTTTATCATACACTTATTAATTAAAAGTACAGGGTCCTTCTTTTTTATCCATCTAGCAAGTTCGTTATTGTTGTTTTTAAGGGGCGGAACTGCGTGGTCATCTACCCCTGTCCATGTAGCAACATAGCAGCGCTATATCTCTCGCAATGAGTAACCCGGCTACGCATGCATTTTGCCGCTGCGCTGCTATGTCGCTAGACCGAAAAAGTACCCTGTATAAAAATCATATCTATTGTGTTTTCACAGTATTGTCCTACACTAATACTCTGGCAGTTTCTTATATTTTAACTAATTATGAACCTACAGTACAGTATAAGATAAGCGTAGCACTAAAAATATGAGGAAACTCATGACGAGAAAAAGCTACTCATGGAAAGGAGTGACATCATAGCGGCGAGAACTGTATTTTTCAGGGTACCGGTACCGTAATGTACGAGATCGGTGAATCAGGGACATAAGTTACTGCATTTATTACCTTGATGAAGCGTAATGTAAGTCAAAACTATACAAGGTCAATGTGCTGGAAAATGAGCGACGTTTCCGGAGGACTGGAAGTTTTGGTTAGGACGGTCGGCTCGAAATGCAACGTCAGTAGTCGCGTGGACTACAATCGTACGCCAATTTTTAATGGGTATTTCATTTGTTCTTTTTTTGGTTTAAAATTTTGATTTTCGATTTTATAAGAAGGATGGAGTGTGATGAATATACTAATCATAGACAAATACCATAGAGGAAAGAACCGGAAGGAGATGCCTTCGCTGCGCTGGCTAGTGCAATATAATGTTTTGTTGTTTGAGTCTTCAGTCTTTCGACTGGTTTGATGCAGCACTCCATGATTTCCTGTCCTGAGATATAATATAACATTAATAAACTCAACCTGCAACAGAATTGCATGGATACAACTTACAACGGTTCAACTTCAATTTATATTGTAACTTTCAAGTATAGTAAATAATAGGCCTACTATATTTTTATGCTTCCTGGTCTGTTCTGTTCTGTTCTGTCGATTCGTACCACCATAGGCACTACACGCCATTATTAGGAAGAAAAAAAACTCCGAAATAACTATGCACAATGCTCTACCGCATACAAGTCACAGAACACTAGGTTACGCCCACTTTGGACTCAGCGCTTTGCTTCACTGGCACGAGCTCTGGGCAAATTCTCTCTTTCTTTCCTCCATGACAAATACATGAAATACCAAATATTTTGACACAGCATGAAAACTTATCTAATTCTAAATTTGAAAGAAATTTGGCAGTTTCCCGTATTGAGTAAAAACATGAAATATTTGCGAACAGATGAGTATTTTTCTACAATTAAGTGTTCCTTAATATATTCAGTTGCCCAATTCTATACATTGCTATACAAGCATGGGCACCCGCGGGATTTCTTTCCGGGGGGAGGGAGGCAAGTTGTATTTTTCATTTCTTTACCTACCTGTCACTAGCTGATGATGATACGTACCTCCGCCCCGCAATTTAGTTTCATTTCTTACTTGCTTCGTGTTATTCATTATTTGACTGCTCTAAAACCGGCGGGTACATATCTTCATGGCATGAATGGGAGTTTTTTTCTTTCTTTTGTGAATCATCGTCATAATGTTCATTTCTTAAGAACAAGTAAAATAAAAATCGAGCAGTTCATTAAAATAGTAATGTTAATCCAGTTCGTCGATTTTGTAAATAACTGGAGATATTTTCAAATAATCACAAATTACTTAGTTAATTAAAACTGTGGAATTATCCCTACATCAAAATCAGTTAACTATCAGTATCCTCAATTTATGATATAAACTGGTGTGACAATGAACAGTCGAAATATTCTCGGGATTCCAGGCCGGGCCCATGGCCCCTTCTTTCCCCTCCCCTACGGGCGCCCATGAGTAAAGCCCTACGCGGATGCGGATATCCGCAACATTTTCTCCACACATATATAGTTTGCATGGCTGTGCGGATAGCGGATAAGCTGCGGATAATGTTTCGAGTAAATTTGTGGATAGCTTTTAGAATACGATCCGAACTTGTTGAATTTCATTACTAGGACCCGGATGTCTATGAGATGACATATTTTTTTCCGCTATGTTATTTTCATGAGAAATGTAAGATGATTACTTAAGCTAATATCATTCAAATTAAGTCATTAAGCATAATTAACACTCCGAACTGAAAAGGGTTGCAATTCTGGCTGTGAAACATTCATTTCAAACATAGAACTTGACATACAAAGCCTAAAGGAACGACTTTCTTCTCAAATGTGTAAATGTGTTGCTTTAATGCGTTATGCTTTATCTAATTAAAAATATTATAGTAATGCCAGTAGATTCGGATAACAAACGTGCGGTTGCGGGGCGGATGCGGATAGCAGTCGTGCGGATGCGGGACGGATGCGGATAACGCTTTGTTTATCCGCGAATGGCTCAACCCATGAGTTCAAGCGTAGTTCCGCAAATAGTCGAGTGGAATACAATTGACTATTTGGTACACCACTGGCACGCTATATAATGGCAATTGATGGAATATTTCACGGTGATTGTAATGGGAAGAACTTCTTGGAAAGGTACTGAACAGAATGTACGAAAATCTAGTGTATTATATTCGTAGATATAAAACAAATG
This sequence comes from Meconema thalassinum, assembly GCA_946902985.2. Lineage (NCBI taxonomy): Eukaryota > Metazoa > Arthropoda > Insecta > Orthoptera > Tettigoniidae > Meconema > Meconema thalassinum. Next base: position 1,939,832,594 of record OX336388.2, on the reverse strand, counting down.
AACCTTGATTACAATAGTAATCTACGCGACCAAGTATCGAACTCTCAGAAATCTGACCATTGCCGTTCAGGAGAGAACCGCTCGTTTTAAACTAAGGTTTACTGAATAATTACTGCCAGACCTCCGTCCACATACAGTTATTATGGACAATGTGAGCATTTTCTCAGTGCAAATTAACAAAGCTCCGACCTCGAATAACAGAGAGGCTTACATTATCGAGTGGTTGTCTTCTAATGATATTCCCCACAACCCATCACAAAGCAGAGTGGAATTGTTACTTCACAAATCCGCTCATTGTACGTACGAAATTGATGAAATAGCAAGACAACGCGGACACAGGTCCGACGAGAAGGAGGGCCAAATGGGGCTACAGCCCTGGGGCCCGAGCGTACTGAAGGGCCCGAAAGAGAAAAATACGGCTTCTTAATTGCTATATCAGTCTTTTAAATAAGTCCAAGCAAACTCTTGAAAGGTAAAGTGAGTAAACTTTAAAACAATGGTGATTCTTGGGCCGTTGTAGAGCGAAAACTTTGGGTCCAATTTCAGTTATTTCTATAGAACTGTTATTTACCTAGGTATATACTGTAGTCTATTGGCAGCAGGTAAAATTTCAAGCGTTACAGTGCTAAAGGCAACTTAGAAAATGTAAGCACGCTACGAAATTTAAAAGTACAAAATTCTCGAATGAATATAAAATGAGATTATGTCCCCGCAAAAGCAGGCCCGGACTTAGAGATCCAGGGCCCCTAGGCACTTGACATTTGGGCCCCCCCACCATCTCGAAGCTATTTTGGAAATTTAGCAAATTAATGCACTAGTACAGAACATATAATTTTTAATCGACTTTAATGACTCTAATAAACATGAGAATAATACAGTCTATGTTACTATTGTTACGTTATTCTATTAAAATGTATAGAATCAAACGACAAATATTCTTCTGTGCAAAAGAATGAATGACGTCATCATAGTCAATTGACTGCATTATTTCTGACTCTATGTACATTACAGAGAGTGAATTGAGCCTGGTCTCTCCTATGTTAGATCTTAAGCAATCCTTTACTCTCTTAAGCACTGAAATCGACCGTTCTACTGAGCAGTTTGACGATGGTGTACACAACAGCATTCGAAGCGCAATTCCTACGTTTGGATAAATGTCGAAAAAGCCTTTTTCCGATATGTGTATAGCTTCAGTGACGATAACTCCATAACTTCTTCATTCGACGACAAATGAGCTTGCAGGTGTAGACACTCGTTATCCAAAGTCCTATCCAAGTCCCCCGGATAAAAAGTTATAAGGTTTCTGGCTCCTTCACGAATGTCTTTAGATTCCAAACGATGTAGTTTCGTAAGAAAGTCAAACTTTTTACTTAACTCCTCATAAGCAGATAAAATTCCCCCACCGGGGCCCCTTGGCTGGCTGGGCCCCTAGGCCGGGGCCTTCTAGGCCTAGGCAGAAATCCGGCACTGCGCAAAAGGCCTGGTTGGTGAAAATTCAATAAGTTGAATAGCTTCCCTTTCCGATATAATTTCACATAACCAAATATTGAAATTTTAATTTATTTTAAGAAAAAACATGAATATTAGGATTTCACGGAAATAACTCAAATGTGGGGTGGCAGTCAATACCGTGGGGCCCAAGATCACTCTCTATCGTCGCGGCCCTGCATGGACATTGTGTAGTTTTGGTACAACCCAATTGTGGGCGCACGTGAAATCTTATGTTGCAAGAAAAAAACAATACGTTCCGAATAGCAGTCGTTTAGAATTACGGACGAAGTGACGATTGACAGCATCGCAACATCCGCTTGGGCAGGTTGCGTAAGTCCTGCCGAAAGACTGAGGGAAGAAAACTGAGAAGTCGGCTGAATGGAGGTTGAATGCTTACTGACTTACTTCATAGCAATTAGCAACACTGCGGGACGAGCAGTCTAGCGACATCGCAGTGAGTGTCTCTGTCTCTTTATGTCCAAAACGCTCTCTCTCACCTGCCACCATACGCGCTCCCCTCTGTAGCATGGTCGGTAATGCAGATTACGCGACAATAGCGCTCACCTCTCAGGTGGCAATTTCTGGAAATAAAAGGCGATTTCCGACCCAAGTTTCGCCCCCTCTTAAGGGCTCCCTTTTGGAAAACATGAATTATTTGGTGGTAATATTATTGGGTACCCATCTTTGTTTGACCTTGCAACCCCTATCTTCTTAGTACCCTGTTGATAAACTTCTGATTGCGATGGAGGGTGTTCATTTCTCCCAGTAAATTGGCACATCATGGGTTGGATTCCCTTCTGAAGTCCTATGGTGGATTTTCTCTGAATCTGAGGCTACTTGAGGTTTTGTGCTACATTTACAAACAACAGCCATCCAATGGCTACTTCCCGGAATTTTGTTTTGAATGAAGTGTTTTACGCACGACACAGGTAGCAAATCTGCTCCTGTCCAGGCAGTTCATGAAAATGCAAATTGTCAGCAGTTTGGCATCTTATACACATGTGAAAGTGAGTGTGCCATCTGATGAATAGAGTCACCTTCACCTTTTCTGTTCTTATAGTGGAGTATAGTTACCGACTTATTCTATTGTATCCATAAAATGACGTCCACTTTTCAATACAATTATCTGTAACCTATACATATAAAATTGTACACAAGGGGTGCCCTATTATATTTACCTTCTATTTACTCGTGTGATATGTCGTACGAAAGGTCGTTTATAGCTCTATACAACAAGATTATTTTCATAACGTTCTGTAACGAAGAAGTTTTTTTTATTTTCAATTAATCATAAAACGTTGTCAACAGGGAGACGTACTGTCCACACTGCTGTTCAATATTGTACTTGAGAGAGTAATGAGGAAGGTAGATATCAGCAATCCACGAGGTACGCTGTTAAACCGTATGAGCCAAAATCTAGCGTATGCTCTCACGAAGACTGAAGGATCTTGAAGAAGGGATAGGACGGCTAGAAAAAGAATCAGAAAAAGTAGGATTACGAGTGAACTACAACAAAACTCAATATTTATTATTATCTAGGAGAAATACTGTGGAGAAAGATAAATATATACATTTATTTATAAACCTAAATGGGTTGAATTTTGAGAGGTGTGAAAGTTTCAAGTATTTGGGAGTACTGGTTACTGAAGATAATATAAGGTGCGTTCAAAAAGTAACAAGCCGGAGGCTAGAATGCGCAAACTGGTGACGACATCGGCTAATCGTGGCGTGTGTAACGAGGTGTGGTTCCGACCAGCGTGCGGAAGGCCACAGCCCGTCGCTAGAGGGCACGCGTGCACGTCACGTGACGATACAAGGCGAGCAGCAGCATGTATCAATCGTCAGACCAAGACAGTAGACCATTCGTCATGCGTCCTGGTGTGGTTGAAGACTGTGGGGCACCCATTGGGCACACACTTTCCGCAAGTGCAGTCGTTCCTTCATGGTCGTATGCACACTTCCGACACTCAATCCGACCACGGCTGCTATGGCGTACACTGTCACTCGGTGGTCCTGGGTAATGAGTGCATCAACCAGCAGGACGTCATCGATAATGCAGGGGGGTGCCTCAGACCGGGCATCATCGGCTAACGACACCCGTCCTTCCCTGAAGCGCTTGTGCCACGCCTGGACCCTTGCAAGGGACATGCAGTGTTCACTGTACACTTGGTGACATTCGGCGATGAATGTCCATTCCCCCTACTCCTTTCGCTGTCAGAAACCGAACAACACCTCTTTGCTCTTCGTTTGACGCCTCCATGTCACTGTTTGCAATGCGACTGGCAGCGTTGCACGTTTGATGCATGCTGCTGCTCACTTTGTATCGTCATGTGACGTGCACGCGTGCCCTCTAGCGACGGGCTGTGACCTTCCACGCTCTGGTCGGAACCACACCTCGTTACACACGCCATGATTAGCCGATGTCATCACTGGTTTGCTTTACAGCCTCCGGCTCATTACTTTTTGAATGCACCTTACAGCGCAAGAGAAGAAATAAAAGCAAGAATCGCAGCCGGTAATAGAGCTTATTGGGCACTGATAAAAATCCTCAAAGCGCGCATCCTCAGTAGAAGATCAAAGGTGACAGTATACCGAACAGTTATAAGACCAGTGGTAATGTACGGCTCGGAAACATGGATTATGACCGCGACAGAAGAGGAGCTTTAGAGAAGATGGGAAAGGAAAATACTAAGGAAGATTTATGGAGCAGTGAATGAGGCAGGAAGATGGAGAATACAGGAAAACAAAGAATTGGAGGAACTATATGGTCATCCTGATATAGTTTCGGAAATAAAGAGTAATAGGCTAAGATGGCTGGGACATGTGGAGAGAATGGCAGGTGATAGAGTGGTTAAAAGACCTATAGAGGAAATCCAGGTGGAAGAAGATGCAAAGGAAGACCTAGGAAACGATGGTTGGATGACGTGGAGGACGACTTACGTAAGATGGGAGTAAGAAGATGGAGGAAACTTACAGAAGATTGTCAGGATTTGGCAACGATTGTTGGAGAGGCCAAGGTCCTACATGGACTGTAGCACCGAGGAGTAGTAGTAGTAATAACAATAGAATAATTTACAAGAGGATAGAAAGCCAGATAGAAACGGAGTTGGGTGAAGACCAGTTTGGTTTCAGGAGAAATGTAGGAACAAGGGAAGCCGTACTGAGTCTTAGGCTGATTTTGGAAGGTAGAATAAGGAAAGATAAGAGAACGTTCATGGCATTTGTAGACTTAGAAAAGGCTTTTGATAACGTTGATTGGACTAAATTGTTTGACATTTTGAAAACGATTGGAATAAAGTACAGGGATAGGAGGGTGATCTACAATCTATACAGAAACCAGACAGCAGTCATTCGAGCTGAAGGACATGAGAGAGAAGCTGGTATTCAGTAAGGTGTAAGGCAAGGCTGCAACTTATCAAACATACTTTTCAATCTTTACATTGAACAAGCAATGAAGGAAATAGGAGAAAAAATTAAAGTGGGAGTGAGGATTCAAGGAGAAATAATTTCAACTCTGAGATTTGCTGATGACATTGTCATCTTGGCCGACATGCCTGAGGATTTGAATGAGTTTTTGAATGGTATGGACTCCGTCTTACGGAATGAACACATGATGAAAATTAATAAATGTAAAACAAAAATGCTGGAATGCAGCCGAATAAATCAGAAACCTCTATGGACATCAAATTGGCAGGTGAAAAGCTGAAGGAAGTAGGAGACTTCTGTTACTTAGGAAGCTAATAACCAGTGATGGACGAAGCAAAGAGGATATAAAAAGTAGGTTGGCTCAGGCAAGGAAAGCATTTCTACAAGAAAGGAATCTGTTGACATCGAATATAGATTTAGGTATTAGGAAGTCATTTTTGAAAGCCTTTGTCTGGAGTGTGGTGCTCTATGGAAGTGAAACTTGGACTATTGGTGCAGCAGAAAAGAGGAGAATTGAAGCATTTGAAATGTGGTGTTACAGGAGAATGATGAAGATCAGATGGGTAGATAGGGTGACAAACGAAGAGGTATTTTGACGAGTGGGAGAGGAGAGATGTTTCTGGCGACTGCTAAGAAGAGATAGGTTAGTAGGACACATACTAAGACACCCAGGAATAGCAAGCTTAGTTATGGAAGGAAGGGTTGAGGACAAGAACTGTAGGGGTAGACCAAGGTTAGAATATGTTAAACAGATTGCTTCGGATGTACGGTGTGGTAGCTATGTAGAGATGAAACGATTAGCTCAAGACAGGGAGGCATGGAGGGCTGCATCAAACCAGTCAAAAGACTGAAGACTCAAGCAACAACAACAATAACGACCTTCCTCCGGGTTGCACACTATAGGACAATGCGAGCAAAGGTACGATCTCTTAATATCCAATTGTGATCCCGAGCAACGCCGGGCATAACAGTTATTTAGGTATATAATACGCTGAGGTGTATGTTTCACAAAACTCAAGCTCCTAAACCAGAGGGAATTAGAAGGGTGGTTTGTCCCAAATTCTTCCAAATCGTCTCAATAGTACAGGAAAAATCTTGCATTTCCTGAAAATTCAACGGAAATATATCTATTTGTTTATAAAGTGCTTTTAAACAAATAAACAAGAGGATAGCCCCTGGCAGAACTGTTTCGCGTCCAGCCCGCATAGCACTAGGGCTGGGCGGGTGGACTGTACACATGGGGCGCACACAACACATTGTGCATCCAGCAGCAGTGATGAATTGCTCTCTGATTTCATAAATATCGACAATTTGTTTAAAAAGTGAGTTTAAACAAATAAACATATTTATTGAAGCCCTCATAACAGTAAAGCCAGGTGGGTGGTTTATACACTTGCGAGAGTTCTTGCACGGGTCCGCTAGTTTGTATTCTATTGGTCCTCAATGACTACATTGGATAAATACACTCCCTCACACCGTAGGCTTCTGAGGGACGTGAAGTTCCCGTGCCGATCTCACAATCCTCTTCCATCCTTTTCGATCTCGAGCCCGCTCTTCCCAGTTATCAATTTGAAGGGTCCGGCATACCTTGTTGATCTCCTTTCAGGTGCTTCGGGGTCTTCCTGAAGGTCTTTTCCCATTAAGAGATCCCTTGTATAGATCTACTGGTGCTCTGATATCCTGCATTCTCAGTACATATCCAGCCCAGCGCAGTCTGTTGGATTCTATCACACCCATTATAGTGTGTTGTTGAGAGAGGGTGTAAATCTCATACTTGGATCTCTTCTGCCATCTTTGTGATCTAGGATTGAACCACGGGCCAAATATTTTCCTATAAACTTTATTCTCAAAGACTTGTAACTGCTGTCATTCTTTATTGGAAAAGTAGACACTGCTTATCTAAAAATTAAGAATACTTTTGGGGAAAAGAAGACTAAGTGCTGTAATATTAAGGACACTGATGGAATCCCTCTAACAGATAGGGAAGAAAAGGTTGAGAGATGGAAAGCTTACATAGAGTGTTTGTATATGGGAAAGGAGACTGAGAATCATGTAATGGGAAGGGAAGAGGAAATTGATGGGGATCTGAAAGGAGATTTAATATTGAGATCAGAATTTGACAGAGCATTGGAAGACTTAAGCAGGAACAAAGCACCAGGCATAGATGATATACTGATTGAGACTTGCAGTGCATGGCGTTTCACGGGTTGCGTGCATTTGCGTGATTTCAATTTTCATTCTAATGTTATCTTGAACCGGTATGTCAGAGGAAAATTATTATATTATGCAATGTACGGACTGCAGATGTGTGTGAATAGAAGTATTTCTTAAACAATTGAAGGCAGTGAAAGTGGCGATTTGGAACAGTGGATATTAATAGAGAAACTTACAGTGTTACGGTTTAGAGTTTAAAGTGAATTCTGCTGTGCTGTACTGCGGTTCGTGATCTGTATTATAGGAAGTGTTATCTACGACAGTAGTAGTTTATACAGCAATTTTTCATTCAAAACCTATATTGGGCAATATTCCTATAGGTTCCGCCATTTTGGTGTAGGCGACTAAAGGAACACCGAAGTGTAGATCAAGGAGGATATGTGTTGTAGATATCACTTCAGAATAACCATCACGGACACCGAGTCAAGGAGTACTTAGATCAAAGTGGTGTAGATGTAACACTTCAGAATAACCAACACAAACACCGAGTCAAGGAGTATACACAGAATGCCGACACAGCCAGTGAATAGCAGTGGAGGGTAACGTCTATGTGTGCCCAAAATGCAGCAAAGATGTTGCAAATTAGTGTCAAGCTGTAGGCTGCGATTTCCCGTGCACGCGATGGTTTCATCAAGAATGTGCAGGAGTTAACATGGGGGAATACAACATCATGAATTCCAAGAAATGCTCACTGCTTTGGCTGTGTCCTGAATGCAGTAATGATTACATGAGATTAAGGAAGGCATTGCCAAAATAGGAAGACAAAATTAAAGAATTGAGAGAATGCATGGAGAGGAAGATGCTGAAAATAAGCATATCCAAGAAGAGACATGCAATGAACTAAGTATGATTACAAATATGATCGCATCGTTGAATATTAGGTTGCAGGGAAATTTGCAAAGTAGCGTACCCTTCCATGATAACATAGGGAAAGATGGTGGGAGTAAATCAACAACTGAGAATGAACATCCTACTCTCTACGCTGCTGCTGTAGAAGCTGGAGAGAAAATATCGTGTTCGTGGCAACAGCCACAACTTTCCTCATTGCAACTTCGTAATGAGCGCCTATCTGTCATTTTCCGAACAGAAGGCAGGAAAAGTGTGGAAGAAGAAGAAGAAGAAGTACATAGTCCCCGAATGAAGCCGAGAATAAATAAAGGAACGCTACGTATATTGGTAATTTGAGAGCTGCAAACAAATCAGCGTGGTTGTATATTGGACGTGTAAATCCAGAGATGACCTCAAATGATGTGCTGGACTATTTGAAGGATAAGGGTATTGATACTGGAATCAAATGTGAGGAAGTTACAACCAGAGGAGACAACAAAGCTTTCAAAATTGAAAAGAAAGAGGAGACCTATGACCCAAACTTCTGGCCAGCTGGCATAACTTTTCGATCTTTTCGTTTCTGATCAAGAATATTTGCAGTCAATGGGGATCTCTGAAGTGAATGGGGTGAAGGTTCTGCTCTGGAATATCGAAGGTCTTACAAATGTCGCCGTTTCGGCTCCAGAGGACTTTTTCAATCCGTATGATGCCATGATACTTGTTGAAACTTTCCTGACCTCAGACTGGATCGCGAACAATCATTACACTGTGAATAAACTGGCAGAACAAGGAATATTGGGTAGACCCAGAGGGGGCATCTTGTGTCTTTTCAAGGCTCAATTCTCGCCATTTATGGTACTTTTAGCGAATAGCGACGTACTTATAGTTAATACTAAAATATGCATCTTCATTTGCGTGTACTTCCAGACAGATTTTACAGCCCACCAAATAATAGATGAAATAGGTACCGCTCTCAGCATGACAGAAAGGGAAGACAGTATTATCTTAGCTGGCGACCTAAATTGTAGAATAGACGTTCCATCTCAGAAGACGAGAGATGTTCTAAACTATTTAGAAGAAGGTTTCAATCTCATAAACAATAAAATGCACAAAACATATATTTGTTACAACGGCACTAGCACCGTATACCTCACATGGTGACCACAGGCAGGAAAAGTCAGGAATTTTGATTTTGGTCAGGAAAAGTCAGGAAAAAGTGTGAAAAAATGGCGAAAAGTATTAGAAAGTCAGGAATTTTATATTAAACATACAGTATTTTGTGTTTTACAGCTATATTTTGATGTTATTAGTTCAACTATTCTCTGAAGATAAAAAGCAATGACTCACTGGATATTATTGTAAGTTTCCATTTTTACAGTACATCATAGTAAAAACCTCTTTTACCTATTTTTTGTACGCTTTTTTGGCGTTGGCCTAGGGATGTGGCGACCCCATCACTATAGTTTAGGTTATTAAGAACTTTGATTTATGTATTATTGCATTATAATTTACTTTATGTTTGATCCTCACTATTATGTGTCAGAAAACTGTATCATAATGATGGTCATTATAGCACTGTTTTTCATTACGATACAGTTTCTCCAGCCAATCAGAGCTCGTTCATTGACCAATTAGGTAACGATACCTTTGCGCATGCGCTCAAAATCCAACATGTCGGACATAAACACAACATCGAACTATAATAAATTACCGACATGGAATACGCACCGTCCATATGTTCGCGTAAATAAACTGGCAAATATGAGACAAGAAATAGCTCTGTACCTTAATATCACCAACCCTAATTTCTACACAGCGCATTGCCTTCAAACGTCTCCGGTGACAATATTACTGAGGGACGGCAGATGTAAACATATGGCCTGCATAATATGGCATTGCAAGCACACAGAGCGCATACGTCGGACGTTCAGAGATCTTGAAAGACAGAGATATCATACCCAGCGCTCGCTCTCCTATCACAAAATTCAAGTGGTTGACTCTCAACAGATATTTATGAATATTTATGTTAAAACATATAATAAAGTTATAATTATCGTCGAACATAAACAGTCGTATGCAACTCGCCTATAATGGTAATAAGACACTCGTATGGAAATTATAAAACTCGCACACGCTCGTTTTATAAAAATACTCGTGTCTTAATGATAGCCATTATAGGCTCGTTGCATAATGTACTATTATTTTGTATTTTGAATTAATAAAGAGGCGAGCATTGGGCAGCTATGGGGATGGTGGAGGCTGCAAATTAAAAAGATATAGATATATTTGCTCAATAAACCTTTTTTTCCGATGTTACAATGACTTCGCGAGTCAGGAATTTTATTGAAAAATGGTCAGGAAAGGTCAGGAAAATTGACATTGACAATTCTGTGGACACCATGCCTCAACTTCACCAATTCAGGGAAATTGAAACTGAGGAGTCATGTAATAACACCAAACCCATACAAGAAGCACCAACTAGTGGAAACCACTTTCAGAGTTGGCCATAATAGAGATCAAAAGTCAACACCTAATATTCTCAGGACGTCGAGGAAGTCTTTATCACAGGCAATTAGTGAGGAAGACAAAAATGCAATGCTAGGAAAAATTCTAGAAGGTGGCATTGATGAGGCAGCAAATGTATTGGAACTTTTGCTACAGGGTGCGCCCATTCCGGAGACAATGTCAGATAGGAAATCGAAGTTATGGTTCAATGGATCCTGTTATAATGCTAGGACAACGCTAGAAGCACTACATATAGCTCTCAAAGACCCAACGGACACCAATTTCAATGAGTATTCGGACAAGAGGAGGAACAAGATGAACAAAGGATGATAGAGGTGGCTGAACAGCACCCATACAAAGCTTTAAATCCGAGACAACTGAGATATTGCAGGAACATCCCAATGGAGGTATGGGAAACCCACGTAGGGAAAGTGCTACAGGATAAAGACACTCGACCAACAGACTTTTTAATTGGCAATGAGGAATACCTGGGTATGTTTGAGGTGGAATGTTTCACAGTTGAGGAGGTTGAAGCTGTCATCGTGAGTTCCAAAAACAACAAAGCGTGCAGTCCTGACCAGATCTGTAATGAACATCTTAAACTCGCATTACCAATGTTAGCGGAAACTATAACGGCTCTTTTGAATGAATGTCTTCGACAAGGACGGATCCCTCAAATTGGAGAGGGTCAACTGTTAAAATGTTGTATAAGGGAAATGGAAGTACTGAGGATTCAAATTCATATCGCAGGATTGCTCTCGAATGTACGTTGTTCAAAACTCTGAGAAGCTTCTTTGCCAACACCTGAATAGAGAGATCGACTCCAAACTCTCAGACTCACTATTTGGCTTTAGGAGAGGAAGATACACAATACAGGCAATTCAAGGTCTTCAAACTGAGATTGCGACTATCCTGTCAGAACCGAAGGGAAAGTTACATGCCATATTCATTGACTTTTCCAAAGCTTTTGACTGGATTAGCAGGAAGAAAATCTTGGAAAAACTAGAAAGACTATTGAGAGGTAACAGCTACACGAAACGTCTTGTCAGAAGTATTTTAGGCTCTAACTATATAGTCATTAACGATGGCATTACAACATCGAGTCCAATAGAGCAGCAGACTACAGGCGTGCTGCAAGGAGACCCATTAAGACCGCTGTTATTTATTACTGCTACGGCAGATATCACAGAGATATTAACAGAGAGGGTAATCTCATTTATATATGCGGATGACTTGGTACTCGCTTCAAGTTCACAGGTCGAATTGCAATCTGCTCTCAATACGTTAGAAGGATGGGCGTTAGACAATGACCTTAGGTTAAACAGAAACAAGACTAAATCTATGACCTTTAGGAAAGGGGGAAAGCCAGCAATTTTTCACATTGCAGGAAAACCGCTTGAAAGTGTATCACATTACAAGTACTTAGGTCTTACACTACAGACAACTGGCAATGTTTTCACACTGCACATCAAAGATAGACTCAACGTCGCTACCAAAGCCATGAATGACATAAACTATTTTGACTAAACTATCTATAAAAATAGCTTTAAAAAAAGAAGATAAAAGTTACCCCTATTGTGACTTATGGACTGGAGAGCTTTTTTTTAATTTTTTATTTATTTATTTAATATAGTTACAACCCGTGTTTCACCTACAACAGGTATATCACGGGATATTTACAGTTTTAAATGCAAAATTAACATGAATAATATTATTTGAAGTGAGTGGAAGATTTTTTTTATAAATTCTGTTATTTCAACAGTATTTCAGTGGTGTTTCATAATGGTATGCAGTGGTAATGATCGTAGTACAGTTGGTCGTTCTCCCGAGTACGTGGTACATTCAGTCAACAAGTGACGAGCCGTCTGATGAGATTTTTCCTGGCAGCTGCAAATTGGTGAATCAATAATGTTCATTTTATGAAGATAGGATTTGAAGCGACCATGATTTGTGATAAACTGGGTGGTTATGAAGTTGGGCCAGAGATGAGGAAAGTCTGTGTGGTATATTAGGAAGGAATAATTTTGTATGTAAGGAGTCTTCTGAATTGGTATATATATGGAGTTCCATATATTTGTATAATGCTCAGAGTGTTTGGATACATTCAATATGAAGCATTTGGAACCATTGGAAAAGGTGAAAGAGACTTACATAAAGAAGGCCTTGGGTGTATCAAAGTATACACCTTCAGGACTGGTGTATGAGTTAACTCGCGAGGTTTTTTATGTAGAAGAACTCCGGCTTCAACTGCTGCTACCTTCTACTCTAGGATATTTAACCCTCTGTTGGGCGCATTGTATCCGAGACATGAACGGGCGCAATACATCTGTGAGATGTAAATGTTGATAAAGCTCATGTGACATTGTATTTCAAATGTTGGTTTTGTTTTGGGTTATGCACTTTCATCATCTTCATTTCCCGTTTCCAGCTTCCTGGGTCGGGTTGTGAATTAAGGACCTCCATCATTGCCTGTCTCTCCACCACTCCTCTCCTGATTTTAGTACATCTTCGGGTTTTCCTCCCTTCTTTTCTACACACTCCCACACTGTATCTGCCCATCTCTTCCGGGGCCTACCTCGTGGTCTCTTCCCTGTCATCTTTTCACAGAAAGTCTTCTTTGGTACTCTCTCCTCTCCCATTCTCATCATATGTCCATACCACTTTAACTTTGTTGTTTCTATCCTGTCCTGCAGCTTCAATATTCCTGTCCTTTCTCTAATCTCTTCATTTCTAACTCTATCTCTTCTGGTCTTGCCCTCTATACCTCTTAGGAATTTCATCTCTGCGGCTTGTATTCTACTCTCCTCTCTTTTTGTAGTAGTCCACGCTCCAGCTGCGTATGTTAGTATGGGTCTGTAGTAGGTTGAATATAATACTTTTTTGCATTTCTTTGGGACATCTCTGTTCCACACAATACCCCTTACACTCTGGTAAAAACTGTTCGCTTGTTGTATTCTCTTTCCAATTTCCTCAGTTATCTTTCCATCTTCTGTGATCACACTTCCCAAATACTTGAAACTTTTAACGACTTCTAGAATTTTAATATTAAACAAAGTTTTTATGGTTCCGCCTAGTCAATACTTGTTTTATTAGAGATTTTAACGTGACATAATCACTTGTCTTTACGTATGTTTCTCGCTGCCACAACTACACCGTAAGTTCACCACACTCCCCTTTTTTATACATTTTTCCACTTTTTCTTTGTTTAGCTTTCCATTTTTTCGGTTTTAATACTTATCATAGTTCACACAGGGATTTTCTTTTCCAGTTATGTATGGTCACCTCTTGCTGGATTTCGGAGGTTATTATCGGAAGCAGGACATTGGAAACCAAAACAGTGCACCAAGCCTTTTTCTAAGACTTTTTATTGAACTTTCATTATGACAGTGTTTTAAAAAACGTTTTAAAGTGTTATTTTAGTCATCTGTGTGTTGTTTTAATGATTATTTTAATGTCATTGAGTGTTGCCAATAACCGTAGGCTGATGATGGTGTCAATGTCACTAGACACCGAAACATGTCCCAACATACGTAAAGACAAGTGATTATGTCACGTTAAAATCTCTAATAAAACAAGTATTGACTAGGCGGAACCATAAAAACTTTGTTTAATATTACATTCTGTCAATACGGAAAAATGTGCGACTTTAAAAGTCAAAAAGAGTAGTAAAGTACTGCACAGTCTCCGTATGCCTCAGCACGGCCCGATTTCTCGCTGCCACAACTACACCTTATGTATGGTCACCTCTTGCTGGATTTCGGAGGTTATTATCGGAAGCAGGACATTGGAAACCAAAACAGTGCAAAAAGCCTTTTTCTAAGACTTTTTATTGAACTTTCATTATGACAGTGTTTTAAAAAACGTTTTAAAGTGTTAATTTAGTCATCTGTGTGTTGTTTTAATGATTATTTTAATGTCATTAAGTGTTGCCAATAACCGTAGGCTGATGATGGTGTCAATGTCACTAGACACCGAAACATGTCCCAACATACGTAAAGACAAGTGATTATGTCACGTTAAAATCTCTAATAAAACAAGTATTGACTAGGCGGAACCATAAAAACTTTGTTTAATATTACATTCTGTCAATACGGAAAAATGTGCGACTTAAAAAAAAAAAAAACTAGAATTTTGCCATTCAATTCTATCTTTCCTCTTCCTTTCTTCCTTCCTCTTGACATTACCATTGTCTTGCTCTTCTCTGTGCTTACTTTCATCCCAAATTTCTCTATCTCTTGGTTCCATACATCTAGTTGTTTTTGTACATCCTTTTCATCCTCACCCCATATAACTATATCATCTGCAAACAGCATGGCCTTTGTTGCTTCTTGTCCCAATCTCTGTTTGACTTTCTTGTGGATTTCATCCATGACTATGATGAATAATAATGGGGACAATACACTTCCCTGTCGGAGACCCGTTTCCACTTTAAACCATTCTGTTTCTCCTATACTGGTCTTCATGCTACTGACACAATTTTTGTACATAGCTTTTAACATTTGGACTTCTGCTCTGATAACTCTTCTTTTTCTTAATACATCCCAAACCACCTGTCTAGGCACACTGTCATATGCTTTCTCAATATCAATAAATGTCATCACCATGTCTTTTCCAAATTCTCATCTTTTCTCCATCATTTGCCTTAATGTAAAGATTAGGTCAAATGTTGATCTGTCTTTCCTAAAACCACACTGTTCTTCTTCCAACTCTCCTTCTATCTTCCTCCTCAGTCTGCCTTCCAATACTCTCTCAAAGATCTTAGCTACATGAGCAATAAGAGTGATCCCTCTGTAGTTATTACATTCCTTTTTGTCGCCTTTCTTAAAAATCGGGATAATTAAACCCTTTCCCCATTCTTCTGGAATTTCTTTCTTCTTCCAAATTATTCTAAATAATCTATACAGCCACTGTATCCCTACTGGTCCCGCTGCTTTTATCATTTCCGTGGTCACCTCATCCACTCCTGCTGCTTTACCACTCTTCATCTTCTGTATGGCTTCCTCTATTTCTAGCATAGTTATCTGCTTTTCTTGTTCTTCTTCTTCTTCCATTGTTTCTTCTTGTTCCCTTTCATCTTCCAGTTCAATGTATTTCACATTTAGTAGCTTTGAAAAGTATTCTTCCCATCTATTTAATATATCATCTCTTTGGTACAATATCTGCCCTGCTTCAGTTTTTACAAATTTTGTATTTTCCCTACCTTTTACACTGTTTTTCACGAATCCATATAGTACCTTCTTACTTCCTTGGATATCCTCCTTCAAAGTTTCTGTGAATCTTTCCCAACTTTTCCGTTTTTCTTCTTGTACAATTTTTTTGGCATGCCTTCTTTGCTTCTCTATATTTTTGTAATTTCTCTGCATTTTTACAGCCTATCCACTTCCTCCATGCCATTTGTTTTTCTTTAACAGCTTCCTTTACCCTGTTGTTCCACCAAGGAGTCTCCCTTTCCTTTTTCTTCCCTGATAATCTTCCACAAGTGTTTACTGCACACTTCACAAACCCATTCCTAAAACATGCCCATTCCTATTCTACACGTTTTTCTTCATCTTTGGGGACTTCCTTTTTTAAATCCTCTTGGAACTTGTCCATTGTCTCCCTCTCTTTTAGCTTCCACACCTTTATTTTTCTTTCCCTCTTTTCCGAAAGGTTTATGATTTTTCCCAGCCTTAGTTTGGCTATCACCACTTTATGGTCTCCTTCAAAATCTCCTCTTGGCATAGCCGTCACATCTACCAGTTGTCTTCGTTTATCCTTTTCCACCAGGATAAGATCAATCATTGTCTTTGTCTTTCTGTCTCCCCATCCATACCTAGTTATTTTTTGAGAGTTCTTCTTCCTAAACCATGTATTTCCAACAATTAATCCATTCCTTCTACAGAAATCTATTAAAAGGTCCCCTTCTTCATCCTGATTTCCATAACTAAACGGGCCAATTATCTCTTCTTTTCCCTGCCTATCTGTTCCCACATGTGAATTCATATCTCCCATTATTATAACCTCTTTGTCTTCTATACACTTTTCCAGTTCTTCTAGGAACTCCTCTAAACATTCATCTACCTTCCCTGTTTGGGGTGCATAAATCTGTATGAAGTCCTTTGTTCCACTCTCAAGTCCTAATCTAATTTTCAGTATTCTGTCACTAGTTTGCTCTACTTTCTCAACATACTGTACCAAGTCTTCTCTCAATATTATTGCAACACCATTCACTGCCTTCTTTCCTCCACTCCAATATATTTTATATCCCTTCCCTTTCTTGATTTCTTTCTCACCTTTTCCCTTCCATTTCGCTTCACTGACTCCCATCATTGCTATTTCCTTCTTTTCCATGTAGTCCACCAATTCTTCTGTCTTGCCATTTAGGCTCATCACATTTATGAATCCGATGTTTGTAGTGTCTGGTAGCCCACTTCTCACAGTTCCCCCAGACCCCTGAGAACTACGCGTCGCTTGCAGGGGACGCCCTAGCCCTTTCCGAGGCCTCAATTCACATTTACTCATTCTATAGGCTATTAGTACGATGTGCTCACCACACTCAAAGGCATTTTATGACCTACTGCCAGGTGCTGTTCTAGGCCGATCCACTGGATAACAGACGCCTTTTGCAGCCGCTCCTCTGGAGTACAGACGCTACAGAATTCCCTCTTCCGCCATCGACGCCGTACCGAAGTCCGTCCTCTCCGCCGCCGATACCGTTGGGGCTTCACCCATAACCCTGGGCTTGGGCCCTCCATATCTATGACTCCTGGAGAGAGGGTGTCCCAGTATCAAAGCCCCCAGGAACCGGGCTGCCTGTTTGGTCCGCGGTTTGTATTGGGTATTTCAACCAGCCCTACAGAAGTAGGGGCCCCCTATCCGCCACCTGGGGATGCGCCCTCTAGGGGTTACAGGCTCCCCCGTTTGGGTTATGCACTTTATTACCGATAAATTTATGTCATTTATTCACAGGTTTGAAAATAATCTACAATATTCATTAAGGACATACAAATAATTAAAATATTGTGGAAGTCCTAGAAATGTTTACATAATATAAGATAAGCCCATAGGTCCCTGATGGACAAGGGCCTCCTACCGGAGTGGTAGGGGGTGGCTCAAGTTGTCTCCCAAGAGGACCCAGTTCTTGAGAGATGGCTTTCCTAAATACATATTGATACACATCAATACAAAATAAATTAACACTCATCCTTACTCTGGTATTTACATTGTCACACTATTACACTGTTCTGAATTTCCTTCCATAGCTTTCTATCCCTGGCATTTCTGGTCCACATATCACCTGCCTCGAACCTAAATTTGTCCAACCATCTGTAACGGGGACGTCCTCTGCTTCTCTTGCCAGCTCTTGGATCCCACATAGTCTTGGAGTAGGCCCATCTATCCTGGTCTATTCTGGATATGTGTCCACCCCAGCGCCATTTCAGTTGCCGAGCTCTTATTGCTATGTCCTCCAACCCACTTCTTTTTCTCAGATCTGTGTTACTGATTCTGTCGCTTAGCTTAACGCCTAGGATTCTCCTTTCCAATTTCCGTTGACAGATCTGGAGCAGTCATGTCTGACATTTACTAAATGACCAAGTTTGGCATCCATAGATTAACACTGGGATGACACAGCTTTGAAGTACATCGAATCTTAATTTAGGGCTCAATGATTTGTCCATAAGGATGAAGCTAAGCTCCAGAATTTTCCCCACGTCAATCCAATCCTCCTTTTGATTTCTCGGTCGCTTGTTTGTGTCATACTTATTGCTTGGCCTAAATATATATACTCGCTGCAATATTCCATAGGTGTGGGCATTCACTATGATTGGTAACTCCTGAAATTTGTAATTTTTTTGTTTTTTCTGGGGTTCGTTTGCAGTCCTACTTCTTCGCTCGTGTAATGGAGTTCATCTAGCATTGTGTTTAGTTCCTTTGCTGTCTTTACAAATAGCACAATGTCATCTGCAAAGCGGAGGCTAGATAGACGTCTTGCGGTAATGTTAACTCCGAAGTTCCTGTTTCCCCAGTTTAGTTGTCTGAACAAAATTTCGAGGACACAGGTGAATAGTTTGGGCGATATGGGATCCCCTTGTTTGACCCCTTTCTCTATTCTGAAGAGTTCTCCTTCAACTTTTGTTCTAACCTTAGCGTAGCTTTGCAAGTATGTTAGACCAATAATTCGAATGTATTTCGAGTTGACACCTATTACCTTCAATGCCTCCAAGATGTTGATGTGCTCTACCGAGTCGAATGCCTTTATATAGTCCACGAATGCAACATATACTCTCATGTTGAATTCAAGTGTTTTCTCAATCACTTGGTTTACTGCTTGGAGGTGGTCCATTGTGTTGCAGCTTTTCCGGAAGCCTGCTTGTTCTGGGGGTTGATTTTCATCCATTATTTTAATAAGTCTATTCGTTAGGATTTTCATAAACACTTTATATATGTTTGAGATCAGTGTTATTGGTCTGTAGTTGTCTAGATCATCACGTGCTCCCTTCTTGTATAATAATATTATCGTACTTATCAGCCACTGGTTGGGTATGTCCTCTGTATCTATTATCTTGTTGAATAGGTTGGTTAGTGATGCTATTAGATGTGGTTTTCCCCACTTTAAACACTCATTATCCCATCGTCTCCTGGTGTCTTGTTACTTTGAGGTCATCTATGGCCTTCTCAACTTCGTCCTGCATGATAGGTATACATCTTCTTCGGTGTTTATGTTCTTTATGTATTCGTAATTTAATGCCTTGTCGCTTTTGTATAGAGATTTGTAGAAATTTGTGGCGTCTGCGATTATTTCTAATCTTCCACCTGTTCTTTCTCCGGTTCCTTTTTTCGTGCCAGTCATCCAGAATTTGCCGACATTTAATTCTCTTTTCACCTTTCAAATTGATTTCGAATCTTCTATTATGCTTCTCGTCAGGTGAAGATTGTACTCTCTGAAATCTTTTCTTATTTCTCTCTTTGTTAGTTTGTTGATTTCGATATATTTTGTTTTTAGTCTCTTGGATTCCAGAGCTGCTTGTTTTACTTTCTCCTGTTGTTCCGTCAACATAATGGTTTCTTCGCTTAGTTTGTGCCTGTTTCGATCCCTGTTTCATTAGCGGAGGCATCTTTTGCAGATTGAAGGATGCTTGTTTATATTGAGTTGTACATCTTCTGTACTTCCATCAACGGGTCAGTGTTGTCATTGAGGATTGTGTTCTGGAGTGTAGATTTATAAGTGTATTTATTTATTTTAATTGCATTTGGTTTGTTAGATTTTCTGAAAAGTCTTCTTTTGTTTCTTCCGTTGAGCTTGAGTTTGGCACGTACCATCCTGTGGTCTGAATCCAAGTTCAGTCCGTTTATGATTTGTATATCTGAAATTACTGTAGATCCTTGCTATCACTCAATATGAAATCGATTTCGTTCTTTGTTTTTCCATCTGGGGATCTCCATGACCATCTTGCTGAAGGATTCTTCTTAAAAAACGTGTTATCTACATCTTATTTTCTTTGGTGAATTGAATAAGTCTATCTCCTCTCTTATTTCTTGATCCTTAAACATATTGCCCTAGCGGTTCTTCTTCCTCAGAGCACTTCCATCCAATTTTGCTATTCAAGTCCCCAATTGCGAAGTTTCTTTTTACATAAGCATATAAAAATGTTCCGCATATGAACATTTATCGAAAAGTAACATTTGCCGAACTTCCGCAACAACTTTTGGGTCATTCAAATCCAAACCAGGCTCACTGCTTGCCATACCAGAGAGAAACCACGTGATACACTCAGGGCGCAATACATCTGAGAGATGATATCGGTCATTGTCACAGAACCGTGCCCGATCTCAGTTAGCAACACACTGACTGAGAGTGTGCAGGGAGATAGGAAAATAGAAGGACGACTGGCTATACCAGTTCCCCAATCTCCGATCAGTAGAACAAAGCATTGCTTGTTCATCTCCCAGATGTGATGTGCCCGACGAAGGGTTAAAACTCATGAACACACTACAGTCAAAGAAGAAGGACATTTGGTGAGATTTTTACGCCACGGATACTATGATTTTCGACGATTGGAGGAGTGAGAGATACGAGCTGAGACATATTCTCACGCGCTTTGCCTTACATGGTTTTCATTGTAAAATGTGTCGGACCTAAAAGTTCCATCATCTGTTTGACGAATATTTGTGTGAGCACTGTGGAGAACAGTGTGGAAGATACCACGCTACGATCTGCATATTAAGACATGAATCTTTGATATTCCTAGGGAGTAACAATAAGTTTACTGAATGATTTTTAATTTTATATGGGCATTGGCTGCAATAAATCCCTTATTATATACCGATTGAGTTGCTATGCTGCATAGGTGATGAAGGTCTTATCAGGTTATTTCACTTGTGTAGGATTTATGAGACAGGTGAGGTACCCTCTGATTTCAAGAAGAATGTTATCATCAATGTACCGAAGAAAGTAGGAGCTGACAGATGTGAAGAATACCGTACTATCAGCTTGATTGCTCATGCTTCAAAAATCCTGTCCAGAATAATTTACAAGAGGATGGAAAGCCAGATAGAAACGGAATTGGGTAAAGACCAGTTTGGTTTCAGGAGACATGTAGGAAGAAGGGAAGCTGTACTAAGTCTTAGGCTGATTTTGGAAGGTAGAATAAGGAAAGATAAGAGAACGTTCATGGCATTAGACTCAGAAAAGGCTTTTGATAAAGTAGATTGGGCTAAATTGTTTGACATTTTGAAAACAATTGGAATTAAATACAGGGCTAGGAGGGTGATCTACAATCCATACAGAGTCCATACAGCAGTCATTCGAGCTGGAGGACATGAGAGAGAAGCTGGTATTCAGAAAGGTAAGGCAAGGCTGCAACTTATCACCCATACTCTTCAATCTTTTCATTGAACAAGCAATGAAGGAAATTGGAGAAAAATATTAAGTGGGAGTGAAGATTCAAGGAAAAATACTTCCAACTCTGAGTTTTGCTGATGGCTTGGTCAACTTGGCCAACACGCCAGAGAATTTGAATGAGCTATTGAATGGTATGGACTCCGTCTTGATCAAAGAATTCATGATGAAAATTAATAAATGTAAAACAGAAATATTAGAATGCAGCCAAAATAAATCAGAAACCCCTATAGACATCAAATTGGCCGGTGAAAAGCTAAAGGAATAGGAGACTTCTGTTATTTAGGAAGCAAAATAACCAGTGATGGAAGAGGATATAAAAAGTAGGTTGGCTCAGGCAAGGAAAGCATTTCTATAAAAAAGGAATCTGTTGACATCGAATATAGATTTAGGTATTAGGAAGTAATTTTTGAAAGCCTTTGTGTGGAGCGTGGCACTCTATGGAAGTGAAACTTGGCCTATTGGTGCAGCAGAAAATAGGAGAATTGAAGCATTTGAAATGTGGTGTTACACGTGATGATGAAGATCAGATGGGTAGATAAGGTTACAAATGAAGGGGTGTTAAGACTAGTGGGAGAGGAGAGATGTTTCTGGCAACTGCTAATGAAGAGAAAAGAGAGGTTGGTAGGACACATACTAAGGCACCCAGGAATAGCAAGCTTAGTTATGGAAGGAAGGGTCGAGGACAAAAACTGTAGGGGTAGGACAAGGTTCGAATATGTTAAACAGATTGCCTCGGATGTAGGGTGTGGTAGCTATGTAGAGATGAAACGATTAGATCAGGACAGGGAGGAATGGATAGCTGCATCAAACCAGTCAAAAGACTGAAGACTCAAACAACAACAACAGTACAGGGGGAAAAAAAAGCAATGAACCCCAACATTCAAAAGATCAAAGCGTGCATGCATTTAAATATTAGTTCATACCCCACACAACACGTCCTAGAAAATCCATGAGTTAGTCCGGCGGGTTTGGGGAGTGGGGTTTGAAGGCGGTTAAAATCTATTGCTTGCCACGTGCTTAACTTCCACAATTTTCTTCTGATTTTGATGGAATTTTCAAGGAATAAAGCGTATTAGGCCCTAAATGGTCCCCTCTGTAATTTATTGCTCGCGGATCAATGGCAGCCTATGCGCATGCGCAAACTGAAAAATCGACTAACGTCAATTTCTCATGACCTAACAGTTCAATTCCGCTAGAATAGCCTATTGATATTAGTTAAGAATCAAATGTTAGATGGTCCCACATGAATTTCAACCTGTTGAATCGTATGGTTTGACAGATGTGAGAATGTACAGGCAACCTGGAAAATCTGGCTATTGTAAAGTAATAGTGTTGCCGCTACACGATCTGCAGTTAAAACCAACCACAGCAATTACTAATCGCATGTTGGACCTGTTCTGGTCTGCATATACAGTATCTGGTTGTATGGCTACCTAAACAGACATGGTTGGGCAGCCTTCAGGGAGACATGCCATCCTGCTGAAGCTGATACATATGAAACCAGTGCAATTGTGCCTCTTCCGTTCATAAAGTTAGCATTAACAAACCCATCATCCTTTTACACAGCTTTGCAGTATGCAGCTGAGGAATGTGTAAAACATGAGCAACTTCACAGTATGGTTGATCAACCCTTGTATGCAAAAGTACATGAAATGGTATCAAGTGCTCCAGATGACATCCTTTTAAAGACTCTCTTCATTCGTCTTGGAGGGTTTGACCTGCTTCTTTCCGGAAATCACATTTACATTTTGTAATGATTATATGCAAAAGGAGCCTCCGTGGCTTAGGCGGCAGCACGCTGGCCTCTCACCGCTGGGTCTGTGGTTCAAATCCCGGTCACTCCATGTGAGATCTGTGCTGGACAAAACGGAGGCAGACAGGTTTTTCTCCGGGTACTCCGGTTTTCCCTGTCAAAATTTCATTCCAGCAACACTCTCCACTATCATTTCATTGCATCTGTCATTCATTTAATCATTGGCCCAGAGGAGTGCGTCAGGCCTCGGCAGCCGGCACAGTCCATATCCTCGCCGCTAGATGGGGGCTTCATTCATTCCATTCCTGACCCGGTCGGAGACTGGAAGCAGGCTGTGGATTTTTTATATGCAAAAGGATGACTCTACAGCTGCAGATTTAAATGAAATAAATTAAAGAAATTATATGCTCCTTGAAGAATAATAAAGCAGCAGGTGAAGATGGAATTAAAACAGAATTGTGGAAAGTTCTCGATGATGATTTCATCAATAAACTTACAGATATCTTAGATACAATCTGGGATAATGAAGAAATTCCAGAAGATTGGAAGTCAGCCATCTTCCACCCTATACATAAAAAAGGTCCAAAAACTGATCCAAATAACTATAGGGGCATTTCACTTGTGCTGGTGACTTATAAAATACTCTCAAAAGCACTACTCAGCTGTGCAGAACCACAATTAGATCCGCAAATAGGGGAATATCAAGGTGGTTTTCGGAAAAACAGATCATGCATTGAGCATCTTTGGAATCTGAAAACTATTCTACAAATGAGGCAATTGAGAAACAAAGCAACAACTATTACTTTTATTGACTTCGAAAAAGCTTATGATTCAATTATTAGAGAATCCCTCATCAATGTTTTAATAGAATTCGGCTTGGATTCAAAAACCACAAACATTATACAAGATACATTAAAAAATACCTCATGTAAAGTTAGATTCAATGGAGAATTCTCTAGAACTTTTCAAATTAAGACAGGTGTCAGACAGGGAGATGGGTTGTCGCCTTTGCTTTTTAATTGTGCTCTGGACAAGGTGATTAGAGAATGGAGAAAATCAGACATGAAAGGTATAAATTTGGGAAGTAAAAAAGATAATATCCATTTAGATTGCTTGGCTTTTGCGGATGACATTACTCTGATCACGGACACACCAGAAAATGCAAAGATCCAAGTAGAAAATTTAACGGAGTGAGCAGGAAAAGTAGGTTTACAAATCTCCTTCCCCAAGACAGAATTTATAACAAAAGTTCAAGATGGTCCTGATGTAGTAATCATAAACCAAAACAAAATACACAGAGTTAACTCATTTAAGTATTTAGGTGAATGGATAACTATCAATAACAATGAAAAAGATAGCTTAGAGGTCCGAGCAAAGAAAATGAACGTAGCATTTCAGATCACCAGAAATGTATACAAGAAGAAGGCATTATCATGGGACACTAAAATTAAACATTAAAATTCTGTGGTGAGACCTGAAGCACCTTTGGAGCTGAAACATTAAAGTTAATGCGGAAAGGTGACATAAACAAAATCATGCTCATGGAAAGAAGATTGGTTCGATGCATCCTTGGCCCAAGGAAAACAGAAACAGACTATAACAGACCACGACCTAACAAGGAAATATGCACCCATGTGGAGAACATAATTCACACCATGCGCAAACGACGGATGTCATTTTTTGGGCATTTAAATAGAATGAATAATAACAGGCTAACAAAACAAATTTTTAATAACATTTTAAAACTTAAAATTCAACCAGCGTGGTTTACACAGACATTAAAGGATCTTAAGGAAGCCGACATTGACATTACAGATACATATAATAGGAATTTATTTCAGGACAAAATTCAAAAAGTGATCTTCAGGGAGGAACAAGAAAGACAACGAAAGCAGCCACGGAACATTAAACAGCTCCGAAAGCAGAGATCAGAGAGGATGAAGCGAATGTGGGCAGAGAAAAAAAAGACATGTGGCAAGAATTGAAGTATTGATTTTACATGCTCTGTAATAGTGCTATTCAATTAAATAAATAATAATGGGATGTGTAAAATATTTTGACATTGATAATCCAACCGTAATGAAATTATAATTTGAGAAATTCAATTATGTAACATCATAAAACAGGTTATGAACATTCCCAAATGGGAATATGATGTTATTTCCGTTTGATCAGATAAATTATCAAATAATATGATAAAATTGGTCCGGCTAGATCAAACATAAAATGCCAGCGTTTCGCCCCGGTGTGCCGTTGAGCTCGTCAGTTGGTACTGACACACCTCACCAATACGCATGGCTAGCACATACTGAGAAGGCCATCACAAGACACAAAATACAAGTAGTATTGACGTCACGAGTGATGCCAATGTGCTACGGAAGTCAAGCTCCCTTTCATAAAACAAAAACCTTACATTCCCATTCGGGAATGTTCATAACCTATTTGGATTGCCAAGGTAAGGTTTTTGTTTTATGAAAGGGAGCTTGACTTCCGTAGCACATTGGCATCACTCGTGACGTCAATACTACTTGTATTTTGTGTCTTGTGATGGCCTTCTCAGTATGTGCTAGCCATGCGTATTGGTGAGGTGTGTCTGTACCAACTGACGAGCCCAACGGCACACCGGGGCGAAGCGCTGGCATTTTATGTTTGATCTAGCCGGACCAATTTTATCATATTATTTGATAATTTATCTGATCAAACGGAAATAACATCATATTCCCATTCGGGAATGTTCATAACCTATTTGGATTGCCAAGGTAAGGTTTTTGTTTTATGAAAGGGAGCTTGACTTCCGTAGCACATTGGCATCACTCGTGACGTCAATACTACTTGTATTTTGTGTCTTGTGATGGCCTTCTCAGTATGTGCTAGCCATGCGTATTGGTGAGGTGTGTCTGTACCAACTGACGAGCCCAACGGCACACCGGGGCGAAACGCTGGCATTTTATGTTTGATCTAGCCGGACCAATTTTATCATAATATTTGATAATCATAAAACAGTGCATCAAAAGTGGAGCAAGTACTGAACGAGAACCCACTATTTGTTTGAAGATGACAATTCCAATTGTGTACCATTTGATGATACCCAGATATCTGATGACGAGCACTCATCAGTGATGATTCACTGAATGAAAGTGAAAATATAAGCCTTTGGGCTATTTTTTTAGCCTATTTACATCATAAGGAGATGAGATCACCTGTTGTAGAATACCATATAATGCAAAATACCGTAGAGTGGGGTGAAGTCGATCACATTACAGTGTGAAGATGACGGAATGCAATTTTGAAAACACATATATATATGTATTGAAGCTTCATCAATCTAATGCTTGCATAACAACATGACAACTTCCGTAAATTACGAAACTATTACTGTTAGAAGTGTGATCGGCGTCACCCCACCTGGTGGGGTGAAGTCGATCACAGGTTTATTTCAGTCTAGAAACAACTTGACACATCATATGGGGTGAAATCAATCATCATTTTAGTTTTTTAAATATTTCAATCATGATTTAACATATAGAAATGGCAAAATTATTACAATTTACTAATATTTAACGCTAGCGGGCTTACTCTCTAAAGCATATAATATAATTCGTAAAACAAAGATTCCCTGTCACTTAAATCTCGATTGATTTTATGTTCATTTCTGAGATAGTCTATGGAAGAGGTAGGGTATCCTTTTTAAGCTCTTTGAGAGCAATTTCATTATTATTTTCTTTGCAAAAACGAATTACATTCAGAGACAATTGGCTTGACAAATTGTATCCAATAATAGCCTTCTTTTCCTGTACATTTCGTACATTAGTACGTTTCGGAGGAAACCACTAAACCTTCAATCAAACCATTTTCATCAGTGGTATTCAATGGAAGTTGTCCTCCAAACGTTCAGTGTGTTTACCTTTGACCCAATCATTTAGGGTAGTATGGTGTTTACCTTTGACCCAATCATTTAGGATATTATATCAGTCAGAGGCTTTTCTGATGCTTATTTTCCCCCCTTTTACTCTTTGCACAGCATTGTTCAAATACTGAACATTATAATATCGTTTCCCAGCAAAGCCTGGCTTCTTCTGATATATTCGTACCATGATCGACTTCACCCTACCATATGTAAACAGTCGGTATAATACATTATTGCGTGCATGCGGCATAAATTAGGTGTGGTCTAAAGGGCAGCACAAGACCACAACACATCAACTTATCAAATGAAGTCGGTGAAGAAGTTGGAGTACCGATTGAAACTGGTGGATGACTGTTTGTTGGCCAAGGTTATAAAAAATATTAAAAATGGACATTGATTGAAAACTTAACCACACTTAACGTGTTATGGTTATAACATACAAATAATATCATACAAATAGCACGGAGCTTCAACATTCCAAAGAAAGTTAAATCGTTACTTCTCCATTTACCCACCAGGTGTTAGTACTGAAATTATATCGAGACATCACAATGATCGACTTCACCCCACCTCATCGACTTCACCCCTTTCTACGGTACTCAAAATAGGCTAGACATACCTTTTTGTAATAAAACTATGGTCTGATACTTTGGTGTGAATTGGTTGGTAGAATTGCATTCTAACCTCAACAATACTACAAAAATAATAAATGGCAAAAGCAAAGAATAATAATATTAGTAAACTATTTATTTTTAACACTAATTGCTATTGTAAAACTCACTAACAAAGTCATTAGTAAGTTAGTATTGGCAACTTTACCAGTGTTACCATAGCAATAATCCACTCTTGAATAGGGGAAATCGTCTGTATAGCAACACTGGCACTTTCTCTTAGATCCCTTCTTTTGTTGGAAATGCTATCAAAACATGAACACACACCTTACAGTATTTGACATTTTGTCATACCATACCCTCATTACTGTTTAATTTGTTTCCCAACCTAAAATATAATGATTATTATATAAATATTCTGTACACCTACTAGCTAATATACCTAGTCTTACCATAAATACTGTCACAACTTTTGAGGGTGGCTGTACTTTACCTCTTGTAAGGGCCTCCACATTCTTGTGTTGTATCACCAGCTATGAGTTATTCCGAGTGCAGCGGCAGGAGTGGAAAGTGCTGTGTGTTAGTTCTTAAGATGGAATGGGGCGATCACGAAAATTGTGTAGCTGTGGTCGAGTTGCACAAGGTAGGCAAATCCCCAGATTAGATTTTGAAAATTCTCCATAAACTCAAAATAAGCAAAAGGTTTGTGTACCGCACTATCCAGCACTTTCTTGAGACTGGAGCTGTGAAAGACCGAGACAGAGTAGGAAGACCATTCACTGTGTGGACTCCAGAATTGGTGAAAGCAGTGGCGGCTCGTGTACGAAGAAATCCGGTGCGGAAACAGTCTGTGAAGGCTTATGAGCTGAAAATTTCCAAAATTTCTTTGTCTTGCTTACAAACAACGGAAAGGACACCTCCTCACAAAAACGTTGAAGGAACAGAGACTCTTAAAATCAAAACGCTTACTGTCACGTTACGCAGCAAATGGTCACCGAAAAATCCTTTTTACTGATGAAATAATTTTCAGTGTTGAAAAGACTTTTAATGCCCTAAATCATAGGGTATAATGCCACATGCTCTGCAGAAGCTGCTGAAAAGTCTCCAAGGATCCCGAGGGGCCATCATTGTTCATTTCTTATGGTGTGGTGGGGCGTGAACTACGAAGGTAACACAGAACTCCATTTCTGTGAGAAAGGGGTCTAAACTTCGGCCACAGTGTACCAGGAGACAGAGTTGGAGCCACTGGCCAAGAAACTCAACAACACCCTCTTCGATGGAGAATGCTGGAGCTTCCAGCAGGATTCGGCCCCAGCACATAAGGCTCGCACATCTCAGGAGTGGCTTGGGGCCAAAGTTCCGGACTTTATTTCGACCTCGGATTGACCTTCTGCAAGTCCGGACCTAAACCCCCTGGACTACGAATTGTGGTCCTAGCTTCAGGAGATGGCTTGCAAGAAGAGACATCCAAATATTGAAAATCTAAAGTGTTCTCTTTTGAAGGCTGCATCAGATTTTCCGATGGAAGTGGTGCGTAATTCAATTGATGAGTGGCCACAAAGACTGTGTTCGTGCCAAAGGTGACCAGTTTGAATAATGACATCTGGTTTTGATTTGTTACACATCCATTTAACTGACATCAAAATATCTCAAACCATTTAGTGTAGGCTAAATTTATTGGAAACTTTGTGACAATTTTTATGTTAAGACTAGGTAGAATATGGTGCCTGAATACTGTGTAATCATGTGTGTGTTGATGATTGATTCTTTACTTCAGCTCTTCCAGTGAAGTTTAATGCAGACACAACTACTCAGAGATGCCTCTTTATCAAGGAACATTCAGTTCGTGAAAGAGCAGAAGGCAAGCCAGTTGGAAGAACATTGTTTGTTATAAATGTTCCTTCCTATTGTAATGAGGTAAGTGTAGGCTACTTGGTGCTTGGCAAAACGAGAGGATTCACAGGATTCCTGTATTTTGAATTGTGTTGTTGAAGTATGAAACATGCAGAGATGGAAAGTAGTGAATTACAAGTAACATAATTACAGTACTAGTACTCCTTTTTTTGTAATCTATACAATTTCAAAGGAGTAACTTTTATTTGTAGTCTACTGCAAGACATTTTTGAGTAGGAGAAGGTATTTATTGCACCTTGGGTCAGATTACACCTTCATATTTTTCACTGTCTATTGGGAAGGAATAAAATTAATTCAACTCTGCTATAAGATATGGCACTCCTTAACTTAATTATTGAATTGCTTCAGACATACCCTCTAGAACTTGAACCACCATACCAGACTTCACAAAGAAGCAATCAAAATATATAAACATCCACATGATTTTAATAGAAAATTGGAGATACAGTAAATGGATAAGATTTGGAAACAACAGTCAGCCAAATCCTAGAACTTGACACACCCTCACTACCATACATAGGAGCAGAGCATCCCACAGCAATCAATCTCTACATATTATAAAACAAAGTCCCGATCTTGGATATAACGGGTAATCTCGAGAACCGCTACATGAATTTTGATGTGGTTTTCACCATTCTGTGAAGGATTTCTCTAGGAAGGTTTCTGTAGAAAAGCATTCATTTAAGACCAAAGAAAGCCGAGCAGTAATGATTTCAATGTATCGAGTCGAAGGAAAACCTGCTGTCCGTACGCCTTTTAAGCTTACGTTGGGTAAACCCTTAAAATATCTATATACTATGAGTCTATGAATGTAAGAATAGTTCAGCATGAAAAGTTCTACAAAGAAGTCTGTGACAGCATATCTCTATCTTTAATACATCGCCCACTATAAGTGTTTTTACGTTTTCATTTCTTCCAACAATCTCCATTCAGTGGAAATTTAAATTACTAGCTTCAGAGCGAGTTTACAAGCGAGCCTATTACCCCAGCTTTGGCCAGCATCAAACTAATAATCTATTTATACAACTGGGTACATGTTTCGTACAGTCGTCTGTACTTCCTCAGCCCAAATATACATTAAGACATAAACAAATATGATGCACACTATCAAATACATACAATGAAAATATTCCATAGATAAAACAGTGTAATAGTTTGTGACCTCCAAAGAAGAAATAAAATTATGTCGTAAATATTCCATAGATAAAACAGTACGATAGTTTTGCGACATCCAAAGAAGAAATAATATTATGTTGTAAAATTACACCAAAGCCCATATGAGTGTAAAAAATGCTTGTAGGTCTATGCCTGATTGTATTAACTTTGAAAATGTTGTGTGTTAACTCCTAATATGATGTTAATCCAATTAAACAGCAAGCAAATCTGAGAAAATCTGAGAAACTACAAAGAAATTTGAAGTGACTGTCCTAAACTGTCGAGTCGTGTCCAGTTAAGACTTCAGAGAAGAGTATATATGTGTTTGGAGTTTCGCTGTTCACCTCAGCTTTTCTGAATTGCGTCTGGGACCTGCAATCCGTACTCCTTTAAAGCTTACGCTGGGTAATCCATTAAAGATACCGGGCAAAGCCGGGGCGGGTTGCTAGTGTATCAATATATCAGTAACACCGTTCCACAAAATAAAATAAAAAGAACTGCCATCCAGAATCCACTCACGTTTCGTGTTAATTCGAAAACATTCCAATAGCCTATATAACCTCAGACAAGCTCCACTTCAAACCATTTAGAACAAATCTTTGAAAATGTGTTGTATCTTGAGAATCTGCTGTTCGTGGAGGTATTACAATGTATTACAAATTAAAAATTTGCTTGTAAACACCTGTAAATACTAAATATTAAGTAGTGTTCAAGCGAATTTAATTAGTTATCGAAGTTAATACGTCGAATCAAGCTTTTTCCAATATGGTTAATGTTTTTGCCTCAATTGTATTACAATTTAACGTCAGAACAATATCATTCAATTTCAACTCCGATGCAAGTACGAGTATAACCTGCTTGACACAAGGAGCATAGCATAGCATTGGTTTGAGTGAAACTTGTAATACAGGGAATCGTTCATATATCAGCACGGAAACGTCGGGTCCTTGTGGGGTACATAAATGTTCTCTGAAGCTATTCAAACAAATGCAGCGAGAGTGGGCAAGCTAGTGAGGTTGTGATTTTGGTGAATTTCAAGAGTAGAAATCTCAATTCCCTATATCAGAGTTTACACGTTCACCATAATCCATCACAAGTCCAGTTTAGAAGCAATATTTTCTAATGCTCGAAAAATTTTATTTATGTATTTGGACATTTTTTGAACAAATTGTTTGTAAGGGAATCCATTTTTATTTTCTTCTTCTGCGCGAATGGGTCTCCTAGGACCACACGGAATCAACACTTATTGGCCTTGATGTTTGCCCAATAACTCTTCATGTGCAACGATTGAGTGAGTCTTCGTTGCTGCGCCCAGACATGTCTGGTAGGTCTTCTCTCTTCTCCCTCAAAACCCTGTGTATGAGTAATTTTCCTAATTTCCTCTCGGTCCTTGAGATTGGGAAAACCTAATTCAGCCAAGTCCTTTTCCGCCTGTTTGTACCAATTGGACCTTGTTGCCTTTTTCTGCAAAAACGTATAGATTTTATTTGTTAACCTAGTTGGGTCCATTCTGTCCAATGTCCCATGAATTGGATCCTTCTCATACGGATTGTGTCTGTGATTTTAGTAATTTTCAAATAGATGTCAGCATTAGGTTTTGGAAGGTGAATTCCATCTTTGATTCTTGGTCCCAACCTTTTCCGCATGATTTTGCGTTCCTTAATCTCCAATTGATTTCTCAGTGTTTTATGTTGTAGATTAAGTGTCTCGGTTGCATAAAGGGCTGCAGGTAAGACTACTGTTTAATAATGTTGAATTTTACAATTCCAAGAGAGGCAATTTTTTTTATAAACTTGTTTTGTCAAATGGAAAGCAGTTTCCATTTTCTGTAGTCTTGCTTCGTCTCCATTCTTGGACGACTTTTTCAAGTACACAATTAAACAACTATGGAGATAATCCATCACCTTGACGCACTCCTGTATCAATTGAAAATTCTGTGCTCAGTCCTCCCATAAATTTAACCTTTGAACTTGTATTTAAAAGGGTATCTTTGATGATTGATGTCATCTTGCGATCTAATCCAAATTCTGAGATTAAAGCAACAAGGGATTCACGGTCAATGCTTTCATAAGCCTTTGCAAAGTCAACAAAAGTAATGACATAATTTTTGTTTGACATTTTATGGAAGTAAGACATTGAGTTTTTCAAATTGATAATTTGCTCTGTGCAAGATCGGCCTTTCTGGAACCCACCTTGGTATTCACCAATCTGCGGATCCAGTTGAAGATAGGCACGGTTCAAAAGGGCTTTGGACAAAATTTTGTACGTTACCGAGAGAAATGAGATCCCTCGGTAATTGTTTGGATTCGTTTTGCTA
Organism: Meconema thalassinum; assembly: GCA_946902985.2. NCBI lineage: Eukaryota > Metazoa > Arthropoda > Insecta > Orthoptera > Tettigoniidae > Meconema > Meconema thalassinum. Next base: position 1,939,799,591 of record OX336388.2, on the reverse strand, counting down.
CCTTTCTTGTATACTGGATGGATGATCGCCATCTCCCAATCTGGTGGAATTTTTTCAGTTTGCCAGATTTCATCAATAATTTCTTTGAATTTGATAACGAGGTTTTCGCCTACATTTTACCATAGTTCTGCAACGATCTGGTCCTCTCCCGACGCTTTGTTGTTTTTCATGGATTGGATTACTTCCCGAATTTCCTGTAGGTTTGGTGGTTCCGAGTCAGGATTCCATAGGGTATGACAAAATTGAAATGTTTCCTGGGGTTTCTCACAATTCAGTAGTTTACCAAAATTACCCGCAAGAAATGCACAATTTTCAGAGTTGGAGTGGACGATGTTTCCAAGGTCATCTTGAAACTGGAGAGAAGGGGGGGGGAATATTTAGTTAATTTCTGCTTGAATGTTCTATAGTAATTTCTAGAATGACGTTTTTTGAAGTCCTCTTCTAATATTTTTATTTAGTTTTTTCATGTTTTCTACGAATCACTCTTAGCGATTTTGTTACCGTACTGATTTCTATCGTCTTGAAGATATTGTAGCGTCCTTTCATTCTTGTTGTACATACAGTTCAGCCATGCTTGTTGTCTTAGGTTTATGAGGTGGTCACACTCATCAGTCCACCATGCATGTTTCCGTACCTTGGTTAGAGGTGCAATTTTTTCAGACTTTTTTAGAAGTTCAGTTTGAAGTTGCTGCCAATTCTTTGGGGTTAACTTTTGTGTCTCTTGCGTTAATTCCATACTATTTTGTATAAGATGGGGTGGTAATTTTGGAGCGAATTTCCTCCTTTCTAGGATAATGTCCAAAGAGAATTTTGTGGGGTAATGGTCACAGTCCAGATCTAATCCTTTGAGGACTTTAAGTTTCATGATTTCCGCCGTGTTGGAATGAGAGATTAGTACGTGGTCCAACTGAAATTCACCCAATAGTGGATTTGGTGAAATCCAAGTTTTAGTTTTTGAGGATTTTTTCTTCAAAAATGTTGATTTAAAAAATAAATCATGGTTCCTGCATATCTCTATTAGTCTCATGCCATTCCTGTTAGTTTGCTTATGACCTGACCATTTACCAACCCAGTATTTATACTCTTTTTCTTTGCCAATCTGGGCATTGATATCACCCATTAAGATCTTAACATGGTTTATTGGGTTTCTCTGAAGAACATCATCTAACAAGTTCCAGAATTCGTCTACTTTATCAACATCCTGTCTATTGGTAATATTCGTTGGTGCATGTCCATTGACTAGCGTGTGGATCTTATTAGTTGATTTAACTGTCATGGTGGAATGTCGACCTGAGAAGGATTTAATGTCCGCAATAGAATCAAGTACTGTCTTGTCTACTATAAATCCAGTACCGAATTGAGGATAATGTGGCATAGCTCTTACACCAGGCTTTCCCTTATATATTCTGTACCCTTCCGAGTCAAAAGGGTGCTCGTCAGTATACCTTCGGCTTCGGGGCGTAGTTGGTAGCATGCTGAACTGCTGTGCCCAAGATAGCGGGTTCAAATCCAGCCGAAATCGTCAAATTTTTTGAGCATTAAAAATCCTTCAGTATGCCTTCCTTCGAAGGGGAAGTAAAGCCGCCGGTCCCATGTCATAGATTTATGGCATGTAAAAGATCCTTCCACAGACTAAACATCTGTGAAGCTAAATTGTTAGGTTAGATTTCGTCGGAACGCTCTGTCAAAGTTCCAACGTTCACCACTAGGTATCATTGATATCTGGTAGGGAAAGTTGGAACTACTTGAAATTGAACGGAACTTGTAGCTCACCCTAAGGGTGTCCTCCGGATACTATTTCAACATGGGAAGATTCCGTCACACATGTTTGTACATTAGTAATTACTTATTATTCTTTACCTAAAAATGCCTGATCAGCATATTCTAGAACAGGCCTTTTCAATAGGTGACCTGCCATAACGATTACCATCTGCAAAAAGCTGTCAATAAGAAATAATTAACGGAAGATGAAATAAATTAGTCAGTGAGGGCATGATCTCAAAACAGCTGTTATGTGCCAATATATGGGCAGCTATTGAAATGTTTCACCTGCCTTTTTTCAAACTGAGGATGGAAAAGATGTTTGTATTAATGTGCTTGGTTTATTAACTCGGTTTGAGCAAATTGATCGGCTTCATGATTATTAGCGCCCATGGATAGTTATCAACTGAAAAGCAATATTCTTTTTGTGAGCAAATCCGGTTAGTTATCTGTTATTTTAGTTGTCATATAATACCAAATGAATTGTTTTTAAGATACAATTTGACAATAATTTTAAAATCTAAACCTATAAGTTAAATGTTGTATATTTCGAGTAAAGAAAAAACTTCTAGTTGATCAATCAATAAGTAAATCTAGAAGAAATGCCATATTCACCTCAACTAAACCTTCTGTATTAGCCATGAAGGATCATCCATCTGAATTTACTCATCAATGAAACTCAAACTAACAGCTCAATAGCTTCTTCCACAGCATATAATTCAAAGAACCCATTAAAATACAACATACCCAGACCACTCAATCCAGGATCTCTTTGTAATTAATTTGAAGTATTTTTGATTGTGTTCATTTGAAATTCATTACAATTGATGAAACATTTATGGGTGCTATAACTGTGAAAAATAAAAATCATGTTAATCCCAATTTTCTGGTAGAAATAGGACTTCATTTTCATTAGTACCATAGCTGATAAATCACTAGCCATATTGCAAATCGGCTAATATATTTAATTTAAAAAATATGTCTTTCACAACCAAACCTTTTCATTATACTATTTTCAGCCTATTTTCATTTATGAAAAAATAGGCTTATGAGACGACCTTTTGTCCATGTATGTGTGTGAGTGTGTCCCCCTGTAATAAAATCTAAACAGCTGGAGTGATTCCAATGAAACTCGGTAAGGTCATAGTACTATTTTGTTTGACCCCGACCATGGCCTTCAAATTTTATTACGTCTCTTCAATCCAACGTAGCGGCTGTATGAAATATTTCACCAGCATTCTATATCTCCGAAACTATTTCTGATATCGCCCTGAAATTTTGTACGGTGCTAAAGGGTACTACTAGAAGTTCGCCTATGTGACTTCCATAAACTTGTTAAGTACAAAACGAACATGACGCCCAAGCAAAGTTGAAACATTTAAATAGACTTTTCTCGCGATTTAACCATCCGAGCGCAGTGAAACATGGTACAGCAATAATTGATTCACATTGTAATGCACTGACGTCAAACTTAGTTCAATTGTTTTTATAACCACAAGATGGCGACTGTGCAAAATTTTAAAATCTCGTTTTTATTTCTTGTGTCCTAATCATTTAATTGAAGTTTGAATAATACACCTACGCAATAATCTTCATGTAATAGTAGATAACTCTATGGCCTACATATATAAAATCTAACATAGCGACCATCCGATATATTTAGACGGTTCTCAATATCTACGAATCTATTACAGCAATCAAACTGAAATTTTGTATGCTGATAGAGGCAATTTACATAAGTTATCGGCTTTTTGTTCTTCGCGGAACTACTTGTTAATTTTTAAAATACCCATTTTTCACAACCAAAATCTTAACTAAAATTTTTCCTTATCTTCAGAACTCCCCATAAAAATTTAATATAATTTCCCATGAAATCAATGTCAATATGATCCTAATTAATTGTTTTGATCTCATATCCCTTAGGAATGCTTCAAACGACTCTTTGTCCCATTTGGTGAAGTAATAGCTGTGTATTTCCATCAAAAGCCTACTGCAAATTTATCTCCTGTTGAGGATTCAGCATTCTTTTCAAAAACTCCATCTATTAAGGTATGTATACATTGTGTATAGTATCAGTGCGAATGAAAAGTCCATGACCTCGTTTAAAGCAAATTTATTTTGCTTATACATGCATATTTTGGTTATTTTAGTGTTATAAAATCATATTTCGTTATATTTTGTGCACTTTTGTTTAAATTTTGGCATGGTACATGTTATCAGGGTGGAGTTTCAAACCCATGATTTCTAAATGGTGCAGTAGATATATTTTTCACTGTTTGCCCATAACAGATAGCAGGTTTAAAAAACCTGATTCTAAAAATCGCTTCAGTATGGATGTCTCATCAAATAAGATGCCACCCCAGCAGATACATCTACCTCAGAGTAATTAGTAAACAAGGAGACTGTGTTATCTCACGTCCAGTTTAGCCTTGACGGGTGGTGTTACAGCCCTCTTGCCTTTTCACAACCAGCTTATTTGAACTGATTATTCACATTACAAAGCCTCCGTGGCTTAGGCGGCAGCACGCCGGCCTCTCACCGCTGGGTCCGTGGTTCAAATCCCGGTCACTCCATGTGAGATCTGTGCTGGACAAAACGGAGGCAGACAGGTTTTTCTCCGGGTACTCCGGTTTTCCCTGTCAAAATTTCAATCCAGCAACACTCTCCACTATCATTTCATTTCATCTGTCATTCATTTAATCATTGCCCCAGAGGAGTGCGTCAGGCCTCGGCAGCCGGCACAGTTCATATCCTCGCCGCTAGATGGGGGCTTCATTCATTCCATTCCTGACCCGGTCGGAGACTGGAAGCAGGTTGTGGATTTTCATTTTTCATTCACATTACAGTGAAGTCCATCATGCCTAAAGTGAAAGTTCGTTAGGCAGTATCTTCTAACTTACGCCAACAGATACCAAAAGAGCATGCTAATACATCGTTTTTGGATTCTCTTTTTAGGAAAAGCGAGTGAGAACTGTGTCCCATGGCTATGCTACTACCTTACTGAATGAATATTGAAAGGTTAAATGTAGGTATTGTAGCTTTATCAGTTTTTATGATTAAATGTGTCTGTTGTATTATTGCTTTTTATGTTAGTAGTACTTCCAATACAATGAAATATCAGAGATAAAAACTGCCTTTGTCAACAAAGAAACTCATAAAATCGAAATCAACTTTACATATGAAACCATAGGAGAGGCAGATAAGTAATCGCATTAGTTGAATCCTAGCAGTGATTAATGAACTTAGCATACCTTGGCTCTCAAGGCGGGTTAATTTAAGAGAGTGAGAAGACTCAAAACAGTGATTTAAAATGAACATTTATAGTAGAGGGAGGTACAGTACTTAGTTTCTTTTTGCAGAGACATTAAAAGAAAGACAATGGAAACTCCATTGTTCTGCCACCTTCTAATGGTAAAATTCAGCTTTACTTTGAAAAATTGTGCAGATTATACTAGAGTCGAAACCGTGATAATGTGTAGCGTGGTGACAATAGGCTTTCATTTACCGAAGAAACATGCTCAATGTGAAATGTGTCAAAATGGTTTTTTTTTTCTATATTTATTGATCCTTCCTCTTCAAATCACTGCAACAATTTCTTTGATATGTATAATACATTTGAGGTTATGACCAAAAACGTGCAGGGTAGTTTTAGATGTTTTCCTACACATTGGTAACTTTGTTGCTTGTTGTCCGTAACTATGGATTTTCAAATCCGTTTCCTTAGTAACTGCCAGTGTTTTCAAGATAATGAAGTGAAATTTAGTATAAATGTGTATCTTATAGGGGAGAACAATATGACCTAGAACTGTTGCTGTACATGTCATAGTTTTTTTTTAATATTCAGTGAAAAAACTTGCAAAAAAGTTACACTTTAATATAAGCTTTTAAAAAAAAATCCTTATAGGTTCCAGTGATTCTAGGTCAATCTCTAGCTACCGTACTGCATTTAGTAAATACAATGAAAAAAGAATTTTTGAAAAACAATTATATTTGTGTAAAATATTAGGGAAAGGTGGAACAGTGGACAATATGCAGCCACTATTTTAAATGCCTAATTTCCTGAAATGCATTCGCCATATGACTTGTAAATACACGAAAAAAATTGGCAAAGCATAGTGTGATTGGCAGACCAAATTACAATTCGTTAGTACTTTCTGTTGCTGAGGAATAAAAAAGTGAAATATACATGATTTTTGGATCCTTATAGGTGTAGGTCCCCCCTTGAAAGCAAGAGGAAAGCTCCATTTCTATGCAGGAACACAAACACCAAGAAACAAATCTCAAAGAAAAGGAATTGTCCAGAGACATTCTGTTTTTTACTAACAAAAATCAAAATTGACAAATGACTTTGTTTGTGCCAGTTTTGATTTGCAAAAGGTTTTAAACATTCCCCAAGGAAATGTTATTGTACTATTCTAGAAAGTACTCAGTTTACAATGGAACTGTGTACGAGAGTGGAAGTGGGAATGCATTTTGTTACATTTTGGGTCAATCTGATGGTCAAAGAGAGAGCAGTGAAATATGTACAGTTATTCACAAATATTTGACCATGGTACATCAGAGAGGAGATGTTATGGAAGTATCTCTGTATTCAGATAGTTGTACTGGCCAAACTCACCAAGACAGTGTGAAGTTATGACTAATCGTGACTTTTTTGATTAGAAAGAATTCCTCCGAATGCAAGGACAATGAAAGGTAATAGATAGGGACCCTGATTTATGGTAATATAAAAGGGTTCAAAGCGGTGAAATAAAATGATCAAAGTGGTGAAATAAAATATCCTTAGCGGTGAAATAAAACGTTAGGTGTAAGTGTACTTATTAGTACGGTGCACATATTTGGTTAAATAATGAACTATTAGAAACATTTGGATGAATCGCCAGCAATTTATTCTACGTTCTTCTTCTCCCCCGCCCACCACCCCAAAATAAAAATAAAAGACTAAAGCTCAAATGAATTATAATAATACATAACCTAACATTTACTTCAATAAATACAGTATTCTCCATGACTACGATAGTCCTTTCCTCACTAACTCGTGAAACTTAGGCTGTTCCCAAAGTATAAGCAGAGTATTGTTTCCAGGATTTCAGGACTTCGTCCAATCAAGCTCGAGAAGGGACTTCGTAGTCCCATATCTTATGAAATATATATATTTAATATCTCTTGTTTTCTATCAAAGGACAGTTAGTGGAACTGCTTCAATTCTTTTTAAAGAAAATATTAAAAAAAAATCTTATCACCAGCATTTCGTTGGTAACTTAATTGCATTTTATGGTGAAAGTAACACATTTCGCAAAATAATTTTATTTCGCGATATTTCACGGCTTCAATATCGAAAAAATTGCATATTCTGGGTAAATATATAGTTGTGATGACATATATATGTTTGCAGAAATATTTCATGGATATCGTTAAAACCAAAAATCCGGGACTCTAGTAATAGACACGTCTATACCAGTGTGTATGCCCGTGCTGGCAGAAGCTTCCATTCTAGGGAGTGTTGTGTGGCACGGGCTAACGCCATACAGGTCATGTAGGCCCTTGGTGCAGTGGAAGTTACAGGCTTCCACCCTTCATGACATCGGCACGAGATAGGATAGAATTGTCGGCTTCATGCCCGGTTGACTTGCTCCCAAGAATTACCCTGGTACTTATTTCTGGTGTAGGCTGAGTGAACTCCTGGGCCATTTGTGCACTGGGAGTATGATCTTTGTGTTAAACCAGTTTGTCCAGTTTTTCGGTATCTTCACCAGAGAGATCAACATTTGCATTTTTCTCTTCATATGACTGGATGGAAAACTCCAAAGAAATCAAACATTGAGCAGAATACACAACAGTGTCTCTCCTCGTCACAAATTTCACAACATTACTTCATGCTGGTTTCATTTCAGCAGTCATTGTCCCAGATATTCCTTTCAAAAATTCTGGCACAGAGAATCTCACAACAGCGATGGTCTCCTTCGTAACTGGATTCCATCTTTAGATCCAAATCTGGTTGTCCTGTTTCATGTACCTCCTGTAGGAACATACCTGGTGTGATAGGGCTCGAGCCTTGAAGATTAGAGTCATTAACCTCGATGTTAGGCCCCTTAAAACACCATTTATCATTATCTTGAGGGTGACAGTCATTAGACCAATCTTTCTTTTCCACCAGTCACCCGGCCATGTTGCAGGAGGTTAATTAATTTTCCAGGTGATTCTCCAAAGACTGCAGTGAGATTCTATTTTCTGTGCCAGTTAGTTTTACTACTTGCCCCTCTAAAATTTGTTCCTTTATCATTGTAGATCAACTGTTCCCAACTTGTGAAGTGTCACAGCTCCCCAGAAATACTTCTTGTGTGCTGCAGATATAATATAGTGCTCTTACTGCCTTCGTTCGTTCTCTGGGAGTACATGTCTCACAGATATAACAAAATACACATAAACCTATCAACCATGAACCTCTATTAATATACAACTACGGTAAACACATTGTGATGAAGGTATCTGATTGCTGTGCACTCAAGTACAGTATAAGCCCGGTACACCACACTACGATATACCGCAGATTCGGATGAACTATGTCTCCCAAAATAAAATATCATTTATGAATGCACTCTGAGTGGTATTTTATAAACTTAAAAAAGTATACAGTCTGCATGTAGCGTTTCTTCCGGCCCCGTGGTGTTGGGGTAGCACACCTGCCTCTCGCCCGTAGGCCCTGAGTTCGATTCCCGCCTCCGTCAGGGATTTTAGAAACGGATGTGAGAGCTGGAATGGGGTGCACTCAGCCTCGTGAGGACATGTCTGACAGTGAGGCAGCGCCCCGGTCACGAAAACCAAGATTAATGACCAAAAGGACCTGATGCGCTGACCACGCGTCATCCCAATATCTGCAGGCTAAATGGCTGGGCAGCGGTCGCTTGGTAGGCCTAGGCCCTTCATGGACTGTAGGGCCAGGGGTTATTTATGTAGCATTTCTGCAGTATAATTTACTGCTGCAAACTTCAAGCCCTCTATACAATAATCAAACGAGATGGACGTAATTAAACTCAAGCATTGGTTTGTCTCAGGGACGGTGCGTCATTAAGGGCCGAAAGGGCCCTGTCCACCCTTGGCCGTTAGGCCGTACTGCACGAAATTTGTTTTATTAATGTCTTATAAATTTAGTTTAAATTACAGATATATTACATAAAATAAGTGGTTTTCCCTTCTAGAATCCCTAGAAAGAATTCAGTATACATAACTCATCCCTAGCTTAAGTTCCTGACAGTCTTGTACGGTGTATTGTAATAGCGAGGGCCACTGCACCGAACCTTCCATGTTAAGTATATGGGGTAATGGGCCGGGCGTCCAAACAGTGGACATAGCACTGTCTTGCACGCGAATTATTGTGGGCTACGAAAGGCTTTTCGTGTCTTCTCATGGGCCTGGAGAATTGGCCCATAGCATTGCTCTAGAATGAAAGAGAAGATATCTCTATTTCCGTCTTCTTCTGTCTCTGTTTGAAGCCGGCTTAGGGGAATCGGTTTTCCCCATGCCATGGGCTGTTAGACCACTAATAGCAATTGTTCACAGCCTGTTGAAAGCCTCCGTGGCTTAGGCGGCAGCACGCCTGCCTCTCACCGCTGGGTCCGTGGTTCAAATCCCGGTCACTCCATGTGAGATCTGTGCTGGACAAAACGGAGGCAGACAGGTTTTTCTCCGGGCACTCCGGTTTTCCCTGTCAAAATTTCATTCCAGCAACACTCTCCACTATCATTTCATTTCATCTGTCATTCATTTAATCATTGCCCCAGAGGAGTGCGTCAGGCTTCGGCAGCCGGCACAGTTCATATCCTCGCCGCTAGATGGGGGCTTCATTCATTCCATTCCTGACCCGGTCGGAGACTGGAAGCAGGCTGTGGATTTTCATTTTCACAGCCTGTTGAAACACAAACATATACATTTTCAGTCTGGTGTCCAAGTACAGTCCAAGTGTTAGTGAGTTCTGTGAATAAGTTTTTAACTTCTGTGGTAGTAATTTAATTTGCTGAGTGTGTGCGACATATGAAAATGAATGAAGTGGAATATTTATTAAATAATCCATTTTCGTCTTTACCTCTGAACACAAAATTATAAATTAAAAGATTAGGACCTCGTCAACCAAAATATGTTATAATAACGTTCCAAGATGGATCAAAACTAAGGACATTTATGCCTGTATTTACAAATAAGGAGCCTGGTGAGTACAGTTATTAATATTTGTTTAAAATGTTGTGTTGTGTTTAATTATGATCATGGGAATATTGGCAACAATAAATGTCATATATAAAACAATGTTTGAAATAAGATAAACAACAATAATATCATCTGGCCCACCCTAAAATTTTAGTCAAGAGCCGCCCCTGGTTTGTCTTATCAATTTACATACCGTACTGTATCAAGATTGTTGTTAGAAGCTTTGAATACACATCTCACGGTTAACATTGTGACACAGTCAACAAAGTGACAATGCAACAGTGCTTGGCAATAATCGAAATGAGCACAACCATCATGTGGATCATAAATTATTCATTCATTGTCTAGATTTCTGTGTGCTTGTTGTGATGCCACAGAAACAGAAACTCTGTGGCATCGTCATCTTCCGTCATCACGCAAGGCATGATAGGTTTTCAGTTTCGTAATTTTTGAAACAATTTTTAATAATTTTATTATTAATTTAACAGCGTACACTGGCATGTTTGAACGTACATACAACAAGATTTTGCTGAACCGGCTGAAGATGGCTGTATAGAAGAGCTGAAACATGTCCCGGAAGAGATAAGTTGCCTCAAAACAAAGTAAATTGTGTTGAAGAGTGGACACATCTTGCTCTATATAGATTGCTATATCAGCACAGAATATGTTCGTAAAAGACATTCATACCACAGCCAACCAGGCATATAAAGATGCGTACAAATTCAGCAAAATCAAGGTTAAAATTAGTTGTACCATTAAAGACATAAAATTTTTGAAGAATTGTGTGACTTAAAAACTCATTCAGAATCATATTAGATAGTACAAAAGAAAAATTGCCGATCCCCACACGAGAAAAAACTCAACTAATTATCAATGAAACCATTCTTAGAAGAGAAATTAACAATCTGTACAAAAAGAAAAATTTCCTCACCCACCAACTTTATACCCTGCACTTAAAAGCCGCGAATAATCTAACAAAAATGGGATGGGACCACTTCCAACGAACATAGCCTAAATTGGAACGAAAGTTGGAACAAAAACAAAGAACATTAGACAAAAAAAAACATATTAGAATCAGGACACAGTCAAAAGGAACACAAAGTGTTTTCTCAACAAGCAAATCAATCAACACACAAGTTCCAAGAACCAGTCATCAACCTAACCAAGGTCGTTTTCACACAAGAAGAAAACATACATACTACAAAAAGGACCCAAACATAATTGGAAGGGAAATATCAATGACAGAACCATAACAAAAACAGTATCAGAAGTAGAATTAGCAATTAACCCATTAAGTTAAACCAAGAGGAAAAAAGTGCAGTACAGGGTGTCTACCGGTAACGAAAGTAACGAATTTTACAATTGGGTAATGAAAGTAACGAATTTTACGTACGGGTAACGAAAATTTTCTGAAGGCGGATTGAATCATTTAAACTTGCTCCTCTAGGCTCAGAGATTGCGATGGAGCGAGTTTCACACAAGCGGCGCCGTTTGCGTAAGCTATATTTCCCCGTGCCCGACCTCGAGGAAATGCATACTGATGATACCCTGAGTGGTATACATCATTCAGCGTATATTTTCGGCATCAAGAAGACTTTTTAGTTTTGTGTGACATATTTATCTGTGTTATTAGGAAACCTGACTTTGGTTGGTTGGTTGGTTCCTTAGTTTAGGGGCTGCGACAACGCGGTCATGTAGCCCCGTGTACTTTGGGTGAGTGTAGAATCTGTCTGATAACCGGTGTTAATTGTGATGACTGTATTAGTGTGTGTATCTGTTTTTTTAATTCAAGTAGGGACTGCAACTTTGAATTTTCAACTAGTTCCTACTTTTGCCGCCAAACACCACCGTCAACGACTACTAGGCCTAGTTCAGAACTAGCTACTAGACGCCACCGCAGTCGGCTCTTGGCAACGAACGTAGCAACCTAAGAGCGTTGTTTACATTCTTAACCTATCCAATTTAGTTTCACACAGGTGTAATTAGTGGAAAGATCTTTAACATGCCATAAATCTATGACATGGGACCGCCGGCTTTACTTCCCCTCCGAAGGAAGGCATACTGAGGGATTTTTAACGCTCTTAAAAAATCCGACGGCTTCGGCCGGGTTTGAACAAACCTGACTTTTCGCGAGACGTTTATTCGCGAAAACTTCTGAAACTAATCAGAAACCTCGCATTTCTGTTATTGACAGAGGCGGTTCTAGCCCTGGGCCCCCCCCCCCAGTTTTTCTGAAATAATTATTTTAAAATTCCTTGGTTACTAAATAAATTGATAATTTGCAGATACAATTTATCTGATATAAAACAAACTAATGCATTTAATTAAGTTAATTTTTCTTTCAATTTCAAGATTTATATATTTTATTACATGTAATTTAAACACACAATTGAAATCGTGTATAAATATAATATTTTTAAAATGCGTAGTGCTTACACCAAGAGTATTAAACTCTTTTCCCAACTTTATGACATGCAAGTTCAGAAGTTTCCAATGTAGACAAACCTCCATGCGATACAAGTGCATCGATATCTCCCCAACTCTGTGACAAAAATGTGAGTGCAACTGTTTCTAATATAGGCGAACCAGTGCAATTTTATATCAGTGCATCGATCTATGATGGTCCATGCCAACCATGTAAATCAGTTTATAAACAAACGTTACTATACAATAAGAACAGAAGTTTTAACAGTAAATGGTTTGATAGGTGTACATTTATTGAATACTCTGAGAACAAAGATGCTGTTTTCTGTGTCGTCATTTTGTTCAATCTGATTCAAGCATGCTGAACATGTTTTCAGTAAATCTGGATTTTGCAATTGGAAAAGAATATGAGAAAAACGTGCAATGCATGCTGATACTGAATGTTATAAATCTTCAATAGTAAAGTGAAACAGCTTTCTGGTAAGTGATCATAGCAGCACAGTGATTTCGAAGCTAAGCGTGAAACCTCTGGTTATATTGCGTAACCGCTTAGCTGTGGCAACAATGGCCCAAGTCCCATTACTTTGGGCTTAGAGGTCATCGCCAAACAGTTTCAGATGATGATAGTGTTAATAATAAAGGGAATTTTGATGAAATTTTAAATGTAATTAAACTAGAAAGTGAAAGCACAAGTAAACAGTCTACCAAAGAATGCAACTTACTCATCTAAAGATTCTCAAAATGAATTTCTTGATATCTCAGCTAATATAATAGTTGAACATATTGGAGGAGAGACGAAAAAATATAACAATGGTTATGTTTCCTTAATCCTGGATGAAGTTAGAGTTGTTAGTAAAGTGGAACAGATGTCCCTATGTGTCAGATATGTAGGGCAAAATTCTATAGAGGAGCGTTCCATTGGTTTTATACATTTGTCTCAACTGAATGCTGAAAGTATAGCTAATTCAGCTTTAGAGTACCTTGTTTCAGTGGGTTTCGATCCATGTAAGTGCATTGGACAAGCATATGATGGAGCCGCGGTTATGTCAGGGAAGATAAACGGTGTGCAACGTTTATTGCGACAAAAGGTCAATAACCCGTGTGTTTACGTGCATTGTTGTGCACATCGCTTAAATTTAGTTTTGGTGGACGTTTCAAAGCCAGTTTGTAGACGTGGTAGGGGACACTTTTGGTTTACTGGAAGCAATTTATGCTTTTCAGTCTGTATCTACTTAGACAACAAAAGTTTGTTGAGATACAGAGTGATCTTCATCCAGGAGAACGTGTTTTAGAGATACCTCTTCAAAGTGACACGTGATGGGTATGTAAATATAGAGGAGTAATGTATTTTCAGAAACGTTTTGCTTCAGTTAAAGCAGCTCTAGAGTATTTTTCAAAGTCAGCTAACAAGAAAGAGGCAGCAGAAGCAAAAGGTTTTTTGAAACAGCTTTGTAAAGTTGTAACGTGTTTTTCAAGGGGTTTTTATGCCACTGGCATAAGTCAGTAGGAAGCCATTCTATATTTATTTGCGCGGCAAATTGTTCAGCCAAGAGAATTTTTCATGTTAATTTATTATTATTATTAATTTATTATAATTATTATTAAGATATTTTCGGAGCATTTTATAAAAATTATAAGCATACAGATAGGTTTTCTATGTCTTAGAAAACACTATCAAGCAAATTATTACGAACGACAATATCATAGAAAATTATGTGATTACGGAATTTTACGGAGTTTTCGTCAGTTAGGATATTTTGAGAGACATGAGTCACTGGAAATTCATATACAGGATTAATCTTGTCGGGAAGCATGACGCAATCCTGCGTTGCAGCTTAACGAAAAGGCGGATGTATGGAACTGAATACGACTTCACCCTACCGCCGAGTGTAATGAGCCTGAGAAGGGGAAGTAGTGGGGAGCAGCCAATCAGTGGAGACCACGTAAGCTAGAAGTCGGCTGAAGAGTGGGGGAGCCGACAGGTGCATATATCGTTCGACGCGCCGTGGAACGAGAACAATCTGTGTAGAACTTGCCGAGTATGGTTATACGCGGGGGTCGCTCCGATGTTCCGTGGAACGAAGACTATCTGTATAGAACTTAACGAGTACGGTTGTACGCGGGAGTCGCTCCGATGTTCCGTGGAGTGGAGGACTAACTTTTGTAAAACTTAACCAGTGTGGTTGTACGAGTGTTTGGGTCCGATGTACGGACCATAGAATTATCTAATCTACCAGAATCTCATCAAATATAGACAAAGATGTGGAGACTGTGGGAAGCTCACAGCATCATCCAGTACGAGGGAAAGGCTTCGGCCATTTCCAGTGGTAAGCGCGAATGACGCAGAAATACGCAATCTCTCATTTCTCTTTGTTTTATATTTCATATTTCAATAACTTCATAGCTTGGGAACAAGAGTAAAATCAATAATTTATCAGACTCCGTTTTCACGTAATTTTCTATCGGTAATATTAAAATCTCAACGCTCCAATTTAAATTTTAAACTTATTATTATTATTAATTTTGCTATTCTTGTTTTATATAATAAATTCATTTCTTTTACAATGCAATCTTTGCTTTCAGTAGGTAGCATTAGATATAGACCAATTCCTTCTCCTGATACAATTGTTTGTTGGGTTAATGATCAAATCATACCACGATCTGAGTGAATAGAGTCTTGAAGGTGTTCTGCCAGAGCTAGACGTTGTTAAATACAAATTTAGATTTCAACATTGCATTGAGGTCTTGGCGCCCATTAAAACAACATAGCTTAGGCAAAGGTAAACCATTACACTTGTCGCTCAACGTGAGGGTCAAACTGTTACACTTGTCGCTACCAACATGGGGCATTAATTAACGTTACACTTGTCGCCGACAACTTGGGGCTGAAAACCTAATAACATTTGTGGAAGTGAAACGTTAATTAGTGCCCCATGTTGGTAGCGACAAATGAAACGGTATTAACTTTGCTCCACGTTGAGCGTACAAATGAGACGTTTTGCTAGCTCCTAACTGTTGGGTGAGAAATGTAACTGTTTACCTTTGCCTAAGCTATGTTGTTTTAATGGGCGCCAAGACCTCAACGCAATGTTGAAATCTAAATTTGTATTTAACAACGTCTAGCTCTGGCAGAACACCTTCAAGACTCTATTCACTCAGATCGTGGTATGATTTGATCATTAACCCAACAAACAATTGTATCAGGAGAAGGAATTGGTCTATATCTAATGCTACCTACTGAAAGCAAAGATTGCATTGTAAAAGAACTGAATTTATTATATAAAACAAGAATAGCAAAATTAATAATAATAAGTATAAAATTTAAATTGGAGCGTTGTGATTTGAATATTACCGATAGAAAATTACGTGAAAACGGAGTCTGATAAATTGATTTTACTCTTATTTCCAAGCTATGAAGTTACTGAAATATGAAATGTAGAACAAAGAAAATGAGAGATTGCGTATTTCTGCGTCATTGGCGCTTACCACTGGAAATTGCCAAAGCATTTCCCTCGTTCTTGAAGATGTTGTGAGCTTCCCACAGTCTCCTGGACGTCGTCATCTCCGTCGGAATTTGATGATATTCTGGTAGATTAGATAATTCTATGGTCCGTACCTCGGACCCAAACACTCGTACAACCAAGTTTTACAAAAGTTCGTCGCTAACTCCACTGAACATCGGAGCGACACGCACTTGCGACCGTACACCTCAAGTATTTCACAGATAGTCCTCTTCCACGGAACATCGGAGCGATTCCCGCGTATATCCACACTCGGCAAGAACTACACAGATTGTTCTTAACTCCACCGAACATCGGAGCCACTCGCACGCGCATCCATACTCGTCAAGTATTTCACAGATAGTCCTCTTCCACGGAACATCGGAGCGATTCCCGCGTATATCCTCACTCGGCAAGAACTACACAGATTGTCCTTGTTTCACGGCGCGTCGAACGATATATGCACCTGTTGGCTCCCCCACCATGGTACCGACATCTAGCTTACGTCGTCGCCACTGATTAGCTGCACCCTACGCGCTAGATCCCCACTCCTTCCTCATTACACTCCGCGGGAGGGAGAAGTCGATTTCCGTTTCCACAATTCGCCTTTTCTAGACCTTGCGACCCAAGATTGCGTCATGCTCCTCGACAAGATTCAGCGTGTACTTGAAATCCCAGTGAGTCATCTCTCTCAAATACCCTAACTGACAAAAACTCCGTAAAATTCCGTAATCAGATAATTTTCTATGATATCGTCGTTCGTAATAATTTGCTTGATAGCGTTTTCTAAGACATAGAAAACCTATCTGAATGCTAATAATTTTTATAAAATGCTCCGAAAATACCTTAATAATAATTATAATAAATTAATAATAATAATAATAAATTAACATGAAAAATTATCTTGGCTGAACAATTTGCCGCGTAAATAAATATAGAATGGCTTCCTACTGACTTATGCCAGTTGCATAAAACCCCACGAAAAATACGTTACATATTCGCCTCGGATCATCGGATGATTTACCGTGACGACGGTCCATTATCCGATTATCCCAGACACGTTAATAAACCCCATCCAAAATACATATTACATAAACGAAATCACCCTAAATTACAGATATATACACTCATATTTTTTCTTCACGCACTTTGCGTCAAAGTTTGTTGTCACTATGGATTGCACTTTGCAACCAGTCCAATGTTTTACATATGGAATAGTGTTCCACGGATATTTCCGCCTCTCAAATTTCTCTATGTTGGAGAAATAGACATAATTAATGTGTGAGCACTATGTATTTATGATGTCATATCACACGCATTGAAGGTGTTCTGATATATTTATATCACCATAGAACTCCCTAATTTCACTGGAGGTCCCCTCCTTATGGTGACATTTAATTCCACTTATCACTGAGCACACGATCACACTACTGTGGCAGCGCCTCGTGACCATAATACTTAATCTCTCTTTAAAGTAGATTAAATGAATATTGACTTCTGAAAAAAAAAACAGTAAATGCGCATTACATATAACACCAAATATTTCTGTGCCGTAATCGCCCTGTCTTGTTAAGTTCCCGTTAACCATATTCTACTTAATACTAGTTCTCAACACAGACCATTTCTCCTCACACACATAATACCATTGTACAAATTATCTTAAATTACACACTTACAAATCTTACATGGCGAGGCCGTAAACAGAAATCACGTGTGCTGATATGTATGAGTTTCATGAAGGACTGTCTCGCATTCTGATGGCCCATCTTTTATCTCGTGGACGCCTTAAGCTAACAAGCCCTATTCAAGCGCTCCCCCATCTCTTGGAGATAAATGGGAACCCATCAGCGCTGCCAAAATGGCCTTGGTGCATCGAGACAATTTAGTGCTCAACAGCATCCGACAATCCCGTCATATTTCCCTGTACCTTAAAAACTCTCATTTACTTACATACTACCCCCCTGTGTGACTTCTGATACGCCTGCCTTAAGACCAGATCTTCCACGCACCAGACACCACACTTACTCATTTGATAGGCTGGCTCGCCAGCTAAACACACTCACTTTATGACACATATTTTCGTAGACTATGTATATTATACGTCCCGTATAATCTGTTTCCCTCACTATTCTCCAGCACATATGCTGTTTTCCCAATACGTTTGGAAACTATAAATGTTTCTGCGTCACCTGCTTCCAACCTTGCAAGTGGCTCCCTTTAAATGAACGTCATCACGTTGCTCTACTAGCCTATTTCTCAGTGTCTGTAACGATGCCCTGTTGCTACTGTCCACACATGCACATATTAAAATACCATCCTCTGCTTTAACCACAGGATAATCCCTACATAAATTAGTGTCCCTCGATAGCATGTCTGCAAGAATGTTATCTTTACCTTTAATATATTTTACTGTGAATTCGTATTCCTGCAGAGCAAGAATCCACCTACTAACTCTGTTAGAACTGAGTTTACAAGTCCTCATATACAGTAATGCATGGTGATCTGTGTGGATCTCAAATTTCCCCCCTACTAAATACATTCTAAATTTCCCTAAACTGAAACCAATACCTAAAAGCTCTAACTCAGTAATCGTGTATCTTTTCTCCGCTGCTGTCAGTCCTCGCGAGGCTAAAGATACAATGCACAGATTACCCTCATCATCTTTCTGACATAATACTCCAGCAATGCCTATATGTGAAGCATCTGTCATAACCACATATTCCTTATCTTTTAACGGATATTTCAGCACTACAGCTTTCTCAAAACCTTCCTTCAGCGCTCTAAAAGCCTGATCATGCTTGGACTCCCATCTCCACCGAGTCCCACTTTTAAGCAATTCCCTGAATGGTTCTACCAACCCTGAGTATTTAAGAACGAACCTCCTGAAAAAGTTGCAAATTCCCAGGTAAGTTTTTAACTGTTTAACATTCTGTGGCACCTCTGCGTTAAGTATCTTATTAACCCTACTTTTTTCTGGTGTTACACCTCTACTCGACACTCTATGACCTAAAAATGTCACTTCTGACTGACAGAATGACGACTTAGACAGCTTCAAAGTGAACCCTGCCTGATCTAACTTCTGAAAAACTATATTTAAATGATGTAGATGCTCCTCAAAACTGCGTGAACTAATTACCATATCATCTATGTAAATGGTTACAAACTCTCCTGTGTCATCCCCTAATGCGATGTTTAAAGCCCTAATTAAAGCAGCTGAACTACTCTTTAACCCATAAGGTGTTCTACAAAATTGATAAAGGTTATATTTATGACTAAAAGCTGTAAATGGTCTATCTTCGTACATAAGTGGCACTTGCCAAAAACTGGAACTCAAATCTACACAAGTGAAATACTTCTTCCCCTCAAATGTTTGCATTAATTCCTCTATTGACATAGATTTCAGCTGATCTGAACTAATTCTACTGTTAACCAAACGAGCGTCTAAACAAATACGAACAGTGCCGTCGGTCTTGGGTACCGTGATCAAAGAATTAACATATGGACTGTTCGAGTGCTCAATAATCCCATCTTCAAGCATCTGATTAATTTGTGCCTCAACTGCACTCTGATAAGCGAAAGGTACAGGATATCTATGTCCTGTGAATACTGACCTATCAATAACGTTCAATGAATGTGTATAGCAATTGGTCATACCAATGCGATCCTCAAAAACTCTCCTATTACACCATAACACATCATAGAGCCGAACACACTGTTCATCCTCTATATTTCCCTGAAATGCAGCCTCACGTAACGAGTCCTCTAGACTTCCGTTCGTAATCACACTGCCCACAAAACATGGAGAACCCCGCTCTACGGCTGGCGATATCTCATTTAAAGTACAAATCACACCTACAACACTACTTCTCTGAATTTGGTCATTGAACGCTACTTCTACTTCAGAATCTCCCCATTTAAATTTCAAACTCCCTACATCATAACATAAGTTACCAGACACTCTACTTAGCCACTCTGAACCCAAGATAACACTGAATACTAAATTTGGAATTACAAGGCAAATCTGCTTCTCTACATGATTATTAATTTTAATGTCTACTAAAACTTGCTTAGAAATTACTTTAGACCTCTTCCCAACAGCTGTGATAACAAAAGTGCTTTTAATTGGCATCTCCTCAAAATTTACTCCAGTTCCTTTCATTTTATCATAAAATGCACTACTTATGCAACTCTTCATACAACCACTATCAATTAAAACATCTGTGTACGCCTCGGACACGTTAAATTTAACTATGGGGCTCTTACTAACCACTTCCTGAATAGTACCTTCATCATTTAGTTCATGTAATAATTCATTTCTCACATTTAGGTCATAGGGTTCCTGTATAATTGTATGGACAGGGCATGCTACAGACTGAGATTCTGACCTTACTTCGCAGCCTGGTTCGCGTTTAAAGAACCGCTACAGCTGGCCGTAGTACTAGTTACTACTGCACTGGTCTGGTTGTTCTGAGTTGTGTTGTCATTGTTTGGCTGTATATTACTACCACTAGGCTGTCCTCTTCCTTGACCCCTATTCTGGTTGTAATTATTGTCATTATAATTTCTCCCTTGATTTCCCCTGAAATCATTGTTTCTCCCTTGATTTCCCCTGTAATCATTGTTCCTCCCTTGATACTGATTACCATAGCCATTTCCTCTGTTCTGATTTAGCTGATTATTATTATTTCTATTTTGAGCATTGGCCCCTTCGCCACCGTTCCCTTGAACTTCCTGATGCCTGGCTTCATTAGGTCTATTATTATTATTACCCTGGTTCCTATTGAAATTGTCCTCATAACCCCCTCTCCCTAGTGCATCAAATGTGCTTAACAAATTTTCTACTTGTGATATAGTCTTTACATTCTGGATACAAGCAGCCTCCTTGATCCTATAGGGAAAGTGCCTAAGTAGCAACCTTACCACATCACTTTCCTCCTTCAAGCCATCCAGATATTTACACACTAATACCTGCCCTAAAAAGTATTCGGTCATGGTGGAGCTTCCTTTAGGGTTATATTTACCACACACTACTCCCTCACGATGCTGCGACTGAATAACCTCATTCCAGAACTTTTCACAGAATTTCATTTTAAAATCATTGATATCAGTAAACTTGTCTCTGTAGACAGCAAACCAATTCCTCGTTTCCCCCACAAACACTTGTTCTAAAATTTCAACTACCTGGCACCACTCAATACTACCATTTTCCAACCTCTCCCCGAATTTATTTTCTATAGTGTTCATGAACTCCATTGGGCACCCCTGTCGATTGCTGAACTTACCCAGTTCTACCTCCCTGTGTGTGCTATTCACAAAAACTGGCCTATTCTGACTATTTTCTTGCCTGATCCTAGCTTTTAATTTTAATTCTAATTCTGCGATTTTCTCCTCAGCCTTCCTCTCAATACTGTTTACTGTTAATTTAATGTTTCCTTCTGATTCTTCTACTTTATCATATAGCTTTGCTTGTTTCTCCTCAATCTTGCTAATGCTTTCCCTATTACTCTCTCTTAAATCATTTACTTCTGCAACTACTTGTGAGTGGACTTTCTCAATTCTACCCCCCAGCTGTTCCTTAACCTCTTTAGTAGCTACCTGAATTTTGTCAATTTCTCCCCCCAATTGCTTTTTGACCTGCTGTGTTTCCAGTTGCACTAGTTCTTTTAAATTTTCAGCCTGTGTACTGATTCTAATTTCCAACTCCTCCTGTACTTTTCCTAATTTTCTGTCTACATCTGCAATAATCTCTTTAGCCTTTTCTTCCATCACCCCCCTGATCTCACCTCTAATCAGTTCGAATTTGTCACTCATTTCCCTACTGTTTTGTTCTAATTTAGCATTTAAAGTTTCATTACTCTCTCTATTTTCCCTACTGTTTTGTTCTAGTTTAGCGTTATTCTGTTCTAATTTTGCATTTAAAGCTTCTGTACTTTCTTTATTTTCCCTACTGTTTTGTTCTAGTTTAGCGTTATTCTGTTCTAACTTTGCATTTAAAGCTTCTGTACTTTCTTTATTTTCCCTACTGTTTTGTTCTAGTTTAGCGTTATTCTGTTCTAACTTTGCATTTAAAGCTTCTGTACTTTCTTTATTTTCCCTACTGTTTTGTTCTAGTTTAGCGTTATTCTGTTCTAACTTTGCATTTAAAGCTTCTGTACTTTCTTTATTTTCCCTACTGTTTTGTTCTAATTTAGCGTTATTCTGTTCTAACTTTGCATTTAAGGCATCACTACTAACTTTGTTCTGATACATAAACTCGAGAAGTAAAGTTTTTAATTCTGGTTGGCCGCCTACACTCCCTGTTTCAGTATCGG
The DNA here is from genome assembly GCA_946902985.2 of Meconema thalassinum. Lineage (NCBI taxonomy): Eukaryota > Metazoa > Arthropoda > Insecta > Orthoptera > Tettigoniidae > Meconema > Meconema thalassinum. The sequence continues at coordinate 1,939,777,393 of OX336388.2, read as the reverse complement.
GATTTACCTCCGCTACCCCGGTACTACCATCACTCGACATACTGCTCGTATCATCACTCTCCCGTTGATGACCACTACGTAACCTCATCTGTCTTTCTTTCTCATCCCCCATAATGATATACACTGATACAGACAAATAACCCCCAAAATACAGGCACAGAAATATATACCCTTCTCCTTCCACAAATGTTATTAGGTTTTCAGCCCCAAGTTGTCGGCGCCAAGTGAAACGTTAATTAGTGCCCCATGTTGGTAGCGACAAATGAAACGGTATTAACTTTGCTCCACGTTGAGCGTACAAATGAGACGTTTTGCTAGCTCCTAACTGTTGGGTGAGAAATGTAACTGTTTACCTTTGCCTAAGCTATGTTGTTTTAATGGGCGCCAAGACCTCAACGCAATGTTGAAATCTAAATTTGTATTTAACAACGTCTAGCTCTGGCAGAACACCTTCAAGACTCTATTCACTCAGATCGTGGTATGATTTGATCATTAACCCAACAAACAATTGTATCAGGAGAAGGAATTGGTCTATATCTAATGCTACCTACTGAAAGCAAAGATTGCATTGTAAAAGAAATGAATTTATTATATAAAACAAGAATAGCAAAATTAATAATAATAAGTATAAAATTTAAATTGGAGCGTTGTGATTTGAATATTACCGATAGAAAATTACGTGAAAACGGAGTCTGATAAATTGATTTTACTCTTATTTCCAAGCTATGAAGTTACTGAAATATGAAATGTAGAACAAAGAAAATGAGAGATTGCGTATTTCTGCGTCATTGGCGCTTACCACTGGAAATTGCCAAAGCATTTCCCTCGTTCTTGAAGATGTTGTGAGCTTCCCACAGTCTCCTGGACGTCGTCATCTCCGTCGGAATTTGATGATATTCTGGTAGATTAGATAATTCTATGGTCCGTACCTCGGACCCAAGCACTCGTACAACCAAGTTTTACAAAAGTTCGTCGCTAACTCCACTGAACATCGGAGCGACACGCACTTGCGACCGTACACCTCAAGTATTTCACAGATAGTCCTCTTCCACGGAACATCGGAGCGATTCCCGCGTATATCCACACTCGGCAAGAACTACACAGATTGTTCTTAACTCCACCGAACATCGGAGCCACTCGCACGCGCATCCATACTCGTCAAGTATTTCACAGATAGTCCTCTTCCACGGAACATCGGAGCGATTCCCGCGTATATCCTCACTCGGCAAGAACTACACAGATTGTCCTTGTTTCACGGCGCGTCGAACGATATATGCACCTGTTGGCTCCCCCACCATGGTACCGACATCTAGCTTACGTCGTCGCCACTGATTGGCTGCACCCTACGCGCTAGATCCCCACTCCTTCCTCATTACACTCCGCGGGAGGGAGAAGTCGATTTCCGTTTCCACAATTCGCCTTTTCTAGACCTTGCGACCCAAGATTGCGTCATGCTCCTCGACAAGATTCAGCGTGTACTTGAAATCCCAGTGAGTCATCTCTCTCAAATACCCTAACTGACAAAAACTCCGTAAAATTCCGTAATCAGATAATTTTCTATGATATCGTCGTTCGTAATAATTTGCTTGATAGCGTTTTCTAAGACATAGAAAACCTATCTGAATGCTAATAATTTTTATAAAATGCTCCGAAAATACCTTAATAATAATTATAATAAATTAATAATAATAATAATAAATTAATAATAATAATAATAAATTAACATGAAAAATTATCTTGGCTGAACAATTTGCCGCGTAAATAAATATAGAATGGCTTCCTACTGACTTATGCCAGTTGCATAAAACCCCACGAAAAATACGTTACAGAAGGAGAAGGGTATATATTTCTGTGCCTGTATTTTGGGGGTTATTTGTCTGTATCAGTGTATATCATTATGGGGGATGAGAAAGAAAGACAGATGAGGTTACGTAGTGGTCATCAACTGGAGAGTGATGATACGAGCAGTATGTCGAGTGATGGTAGTACCGGGGTAGCGGAGGTAAATCCCGATACTGAAACAGGGAGTGTAGGCGGCCAACCAGAATTAAAAACTTTACTTCTCGAGTTCATGTATCAGAACAAAGTTAGTAGTGATGCCTTAAATGCAAAATTAGAACAAAACAGTAGGGAAAATAAAGAAAGTACAGACGCTTTAAATGCTAAACTGGAACAAAACAACGCTAAATTAGAACAAAACAGTAGGGAAAATAAAGAAAGTACAGATGCCTTAAACGCCAGATTAGAACAAAACAGTAGGGAAAATAAAGAAAGTACAGATGCCTTAAACGCCAGATTAGAACAAAACAGTAGGGAAAATAGAGAGAGTAATGAAACTTTAAACGCCAGATTAGAACAAAACAGTAAGGAAAATAGAGAGAGTACTGAAACTTTAAATGCTAAATTAGAACAAAACAGTAGGGAAATGAGTGACAAATTCGAACTGATTAGAGGTGAGATCAGGGGGGTGATGGAAGAAAAGGCTAAAGAGATTATTGCAGATGTAGACAGAAAATTAGGAATAGTACAGGAGGAGTTGGAAATTAGAATCAGTACACAGGCTGAAAATTTAAAAGAACTAGTGCAATTGGAAACACAGCAGGTCAAAAAGCAATTGGGGGGAGAAATTGACAAAATTCAGGTAGCTACTAAAGAGGTTAAGGAACAGCTGGGGGGTAGAATTGAGAAAGTCCACTCACAAATAGTTGCAGAAGTAAATGATTTAAGAGAGAGTAACAGAGAGAGCATTAGCAAGATTGAGGAGAAACAAGCAAAGCTATATGATAAAGTAGAAGAATCAGAAGGAAACATGAAATTAACAGTAAACAGTATTGAGAGGAAGGCTGAGGAGAAAATCGCAGAATTAGAGTTAAAATTAAAAGCTAGGATCAGGCAAGAAAATAGTCAGAATAGGCCAGTTTTTGTGAATAGCACACACAGGGAGGTAGAACTGGGTAAGTTCAGCAATCGACAGGGGTGCCCAATGGAGTTCATGAACACTATAGAAAATAAATTCGAGGAGAGGTTGGAAAATGGTAGTCTTGAGTGGTGCCAGGTAGTTGAAATTTTAGAACAAGTGTTTGTGGGGGAAACGAGGAATTGGTTTGCTGTCTACAGAGACAAGTTTACTGATATCAATGATTTTAAAATGAAATTCTGTGAGAAGTTCTGGAATGAGGTTATTCAGTCGCAGCATCGTGAGGGAGTAGTGTGTGGTAAATATAACCCTAAAGGAAGCTCCACCATGACCGAATACTTTTTAGGGCAGGTATTAGTGTGTAAATATCTGGATGGCTTGAAGGAGGAAAGTGATGTGGTGAGGTTGCTACTTAGGCACTTTCCCTATAGGATCAAGGAGGCTGCTTGTATCCAGAATGTAAAGACTATATCACAAGTAGAAAATTTGTTAAGCACATTTGATGCACTAGGGAGAGGGGGTTATGAGGACAATTTCAATAGGAACCAGGGTAATAATAATAATAGACCTAATGAAGCCAGGCATCAAGAAGTTCAAGGGAACGGTGGCGAAGGGGCCAACGCTCAAAATAGAAATAATAATAATCAGCTAAATCAGAATAGAGGAAATGGCTATGGTAATCAGTATCAAGGGAGGAACAATGATTTCAGGGGAAATCAAGGGAGGAACAATGATTACAGGGAAAATCAAGGGAGAAACAATGATTTCAGGGGAAATCAAGGGAGAAATTATAATGACAATAATTACAACCAGAATAGGGGTCAAGGAAGAGGACAGCCTAGTGATAGTAATATACAGCCAAACAATGACAACACAGCCCAGAACAACCAGACCAGTTCAGTAGTTAGTAGTACTACAGCCAGCTGTAGCGGTTCTTTAAACGCAAACCAGGCTGCGAAGTAAGGTCAGAATCTCAGTCTGTAACATGCCCTGTCCATACAATTATACAGGAACCCTATGACCTAAATGTAAGAAATGAATTATTACATGAACTAAATGACGAAGGTATTATTCAGGAAGTGGTTAGTAAGAGCCCCATAGTTAAATTTAACGTGTCCGAGGCGTACACAGATGTTTTAATTGATAGTGGTTGTATGAAGAGTTAATAAGTAGTGCATTTTATGATAAAATGAAAGGAACTGGAGAAAATTTTGAGGAGATGACAATTAAAAGCACTTTTGTTATCACAGCTGTTGGGAAGAGGTCTAAAGTAATTTCTAAGCAAGTTTTAGTAGACATTAAAATTAATAATCATGTAGAGAAGCAGATTTGCCTTGTAATTCCAAATTTAGTATTCAGTGTTATCTTGGGTTCAGAGTGGCTAAGTAGAGTGTCTGGTAACTTATGTTATGATGTAGGGAGTTTGAAATTTAAATGGGTAGATTCTGAAGTAGAAGTAGCGTTCAATGACCATATTCAGAGGAGTAGTATTGTAGGTGTAATTTGTACTTTAAATGAGATATCGCCAGCCGTAGAGCGGGGTTCTCCATGTTTTGTGGGCAGTGTGATTACGAACGGTAGTCTAAAGGACTCGTTACGTGATGCTGCATTTCAGGGAAATATAGAGGATGAACAGTGTGTTCGGCTCTATGATGTGTTATTGTGTAATAGGAGAGTGTTTGAGGATCGCATTGGTATGGCCAATTGCTATACACATTCATTGAACGTTATTGATAGGTCAGTATTCACAGGACATAGATATCCTGTACCTTTCGCTTATCAAAGTGCAGTTGAGGCACAAATTAATCAGACGCTTGAAGATGGGATTATTGAGCACTCTAACAGTCCATATGTTAATTCTTTGATCACGGTACCCAAGACCGACGGCACGGTTCGTATTTGTTTAGACGCTTGTTTGGTTAACAGTAGAATTAGTTCAGATCAGCTGAAATCTATGTCAATAAAAGAATTAATGCAAACATTTGAGGGGAAGAAGTATTTCACTTGTGTAGATTTGAGTTCCAGTTTTTGGCAAGTGCCACTTATGTACGAAGATAGACCATTTACAGCTTTTAGTCATAAATATAACCTTTATCAATTTTGTAGAACACCTTATGGGTTAAAGAGTAGTTCAGCAGCTTTAATTAGGGCTTTAAACATCGCATTAGGGGATGACACAGGAGAGTTTGTAACCATTTACATAGATGATATGGTAATTAGTTCACGCAGTTTTGAGGAGCATCTAGGTCATTTAGATATAGTTTTTCAGAAGTTAGATCAGGCAGGGTTCACTTTGAAGCTGTCTAAGTCATCATTCTGTCAGTCAGAAGTGACATTTTTAGGTCATAGAGTGTCGAGTAGAGGTGTGACACCAGAGGAAAGTAGGGTTAGCATGTGTGGACAGTAGCAACAGGGCATCGTTACAGACACTGAGAAATATGCTAGTAGAGCAACGTGAGGGCGTTCATTTAAGGGAGCCACTTGCAAGGTTGGAAGCAGGTGACACAGAAACATTTATAGTTTCCAAACGTATTGGGAAAACAGCTAATGTGCTGGAGAATAGTGAGGGAAACAGATTATACGGGACGTATAATATACAAAGTCTACGAAAATATGTGTCATAAAGTGAGTGTGTTTAGCTGGCGAGCCAGCCTATCAAATGAGTAAGTGTGGTATTTGGTGCGTGGAAGATCTGGTCTTCCAGGCAGGCGTATCAGAAGTCACACAGAGGGGTAGTATGTAAGTAAATGAGAGTTTTTAAGGTACAGGGAAATATGACGGGATTGTCGGATGCTCTTGAGCACTAAAATGTCTCGATACACCAAGGCCAGAATTTGGTAGCGCTGGTGAATTCCCATTTGCCTCCAAGAGATGGGTGAGCGCTTGAACAGGGTATTTTTGCTTAAGGCGTCCACGAGGCAAAAGATGGGCCATCAGAAGGCTTGACAGTCCTTCATGAAACTCATACATATCAGCACACGTGATTTCTGTTTACGGCCTCGCCATGTAAGATTTGTAAGTGTGTAATTTAAGGTAATTTGTACAAAGGTATTATTTGTGTGAGGAGAACTGGTCTGTGTTGAGAACTAGTATTAAGTAGAATATGGTCCACGGGAACTTAACAAGACAGGGCGATTACGGCACAGAAATATTTGGTGTTATATGTAATGCGCATTTACTGGTTTTTTTATTCAGAAGTCAATATTAATTTTATCTTTTATAAAGAGAGATCAAGTATTATGGTCACGAGGCGCTGCCACAATAGTGTGATCGTGCGCTCAGTGATAAATGGGATTAATTTCACAATAAGGAAGGAACCTCCAGTGAAATTAGGAAGTTCTATGGAGATATAAATATATCAGAACACCTTCAATGCGTGTGATATGACATCATAAATACATAGTGCTCACACATTAATTATGTCTATTTCTCCAACATAGAGAAATTTGAGAGGCGGAAATATCCGTGGAACACTATTCTATATGTAAAACATTGGACTGGTTGCAAAGTGCAATCCATAGTGACAACAAACTTTGACGCAAAGTGCGTGAAGAAAAATTATGAGTGTATATATCTGTAATTTAGGGTGATCTCATTTATGTAATATGTATTTTGGATGGGGTTTATTAACGTGTCTGGGATAATCGGATAATGGACCGTCGTCACGGTAAATCATCCGATGATCCGAGGCGAATATGTAACGTGTTTTTCAAGGGGTTTTTATGCCACTGGGATAAGTCAGTAGGAAGCCATTCTATATTTATTTGCGCGGCAAATTGTTCAGCCAAGAGAATTTTTCATGTTAATTTATTATTATTATTAATTTATTATAATTATTATTAAGATATTTTCGGAGCATTTTATAAAAATTATAAGCATACAGATAGGTTTTCTATGTCTTAGAAAACGCTATCAAGCAAATTATTACGAACGACAATATCATAGAAAATTATGTGATTACGGAATTTTACGGAGTTTTCGTCAGTTAGGATATTTTGAGAGACATGAGTCACTGGAAATTCATATACAGGATTAATCTTGTCGGGAAGCATGACGCAATCCTGCGTTGCAGCTTAACGAAAAGGCGGATGTATGGAACTGAATACGACTTCACCCTACCGCCGAGTGTAATGAGCCTGAGAAGGGGAAGTAGTGGGGAGCAGCCAATCAGTGGAGACCACGTAAGCTAGAAGTCGGCTGAAGAGTGGGGGAGCCGACAGGTGCATATATCGTTCGACGCGCCGTGGAACGAGAACAATCTGTGTAGAACTTGCCGAGTATGGTTATACGCGGGGGTCGCTCCGATGTTCCGTGGAACGAAGACTATCTGTATAGAACTTAACGAGTACGGTTGTACGCGGGAGTCGCTCCGATGTTCCGTGGAGTGGAGGACTAACTTTTGTAAAACTTAACCAGTGTGGTTGTACGAGTGTTTGGGTCCGATGTACGGACCATAGAATTATCTAATCTACCAGAATCTCATCAAATATCGACAAAGATGTCGACGTCCAGGAGACTGTGGGAAGCTCACAGCATCATCCAGTACGAGGGAAAGGCTTCGGCCATTTCCAGTGGTAAGCGCGAATGACGCAGAAATACGCAATCTCTCATTTCTCTTTGTTTTATATTTCATATTTCAATAACTTCATAGCTTGGGAATAAGAGTAAAATCAATAATTTATCAGACTCCGTTTTCACGTAATTTTCTATCGGTAATATTAAAATCGCAACGCTCCAATTTAAATTTTAAACTTATTATTATTATTAATTTTGCTATTCTTGTTTTATATAATAAATTCATTTCTTTTACAATGCAATCTTTGCTTTCAGTAGGTAGCATTAGATATAGACCAATTCCTTCTCCTGATACAATTGTTTGTTGGGTTAATGATCAAATCATACCAGGATCTGAGTGAATAGAGTCTTGAAGGTGTTCTCCCAGAGCTAGACGTTGTTAAATACAAATTTAGATTTCAACATTGCATTGAGGTCTTGGCGCCCATTAAAACAACATAGCTTAGGCAAAGGTAAACCGTTACACTTGTCGCTCAACGTGAGGGTCAAACTGTTACACTTGTCGCTACCAACATGGGGCATTAATTAACGTTACAAAGTGAAGGTGATGTTTGTGTTACAAATCTTTTCTGATATTCTCGAGCTTGCCAATAGAGCCTCATGTTCTTACAACAAAAACATGTGGACTTCGGAGGGGCACATAGATTGATCTATGGTCTTGTAAAATTGTTGCAAGAAAAACGAAATGATGATTATTTTGAGGAACTATGGGCGGGTTACATGTGACTCTGTTCAGTTGTTAGGCGTGAAAGTTTATAAGCAATCTAGAGTCTCAAGTATTCCAAAGAACTTTTCAGACTACCTTTTATTAATGCCAGTCTCTGCGGAGAAAGAAGAGGAAAATGTCACATTATCAGAGACATGTAAAAGATATATTTTTGAAATATTAGACAACATGGTAGAAGAGTTACTGCGTAGATTTACTGAAAATGATTTTGTGTGCAATGCAATGGATGCCTGTAACCCAAGAAGTGAAAACTTTTTAATTTTTGAATATACTGTACATATATTCTCACGTTCTGTGAAAAGTATAATCTAATCTTCACAGACCGTAAGGTGCTACAGACTGAAATCAGTTAAGCTAAGAATGTATTTAGAGGCAAATATCCAAACACTTCCTCATTCTTTTTTTCTGAACTTCTGGAAATGGAAGTTGCTTTTCCACAGCTACTATTATTTTTTAAGTTGATGCTGACTCTTCCTTTGTCATCTGCTTCTGCTGAGCGCAGTTTCTCTGTCGTGAAACGAATAAAATCCTATTTAAGAGCAACAATGGCAGCAAAGAGGCTTTCCAATCTCGCAATTCTTTCAATTGAAAGAGAATTAAGTGGAAAATTACTTCACGACCCTTCTGATATAGTGAACCAGTTTGCCCAGAGTGGAAACAGAAGAATAAATTTGTGTGACAGTGAAATATGCTATTTTTTTACCAATGATAGTTTTTAGCCTACTTTTCTCATTTTGCAAAAATGAGGAAAAAGTAGACTAATGAGATCGATCCGGGAAAATGTCTGCCCCCCCCCCCCCAGATTTAAGCTTCTAGAACCGCCACTGGTTATTGACCTCTAAACTTGGGGCCTATGTCAAATTGAAGTCCAAAAATAACGCGAAATAATTTAATGCCGCAATCTTGCGAAATATTACCGTTTCGAAAAAGAATTATGAAAAAGCTTCCAAATACTTAGGATATAACTTATTTTAAAAATCTGTCTAGTAAATTTGCGACATCCAGTAGACTATGGTTAATTCGAAATTCCGTTATATGTCGATTTTTCCTTCGAACTTTAGTTCCATCGGATATATTATAATCTAACCGGTTATTTCGAAAACTTGTATACGGTAACTTGTAGTCTATAATTCGTGATTCGCATTCGAAATAAAACGTGTCCTCTTGTCGTATTATTCGTGCAATCCTCTCATAATAATTCTTAATATTTGATACCTACTTTGAACATTCATCCTCAAGACGGCCGGCTGACCGCAAGACTTGCCTGCGGGAATCTCGTCAAATGGACCGAGATTGACGTCAGTTGCGTAAAATCATGAAACCCGTCCCCTATCCTGAACTTGTGACCCCGAGGACTGCGGGAATCCCGTAAAAGGTGACTTGGCACCAATAACGAAACATTCCGAAACGTACTCGCTGCCGGTACTTTTCCCATGACCGTATACTTATAAAGCGTACGGGCAGCAAGAAGTGCATCAACCCACTTAGAAATGACAGCCTCTCGTAGCATCGCGATACTAATTTCTCCTCGTGATCCACTGATGAACTCCCAACCACATCATAGGGACAGCGGAAATCACGGCGCCGGCCATACATGTCCATAACTACTCGTGCATTTTAACCATGCCCAACCTTGAGCTTGCCTCCACCATTCTGTTAGGACAGACAGACAATCGTTCCAACGGCCGGGTGCGGTGCGGATTGCATAATACCGCGAGGACAACGTGAATCTCGTAAAGCGGCCGAGAGCGGCAGCGATTGTGATACATCGCGGTATTTCTCCGCATTCAATGAAGAGGACAACTGGATTCTAGTCAAACGGACAGCAAGTGGCGCCGATTGCGTAATAATGCTATATTTTCTCGTGCCCGACCTCAAGGACAATGGAAATCTCGTCGAACGCCTAAAAGCGACACCGATTATCTAAATCGCGATATTAACCCGTGTTCTATAGTGAAAACTACTGGAATCTCGACAAACGGGTGAGACCAGCGCCGATCGTGTAACATCTCGATATTTCTCCGTACTTGACTGCGAAGACAGAATTCGGTTACAATCACGTAAAGTCCCATAAATTTCTTCGTGATCTACCGCGGGGACAAAGGAAATCTCGCTAAACGGTCAAGATCAATTATAAAAACGCCTTGTGCACAAGACTACATATTAGCTGAAACAACTCATTTGATAATAAATATCGGGTATTTATTTATTATTGTTTAAATTTTTATAGCACTCTAAGTGAATTTTATTTACCGCTTTAAACCCAGTTCATTGTTGTTTTTCTTCACCGCGTGATGAGCCCCTTTTCTTGCAGACCACAGACGTATCTTGAATTCAAAGATAACTAAAATTAACTAAAAAGTAGCTAAAAAGTAACTAATTTTTACTTCATCCTTACAGTAGACACCCTGTTGTGATATGAAATAAATCCGAAGATCGAAAAAATGCTGAAAATAAACAGTAAAAACTGATAACAAAGAAACACAACTGATCAAAAAATTGAAAAAGATAAAATAGAAGATAATAATATCATTGTCACCAAGTCAGACAAAAGCAACTCGATAGTTTTAATTGAAAAAGAACAATATATAGAAAAAAAACTGAAGAGTTTTTTGACAACCCCTTTTTCAAGGGAGTTACTAAAGATCCCACATCTTATTCTCAAAGAAGACTTAAAACACTAATAAAAAAAGTCAGGATACTTTTTGATGGAGATAACCCCCGGATATAGTAGATATGTATCCCAGCTTGCCCACTGCTAGAGCCCTCCCAAAAACCCACAAACCAGACAACCCAGTAAGACCCGTCATAAATTTCTAAAAAAAAGTCTGACTTATAAATTGGCAAAGTATGTACAAAAAGTTTTGAAGAAACATATGAAATTTGAAGCTAACTCCACCTTAAGAAATTCAATAGATTTCAGCCGGAAAACAAAAGACCTAATCATTGAAGATAACTATTCATTACATTCATTTGATATCAAGGACATGTATTCAAACATCCCCATCAAAAAGGCCATAAAAATCATCCACAACAATCTAAAAAATACGGCAACCTCAGTAATTTCGAAATAGATGAGTTTATGGATACTCTATTTATTTTTATTTTAATCACTTATTTTAACAGAACAACAACAATCAGTATTTCTCCATAGATTACATTATAGGCACTGCTAACTATATGTTCGTTCTTTTACTTTTTCAAGTGTTTGTTTTTTTTCTTTATTATTCACAGCTACCTGTATCATGTCCACAGCTACCTAAATCATGTCTCCTGCACCTACACCACCAGTAACATAGTTACGCTTGTTCAAGCATGAGTAAAAGTATTACCATACACTAACAGTACACTGAAATAACTGTAAGCACTATTGAAAACGAACTGGCAATCTCACAGTACGTCCAGAGTGTGATGTCTTGATGATGGTAGTGTCCTTCTTATTCGCTATGGCATGAGGTGGTACTGCAGTGTCTTGTTGATGGTTGGCTGGGCTTGAAACAGGAGAAGGATCTGGGATCTCTTCATCTGGTGCCAAGATGTAGGCTGGTTTTATTCTGTCTATCGATACATTTACTTGTTTGCCTTTAATTAGTAGTGTGAAGAATTTCTCATATCTCTTCTCAACAGGAAAAGGACCATCATAAGGTGGTGTCAATGGCTTCTTTACTTTGTCATTCCTCAAGAAGACATGAGTACATGACTTGAGGTCTCTATGTACAAATACACTTCTGGTAGTTTTATGACAAGATGGAATAGACCTAAGTGCTGTCATCTGTTTTTGTAATTGGGAGACGAAGGTGTCTGGGTCAGTTGTTGTTGATGACATTTCAAAAAACTCTCCAGGTAGCTTAATAGTCTTACCATAGACCATCCGTGCAATAGAATAGTCAGAATTGCTCTTTATGGCTGCACGCAACCCAAGAAGCACTGTAGGCAAAACCTCTGTCCATTTATGGGATATATGTGCTCTGTTGGCAGTTTTTAAGGTGCGGTGTAGTCGTTCAATCTTTCCATTGCATTGTGGGTGGTAGGCTGTAGTGTGCTTCAGTTTAACACCACACATCACTGCTAATTTCTTGAAAAGTTCGGATTCAAATTGTGGTCCACGGTCTGTGATAATTACACTCGGGACTCCAAATCTAGCAATCCAGTTGGAGTAGAATGATTTACCAACTGTGTCTGCTGTGATATTTTGCATTGGGATGACTTCCATCCAAGAGGTATAGCGGTCGATGCATGTTAAACAATAAATGTTCCCATCTGATGGTGGCAGTGGGCCAACTAAGTCTATATGTACAACACAAAACCTTTCATCAGGTTATGGAAATGAAATTAATTTAGACTGTGTGTGTCTGTTACTTTGTTTTTCTGGCAGTTGATGCACGCTTGGGCCCATTTTCGAACATCAGATTTTATATTCGGCCAAATGAACCTAGTTGTCATCTGCTTCACTGACGATTTTACACCTGAGTGTGATAAGTTATGGATCTGTTGAAACATCTGTTTGCGGAATGACGCTGGGATAAATGGTCTTGCATTATTCGTTGAGATGTCGCACCACAATGCCTTACCCGCTGTTAACCCACACTTCTTGAATGTCAGTAATTTACTCTCTTCCATCAGCCGTTTTAATTCTTCATCTTGCAGTTGCTCTCTTGCAATTTCATCGTAATCAATCACAGAGATTTCCTCCGTTCGAGATAGAGTGTCGGCTACAATGTTGTGTTTACCACTAATATGTTGAATATTGGTAGTGAATTGAGAAATATAATGGAGGTGTCGCAATTGTCTTGGTGATGCTTTCTCGTTCTTTTGTATAAATGCATAGGTTAGCGGCTTGTGATCCGTGAAGATGGTGAAATCTCTTCCCTCCAAAAGATGTTTGAACTGTTTCACTGATAGGTAAATGCCTAAAAGCTCTCTGTCATTTGTGCTGTAAGATTTCTGTGTTTCGCTCAGTCTCTTTGAGTAGAAGGCAATTGGCCTCCAACTATCATTTTCATATTGTTGCAACACAGATCCAATGTTAATGTCAGATGCGTCTGTAAACAGGCCTAATAGATTGTCTGGGTAACTCTTGTTTACATTTTTCAAACATTTGCTTCGCTTCTTCAGTCCATTGAATTTTTCTGCGGTCTCTCTTTCTTGCTCCTTTTAGGTATTCATGGAGCACTGCTTGTGTTTTGGCAGCATCTTTGAGGTAGCGGCGGTAAAAGTTAACCATGCCAAGAAACTTGCGGAGTTCATGCACTGTTTCTGGCAGTTTATAATTCAAGATTGTTTGCATCTTTTCAGGAAGAGGTCTAGTACCCTCAGCTGTAATGAGGTACCCTAGAAACTCTATTCTGTCTACGCCCATCACTGATTTGGAGATATTTATTCGAAGGCCATACTTGTTTAACCTGTCCATAACCAACTTAAGATGGTTCTTATGCTCTTCGAATGATGTGGAGGCTACCAGAATGTCGTCCAAGTAAGGAAATGTGAAATCCAAACCTCTGAAAACTTCATTTATGAATCTCTGGAAGGTGGATGGAGCATTTCTTAACCCGAAACTCATGACATTGAACTCATACAATCCGAAAGGAGTTATTATTGTAGTTTTGCACTTATCCTCTTCGGCGATTGGGATTTGGTAATATGCTTTAAATAAGTCGACTTTTGAGAAAACAGTTTTTCCTTTCAAGATGTGTTGAAAATCTTCTATTCTTGGTACTGGGTAGTGGTCTGGAATTGTCCTCTCGTTCAATCTTCTATAGTCACCACAAGGTCGTAACGACCCATCCTTCTTATTAGCCATGTGCAGTGGACTCGCCCATTGAGATTTTGATGGTCGTACTATTCAGTTATACAGCAGGAACTGAAATTCTTGTTTGGCAATCTGGAGCCCCTTCGGATCTAACTGTCTAGCTTTTGAGAATACCGGTTGACCGTTGGTAACTATTTGATGTTTAATATCATGTGTTATCAGGGTAGGGATTAAGTTTGGTGTTGTTAATCTTGGATATTGTGCAAGAATGTCACTGTATTTGAAATTTGTATTCATAGAGCTAATAACATCGCATTCTGGAATGACTGTAACTTCGCCCTTAACACCAAGCTGAGTAACACCGTCATTAATTGTTTATTATGCAGGTCCACAAGTAAATGGAACAGTTTAAGAAAATCTGCTCCAATTATACCTTTGTTTATTTTAGCTACCACAAATGGCCACTGGAATTTCCGCCTTAGCCCCAAGTTCACAGTCAATATTTTGATACCATAGGTTGGTATTTCTGTATTGTTGGCTGCATACAGTTTATAGGAACTATCTACATTGTCATGCTTTGTTGCTGGCCAAATTGAAACATCCGCTCCACTGTCTACAAGGAACTGCACTCCCGTACCGGGATCTGCGGCACAACTCGTGACTTTCTGCAGCAGAACTTGCCGCTAATTCTACTGCTGTTTCTCGTTTTCCGGATTCTTCCATCCGCACGGTTGTTTACATTTATCTGGGTAGCATCTTGAGCCAAATTTAAAATGATAGTAACACAATTTCCCATCTGGATTGAATTTTCTGGTTGAGCGGCTGCGACTTCTACTTCGCCTAGGGCTACGATGTGTTGCTCGTGAGTGATGTCTTCCGATTGGGATAGCTGCTATTTGTTGTTCCAATGCGGTCATTTTCGCTACGATTTCATCCAGTGTTGCACTGCTACTTGAAGAGCACTGACTTGGGTTTTTTGTGGCACTATACAGTTCAGTACGTCGATTCATTTCCAGTATTTTATCTGCCAATATTGCCATTTTCTCCAATTCCTCATCACTAACTAGCAATATGTTTTTTACTGAGTTTGGTAGTTTGTCTAGCCATAGTGTCCTTAAGACTTTGTTTGAAATATCTGCACCTGCCAGGGATTCCATTTTGCGCAGCAGCTGTCTTGGTTTGAGGTCCCCTAAGTCAACTCCTGTCATTAATCGCTTTATTTTCTTATCTTCACTTTCTTTGAAGATGTTGAGGAATCTTTCTTTTGCGGCGCATATTTACATAAGTCCCACAAGTCCAACCCCTCCTCCACGTGGTGGGAGACGGGCAACGGCATGAAGTAGGGGATTGCCTGTAGGGGTGAAGTACAGTGGGGACTTTGTGTGCCCCGGGACCGCTACGGTAGCTGTGAAGGCTCTATGGGAACCCTGAAAAGTGACGGCTGACGGGGCTCTGGTGAAGCTGCGATAGGCCTAGCAAGCCAGTAGTGGATATCATATTTGCTTTCAAACCAGGAACAGGCCTCGGAAAGGACGGATGCAAACGACGACGACCCGGATATGCTAATGGACTACGAGTTGGGACATTAAACATACAGACACTGACAGGAAAAGTGGAGGAGATTGTAGATGTGATGGAGAGAAGAAAACTGGATGTACTGGGCTTGGCAGAAACAAGATGGAAAGGAGAAGGCCGCAGAGAACTGAGGAAAGGGTACCGGTTGTACTGGAGTGGGAACAGTGAAGGAAGGAGCAGCGGAGTAGGAGTAGTTGTGAGAGATGGAATGAAGGAAGAGGTAAAGGGAATAAGTGACAGGATCATGAAGATCAGAGTAACTGTAAAGGGAAGAAGCCTGGAGATAGCCCAGGTATATGCCCCTCAAGTTGGATGTACAGCTCAAGAGAAGGAAGACTTTGAGGAGGAGCTACAACAGCAGTTGAATGGTCAGAGCATCATTGTCATGGGAGATTTGAATGCACATGTAGGAACTGAAAGGCAAGGATATGAAAATGTATTGGGAGCAGAAGGATGGGGTAGCAGGAATGAAGAAGGGAGAAAGTTGCTGGATTTTTGCAAGAGAAACGGTTTAGTGGTAGGCAACTCCTGGTTCCGGAAGAAAGAAAGCCACAAGGTAACGTGGTACAGCAGTGATTTAACAAAGAAATCTTTGGTAGATTACATGCTGTACGACTGGGAAATGAAGAGAAGTGTCAGAGATATAAAGGTAATACCATCAGAGGCCTTAGATAGCGACCACAGAATACTTGTAATGAACCTGGGAGTTGTTAAGGATAGCAAGAGGACAGAGTACCAGGAAAGGAGAATCAAAGTATGGAAACTCAAGGAAAAGGAAGTCAAGGAAGAATTCCAGAAGATAATAAGGGACAGGATGCCAACAGACAATCCTAAAACAGAGGAAGAGGAATGGAAGCAATTCAAAAACACAATGGTAGAAGCTGCAGTGGCAGTATGTGGAAGAACAAGCAACAGAAAGCGGTGTAAAGAGACACCATGGTGGAATGAGAGAGTAAAAGAAGCTGTGGGAAGGAAGAACAAGGCTTTCAGAGTGTGGTTCCAGGAAAGAACTGATCTGGCAAGGGAAGATTATAGGATAAAGAAGAAAGAAGCAAACAAGATTGTCGCAGAGGAGAGGAAGAAGTGGATGGTAAAGTTGACGGAGATGATGGAGGAAGACCGCAGAGGAAATAAGAAAGTTCTTTATGGGATGGTTAAAAGTAAGAGAAGAGGTCTGCGAGAGGATGTGGTAATGATGGACAAAAACGGAAATGAGGTACACAATAAAGAGACACTCAAGACAGTGTGAAAAGAGTACTTTGAGGATTTGCTGAATCCAAATGGTCATAGGGAGGAAGACAATGTATTGGAAGATGGAGAAGACAACACAGGAATGGAAAAGGACCTGACTTGGAGAGAACTGGAAATGGCTATAGACAAGATGAAAGGAGGAAGGGCACCAGGTGTGGATGAAGTGAGTGTTGAAATGGTGAAGGCAGCAGGGGAGGTTGGGAAACAGTGGCTGTACCGTGTGATGAGGGTGATATGGAAGGAGAAAAAGACCCCAGAAGATTGGAAGAAAGGATTAATTGTCCCAATTTTTAAGAAAGGAAGCAGAAAGGAGTGCAGAAATTACAGGGGTGTCACACTCATACCTCACTGTGCCAAGATATATGAAAAGATATTAGAAAGTAGAATATGAGCCAAAGTGGAGAGAAAATTGAGAGAGGAACAGTATGGATTCAGACCTGGGAGATCAACAGTGGATGTCATATTTTCAGTGAGACAGCTCCAGGAACACCACTACGAATTTGGAGAGGATCTGTTGATGGCCTTCCTGGACATCGAAAAGGCCTATGATAGTGTGTGTAGGGAGAAGGTTTGGAAAGCAATGGAAAACATGGGAGTGGAAAAAGAGACTGTAGGCAGAGTGAAGGAGATGTATTGTGGAAGTGTGAGTTGTGTGAAAGTTGGAGGGGAAAGAACAGACTGGTTCAGACAAATGAGTGGCTTGAGACAGGGTAGTGCGCTGTCACCCCTTCTCTTTATTGTGGTTATGGACGAGGTAATGACACGGATAGCAGGAAAGATAGGAGAAGATAAGATGAAGGCAATGGTGTTTGCAGATGATCTCATGGTCTGGGGAAACAAGGAGGAGGAAATTCAGGAGCAACTGAAGGCTTGGGAAGAAACAGTGGGAGAGTACGGATGGAAGTTCAACATCAGTAAATGTGAGATCCTGTTAACGACCAGGAAAAAGGACAGACCAATGAGTGGGATAACACTTGGAGGTGGACAGCTGAAGAAGGTGGAAAGTCTCAAGTACTTGGGAAGTATAGTGGAGGAAAATGGGAGAAATGACTAAGAGATTACGGAACGTGGCAGACAGGCAGAAGCATTTCTGAGAAGCATTAGGAGCTTAGTGTGGAATAAAGATGTCCCACAAAAAAGCAAGGAAGTGTTATACAGAAGCTACTATATCCCGATACTGACCTATGCTTCAGAAACGTGGACAATGAAGAAAAGAGATATAAGCAGAATACAGGCAGGTGAAATGAAGTTCCTGCGAACTAGGATCGGAATAACAAGAAGAGACAGGGTGAGGAATGAAAAGGTCAGGGAAATGGTGAAAGAGGAACCCTTGCAAGGTAGGATTGAGACATCAAGACTGAGGTGGTATGGGCACTTAAAGAGAATGGATGAGAAGAAGATTCCCAAGAGGATACATGAGATGCAGATGCAGAAGAAACGACCAAGGGGAAGATCAAGAAATAGATGGCTGAAAGGAGTGGAGAAATGTGTCAAGAAGAGAGGCGAGGACTGGACCAGAGTGACAGCGGAGAGGTGGTGGGAAGAAAGAACTAAGTTGCGAGGCTTATGTTCCAAACAGACCTAGCCTGGGGCTGGAAACTGTACAAGATGATGATGATTTACAGAAGTTATCACAACTAATGATATCCCATATGTTTTCCACATATTTCGGTTCTAATTGCGAAACCAAGTAATTAAATTTTATCTATAAATAATTCATGCTTTTGGGCTAATGCCGTGTGTATTTTGATTTGAACCATACGTTTCGGAGAAACCTTGCCTCCTTTTTCAATGGAAGTAAACAATGTGGCCAAAGAAAGTATATCAATGAGATTACAAAAAATAAAGATAAATTCCTCTGTTCGTCACCAGAGAGCAGCTGCCAGAAATTACTGTATGGACCATGGTAGAACGGCGGACAGAGTAGTAAGTAACGAGAAGGTAAAGGGGGCAGGGTGAAAATATAGAAACTCCTCGAAGAATGAGGATGTCCAAAAGAAAGGGGCGGGGGGTGAGGTGGGAGAGTTAGATGGATATAAGGAAACATAAAACAAAAGGGAAGTGTATCTGAACGATACCTAACGTCATACAGTCAACGGCAAAAAAACAGATGGAAACTCCTCCAGTGACGAACAAAGGAGATCAAATCCAGGCTCTGTAGCCATAGAGGAAGAAAGTACAAATTGAAATAGGTGAAGAACAGAGAGACTGAGAGGAACTATCTCCTTAGATCCTTAATAACTGGTAGCCAAGTGTCACTTAGCTGATATCCAGTGTCTCTGTTAAAATTATTGGGATTTTTACGAATTTCAACTGCCTCCCTTATAATTCTAGACCAGTTGTGCTTAACAAGGGCAAGCGCATGAGCATCCTTGAAACGGTCCATTGCAACTCGCATCAAAGAGCATCAAAGGAACATCCCTCTAAACCAACATGACAAATCAGCTATAGCTGAATATGCCCTGTCTTCAGGGCATGATGTATGTTTCAAGGATGCTCATGCGCTTGCCCTTGTTAAGCACAACTGGTCTAGAATTATAAGGGAGGCAGTTGAAATTCGTAAAAATCCCAATAATTTTAACAGAGACACTGGATATCAGCTAAGTGACACTTGGCTACCAGTTATTAAGGATCTAAGGAGATAGTTCCTCTCAGTCTCTCTGTTCTTCACCTATTTAAAATTGTACTTTTTCCCTCTATGGCTACAGAGCCTTGATTTGATCTCCTTCGTTCGTCACTGGAGGAGTTTCCATCTATTTTTTCGCCGTTGACTGTATGATGTTAGGTATCGTTCAGATACACTTCCCTTTTGTTTTATGTTTCCTTATATCCATCTCACCCTCCCACCTCCTTCCCCCCCCCCCCCACCCCCTCTTTTGGACATCCTCATTCTTCGAGGAGTTTCTATATTTTCACCCTGCCCCCTTTACCTTCTCGTTACTTACTACTCTGTCCGCCGTTCTACCATGGTCCATACAGTAAGTTCTGGCAGCTGCTCTCTGGTGACAAACAGAGGAATTTATCTTTATTTTTTGTAATCTCATTGATATACTTTCTTTGGCCACATTGTTTATTTCCATTGAAAACGGAGGCAAGGTTTCTCCGAAACGTATGGTTCAAATCAAAATACACACGGCATTAGCCCAAAAGCATGAATTATTTATATAATAATCCGGGCCGTGAAAGCCTTAATATGTAAATTTAATCTCTTCAGATGTTATCCTGTTAATCGCAAATTGTGCTTCGATCTGGTAAAACCAAATTTCTGGTTTATCGGCCCAGAACGGTGGAATTTTAACGTACACTTTACTAACCTCAACTTCACTGGTAGTGCCATTAAGCGTTCGCGCTTCATTATCACTATTTTCAGTCATTTCTCGAATCACATCAGGAATCACCAATTTATAGATACTCTATTTATTTTTATTTTAATCACTTATTTTAACAGAACAACAACAATCAGTATTTCTCCATAGATTACATTATAGGCACTGCTAACTATATGTTCGTTCTTTTTCTTTTTCAATTGTTTGTTTTCTTTCTTTATTATTCACAGCTACCTATATCATGTCCACAGCTACCTAAATCATGTCTCCTGCACCTAAAAGTTCATATCTATGTTATCGTTCCTACTTGAGAACACATATTTTACTTTCAATGGCAAAATATACCAACAAAATAATGGGCTAGCCATGGGGTCTCCAGCTTCAGGGATCATAGCGGACGCTTATGTAGACTTTTTGGAGTATAATAACATTATCAACCACATCCAAGGAATTAAATTCTGGGGCCGATATGTGGACGACATTTTCGCCTTTATCGACAACAGTATAATAGAGGCAGACCAATTATTGATCAAACTCAACAAAATAGATGACATCAGGTTCACATTAGAATCAAAAGAAGATTATTCTATTTAATTAACTTCTTGGACCTCAAATTAACTAAAGTCCACAAAAAACTAGAGTTTGAAGTATATAGAAAACCAACACAAACAAAAGTAATCATAAAGAGTGACTCTAACCATCCAGACAGTCGAAAAAGAGCGGCTTTCTACAGTCTTTTAAATAGAGTTTTGAACATCCCGTTAAAGGAGGAAAGTTTGAACAAAGAAATGAAAATAATAGCTGGCATACCAAAGAATAATGATTACAAACCAGAATATGTGAATAGTTTCAAGAATAAGTTACAAAACAAATTTAAATCCACACTAATCAAAGAAGATAAAAAGAACAAAGGCAGATATGCCACGTTTAGCTATTTCGGCCCGGAAGTACATGCCATCACCAACACGTATAAAAAACATAACATAAAAGTCGCCTTTAAAACTAACAACAACAGCAACATATTCTTCAATTACAACTCGGTTAACAAATCCAATAAATACAACAATTCAGGCATATACCAACTAAAATGTAAGGAATGTGGGTGTTGCTACATTGGACAAACCGGTAGATCTTTTAAAATCAGACATAGTGAACATACCAACACCATTAAATATAAAAAAAATCAGCCATGGCAAACCACATGGACAAAGAAAAACATAGTTTTGGCACTATAGAAGAGGACCTCAGGAAGGCAAGGCTCTCGGTATACTAGAAAACATGGAAATTCATATAAACCAAAAATTGGATCCCGTAAAAAAATTAAACGAAATAACATATAACAATAACATTTTGTTTAACACAGTAGCACGCATCATTAGTAGGCCAAGGTCGAAGAGTTGTTATACGTCACACATTACTAAAGCGAGGCCAAACCCAGATGACACAGGCCAGTAGGGAGGCAAGCTGCCAGCGAGTCAGTCGCCCACATGATCGGCCAGACCACAAAAACTAACCCGTGTGTGTAAAATATGGCAAAGACCCAACTTGAAAATTTTAGAGCTTTAGATTTTATTCCTATCATCTCCAAGCTCGGTGTCATAATCATCTTCCATCGTCACGCAAGTCATGAAAGGATTTCAGTTTCGTAATTTTTGAAATAATTATTAATTTAACGACGTACACTGGCATGTGTGAACGTACAGTACATACACCAAGATTTTGCTAAACCGGCTGAAGATGGCTCGATAGAATTGCTGAAACATATCCCGGAAGAGGTAAGTTGCCTCAAAACAAAGTAAATTGTGTTGAAGAGTGAACACATCTTGCCCTATATAGATTGCTATATCAACACGGAATATGTTAGTAAAAGACATTCAAAGTGAACCAAACCAAATAGAGTTGTTGAGCATAAAACAATATGCATTAAAGAAACTGCGTCAAAGGACCCGCCAAATAAAGCTAACTCACTTCTTTAAAGCAGTAGAATAATGAACTTAACTGTACCTTGCTAGCAGTGTTGTAAATTGTCATACTATATTTGATAGTATGCTGTATATACCGTGTTCATACCTGCCAACCCTTCTGATTTATTCGGAAACTTTCCGAATTTTCACCTCGTCTTCCGATCTTCTTAATTACTATTATTTCTTCCGAATTTCGGGCCCCAGTGATATATTGTAAAAGAAAAAGGAACTGCAAATAATTTCCATTCTCAACAGGGTGTCTACCGGTAACGAAAGTAACGAAAAAGTAACGAATTTTACATTCGGGTAACGAAAATTTTTTGAAGGCGGATTGAATCGTTTAAACTCGCGCTTCTAGGCTCAGAGATTGCGATGGAGCGAGTTTCACGCAAGCGGCGCCGTTTGCATAAGCTATATTTCCCTGTGCCTGAGCTCAAGGAAATGCATACTGAGGATACCTTGAGTGGTATACATCGTTCAGCGTATATTTTCGGCATCAAGAAGACGTTTTAGTTTTGTGTGAAATATTTATCTGTGTTATTAGGAAACCTGACTTTTCGCGAGACGTTTATTTGCGAAAACTTCTGAAACTAATCAGAAACCTCGCATTTATTTGGAGACTATGTCAAATTAAGTCCAGAAATAACGAAAAATAATTTAATGTCGCAATCTTGCGAAATGTTACCGTTTCGAAAAAGAATTATGAAAAAGCTTCGAAATACCTGGGCTATAACTTATTTTAAAAATCTGTCTCGTAAATTTGCGACATCCAGTATGGTTAATTCGAAATTCCGTTATATGTCGATTTTTCCTTCGAACTTTGGTTCCATCGGATATATTATAATCTAACCGGTTATTTCGAAAACTTGTATAATTCGTGATTCGCATTCGAAAGAAAAAGTGTCCTCTAGTCGTATTATTCGTGCAATCCTCTCAGATTAATTCTTAATATTTGATAGTCTATCTACTTCGAACACTCATACTCAAGACTTGTCTGCGGGAATCTCGTCAAATGGACCGAAATCGAAGTCAGTTACGTAAAATCATAAAACCCGTACCCTAGCGTGAACTTGTGACCACGAGGACTGCGGGAATCCCGTCAAAGGTGATCGGGCACCAATCACGGAACATTCCGAAACCTACTCGCTACTTTTCCCATGACCGTATACTCAAAAGCGTACGGGGAGCGGGAAGTGCATTAACCCACTTAGATATGACAGCCTACGTAGCCTCGCAATACTAATTTCTCCTCGTGATCCACCCTGAACTGATGAACTCCCAACCACAGCATAGGGACGGCGGGAATCACGGCGCCGGCCATACAACTTGTCCATAACTACTCGTGAATTTTAACCATGTCCAACCTTGAGCTTGCCTCCACCATTCTGTCAGGACGAATAGACAATCGTTCAACGGCCGGGTGCGGCGCGGTATGCACAATATCGCGAGGACAACGTGAATCTCGTAAAACGGCTGAGAGCGGCAGCGTTTGCGGTACATCGCGATATTTATCCGCATTCAATGACGAGGACAACTGGATTATTGTCAAACGGACAGCAAGTGGCGCCGATTGCGTAATAATGCTATATTTTCTCGTGCCCGACCTCAAGGACAATGGAAATCTCGTCGAACGAATAAAATTGACACCGATTATCTAAATCGCTATATTTATCCGTGTTCTATCGCGAAAACTACAGGAATCTCGACTAACGGGTGAGACCAGCGCCGATCGTGTAACTTCTCGAAATTTCTCCGTACCTGACTGCGAAGACAGAATTCGGTTACAATCACGTAACGTCCCATAAATTTCTTCGTGATCTACCGCGGTGACAAAGGAAATCTCGCCAAACGGTCAAGAGCAGAGCAACCTCTTGGCAATTATAAAAACGCCTTGTGCACAAGACGACATATTATCTGAAACAACTCATTTGATAATACATATCTAGTATTTATTTATTATTTTTAATTTTTTTATAACTCCCTAAGTGAATTGTATTTACCGCATTAAACACAGTTCATTGTTGTTTTTCTTCACCTCGTGATAAGCCCCTTTACATGCAGACCGCAGACGTATCTTGAATTCAAAGGTAGCTAAAATTAACTAAAAGGTAGCTAAAAAGTAACTAATTTTTACTTCATCCTTACAGTAGACACCCTCCTCAAGGAGATTCTCTCGTAAGTCGTAATTTCTTTTGTGATTTGCGAATCCTTGGTTTTTTGTGCAAGTTTGTGTAAGTTCCTCGCTTGGCTGTGAGCTCCATAGCTGCGATTTCGGAATGGTGAGTCAGCTGATCGCCGTACCGCATACTGATTGGTGGTATATTACGGACAAACAGTCGTCAAGCCTACGTGAATATGTGGTAATAAACCAATATAGTGCAATATATTTCCGTTTGGTATTGATTGACGGAAATATATTGTCTTATATTGGTTTATAATCTCTTGTCAATACGGACCATGGCGGAATCTAAAGTAGAATGAATATGTGGCAGCGAATTCGATGTGTAATCCATACGAATGATTGTATGCATTTTCTTTAAACACACAATTATGTTCTCTTACGTTTAAATATTGGCCAAACATACTACTCGATGATTGATGATTGTTTACATTTTTGTGAATTTTATGCTGAATTCTTACTTGGCCAATAAAGACACGCAGGTCTTTCGTGTACCCTCATTCGCCCTCGCCACGGTATACTGCGCATGATGAAATCTATAATTTAAAAAAATCTTCCTATTTTTGACTTCCGAAGGTTGGCAGGTATGCGTGTTGAAACTCATGTTATTGTTTGGGCGACGTTTGTCTAATTGCTGTTCCCTATTTGGTAAGTTTCTGAAATGTTTACAGTATGTACTTCTAATGTTCTTTAAATTTAAATACAGTACACTACCGGTATATAGTACAATATGTATAATACTGCATTGCATTATGTGTTCGTACTAACTTTCCATGCGTAGTTTGTCATTACACGTCTCACTCTCGGTATACCACACGTACTCTATGAAACGGGAGTAAAGCATTTCCCCCGACAACTGCGTTATATCAGGCTTCAACTGTATCTGCTTTCTCACACATTGTCTAAATCCATGAAACTGTTATAATATGCTGTATGATTCATAAAATGACAAAGTCATTGAGTTCCATATTATATTTTATTTGCAGGGATATAAAGTTGCCTATGTCGTATTCAAAACAGCTGAGGGACTTCAATCTGCTCTCAAATTGGAGTCGCATACTCCATTAATTCTGTCAACTGAAGAATCACCTATAGTTACAGGATTGAAAAGTAAGTATAATGTTGTATATTCAATTTTGTACAATTGATTTTAAATCCCTTTTTTCTTCCATTCCTCTGCATCCTGAAGGAGCATTAGCAGGGGTGATACGCGACCGGGAGAACCGGGAAAAGTCAGGGATTTTTGTTGCGGTCAGGGAAAACCGGGAAAAGTCAGGGAATTTAAAAACAAACGAAAGAGATAAAGAAGAAGAAAAAAAAGAAAGAAAAGAGAAGAAGAAAAAGAATTATTAAGGTTTGACAGTTATTTTTAGGTTGGTATACCAGGATGTCTACTGGTAACGAAATGTAACGAACGTAACGAAAAAGTAACTAATTTTACAAACGGGTAACGAAAATTTTTAAGTCTGGATAGCTGGAGGTTACGAAAATTCGCTGAGGTCGGTTTAAATCATTTAAACCCGCGCCGCTAGGCTCACAGATTGTGATGAAGCGAGTTTCACGCAAGCGGCGCCGATTGCGTAGGCTTCCCCGTGCACGACCTCAAGGAAATGCATATTGAGGATACCTTCAGTGGTACTGTATACATCGGTTCAACGTATATCTTCGGCATCAGGAAGAGAGTTTAATTTTGTGTGAAATGTTTTTCTGTATTATTCGGAAACCTGACTTTTTGCGAGACGTTGATTCGCGATAACTTCCGAAACTCAGCAGAAACCTTTCATTTCTGATATTGACCTCTAAATTTGGATATCTCAAATTGAAGTCCAGAAATAATGCGATATAATTTATAGTCGCGATCTTGCGAAATGATACAGTTTCGAAAAAGAAATTGCAAAAATGCTCCGAAATACATAGACGACGGTATATTTTAAAAAGCTATCCGTCTCGTAAATTTGCGACATCCAGTTTGGGTAATTCGAAACTCCGTTATGTGTCTATTTTTCCTTCGAACTTTGGTTCTATTGGATAGTAATCTAACCGGTTATCTTGAAAACTTGTATAATTTGAATTCGAAAGAAAATGTGCCTCTTGTCGTATTATTCGTGCAATCCTCTCTGAATCATTCGTAATATCCGATACCTACTTCGAATGTTCATCCTCCATAATCACATCCTCAAGACGACCGGCTGACCGCACGACTTACCTGCGGGAATCTCGTCAAACGGACCGAGTTCGACGCCAGTTGCGTAAAAGTTATAAAACCTTTGCCCGGTCGCGAACTTGTGTCCACGAGGACTGCGGGAATCCTGTCAAAGGTGGTTGGGCACCCATCACGAAACATACCGAACCCTACTCGCCACTTTTCCGATTACCGTATACTTAAAAGTGTACGGGGAGCGAGAAGTGCATCAACCCACTTAGAAATAACAGACTACGTAGCATCGCGATACTCATTTCTTCACGTGATCCACCGCGAACTTCCAACCACAGCATAGGGACAGCGGGAATCACGGCGCCGACCATACAACATGTTCATAACTGCTCGTAAATTTTAACCATGCCCAACCTCGAGCTTGCCTCCGCCATTCTACCAGGACAGATAGACAGTCAGGCAATCGTTGAACGGCCGGATGCGGCGCCGATTGCATAATATCGCGTTCTCAGTGTCCAACCGCGAGTACAACGTGAATCTCGTAAAACGACCGAGAGCGGCAGCGATTACGATACACCGCGATATTTTTCCGCATTCGATGACGAATACAACTGGATTCTTGTCAAACGGACAGCAAGCGGCGCCGATTGCGTATTAATACTCTCTTTTTCCGTGCCCGACCTCATGGAAAATAGAAATCTCGTCGAACGACTAAAAGTGACACCGATTACGTAAATAGCTATTTTTCTCCGTGTTCGATCCTGAAAACGATAAATCGCGTCTAACGGCTGAGACCAGCGCCGATCGTGTAACGTCTCTATATTTCTCATTACTTGACTACGAAGACATGATTCGGTGACGATCACGTAACGTCGCATATATTTCGTGATCTTCCACAGGGACAAAGAAAATCTCCCCAAACGGCCAAGACCAGAGCAACTTCTTGTTCAGAAGGCGGCATATTAACTGAAACAACTCATTTGATATTAATTATCTAATGTTAGAATAAAATGTATCAGTTGACATTTTCTAGATACTTTTATTGTGATTGACTAGAAAGTAAGAATTAGTGATTGATTGCTTTCTCCTCAGTTATTTTTTTTAAATTGATGTTAGCAAATTAACATTTGTTGTAAAAGTGTGTTCCTGTTCTTATTGTAATAAACGTTATTTATTACAGTAAGAAACTGTTTTTTTTTTTATTTTATTTGTTTTTATACTTTTAAAGAAAACCGTTAACTTATACAGAGAGCTACACATAAGTCCGGTTTATATAATGAAACATTGCTCGGATATTTTTATCTCGCGTCTAAGAATAGCCTTGCACAAATAATTAGTCTAAAATCAGTTTTTCTAACTTAATCTTAATCGATCATACAGAAGAACGTTTCCTAAAGGTAAATGCACTTTTGCTAGGTTTGGAAACCCAAAGGAAAAGCGAGGTAAGTGTCGTCCCTGTGGTTAATGAATTTTCTATTCTTTGCTCTGGAAAATCGGGAAAAGTCAAGGAAATAATCGACTCTGCAGTCAGGGAATTTTTTAAATTTTGGTCTGGAAAACCGGGAAAAGTCAGGGAAATTTGAAATTCTGAAAGCATATCAGCCCTGATTAGTAGTCCTTGATATTGGAATGCTCAAGATTCTAGGTTTTGAATTTAATGGCTGACAGGGGTAAAAAGAAAGTGTTTAGTAGGTCATATCTCAGGTGGCCAGAGTAAGTGTAGATTGTGCCGTTTTGAGCAGGATATACCGGTACTAAATAAATTGTTTAGGATGTAGAATGTAGTGATTGTAAGAAGATTAAACATTTTGTTTCAAGATAATAAGAACGGTTGCTTGTAATTTTACGTCAATCCTAATCTTGCAATCATTAGCTACAGGACCTTCTTTTTATACAGAATCCAACCCTCCTCGAAAATCGCATATGCTTTCAACTGGGACTCCAACCCAATCCACTTTGATGGGATGCAAGAAGCTTGACCACTGCACTACCATGCTCCCACAAGCTAAGAAGGCTGTCCTAGTTTGTGAACTAAGGGCAATGGCCAAGTTGTCTACAGGATCTTCCATATAAAGTAAGAACGGTGAGCGGCGGCTTTGTTATCCACTGCTACGGTGGCCTTGGCCGAGCTTGTGGCGTGCCACGGCCCCCTGCTGTAGTATTGAAAGCGCATTGTATATACTGTACCCGACCTTGCAATAAACGTGCAGGTTTTCAGTCGCCAGTCTGAACCTCAGATGTTAACATGAGATAGTTATCATTACAGCATCGTATTTTTGTATGTAAATAGTACATTATGCAACGAGCCTATAATGGCTATAATTAAGACACAAGTATGTTTATAAAACGAGTGTATGCTCGTGATTTCAAGATGGTAAAGTCTATTTTGTTTTATCGCCACATAGAAGGGGTCTATGGTGAGCTTGAGAAGGTACAAAAGATGAGAAACAGTAGCTTGTTGCTCAAGACTGGGACTGGTGAGGAGGTTGAACAACTTCTGAAATGTGACCGCTTTGGCGAGATCCCTGTCAAAGTGGAAAAGCACACGTCTCTGAATCTGGTCCGAGGAGTTATTTTCGACTGGGACCTGATTATGAACACCGACGAGGAGCTCAAGGAGGATATGCGACACCGTCACGTGACTGATGTCCGGCGCATTATGCGCAAGGTCAATGGTCAAATCGTGGATTCTGGTGCTTTCATTATTTCCTTTGAGCTTTCGGTGCTCCCGGAGAAAGTCAAGGTTACAAGTTACCGTTGTGACGTACGGCCTTATATCCCTCCACCAATGAGGTGTTATAAGTGCCAGAAGTTCGGGCATATGTTATCCCGATGCTCAAGCCCTCAAATCTGCGGCACATGCGGTAAGGTACCCCACGAAGCGGAAGAGTGCACCACACCATATCAGTGCACTAATTGCCCTGGATTTCATTCTCCTCGGGACAGGAACTGCCCTGTCTTCCTGAGTGAGAAGAAAATCCAGGAGATCAAAACCCTGGATGGTCTCACCTACCAGGAGGCCCGCAAGAAGTACCATACCACGATTTCGCCTTCTCCAAAGATTGATTATAGAGCTATAATACCCAATTTGGTTCCGGTTACCTCATCTTTTGTCTCAGCTGTGAAACCTTCTAATGTACCAACGCCATCTACATCTGTATCTACACCCCAGAATCGGAAAGAGAGCCCGAAGGTGACTTCAACCCCACCTTCGGCCCCAAAGAAGGCTGTGCGAGCGAAGGCTGCTCCACCCGCACAGCAGGGGAGGAAGTTGAAGACTTACTCCCCACTCGGCGTCGACCAGGGTTAGGAATTCGGCTCCTGACCCGTCTATATATCTTAAAGAGGCGGGGAAGAAGGGACCCCGCACTACGCATTCCCTTTCTCCAAAAAAGGGGAAGCCATCCGCCCCACCACCTGCGGAAGCTTCTGCGCCTGGGGACGTTTCAGTCCCCAGATCTGCGCGCTCGCCACGGAGATCCCCCCGCCGCCGAACTGCGTCTAGGAAATCTTCTACCGAGTCGATTCACTCCATGTCCTCGCCTGAGGACATGGAGATTATAGTCGACGTAGTGGCTGATGATCCTCCGAGGGTAAGTTGTAGCTTGCTGCTCCAACTTTTCCCTAGTTTATAAGTTCACACAATGGCACTGTTACAGTGGAATTGTAACAGTTATGACATGCATTTGACAGAGCTCCGTCAGCTTATTGCACAATTCGCAGCGAGTATAGTCTGCCTACAGGAAACAAACCTCAGACCTGATCACAGGACTGTTCTGAGAGGTTTCCGACTATACTCTAAAGAGCGACAAGACGCCGCCCGGGCTTCCGGGGGCGTTTGTACCTTCGTTCGCTCTGACTTCTATAGTGAGGAGTTTCCACTCGCCACTCCTCTGGAAGCTATTGCAGTTCGCGTGTCCTTGCCTGCTATGACAACTGTTTGTAACGTGTACCTTCCACCGGACCAGCCCCTTGATATTAATGACGTCTTTGAGCTTGTTGCTCAAATTCCTGTGCCTTTCCTACTCGTGGGTGATTTCAACTCTCATCACCCCCAAAGGGGTTCACCATCTTCCTGCCCCAGAGGAAGGGACGTGGAGGGCTTAATTCAAGGGTTGGATTTATCTCTATTAAATAAAGGGGAAGGTACACATTTTAGCTTATCGCACGGCACGTACTCACACATTGACTTGAGTGTGTGTAGCCGTGCGCTGGTCCCCCTATTTGGTTGGTATGTACACGACGACCTCTGTGACAGTGACCATTTCCCGATCGTTCTTACACTTCTGAACCAGAAGCCCGTGGAGTTCCCCAGTCGTTGGGTGCTTAAGCGGGCAAATTGGCCCTCGTTTCGAGAACGAGCTGTGTTCGTTGATCTTGGTTGCCGGAGCGTCGATGACGAGGTACAGCACATCACCGATGTGCTTCTTGCTGCCGCCGAAGAGTCCATTCCATCCTTTTCTGGGACTCCTCGTCGCAAACTCGTCCCTTGGTGGACAGAGGATATTGCAGCGGAAATAAGAGACCGTCGTCGAGCTCATAAGCACTACCGTCAGCGTCCAACCATGGCCAATTTGGTGGCGTTTAAGAAATTTCGTGCCAAGGCACGGATTCTTATTCGCCAGAGTAAGAAACAATCCTGGGAACGGTATGTGTCTTCTATTACGGCACATACACCCTCCTCTCAAGTGTGGACTAAACTACTACGCATTTCGGGAATTCAGACATCTTCTACTGTACCGGGAATTTCCATTGATAATGTATTGGTTACAGATCCTTATCGCGTTGCAAACCATCTCGCCTCGTATTTTGCGGATATATCCGGTTCCGATAACTATGACCCTGCCTTCGTGGCCCTGAAGCGCGAAGCGGAACGTTTCCAGCTTAGTTTTGCTTCCAGCTCTTCGGAGGAGTACAACGTGCCCTTTACGGAGTGGGAACTCCGCGGAGCGCTGGCGCTCTGCAGGGACACATCTCCCAGCCCGGATAATATTCACAACCAGATGCTTAAGCACCTTAACGATGAGAGCATTCGTTATTTGCTCAGGGTGTTTAACTTTATCTGGTTGGAAGGTGTATTTCCAGCGCAATGGCAGGAAGGTATCATTATACCTATCCTGAAGCCCGATAAGGATCCCAATTTGACAGGGAGTTACAGACCTATTTGTCTCACTAACGGTCTGTGCAAACTCTTTGGGAGGATGGTCAATCGGCGCCTAGTGTGGGTCCTGGACAAACGGGGACTCCTGTCTGAATACCAGTGTTGTTTCAGGGCATCTCGGTGTACCAACGACCATCTGGTACGCCTGGAGACCGCCATACAGGACGCTTTTCTCCGGAGACAGCACCTAGGCGCTGTTTTCTTTGACCTCGAGAAGGCCTATGACACCACTTGGCGTTACGGCATACTCTCTACCCTGCATCAATGGAAATTCCGAGGTAACTTGCCAGTTTTTATTGCGAATTTTCTGTCCCTTCGCCTGTTCCGTGTCCGAATAGGGGAGACATATTCGCAATATCATATACAGGAAAACGGAGTCCCACAGGGATCGGTGCTTAGCGTAACATTATTTGCGATTGCCATAAACGGTATAGTCGCTGCTGCTGGTCAAGCAGTGGTACCGTCGCTATATGTAGACGACTTCGCTCTACATTATAGTGCGCAAAATATGGCGTTCGCTGAACGACAGCTACAACAAGCTATTCGGAGAGTGCAACGCTGGACACTAGAGCATGGCTTTCGATTCTCAACCGCTAAGTCCTCGGTTGTCCATTTCTGCCGAAAGCGCACTCTCCATCCTGATCCTGAGCTTTATCTGGGCAATGTAGCTTTGCCTGTTGTTGCTGCATGCCGGTTCCTTGGGCTCCTTTTCGATCAGAAATTGACGTGGGAGCCACACGTGCGGTGTTTGAAAACTGCCTGTGCTAAGAAACTCAACATGTTGCGGTATCTTAGCGGCACATCATGGAGGGCGGACCGCGCGGTGCTCCTACGCTTTTATAAGGCACTGATTTTATCTAGATTAGATTATGGCAGTGTAGCATATGGTTCGGCCCGTAAGTCAGTGCTTGTTAAACTGGACAGTGTCCACCACGGCAGTGTGAGGCTGGCGACTGGTGCCTTTCGGACGAGCCCAGTCGTCAGCTTGCTCGCCGAGGCTGGCGTACCTCCTTTACACCTGAGGCGCCAACAAGTACTGCTGACCTATGCTGCAACTATTCGACAGATGCCCCATCATCCAAGCTATCCATGTTTGTTTTCCAATCCGAATCGCCGCCTGTATGATGCGCTCGCCCGAGCCACTCGGCCGGCGGGGATTCGCTTGGATGACTTATACCGTCAGTTCCGATTTCCTTCTGTCTCCTGTATCGTCCGAGTACCTAGCAAGGCCCCTCCGTGGATGGTCTCTCGCCCTGATATCATCCTGGATCTGCACACCGGCCCCAAGTCGGACACTGACTCCTCCGTCCATCGGAGGCTGTTCCAGTCCGTGGTGAGCCGGTATCCGGGATCAGGGCTTCTATTCACGGACGGTTCGAGGGTAAACGAGAAAGTAGGCTGTGCATTTGTGGTTGAGGATCGTCGGTTTCTCTTTTCACTTCCCGATGCCTGTGGCGTGTACACAGCGGAGCTCTATGCCATCTTAGAGGCTCTGCGGTACACGTTATCAGACGATCACCAGCACTTTCTTGCGTGTACTGACTCTCTGAGTGCGCTGCAAGCGATCGATGTGTGTTTCCCGAAGCACCCGTTGGTCCAGAGTGTGCACGACCTGCTCGTCAGTTCGCGTAACGCTGGGGCCGGGGTGTCCTTTGTGTGGCTTCCTAGCCACATGGGTATTGCGGGAAACGAGCTTGCTGATCAGGCGGCTAGAGAGGCAGTCGCACTGCCTTCGCTACCGTGCATGATGTGCGCTCTCAGTTGCGGCATTCGATCCTGTCGCATTGGGAGGAAGCATGGCATGCCACCCCTCCACCCAACAAACTGAGAGGCATCAAGGGGACAACGAAGGTGTGGAAGTCTTCCTTCCGATCTCTCCGGAAGGAAGCTGTTGTACTCTGTCGACTCCGGATCGGCCATGGGATTGCTACGCACTCCCACTTGCTGAAGAGAGAAGATCCCCCTGTGTGTCCTTGCGGCGCCCACCTAACCGTGGCACACCTTCTCTTGGAGTGTGTGGATCTGGCCGATCTGCGCAGGACTCTTAAACTGCCTAATACCCTCTCCCTTATTCTCCGTGATGACGGGACGTCAGCTGACCTCATCATCCGGTTCATTAGGGAGAGTGGTTACTTTTTTAAGTTTTAATGTGTAGTTACGACTTTTAATTCAGGTTAAATCTGTTTTATGTTTTTTATTGTGTTCATCTATTTTATTGTTCACTATGCCTTATTTGTTTTATCCTTTTTTACCATCCGCCTTTTATTCTTTATATTCAAATAAGGCATAATTTTTGGGGCTCACTGTCTGTTTTATAAACACCATTTTCGATTCATCCATGGCAGTGAGTTGTTTTTATCTACATCCTTTCATTTCACGCCATTTCATTTCATTAGGGGCCGATAACCTCGATCATCATCATCTCATATACACCAGTTTATTTCCACACGGACGGTGCACTTTCGGTAATTTATATATAAATGTTGGATTTTGAGCACATGCCCAAAGGTATCCTTATCTAATTGGTCACACAACTGTTTCTTGAGCTCTGATTGGTGGGAGAAACTGTTTCATAATGAAAAATAGTCTTATAATGAACCTCATTATGATACAGTTTTCTGACACATAATAGTCAGGGTCGAACATAAACTTATTTTAAGTAAGAGTCGGCTCGGCGGGTATGTGTTGGTTCTTAAGTGTAGGGGCTGCAACAACGCGGTCATGTAGCCCCAGGCGGGTACGTGATGCATTTGTTCAGCAATTTCCTGATGAAGTGCCACCTTCACTAGCACAGATTCACGTAATTGTAAATAAGTTTGCACTACTGACTCAGTGCTCAATAAAAAGCATAAAATTAAAAATCGGAAACATGACAGTGGCAGAACTCACTCGCGTCAGTCAGAATGTGGTTACCAGATACAATGCCTGTGTAAGCCAGGAAGGACGACACTTTCAGCATCTTTTATAAGGTAATATGTCATACAGGATTGTACACACGCTTTAAGCAGGGGGCCGTGGCGCGCCTCAAGCTCGGCCAAGGCCACCGCAGCACGAATAACAAAAATGCCGCTTGCCGTTCTTACTTTATATGAAAGACCCTGTAGTTCTGATTGCTGGGATACCAGTCACTAACAAGGGAGTCATGAACAAACTAAGGCCAAAATTATTGTAACAGATCTGGTTTTTTGAAATTTTACTCTGTGAACTTTTGGTACAAAAATATTTATAGTATCCTCTATTAGGATTTAAAAAAATTAAGTTGTATGGTACTACAGTTACTTTTTCCTTTGTACACACCCTAGTTTAAATTTTAAATTTCAAAGCTTCATTATCTTATAAAAATCTATTTAATTTTCAAATTCTACCCTCTAAAATTAATTGAAATCTTTTCCTAAACAAACTAACTTCAACACTGATAATACAGGGTGATTCAAAAAGAATACCACAACTTTAACAAGAAGTTCCGTGAAGAACTATACCGCCTACTTTTCATGCCAATGATTATTCTACAGAATATGAACCTATCGAGAATAATGAAATTAAGTTGCTAATATCGAAATTTTCAATTAGTTCGAAATACTGTATACCTGGCATAATGTATCCTAATAGAGCACTACAGTTGGCAGCCCTGATGACTGAATATATTCTTAGTTCTGTTTCTTACGGTACTAAATACAAAATTTGGTTGAAGTCCACTGGATAGCATGGACGTTACATGCAGTTAAACATTGGATCTAACAGCGCGCGTAAAATCATGTTGGCAACAATGTCATGCATGTATTGGTCAGAAATAATCTGAAATAATATGATCTATTGTTGTGCCAATTTTGAATGAAATCCATTAGTTAGTATAGAAGTTACATGCATTTTAAAATTGGACCTATCAGCAGGCTTAGAATCATGTTGGCAGCACTGACGTATATTAGTTACTCCAAATTCGTCTAGAATGTCAGGTACTATACGTGTGCAAAGTTTAGAGCTATTGGCTTGCATACTTTCTGATATATTGATATTAGGGTAACAAAAATAGGGACAGCACATATTAACAGTTGGCAGCCCTGGTTGCTCCTTAGAATATGCATAGTCATATCTGTTATGGTACACATAGCACATACGAAATTTGGTTGAAATCCAAATGATAGTATGGAAGTTACATGTATTTAAAGTTGGACCTGTCAGCAGGCTTAGAATCATGTTGGTAGCACTGACGTATATAAGTTACTCCAAATTAATATAGAATGTCAGGTACTATACGTGTGCATAGTTTAAAGCTGTCGGCTTGCATACTTTCTGATATATTGGTATTTGGATAAAATAAATTAGGAGCATTTATTAACAGTTGGCAGCCCTGGTAGGTCTTAAGAATACGCTCAGTCATATCTGGTTATGTACACATACAACATACGAAATTTGGTTGAATTCCACTTGATAGTGTAGAAGTTATATGCATTTAAAAATTAGACCTATCAGGAGGCTTATAATCATTTTGGCAACACTGCCATGTTTGGCCTCCTGGAAATTAAACTGAAATATTATGATCTGTACGTGTGCCAATTTTGAAATAGCTCCCATTCATACTTTCCAAGATATCCAACATGGAGCTCAAATTTCAATTGCGATTTTTTAGCAGTTGGTAGCACTGACATCATTTTCAAATATGGCCGTGAGATATTCAGGTATAGATCTTTACTCCTGCCAAATTTTGTTTCGATTGCTGCAGCCGTTTAGGAGTTGATAGTGGGGGACACACACACAGCCAGACAGACAGACAGAAGGACAGACAGACAGACACACACACACACATTTGCCCGATCTCATAAGTCTACTTTTTCCTCATTTTTGCAAAATGTGAAAAGTAGGCTAAAAATGTGTATTTAATGAAAGAAACATAATATAACCTTCTGTTA
Organism: Meconema thalassinum; assembly: GCA_946902985.2. Taxonomy (NCBI): domain Eukaryota; kingdom Metazoa; phylum Arthropoda; class Insecta; order Orthoptera; family Tettigoniidae; genus Meconema; species Meconema thalassinum. Next base: position 1,939,740,907 of record OX336388.2, on the reverse strand, counting down.
TACATCATTACAAAGAGTATTTAAAAAGGTTTTTTTTTTTTTTTCACTCAAAAACAAGTTCAGAGATGTTCAATATGGCCCCCTTCAGACACTCGAGCATATTTTTTTTTATTATTATTATTTTTTTTTTTTTAGCGTATGGCTTTTAGTGCCGGGAGTGTCCGAGGACATGTTCGGCTCGCCAGTTTTGTAGCTGCTTCCAGACGGACCCCCAATGGGTGAGCTACAAGTACCGTTGGGGAGGAAAGTTGGAAGGGAAGGGCGAGGAGTTGGAAGGTAGCGGCTGTGGCCTATAGTGAGGGACCAACCCCGGCATTTGCCTGGAAGGAAGATGGGAAACCACAGAAGACCATCTTCAAGGTTGCCGGCGGGGGGATTCGAACCTCCTCGCCTCCCGGATGTGAGCGACTGCCATTAGTCATGCCGTAACCACCACGGCTAACTCACCCGGTACTCGAGCAATATCAACCCGATACTCCAACTCGTTCCACACTCTCTGTAGCATATCAGGCGTAACAGATTGGATAGCTGCTGTTATTTCTTGTTTCAAATCATCAATGGTGGCTGGGAGAGGTGGCCGAAACACCATATCCTTAACATACCCCCATAAGAAAAAATCGCACGGGGTAAGATCAGGGCTTCTTGGAGGCCAGTGATGAAGTGCTCTGTCACGGGCTGCCTGGCGGCTGATCCATCGCCTCGGGTAGTTGACGTTCAGGTAGTTACGAACAGATAAGTGCCAATGTGGTGGCGCTCCATCCTGCTGAAATATGAATTGTTGTGCTTCTTGTTCGAGCTGAGGGAACAGCCAATTCTCTAACATCTCCAGATACTGTAGTCCAGTTACAGTAGCACCTTCGAAGAAAAAGGGACCAAAAACTTTATTGGCTGAAATGGCACAGAAAACGTTCACCTTAGGCGAGTCACGTTCATGCTGAATTGTTTCCCGCGGATTCTCAGTGCCCCATATATAGACATTGTGACGGTTGACTTTCCCGTTAGTGTTGAAAGTTGCTTCATCACTAAACACAATCTTTGAAACGAAAGATTCATCTGTTTCCATTTGAGCAAGGATAAAATCACAGAAATCGATTCTTTTAATCTTATACTTGCTGCAGCTTGAACCAATTTCAGACGATAAGGTTTCATAACTAACCTTTTTCGTAGGACTCTCCATACAGTTGATTGTGGAATTTGCAGCTCCCTGCTAGCTCTGCGAGTCGATTTTCCTGGGCTGCGAACAAATGCTTGCTGAATGCGTGCTACATTTTCATCACTCGTTCTCGGCCGTCCAGAACTTTTCCCTTTGCACAAACACCCATTCTCTGTAAACGTTTATACCAACGTTTAATACACCACCTATCAGGAGGTTGAACACCATACTTCGTTCGAAATGCACGCTGAACAACTGTCGTCGATTCACTTCTGCTGTACTCAATAACACAAAAAGCTTTCTGTTGAGCAGTCGCCATCTTAGCATTAACTGACGCTGACGCCTAATCAACAGCGCCTCGAGCGAACAAATGTACAACTACACACATCAAAAAAAGTTTTGCATCACCTCGGTTCCCAGATCTCCGGCATATAGACGTTGACTGTGTATATTGTATCCAAGATACAGTCCCTTTGACTGTTCATAGATGTCACTAAAACTGCTCAAATATGTAAACAACCATGCATGAGCAGGGCCTATTAGACGGAGGGGGTACGACAGCCGATCAGTTCCAGTCATTCCACCAGGACGAAGGTACGCTGCTCATGTTGTCTGTAGTTCTACCATGCCTAGAAGGTCAATACCGCAGTTCGATCGCGTCCGCATTGTTACTTTGTGTCAAGAAGGGCTCTCAACAAGGGAAGTTTCCAGGCGTCTCAGAGTGAACCAAAGCGATGTTGTTCGGACATGGAGGAGGTACAGAGATACAGGAACTGTCGATGACAGGCCTCGCTCAGGCCGCCCAAGGGCTACTACTGTAGTGGATGACCGCTACTTACGGATTGCCGCTCGGAGTAACCCTGACAGCAATGCCACCATGTTGAATAATGCGTTTCGTTCAGCCACAGGACGTCGTGTTTCAACTCAAACTGTGCGCAATAGGCTGCATGATGCGCAACTTCACTCCCGACGTCCATGGCGAGGTCCAGCTTTGCAACCCCGACACCATGCAGAGCGGTACAGATGGGCCCAACAACATGCTGAATGGACCCCACGGAATTGGCATCACGTTCTCTTCACCGATGAGTGTCGCATATGCCTTCAACCAGACAATCGTCGGAGACGTGTTTGGAGGCACCCTGGTCAGGCTGAACGTCTTAGACACACTGTCCAGCGAGTGCAGCATGGTGGTGGTTCCCTGATGTTTTGGGGTGGCATTATGTGGGGCCGACGTACGCCACTGGTGGTCATGGAAGGCTCCGAAACGGCTTTACGATACCTGAATGACATCCTCCGACCCATAGTGCAACCATATCGGCAGAATATTGGAGAGGCATTTGTCTTCATGGACGACAATTCTCGACCTCATCGTGCACATCTTGTGAATGCGTTCCTTCAAGATAACGACATCGCTCGACTACAGTGGCCAGCATGTTTGCCAGACATGAACCCTATCGAACATGCCTGGGATATGTTGAAAAGGGCTGTTTATGGACGTCTTGACCCACCAACCACTCTGAGAGATTTACGCCGAATTGTCGTTGAGGAGTGGGACAATTTGGACCAACAGTGTCTTGATGAACTTGTGGATAGTATGCCACGGCGAATACAGGCATGCATCAATGCAAGAGGACGTGCTACTGGGTATTAGAGGTAGTGGTGTGTACTGCAATCTGGACCACAAATGCTGAAAGTCTAGCTGTATGATGGTACAACATGCAATGTGTGGGTCTCATGAGCAATAAAACGAGCTGAAATGTTGTTTGTGTTGATCTCTATTCCCTTTGTATTTAACGGTTCCGGAACTCTTGGAACCGAGGTGATGCAAAACTTTTTTTGATGTGTGTAAATGAAATTTATAGCTCCCTTAATTCGCCGACAGATAGTGCTTAGCTCTGCCTTTTTTCGTTGCAGAGTTTTAAATTCCTAAAGTTGTGGTATTCTTTTTGAATGACCCTGTATTCATTCAAGTCCTACGTATAACCGCGACTGCTGGCACGACTTTTGTCGACCATAAATCAAATTACTAATTCTAAATTGCCTTAATTACTAATATTAAATACTGCGAATAACATATAATCATTTAGATCTTATTATAAGAATGCTTCGAAATGGAGACTTACTTGGCAATGTGGCAGATTTTGAGATTATGAAAGGATTGGAAAGAAAAAGAAGCTTGTAGTTTAACGTGACCGTTAATCTCGCGACCATGAGCCACGGGCCGGATTGGAAAGAATCATGGTTGAGAAAGTATAGAGTATGGCAAATAAACTACAATGTCAAAAAGTGGCAGGGGTAGGTGGAATTTGCCTTGAAATGGTAAATGCCTTGAAATTTGTAGTCATTTTTCAGTGTTGCCTTGTTAACAATTATTATTGAAGAATGACATAAAAATGACCATGATAGCCCGATTCCTTATTGATGTATTAATTATAATTAAAATAAAATATTTATTACCTAAAGTCAATATTAAGTACATTGAAACCGTACAGGTTTCGGTCACATTGTGACATTCTTCAGCGTGGTATAGGAAAAGTAACAGTGTAGTACCATACAACTCAATTTTTAAAAATCCTAATAGAGGATACTATAAATATTTTTGTACCAAAAGTTCACAGAGTAAAATTTCAAAAAACCAGATCTGTTACAATAATTATGTTAATAAAGCATAAAAAAAGTCTTGAAAAAACAGCGTAGAATTGAAGAGATGCGTATGTGAAAATATGTATGTTGAATAAGTTTGGTAATAAACATGATTAGGGACACTCGAATTTCTTGAATGAAATGGTGCTGAATTCTTGAGTAAAAAGAGAAAAAATTATTGAGTAACGAGGGAAAATTCTTGGGTAGGTAATTAAAATTCTTGAGTAGAAAACAAAAATTCTAGGGTAGAAGAGACAAATTCTTAGATAATATAGATCTTAGGGAAATAGAAATGCAGTCAGTACTTTCAAATATTTATAGTGTAACTTCAAAATTATTGGTACAAAAGACAGAAATCGCAAACATTAAAAACAAAAAAGATATTTACAAACTTTACCTTCCTTCCTCATTTCATGTTTTACATTCATAATTGTAGGATGACAGCAATTCCAAATTTGTCATTGTTAGATTAGTTCTGAAATCCGTCAACACACAAGAAAATTTTGAAAAGAATCTTTCACAATTTACATTTGACACTGGAACCCACAGTGCCCTTAATCCACCATCAACAAAGGGTTGATGATCCTCTCGCATTGCCTGAAGAGCATCTTCCACCGCTATTTCTGCATTCTTCTTCAGAATATCCTGAAGATCCCTATATGCGAGCACTCCTTCATCAACGGAAATAACCTTCAGTGACGGTATTTTGCTGAATAGGGCCTTCAGTTTGTCTCCTGCTGTAGACTGCGACAAGACATTCTGCCTGTAGAAGAGCTCAGTCACTGGCTCCAAAAATGTACGGGCTGGGTCCCCCAACATCAGGTTGTCCAACTTCGTATGCATATGGCCTGACGTCTTCTTTATTTCCTCCATCGCTCTGCCCCTAAGATTACCTTTCAGGGCATCCAGCTCTTCCTGGACCTTGTTGCTGAACATTCCTGCTGCAACCTCTTGTAAACGCTTCTTCAAATTCTGAAGTTTGGGATACACTTCTGCAGCAATTGGTTTGGAATTCGTCTCCAGTATGAGCAATAGAGGTTTCATCACTGATGCTACAGATTTAACGAAAAGAGCTTGCACATAAAGCACTTGTAACTCCGATTCTGTTATATTCTGCAGATGCGAAGATGCAGCGGTGAATGATTCTTTTCCATCATTGGTTTGGAAAAACTTGAAAAGAATGGTCCAGTTATCTGCCAGCCACTCAACTGCTTCCAGCCAGGAATTCCACCTTGTGGCAACAGGAATTGGAAACATCCCAGCCCCCGATTCTTTCTCCTGCAGGAACTGTCGGAAGGCGTGTCGTTTCTTTCTGGCATGTAAAATGTTTGCTTAACGGAAACAACTAATTTGTTCAGGGACGACAGACATTCTTTCACCACAACACCAACCAGATTGACCTTATGTGCCCAGCATTGAATGTGAAGCGAGTCTTCTGGCAAGAGGAGTGACAACCCACTAAAACATGAGGTCATGTATTTGGCCGAGTCAGTTACTAAGGCCACAACTTGGTCATAGTTCACTTTCGTGTCGCGCAGTGCATCTGTAATCGTTCGAGCACATGTCCATCCATTCACTGCCTTCAACGAAGTGACTGTCGCCACATACTGGTCCTGTGATGCGGAAGGCTCCACTGTAGACAGCAGAACAACGAAAATTGCCCTGCCCAGCTTGTCGGTTGTTTCATCACACATGACAGCAACTTGTTTGTTATGCACGGCCATAACAAACTTTTCCTTCCTCGATTTTGCCAAGAGAGGCAAATAATCCCTACGAAGAACATTACTTCCTGGAAGGTCTCCACCGCCTACAACGTTCTTCTTCACCCATTCCTTGAAAACTGGGTGATCTGCCTTTTCCAAGGGAATGTTAACTGATACCATCATCTCTACGGTCGAAGAGACAAAATCCAGTTTGGCAGCCTAATAAAGTCAGAAAAAATCAAATAATTAGTTTGTGCAATTAAATTATAAACAATTCATGCATCACAACCAACCACCACAGATACATAACGTAGAATAGTGAATGCATCCCTCCACAGAGGGGCTTGGCGGTGGGAAGGGCATCTGCCTGTGAAACAAGAGCCTAATCCACTTGTGCGTCACAGTTCGCACCCGCGACCCTACAGGTGTGGGAAAAGCGGAAGGAAAAGAAGTAGAAGAAGAAGAATATCATACAGAATTAAAAATACTGTATTTAGGACTTCCGCTTGCGATTGGAGTCAATTTGAAGAAAAAAAAAGCATCATATTCCGCACTACGAATTTGCGTGTTCTAATTGCGTCCGTGCGCATATGCGAACTGAAATGTTAATGAAAACACGAAAAGTTAATGGAAAGTTTCATTCACAAAAGTTAAAGATATTTTGTTTATCAACATGCTCGAAAAGTTAATGAACACGCTATTTTGTTTATTAACAGTCAAAAATGTTCCTAAACATTGTTTGTTAACAGTGTTTATTAACAAAGTTGACGAAAACATCTTGGTGTGGAAGTACCTTAACAGATCACGGTTATTACGTCACCCGCCACAAAATAAAAGTATTCACAAGAATATAACAATTGAATGTTACGTACCTTTGCTCCTTTTGAACATTCAGCTGCCTCGAACATTGTTGTCTGCCGCTTGCGTGTCTTTGCTGCTTCCACGTGGTGGCGGCGGCTAGAAATGTGCTTTTTTACGGCATCAGAAGTTTCCCAAGGTATTCTTTTATTGCAAAAGCTACAGAGCATTACTTCTCCAGACCTCTTCATTCCGTCCTGCGAAAACTCTTTTTTTCGTTCATCTAAGCACACTTTCGGTGGCATGGTGAACTATCCTGATAAATTTTCGTGCGACGAAGACCTCGACAAATGGTCTAGAACTATCGACTTGGGAAGTGTTCTTGCAACATTCTAAAAGCTGACTGGTTACAGCGTAGTAGGATAGCAGTGCGAGAGCCGAGTTCAAGGTTATGTAGTGTTGCATGTTACGCGGCATCATTTCGTGATTTACAGCGTGACCGTTGTCTCTTGTTTCTCGAACCCACTCCAGAACTTTTATGTCCACATTTTCGTACTTTCCTTTTTACACACCGCGGAAGGGCTTACAAGTTTTCTTTGTTCCCAATAATTTATCCTTCTGGTTACGCCAATAACGAATCATACACGGCTGCACTTCATATTTACGACTCGCCGCTTTCACTCCATTTTCTGCGGCATATTCTAGCACTTTCAACTTGAAGGATACCGTAAAACTTATTCTTTTCTCATTTTCAGTCGTTGTGTCGTTGTACGGTCTCCCACAAGTCCAACCCCTCCTCCACTTAGTGGGAGACGGGCAACGGCATGAAGTAGGGGATTGCCTGTAGGGGTGAAGTACAGTGGGGACTTTGTGTGCCCCGGGACCGCTACGGTAGCTGTGAAGGCTCTATGGGAATCCTGAAAAGTGACGGCTGACGGGGCTCTGGTGAAGCTATGATAGGCCTAGCAAGCTAGTAGTGGATATCATATTTGCTTTCAAACCAGGAACAGGCCTCGGAAAGGACGGATGCAAATGACGACGACACGGATATGCTAATGGACTACGAGTTGGGACATTAAACATACAGACACTGACAGGAAAAGTGGAGGAGATTGTAGATGTGATGGAGAGAAGAAAACTGGATGTACTGGGCTTGGCAGAAATAAGATGGAAAGGAGAAGGTCGCAGAGAACTGAGGAAAGGATACCGGTTGTACTGGAGTGGGAACAGTGAAGGAAGGAGCAGCGGAGTAGGAGTAGTTGTGAGAGATGGAATGAAGGAAGAGGTAAAGGGAATAAGTGACAGGATCATGAAGATCAGAGTAACTGTAAAGGGAAGAAGCCTGGAGATAGCCCAGGTATATGCCCCTCAAGTTGGATGTACAGCTCAAGAGAAGGAAGACTTTGAGGAGGAGCTACAACAGCAGTTGAATGGTCAGAGCATCATTGTCATGGGAGATTTGAATGCACATGTAGGAACTGAAAGGCAAGGATATGAAAATGTATTGGGAGCAGAAGGATGGGGTAGCAGGAATGAAGAAGGGAGAAAGTTGCTGGATTTTTGCAAGAGAAACGGTTTAGTGGTAGGCAACTCCTGGTTCCGGAAGAAAGAAAGCCACAAGGTAACGTGGTACAGCAGTGATTTAACAAAGAAATCTTTGGTAGATTACATGCTGTATGACTGGGAAATGAAGAGAAGTGTCAGAGATATAAAGGTAATACCATCAGAGGCCTTAGATAGCGACCACAGAATACTTGTAATGAACCTGGGAGTTGTTAAGGATAGCAAGAGGACAGAGTACCAGGAAAGGAGAATCAAAGTATGGAAACTCAAGGAAAAGGAAGTCACGGAAGACTTCCAGAAGATAATAAGGGAAAGGATGCCAACAGACAATCCTAAAACAGGGGAAGAGGAATGGAAGCAATTCAAAAACACAATGGTAGAAGCTGCAGTGGCAGTATGTGAAAGAACAAGCAACAGAAAGCGGTGTAAAGAGACACCATGGTGAAATGAGAGAGTAAAAGAAGCTGTGGGAAGGAAGAACAAGGCTTTCAGAGTGTGGTTCCAGGAAAGAACTGATCTGGCAAGGGAAGATTATAAGATAAAGAAGAAAGAAGCAAACAAGATTGTCGCAGAGGAGAGGAAGAAGTGGATGGTAAAGTGGACGGAGATGATGGAGGAAGACAGCAGAGGAAATAAGAAAGTTCTTTATGGGATGGTCAAACGTAAGAGAAGAGGTCTGCGAGAGGATGTGGTAATGATGGACAAAAACGGAAATGAGGTACACAACAAAGAGACACTCAAGGCAGTGTGGAAAGAGTACTTTGAGGATTTGCTGAATCCAAATGGCCATAGGGAGGAAGACAATGTATTGGAAGATGGAGAAGACAACACAGGAATGGAAAAGGACCTGACTTGGAGAGAACTGGAAATGGCTATAGACAAGATGAAAGGAGGAAGGGCACCAGGTGTGGATGAAGTGAGTGTTGAAATGGTGAAGGCAGCAGGGGAGGTTGGGAAACAGTGGCTGTACCGTGTGATGAGGGTGATATGGAAGGAGAAAAAGACCCCAGAAGATTGGAAGATAGGATTAATTGTCCCAATATTTAAGAAAGGAAGCAGGAAGGAGTGCAGAAATTACAGGGGTGTCACACTCATACCTCACTGTGCCAAGATATATGAAAAGATATTAGTAAGTAGAATACGAGCCAAAGTGGAGAGTAAATTGAGAGAGGAACAGTATGGATTCAGACCTGGGAGATCTACAGTGGATCTCATATTTTCAGTGAGACAGCTCCAGGAACACCACTACGAATTTGGAGAGGATCTGTTGATGGCCTTCCTGGACATCGAAAAGGCCTATGATAGTGTGTGTAGGAAGAAGGTTTGGAAAGCAATGGAAAACATGGGAGTGGAAAAAGAGACTGTAGGCAGAGTGAAGGAGATGTATTGTGGAAGTGTGAGTTGTGTGAAAGTTGGAGGGGAAAGAACAGACTGGTTCAGACAAATGAGTGGCCTGAAACAGGGTAGTGCGCTGTCACCCCTTCTCTTTATTGTGGTTATGGACGAGGTAATGACACGGATAGCAGGAAAGATAGGAGAAGATAAGATGAAAGCAATGGTGTTTGCAGATGATCTCATGGTCTGGGGAAACAAGGAGGAGGAAATTCAGGAGCAACTGAAGGCTTGGGAAGAAACAGTGGGAGAGTACGGATGGAAGTTCAACATCAGTGAATGTGAGATCCTGTTAACGACCAGGAAAAAGGACAGACCAATGAGTGGGATAACACTTGGAGGTGGACAGCTGAAGAAGGTGGAAAGTCTCAAGTACTTGGGAAGTATAGTGGAGGAAAATGGGAGAAATGACAAAGAGATTACGGAACGTGGCAGACAGGCAGAAGCATTTCTCAGAAGCATTAGGAGCTTAGTGTGGAATAAAGATGTCCCACAAAAAAGCAAGGAAGTGTTATACAGAAGCTCCTATATCCCGATACTGACCTATGCTTCAGAAACGTGGACAATGAAGAAAAGAGATATAAGCAGAATACAGGCAGGTGAAATGAAGTTCCTGCGAAGTAGGATCGGAATAACAAGAAGAGACAGGGTGAGGAATGAAAAGGTCAGGGAAATGGTGAAAGAGGAGCCCTTGCAAGGTAGGATTGAGACATCAAGACTGAGGTGGTGTGGACACTTAAAGAGAATGGATGAGAAGAAGATTCCCAAGAGGATACATGAGATGCAGATGCAGAAGAAACGACCAAGGGGAAGACCAAGAGATAGATGGCTGAAAGGAGTGGAGGAATGTGTCAAGAAGAGAGGCGAGAGTGACAGCGGAGAGGTGGTGGGAAGAAAGAACTAAGTGGCGAGGCTTATTTTCCAAACAGACCCAGCCTGGGGCTGGAAGCTGTACAAGATGATGATGATGATGTGTACTGCACGCTTCTTACACACCGCCGTGCGGTATGCGAGGCACGGAACTCGTAAGCGAGGCGGTAGGGGGAGAGAGTAGCCTTTTTTGTCGAGGTCAACAGGTGTTTCAGGCAGAAGCGCGGGTTTTACAGTTTCGTGAGTTGCGTGATACGGTAGCATGGCATCCAGCTAAAATGTACACTATAGATTTTGGTTATTAAGAAATGATTGTGTACCTTCTTGTGTTTTATTTAATGATATGTAGTAGAGTATTAATAGTATACATTTGTTTTAAAGTGACAAAAATAAAAATAAAAGTTTTTTTTTTAATTTCCATTCAAAAATGAGGGGGCGGGTATTCGTGTATATACGGTAATTAAAATGTATTAACATAATAATTGAACATTTTACAAGAGGTAAATTAGGTGTAGGATGCCGCACATACGACTGATGTTACGCATCCACGCCTTGAAAAGGTTGTAATAAAAGTCGGATAACGGTTTAATGCATTATTTCTCTAGTTGCAATAAATTTCGTGAGTAAACCTAAAAATTCGTATATGGAGCCGAAATGGCAAAATTTCGCGAGTAGATAGTGTTGCAAATTACATTTAAATTCGTAACACATATCCTATATGCCTTTCTCCCATCATATTTAACACTTTTGAAAATTTTGCAAATTTCGTGAGTTGCGAAATTAGAGTGTCCCTAAACATGATGCTTGATGTGTATTTGACAGGTAGAGAGATATTGTAGAGAGAAACTTTGGAAGTATGTGTGATGAAGTTATTATGAAATGTTCTCAACCTGTTAAATACACATCAAGCATCATTTTTATAACCTAACTTATTCAACATACATACATACATACATACATTCAACAGCCGGTACAGTTTGAATGTACTAAATATTGACTTTAGGTAATAAATAGTTTATTATAATTATTATTTATTTTTATTTTGGAAATTGTGGACACGTTTAAATACCTAGGAAGTGAATTGATGCAAACTTGTAGGTTGGACATGGAGATTGGCAGGAGGGTACAGCAGAGCAATGCATTCTATCGAAGTGTAAGAAAACTTGTTTGGGATAAGGAAGTACCAAGGAAAAGCAAGGAGGTAATGTATAAAGTGTACTATGTACCCATATTAACTTATGCAGCTGAGACTTGGACCCTGACAAGCAGGCAAGAGAGTAGAATCCAAGCCAGTGAAATGAAATTCCAAAGAAGTATGATAGTGTTACGTGCCACCCCTAGTGGCAAGTTCGCTAACTGGATTACGGTGGGTAGAAGCACAACACAAATTGTTCCTTTAAAGAAACGTATTAGCTTTATCGCGGATCAGAAAGATACACCACACAATAGCAAATACAAGCAATTAGTATCTCACTCTAGTTTCCTCTTGTAGGGAACACTTCACTTTCACTTGGTCTTACAGTTAATCCTCGCTAGTGGGACCGGTGGCCTCGGTAGAAATACCTGCAACACTTCCTTGAATACACAAACTACAGTTGTTTACGATAGCCAGTCATTCACCACTACACACTGCTTCGCTGTCCGCTGGCTAGGGAAACAGCCCCCTGTGTTTTCGCAATTCACTACAATATCTCTGTCGCATTAGGTAAACACACACTCTTCAAATACAGTCCCTCCCTAGGCTTCACACTCCTTCGCTGTCAAGAGAATCAGCTTCACTAGGGTTTCGCAAGTCACGTCACCCACAACTGTCGCTCAGGTAAAAGCACGCACTAGCTCAAAAACACTGTCCACCTCGCTGGCCAGGTTGCTCTTATATAGCAGGCTGGTGACTCAATGAATGCTTCTAGACCCGTCCAGGATTCACGGCTTCTCGAGATTTCCATCACTGGCTGGGTCACGAATATTCTGGACCGTCCCTTTATCCTCGCAGCCCGTTGCGTAAGGCGCAGGTAATACACTGAGGCAGAGCACAGCCTGAGGCAGCTGTGACTCATGCGGTGAGGCGACGAAACAAACTCACAGCCGTAACAATAGGAAAGACAAGGGAAGACAGAGTGAGGAATGAAGATGTTAGTGGGATGGGAAAACTAAATGAGAGAATTGAGAAGAATAAACTAAGGTGGTTTGGACATGTAAAGAGGATGGAGGAAAATAGAATACCAAGACATATGCTAGAGGCAAAGTGCAAGGGTAAGAGAGCAAGAGGAAGACCTAGAACAAGGTGGATCGATTCAGTGAAGAACAGCATAAGAAAAAGAAATCTGGACTGGGACAAGATCGTGGAAGAAGAATTGTGGAAGGAAAGAGGAAAGTGGAGAAGTACCATAAATACCCCGACCCGGCAGGAGCTGGATAAGGTGAAATGATGATGATGATATTTATTTATTTAGGATCGTTTCAACCTCCTATGGGTTATTATTATTATTATTATTATAGCGGCTTCGGTGGCGTAGTCGGTAGCATGCTGAACTGCTATGCCCAAGATAGCGGGTTCAAACCCGGCCGAAGTCGTCGGATTTTTTAAGAGCGTTAAAAATCCTTCAGTATGCCTTCCTTCGGAGGGGAAGTAAAGCCGGCGGTCCCATGTCATAGATTTATGGCATGTAAAAGATCCTTTCACAGACTAAACTTGTGTAAAGCAAAATTTGTTAGGTTAGATTTCGTCACAACGCTCTATCAAAGTTCCAACGTTCACCACTAGGTATCATTGATATCTGGTGGCGAAAGTTGGAACTACTTGAAATTGAACGGAACTTGTAGCTCACCCTTTAGGGTGTCCGCTGGAAGCAGCTACAGACTCAGGCGAGCCGAACATGTCCTCGGACACTCCCGGCACTAAAAGCCATACGATAAATAAATAAATAAATAAATTATTATTATTATTGATATTACAATTATTTTCAGTTGGTCAACCAGGGTGTCTACCGGTAACAAAAGTAACGAATTTTACAAATGGGTAACGAAAGTAACGAAAAAGTAACGAATTTTACAAACGGGTAACGAAAATTTTCTGAAGGCGGGTTGAATCATTTAAACTCACGCCGCTAGGCTCAGAGATGGCGAGTTTCACGCAAGCGGCGCCGTGCTTATTGCATAGTACTAAGCAATATGTCTCCGTGCCCGACCTCAAGGAAATACATACCGAGGATACCTTGAGCGGTATACATCGGTTCAACGTATATTTTAGGCATCAAGAAGTCTTAAGTTTCGTGTGAAATATTTTTCTGTGTTACTGTATTAGGAAACCTGACTTTTCGCGAGACGTTTATTCGCGAATACTTCCGAAACTAAAAAGAAATCTCTTATTTCTGTTATTTGGAAACTATGTCAAATTGAAGTTCAGAAATAACGCGAAACAATTTAATGTCGCAATCTTGCAAAATGTTACCGTTTCGAAAAAAATGCGAAAAATCTTCGAGATACATATAACTTATTTAAAAAATATGTCAAGTAAATTTGCGACATTCAGTACCGTATGGTTAATTCGAAATTCCGTTATAAGTTGATTTTTCCTTCGAACTTTCGTTCCATCGGATAAATAATCTAATCGATTATTTCGATAACTTGTTGATAATTCGTGGTTCTCAATCGAAATAAAACTTGCCCTCTTGTATTATTCGTGCAATCCTCTCAGAACAATTCGTAATATTCGATACCGTACCTACTTCGAACGTTCATCCTCCAAAATCGCATCCTCAAGACGGCAGGCTGACCGCACGACTTGCCTGCGGGAATCTCGTCAAACGGACCGAGATCGGCGTCAGTTGCGTAAAATCATAAAACCCGTCCCCTATCGTGAATTTGTGACCACGAGGACTGCGGGAATCCTGTCAAAGGTGATTGGGCACCCATCACGAAACCTACTTGCCACTTTTCCCATGACCGTATACTTAAAAGCGTGCGGGGAGCGAGAAGTGCATCAACCCACTTAAAAATGGCAGCCTACGTAGCATCGAAATACTAAATCCTCCTCGTGATCCACCCTGAACTCATGAACTCCCAACTACAGCATAGGGACAAAGGGAATCACGGCGCCGACCGAACAACATGTTCATAACTACGCGTGAATTTTAACCATGCCCAACCTTGAGCTTGCCTCCGCCATTCTATCAGGACAGATAGACAGGCAGACAATCGTTGAACGGCCGCGTGCGGCGACGATTGCATAATATCTCGAGGACAACGTAAAACGGCCGAGAGCGGCAGCGATTGCGATACGTCGCGATATTTCTCCGCATTCAATGACGAGGACAACTGTATTCTTGTCAAACGGACAGCAAGTGGCGCCGATTTTGTCAAACGGACAGCAAGTGGCGCCGATTGCGTAATAATGCTATATTTTCTTGTGCCCGAACTCAAGGACAATGGAAATCTCGTCGAATGACTAAAAGTGACGCTAATGATCTAAATCACGATTTTTCTCAGTGTTCTATCGTGAAAACTACGGGAAGCTCACCAAACAACTGAGACCAGCGCCGATCGTGTAACATCTCGATATTTCTCCGCATTTGACTGCGAAGACAGAATTCAGTGACGATCGCGTAACATCGCATACATTTCTTCGTGACCTACCACGGGGACGAAGGAAATCTCGCCAAATGGTCAAGAGCTGAGCAACCTCTTGGTACCGTATTAATAACAACATATTGTGGACAAGACGACATATTAGCTGAAACAACTCATTGGATATTAAATATCTAGTATATATTTATTATTTTTTAAATTTTTATAACATCATGTGAATTTCATTTAAAGCGGCTTCGGTGGTGTAGTTGGTAGCATGCTGAACTGCTGTGCCCAAGATAGCGGGTTCAAACCCGGCCGAAGTCGTTGGATTTTTTTAAAGCGTTAAAAATTCTTCAGTATGCCTTCCTTCGGAGGGGAAGTAAAGCCGGCGGTCCCATGTCATGGATTTATGGCATGTAAAGGATTCTTCCACAGACAAAACTTGTGTGAAGCTAAATTGTTAGGTTATATTTTGTCGGAACGCTCTATCAAAGTTCCAACGTTCACCACTAGGTATGATTGATATCTGGTAGCAACGTGAAATTGAACGGAACTTGTAGCTCACCCTAAGGGTGTCCGTTGGAAGCAGCTGCAGACTCAGACGAGCTGACCATGTCCTTGGACACTCCCGGCACTAAAAGCCATACGATAAATAAAAAACCTTCTTTATAAACAGTTCATTGTTGTTTTTCCTCACCGCGTGATGAGCGCCTATGCTTGTAGACCGCAGACGTAACTTGAATTCAAAGGTAACTAAAATTAACTAAAAGGTAACTAAAAGGTACCTAAAAAGTAACTAATTTTTACTTCATTCTTACAGTAGACACCCTGTCAACATAATATAATCCCAATTACTGGGAGAAAAATACATGTGATTAAATACACCCTGGGCACAAAGTCCCGTTACCCCTAGACATTTCAAGAAATACATTGATTTTTTTAACATTTTCTGTTTCACATATAATCAATGGCTGATACTAGTGACTATAGCATTGAAGAACACATTGTCACAAGCACTTGGGTTCATGAGAGACCAAGAACAGGGAAAACGTTGGAACAGGTGCATACTGACTTTGAGCAGCGATTCGGAAGACAACCTCCTCTAAAGACAACACTTTTATGTTGGGAAAAGAAACTGTTTGCTACAGGCAGCGTGAAGGACAAACCAACAAGTGGTCGACCATCAACAAGAGAGGAACAATGCCAAGAAGTCGCGGAGTCAGTGGAAAGATCACCAACGAAGTCAACTCGTAAACGATCCACGGAACTGGGTATACCCCGGTCAATTCTGCACAAACACATGAAACATGACTTCAAGTTGCACCCATATCGACCAAAGAGTTGTCTTTTGAGGAGGCTGTCCAAATCGCTGCTCAAAGTCAGTACGCACCTGTTCCAACGTTTTCCCTGTTCTGGTCTCTCATGAACCCAAGTGCTTGTGACAATGCGTTCTTCAATGCTATAGTCACTAGTATCAGCCATTGATTATATCTGAAACAGAAAATGTTAAAAAAAGCAATGTATTTCCGGTAACCGGACTTTGTGCCCACCCTGTAGGTGTACTGTATATATATATATATACAGGGTCTTTCATATAAAATAAGAGCGCCAAGCGGCGGCTTTGTTAACCGCAGCTGCGGTCGCCTTGGCCGAGCTTTTGGCACGCCAAGGCCCCCTGCTTTAAGCGTGTGTACAATCCAATATGATGCAGCGGCCTTGCTAGCGTGTGTACAATGCTGAAATCTTACTTTAGTTAGTTAGTTAGTTAGTTATTGTTGATGAAACCGAAACCCTTACTTGTGCTAGTTTTGTGAGTGATTTATTCGGAGACCGTTCAAGATTCTCGTCAATGTCATCTCGCTCATCCTCTGTTAAAACTGTTCGTGTGCTGGCATATTTTTTATTGAGCACCGAGCCAGTAGTGTCAAACTTATTTGCAATTACGTGAATCTCTGCTAGTGAAGGTGGCACTTCATCAGGAAATTGCTGACCAAATTCATCACGTACCCGCCGAGACGACTCGTACTTAAAATAAGTATTACATAAAAAAAATACGATGTTGCAATGATAACTGTCTCACCATGTTAACACTTGAGGTTTAGACTGGCGACTGAACACCTGCGCGCTCATTGCAAGGTCAAGTTTGGTAATGTCAATCTGTTATTTTTATACAGTCCATCGGAACATGAAAAAAAAAAAAAAAAAACAGCCATCGTATGTACTATGCGCGCGCTTTCAATACTGTAGGGGTCTCGGTTTCATCAACAATAACTAACTAACTAACTAAAGTACGATTTCAGCATTGTACACACGCTAGCAAGGCCGCTGCATCATATAGGATTGTACACAAGCTTAAAGCAGGGGGCCTTGGCGTGCTAAAAGCTCGGCCAAGGTGACCGAAGCTGCGGTAACAAAGCCACCGCTTGGTGCTCTTATTTTATATGAAAGACCCTGTATATCTTACTTTCGAATTGAGCCACTTACGAGTTAACCATCATTTCTGTGTGTTTGTTTGTCAGCTTTGATGTCCTGCTTGAGCCCGTCACTCAGTGCTTTCTTCCAATCTTGTGAAAGTGGTCCCATCCGTTTTGTGGGTTTTTCCCTTACCTTAAAACCCTGGTAGCTTTTGATAATTAGTCTTAATTCATTCCTGTTCAGAATTTTGTCCTCCAGAACACCGATTTATGTAAGATCTTTATTACATTCTTGGAACCATCAAAAATCTTAAGCCTTTGGTTTTACTAAATTCCAAATTTATTTTGTCAGTCAATCCTCGGACATTCTAAATATGTGCCCATAGAATAACAACCTTTTCTTTTTCATTGTTGACGTGACTGGTTCTATCTCTCTGTACAAATCTTCATTTGATTTCAAACGTATGAGTTTGTCAACCCATCTGTTGCCTTTTTATCAATATCCTGGGTTCTCTTTTGACTAACTGGTCGACTGTTCATAGTCAAAGCCTCTGAAGCATATACTGTAATCCTTCAGGTTTGACATCCATGCTGTAGTGTCTTAACTTTGCTCCAATGCTTAGCTACTTATTATAGTGATTTTTCATCAGGTGAAATGCTCGGTCTGATTTCCAGACCCTAAGATTAATTGTTTCCTGTTGTAGGTCATTTTGTTGGATTATCCACCTAGATATCTAAACTTCTCCACATGTTTCATCTTCCCTTGGTTTGTGATCGTCCATTCTGGTAACTCGACAAAAGAAACAGACAAGATAATAAAATAGCTGAAAATCGCACTCAACAAAAACATTTTTCAATATGAACAGACAAATGGGTTAGCAAAGGGATCACCACTCAGCGGTCTAGTTGCGAATATTTTCATAAACCGCATAGAAAACAATTTTCTGATGGACAACAAGGCAAATGGGTTGTTGTTTTTTATGCCCACATTGGAGCACTTTAATCAGTCCATATGCATTTAGGTCTGATAGTGTTAATTAGAGATTCAGCTTTTCAGCTTCTTCTGCTCCTAAAATGTCTTCATCTTATCTGATACCGACAGTAGTGGCTACGCGGACTAAAGCGCTGTGTTAGGTCAAGGGGCCAAGCTCTCTGCTGACTCGGTAGACGGGTGGGTTCGAGCCCCACCGTCGGCTGTCCTTGAAATGGTTTTCCGTGGTTTCCCATTTTCAACGCCAGGCAAATGCTGGGACAGTACCTTCTGACAGGCCACGGCCGCTTCCTTCCACATCCTTGCCCAGTTTCATTCATCTTCATCCATTCCATCTCTCATCCCGACGCGCAAGTCGCCCACGGGCGTCGACTAGAAAGACCTGCACTCGGCCTCTCAGGAGGCTACACGGGGAAAAAAAAAATCTTATCTGAACTGGCTGCCCTTTGTTTGTCAGTTATGGTGTAATTTTTTCGTTCAAATGTTGTTAATTTGAGTCGTAAGTGTTTGTTCCTTAGAATCCTCTTCTCTTCTCTCCCTTCAATTTGGAGCATTGTTAAATTTAACTCTTCTAAATGATTCTGGACCTCTTTGAACCAATTGTTCATCGTTTTACTAGCCTGGTTTCTGGCAGTCTGGATCATCATCATCATCATCATCTTGAACCGGCTCCAGTTTCCTGGGTGCGATGATGAGCACTCTCTATTTATTTCTCTCAAAGAATGTTTCCTCCTCCATAAGCTGTAAATCCAGACCTCTCCCTGCAAGATCATTTCTAACCTGGTCGATCCATCTTTTTTTCGGTCGACCTCTTGGCCTCTTGCCTTTCATTATTTCTCAAACCACACTCTAGCTGTTCTTTGTGTGTCCATTCTTTTGAGATGACCGAACCTTTTCAGAAAAAACAATTCTTCTTTTCCGCATTGTATCTATTATTGATTCACTTTCTTGATATACCACTTCATTAGGCAATAAACGCCATTGGGTTATACGATGGTATAAATACGTAGAAGATGTCTTATGCATATGTGACACGGAAATAACAAATGAAGAAAAGATCTTACAGGACATCAACAGTTTGCACCATTCAATCAAATACACCATGGAATGGGAAATTCAGCGAAACATAAATTACCTCTATATTAGGAACAAACTATAACCTGATGTACTCAATCTTTTGCAAGTCCACTCAAACATCACAAACTATACACCCATGGCAAAAGAAAATTATAACAAAGAAGTTAAAATCATAAAACAATAGCTAAAGAAACAACTTCTCACCCAATAAGATAGATCAAATAATACTAAGACATCGGACAAAACATAATTTAGTACAAACGTCAACCAGTATCATAAACAAGTTCACACGTTTCAAACTTGTGCAAATCACCAATCTTTTCAAAAAACAAGGATTCAAAATGTCATTCAGAACAATAGGTAGTTATTGTGGCATTAACGAAAGAAGCCAGGCAATGAATAAAAAATGGGGGATGATCAGTTGTTGTTTGAGTCTTCAGTCTTTTGACTGATTTGATGCACCCTCCATGCCTCCCTGTCCTGAGCTAATCGTTTCATCTCTACATAGCTACCTCACCCTACAGCCGAGGCAATCTGTTTAGCGTATTCTAAACTTGGTCTACCCCTACAGTTCTTGTCCGTGACCCTTCCGTCCAAACTAAGCTCACTATTCCTGGGTGTCATGGTATGTGTCCTACCAACCCATCTCTTCTCTTCGTTAGCAGTCGCCAGAAACATCTCTCCTCTCCCACTCATCTTAATACCTCTTTGTTTGTTACCCTATCTACCCATCTGATCTTCATCATTCTCCTGTAACACCACATTTCAAACGCTTCAATTCTCCTCGTTTCTGCTGCACCAATAGTCCAAGTTTCACTTCCGGAGAGTGCCACGCTCCAGACGAGGGCTTTCAAAAATGACTTCCTAATGCCTAAATCTATATTCGTTGTCAACAGATTCCTTATGTGTAGAAGTGCTTTCCTTGCCTAGCCAACCAACTTTTTATATTCTCTTTGCTTCGTCCATCACTGGTTATTTTGCTTCCTAAGTAACAGAATTCTTCTACTTCCTTTAGCTTTTCACCTGCCAATTTGATGTCCATAGAGGTTTCTGATTTATTTCGGCTGCATTCCAATATTTTTGTTTTACCTTTATTAATTTTCATCATGAATTCTTTCCTCAAGACGGAGTCCATACCAGTCAAAAACTCATTCAAATCCTCTGGCGTGTCGGCCAAGATGACGATGTCATCAGCAAATCTCAGAGTTGAAATTATTTCTCCTTGAATCTTCACTCCCACTTTAAATTTTTCTCCAATTTCCTTCATTGCTTGTTCAATGAAAAGTATGGGTGATAAGTTGTAGCCTTGCCGTAAACCTTTCTGAATTCCAGCTTCTCTCTCATGTCCTTCAGCTCGAATGACTGCTGTCTGGTTTCTGTATTGATTGTAGATCACCCTCCTATCTTCTTCTTCTTCCTCTTCTGCTTTTACAGCCTCATTGGACCACTTCAGTCAATCATTTCTTGGTCCTCTTCTTCAGTAAGTTTCCTTTCCGAGTTGTCCAGTAGCTTTTCATTCACTCTGATCTTCTCAGGCGTTCCTCATTTGTAAATACCCTTTTTATTGTATTACGTTTGTCTATTTTTGCCTGATATTTTATTTTTATATCTTTCAGGTTTTTTTTTTTTTTTGCAAGTCAACCAAGGTTATTTCTAATTCTTTCATATCTTCTCTATTTTCCTTAATCCATCCTACTTGTTGTTTCCTATTCCAATGTTTCACTACAATTTTTCTAGATAACCTGGTTTCTGGTGTCCTCATGATGTGGCCAAAAAAAGAAATCCGTTTCTTCCGAATAGTATCAGTGATGGGCTCCAGTTCTCTGTATACCACTTCATTTGGTACTATCTGCCACTGTCCGTCTTTCTGATATTTTTTATTTATGCATGTTCTAGCTATTCTTCTTTCTACTTTTAAAATTTTGTCGATACTGTTTTTCTGAGTAACTTTATAAAGAGGTTCGCTTCCATTTGTCACCTCTGGTTGAACCACCGTCTTGTAATGTTTTAATTTTGTTGCGATTGATAGACATTGATAGACCATGTTAATTTTTGGGCTTTTATCATTTTATTAGGTCTGTCTTGCCATGCAGGTTTCTCATTCAAATTGTAAGTTATAATTTCTCCTAAGTATTTAAATTGCTTCACTGTTTTAACTTTCTTGTTATTTACTGTTATGTGATTGATTACAAGTGGATTTGCTACCATTATCTCTGTCTTTTCAAATGATATCTGAAGTCCAATTTTTTGTGCTATATTTTGTAGGCTTATTATTTGATTTCTGGCTTCTTGAATATTATTAGCCAGTAAAGCTAAGTCATTTGCGAATCCCAAGCAATTTAAGTCTATTTGATCTTTCTTGGTTCCAATTCTTATGCTCCTAGGATTTTCCCTGTACCATTCCCTCATTACATATTCCAAAGCACAATTGAGAAGTAAAGGCGATAAACCATCTCCTTGTCTTAATCCTGTTCTCCTCTGAATTTTACTTTAGATTTGGTGTTTGTTAGAGTTAGTTTTATAATTTTTATTAATTTGGTATGAAGTCCAACATTCCTTAGTATTTTCAGCAATGAAGATCTATGTATACAATAATAAGCTTTTTTGAAGTCTACGAAGGTTATGACTTGATGTTTTTGTCTACGTTTGTAGTAGTCCATTACTAATTTTAAGGTGATTATCTGTTCAGGGCAGCTTCGCCATGGCCGAAATCCACCTTGGTATTCTCCTATTTCCAGTTCTAATTGATCTTTACATTGGTTATATAGAATTCGTGACATGATTTTATGTGTGATATCCAAAAGGGAAATTCCTCGATAGTTGTCAGGATTTCATTTTTCTCCTTTCTTGTGTAATGGATGTATTATAGCTGTAGTCCAATGGTCTGGCAGTTCTTCTTTGATCCAAATGTTCACTATGCATTCGTGTAATGAAATCTTTACTGGTTCTGCTGCATATTTCCACAATTCTGCAAATGTTTGATCTTCTCCACTCGGTTTGTAGTTTTTGTGCTCTCTCAGAGCTTTGTAGACTTCTTGGATTGTGGGTGGATTCATGTTTTCTGATGGTGTTTTAATAGTGGTGTCTGTATTTATTTGAAGCAGTTCTGGAAGATCTTCACAATTTAGTAACTTGTTAAATGTTTCTGCTAAAATTTCTGTTTTTTTTTTATTACTATGAGCTAACTCGCCATTTTTGTCTTTTAACATTAATGTTGGAGGTTCACATCTTTGTAGTCGTTTGCTAAAAATTTTGTAGTAATCTCTTGAGTTTGTTTTCGGGCTATTTGTTTCGATCATCAGAAGTATATCCTTTTGGTATTGCCGTTCAACCCTTCGTATTATTTTTTGAGTTCTCTTTCTTTGTTTTATGAGTTCCAAGTGTTGTAACATGTTTTTCAAGGGTATTTTACGCCACTGACATAAGTCAGTAGGAAGCCATTCAATGTTTATTTACTCGGCAAATTGTTCAGCCGAGATATTCATTCATTTTTTTCATTCGTTCATTTATTTGCAATGGGGGGTGTGTCCCCCGGTGGCAAATTGGATATACATAACAAATAAATAATTATACATAACAATTCAATAACAATTATAAAACAATTAAACGGGAGTATTTACACAAATAGTCAGTCTTTTCTTAAACACACCTATATGTTTGGGAAAAGGCTCTAAGACTGGGGCAGGTAGAGAGTTCCAGTTATCAATAGCACGGTTTACAAAAGAATATTTACCATAATTTATTCGCTGTGGTCGGCCCTTAACTTTGAAAGGATGATCGCTCCTACCCATGTAAGTGGGCTTTCCCAATCGTTTGCTAAGCTCACCCCATGCTGGTTGATTTGTATACGTGTTGTACATAGCGCAGAGTCTAGATTTCATCCTCCTAGCCTCCAGTGATTCCCACCCAAGTTTCTTTAACATACGGCTCACACTGCTCCTGGGATTAAAGTCACTGAGCATAAATCTAGCAGTCTTTCTTTGTACCATTTCCAACTCGTTGATGAGCCCTACTTGATATGGATCCCAAACCGCTGAGGCATATTCCAGAATAGGTCTTACAAGTGACAAATAGCCTAATTCTTTAGCAGAGGTACTACTTCCTTTTAATACCCTCATTACAAAGTGCAGGGATTTGTAAGCTTTTGAAACTACACATCCTACATGACTACTCCATTTCATATCATTCCTTACGTGAACGCCCAAATATTTGCAAGAATCTTCTTCTACAAGTATTTCCGAGCCAATGTTATATTGACAATCCTGCCTTCGCACTTTCCCTATTTTTAAGAGACTACATTTTCTTGTGTTTATTTTCATTTTATTTACAATCGCCCACTTATAGACCAGGTTCAGGTCCTCTTGAAGCACTGCATTGTCTTGTGAGTCATGTATCTTTCGATATATTACACAATCATCCGCAAACAATCGACAGTCACTGCGAATCCCATTTGGTAAGTCATTTATAAACGCCAAAAATAACAAAGTTCCGATTACGCTGCCCTGAGATATACCCGACATTACGGTAATTTCATCCGAAAATATGCCTTCAACTTTCACTTTCTGGGAACGACCCGTCAAAAATTCTTGGATCTATAAAATTACTCTTCTATCAATCTTCGTCGAAGCTAATTTATGGAGTAGCATGTCATGCGGCACGACATCAAATGCCTTCGCAAAATCTATAACCACGGCGTCGACTGAAACTCCATGGTCTAACGATTCGCTAATGTCTTGAAAAAGTGATAGCATCTGACTCTCGCATGAGTAACCTTTCCGAAATCCATGTTGCCTATCATTAAACCATGATAATGTTTCCCACTGTTCCCTCAAGTAGTCGCAAATGAGATGCTCCATCTTTTTGCAAACGATGGACGTAAGGCTAACCGGCCTGTAGTTGCCCAATTCAAGTCTGCTCCCTCCCTTAAATATTGGGACTACCGTAGCTCTTTTCCAGTCATCTGGGATTTGCGCATTGTTTATGGACACATTAAACATCACCTCCAAGTATCGTGCCACGGCCCTACCTCCTAGTTTAAGTACTTCACTAACAATATTATCAGGACCCTTTGATACATTGAAATGTAGTTTTTGTATTAGCTTTACAATTGCTGACTGGTTTATTTGGAACAGGGGAGCCCCTGATTCGTCGTTAAGGTCCAACACACAGCTATTGGATTTATTGAACACACTACCGTAAAAGACATTTAATTCATTAGCAATGGCCTGTTTCTCAGTAATTAATTTACCGTCACCGGACATTATCATCGACAAATTATTTGAATTTCCCTTTCTTCTCCTAACATAACTGTAAAAAAATTTCCACCCATCACCTCCCGAATCAAGTAAACCTTGCATATAACTGTCATGAGCAGCCCTCTTTTTTAAGACGAACTCTCTTGATAAGGATTTAAATTTCAACATATACTTGTCACTATCATGTCTTTTATTGTATAAGTTCCTAATTTTCCGTTTTAGACTCCTAATTTCTCGTGTGTAATACTCAGGATTTGGGTTTTGTTTCAGAAATTTTAATGGGACAAATTTATCAACAGCGCTATTTAAAATTTTCAGAAAGTTAGTCCACAGGATATTAATGTGATTTCTTTCCGATGCCCATCCTACAAATAGCTCATTCAAATACTCCTGAAACTTGCCCTGATCTGCCCTGCGATACTGGAATATGATCTTTTTTGCTACATCAGAGTCTAATTTTGTAATGTCACCATATCTAATATTTAATTCAACCCCAGAATGGTCACTAATTCCTGGTACTTTCAGACAGTTAATATACAGCTCTACAGGCCTTACGAGATAAACATCTAAGGTATTATTGTCTCTAGTTGGGAAGTCAACTACTTGGGAAAATCCCCCCTCCCTTAAGAATTTATTTGCAGCGCTCTGAGCTTGACCACAGCTAGTTGACTCACCAGACCAGTCTACTTTGGGGAGGTTTAAATCTCCAGCAATTATTATGCTCTTTTTCATAGCATTACCCGTACAAGTTTTATCATACAGTGTTTCGAGGAGAGAAAAGTTATCTTTCGGTGCTCTATACGCCCCTATCACCTGAAGAGGGAATTTATTTCCTTTATCCGAAATGTGTACACATAACATTTCATGATCCATATCATGTTTCATGTAACTTATTATTATTATTATTTTTGGAGCGTTTTTTATAAGATTATAAGTATACAGATAGGTTTTCGATGTTATAGAAAACACTATCAAGTGAATTATTACGAACTACATTATCGCGGAAAATTATTTGATTACGGAATTTTACGGATTTTTGTCAGTTAGAGTTTATTGTGAGAGAGATGAGTCATTGGGAATTCAGCTACAGGTATATTCGTGTCGAGAAGCGTGACGAAAGCCGTGGGGCACTTCCAGCTGGCTGTATCAAGAAAAGGCGAAATGGCCTGAACCGGAAATCGACATCGTCGCGCCGAGTATATTGACCCTTATGTCGGGAGTATCGCGTGGTGTCTCAGCCAATCATAGGAGACCGGGCGACTAGGAGACGGCTCCGGAGAGGGGATGCGAGGAATGCATATATTGTTTTCGCACCGAGAAGGGAGGACGATTATCATTGTAAAACTTGACCGATGTGGTTGCTCGTTTGGTTGGTTCTGGTGTGATCGGACCATGACTTTATCATTTCTACAACAATCTCCACAACTGACGAAGAAGATGGCAACGTCCAGAAGGCTGTTGGAAGCTTCCTTAAAGAACATCAAGTACGAGGGAAATGCTACGGCAATTTCCAATGGTAAGCGCGAATGACTCAGAACTACATAATCTCTCGCTTCATTGTTTCATATTCAGAATTTCAGTAACTTCTTAGCTTGGGAATAATAGTAAAATCAGTAATTCATCCGACTCCGTTTTCACGCAATTCTCTAGTGGTAAATTCAAATCGTTACGCTCCAATTTATATTTATTATTATTATTTTTAAAATTGTCACTACTTGTTTTTTATATAATAAATTCATTTCTTATACTATGCAATCTTTGCTTTCAGTAGGTAGCATTAGATATAGACCAAATTCCTTCTCTTGATACAATTGTTAGTTGGGTTAATGATCAAATCAAACCACGATCTGAGTGTGAAGATTCTTAAAGGTGTTCTGCCTGAGCAAGGTGTTCTTAAATATAAATTTAGATTTCAACATAGCGTTGAGATCTTGGCGCCCATACCAGGGTGTCTACGACCCGAGAAAACCGGGAAAACACGGGAATTCTCAGGGAATTATGAATTTCTGGAATAATCAGGGAAAAATCAGGGAATTTCTTTGTTAATCAGGGATTTTTCTCCATTTGTCTATATCCCGTAAAAGTGGAAACAATACTTTCGAATTTCGCGGGAAGTGATCGCTCGTTACTGATGACCAGGGTGTCTACCGGTAACGAAAGTAACGAATTTTACAAACTGGTGACGAAAGTGACGAAAAAGCAACGAATTTTACAAACGGTAACGAAAATTTTCTGTAGGCGGCTTGAATCATTTAAACTCGCGCCGCTAGGCTCAGAGATTGCGATGGAGCGAGTTTCACGCAAGCGGCGCCGATTGCATAAGCTATACTTCGTCGTGCCTGAGCTAGAGGAAATGCATACTGTGGACACCTTGTGTGGTGTAGGCTACATCAATTCAACGTACATTTTCGGCATCAAGAATACTTTCTAGTTTTGTGTGAAATATTTTTCTGTTTTATTAGGAAACCTGACTTTTCTCGAGACGTTTGTTCGCGAAAACTTCCGAAACTAAACTGAAACCTCTTATTTCAGTTATTGGCCTCTAAATTTTGAGTCAAATTGAAGTCCAAAAATAACGTGAAATAATTTAATGTTGCTATCTTGCGAAATGTTACCGTTTCGAAACAAAAAATACGAAATAGCCTCGAAATACATA
Source organism: Meconema thalassinum (assembly GCA_946902985.2). Classification (NCBI taxonomy): domain Eukaryota; kingdom Metazoa; phylum Arthropoda; class Insecta; order Orthoptera; family Tettigoniidae; genus Meconema; species Meconema thalassinum. The sequence goes on along the minus strand of OX336388.2, from coordinate 1,939,713,823 downwards.
ATAACCTACCGGTATTTTAAAAATCTGTCTCGTAAATTTGCGACATCCGGTATGGTTAATTCGAAATTCAGTTATATGTCGATTTTTCCTTCGAACTTTGGTTCCTTCGGATATATAATCTAACTGGTTATTTCGATAACTTGTATAATTCGTGATTCGCATTCGAAAGAGAATGTGCCCTCTTGTCGTATTATTCGTGCAATCCTCTCAGAATAATTCGTAATATTCGATACGGTACCTACTTCGAACGTTCATCCTCCAAAATCACATCCTCAAGAAGACTGGCTGACCTCATGACTTGCCTGCGCGAATCTCGTCAGACGGACCGAGATCGACGTCAGTTGCGTAAAATGATAAATCCCGTCCCCTATCGTGAACTTGTGACCACGAGGGCTGCGGGAATCCTGTCAAAGGTGATTGGGCATTCATCACGAAACATTCCGAAACCTACTCGCCACTTTTACCATGACCGTATACTTAAAAGCGTACGGGGAGCGAGAAATGCATCAACCCACTTAGAAATGACTGCCTACGCTGCATCGCGATACTAATTTTCCCTCGTGATCCACCCTGAACTTATGAACTCCCAACCACAGCATAGGGACTGCGGGAATCACGGCGCCGACCATACAACATGTCCATTACTTTTCGTGAATTTTAACCATGCCCAACCTTGAGCCTGCCTCCACCATTCTGTCAGGGCAGATAGGCAGGCAATCGTTGAACGGCTGGATGCCGCGCCGATTGCATAATATCGCGAGGACAACGTGAATCTCGTAAAACGGCCGACAGCGGCAGCGATTGCGTTACATCGCGATATTTCTCCGCCTTCAATGACTAGTAGGACAACTGGATTCTTGTCAAACGGACAGCAAGTGGCGCCGATTGCGTAATGATGCTATATTCTCTCGTGCCCGACCTCAAGGACAATGGAAATCTCGTCGAATGACCAAAAGTGACACCGTTTATCTAAATCGCGATTTTTCTTCGTGTTCTATCGTGAAAACTGCGGGAATCTCGTCAAACGGCTGAGACCAGTGCCGATTGTGTAACATCTCGATATTTCTCCGTACTTGACTGCAAAGTCAGAATTTGGCGACGATCACGTAACGTCGCATACAATTCTTCGTGATCTACCGCGGGGACAAAGGAAATCTCGCCAAACGGTAAAGAGCAGAGCAACCTCTTGATATTAAAACAACGTATTGTGCACAAGACAACATTAGCTGAAACAACTAATTTGATAGTTAATATATAGTATTTTTTTATTATTTATTTTATTTACAGCTTTAAACACAGTTCATTGTTGTTTATCTTCACCGCGTGATGAGCCCCTTTGCTTGCAGACCACAGACGTATCTTGAATTAAAAGGTAACTAAAATTGACTAAAAGGTAACTAAAAAGTAACTAATTTTTACTTCATCCTTACAGTAGACACCCGGATGACAGTGCTCAGCCAATGAGCAGTGCCTTCTCAAGGTCAACTGAACGTATGATGTGGCAACTTTTCCGTTCGCTTCCTGCGCAGGAGCCAACTACGCCATTTTATTGGGCCTTGAGCATTTTGTTCGTTGCGATCAGTATCGCCAATTTAGCGATTTTGTCGGTAGATATAGCAACTTTGGCGACAAAATATTTTAAATTTAGTATTGTTTATAAATATACTCTGTGAGCTGCCTGAATAGGATTGACATTTCAGCGGAAATTCCACGTCACTCATCACCGCTCTGCCTCTTGACCAATCCATGTTCGCATAGTTGATGTCATAATACTCTGCGTTGCAATATTACCGCCCACGTGCCTCAGTGCCTGGTCAGCTTTATCTCTGGCTTGTACAGTTTGGCAATCTCGTTCTCAGACCACATGGAGAGACGAGAACTGTCAATCCTATTCTGGCAGCTCACAGAGTATAATATACTAGCTTCGCCCGGAAACAGTTATGAATGCATTACGTGACAAGCTCTTTTTTTTTTTTTTTTTTTTTTTTTTTTTTCGATGTCAATGAACTACGACCTAGGCCTATATCCGTTTTACGTCTCTGCATGATGGGTTGAAATCACTGACTGGACTATTAATTATATTATCATGGAGATAGCATGTACAACGAATTCTTGTCAGACGTAATTTAAGAATGGCGAGGTGCATGAAACTCAAATCCCTTCCGCCTTCAATGACTAGTAGGACAACTGGATTCTTGTCAAACGGACAGCAAGTGGCGCCGATTGCGTAATGATGCTATATTCTCTCGTGCCCGACCTCAAGGACAATGGAAATCTCGTCGAATGACCAAAAGTGACACCGTTTATCTAAATCGCGATTTTTCTTCGTGTTCTATCGTGAAAACTGCGGGAATCTCGTCAAACGGCTGAGACCAGTGCCGATTGTGTAACATCTCGATATTTCTCCGTACTTGACTGCAAAGTCAGAATTTGGCGACGATCACGTAACGTCGCATACAATTCTTCGTGATCTACCGCGGGGACAAAGGAAATCTCGCCAAACGGTAAAGAGCAGAGCAACCTCTTGATATTAAAACAACGTATTGTGCACAAGACAACATTAGCTGAAACAACTAATTTGATAGTTAATATATAGTATTTTTTTATTATTTATTTTATTTACAGCTTTAAACACAGTTCATTGTTGTTTATCTTCACCGCGTGATGAGCCCCTTTGCTTGCAGACCACAGACGTATCTTGAATTAAAAGGTAACTAAAATTGACTAAAAGGTAACTAAAAAGTAACTAATTTTTACTTCATCCTTACAGTAGACACCCGGATGACAGTGCTCAGCCAATGAGCAGTGCCTTCTCAAGGTCAACTGAACGTATGATGTGGCAACTTTTCCGTTCGCTTCCTGCGCAGGAGCCAACTACGCCATTTTATTGGGCCTTGAGCATTTTGTTCGTTGCGATCAGTATCGCCAATTTAGCGATTTTGTCGGTAGATATAGCAACTTTGGCGACAAAATATTTTAAATTTAGTATTGTTTATAAATATACTCTGTGAGCTGCCTGAATAGGATTGACATTTCAGCGGAAATTCCACGTCACTCATCACCGCTCTGCCTCTTGACCAATCCATGTTCGCATAGTTGATGTCATAATACTCTGCGTTGCAATATTACCGCCCACGTGCCTCAGTGCCTGGTCAGCTTTATCTCTGGCTTGTACAGTTTGGCAATCTCGTTCTCAGACCACATGGAGAGACGAGAACTGTCAATCCTATTCTGGCAGCTCACAGAGTATAATATACTAGCTTCGCCCGGAAACAGTTATGAATGCATTACGTGACAAGCTCTTTTTTTTTTTTTTTTTTTTTTTTTTTTTCGATGTCAATGAACTACGACCTAGGCCTATATCCGTTTTACGTCTCTGCATGATGGGTTGAAATCACTGACTGGACTATTAATTATATTATCATGGAGATAGCATGTACAACGAATTCTTGTCAGACGTAATTTAAGAATGGCGAGGTGCATGAAACTCAAATCCCCCTCCCGTCCAATCTAAAAACACTTATAGTGGGCGATGTATTGAAGATAGATATAAGCTCTCGCGGACTTTTTTTTATAGAACTTTTCGTGCTGAACAATTCTTACACTCATAGTATATTGATATTTTTAACGGTTTGCTCAGTGTAAGCTTCAAAAGCGCATATATTGCGGTATATTGTCTCGATAGTGCTTTCGGTACAGGAAGTGAGGTTTTACCGTGTGTATTGTCATGTCAAGTGTTAGCGCGCGCCCGGGCAACATGTGTTAGACCTGGTTTGACAATACTGTTTGCGCGGCTTTTCCATCCCGGTATTTTTTGATTATTGTCTGCTGTAGTTCTACTGTTAATGCTTTAGTGTGCTGTTTGAAGTTTACGAAAAATATAACATTTGTTCCATTGTGTGCTAAATCTATAGTGAAAACTTATGGTGTGCAATAATTTCCAGGGTGTTCTTGTGCTGCTGTTGATATATGATTTAGCCCCTAAAATACGTAGTCGTTCAAACACGTGGTTGTGCTACCCCCTATTATATCTTGTGCTATTCGATCTGTGTCTACTCTTGTGCATCGAGGCAAATAACCTCTCGCTCTGCTTACGAATATTTCATTTGTACTTTGTACTGTAGTGATCAAAAGGCTTAACGGAAGCTCATGATCACTATGAGGTTGTTAATGTGATCATCTTTACCTTGTAGATGCTGCCAGTTATGTTCAGGCTGGTTCACGATTGGCCCGGGAATGAGAACGGGGGCTCTGGTTAACGACTGGAACGGGAACAAGGAAAATGTTTGATGTTTATGTAATATGATGGATATGCCTAGTGCCCTTAAATGCATATTTATTGCTCCTACGTTCCTTGGCTAGGCTAGAACTTATGTCCTATTTTGTTTTTAATTGCACCCAGGAAATGTTTGTAACACCTTTCAAACTCGGCCTTGTATTATCAAACAGACTAGGTTAAATTATTTTAGACTGATAATGGTGTTTTCTGGCCTGTTGAAACATCATTCATAATGATTTCCTTCATTTAAATGTATTTATAAATTACTAAATTGACGAAATTAATATTATATAAACAGTATTTCATACCAATTGTAACATATGGACTGGAAACACTGGTAACGAATAAAAGGCAAAATAGTAAGATACAAGCAGTAGAAGTGAAATTTTTAAGAACTTCAGCTAAAAAGACAACAAGGGATAGAATTCAAAATATTGAAATCAGAGAAGAGTTAAATATGGAACCGTCAAATCAGAAGATACAGAAAGCAAGGTTACGTTGGTTCGGACATTTCAAAAGAATGGGTAAAGAAAGAGTAACAAAAAGGGAATTAGAAAGAGAAGTCAAGGGTAAGAGACCAGTTGGAAGACCGAGAAGAAGGTGGTTGGACCAAATTTTGAAGGGCATTGGAGAAGCTGGGTTGGATGTGGCAGAAGTGATGGAACAGGAAAAATGGAGGGACAGAAAGGAGTGGAGGAGGCTTGTAAACCACACCCGGGTGGCTGGAGTGGGACTTGGATGATGATTACTCAATTACATCTGTCATGACGAGGTGGACCTAATTCAGAGTGAGAATTTGGAATATGCCTCCCTTCGTCCCTTGGATATGTGTAAATTACTGTATAGGCTTATATTCAGACTTATGCTACCGAATATCATACCTGCGACGTAGATTAGTGATTTCAATGGTAATGAAAGGTTTTACAAATTAAATATTGGTCTAAGATGATTCCACTCATATGGTGACACCTTGATGTGTGTATTCAACCTTCCTTTGTCCCTTTTATTGGAGGCATTTACTGTAGTGAAAACAGTATGACTTAATAGACCTTGCTTATTTTACTGGACATCAAGTTCACTTATTGAAATAAATTTATTTTCACTACTGTTTCCCTTGTGCCGCCATTGCTCACATCTGTTTGGATCCTGAAATTTCCGAGAACAGAAAACATAAAACTTAATTCTATTTTCCTTTTGCTATCCTGGATTACATTTTGCTTCTTGTTCCTGGAGAGCACTTAAAACCAACCAAAAATAGCGTGCGTTTCATCACACTTCCCGTTCCCGGGCGAATGTTTAGCATTCTTTACTCAGGGAATTCTCTCATTAATTCTGGAAAAATCAGGGAATAATCAGGGAATTCGTTTAAGATGAGTTGGTAGACACCCTAATACAATGTATCTTAGTCAGAGTAAACATTACATTTATCACCTCAAACGTGGGACTTGTTGTGGTTTTTCCACACTTTCTCCGGTGAAACAGTTACACTTGCCGCCCAACTGTTGAGCTTCTTATGTATGTATTTTAAAGTGCAATACAGGGCAACGAGAACAGTTACAATTGTACGCTCAACGTGGAGCAAAAGAAACCATTACACTTGTCACCCAACAGTAGGGACGCTAGTAAAACAGTTGGGGCTAGTAAAACCATTACACATGTCGCTACCAACGTGAGGCCGAAAACCTAATAACATTTGTGGAAGGAGAAGGGTATATATTTCTGTGCCTGTATTTTGGGGGTTTTTCATTTATCGGTGTGTATCAGCATGGGTAGTGTTGAGGAAGAGATGTAGTTGCGTAGTGGTCACCAGTTGGATAGTGAAGATACAAGCAGTATGGCTAGTCTTGAAAATGAAAGCAGTACAGGGATGTCGGAGGTAAATCCCGATACTGAGGGGGGTAATCAAAACAGTCAAGCATGGTTAGAGAGTTTGCTTCTTCAGTTTATGCAACAAAATAAAATTAGCTCAGATGCTTTAAATGCTAAACTTAAACAAAACAGTAGGGAAAGTAGAGAGAGTACTGAAACTTTAAATGCTAAACTCAAACAAAATAATGCTAAACTTGAACAAAATAGTAGGGAAAATAAAGAGAGTACTGAAACTTTAAATGCTAAACTTCAACAGAATAATGCTAAATTGGATCAAAACAGTAGGGAAATTAGTGATAAATTTGAGCTGATTAGAGGTGAGATCAGAGGGGTGATGGAAGAGAAGGCTAAAGAGAGTATTGCAGATCATCATCATCATCATCATTTCCCCTTATCCAGCTCCTGCCGGGTCGGGGTATTTATGGCACTTCTCCACTTTCCTCTTTCCTTCCACCATTCTTCTTCCACGATCTTGTCCCAGTCCAGATTTCTTTTTCTTACGCCGTTCTTCACTGAATCCATCCACCTTGTTCTAGGTCTTCCTCTTGGTCTCTTACCCTTGCACTTCGCCTCCAGCATCTGTCTTGGTATTCTATTTTCCTCCATCCTCTTTACATGTCCAAACCACCTTAGTTTATTCTTCTCAATTCTCTCATTTAGTTTTCCCATCCCAACTTCCTTCCTAACATCTTCATTCCTCACTCTGTCTTTCCTTGTCTTTCCTATCATACTTCTTAGGAATTTCATTTCACTGGCTTGGATTCTACTCTCTTGCCTGCTTGTCAGGGTCCAAGTCTCAGCTGCATAAGTTAATATGGGTACATAATACACTTTATACATTACCTCCTTGCTTTTCCTTGGTACTTCCTTATCCCAAACAAGTTTTCTTACACTTTGATAGAATGCATTGCTCTGCTGTACCCTCCTGCCAATCTCCATGTCCAACCTACCAGTTTGCATCAATTCACTTCCTAGGTATTTGAACGTGTCCACAATTTCCAAACTCTGACTTCCAATTTTCACAGTGCCCTTTCCTTGTCTTTCCCCTCTTGTCATCACCATGGTCTTGCTTTTCTCTATACTGATTTTCAGGCCATACTTCTGAATATTTTCGTTCAGTGCATCTAGTTGTTTTTGCACTTCTTCGGTGTTCCTTCCCCAGACCACAATATCATCTGCAAATAACAGTAACTTCATTTCTTTATGTTCATATGCTTCCTTTGTTTCCTTTACTATTTCATCCATCACCATTATGAACAAGAGAGGTGACAGCACACTCCCCTGTCTTAGTCCAGTCTTGTTCGTAAACCAATCTGTCTTTCCAACTGGGGTCAGTACCCTGCTAACACAGTTGTTGTACATTGCTTGCACCATTTCCAACATTTCTCTTCCCAGTCTCTTCTTAACCATGGTTTCCCATACCTTCTCTCTGGGGACACTATCATATGCCTTTTCTAGATCTATGAAAGTCATGATCAAATCCTCTCCATATTCCCAGTTCTTTTCCATCACCTGCCTCAAGCTAAAGATTGGGTCCACTGTGGATCTTCCACTCCTGAAGCCATACTGTTCCTCTTGCAACTCTCCTTCCACCTTTCTTCTCATTCTTCTTTCTAATATCCTTTCCAGTATTTTTACTATCTGTGATATGAGGGTGATCCCTCTATAGTTATCACACACCTTCTTGTCCCCCTTCTTAAACACTGGTATTATTAGCCCTTTCTTCCAGTCTTCTGGTACACATTTCCATTTCCACACACACTTTAGCAGTCGATACAGCCATTGCATACCAACAGGTCCAGCAGCCTTTATCATTTCTACACTGACTTCATCCACCCCTGTTGCTTTTCCCATCTTCATTTTCTGTACTGCTAATTCCACCTCCAGCATTGTTATATCATCTTCTGTTATAGAGTCGTCAGGTTGTGTCACTTCCATCTCACCAGTACCATTGCTCACATTCAAAAGCTTATCGAAATACTCCTTCCATCGTCCCTTTATCTCTTCTGGGTGTGTTAGCAACTCTCCATCTTCCTTTTTCACTAGCTTTGTAGTAACTCTTTCTTTCCTCTTACTTCTTAGAAGCCCATACAGCATCCTTTTACTGCCACTTACATCTGTTTCCATTCTTCGTGTAAATTCTTCCCAACTTTTCTTCTTTTCTTCTCCTACCACTTTCTTACACCTCCGTTTGCTGTCGTGATACTTCCTTTTGCTTTCTCCTGTTTGATCTCGGTTCCATTCTTTCCATGCAGACTTCTTTTCTTTCACTGCTTTCCTCACTTCCTCATTCCACCATGGTGTCTCCTTCTCTTTCACTCTTGTTGACGTCCTACCACAAGCACTCTCTGCTGCACCAACAAATGCCTTTTTAAAGTGAGACCATTCCTCTTCTATGTTTTCCACTTCAGTAACTGGGATTTGTTGCTTCAATCTCTCCTGAAAATTTTCCTGTACGGTTTTGTCTTTCAATTTCCATACTTTTATTTTACTTTCTCTGATCTCCTTTAGGTTTTCCAATTTTTCCCATCTAAATTTTGCCACCACAACTCTATGGTCCCCATCAAATGCTTCTCCTGGTAAAGCTGTCACATCTATCAGCTTTCTGCGATTAGTCCTTTCCACCAGAAAGTAGTCAATTACTGATTTTGTTCTTCTATCGCCCCAACCATATCTCGTAATTTTCCTGCTGTTTTTCTTCCGAAACCATGAATTACCCACTATCAGTCCATTCCTTTCACAAAAGTTTACAAGTTCCTCTCCTTCCCGGTTCTTTTTCCCATATCCATATGGTCCAATGACTTCTTCCTTTCCTTGTCTCTCGTTTCCGACTTGTGCATTCATATCTCCCATGATCACCACTTCAACATCTGATATTACTCTTTCTACATCCTCCAGGAATACTTCAATATCTTCTTCTCTGTTTCCAGTCTGTGGTGCATACACTTGTATGAAGTCCATCACATCATTTTTCATCTTCATTCTAATTTTCATTATTCTGTCACTCACACACTCGACCACTTCAACATACTCCTCCAGTTGTTTCGAGGTTATCAGTCCCACGCCATTTTTGGCCTCTTGGCCACCACTCCAGTATAATGTATATCCTTTCCTCAATTTCTTCCTTCCTTTACCTTTCCATTTCACTTCACTCAGCCCCATCAATCCAACATTCTCCCTCTCCATGAAGTCTACCACCTCCTCCACCTTGCCTGTCAGGGTCATGACATTCATGATTCCCACTTTCATTTCGGTTACTGGTCGCCCATGCAGATGTAGACAGAAAATCAGGAAAAGTACAGGAGGAGTTAGAAATTAGAATCAGTACACAGGCTGAAAATTTAAAAGAACTAGTGCAACTTGAAACACAGCAGGTCAAAAAGCAATTGGAGGGAGAAATTGACAAAATTCAGGTAGCAACTAAAGAGGTTAAAGAACAGCTGGGGGGAAGAATTGATAAAGTTCATGCAGATATAATCACTGAAGTTAATGATCTAAGGGAGAGGAATCAGGAAAGCATTATTGAAATTAATGAGAAACAAGCTAAGTTAAGTGGTAAAGTTGAAGCATCGGAAGGGAGCATTAGGTTAACTGTAACTAATATTGAAAGAAAAGCTGAGGAGAAAATTGCTGAATTAGAACAGAAGTTGAAAGCTAGAATTAGGCAGGAAAATAGTCAGAGTATGCCAGTTTATGTGAATAGCACACGCAGGGAAATAGAACTAGGCAAATTCAGTAATCGGCAGGGTTGTCCAATGGAGTTCATGAATACATTAGAAAATAAATTCAGGGAGAGGTTGGAAGATGGTAGTATTGAGTGGTGCCAGGTAGTTGAGATTTTAGAGCAAGCGTTTGTAGGGGAGACAAGAAACTGGTTTGCTGTCTACAGAGACAATTTCGAGAACATTTCAGATTTTAAAGTTAAATTTTGTGAGAAAATTTGGAATGAGGTAATTCAGTCTCAGCATCGTGAGGGAATTGTGTGTGGGAAATATAACCCGAGAGGAAACTACTCTATGACCGAGTACTTTTTAGGACAGGTATTGACGTGTAAATATCTGGATGGTTTGAGGGAGGAAAGTGATGTAGTCAGGCTATTACTAAGACATTTTCCATATAGAATCAAAGAAGCTGCCTGTATCCAAAATGTTAAATCTATTTCACAAGTGGAAAATTTATTAAGTACATTCGATGCTCTGGGAAGAGGTGGTTACGAGGAGAATTTCGGTAGGAACCAGGGTAACCATAATAACAGGCCTAATGAGAATAGGAATCAGGAAGTTCAAGGGAACAGTGGCGAAGGGGCCAACGTCCAAAATAGGGGGAACCAGAATAATAATAATAATAATCAGCAAAATCAGTACAGAGGAAATGGGTATGGTACGCAGTACCAAGGTAGAAATAATGATTTCAGGGGAAATCAAGGCCGAAATAATGATTTTAGGGGTAACCTAGGGAGGTATAATAACAATAATAATTATAATCAGAACAGGGGTCAAGGAGGGAATCAGCCCAATGGTAATAACGGACAGAGAAATACCGTTAACTCAACCCAGAACAACCAGACCAGTGCAGTAGTGAGTAGTACTACACCAAGCGGTAGCGGTACTTTAAACACGAACCAGGCTGCGATGTAAGGTCAGAATCTCAGTCTGTAACATGCCCTGTCCATACACTTATACAGGAACCCTATGACCTAAATGTAAGAAGTGAATTATTACGTGAACTAAATGATGAAGGTATTATTCAGGAGGTGGCTAGTAAGAGCCCCATAGTTAAATTTAACGTGTCCGAGGGGTACACAGATGTTTTAATTGATAGTGGTTGTATGAAGAGTTGCATAAGTAGTGCATTTTATGATAAAATGAAAGGAACTGGAGTAAATTTTGAGGAGATGCCAATTAATAGCACTTTTGTTATCACAGCTGTTGGGAAGAGGTCTAAAGTAATTTCTAAGCAAGTTTTAGTAGACATTAAAATTAATAATCATGTAGAAAAGCAGATTTGTCTTGTAATTCCAAATTTAGTATTCAGTGTTATCTTGGGTTCAGAGTGGCTAAGTAGATTGTCTGGTAACTTATGTTATGATGTAGGGAGTTTGGAATTTAAATGGGGTGATTCTGAAGTAGAAGTAGCGTTCAATGACCATATTCAGAGAAGTAGTGTTGTAGGTGTGATTTGTACTTTAAATGAGATATCGCCAGCCGTAGAGCGGGGTTCTCCATGTTTTGTGGGCAGTGTGATTACGAACGGTAGTCTAGAGGACTCGTTACTTGATGCTGCATTTCAGGGAAATATAGAGGAAGAACAGTGTGTTCTGCTCTATGATGTGTTATTGTGTAATAGGAGAGTTTTTGAGAATCGCATTGGTATGGCCAATTGCTATACACATTCATCGAACGTTATTGATAGGTCAGTATTCACAGGACATAGATATCCTGTACCTTTCGCTTATCAGAGTGCAGTTGAGGCACAAATTAACCAGATGCTTGAATATGGGATTATTGAGCACTCTAACAGTCCATATGTTAATTCTTTGATCACGGTACCCAAGGCCGATGGCACAGTTCGTATTTGTTTAGACGCTGGTTTGGTTAACAGTAGAATTAGTTCAGATCAGCTGAAATCTATGTCAATAGAGGAATTAATGCAAACATTTGAGGGGAAGAAGTATTTCACTTGTGTAGATTTGAGTTCCAGTTTTTGGCAAGTGCCACTTATGTACGAAGATAGACCATTTACAGCTTTTAGTCATAAATATAACCTTTATCAATTTTGTAGTACACCTTATGGGTTAAAGAGTAGTTCAGCAGCTTTAATTAGGGCTTTAAACATCGCATTAGGGGATGACACAGGAGAGTTTGTAACCATTTACATTGATGATATGGTAATTAGTTCATGCAGTTTTGAGGAGCATCTATGTCATTTAGATATTGTTTTTCAGAAGTTAGATCAGGCAGGGTTCACTTTGAAGCTGTCTAAGTTGTCATTCTGTCAGTCAGAAGTGACATTTTTAGGTCATAGAGTGTCGAGTAGAGGTGTAACACCAGAAGAAAGTAGGGTTAATAAGATACTTAACGCAGAGGTGCCACAGAATGTTAAACAGTTAAAAACATACATGGGAATTTGCAACTTTTCAGGAGGTTCGTTCTTAAATACTCAGGGTTGGTAGGACCATTCAGGGAATTGCTTAAAAGTGGGACTCGGTGGAGATGGGAGTCCAAGCATGATCAGGCTTTTAGAGCGCTGAAGGAAGGTTTTGAGAAAGCTGTAGTGCTGAAATATCGTTTGAAAGATATGGAATATGTGGTTATGACAGATGCTTCGCACATAGGCATTGCTGGAGTATTGTGTCAGAAAGATGATAAGGGTAATCTGTGCATTGTATCTTTAGCCTCGCGAGGACTAACAGCAGCAGAGAAAAGATACACGATTACTGAGTTAGAGCTTTTAGGTATTGTTTTCTGTTTGGGGAAATTTAGAATGTATTTAGCAGGGGGGAAATTTGAGATCCATACAGATCACCATGCATTACTGTATATGAGGACTTGTATACTCAGTTCTAACAGAGTTAGTAGGTGGATTCTTGCTCTGCGGGAATACGAATTCACAGTAAAATATATTAAAGGTAAAGATAACATTCTTGCTGACATGCTATCAAGGGACACTAATTTATGTAGGGATTATCCTGTTGTTAAAGCAGAGGACGGTATTTTATTATGTGCATGTGTGGACAGTAGCAACAGGGCATCGTTGCAGACACTGAGAAATATGCTAGTGGAGCGACATGATGACGTTAAGTTAAGGGAGCCACTGACTAGGTTGGAAATAAGTGAAGAAGGGTATGTGAAAGTAGGGCGGTGCACGTACAAGATGCAGGATGGGCTTCTTGCACGGAAATGTAGGAATAATCGGTGGGCAATATGTGTTCCTGCCACTTTGCGGGAGGAGCCAATTTGGTTCATTCATAGGGAATTAGGACACTTTGGTGCTGCCAAGGTCTTCTATGAAATTGGTCGTGACTTTATTTGGAGTAAAATGGGAAGGGATGTTAGGAGGATTTTAGCTAAGTGTGACACCTGTCAAAGGAGCAAGTATCCAGTTAAATATTTAGTGGGGGAGAGATCTGCAGTTCTCACCAGTAATCCCGGCGAACTACTGTGTGTGGATTTATTTGGCCCGATCGTTAAACTGGCAGCTGTTTTGAGCTAGCCGGACCATTGTATCAAATTTCTTTGTGAATTTTTTAATGTACATAGCTCAATCGGACAATTTTACATCCTGTTTCCTACAGGAACATATATTTCCAATATCCATCGTTAAAGGACAGTACGGCTACGAGTACATTTTTATAGTTATTGACGCTTTTAGTAAGTATGTCAAGCTATATCCGCTAAGGAAAGCCACGGAACTAGCGTGTAGCCGTCTGATCATTAATAAGTATGTACCTGAGTTTGGCCTTCCTCTCAGGATACTATCTGACAGTGGACCACAGTTTACTGCAAAGAAATGGAGAACCAGTATGCAGGAAGCTGGTATTTCACACGTTCATTCCTCTGTAAGGTACCCTCAGGGTAATTCTGCAGAGCGTCCATTAAGGGAAGTGGCTCGTCTTTTTCGGACTCTGCTGCATGACAAGCATTCGGCCTGGGTTGGACATCTTCCCAAAGTCGAGACTTGGCTGAATTCTGTCCAGCATGAGAGCACAAAATTGACGCCATACGAAGTTCACTTCGGAAAGAGACCACAAAATGAACTAGCGAGGGTGTTGGGTTTAAATGAGGGAAAACAACCGGGGATGGATTACATTGTCCAGTTGGCGAAACAGAATTTATCTAAGTCAGCACAAAAGAGAATTCGCCAACCAAAAGAAACTAAATTTGACCTATTTGAGCCGGGAGACAGAGTCTTACTTAGAGTGCCGAAACAGTGAAATAAGCTAGAGAAAGTCATGTCCAAGTTCTTTTATCTCTACGAGGGCCCATTTATAGTTTCCAAACGTATTGGCAAAACAGCTTATGTGCTGGAGGATGGTAAGGGAAACAGATTATACGGAACGTATAATATACATAGTCTACGAAAGTATGTGTCATAAAGTGAGTGTGTTTAGCTGGCGAGCCTGCCTATCAAATGAGTAAGTATGGTATTTGGTGCGTGGGAGATCTGGTCTTCCAGGCAGGCGTATCAGAAGTCACAAGGGGGGGGGGGGGGGGTAGTATATAAGTAATTGAGAGTTTTTAAGGTACAGGGAAATATGACGGGATTGTCGGATGCTCTTGAGCACTAAAATGTCTCGATACACCAAGGCCAGAATTTGGTAGCGCTGGTGAATTCCCATTTGTCTCCTAGAGAGGGGTGAGCGCTTGTACAGGGTATTTTTGCTTAAGGCGTCCACGAGACAAAAGATGGGCCACCAGAAGGCGAGACAGTCCTTCATGAAACTCATACAGCACACGTCTGTTTACGGCCTCGCCATGTAAGAGCTGTAGGTGTGAAATTTAAGGTAATTAGTACAAAGGTATTATTTGAGTGAGGAGAACTGGTCTGGGTAGCGAACTAGTATTAAGTAGAATATGGTCTACGGGAACTTAGTAAGACAGGGCGATTACGGCACAGAAATATTTGGTGTTATATGTAATGCAGATACTGTGTTTTTTTTGTTTTTTTTTTCTCAGAAATCAATATTAATTTTATCTAATACACAGAGAGATTAAGTATTATGGTCACGATGCGCAGCCACAATAGTATGATCGTGTGCTCGGGTGATCAGTGAGATTAAGTTTCACCAGAAGAAAGCGACCTCCAGTGAAATTAGGAAGTTCTGTGTTCAGAACACCTTTGATGCGTGTGATGTGACATCATATATACACAGTGCTCACACATTATTTATGTATATCTTTCCCAACATCGAGATATTTGAGAGGCGGAAATATCCGTGGAACATTAATCAAAATGAAAAACATTGGACTGATTGCCAAGGGCAATCCAATATAACAACAGACTTTGACGCAAAGTGCGTAAAGAAAAATGAGCGTATATATATGTGATTTAGGGTGATTTAATTTGTGTAATATGTATTTTGGATGGGGATTTTATTAACGTGTCTGGGATAATCGCATGATGTACCGTCGTCACGGTAAATCATCCGATGATCCGAGGCGAATATGTAACGTGTTTTTCGAGGGTATTTTACGCCACTGACATAAGTCAGTAGGAAGCCATTCAATGTTTATTTACGCGGCAAATTGTTCAGCCGAGATATGTTTCATGTAACTTATTATTATTATTAAGGTATTTTTTGGAGCGTTTTTTATAAGATTATAAGTATACAGATAGGTTTTCGATGTTATAGAAAACACTATCCAGCGAATTATTACGAACAACATTATCGCGGAAAATTATATGATTACGGAATTTTACGGATTTTTGTCAATTAGAGTTTATTGTGAGAGAGATGAGTCTTTGGGAATTCAGCTACAGGTATATTCTTGTCGAGAAGCGTGACGAAAGCCGTGGGGCACTTCCAGCTGGCTGTATCAAGAAAAGGCGAAATGGCCTGAACCGGAAATCGACATCGTCGCGCCGAGTATATTGACCCTTATGTCGGGAGTATCACGTGGTGTCTCAGCCAATCATAGGAGACGGCTCCGGAGAGGGGATGCGAGGAATGCATATATTGTTTGGGCGCCGAGAAGGGAGGACGATTATCATTGTAAAACTTGACCGATGTGGTTGCTCGTTTGGTTGGTTCTGGTGTGATCGGACCATGACTTTATCATTTCTACAACAATCTCCACAACTGACGAAGAAGATGGCGACGTCCAGAAGGCTGTTGGAAGCTTCCTTAAGGAACATCAAGTACGAGGGAAATGCTACGGCAATTTCCAATGGTAAGCGCGAATGACTCAGAACTACATAATCTCTCGCTTCATTGTTTCATATTCAGAATTTCAGTAACTTCTTAGCTTGGGAATAATAGTAAAATCAGTAATTCATCCGACTCCGTTTTCACGTAATTCTCTAGTGGTAAATTCAAATCGTTACGCTCCAATTTATATTTATTATTATTATTATTTTTAAAATTGCCACTACTTGTTTTTTATATAATAAATTCATTTCTTATACTATGCAATCTTTGCTTTCAGTAGGTAGCATTAGATATAGACCAAATTCCTTCTCCTGATACAATTGTTAGTTGGTTTAATGATCAAATCAAACTACGATCTGAGTGTGAAGATTCTTAAAGGTGTTCTGCCTGAGCTAGGTGTTGTTAAATATAAATTTAGATTTCAACATAGCGTTGAGGTCTTGGCGCCCATAATACAACGTATCTTAGTCAGAGTAAACATTACATTTATCACCTCAAACGTGGGACTTGTGGTTTTTCCACACTCTCTCCGGTGAAACAGTTACACTTGCCGCCCAACTGTTGAGCTTCTTATGTATGTATTTTAAAGTGCAACACAGGGCAACGAGAACAGTTACAATTGTACGCTCAACGTGGAGCAAAAGAAACCATTACAGTGTGATTCATCTGTTTTTTGACTCTGATACCGTAACCAAGCTTGATGTATATCTTCCACTGTTTTATCACACTCATCGTTCGACCATTGGTGTGTCTTCTTTGGATTTATTGGGGCTACTTGTTCAGCTATTTGTTTCATTGGGGAACTATTTCCTCTAGATCATCTGTTATTTTAATATATCTAGTTTATTCTTTGTATCCCTTGTTATTTATTAGTTTATGAGGGTCGTACGTTCTGTTTTTTTTTAGGTGAGTTTTTTCTTTGTCAACAGGGTGAATTTAATTTTAATCTTTATCATGTAATGATCCGATCCAGTATCTGTTCCTCTCTGAACTTTCACATTGTAGATCTCCCTGTGATAGTTCTTATCCATACAAACATGATCTAGTTGCCTTTCACCTTTTTTCCAATCTGGATGTTTCCAAGTTTTGAGTTTATTTGGTCTTCTCTTGATGTAAGTCGATTTGGAGATCATATCATGGTTCCTGCAAAATTCCACCAGTCTTATGCCATTCCTGTTCGTTCTTCTCTGTGCTGGCCATTTTCCTGTTATGTCCATATATCTTTTTTCCCTTCCTAACTGGGCATTAAAGTCTCCAATTAAAATGTTGGTGTGACTTTTATTTATGTTTGTTGCTGTCGGATCCAAAAGCTCCCAAAATCCCTCCACATCATCTTTGTGTTCTTTCTTATTATTTTTATCATTAGTTGGGGCATGGGCATTTAGTATGGTATATGTTCTATTTGCAGCTTTTAGAGTTAGTGTCGAGAGCTTAGGGATAATGCTTTAAATTCTATGATGAACTCAATTATTTTGAGATTGACTACAAATCCTGATCCGAATTGTGGACATTGCTTCATTACTCTTTTTCCTGGTATTCCCTTGTAAATTCTATACCCTTGTGATTCTATTGGTTCCTGATCAGTGTTTCCCATTTCTTGAAGCCCAGTTATTAGAATTCCTTTGCGATCCATTTCATCTGTAAAAATGTTGAGTTTCCGTGGCTGTATGATGGAATTTATATTGTGTGTTGCTATATAGTTTATCTGTCCTGTCTTCAGTCTAAATTTGAGTTTTCTATCTGTTATTTTTAGATGCTCTGACTCATCTGGGGTATCTTCCAGGTGACTGCCCACCGTATCTGAATGCAGTCTGCCTTGGCAATTGCAAGACGGTGGAATATTCCTTAAAAGATTTCCTTCCATGTTTGACTTTCAAAGGTAGTCAACCTTGCATGGAGCAAGCTCCGAGTTACAACTGCGGTTGTTAACCGTAGAGGTTGTTGTGTGTTTGGTCCGCGAGAGCTATTTTATTTCACTCAAGTCCGCCGGCATGCCGGTGAGGACCCCCCTATCCGCTACCTGGGATGCGCCACGTCGGAGTATCACTTCTGCGCCTGCTATGACACCTTAGTAGGTTCGTGACACCCTCCTATCACTGTATTTTATTCCAATCGTTTTCAAAATGTCAAACATTTTTGCCCAATCAACGTTATCAAATGCCTTTTCTAAGTCTACAAACGCTATGAATGTTCTCTTATCTTTCCTTATTCTACCTTCCAAAATCAGTCTAAGACTTAGTACAGCTTCCCTTTTTCCTACATTTCTCCTGAAACCAAACTGGTCTTCACCCAACTCCGTTTCTATCTGGCTTTCCATCCTCTTGTAAATTATTCTAGACAGGATCTTTGAAGCATGATGAGTAATCAAGCTGATTGTATGGTAATCTTCACATCTGTCAGCTCCTACTTTCGTCGGTATAGGGGTGATAACATTCTTCTTGAAATCAGAGGGTACCTCACCTGTCTCATAAATCCTACACACCAAGTGAAATAACCTGATCAGACCTTCATCTCCTATGCAGCTTAGCAACTCAATCGGTATATCATCTATGCCTGGTGCTTTGTTCTTGTTAAGTCTCCCAGTGCTCTGTCAAATTCTCACCTCAATATTAAATCCCCTTTCACATCCTCATGAATTTCCTCTTCCCTTTCCATTACATGATTCTCAATCTGCTTTCCCTTATACAAACACTCTATGTAATCTTTCCATCTCTCAACCTTTTCTTCCCTATCTGTTTGATGCTTTCCATCTGTGTCCTTAATATTACAGCACATAGTCTTCTTTCCCCCAAAAGTATTCTTAATCCTTCGATACTTTTCCTAATTTCAGACAATTTTCTATACCTGCACATTTCTCTTTCAACCATTCATTCTTCTTTTGCTTCTTTGCACTTCTTGTTAACCTCATTTCTCAGACGTCTGCATTCTGCTTTTCCCTTTTCATTCCTTATATTCTTGTGTTTCTGCCTTTCATGCATTAATTCACGGTTTTGCTATCTATTCTTCCCTACCAATGCTTTCTTCTGCGGATTTTGTTATTTCATTCTTCAAAAGTGCCCATTCGTCAGCAATTGAAGTTTGTTTAGGGATTTTCATTAGTCTTTCTTGAATGTTTCATTTATATCCTTCTCTTTCAGTCCGTCTATTGCCCACCTTTTTGGCTTTTGACTTTTCTTCAGTTTCTTCAACTTATATCTGCATTTCATAACAACCAGATTTTGGTCAGAGTTTATGTCAACACCGGGATATGTTTTACAATCCAAAATCTGGTGTCGAAATCTCTGCTTGACCATTATGAAGTCGATTTGGTAATGCCCTGTATGTCCTGGTCTCATCCATGTGTTTATTCTCCTATTGTGGTTATTGAATAAGGTGTTGGCTATGACCAACTCATGCTCGGTGGAGAATTCCATCAGCCTGCTTCCTCGATCATTCCTTTCACCTAATCCGAAATCAGTATCATGGGGAAAATGATAAGCGGGAAGGATGTACGTTGTACCAAATTCTTAATAAACCAAAGCCTAAGTTAGGCAGTGTTAACGAGTTCAAGATGCCCCAATAGACATGTTTTTAGGAACAAATTGTGGAAATATTTAGTGTTGTGCTGTTTGTGATGGTGTTCAGCATGTAATTGGTGTAACCCCTGTAGCTGGATTATCAACAAGAGGTATGTAGCACACCACATTATTGTATTTATACCCATAAATGTTTGTTTTTAATGATCACCTGTATTAATCTGATTCCTGTCTATAACAGAAATGTTTATCGGTCCCTTGAAGTTCCATTCGAGACAGGTTTTACTGTACTTTATTATAAATAAAGTCTTGAGTTTTCTTTGAGAGCATCCACAATTTTGTTCATGTTTTTTCCCAACTCCTTAATGCCAACTGTATTACTTAAATGTTAAATTGAAGTCTCATGTTTCCGAAATGCGCGTGTGATGTTATTTAAATCTCCAACCCCATTGTTGTTCCACACTCCTGATTTTATTCTAATCAATAAACATAGCCAACAATATATTTTTTGTGAGTAACCATTACCACACAACCACTTATGTTCATCATACAAGCAAAATTTGAATTTTCCAACGAAAACTATTGAATTTGCTTTGTTTTTATCACCCCATGGAGTGATTTTTCCAAGGAAAGTAATGGCTTAAGCCTACCTTCGTTAAGTAAATCCCTCTTGTCTTCATCTTTCCAACGTGAAAAGGGTGTACTGGTAACCAGTAAACCGCACACTAAGTCATTTGTAGGATTCATTATTGCTAATAATTACACTAACAAACAACTGTAAAACACATTACACATGGGACACACCATTATCTAATGTACGAACAGAAAGAGCAGCGAACACAGTAACTGTTCTAGTACAAAAATACTTGAAATGAGAGCTATTGGTCTAGCACTTACTGGAGAGACACGGCTCTCTTAACTGGCTGAGTTCGCATCACCTTTTGCCATGGTTAACGCTGACTTCCGTTCCTCCTCTGGCCCTACTCTATTGCTAAGGTAGTGACAATCTTGCCAGCACACTTCAATCGCATCAGGCTAGTTGAGCAATGTGGCACTGGGCTCGCCACTGCGCCATGTTCATCTAATGCAGTAAAAATTATGTTTAAAAATCCTAATGAATGCCAAATTATTTATTTTTAAATCATTACCATACTTATTTTTTAAAGCAGGTGACACGATGAGTCAAACTCTTCAATGGAGAACTGCCACTGCTAGAATGAGCATAGAGGGAAAATAATAGGAAAACCACCAAAAGTTACCATAGCCTAGGATCAAACCATTCGACTTTGGCTTCACAAGTTATAATTCCCCACTATTAATGAAAAGCCAAGCCTCTATAAAAGGCTGCAGTGGCTAGCATTCTTGGCTGTCACCGTGGAGGCCCGGTTTCGATTCCCAGCTCTGTGCCAGAAATTTTAATTCTGGTACGGTATATGGGCTGGAGCGAGGTACATAGCCTCGTGAGGCAAAACTGATAAGAGGCGGGTTAGATTCCTACCTCAGTCATCCTTTCCATTTCATGCAAATGCTGGGATGGTACGTAACTTGGCCACGGCTGCTTCCTACCCCAATCCTACCTCAATTACAAATACACACACTAGTACAGATATCACTGTGCCACAGGTTATCAGACAAATGTTACACACACCCAAGTACACGGGGCCACATGAACACGATGTCGCCAAGCCCCTAAAGAATAATTAACTAAAAGAGGCAGTCTAATAGCAATAGACAAGAAAAGTAGATTGCATGAACATTTAAACACCAAGTGGAAAGAGGTAGATACCGTAATTCAATGTATATACCTTGTAGTATAAATGCCTTTTTCAGTTCTTCAATCTCTGTTTCAGAATGGTGTCAGGAGTACAACAACAGGATAGTGGACCCAGAGAGTATGCAAAAGGAGATAGATATATTTATGGAAAAGTTTGATGCTGAAGAAAGTAAGAAAGCTCGACTAGAGAAAGAGGCCATGGAAGAGGACAATGAAGGATGGGTCACGATTAGTAGAAAGTAATTTGTATTTATGCTTGTATCTATATAAACAAAATTCTAGCATCCCATTTCGAAATGTTATGACCATTGGATAGCCTCCGTGGCTTAGGCGGCAGCACGCCGGCCTCTCACCGCTGGGTCCGTGGTTCAAATCCCGGTCACTCCATGTGAGATCTGTGCTGGACAAAACGGAGGCAGACAGGTTTTTCTCCGGGTACTCCGGTTTTCCCTGTCAACATTTCATTCCAGCAACACTCTCCACTAGCATTTCATTTCATCTGTCATTCATTTAGTCACTGCCCCAGAGGAGTGCGTCAGGCCTCGGCAGCCGGCACAGTCCATATCCTCGCCGCTAGATGGGGGCTTCATTCATTCCATTCCTGACCCGGTCGGAGACTGGAAGCAGGCTGTGGATTTTCGTTCATGACCATTGGGTCCAATGATTGAATTTTTACCAGTAGGCCTATATTTTATCAGTCTATTATGGGAAAATATCTGCATGAAATGTTGTGTGTTTCTATCAGTTTCACTTAAAATCCATGCTAAAGTTTGTTTGGAAACATTTATGAGAAAAGACTTTGAGGAAGCAGCAAATTTTAAAACTCATGGCAACTTGGAAAGTGTTAATCCCCTGGCCTTGCTGGTAGCAACATTCTGCCAGCCAAGTGTAATGCTGGCAGAGAGGGAGTTTGCATGGTTACGTCTCTGACATGCACTATATTTAGCATGTACTGGATCAGTGAATCATTTTAGTCTACTCTGCTCTAGCTTGATTTGTGGCCCATCAGTGACAAGCCCACTCAGCCAATTAGTAATAAAATGAGTACATGGAACCCTATTTTCTATATTTGGTATATATAGATGGTAGAAGAACAAATAAATAATAAATTGCAAATATCAGTAATTTAAATCCCAGGGCTGATGACCAAGATGTCCCTACCCCATAAAATGATTTAATAACAACAGAACTTTAAATCCAGGTGATTATATTAAAAGATTAATTATTTTCAAATAATTGTTGATGAACATTATTTACATGAAATATGCAAATATATGGTTCTTGATATACATACTCATCATCTTGCACAGTTTCCAGCCACTGGCCAGATCTGTTTGGAGCATAAGCCTCCATCGTCGTCTGTCCTTCCACCATCTCTCCATCACCACCTTGGTCCAGTCTTCTCCTTTCTTTCGCACACAGTCCTCCACACCCTTCAGCCACTTATCTCTTGGCCTTCCTCTTGGTCTTTTTCCATCTATTTTCATCTCGTGTATCTTCCTGGGTATCCTCCTACTATCCATTCGTTTAACATGTCCATACCATTTAAGCCTTTATTCCTCTATCCTATCCTGTAATGCTCCCTCCTCGACTACTTCTCTGATCTTCTCATTTCTTAGCCTGTCCACCTTTGTCACTCCGATACTGTTTCTCAAGAATTTCATCTCACTAGCCTGTATTCTGCTTCGCTCCCTTCCTTTCATAACCCAGGTCTCTGAGGCTTACGTCAGGATTGGAACGTAGTACGTCCTATATTATAACCCTTCTGCTGTTTTGAGGGACATCCTTACTCTATACCAGGCTCCTAACACTTTTCCTGAACAATTCTGCTTGCCTTCCCCGCTCATTTATTTCTCTGTCATTTCTTCCATTTTCTCGTATCATGCTTCCCAGATACTTGAAACTCTCTACTTTCGTCTATTCTTCCCCACCAATTGTTATTCCCGTTGTGACTCTCTCCTTCTTCCTGGTTGTGATTATCCACTCGCTTTTGCTTATGCTAAACTTCAGCCCATATCCATGTACTATTTCTTCCCATACATCCAACTGCTCCTGTACTTCCTCCTCCTTGTTTCCGCAGATCATCAAATCGTCTGCAAACGCCATTACTTTCATCCTTCTTTAACAATCACTTCCGCCACTCCGGTCGTTATGTCGTCCATCACTACAATGAAGAGTAGTGGTGAAAGTGCACTTCCTAGCCTCAAGCCATTCTTCTGTTCCAGCCAATCTGATCTCTCTCTCCTCCTACTTTCACACAGTTTATACTTCCATTGTACATTTCCCTTATCCTCCATATAGTCTGCTTTCCTACTCCTCTCTTCTCCAAAGCCTTCCATACCTTACTTCTACGTACACTAACATATGCTTTTTCAATGTCCAGGAAGGCCATCAGTAGATCTATTCTATATTCATGTTTTTCCTGTAACTGTCTTACAGCAAAAATTAGATCTACTGTGGACCTTCCTGCTCTGAAGCCATGTTGTTCTTCTCTCATCCTTCCTTCTATTTTTGCCTGAATTCTCTTTTCCATAACTTTCTCAAAGATCTTCGCAAAATGGCTCATCAATGCGATCCCCCGATAATTCTTGCTCTCCTTTCTGCTACCTTTCTTGAAGATTGGGACAATTATTCCCTTCTTCCAGTCTTCAGGGGTCCTCCTCTCTTTCCATACAGCCCTTATTACTCGATATAGCCATTGTATCCCCACCTCTCCTGCCGCTCTCAGCATCTCTCCACATATCTCGTCCAGACCTGGTGCTTTCCCTCCTTTCATCTTCCTCACTGCGTTCTCCACTTCCCTCCATGTTAAGTCCTTTTCGGTTCCTGGTGACTCCCCTCCTTTCATCTTCCTCACTGCATCCTCCTCTTCCCTCTATGTTAAGTCCTCTTCTGTTCCCAGTTCCTTTATTTCTTCACCAGGGTCACCATTCGGGTTCACGAGTTCTTCAAAGTACTCCCTCCACATGCTCTTGAGTTCATCCTTATTGCCTACTTCTTGACCATTTTTGTTCACCATTTGAACGTAGTCCGTCATATCATTCCTCCTCTTACATTTAACCATCCCATATAGGACCTTTTTGGTACCTTCACTATCCTCCTCCATCATCCTTGTCCACTCTTCCATCCACTTTCTTCTCTCCTCAGCCACCACTCTTTTCATTTCCTTCTTTCGTATTTGACAAGGCTTCATAACGTAACAGAATTGTCAGAAATAACGAATTAATTTTTGTTACGTTACTGCTTCCGTACCCAAAACAAATGGTATATGAATAACGTTTATAGTGCGGCAACGAAATAAGGGGTTATAATTTTCCCTGGTTTGTGCTATTAACGTTATAACCAGCAGCGGAAAAGTTTCCGTTATTTTAAAATGCGCTCCCGTTATTAACGTTATAAGTCTAGTAACGGTATGACAGCGATTTTGACCCGCTGCACGCCATCAATAACGTTATTCAGGCAGAGTGATCGATTCGGTTATTTCAAAATGCAAACCTACTAATAACGTTATAAGCCTAGTAACGGTATACGAGAGATTTTAACCTGTTATACGCTATCAATAACGTTATTCAGGGCAGAAAAATTAATTCCGTTATTTAGAAATGTGAACCCACCAATAACGTTATAAGCTTTGTAACGGTATACGAGCGATATTTACGAGCTTTGCGCTCTCAATAACGTTATTCATGGCAGAAAAATTATTCCGTTATTTAGAAATGCGACCAACCAGTAACGTTATAAGTCTAGTAACGGTATACGAGCGAATTTTACCAGCCATACGCTATCAATAACGTTATTCAGGGCAGAAAAATTAATTCAGTTATTTTGAAATGCGAACCCACCAACAACGTTATAAGTCTAATAACGGTATGCATGCGATTTTTACCAGCTATGCGCTATCAGTAACATTATTCTAAACGGAGAAATTGATTCCGTTATTTCAGAAAAGAATCTCGTCAATAACGTTATGGAAGTGTCTATTATGTAATTCCAGGCCAATTATTTATTCAAACATAGGATAATTACTTCTTGAAATATCAATAATAATCAACATAATGATTTCAATCTGAGCGCGTGCCCCATCAGACAGGGCAAGGCACCTTGCTCGTTTCGATCGCGGTCATATTGTAGCCTACGTTAGAAACATGTTTCCTAAAATCAATACGATGGATCCCATTGATTCGAAATATTTCTTGTTGCTTCATATAGGGGTTTGGAACATAGCCTATTGTTCATCAGTCCCATGTAGTTGACGTCTGATAAACTTTGCTATTTTTGGAGTTGGCAATGGCCTTGACTTAGGAACTATCCACGCATTTTCCTGGAGTGGAAGTGGGAAACCCCAGAAAAACACTCTAAGATAGCTAAGATGGGAATCGAACTCACCTTCTCGCAGTGTTGCCATATAAGGCAGAGTGTAACCTACACCCCAAACTTTCACTCCTTTGTGACCAATAAGAGTATTTCTTTCCTAAATGAAACCTCCCGTTCTTGCTTTTCGTTTACTTGGTATCCTATTTTCATTTATTAGTAGTGATAGAAGCCATTTTTCAGTGATGGTTATTTCTAATGAAGAAAGCTATTCAGTCGGTCAACACGAAATTCGCGTAGACCGAATGAAAAGATTTCTTCATTATTTTCATTTATGAAAAAATAGGCTTATGACATCACATTTAGTCCGTGTGTGTGCGTATGTGTGTCCCCTAATAAAATATAAACGGCTGGAGCGATTTCAATGAAACTCGGTAAAGTCATAGTACTATTTTGTCCGTCCCCGACCGTGATCTTCAAATTTTATTACAACTCACCAATCCAACATGGCGACTGTGCGAAATATTTCACTGGCATTCCATATCTCCGAAACTATTACAGATATCGCCCTGACATTTTGTACGGTGATAAAATGAACTACTAGATGGGACTCTCAAAATTCCTGTTAAATAACAAACGAACATGGGGGCCAAGCGAAGTTGATACATTAAAATAGATCTTTTTTTTTTTTTTCGCGATTAAACCATTCGAGCGCCGTCAAATGGTATAGCAAATGTTATGCACCTTGTAATGCACTGATATCTTATTCAGCTCAATTGTTTACATAACCGCAAGATGGTGCCTGTGTGAAATTTAAAAATTAAGTTTTAATTTCTTGTGTCCTAATCATGCGATCGTAGCCAACGTTTGAACAATGAACCTACCGTACGCAATAATCGTCATCTAATAGTACATAGCTCAATGGTCTACACATATTTAGAAATATTTAGACGATTCTCAATGTCAACTAATCAATGACAGCAATCAAACTGAATTGTTTTCATAACCACAAGATGGCGCCTGTGTGAAATTTTAAAATATCGGATTTAGCCTATTTTCATTTATGAAAAAATAGGCTTATGAGATCACCTTTTGTCCGTGTGTGTGCACCAGGGCCGTGCAATGGGCAAGGTGAAGCAGTGCTAGCGAGAAATTTAGTACTAGTGACGGTGAAACGCAGCCTTATCCTGCCCATTTCTGAACAGCCCTATTCTGCCTATTTCTGAGCAGTGCAGCACATCACACTAGCACTGCAGCGCTTAGTCGCACAAGCACTGTCCATTTGACGGGGTGCTGCAGTACGTTTAGTACTGAGCGCAGAGCCTGGACACTAGGCGCACTGGAGCCAACATTTTGTCATATGCTTGTGGTCTGCCGTGCTCATAACGTCTTTTGTGCCTGGGGAGCCCAAACATACCATTGTGGGAAAGTCACACCTTAAAGAAACACACCGAAGACGTATAAAACATGATATTTGGACGTACATGAACCAGATCTGCAACAAGGATACAAGAAGTTGCATACGTATTAGCCTATTTTCATTTATGAAAAAATAAGCTTATGAGATCACCTTTTGTCAGTGTGTCTGTCTCTGTGTGCGCGTGTGTGTGTGATATGGTGTGTGCTCCCCCCCCCCTAATAACTTCTAAACCGCTGGAGCGATTGCAATGAAACTCGGTAAGTTCATAGCACTATTCCACACCACCCCGACCGTGCCCTTCAAATTTTGTTACATCCCACCAATCCAACATGGCGGCTGTGCGAAATATTTCACCAGCATTCGATATCTACGAAACTATTACCGATATCACCCTGGAATATTTCACGGTGATAAAGGGAACTACTAGAAGTTCACCAATGTAATTTTTGAAAACCTGATAACTACAAAACCAACATAGCGGCCAAGCAAAGTTGCGACTTTTAAATAGACGTTTCTCACGATTTAAGCAACCAAACGCAATGCAACTTGGTACAGTATATGTTTATACACATTGTAATGTACCGACATCTAACTTCATTCAATTGTTTACATAACCTCAAGAAGGCGGCTGTGCGAAATATTTCACCGGCATTCTATATCTCTGAAACGATTAGTGATATCTCCCTGAAATTTTGTACGGAGATAAATGGCACTACTGGAATTTCATCTATAAGACTTTCAAAAACAGGTTAACTAAAAAACGAATATGGCAGCCAAGCGAATTTGAAAATTTTAAATAGACCTTTCTCGCGATTTAATGATCCAAACACAATGAAACTTGGTACAGGAAATATTTATACACATTGTAATGCACTGGTATCTATATTAGTTCAATTGTTTACATAACCTCAAGATGGCGAATGTGCGAATTTTAAAATTAAGTTTTTATTTCTTGTGTCGTAATCATGCGATCGAAGTGAGAGTTTGAGTAATGAACCCTTGCAATAATTTTCCTTCAATGGTACGTGACTCTATGGCCTATACATATAAGAATCCAACATGGCGACCATCCGAAATATTTAGATGGATCTCAATATCTCGACGAATCTATTACAGCAATCAAACTAAATTTTTTAATCTTCATTGGGGCTATGAACATAAGTTCACCTATAGGACTTTCAATAACCTGGTGATCACAAATCCAACATGGCGGCGACGCGAAGTATAAATATTCACATGGTCGTTTCTCGCAATTTAACCATCCGAGTGCAGTGACACTTGGTACACTAAATCCTTCTACAAATGTTAATCCACTGGCATCTAATTTTTTCATTAGTTTCCATAACCACAAGATGGCAGCTGTGCGAAATTTTAAAGTCTCGTTTTTACTTCTTGTGTCCTAATCATGCGATTGAAGTTTGAATACTACACGTACACAATACACTTCACGTAACAGTACATAACTCTAAGACCTACAGATATAAAAATCCAACATGGCGACCATGCGCAATATTTAGCCGGTTCTCAATATCTGCGAATCTATTACAGCAATCAAACTGAACTTTTGTATGTTGATAGAGGCAATTAACATAAGTAGGATATATGAAAATAGGCTGTATAATTCTTCACGGAACTACTTGTTGGGTTAGTTGTTGTTGTTTTAAGGGGCGGAACTACGAGGTCACCTGCCCCTACTTTCTGGGTGATGAAGCAGGTGCAGCGAGATATAATAATCCTAAAAATGGAATCAAGCATATTGGTAATCATGCATGTGACAGTAACAGGGCCGGAATGGAATCAGGAGTGTTAAAAATATTTTTTTTAAAATTTGTTGACATAATGTCACAAACCAGCCGACGTAGCTACACACGCTAACGTGCATTGTCAGACTACACCGAACTCGAAATACCACACACAACCATTTCATACCTTGCCTCATTAATTTCATTTGTCATTAAATCCTCTCATTAGATTGACGTCATGAAGGGCATCTATCCGTAATATCATTCCCACAAGGAAACTGTCTCACCATATCCCCTTCCGCATAGCAACCTAAATAATTACGGGTAGAACAAAAAAACTACATTAGGACTATAAAGCTATAGTCTACAGTATTTCAATAACAAGATTCTGAATTCACCAACTGATTAGATTGGTGCTGTTCAGGGATATGTGAATTCGGGAAACGTGCGTTAGTAAATTTATCAGGTTTTTAAACTGAACAATATTCCGTCGCAATCTGAGGTAATTTATGTCTTTTATTCGTATTTTCAACATCGCCTGAAACAATAACTCATGGAATTTACCTACACATAAAATATACGGCAAAATAAGCAAGTTGACATGAAATCCTTCTAACTTTTGAAGTTTTAGGACAATTTTCATTATTTCAACAGTATGGAGACCAAGAGTGCTATTCATTGTAAAACAATTTTGCTCTGAAAGTTACAAAATCTGTTGTCTGTCTTTCTACCAGCTTGTCGGTATTTCTTTCGGTTGTTTGTTGGTTTTTGGAACTATTCGGCTCTTTGGTTATGGTATGCGAACCATCTCTCTAACTTACCAGGGGCAATGTAATGCCAAAAATACGAAGAAAGGTGTACTATTATAGTTCGTGCTGAAATTACATGGCATCGTGAAATAGATTGCGCTGACAATGAAAGAGATCACCTTGTGGTGTAGCGGCTTACATTCTTGGCTGTCGCCTCGGTGGTTCGGGTTTGATTCCCTGGCCTGCCAAGAAATTTAATTTCGGTTTGAGGTACTGAAATGGTATCGATGATACCTAAGTCATCAAAGGGGTGTTCATTTTGAGGACTTGCACCAAGTCAGTGAGCACAAGTTTTCCTTTTTTTTTCTACATTCTTATTCTGCAATTCGAACATTCATATGGGAACTCAGAGAGAAACTCACCTCGTAGAGTTGTTAGAATAGCTTCCGTAAAATATTCTCAAAGGCCAATGCTACAAGTAGCCGTCGTGAGTTTATCCAATTGCGTATTTATATGTAATCCACACATCGTATTTAAGAACATTTGATTTTCATAGCATTCTATGTTCTGGGCATAGGAAAACCTCGAAGCTAATTTCGCAATTTTCAGTGAATGAACATCCAAGGTATAGTAATCATCATGTAGGGACACCGTGCCACATATATACAGAGAGTGCAAGAATTGCTTGAAGGCAAGGTGACATGGTGCGTAATTTGTGTTTGTACAACGAATGAGGTTTTCATTACGGTGATGATGATGAAGATGGTGGTAACGATGAAGACGGTGATTTACTAGTTAGGAACCAAATGAATACTTGAGAATTAAGCCTGAAGCGGATGTATGGAAAAAACAAAATGAACTTGCTGGTTGATTACGAAAGTGTCTAATCACCATATTTTATGGAGAACAACTTATCCAGAAGTACACATGAAAGGGAGTAGTCAAGCACAAATAGGTGGAGGCAAAGGTTGCTCTTGTGTGAGACTGTATGCTGCAACCACTGTGGAGTGTCTGATAACCTATCTCCGTTCAAACACCAAAATTAAGAAGGGAATCACCGACATAGATCTAAGATGCATCTGTAACATTTCGGAAATGTTACGCGATCCATGTTTTCGTGTCTTCCTCGTGTTAGAAGCAAAAGTACAATAGAATAATAATTGTTATTGGCCGTAAGAAGGATACAAGATTTATGCTGGACCCCACCATCAGATGTGAAGTAACCATCGGCATAACAAGACAGGTCGTTTAGAGCTAACGATAGGCTTCAAAGGGAATTGAAAGCTTGTGGTACATTTCGAATAAGGGAAAGAAACAACATCAACATTTTTTAATAACTTATCGTGTTTGGGTATGCCTAACTTAAGTGTAAATGGCATAATTTTGCTATCAAATGAATCCATTCAATAATAGAGAATTGATCTGGGTCGCAGGAATTGACCTGGGAGGAGTCGTTGAGACTCTGGCAAATGGGAGTGAAATGCGTCATATATTGCGTTCAGCAAGAGAACTCAACTAGCCTCTTTCACTTCAACTTCAGCACGTAACCTACACGAGGTGCCCCCGTTAAACCAAGCAACCCAGTGAAAGGTTGGGTTCTTAATCCCAGCGGGAAGCTGGGTCGGTGAGCTGATCAGTGCTGAGGGCTTCAAGGCTTACTACCTTGATAGTTAAAAACTCGTTACCTTTTAGGTAACCATTCCTCTGCAATTCTCGTAGAACTCGAAGCATGAAGAAACGTTCACTCAGGAAATCTACCCCAGGTGGTACCCAATCCACCCCCACTCAGGATGGGGCATGCAGGTCTTCGGAGTCTGGGGAACCTGCACTTTCATGTTTTCCATCCCTATTACCTTTACACAAACAAGAGAAGAATAAGAGAAACCTCACCTACCTAGCTACAATCAACATTAACTCCCTTCTTAAGGTAGGTAAGCTAAAGCAAACACTTGAAGTGCTCGACAAGTACAAAATAAAGATAGCAGCGCTCCAAGAGACTCGGTTTATGGACGAGGATGCATTTGAGTCAGTTGCGTATAGGATCTACAAGGGGAAACCGGGTGAAAGAGTGATGAGGACAGTCCCTCACCTGGGCACAGGTTTTGCCGTACATCACAGTATGGTTGACCACATTTTGGATTTTTCTTCACCTAACGGAAGGACCTCCTCACTATCATTCCGATCTCGTAACAAAGCCTATACCATAGTGAACTTCCACGCACCCACAAATGACACCAACCGGAAAGACCTCGAGTTAGTGGAACACTTCTGGGACTCCCTAGAAGAAATACTAGACAAGATTCCACATAACCACTCAACTATACTCATGGGGGACTTCAATGCCCAAGTCGGCAGGGAACAGAAATACCGAAGGGTAGTAGGTCTCTACCCAGCCCACAAGAGAACAAATAGAAACGGTGAGCGCTTCATAGAACTCTGTGACAAGTACCACTTGGTCCTAAAATCAACAGCCTTCAAGCGTCTACCTAGGAAAGCCAAGACTTGGAGAAGCCCAACTCCTTTGCTAGGTGAATTTCAGCTTGATCATGTGGCTATAGACAGACTATATCACAGGGAGATACAGAACGTCAAAGTCCTGAAAGGAGCCAATATAGATTCTAACCATTACCTTTCACTAGTCAAAGCTAATTGTCAACCCTTGAGAAAGGTAGCAAAACCACCAAGGAGCTCTAGAATACCTCGATTCAATACTCAACGCCTACGTGATGAAAACTGTAACTTCCAACAAACCCTTCGGATGAATACACAGAAAGAAAGTTGGACAGCCCTCCAGTAAGCATTACTGGATGCCGCTCACGAAACTATTCCCGCTACGTCCAATAAAGGAAAACACCCTTGGTGGACTACAGATTGCGATAAGGCCATAGAAGAAAGACGTCGAGCCTGGATCAGGTGGAACCAGTTCAAGAATGAACCTTGAGGCTTTCATCACGCAAAGAAAGGCAACAGCGAACACTGTACGTGGAGCTAAAAGGATTTACCTACGCACCCTGCTACAACAGGCAGAAGAGGACTTCAAGAGACACAACTCCAGAGACCTGTACAAGGGTCTTAAGAAACAGACGACCCAGTACACTGCCCCTACCTTACTTCTTCGTGGACCAGACGGCAAGATCCAACTAAATAACAACGATTGTACCACCGTTCTTGCAGATTATTTCCAGAAGATCCTCAACAAAGAAGAACCTAGTGCAAGATTAATCTTCCATGAACCATCTATCAGGAATCCTGATTCTCAACCGCCTGACAGAGAGGAAATAGAGAGTATAATCAATAACCTGAAAAATAATAAAGCCTCAGGTGAAGATGGAATAGTAGCAGAGATGTGGAAATGCGCAGATGAACAGTCCTTACAGAGCATCCAACATATCATACAAGACATATGGACAACAGAGACCCTACCGGAAGGGTGGACATCAGCAGTAATTCACCCGTTACACAAGAAGGGAAGCAAGACTGGCCTCAACAATTACCGAGGTATCTCCTTATTGCAGGTTACCTACAAGGTTCTTTCGAAAGCTCTGTTATCCAGAGTGACTAACCAACTAGACTCTCAATTAGGGGAATACCAGACCGGCTTTCGAAACAATCGATCTTGTCCAGAGCAGATACAAAATCTCAAGACCACCCTCAGTTATAAGAGTCGTGGGGGACAACCCTGGGTAGTTGTCTTAGTGGATTTTCAGAAGGCATTCGACTCGGTGGACAGAGAGAGTCTTTTCTCCACCTTGCGAGAATTTGGCCTTGATGAAAAAACACTTAAACTAGTCCTGGCCACCTTGACAAACACAACATCTAAAGTCAAGTTCAGAGGTGAACTATCCGAGAGCTTCCCCATCAAGACGGGAGTTAGACAGGGTGATGGACTCTCCTGCATCCTCTTCCATTGCATCCTGGAGAAGATCATAAGGGAATGGATGGTGCGACTAACACCAAGGACTGGTCTGCAGCTTGGATACAAGAAAGATAACCTTCATGTGTCATGCCTGACCTTTGCCGACGACCTCGCCATACTGACCAACATTATAGAGGAAGCTACTCACCACCTACAGAGTCTTCACGATGTAGCGGTTCGGGCTGGCCTTAAGATCAACATTGGGAAGACTGAATTCATGACTAACATCAAGGAAGCCCCGTCCACAATTCCACTTGAGGGAGTCTTCATCCGAAAAGTCCCTGCGGTCAAGTACCTAGGAGAGTGGATCTCGGCAAACCAGAGTGAGAATCTGGCCATAGATACCAGGTGCACCAAGTTCGAGAGGGCCTACCACTCCTGCCGCAGCATCTACGCATCGAAGTTCCTCTCCAAAACCCTAAAACTCAGACACTACAATTCAGTAGTAAAACCATCTGTTCTGTACTCCTCAGAATGCCTCGTGATGGCCAGGAAAGGCCCACTCAGGAAACTTGAACTCAAGGAGAGGAAGATCCTGCGGAGGATACTAGGACCTATACGGGAAGAGGGAGGCACCTACAGAATTCGGCACAATGATGAGCTTTACAGCCATCAAGAAGACATTGTTACTTGTATAAGAAAGAGGCGCTTGGCCTTCTATGGACACTTGACCCGCATGATCCCTTGCTGGCTCACCAGTAAGATCTTCACAGTGGCAGGAAGAGGGAAGGCCTCTAGGTCCAAGTGGATCTCTACGGTCAGGACGGATTTAGACCACCTAGGGATCCCACTTAATTCCATACAGGACCGCCAACAATTCCGGCAAGCCATCCGACAGGGAGTTTTTCCTGTATCACTGACAGCTAGGAAGAACACTGGTGTCAGCAGACCACCATGGACGGAGGAAAGAAAGCTGGCTCATAGTCAGATGTTGAAAGAGTACTGGAAGAAGAGAAAAGACAAAGCGACGAGGAGATACGAGCCCCGTGGTCCTCAGTAGGCCCAAACGACGACGACGAAGAAGAAGAAGAAGAAGAAGAGGAAGAAGAGAATTGATCTACAATGTACTCGGAAACAGTATGAGACGTAGTCTGTTGGTATCCAATAACATTTTATTGCCAATAATAATAATAATAATAATAATATGAAGAGAAGAGAAGAACGACTTCGAGAAATCCAGCCGCGACAGGCTAGCCACGCGCCCCTGAACTGAGAGTTCCAGCGTAGACAGTGTGCGCCAGGGTCATTTGGCCCTAAAATCACTTGCCTGGCTTGCAGGGTACCACGACATACTATACACAGCTCACTCGCACACGTAGCTAGCGGCAGGCGGGGAGAGTCAAGGACACAGATTACCTACTGACATGACATGACGTCACGCACCTACGCCGGGCCTTGGTGTGCATCCCCACCCCTCCCCCCTCTTCCCCCACACCCCACCTAATAAAATCTAAGCGGCTGGAGCGATTTCAATGAAATTCGGTAAGGTCATAGAAGGCCTACTATTTTGGCCGACCCCGATCGTGCCCTTCAAAGCTTATTATGTTTCACCAATTCAACATGGTGGCTGTGCGAAATATCTCACTGGCATTCTATATCTCCGAAACTGTCACCGATATCACCCTGAAATTTTGTACGGTGATAAAAGTCACTTAAGTGACTTTCATAAACCTGTTAACTAGAAAACGAACATGGCGGCCAAGTGAATTTGAACATTTAAATAGACTTTTCTGGCGATTTAACCATCCGAACGCAGTGAAATTTGGTACAGCAATTGTTTATATACATTGCAATGAACTGATATCTAATTTTGTTAAATTGTTTACATACACTCAAGATGGCAGCTGTGCAAAATTTTAAAATTATTTTTTTATTTCTTGTGTCCCAATCATGCGATAGAAGTCAACGTTTGAATAATGAACCTACGCAATAATAGTCATCTAATAGTACATAACTCTATGGTCTACATATAGGGTCTTTACATATAGGGTCTTTCATATTAAGTAAGAACGACGAGCGGCGGTTTTGTTATTCGCTACTGCAGCGGGCTTGGCCGAGTTTCTGGCGCCCCACGGCCCCCTGCTGTAGTATTGAAAGCGCGCGCATAGTACAAACTTGACCTTGCAATAAGCGTGCAGGTGTTGTCAGTCGCCAGTCTGAACCTCAGATGGTAACATGTTCAGACAGTTATCATTGCAACATCGTATTTTTGTATGTAAAACTTATTTTAAGTACGAGTCGGCCCGGTGGGTAAGTTCAGCAATTTCCTGATGAAGTGTCACCTTCACTAGCACAGATTCACGTAATTCTAAATAAGTTTTCCACTAGGCCTACTGACTCAGTGCTCAATAAAGAACATAAAATACAAAATCAGAAACATTACAGTGGCAGAACTCACTCGCGTGAGCCAAAATGTGGTTACCGGATACAATGCCTGTATAACCCAGGAAGGACGACACGTCCAGCATCTTTTATAAGGTAATATTTCATACAGGATTGTACACACGCTTAAAGCAGGCGGCCACGGCGCGCCACAAGCTCGACCAAGGCCACCGCAGCAGCAGGAAAGGGGAGCGAAAGTCAAGTGAGAGAGTGATGACCTTACCCCTTACCTGACGGTATGGGATTCCTGAGCATCTAGTCCGATGTTGCGATTGACTGTGACTGTGATGGCTAGCTCTGAATTATTGTTCAATTCTGGATATTTCTGAGTGATCCTTTGAAATTTTACCAGTTTGTACTTACGACTTCTAATTTTCCATGCTGTTTTTCCTGTTTTTAGTTCATCGATCCCTTTAATTACCGTACTTTTTACTTAGTTTATTTTAACTGCAACACCATTATTTTTAGTGTTCGTTAGGTGTTCTATTTTTGGCAATATTTTTGGACAGTATCTCTGGTAGATCATATACATGTACGATGTACATATAGGTACGACTGATGGAGAGCATTACGGTCATCAAGTGCAGTTAGTTTTACATTTTAGGTGAAAAATGGTGCCACCACCAAAACCGATTCAAGGCAGGACTGCACGAAATGTATCATCAATTTAAATTAGCGTCGCGAAATTAAATTGTTCAAAGGAATAACATTTCACTCCTGGCGCAAAATAAAATTAGTAACAGAATTTTAATTTCGCTGCAGAGGTGAAATAAATTCATTAGTCTCTTAATTTCGCTTCCGGCGCGAAATAAAATGCATTACTGACTTTTAATTTCGCTCCCGGTGCGAAATAAAATTCGTACCAGACTTTAAATTTCGCTCCCAGCGTGAAATAAAATCCGTTACAGACTTTTAATTTCGCTCCCGGCTACAAACAGAATTCTTAACAGACTTTAAACTTTGCTCCTGGCGTGAAATAAAATTCATTAAAGACTTTTCATTTCGCTCTTGGCGTAAAATAAAAACTGTTAGTCTTTTAAATTCGCTTCCGGCGCGAAATAAAAAAATACAGACTTTCAATTTCACTCCGGGCACGAAATAAAATTCGTTACAGACTTTCAATTTCGCTCCCGGCTCGAAATAAATTTCATTACAGACTTTTAATTTTGCTCCTGGCCTGAAATAAAATTCGATACAAGACTTTTCATTTCGCTCCTGGCACGAAATGAAAACCGCTACAGTCTCTTAATTTTGCTCCCGGCGCGAAATAACATTTTTAACGACTGTTAACTTTGCTCCTGGTATGACAAAAATTGCTGGCCCCATGGTGTTGGGGATTGCGTGCCTGCTTCTCACCTGGAGGCCCCGGGTTCGATTCCCGGCTCCGTTAGTGATTTTTAGAAACGGACGTGTGGGTTGGATCGGGGTGCACTCAGCCTCGAGAGTAGCTGTCTGAAAGTCACGAAAACCAAGATTAACGGCCGAGGCAACCCGATGCGCTGACCAATATCTGCAGATGCCTGGGCAGCGGTCGCTTGGTAGGCCTAGGCCTTTCATGGGATGTAGTGCCACGGTTTATTTTAATGACACAAAATTCCCAAACAGCATTTAGTTTCGCCCCCGGCGTGAATTTAAAAAGCATGGAACATATCATTTCATGTCTGAAATTAAATCTGGTCTGGCATGCGAAACAAAATGGTTGTGGACGCGTTAACATTTTAATTTCGCCATGAGCGTGATATTCGGGTGCGAAATGATATTGATTGTAAGCGCGAAAATTAAAATGGAAGCAATATGTAATTCTAAGCACAATAACATAGTGAAAGGGGACGCAAAACTAATTGCAGTGCGAAACGAAATACTGTACGTGGCACAGGGGTTTGCTTTCGTGCCATGGTCAGTATAAATGCGCTGAGGGTAAGAAGGAAGTAGTAAGGAATGCCAAGCCACCGCCCCCCCCCCCCCCCTCCCACACACAAATTTCCGGAAGTGTAAGAATAAAGAATGTAGAAATGAGAGGAATGACCCCTCAACCCTGTTGTTCGAGTAACCCGCCTCCGAAACAGAACTCCATATACCCCGCGGTACTACCACAGACGATTTTCTGTTATTTGTAACTCTTCAGTCAGTCAACATTAATTTACCCGATAACTGGGTGGGGTACAACGTATATATGATGTAAGTAACACTCCTGAAAAAAAAAAACATGTATTAGATTTAATATCACTAAAATTGCTGCATTATAATCGTGACCATAAACTAATACATATAATGTTATTTACATATTACTGTATATACATTGTACCCCTCCCAGTTATTGGGCAAATTAGTGTTGACTGACTGAAGAGTTACAACTGACAATTGGTATTGTAATTGGAGTTCGTCACTTATCTTGAATGTCTGTCCACACAGCACATTCGTCTTCTTGATCGCTATAGAACAAGTAAAGGTACTCGTTGCCCCATTGCGTTATGAACGTCAGGGAGGGCCAGCCACGAGTCCGAGGTGCAGTCAACGACGATGGTGATGTTGATGCCATAGCACTGACTTTCTCCTCTACTGGAGTGATGACCATTGAATGACTCACGTTGCTGTTGCAGCCCTGCAGATTGTGCAGGCGGTGAACGGTAATAAGACTGCTACTGCTGCCAACGTCAGGACTTTGAACATAGCTCCGAACATAATTTCACTCTCGAAACGAATACATTTTAATTTCAACATCGAAATGAAATGTTCCATTCATTTTAAATTCACATCGGAGGGCGAAACTAAATACCGTTTGGGAATTTTATTTCACACCGGGTGCGAAATTAAAAGTCTGTAACGAATTTTATTTCGCGCAGGGAGCGAAATTAAAAGTCTGTAACCGAGTTTTATTTCGCGCCGGGAGCGAAATTAAAAGTCTGTAACGAATTTTATTTTGCACCGGAAGCGAAATTAAAAGTCTGTATTGAATTTTATTTTGCGCCGCGAGTAAAATTAAAAGTCTGTAATGAATTGTATTTCGTGCCGGGAGTGAAATTAAAAGACTGCAACGAATTTTATTTCGCACCGGAAGCGAAATTAAAAGTCTGTATCGAATTTTATTTTGCGCCGCGAGTGAAATTAAAGGTCTGTAATGAATTGTATTTCGCGCCGGGAGCGAAATTAAAAGATTGTAACGATTTATTTTTTCGCGCCGTGAGTGAAATTTTATTCAATTGTACAATGTAATTTCGCGTTGCTATTAAGTTTCGCGTTGATTTCGCTATGTCATTTCGCTTCGAATTAAGTTTCGCTTCGATTTAATTTCCCGTCGACAATCATTGTCGTTTTGCTCCCGAGTATCGCGCTCATGGCGAAATTCAAATATATTCGCCCCCACAGCCAAACATTTCGTTTCGCATGCCAGCCCTGATTCAAGGGCATACCACTAAATCCCAGGGGGAATTGCGACTACCATTGACCAAAATATTATGTGTACTCGAGTTTGAAGGTTGTTTGTGAAGTAACCAATAGACCTACATAAAATCCAATAACACCATCATTTTCGTCGTTCAGTTTTACGTTAGTTCATGTTGGTTTGGATTTTTTTATATATTTTAATATTTCTTATCGCAGTTGGAACACAAAAAGTGCCCGTTTTTAAGCGTGTTTCAACCATGCGTCACATTTAAGAATTATTATCTCACAAACCCGTCAACAGATCGATTCCAAATTTTAACACAATAGGCTATACAATGGAATGTTGTATAACTGGTTCATTAATTTTAAAATTTTGTATGTCCAAGAAACAAAGTTGTTATCATTTTGGTAAGGTAA
This sequence comes from Meconema thalassinum, assembly GCA_946902985.2. NCBI lineage: Eukaryota > Metazoa > Arthropoda > Insecta > Orthoptera > Tettigoniidae > Meconema > Meconema thalassinum. The sequence goes on along the minus strand of OX336388.2, from coordinate 1,939,674,197 downwards.
CTTTTTCTCGGCTCGGGTTGGTTTGAAAATGTAGTTCTTGGTCGCGTTGTAATCCTTATACATCAAAAAGGTATGCTGTATGATTGTGAAATACGTAAATTAATTCACTTATTTTATATCGGTTTGTATTTGTATGGGGAATTAAGACATGGTTCACCAGTTGGCCGCTCCTGTAAAAGCTGTACAGCGTTGCCAAGATGGGCTCCATCACGCGTCAAGGCACGCTTCGCTCGGAAGTAATGGGCTCCATATCAGCAACGCTGTACAGAATATTCCGGAGCGTCTAGCTGGTGAACCATGTCTTAATTCCCCGTATACATACAAACCGATATAAAATAAGTGAATTAATTTACGTATTTCACAGTCATACAACATAACTTTTTGATGTATAAGGATGACAACGCAACCAAGAACTACATTTTACAATGACCCCGAGCCTAGAAATAGTTACCTTACAAAAATGATAACGAAATTCGTTCTTGAACACACAAAATGTTGAAATTAATAAACCTGTTATACAACATCCCAATGTATATTGTGCTAAAATTTGGATTCGATCTGATGACGGGTTTGTGAGATAATAATTATTAAATGTGACGCATGGTTGAAACACGCTTAAAAACGGTCACCTTTTGTGTTTCAACTGCGATAAAAAAATAAAATATAAATAAAAATTCCAAACCTACATGAACTAACGTAAAATAGAACGCCGAAAATGATTATGTTAGTGGATTTTATATAGGTCTATTGGTTACTTCACAAACAACCTTCAAACTCGAGTGCACATAATATTTTGGTCGACAGTAAGTACTGTACCAAGAAAAGGAAGCCAGGCCCTAAGAAAAACCTCTACACATAGGCCTACATAAGATTTTTCCCCTAGTTTATATTTGAAATTACGCTTGCACTAGAGAATGTGTAAAGTACTGAGCAGTTTTGATTTCACTTTAAATTTATTTGTACAAGTTGGATGACTAAACGTCACCCCACAATCTGCAAGCTACATGGCTGAACAGAGGTTGCTTGGTAGAACTAGGGCCTTCAACGGCTGTCGCGCCACGGGTTTAGTCTTTTTTAGAACTTCTAATATATAATTGTAAGAGTACAAGACCACGAACTATTCAGTGACAACTTTTTTCAGAGAAGAGAGTTCGTATTCAAACGGAAACAATGCGTTGTGTGGAAAAGTAAGACGTAGCCATTGTGAAAATGGAAAATTGGTCTCCATAGATACTGACGACAGTCAAGCGCATGTTCTCTAGGTGCAAGCGTCCTGCATAAATATCCACTTCCTTTGTACGCTCACAGAAAACGAAGAAAAGTCCCAGCAGAGCTTGTGTATTGGCGTATTGAACGAAATAAATGGTAAGGAACTGAAACAATGTTTCTTACAGCAGATGTTTATTGCCATTCAGAAATTCCTTCTTATTTTATGATATTTTTCCTAGGAAACTGTCATCAGTCCAACATCTCTCATTGACTAGTTCACCTGTCAATCAACCTACCATTGTGGTTGCACCTGAAGTTCAGTTGTGTCTTGTGTTTCGCAGGGTTTTCCACACTCCCTCCAGGTAAATGCCGAGATAGTACCTTACTTGAAGACTCAGGGCACCTGCCCCATCCCTGGCTCTAATACAGTAACACACATAGTCAACTACATGGGACTGATGACCAAGATGTCCCAAGCCCCTACAATGTATTATTATCAACAAGAACAAGAACAAGAATGTTTGAGGAAGTAAGAAAGTATCTGTATAAACACATTGTGTCATCGTTACATAAGCGTGACATTACTATAATTTTATTGCTCAGATATTGTTCCACGCCTAGGCACTTGTACATGTAACTCGCCGAACTACAATATTCGTCAATTCGGCGTGTTCATCATTTTCCTTGCGCTAGAGATCTTGTATAGCCGCGCCGCTACTCCTACCACCCTTTTCAAAACAATTCCCAAACTAATGCCGACGATTCCATTCACCCGCTTTTATTTATGAAAAATGCATTGGAATCAGGAAATAAATCTCCGTTTTCGTATTACCAGTTTTTTTTTCAAATTTTGAGCAGAAATATAAAAAACTGCCAATAACGTTTTTGTTTTTCACATTTTGGAAAATGCATTGAATTGATATCAATTCTATTGCACTCTAGTATACATAGTGGTTTTGCAACACCACCTCTCTAGGTGGTGTTGGGTTCTGACATCGCAAATACGAGCTTCCATTCAAGAGAAATTGCTTCACTTTGGTGCTGCTACGTGGTGTCGGAATTACAAACTAAAAATCGGGACATTTAGTCTTAATAGTATCTGGCTGCTGCACAGACTGCTGTGTTGCCTGCTGGAGTGTCCCTTCCCCGTGCTGTCCGATCGTGACGTCACAGTTCCCTCTTCATTGCTATGTAAAGTAGCCAGGGATGTTTCAGCTACGTTATCTGATGGTTGAGTTACTTCCGCAATGCTATATGTGTTTGCAGAATGGGGCCTGTTATGAAAGGCCTCTGATATGGCTGGATATTCAGGGGAAGGTACTGCAGTTTCCATGTCGGTAGTGTTGCTTAGCTTACTACTCCCATCTGACTCGCCCAGCACCGTGCTGTAGGTTTGTTGTCTGACATGAAGTACTGGGCGATTCCTCCTGTTCGGACAGTCTATTTGTAAGTGGGAGGTTTCTTTACAATAAAAGCAATACTTAGCTTGTCCTTCATATGTTAACAGAACTTTACAATCATTGACCGTCAAATATGATGGAATGGGGTATTTAAGTTCAATTGTTACAATACGTATGCCATTACTTACAGCAGAAAATTCGTATACTTCATTCCAGCACTCGTTCCGTATGTCCTTGAGAACTCCATGCGTAGAAAGCACGCGGGAGAGCCTTTCATTGTTGACTTCGGGAGGAGATTTAACAGACACGCACACGTTTTGTTAAAGAGTCTGAAGCAGTGATAGTTATCTTTGCGGTGTTACCGCTAGCTAGCCGGAAGGATTTCACACCTTCATGTCGAGATAATATGTTTTCATAAAGTAAGGTGTACACTAATTTAATGTACACTGAATTTTCCCCGTTGTCTAGTGGATTCGCTAATAGGCTACTTGATCTTTATTAAGCTTCAGGTCGTTTGCTATCCATTTTGGCCTATGTATTTCAAGTGGTGTCGGTCTGTTGTTCCTTTCTTCAAAAGCGCATTTAAGAGTGTTTTTCCGGACATTCGCCACTTTCGCAAGTTCAACAAGCAGTTCCGTGACAAACTAAGGAGCCTATTTTTCTTAAACTTAAAGATTCATGCCTATGTTTAATCTATATGGAACTATCTACGTTAATGACGAAATTAAGTTGGTAATATCCAAATTTCTAATTAATTCGAAATATACCTGCATTACAGTTGGAAGCCCTGGTGACTTAATATATTCTTAGTTCTATCTCTTAAGGTACAGAATACAAAATTTGATTGAAGTTCAATGGATAACGTGGACGTTACATGCAGTTAGATATTGGATCTATCAACCGACAGTAGTGGCTACGCTGGCTAAATCTTAGCATTAGGTCATTGAGCCAAGCTCTCTGCTGACTCGGTAGACGCGTGGGTTCGAGCCCCACCGTCGGCCGTCCTTGAAATGGTTTTCCGTGGTTTCCCATTTTCAACACCAGGCAAATGCTGGGACAGTACCTTCTGACAGGCCACGGCCGCTTCCTTCCACATCCTTGCCCAGTTTCATTCACCATCATTCATTTCATCTCTCATTAACTCCTCTCATGAGGTTGGCGTCAGGAAGGGCATCCGGCCGTAAAAATCATCGCCACAAAGACTTCCATCGCATCTCATCCCCGACCCCGTTGGAAAAACGGGAATAATAAGGGGTAGACATACAGATATTGGATCTATCAGTGCGCGTAAAATCATGTTGGCAGCAATGTCATGCATGTCTTGGTCAGAAATAATCTAACATATTATGATCTATTGTTGTGCCAATTTTGGACGAAATCCATTACATGCATTTTAGAAATGAACCTATCATCAGGCTTAGAATCATGTTAGCGGCATTGGCATAATATTAGTTACTCCAAATTAATCTAGAATGTCAGGTACTATACGTGTGCAAAGTTTAGAGTTGTTGGCTTGCATGCATTCTGATATATTAATATAAGGGTAAAAAAGTAGAGACAGCAATTATCAACAGTTGTCAGCAGCTGGTTGCTCTTAAGAATACGCATAGTGATATCTGGTTATGTACACATAGTAGATTACATACGAAATTTGGTTGAAATCCAATTGATAGTGTAGAAGTTCTATTAATTTAAAAATTTGACCTATCAGCATGCTTAGAATCATTTTGCCAACACTGTCATGTATGGCCTCCTGGAAATTAAACTGAAATATTATTATCTATATAATTATGTGCCAATTTTGGAATAGCTCCCATGCATACATACCTTCCAAGATATCCAACATGGAGCTCAAATTTCAATTGCAGTTTTTCAGCAGTTGGTAGCACTGACTTCATTTTCATGGCCTTGAGATATTCAGATATAGATCTTTACTCATACCAAATTTGGTTTTGATTGCTTCAGCCGTTTAGGAGTTGATAGGGGGGGGGACATGCACAGACAGACAGACAGACAGACATTTGCCCAGATCGATCTCATAAGTCTACTTTATCCTCATTTTTGCAAAATGTGAAAAGTAGGCTAAAAATACAATACCCTATCACGGTAAGCACTTCCGAGTGTTTATTAACCTCGCGGCTAAACTCAGAACCTAACACGACGTAGGTCGCAAAGTGACACTTCCACTCTTTCTACTCTATGGAGTTCTCCAACGCAAAATGTATCAAAATGGTGCCATTCTCAATCGATGATGCCGTTTGTAATATATAAACGATATGCGAATAACGTTATTAGTCCGAATAACGGTATTGAGGGAATATTTTTCGATAGATATATTCAAATAACGTTATTTCTAGTGAGCACTACCATTTCGTTCCTGCGATAACCGATATCCGAATAACGGTATTGGGGGAATAATGTTCGAGAGATGTATTCAAATAACGTTATTTATAGTGAGCACTACAATTTCGTTCCCGCGATATCCGAAATACGAATAACGTTATTAGTCCGAATAACGGTATTGGGGGATTTTTTTTTGAGAGATCTATTCAAATAACGTTATTTCTAGTGAGCACTGCCATTTCGTTCCTGAGATAACCAATATCCGAATAACGTTATTAATCCTAATAACGGTATTGGGGGAATATTTTTCGAGATATGTATTCCGATAACGTTATTTCAGGCGGGCACTACCATTTCGTTCCTTGGTTAACTGATATTCGAATAACGTTATCAGTCCAATTAACGATATTAGGAGATTTTTTTCGAGATATGTATTCCGATAACGTTATTTCAGGTGGGCACTAGTATTTCGTTTCTACGATAACTGATATCCGAAGAACGTTATTAGTCCGAATAACGGTATTAGGGGGTATTTTTCGAGAGACTTATTCAAATAACGTTATTTCTGTCGGACAATACTATTTCGTTTCTACGATAACCAATATCAGAATAACGTTATATGGCCCAATAACGTTACCATGCGATACAAATGACTTCCGGATATGAAACGTAACGACCACAATGTGACCAAGACCCATTTTGTTACATAATCTACCCAAACAACCATTTTCGTTATGTTAAGTTATGAAGCCTTGGTATTTGATACTCTTTTCTTGTCTCTGTTGTCCTATTTTGGAACCACATCCTAAAGACTCTATTCTTCTTCTGCACTATATCTTTTGTTTCCTGATTCCACCCTGGAGTTTCTTTCCATGTATATGGGTACATACTAAAATGCACAATGTGATTGTGGTATGCAGTGGTCAGTGTTGTAGTTGCAAATAACTTCAGTAACGACAATATAGTCTGCATTAAAATCAGGCTCAGGAGATTTGAATTGTTTCTATGTATTCTATTGTTATTGTACAGTTGATGTACTGACATAAGATGAACTCACGATCAAGTAATGTGGAATGAATGCGTGAAGGATTAAGAAACTGCCCTAACCCGGGATCAATAAGAGACTTAAAATACACCATCTACTGTGAAATAAGAAACCAAGAAATAATATTAGGGGAACAATATATTTTGATATTAGGTCACACGTTACAAATATGATATGACACAAAGTCATATAATGAACAAAACAAACCAATTAAAAGTGAAGTGAAGAATCAAGTAACGGGCAATATGAAATCCCAAATAAAATAAATTAAAAGAAAAGAAACTGGCTACTGAACCAGACAAACATATGTAATTCCAAGAAGTAAGAGAAAATTAAATAATTAAGTGAACTGACGAAAATAATGAAATTGCCTTAAAGGTTTAGGGAACCCCAGACGTCAAAATATCAAAGTCCAAAGTAGCACAAAAATCAAGAAGAGAAATAATTAAGAATCATGATATTCCCGGAGCAAGTTATGAACACGACTGATTCATACTATAGTTCAATATGTCGACTCATTTTAGATGAAAAAATAACTTTAATAATAAAAATATGAACCCATTGGTTTTATAGTGTGGAAAAGGCAAGACTGGTTTGATGACAAGAATGAAGAAATTCTGTCTCTCATCAATGCCAAAAGGAATGCCTATCTTGCCCATCTTCAAACCCAACTTCTAACACAAAGAGAGATAAACTAATGGAACTCAAGGGTAAATGTCAGTCACAGATAAAGCAGATTAAAAATACTTGGTGACAACAGAAGGCTCAGGAACTGCAGAGACTATCGGATGCTCGAGACTTGAGGAACTTCTATGCAGTACTCAAGGAAATATATGGACCATCTCGCTCATCATCAGGTACACTGAAAAGCTCTGATAATTCTACTACCTTTACTGATAGTCAAGAAATCTTGGAACGCTGGAAGGAGCACTTCTCCAATCTCCTAAATCGTCAATCAGCAGCTGCTGAAGACTTCCTTTGTGATGTGCCACAACAACCTGAACAACTGTGGTTGGCAGTAGGCCTACCTCCTACTTATCATGAATTCAGTGCAGCTCTCACCCAATTGAAACCCAGAAAGGCACCTGGCCCAGATAACATCCCTCTGGTACTAATTCAAGCCGGAGGTCATTCCCTCAAAACAAGGATTTTCACCCTTATCCTCAGAATATGGAAATCAAGAAAGATACCTGGAGACCTAAAGAATGCCACTATCATCACTATCTTTAAAAAGGGTGATCGCAGTGTTTGTGGCAACTACCGTGGTATATCACTGTTATCAATTGTGGGGAAGATTCTTGCAAGAATTCTACTTAACCGCCTCAAGGTTATCTCTGAGAAGATCCTCCCAGAGTCACAATGCGGATTTAGAGCTTCCAGAAGCACAATTGACTTGATTTTCTGTGTTAGACAGCTACAAGAAGAATGTAGAGAACAACAGAATCCACTCTTCTTAGTCTTTTATGACTTGGAAAAGGCATTTGATTCGGTTCCAAGACCAGCCATGTGGGCGGTGCTGAAGCAGTTTGGTTGCCCTCAGCGTTTTGTAGATCTAATCAAGGCTCTCCATGATGGCATGACAGGTCAGGTTTGCCATCAGAATAAGATGCCCGATGAATTTCCTATTACCCATGGACTGAAACAAGGATGTGTACTGGGTCCAACGCTTTTCGCGCTGTACTTGGCTGCAATGCTTTATGATTTACCCACAAACATCCCAGGTGTGGAGGTCAAGTATCGTTTTGATGGAGGACTTTTCAACCTAACTCGTCTCCGCTCCTTGAGGAAAACTCAGGTTACTAATGTTACTAACATGTTGTATGCAGATGATGCTGCGTCGCCAACTCTCACACCAGAAGAGCTGCAAGAGTCAGTTAATTGTTACAAAAGTGCATGTGATTGCTTTGGTCTTACCATAAATGTCAATAAGACTCAAGTCTTGGCACAACCTTCACCAGGCACACCTCTTCCTCAGTTCAATATCTCCATCTCAAATTTGCCATTAGAACAGGTAGACCACTTCTCGTACCTGGGCAGTACCATTTCTGTGAGCTGTACCTGTGAGCAGGATGTGGATAAGAGAATTGGCGCTGCCCATGCAGCATATGGACGATTAGCTCACCGGGTCTTCATGAATAAAGATCTGTCCATGAGTACAGAGCTTATCGTGTACAAAGCAGTAATCATTTCTACATTATTGTATGGCTGTGAAACGTGGACCCTTTACCGACGTGATCTTAGGAAGCTTGAGCGCTTCCACCTACAAAAACTTCGATCAATCCTGAGGATTAAATGGGAAGATCGCATTACCAATATTGCTGTTCTTGAAAAGGCTCAAATCAACAGCATAGAATCATCCATAATAGGTCACCAATTTAGATGGATTGGTCATGTCCATCGGATGGATGATGTGAGATTACCTCGTCAAATGCTATATGGTGAGTTATGCTATGGCACCAGACCTCATGGTGGTCCTAAGAGGCGCTACAAGGACCAATTTAAGCAGACCCTGAAATTGACAGGTCTTGATTCACAAACCTGGGACATGCTGGCTGAAGACCGCTCAACTTGGCACCGTACCATCTCGGATACTGTAAAAACGTTTGAAAGGGATCGACGCACACATGAGGAGACCAAGCGTCAAGCTAGGAAACTTCGAGCAGCCCAACCATGTCCTCCTCCAGCAATACTATGTGACTTGTGTGGACGCTTGTTCCACGCCAGGGTTGAACTCTTGAGTCACCGTAAACACATCCACAAACTGAACTGTAGGAAGAAGATTTATTCTCGGATTCGAGTTAAAGCCGATGACTATGATGATTATCACCATTATTATTATTATTGTCTCCCACAAGTCCAACCCCTCCTCCACGTGGTGGGAGACAGGCAACGGCATGAAGTAGGGGATTGCCTGTAGGGGTGAAGTACAGTGGGGACTTTGTGTGCCCCGGGACCGCTACGGTAGCTGTGAAGGCTCTATGGGAACCCTGAAAAGTGACGGCTGACGGGGCTCTGGTGAAGCTACGATAGGCCTAGCAAGCCAGTAGTGGATATCATATTTGCTTTCAAACCAGGAACAGGCCTCGGAAAGGATGGATGCAAACAACGACGACCCGGATATGCTAATGGACTACGAGTTGGGACATTAAACATACAGACACTGACAGGAAAAGTGGAGGAGATTGTAGATGTGATGGAGAGAAGAAAACTGGATGTACTGGGCTTGGCAGAAACAAGATGGAAAGGAGATGGTCGCAGAGAACTGAGGAAAGGGTACCGGTTGTACTGGAGTGGGAACAGTGAAGGAAGGAGCAGCGGAGTAGGAGTAGTTGTGAGAGATGGAATGAAGGAAGAGGTAAAGGGAATAAGTGACAGGATCATGAAGATCAGAGTAACTGTAAAGGGAAGAAGCCTGGAGATAGCCCAGGTATATGCCCCTCAAGTTGGATGTACAGCTCAAGAGAAGGAAGACTTTGAGGAGGAGCTACAACAGCAGATGAATGGTCAGAGCATCATTGTCATGGGAGATTTGAATGCACATGTAGGAAGTGAAAGGCAAGGATATGAAAATGTATTGGGAGCAGAAGGATGGGGTAGCAGGAATGAAGAAGGGAGAAAGTTGCTGGATTTTTGCAAGAGAAACGGTTTAGTGGTAGGCAACTCCTGGTTCCGGAAGAAAGAAAGTCACAAGGTAACGTGGTACAGCAGTGATTTAACAAAGAAATCTTTGGTAGATTACATGCTGTACGACTGGGAAATGAAGAGAAGTGTCAGAGATATAAAGGTAATACCATCAGAGGCCTTAGATAGCGACCACAGAATACTTGTAATGAACCTGGGAGTTGTTAAGGATAGCAAGAGGACAGAGTACCAGGAAAGGAGAATCAAAGTATGGAAACTCAAGGAAAATGAAGTCAAGGAAGAATTCCAGAAGATAATAAGGGAAAAGATGCCAACAGACAATCCTAAAACAGGGGAAGAGGAATGGAAGCAATTCAAAAACACAATGGTGGAAGCTGCAGTGGCAGTATGTGGAAGAACAAGCAACAGAAAGCGGTGTAAAGAGACACCATGGTGGAATGAGAGAGTAAAAGAAGCTGTGGGAAGGAAGAACAAGGCTTTCAGAGTGTGGTTCCAGGAAAGAACTGATCTGGCAAGGGAAGATTATAAGATAAAGAAGAAAGAAGCAAACAAGATTGTCGCAGAGGAGAGGAAGAAGTGGATGGTAAAGTGGACAGAGATGATGGAGGAAGACAGCAGAGGAAATAAGAAAGTACTTTATGGGATGGTCAAAAGTAAGAGAAGAGGTCTGCGAGAGGATGTGGTAATGATGGACAAAAACGGAACTGAGGTACACATCAAAGAGACACTCAAGACAGTGTGGAAAGAGTACTTTGAGGATTTGCTGAATCCAAATGGTCATAGGGAGGAAGACAATGTATTGGAAGATGGAGAAGACAACACAGGAATGGAAAAGGACCTGACTTGGAGAGAACTGGAAATGGCTATAGACAAGATGAAAGGAGGAAGGGCACCAGGTGTGGATGAAGTGAGTGTTGAAATGGTGAAGGCAGCAGGGGAGGTTGGGAAACAGTGGCTGTACTGTGTGATGAGGGTGATATGGAAGGAGAAAAAGACCCCAGAAGATTGGAAGAAAGGATTAATTGTCCCAATATTTAAGAAAGGAAGCAGAAAGGAGTGTAGAAATTACAGGGGAGTCACACTCATACCTCACTGTGCCAAGATATATGAAAAGATATTAGAAAGTAGAATACGAGCCAAAGTGGAGAGAAAATTGAGAGAGGAACAGTATGGATTCAGACCTGGGAGATCAACAGTGGATCTCATATTTTCAGTGAGACAGCTCCAGGAACACCACTATGGATTTGGAGAGGATCTGTTGATGGCCTTCCTGGACATCGAAAAGGCCTATGATAGTGTGTGTAGGGAGAAGGTTTGGAAAGCAATGGAAAACATGGGAGTGGAAAAAGAGACTGTAGGCAGAGTGAAGGAGATGTATTGTGGAAGTGTGAGTTGTGTGAAAGTTGGAGGGGAAAGAACAGACTGGTTCAGACAAATGAGTGGCCTGAAACAGGGTAGTGCACTGTCACCCCTTCTCTTTATTGTGGTTATGGACGAGGTAATGACACGGATAGCAGGAAAGATAGGAGAAGATAAGATGAAGGCAATGGTGTTTGCAGATGATCTCATGGTCTGGGGAAACAAGGAGGAGGAAATCCAGGAGCAACTGAAGGCTTGGGAAGAAACAGTGGGAGAGTACGGATGGAAGTTCAACATCAGTAAATGTGAGATCCTGTTAACGACCAGGAAAAAGGACAGACCAATGAGTGGGATAACACTTGGAGGTGGACAGCTGAAGAAGGTGGAAAGTCTCAAGTACTTGGGAAGTCTAGTGGAGGAAAATGGGAGAAATTACAAAGAGATTACGGAACGTGGCAGACAGGCAGAAGCATTTCTGAGAAGCATTAGGAGCTTAGTGTGGAATAAAGATGTCCCACAAAAAAGCAAGGAAGTGTTATACAGAAGCTACTATATCCCGATACTGACCTATGCTTCAGAAACGTGGACAATGAAGAAAAGAGACATAAGCAGAATACAGGCAGGTGAAATGAAGTTCCTGCGAAGTAGGATCGGAGTAACAAGAAGAGACAGGGTGAGGAATGAAAAGGTCAGGGAAATGGTGAAAGAGGAGCCCTTGCAAGGTAGGATTGAGACATCAAGACTGAGGTGGTATGGACACTTAAAGAGAATGGATGAGAAAAAGATTCCCAAGAGGATACATGAGATGCAGATGCAGAAGAAACGACCAAGGGGAAGACCAAGAGATCGATGGCTGAAAGGAGTGGAGGAATGTGTCAAGAAGAGAGACGAGGACTGGACCAGAGTGACAGCGGAGAGATGGTGGGAAGAAAGAAAGAAGTGGCGAGGCTTTTGTTCCAAACAGACCCAGCCTGGGGCTGGAAACTGTACAAGATGATGATGATGATGATTATTATTAACATTATCACAGATACTATTGTTTTTTTCCTTTTTTTTTTTTTTTTTTTTTTTTTTTTTTGCACTTCTTAACACAGAACATTAAATAAATAGAATTAATAAAGCAATAGTAATAAAAACAAAATTTTTAAATGTGTACTTATTCCCTTTTGGCAAAATTTGAAAAATATAAATAATCCACGGCGAAGAGGGTGTTAAACCCTTTAATATGAATCCTTGCACGACTTTGTACAATTATTGGTTAACATGAAGTATAACATAAATTTCTCGCCAAATCAATACTTTTTACTTACATAAAAATTCTATAGGCGAAACATGTACCTATAGAATTTTTATGTAAGTAAAAAGTATTGATTTGGCGAGAAATTTATGTTATACTTCATGTTAACATGGTCAATACGGAACCTGCAATGAGTGCAATCAATTATTGGTTCGCGAGATATTTTAAAAATGTAGTTATGCCCTTTGGCACAATTATTGGTTTGCGAGATATTTAAAAAATGAGGAAAGCAGTGAAAGAAAAGAAGTCTGCATGGAAAGAATGGAACCGAGATCAAACAAAAGAAAGCAAAAGGAAGTATCACGACAGCAAACGGAGGTGTGAGAAAGTGGTAGGAGAAGAAAAGAAGAAAAGTTGGGAAGAATTTACACGAAGAATGGAAACAGCTGTAAGTGGCAGTAAAAGGATGCTGTATGGACTTCTAAGAAGTAAGAGGAAAGAAAGAGTTACTACAAAGCTAGTGAAAAAGGAAGATGGAGAGTTGTTAACACACCCAGAAGAGATAAAGGGACGATGGAAGGAGTATTTCGATAAGCTATTGAATGTGAGCAATTGTACAGGTGAGATGGAAGTGACACAGCCTGACGACTCTATAACAGAAGATGATATATATCAATGCTGGAGGTGGAAATAGCAGTACAGAAAATAAAGATGGGAAGAGCAACAGGGGTGGATGAAATCAGTGTAGAAATGATAAAGGCTGCTGGACCGGTTGGTATGCAATGGTTGTATCGACTGCTAAAGTGTGTGTGGAAACGGAAATGTGTACCAGAAGTCTGGGAGAAAGGGCTAATAATACCAGTGTTTAAGAAAGGGGACAAGAAAGTGTGTGATAACTATAGAGGGATCACCCTCATATCACAGATAGTAAAAATACTGGAAAGGATATTAGAAAGAAGAATGAGAAGAAATGTGGAAGGAGAGTTGCAAGAGGAACAGTATGGCTTTAGGAGTGGAAGATCCACAGTGGACCCAAACTTTAGCTTGAGGCAGGTGATGGAAAAGAACTGGGAATATGGAGAGGATTTGGTCATGACTTTCATAGATCTGGAAAAGGCATATGATAGTGTCCCCAGAGAGAAGGTATGGGAAACCATGGTTAAGAAGGGACTGGGAAAAGAAATGTTGGAAATGGTGCAAGCAATGTACAACAACTGTGTTAGCAGGGTACTGACCCCAGTTGGAAAGACAGATTGGTTTAGGAACAAGACTGGACTAAGACAGGGGAGTGTGCTGTCACCTCTTTTGTTCATAATGGTAATGGATGAAATTTTAAAGGAAACAAAGGAAGCATATGGACATAAAGAAATGTAGTTACTATTATTTGCAGACGATATTGTGGTCTGGGGAAGGAACACCGAAGAAGTGCAAAAAAACTAGATGCACTGAACGAAAATATTCAGAAGTACGGCCTGAAAATCAGTATAGAGAAAAGCAAGACCCTGGTGATGACAAGAGGGGAAAGACAAGGAAAAGGCACTGTGAAAATTGGAAGTCAGAGTTTGGAAATTGTGGACACGTTCAAATACCTAGGAAGTGAATTGATGCAAACTGGTAGGTTGGACATGGAGATTGGCAGGAGGGTACAGCAGAGCAGTGTATTCTATCTAAGTGTAAGAAAACTTGTTTGGGATAAGGAAGTACCAAGGAAAAGCAAGAAGGTAATGTATAAAGTGTACTATGTACCCATATTAACTTATGCAGCTGAGACTTGGACCCTGACAAGCAGGCAAGAGAGTAAAATCCAAGCCAGTGAAATGAAATTCCTAAGAAGTATGATAGGAAAGACAAGGAAAGACAGAGTGAGGAATGAAGATGTTAGGAAGGAAGTTGGGATGAGAAAATTAAATGAGAGAATTGAGAAGAATAAACTAAGGTGGTTTGGACATGTAAAGAGGATGGAGGAAAATAGAATACCAAGACAGATGCTGGATGCCAAGTGCAAGGTAAGAGAGCAGGGGGAAGACCTAGAACAAGGTGGATCGATTCAGTGAAGAACAGCGTGAGAAAAAGAAATCTGGACTGGGACAAGATCGTGGAAGAAGAATTGTGGAAGGAAAGAGGAAAGTGGAGAAGTGCCATAAATACCCCGACGCGGCAGGAGCTGGATAAGGGGAAATGATGATGATGATGATGATTTATGCCTTTGGCAAAATTTGAAAAATATAAATAATCCACGGCAAAGAGGGTGTTTTATTGGTTCGCTAGATAATTGAAAAATCTAGTTATGCCCTTTGGCAAAATCTAAAAGAATTATTATTATCATTATTATTATTATTACCGTACTAACATTATCAGAGATACTATTATTGTTTCCTGATATTGTTTGCACTTCTTAAGACAGAACGTCTGTGTCTTGCAAGACTAAAATTTTCTGTTTCACTTTCATTATCTTGAACATATTTATTTACAATACTTTCTAGAGAATAAAACTCCGATATATTTATGAAATATTATTTTAATACACAATGCTGATCTTCCTTCATCCAATCAGACAGTCAGATTTTCTTAAATATTTAATATATTGTCCGAGCACTATACTAAATTTTCAAATCGATTTTCTCAACATTCAATAAATTCTGTCCTATAACTTCAATGTTTCATAAAATAATCAGTTTTTAAGATAAATACTTCTAGTTTTCACGAAAATGATCGCATATTTACCTACTATCAAAATATAAAGTATACCAAAATTGAGATTTTCCGACTTAAGGTATGGTTTCCTGGAGAACGTCACATATAAGTTTAATCTTTTAAATGATCCCAGTATAAAATGGCTATACCAAAACAGGCTTGATAATCACATTCAGATGATTCCACTTCCTGACGATGTGGAAGACGAGTGGTCCAATTTGAGTTCAGCTCTAAAACAGTCAGCATTTGAAAGTTTGGGAGAAAAGAGGAGATGGCAAAAGAAAAAGGGTTTAAGAATTTGGGACGAAGAAATTGTAAAAGTTATATCCGAAAAAAGAAATGCATATAAAAAGTTTTCGTCAATGGGTAAATTAGAAGATAAGATAAAATACAATCATAAGAGAGCAATAGCAAAAAGAGGAGTCCGTAAGAAACACAGGGATAGTTGGGAAAACTTTGTCTCGTACCTGGAGACTGACATAACAAGACCACAACCACAAACATAAAAAATTCTGAAAATATTAAATACTAAATAGGGAAGTAAAAGAAGATGTAAAAATTAATGCAATATCTCACAAAGAATGGCTTGAGAATTTTCAGAGCTTTAGGTTGAGTCCAAATATTGAACAACTTGTTTTACAAGCATCTAACAACAAGTCTTCGGAAAATATTACACTCGAAGAATTAGAACAGGTCTTGAGGAAACTTCGAAATGGGAAAACACCTGGAGAAGATTCAATAAATGTAGTAATGTTGAAATATTCAGGCGATGCCTTCAAGAAAAGATTTCTCAGATTATTGAATTTAATCTGGATGGGTAACAGGCCTCTAGTAGATTGGTAAAAGGCAATAGTCGTTCCTATTCATAAGAAGGGAAATATGAAAGATTTGGAAAATTATAGAGGAATAAGTATACTTAACTCTGGATACAACATTTTTGCAAACATTGTTAAAGAAAAATTACTGGGGCATTACTCTGTGGTAATAGGGAATCAACAACATGGGTTTAGAAAAGATCGCTCATGTGCAGATGTCTACTTCACCTTAAAAATTTTGATCGAAAAATGCAGGGAGTTCAATTGAGAAACACACATAACATTTGTTGATTTTAAGAAAGCCTTTGAATTTGTTGGCAGAAACAGACTTATTGATATATTGCCCAGGGATTGTGTCCCCCAACAGTTAATTGATAACATTTACAACATGTATAGTGGTTTTCTTATAGCAGTAAGGCTAAGTAATCATAACACCGTGTGGAAGCTATTCAGCAGAGGGGTAAGGCAAGGCTGTGGATTCTCTCCATTGCTACATGAATGCTATAATAAAGGAATGGAGGTGTGAAAGACATGGTTCAATACCAATCAGTAGGCATCTAAAAAATGTAGACACTATACTATTTGCACTATACTATACTATACATGAGATGCAGATGCAGACGAAACGACCAAGGGGAAGACCAAGAGATAGATGGCTGAAAGGCGTGGAGGAATGTGTCAAGAAGAGAGGCGAGGACTGGACCAGAGTGACAGCGGAGAGGTGGTGGGAAGAACGGACTAAGTGGCGAGGCTTATGTTCCAAACAGACCCAGCCTGGGGCTGGAAATTGTACAAGATGATGATGATGACTATTTGCTGATGATGTTGCATTGGTAGCAGCATCCGAAGATGATCTGCAGTGGTCACTATTCAACCTCCAGAAAGTGGCATCTAAATTCAGCATGTGCATTTCTATTGAAAAGACTAAAGTAATGGCCTTTAAGGGTGAGGACAATATCCGCAATAAAATTTGTCTAGATGGTAAAATTTTAGAAAGAGTTAACGAATTCAAGTGTTTAGGATATCATTTATCTTTTCAAGAAGAGCGAGACATAACTGCAAAAATAACAAATTATGCCAGAACAACAGGAATTATCAATCACGTCATGAAGCCATCTCTTGTCCAAAGACCTACACGCTTACGTTTGTATAACACATTAGCCAGACCAACCCTATGCTATGGCAGCAAGGCATGGACAATAAGATCTCAGGACATCTCCAGACTCACAGCACGCGAAATGACATTCATGCGCCGAACAGCAGGCTATACTGAATGGAATCATAAGCGAAATGAGGATGTGCTGAAGGAACTAAAAGTGAAACCAATAACTACCTACATTTGTGAATATCAAGAGAACTTGACACATCATGTCCATAGGATGGAACCTGGAAGATTACCAAAGGAGATCCTTCGCTACCAGCCTCGAGGAAATAGATCAATAGGACGTCCAATGAAGAGATGGAGGGAAACTGCAAGACCGTAACAGGACATCTGGCCCAATACTAGGAAGGAAGATGATGATGTACACCCTTTAGAATCTGAATATCCAAAACCCTTCCTTGGTTGTCATTTATGATAAAAAAGGAACATACCCTCAAAATGTCTTGTTTCTAACTTCAACAGTCTTGGCTGGGCGATGATGAGTGAGTGAGTCAATCAGTCAGAACACTTTCTTTTATATAACTGGTAGTGGAACTTAAAAAATCGAATGGCAAAAATCTTAAGTCCTAAATAGCTCACATTATGTGTCTTAAAAAAAAATTATATACAGTATATATATAAGAGAGACAAAAGGTCCAACATGTTACCTAAATTTCTTTTATGTCCAATATACATAATACAGTATGTTGTATGGAGATGATGCGGCATCGTTTACACTCACGCCAGTGGAGTTGCAACAGACTGTTAATTGCTACAAGAATGCATGTGATCGTTTTGGTCTCACCATTAATGTTCAGAAGACCAAGGTTCTGGCACAACCTTCACCAGGTACCCCCCTTCCGCGCTTCAACATTTCTATCTCAGATACTCCATTGGAGCAGGTAGACCACTTCTCATATCTGAGCAGTCTGCTATCTGTACACTGTAATTGTGGGCAGGATGTTGAGAAGAGAATCAGTGCTGCCCATGCGACATTTGGGCAACTATCGCACCGGGTCTTCTTGAATAAAGATGTGACCGTGAAGACAAAGCTCATAGTGTACCAAGCTGTTGTCATCTCAATATTGCTCTGAAACCTGGACTCTTTATCGACATGACTTCCGAAAGCTTGAGTGCTTCCATCAACAGAAACTTCGATCCATCCTTAAAATAAAGTGGGAAGACCACATCACCAACCTTGATGTTCTTGAGAAAACGCATGCTAATAGTATAGAATCATCCATTATTGGTCATCAACTTAGATTGATTGGACATGTCCATCGGAGGGATGATACGAGACTACCATGCCAGGTTCTGTATGGTGAACTCAACTCCGGCACCAGACCTCATGGAGGCCCTAAGAGACGTTACAAGGACCAATTTAAACAGAATATGAAGTTGACAGGTCTCAATCCACAAACTTGGGACTAGCTTGCTAAAGACCGTTCAACTTGGCACCAGACCATCCTGGCTGCTGTCAAAATGTTTGAAGAAAAACGTCGTAAGACTTGTTAAGGCCAAGCGACAAGCACGAAAGCTCCGTGCAGCACAGCCACGCTCTCCACCAGCAGTTCTGTGTGATCTGAGTGAACGCTTGTTTCATGCACACATTGGGCTGTTTAGTCACCGCAAACATGCCCACAGACCTCAACCTTAAGATTATAATTAGACTGTTTAGGAAGAAGGTCTATACTCGGAAACAAGTTAAAGCCACCGCCGACATAAGACAGAGATATTTGAAATTGTTATTTCCAAATTTCACCCCTCCCCATGAGGCCCTTAAATAGGATTTATGAAAAAACTGTCAAACACCTATTTACTTACTTTTAAACTTCTCGCTTATGTTTCAGAGATACTGTATACGTTCTGTTAGGAATCTTCCAACCCCCATTTTCACCCCTTTTACATCGAAAAACACACCAGATCCAAAAACAATCGGACATGTGGATGTTTATTTTTAATGATTAATTTATATGCCGAGTATCACATCTCGAAATGAAACCACTTGTGAGATATTAATATTCGTCAAATGAAGGATTAACCCTCTTATTTTTAACCCTTCACGTGTGGCAGTAGTTTATAGCTTTAGGTGGCACAGGATTTTGTAAAACAAAAATTCCATACAAATTGTTCAAAAGTTACTAAAATCATGCAAATATGCTTTAAAATATGTACATACCTTTTCCCAGATTAGAAACCCATAGTTGAATAGGTTTGAAGACAATATAACATTTGGAGTGTCTGTCTGTCAATTAGAGAACGGCACAAGGGACACTGCACTTTACGATCTCATATTTTGCTTCTCACTGTATGTCTATTCCTTACTATTCCATTTCTATGGGTTCGGGGTTGGAATGCGATGAATATTTATGCGGTGAATGGTTTGTATGCCGGATACCCTGCCTGATACAGACCTCAAGAGTAGGTAATGCAAGATGAAATGGATTAAAATTAGTGAAACTGAACAAGGAGTTAAAAGGAGCAATCATGGCCTATTGAATGGTATCGTCCTGGCATTCACTGGGGTTGAAAATTGGAAACCAGGGAAACCTAATTCAAGGATGGCCGACGGTGGGATTTGAACCCATTTGTCTATTCAGTCCGGAGCAGCAAGGTTCATATGCCTTTGCACGGTTGGTATTTCACTGCTCACTGCTAGGAAAAGTATGAACAAGGAAATACTTCGAACGAGTTTTAATGTTTTTGTAAAAAAGAAAGATTAATTGAATGATACGTAAATACGTGATTTATAAAATAAAGTTGTATTATACACAACATTTAAAAATATAACTCTAAATTGCAGTCATTATGAAACAGATTCCTCAAAACTCTTGTTGCTTGTGGTAGGCCTACACTTTGAAACACTTTTCGTTTGTCTCCGTGTATTTTAGTTTCATAAAGAATATCTTCAATTACTTCATCATCAAAAGACAAAAAAAAAGAAATCTACAGGATGTGTATCTATATCAAAACCTGTTGGTAATATTGGCCCTTGATCAATGTTCTGTATGGGGATGGTATTTGTAGGTCCACGATCCCTATTACTCACGTCTGTCCAGTTATCTGCTCGCTCACCAGCTGTGTCGCTTATGTCGTTGTTGCTCTCAGATGAGATGTAGGAAGAATTTTCCATTTCAGAGTCACTAAAACTAAAATCTAACAAATCTTCATCTGAATAATCAAGTATTGACACTATCTCAACATCAATAACTCGTTTTTCTGATGCCATTATATCCAAAAACCTCCAAAAAAACGGCAAATACCACGACACAAAAAAACTGTGTCATGCAACATACATAATTATCAGCTGTCACTACCAGGAAAAAATCTTACTGATATGCTGAGGGGAATCCCTACACAAGTAAGGTTGAAATAAACAGCTCTCGCCATGAGGACTTTCGTGTACTTCATTGACATCTGCAGTGCGATATTTGAACAGTACATATATGGTCTCGCCCGTGGTGGACAAAAAGTGGATCATATTCTCGTATATATGGTTTCAACTGCCAAAGCTTAAGATATAAAAGAAATGTATCCCCATTGATTTGCTTGCTTGGCTTTGCTTTGCCTCGGCTATTATACAATTAATCAAATAAAAGTCTCTACTTACCACAAAATTGTCTAATATCCATTTGAAAGGAAGCTTGTAGTTTTACGTGTCTGTTAATCTCACAATCACGAGCCTCGGGACCACAATTTTTACGTGGAATCCAAACCACAGGACGTGATGTGACAAGGCAAGCAGCTCGAACACTACACCATCACACCCTGATATCCATTTGTTATTCAGTGGATGGCGCGAAAAAACAACTTCCTACTGTTGTAAAAATTGCTTCCACCAAATACAGTGAAACCTCTCTTAATGGACACTCCTCTAAGGCGGGGACACCCCTTCATAACGGACGATTTTCTAGGTCCGTGATCAAACCCCTATTAATTATATTAGTAATTAATCTCTCTTATGCGGATACTCGCTATTACGGACACGGACACCCCAGCCGTATTTTAAAAAATCATTAGCGTACACTTGTTTTGTAAAGAAATCGCATCTCTGTAGGTCTATTAGTCTTGTATGAACACTCTGTTGTGTTAATGTACTTTCGACACTTCCTGTGCTTCCTGGAAGCCAGTTAGCGCTGACCTTCTCGTCCCCTATCTTCCGCACTGCTCCAAAAATAAACCTAGGCCTAATGGTATCACTTTCATTGTTCTCTTGAACTTCAAATGGTCGGTATAGGGGAATTCATACTTTCACTATCTAGTCAGTTCTACTATGAAACTTCTTAAATCTATTGTAGGACCTGTGTGTTACATTAGCAAGTGAGTGCATCTGAAATGGCTCCTCGTAAAAGTTTAACTTTAAAATAGAAAGGAGACATCGTAGATTATCATAAACATGAGAAATGTGGTGTACGGAAACTGTCTGAAGTGTGAAAGATTGGAAAGACACAAGTAGCGGAAATTGTGAAAAAACAAGAAGAGATAATTAAGGTATGGCATCTTAATAGTAATGATCTGCAAATTAGTCAGTTTCAAAGTGGTAATGGTGCTGTTATTGATAAGGCAGTGATAGGGTGGTTCAGCAAATAAGAAGTCAGAACGTCCCTGTGTCCGGACCAATGATACAAGCCAAAGCATTGGATTTTGCCCCAGAATTAGGCATCAGAGATTTCTGAGCCTCGAAAAGCTGGCTCGAGAATTTCAGAAAGCCCCACGAGTTTGCGGAGAATCCTCCACTGTTAATATAGATAATGTTTCGAGCTGGGAAGAAAAATTGTCTTCCATCACTGGCAGCTATTCGCCGGAAAACATTTTAAATGCGGACGAAACTGGAGTGTTTTACCGCGCGTAACCCTACGTTTTCATGTAAGTACACATACTGCACAAGTACATGTGCCAAATTGCAATCATTTTCTCTAACCCTCTCTACATTGGACACCCCTCTGTAGCGGACAGTATTTACGGTCCCAAGGGTGTCCGATATAGAGAGGTTTCACTGTACTTGGTAAAAATAACCTTTGCTACAGTGCTCTTTGTTGCCACAAGCGAAAACTATGCATTTGCAGGTTGTAGTTCTTATGACTTCTCGGAGACACAGACTGTTGTGAGCTGCATAAGCTAATCTTATAAGAAATCCTAGTTCTTGTACTTCTCATGGATGACGCAGTGTCTATATTTCGTAATTAGTTTCTTTCAAAGTGTTGAAATACCAACTACCAAGATGTTAATTATTTTATTTCCCCTTCCCCCACCCCCACCCCACAACTTTGGATGGAAGGCAGGGTCTCCCCCTCTTGCCATTCCTGGATACTCTCATGCTTTTAAAGATTGTTGCTTAGTTCACATTGTTACCGAATTATGTTTTATGCAAAGCAATGACAAATGAAAGTGCGTTCTTGGTTGCGTTGTAATCTTTATATATCTAATGGTTACGCTGTATGACTATAAAATACGTAAATTATTTCCCTTCTTTTTAAAATCAGTTTATATTTGTTGTTTGAGTCTTCAATCTTTTGACTGGTTTGATGCAGCTTTCCATGCCTCCCTGTCCTGAGCTAATCGTTTCATCTCTACATAGCTACCACACCCTACATCCAAGGCAATCTGTTTAATATATTCTAACCTTGGTCTACCCCTACAGTTTTTGTCCTCGACACTTCCTTCCATAACTAAGCTTGCTATTCCTGGGTGTCTTAGTATATGTCCTACCAACCTATCTCTCCACTCCCACTTGTCTTAGTACCTCTTCGTTTGTGACCCTATCTACCCATCTGATCTTCATCATTCTCCTGTAACACCACATTTCAAACGCTACAATTCTCCTCGTTTCTGCTGCACAAATAGTCCAAGTTTCACTTCCATAGAGTGCCACGCTCCAGACAAAGGCTTTCAAAAATGACTTCCTAATACCTAAATCTATATTCGATGTCAACAGATTCTTTTTCTGTATAAATGCTTTCCTTGCCTGAGCCAACCTACTTTTTGTATCCTCTTTGCTTCGTCCATCACTGGTTATTTTGCTTCCTAAGTAACAGAAGTCTCCTACTTCGTTTAGATTTTCACCTGCCAATTTGATGTCCATAGAGATTTCTGATTTATTTCGGCTGCATTCCAATATTTTTGTTTTACATTTATTAATTTTCATCGTGAATTCTTTCCTCATACCATTTAGCCCAATCAACGTTATCGAAAGTCTTGGTATTTGTATGTGTAAGGTATAGAATGACATGGATCAGTAGGTAGCCAATACGAGGGAAGCAGTACAGCTTCAATGCCACGCCTCACTCAGAATTGCACGGAACATTTACTCCGCTGCTTCCTCCGCTATTTAATATTAATCTGTGATTAACTTAATTAATTCAAGCAAATGGTAAGAGGTCATGAATAACTATGGTATGACATTAATGATTAATAGAATACTGGTACAACGATTTCAACTGAACAAGCCAGTCAAATGCTTCATCCCTAAAAAAATAATTTTACCAAGATTGTGTTTTTTAAAAAGGTTTTAACCTGTCTAATGATTTGTATCATAAATGAATATTTGCTGCAAAATCATAGACAGTAATTTATTAGTTGTGAAACCACTCATCAGTTAATGGTTGTGTGTGGTTTTTTTTTTTTTTTTTTAGTAGTAGTATAATGTTTGAATATGTGTATTGTAATGTTTCCAATTAAAGAGAAAATCTTAATTATATAATTCGCTGAAGAAGGGCTGTTTGAGGGTTCGAAACATGTACGAGAAAGAAATATGTTGTAATAATAAAAAAGCATTGACTGGGCGGAAACTCAATAAAGAAAAAATGTCTTAATTTTATAATTACTGATAGTAAGTCAATACAGAAAGGATTTCAAAATGGTTCACATTATATCGATGCACAACATAGAGCAAACGGAAAAGTCTATAGGACATACAGGATGTGTAAGTACAGTAACATCATTTTTTTTTTTTTTTTTTCTGTGTGTTCACTGTATGTTTTTTCATGTTTTTCCATGCTTCCTAACCTGGGAAATCATATGTTCCTGGCTGCCTGGTTATATACAACCACTATGTACGGTATATGTCAATAATTTATTTTCAGACTATTGATTTGAAAGAAAGTATTAAGAAGAATATTGGCAAAAATGACTGAAGAGCTAGCTTCATGATATTGTTATTCTTTCCAGATCAGAAAATCAAAGATGAAACATGAGTTCGTGGATGTGTTTCAAGCACATCTGTTTGTACTGAATAAACAGGGTTCCACTGGACAGTTATTGTTGAATTATTACATTGTTTATGGTAAATTTAAACTGTTTATTTTCAGGGGAAGGAAGCCAGGACTTGCTAGGAAAGAAAGTGTTAAGAAGAGGATTATGGGCAAAGAAAAGCTGAAGAGATCCAAAAAAGAGCTTCATAATTTTTATACTTTCCAGATCAGAGAATCAAAGATGAAACGTGAGTTATTGAGTTTGTTTTAAGCCTGAAAATATTTTTATGTGAGCAAATTGAAATTGTTTCTCACCAAATTACATTCTAGGTTTGTAACAAAATTATATAAATATTTAGGATGCCAAATCAATGATAACTGGGAAAGAAATTCATGGCAGAATTGAGCAGGCCAGAAGTTCTTTCATGAAAATGAAGTAAGTTTTGACTAGCCGTGATTTAAGTCTTGCATTACACACCCAACTGCTTTGATGCTACGTTTTTAGTATTCTGCTCTATGGAGTTGAATCATGACATTTACCAGGTATTAGGTAAGCAATTGATGGTGTTTGAAATGTGGATGCATCACAGAATATAAAGGAATGATAGTTGTAACTCTTCAGTCGGTGAACACAAATTTTCCCAATGACTGGGCAAGGGTTACAATGTTAATAAGTAAATAAACACTCCTGGAAAAAATGACATGTAGTAGTTATGATGACTATTACTGTATAATGGGGTGATTTAGAACTATACATTTTGACCGTCAAGCAGTCATCATCAGATCCTGATCACTATTTACATCCAAATACAGGGTGTCTCAAAAAAAATGTACTAACACTTTGAATGGCTATAAAATGATTATTTATGAACATAGAGACAAGTTTAAGGGCTTCAATTATAAAGGAGACATGCACTTAAAGACTCATGTTCGCAAATGTTCAAATTGATAACCGTCAGTGTCCAGACAAAGCTGATAACACGAAGCAATGGATTCGCAAACGTTACGACAAAGTTCATTTCGAATTTCGTGACATTGTCTGTCAGTTTCCAATTTCGTTCTGGAATGTTGGATTTCCAGCGCAGACGCTTCATGATGCGATGGGCGCTATCTTTTGAGATGTGTGTCTCTCGGGCCGTTTGTCGTAGTGATTTTGATGGGGATCGAGTGAGGGCTTCCTGCACCTGTTCTTCTTTTCTAGGACTGGTGGATGTCCTTGGTCGTCCAGAACGTTTCTTGTTGACGTTGTGAACAGTTCCATCTGCTTCAAATTTATCTCTGATGCGAGCAATGGTCCGGTGCGTTGGTGGCGGTTTGTCGAACTCCTGGACACTGACGGTGATCAATTTGAACATTTGCGATCATGAGTCTTTAATTACCTGTCTCTTCTATAATTGAAGCCCTTAAACTTGTCTCTATGTTCATAAATAACAATTTTATAGTCATTCAAAGTGTTAGTCCATTTTTTTGAGACACCCTGTACTATCTGTATGGTCTAATTATGCATAGTATGTAATGGGTCTGATGCGAGCAATGGTCCGGTGCGTTGGTGGCGGTTTGTCGAACTCCTGGACACTGACGGTGATCAATTTGAACATTTGCGATCATGAGTCTTTAATTACCTGTCTCTTCTATAATTGAAGCCCTTAAACTTGTCTCTATGTTCATAAATAACAATTTTATAGTCATTCAAAGTGTTAGTCCATTTTTTTGAGACACCCTGTACTATCTGTATGGTCTAATTATGCATAGTATGTAATGGGTCTGATTGATGTTTATATTTCGATTCGCACTTTGAATCTCGTTATATAAGGTTGGTTTGTTTTATAACGGTCTGTGAAACTACGTGTTTACAGTTAGAACAAAATGTAACAAATAAATAAAATAATAAAATTAGAGCATGCACTTGATTTCTATTATAAGGTTGCTTATCTCACTGAGCACAGCCGTCGGTTGTACAGGTGTTACACCTTCAAGTGTCTACTCCTGACGTATATGATATTGTTACAAACCTAGGATGTAATTTAGTGAGAAACAATTTCAATTTGCTCACATGAAGGATACCATAGACAGCTAAAATAAAATAAAAAAATCCTCTCGGCACGCCGGAAGGCGGAGGTAGATTTCACCTGACAAACTAGAGGATAGGCGAAAATAGGCAGAATATTGTTTTAGATCCCTTAGTTGGGGGTAGTTGGATCTAAAACGTACGTGTTGCTGTGCTAATTTGGAAGGTGATTTCTAAAGGGGGCAGCTTACCGTAGCTGGGTAAGCTCACCAGTGTAGAGTGTTGTACGATGTTTAAATGATAGGGGGTGCTCCTATGAAGACGTAGGCGTCGATTAGGGGATGATCTGCTGGGCGCAGGTTAATGTACTGGGCTCCCAGCTGGTCGCTGGGAATTATATAACAGACCTGCTGGCGTCAGCTATGCTGCTGGCTTGCAGCCAGCGGTCGCGTGTGAGAGACTCGATAGCACTTGAGCAGGCGATTACCGGCTACTATTGTCACGCTTACTCGTGACGAGAGTCAGGAAGGATGTTAGGAGGTATAGAGGCGTGTAATTACAAATGCAGTGTGTAGATTACTGACCAAGTATTTATTGGTCAGTGCTGTATGAAATTGTATGTCCCTTTTAGGGAAGTGTGATAAATGTTATAAGTTTGAGTGTACAAGTTTGTGGAGTAGGTTACAAAATATAGGATCTCTGAACACTGCTGACTCACCTGATGATAACAGCTATGGCCTCCGGCTGACACACACTATGACTGATGATCGAGAGGGAGTCTGTCCTCCTTAAGGCCCTCCTCTTATAAGCTTTGGTGTCGTGCTGTCAGCATTCCACTGGCATAGCTGCCCCAGTTAGTTATGTGTAGCTGTTTATAGTGTGATGCAAGTATTTGGCAAGCCTTCCAGGTTGGTTAGCTGCCCTTGCTTGTGTAACAGATGGTGTTCTGGACTTATGAGATTTGCCAGTAAGGGATGGTTTTGATAGATGATGGAGGGTGGCTTCCAGGGGATGCAGACCCCTGGGGGACTGTACAAGCCTCTTCCTCTGTTTAGTTCGCGTCCCCGCGAACGGGAACGGAACGTGTAGTTGGGGTGTCGTCGTAGTAGGTCGTAGTCCTGGTGGAATCTTCCTGGTGTCTTGATCTTCGTTTCTTCTGTTCGGTGAAAAGTCGGTGATTGCGTGTTGATGTATCGATGTCGTGTAGGTGTGAGATCAGCTCGTGTTCAGAGGGGTGGGTTTTGGGATATACATATACAATTGGAAAAAAAATTGACATGTGAAATATATAAAAGTTCCAAAGAATACATGTTTTTGTTAATATATTGTTGTGCAGGGAGGAAAAAACCCAGGGCTGGACGGATGATTGTTCCGTCCGCTCTATCTTAGGGAAAAAATTGCTCCCTGCAATGAGAAAGATAGAAGAAGTAGAAAAAAATAGGTGTTCCAGGGTATAAGTTAAGGGAAATATTCAAAATGTGTTTTTTGATTTGGGATAAAACGGAACACCTGTACAAATTGGGACGTTAGAAGAAAGAAAAATGAAAGAAACAAATCATAATCATAATCACTGTGTACATGTGTGTGACAAAACATGAGTATTCATAATGTGTGGCATCAAAATTTTGTGTGTAGTGCTTTGGAACAATGTTACTGTAGTTTGTGTTACATTCTATTACATTATGTGCCTATGTCTATTTATCTTACTTATTAATTATCTTATGTCTAGACGGCCGTGTCTATGGTACTTCGCGTGCACGCTACCTTTTGTGTGTGTGTGTGTGTCGTCACACGGCTAAACCTGTACGGCCGTTTCCTGGTATAGTTTGGTGGTCGTGCCGCTTGAAATATATCCCTATTCTGTGAAGCATCCCCTGTGGGCGAATGCCTTCACACTTGACAATGAGAGTCGCCGCCACAAGTCGGTTGCGCCCTCATTGCCGTAAGTTGCGTCGCATTTTGACGCTTGACTTTCTTCTGTTTACGTTGATCTGCCAGCGAGCCTGATACCCCACAGGTATCAGCCCTGCTGTGCAGATTTTTGGAGTGTATCTGTAAAAAATGTGGTGAGTATGTGAGATTGTGTTAGGATTAGTGCAAGTTGACGTATAAAAAATAGTACATAATCATGGCATGCCGCAAATAATATGATGCCGCTATATGGCAGTGAAATCACTGTCACCAGTTTCATATATCTGGTGACGCCGCCTGAAAAGTGGAGAGGTTAAAAAAAAACCATATTAGTATGGCATATTTTCTATGTCGCTTCCTGTGTCAGTGTGTCCACTGGCTGAAGCTCTTCTTTCTCTGAAAAAAATAGCATGATTAGTGTTAACTTGATGTATGACCGGGCTTACCCTACACGGTGCCGTAATATTGTTTCTTATTCTCAAGGTGTTTATATAACCTAGTTAATCTAGTTAGTCTAACTTAATGTATTACCTTAATACCATTTATCTTACTATGTTGTCTTAATATGTTGTCGGACTTACCCCGGTAGCGGAATTTTAGTTACCGGGTGCCGAGATATTCTACCTTAATTATGGTAAAAAAAAATGGTTGCTATGATTAAGCCGAATGGGTGGCCTTACTCTATTGCCGAAATATGCTGTGCTATTATTTAGCAACAGCGGTTAGTAAATTTGCTTAATCCTAAGTTGCGTGTCAAATGCAACTGTCTTACAGCTAAAATTTTGACCAGGGCGATCGCCCGGGGCAGCGTTAACTCCCCAGATCACCACCCGTACGTATTCTAGAAACACCGGTTGTCTCTAGAACCGCCGGATTCCGCCCCCTTAATACTAGTTGTCGACGTCTATTCTAGGGCTTACTAACTAGTACTAATATAGTCGCAGGCGGCTTACGGTGCCACAAAGCAAACCGTCTCGCCCGCTGTATCTGCCTGCTCTTAGCCGTTGTATCTGCATTGTTGTCGTTGTTGGGTCGCCCACTTTAACCCCTCTGAGGGTTGCTCGCGATGCCCCTCATTTAATGCCCTTGGCTGCCCGCTGCGTCACCATTTATGTGGGCATTGGACATCGTCCAATGGCATAATATCATCTTCGCCTTTATTGGCCGTAGTAGTATCCTTTTCGCCTTTATTCGCAGTAATAATAATCTCTTCGCCTTTATTCGCAGTAATAATAATCCCTTCGCCTTTATTCGCAGTAATAATAATCTCTTCGCCACTGTTGGCCGCAATAATACTTCACTCCCGCGCATAGGAGTCTCGCAACCCGCTGTAGAAGCTCTACTTACTTATATTTAACTAAAAGTCTAGTCCTAGTTTGGTCGTCCCTAGAGTCAACTCCTGAGTCCGGCGTGGAGCTAGCTATTTCTCCCACCATCCTCAGAAAGTCTCCCCTGCAGGTCTTGGCTTCGATGACCGTGGCACATAGTGGGTGTAACATCTCTTCGTCCCAGGGGCAGGCTAGGCACATCTAGGATTCCGAAGTTTGCCCGTGCTAGGCCATGAATGCCTCGACCTCACGTGGTTCGTCTTTTTGGTCTAGTCGTTAAGTTAACTAGGGAAGGCTGAACATCGCCTTACCCGCTCTGCTCCAGTGTGGTGCCTTTGGCCTTCTGCTTGTGTCGTTATCACCAATCGGAGTGTTATCAGATTCCTCTTTATATAATATATATATATATAAAATATAGTGTAACCTGTAAATAATTTGATGTGTATAAAATGTAAAATTTTTCAAGTGTTTTGGGGTTGTAGAACTTCTAAGTGCATAGACTACTTTAGGCCTCCTGTTGCTACGTCGGATTTCCAGCGATAATGCTCTGTTAACTTTTATGGAGGCGTTAGTAGGGTTAACGGCGTTAGGTTCCCTGTTATTAGGATACGGGGGTCGTTATTCGTTGAATAGGCTTGAAGCAAGGTAGGAAGAGGTTGCGCATCTTTGGGATCCATTATAAATGGTGGCGTTGAGCCGGTAATGCTTCTGGGATGCTTCTACAATGAGTGGACGGGGGTAGGTATTTCCCGGGATTGCAAAAAGTTTTATAAAGTGCCATGCAGGTTTGATAGTAATAACCCTTGGTATATGGATGGGATACTCCATGCATGTATCTGGATATGAGGCATATCCGCACTCATGTAAGGATAGGTATAGGGTGAGGCGTAATAATAATATGTCCCTTTCATGCGGGATTATTTAATAGAGAAAAAAAAAGAATTGTTAATATGTAAAGTTGGCCTCATCTCTCACTTAGAGATGCGCATTACGCTTAATTGTCGTTGTCCGACACACCCCTAATACTCGGGTGTTAGCATTGGGGTCCAGGGCGTAGTAAGCCCTCTCTTTAAACGCATGAGGTCTATCAACCCCGATGTATATTTTGTCATGTAGTTTTATGTGTTTTTATGTGTTTTATATGTCTGTGTTGGCTGATGTTGGAAGTGGGAAGGTTATGGAAGGGGAGTAGTGTAGTAAGATGGTAGCCTGTGGGTGGTATATTGCAAGGCTTCATAACGTAACAGAATTGTCAGAAATAACGAATTAATTTTTGTTACGTTACTGCTTCCGTACCCAAAACAAATGGTATATGAATAACGTTTTTAGTGCAGCAACGAAATAAGGGGTTATAATTTTCCCTGGTTTGTGTTATTAACGTTATAACCAGCAGAGGAAAAGATTCCGTTATTTTAAAATGCGCTCCCGTTATTAACGTTATAAGTCTAGTAACGGTATGACAGCGATTTTGACCCACTGCGCGCCATCAATAACGTTATTCAGGCAGAGTGATCGATTCGGTTATTTCAAAATGCAAACCTACTAATAACGTTATAAGCCTAGTAACGGTATACGAGAGATTTTAACCTGTTATACGCTATCAATAACGTTATTCAGGGCAGAAAAATTAATTCCGTTATTTAGAAATGTGAACCCACCAATAACGTTATAAGCTTTGTAACGGTATACGAGCAATATTTACGAGCTTTGCGCTGTCAATAACGTTATTCATGGCAGAAAAATAATTCCGTGATTTAGAAATGCGAACCCACCAATAACGTTATAAGTCTAGTAACGGTATACGAGCGAATTTTACCAGCCATACGCTATCAATAACGTTATTCAGGGCAGAAGAATTAATTCAGTTATTTTGAAATGCGAACCCACCAACAACGTTATAAGCCTAATAACGGTATACATGCGATTTTTACCAGCTATGCGCTATCAGGAACATTATTCTAAGCGGAGAAATTGATTCCGTTATTTCAGAAAAGAATCTCGTCAATAACGTTATGGAAGTGTCTATTTGCCCGCTTCCCGGACAAGCATGGAAGGTGACCGTGAACTGACGATGCTGGGCCATATGTAATTCCAGGCCAATTATTTATTCAAACATAGGATAATTACTTCTTGAAATAACAATAATAATCAACATAATGATTTCAATCTGTGCCCGTGCCCCATCAGACAGGGCAAGGCACCTGGCTCGTTTCGATCGCGGTCATATTGTAGCCTACGTTAGAAACATGTTTCCTAAAATCAATACGATGGTTCCCATTGATTCGAAATATTTCTTGTTGCTTCATATAGGGGTTTGGAACATAGCCTATTGTTCATCAGTCCCATGTAGTTGAAGTCTGATAAACTTTGTTATTTTTGGAGTTGGCAATGGCCTTGCCTTAGGAAATATCCACGCATTTTCCTGGAGTGGAAGTGGGAAACCCCAGAAAAACACTCTAAGATAGCTAAGATAGGAATCGAACTCACCTTCTCGCAGTGTTGCCATATAAGGCAGAGTGTAACCTACACACCAAACTTTCACTCCTTTGTGACCAATAAGAGTATTTCTTTCCTAAATGAAACCTCCCGTTCTTGCTTTTCGTTTACTAGGTATCCTATTTTCATTTAGTAGTGATAGAAGCCATTTTTCAGTGATGGTTATTTCTAATGAAGAAAGCTATTCAGTCGGTCAACACGAAATTCGCGTCGACCGAATGAAAAGCTTTCTTCATTATTTTCATTTATGAAAAAATAGGCGTATGACATCACATTTAGTCGGTGTGTGTGCGTATGTCTGTGTGTCTCCTAAAAAATATAAACGGCTGGAGCGATTTCAATGAAACTCGGTAAAGTCATAGTACTATTTTGTCCAACCCCGACCGTGATCTTCAAATTTTATTACAGCTCACCAATCCAACATGGCGACTGTGCGAAATATTTCACTGGCATTCCATATCTCCGAAACTATTACAGATATCACCCTGACATTTTGTACGGTGATAAAATGAACTACTAGATGGGACTCTCAAAATTCCTGTTAAGTAACAAACGAACATGGGGGCCAAGCGAAGTTGATACATTAAAATAGATCTTTTTTTTTCGCGATTAAACCATTCGAGCGCCGTCAAATGGTATAGCAAATGTTATACACCTTGTAATGCACTGATATCTTATTCAACTCAATTGTTTACATAACCGAAAGATGGTGCCTGTGTGAAATTTAAAAATTACGTTTTAATTTCTTGAGTCCTAATCATGCGATCGTAGCCAACGTTTGAACAATGAACCTACCGTACGCAATAATCGTCATCTAATAGTACATAGCTCAATGGTCTACACATATTTAGAAATATTTAGACGATTCTCAATGTCAACTAATCAATGACAGCAATCAAACTGAATTGTTTTCATAACCACAAGATGGCGCCTGTGCGAAATTTTAAAATCTCGTATTTAGCCTATTTCCATTTATGAAAAAATAGGCTTATGAGATCACCTTTTGTCCGTGTGTGTGCACCAGGGCCGTGCAATGGGCAAGGTGAAGCAGTGCTAGAAGGTGAAGTGCAGTCCTATTCTGCCTATTTCTGAGCAGTGCAGCACGACAGCACACTAGCACTGCAGCGCTTAGTCGCACAAGCACTGTCCATTTGACGGGGTGCTGCAGTACGTTTAGTACTGAGCGCAGAGCCTGGACACTAGGCGCACTGGAGCCAACATTTTGTCATATGCTTGTGGTCTGCCGTGCTCATAACGTCTTTTGTGCCTGGGGAGCACAAACAAACCATAGTGGGAAAGTCACACCTTAAAGAAACACACCGAAGACGTATGAAACATGATATTTGGACGTACATGAACCAGATCTGCAACAAGGATACAAGAAGTTGCATACTTTTTAGCCTATTTTCATTTATGAAAAAATAAATTTATGAGATCACCTTTTGTCAGTGTGTCTGTCTGTGTGTGCGCGCGTGTGTGTGATATGGTGTGTGCCCCCCCCCTAATAACTTCTAAACCGCTGGAGCGATTACAATGAAAGTCGGTAAGTTCATAGCACTATTGCACACCACCCCGACCGTGCCCTTCAAACTTTGTTACATCCCACCAATCCAACATGGCGGCTGTGCGAAATATTTCACCAGCATTCGATATCTACGAAACTATTACCGAAATCACCCTGGAATATTTCACGGTGATAAAGGGAACCACTAGAAGTTCACCAATGTGATTTTTGAAAACCTGATAACTACAGAACCAACATGGCGGCCAAGCAAAGTTGCGACTTTTAAATAGACGTTTCTCACGATTTAACCAACCAAACGCAATGCAACTTGGTACAGTATATGTTTATACACATTGTAATGTACCGACATCTAACTTCATTCAATTGTTTTCATAACCTCAAGAAGGCGGCTGTGCGAAATATTTCACCGGCATTCTATATCTCTGAAACTATTAGCGATATCACCCCGAAATTTTGTACGGAGATAAAGGGCACTACTGACATTTCATCTATAAGACTTTCAAAAACCGGTTAACTAAAAAACGAATATGGCAGCCAAGCGAATTTGAAAATTTTAAATAGACCTTTCTCGCGATTTAATTATCCAAACGCAATGAAACTTGGTACAGGAAATGTTTATACACATTGTAATGCACTGGGATCTATATTAGTTCAATTGTTTACATAACCTCAAGATGGCGAATGTGCGAATTTTAAAATTAAGTTTTTATTTCTTGTGTCGTAATCATGCGATCGAAGTGAGAGTTTGAGTAATGAACCCTTGCAATAATTTTCCTTTAATGGTACGTGACTCTATGGCCTATACATATAACAATCCAACATGGCGACCATCCGAAATATTTAGATGGATCTCAATATCTACGAATCTATTACAGCAATCAAACTGAACTTTTGTATGTTGATAGAGGCAATTAACATAAGTAGGATATATGAAAATAGGCTGTATAATTCTTCGTGGAACTACTTGTTGGGTTAGTTATTGTTGTTTTAAGGGGCGGAACTACGAGGTCATCTGCCCCTACTTTTTGGGTGATGTAGCAGGTGCAGCGAGATATAATAATCCTAAAAATAGAATCAAGCATATTGGTAATCATGCATGTGACAGTAACAGGGCCGGTATGGAATCAGGAGTGTTAAAATATATTTTTTAAATTTGTTGACATACTGTCACAAACCAGCCGACGTAGCTACACACGCTAACGTGCATGGTCAGACTACACCGAACTCGAAATACCACACACAACTTTTTCATACCTTGCCTCATTAATTTCATTTGTCATTAAATCCTCTCATTAGATTGACGTCATGAAGGGCATCTATCCGTAATATCATTCCCACAAGGAAACTGTCTCACCATATCCCCTTCCTCATAGCAACCTAAATAATTACGGGTAGAACAAAGAAACTACATTAGGACTATAAAGCTATAGTCTACAGTATTTCAATAACAAGATTCTGAATTCACCAACTGATTAGATTGGTGCTGTTCAGGGATATGTGAATTCGAGAAACGAGCGTTAGTAAATTTATCAGGTTTTTAAACTGAACAATATTCCGTCGCAATCTGAGATAATTTATGTCTTTTATTCGTATTTTCAACATCGCCTGAAACAATAACTCATGGAATTTAGCTACACATAAGATATACGGCAAAATAAGCAAGTTGACATGAAATCCTTCTAACTTTTGAAGTTTTAGGACAATTTTCATTATTTCAACAGTATGGAGACCAAGAGAGTGCTCTTCATTGTAAAACAATTTTGCTCTGAAAATTACAAAATCTGTTGTCTGTCTTTCTACCAGCTTGTCGGTATTTCTTTTGGTTGTTTGTTGGTTTTTGGAACTATTCGGCTCTTTGGTTATGGTATGCGAACCATCTCTCTAAATTACCAGGGGCACTGTAATGCCAAAAATACGAAGAAAGGTGTACTATTATAGTTCGTGCTGAAATTACATGGCATCGTGCAATAGATTGCACTGACAATGAATGTGGTGTAGCGGCTAACATTCTTGGCTGTCGCCCCGGTGGTCCGGGTTTGATTCCCTGGCCTGCCAAGAAATTTAATTTCGGTTTGAGGTACTGAAATGGTATCGATGATACCGAAGTCATCAAAGGGGTGTTCATTTTGAGGACTTGCACCAGGTCAGTGAGCACAAGTTTTCCTTTTTTTTCTACATTCTTATTCTGCAATTCGAACATTCATATGGGAACTCGGAGAGAAACTCAACTCGTAGAGTTGTTAGAATAGCTTCCGTAAAATATTCTCAAAGGCCAATGCTACAAGTAGCTGTCGTGAGTAAATCCAATTGCATATTTATATGTAATCCACACATCGTATTTAAGAACATTTGATTTTCATAGCATTCTATATTCTGGGCATAGGAAAACCTCGAAGCTTATTTCGCAATTTTCAGTGAATGAACAACCAAAGTATAGTAATCATCATGTAGGGACACCGTGCCACATATATACAGAGAGTGCAAGAATTGCTTGAAGGCAATGTGACAAGGTGCGTAATTTGTGTTTGTACAACGAATGAGGTTTTCATTACGGTGATGATGATGAAGATGGTGGTAACGATGAAGACGGTGATTTATTAGTTAGGAACCAATGGAATACTTGAGAATTGAGCCTGAAGCGGATGTATGGAAAAAACAAAATGAACTTGCAGGTTGATTGCGAAAGTGTCTAATCACCATATTTTATGGAGAACAACTTATCCAAAAGTACACATGAAAGGGAGTAGTCAAGCACAAATAGGTGGAGGCAAAGGTTGCTCTTGTGTGAGACTGTATGCTGCAACCACTGTGGAGTGTCTGATAACCTAGCTCCGTTCAAACACCAAAATTAAGAAGGGAATCACCGACATAGATCTAAGATGCATCTGTAACATTTCAGAAATGTTACGCGATCCATGTTTTCGTGTCTTCATCGTGTTAGAAGCAAAAGTACAATAGAATAATAATTGTTATTGGCCGTAAGAAGGATACAAGATATATGCTGGACCCCACCATCAGATGTGAAGTAACCATCGGCATAACAAGACAGGTCGTTTAGAGCTAACGATAGGCTTCAAAGAGAATTGAAAGCTTGTGGTACGTTTCGAATAAGGGAAAGAAACAACATCAACATTTTTTAATAACTTATCGTGTTTGGGTATGCCTAACTTAAGTGTAAATGGCATAATTTTGCTATCAAATGAATCCATTCAATAATAGAGAATTGATCAACAATGTACTCGGGAACAGTATTAGACGTAGTCTATTGGTATCCAATAACATTTTATTGCCAATAATAATAGTCTAATAATAATAATAATAATAATATGAAGAGAAGAGAAGAACGACTTCGAGAAATCCAGCCGCGACAGGCCGGCCAGCGCCCCTGAACTGAGAGTTCCAGCGTAGACAGTGTGCGCCTTGGTCATATGGCCCTAAAAGCACTTGCCTGGCTTGCAGGGTACCACGACATACTATACACAGCTCACTCGCACACGTAGCTAGTGGCAGGCGGGGAGAGTCAAGGACACAGATTACCTACTGACATGACATGACATGACGTCACGCACCTACGCCGGGCCTTGGTGTGCATCCCCACCCATCCCCCCTCTTCCCGCACACCCCACCTAATAAAATCTAAGCAGCTGGAGCGATTTCAATGAAATTCGGTAAGGTCATAGTAGGCCTATTATTTTGGCCGACCCCGATCGTGCCCTTCAAAGCTTATTATGTTTCACCAATTCAACATGGTGGCTGTGCGAAATATCTCACTGGCATTCTATATCTCCGAAACTGTCACCGATATCACCCTGAAATTTTGTACGGTGATAAAAGTCACTTAAGTGACTTTCATAAACCTGTTAACTACAAAACGAACATGGCGGCCAAGTGAATTTGAACATTTAAATAGACTTTTCTGGCGATTTAACCATCCGAACGCAGTGAAATTTGGTACAGCAATTGTTTATATACATTGTAATGAACTGATATCTAATTTTGTTAAATTGTTTACATACACTCAAGATGGCAGCTGTGCAAATTTTTTAAATTATTAATTTATTTCTTGTTACCCAATCATGCGATAGAAGTCAACGTTTGAATAATGAACCTACGCAATAATAGTCATCTAATAGTACATAACTCTATGGTCTACATATAGGGTCTTTCATATTAAGTTAGAACGACGAGCGGCGGTTTTGTTATTCGCTACTGCAGCGGACTTGGCCGAGTTTCTGGCACTCCACGGCCCCCTGCTGTAGTATTGAAAGCGCGCGCATAGTACAAACTTGACCTTGCAATAAGCGTGCAGGTGTTGTCAGTCGCCAGTCTGAACCTCAGATGGTAACATGTTCAAACAGTTATCATTGCAACATCGTATTTTTGTATGTAAAACTTATTTTAAGTACGAGTCGGCCCGGTGGGTAAGTTCAGCAATTTCCTGATGAAGTGTCACCTTCACTAGCACAGATTCACGTCATTGTAAATAAGTTGTCCACTAGGCCTACTGACTCAGTTCTCAATAAAGAACATAAAATACAAAATCAGAAACATTACTGTGGCAGAACTCATTCGCGTGAGCCAAAATGTGGTTACCGGATACAATGCCTGTATAACCCAGGAAGGACGACACTTCCAGCATCTTTTATAAGGTAATATTTCATACAGGATTGTACACACGCTTAAAGCAGGCGGCCATGGCGCGCCACAAGCTCGACCAAGGCCACCGCAGCTGCAGGAATGGGGAGTGAAAATCAAGTGAGAGAGTGATGACCTTACCCCTTACCTGACGGTATGGGATTCCTGAGCATCTAGTCCGATGTTGCGATTGACTGTGACTGTGATGGCTAGTTCTGAATTATTGTTCAGTTCTGGATATTTCTGAGTGATCCTTTGAAATTTTACCAGTTTGTACTTACGACTTCTAATTTTCCATGTTGTTTTTCCTGTTTTTAGTTCATCGATCCCTTTAATTACTTTTTACTTAGTTTATTTTACCTGCAACACCATTATTTTTAGTGTTCGTTAGGTGTTCTATTTTAGGCAATTTATTTTTGTACAGTATCTCTGGTTGATCATATACATGAACGATGTACATACAGGTACGAGTGATGGAGAGCATTACGGTCATCAAGTGCAGTTAGTTTTACATTTTAGGTGAAAAATGGAGCCACTACCAAAACCGATTCAAGGCAGGACTGGCATGCAAAACGAAATGTATCATCAATTTAAATTAGCGTCGCGAAATTAAATTGTTCAAAGGAATAAAATTTCACTCCTGGCGCAAAATAAAATTGGTAACAGAATTTTAATTTCGCTGCAGAGGCGAAATAAATTCATTAGTCTTTTAATTTCGCTTCCGGCGCGAAATAAAATGCATTACTGACTTTTAATTTCGCTCCCGGTGCGAAATAAAATTCGTACCAGACTTTAAATTTCGCTCCCAGCGTGAAATAAAATCCGTTACAGACTTTTAATTTCGCTCCCGGCTACAAACAGAATTCTTAACAGACTTTTAACTTTGCTCCTGACGTGAAATAAAATTCATTAAAGACTTTTCATTTCGCTCTTGGCGTAAAATAAAAATCGTTAGTCTTTTAAATTCGCTTCCGGCGCGAAATAAAAAAAAAAAATACAAACTTCCAATTTCACTCCGGGCACGAAATAAAATTCGTTACAGACTTTCAATTTCGCTCCCGGCTGGAAATAAAATTCATTACAGACTTTTAATTTTGCTCCTGGCCTGAAATAAAATTCGATACAAGACTTTTCATTTCGCTCCTGGCACGAAATGAAAACCGCTACAGTCTCTTAATTTTGCTCCCGGCGCGAAATAACATTTTTAACGACTGTTATTTTTGCTCCTGGTATGACAAAAATTGCTGGCCCCAAGGTGTTGGGGATAGCGTGCCTGCTTCTCACCTGGAGACCCCGGGTTCGATTCCCGGCTCCGTTAGTGATTTTAGAAACGGACGTGTGGGTTGGAACGGGGTGCACTCAGCCTCGAGAGTAGCTGTCTGAAAGTCGCGAAAACCAAGATTAACGGCCGAGGGAACCCGATGCGCTGACCAATATCTGTAGATGCCTGGGCAGCGGTCGCTTGGTAGGCCTAGGCCTTTCATGGGATGTAGTGCCACGGTTTATTTTAATGATACAAAATTCCCAAACAGCATTTAGTTTCGCCCCCCGGCGTGAATTTAAATTGCATGGAACATATCATTTCATGTCTGAAATTAAATCTGGTCTGGCATGCGAAACAAAATGGTTGTGGACGCGTTAACATTTTAATTTCGCCATGAGCGTGATATTCGGGTGCGAAATGATATTGATTGTAAGCGCGAAAATTAAAATGGAAGCTCAATGTAATTCTAAGCACAATAACATAGTGAAAGGCGACGCAAAACTAATTGCGTACGTGGCACAGGGGTTTGACTTTCGTGCCATGGTCAGTATAAATGCGCTGAGGGTAAGAAGGAAGTAGTAAGGAATGCCAAGCCCCCACCCCGAAATTTCCGGAAGTGTAAGAATAAAGAATGTAGAAATGAGAGGAATGACCCCTCAACCCTGTTTTTCGAGTAACCCGCCTCCGAAACAGAACTCCATATACGCCGCGGTACTACCACAGACGATTTTCTGTTATTTGTAACTCTTCAGTCAGTCAACATTAATTTACCCGATAACTGGGTGGGTACAACGCATATAAGATGTAAGTAACACTCCTGAAAAAAAATACATGTATTAGATTTAAGATCACTAAAATTGCTGCATTATAATCGTGACCATAAACTAATACATATAATGTTATTTACATATTACTGTATATACATTGTACCCCTCCCAGTTATTGGGCAAATTAGTGTTGACTGACTGAAGAGTTACAACTGACAATTTGTATTGTAATTGGAGTTCGTCACTTATCTTGAATGTCTGTCCACACAGCACATTCGTCTTCTTGTTCGCTATAGAACAAGTAAAGGTACTTGTTGCCCCATTGCGTTATGAACGTCAGGGAGGGCCAGCCACGAGTCCGAGGTGCAGTCAACGACGATGGTGATGTTGATGCCATAGCACTGACTTTCTCCTCTGCTGGAGTGATGAACATTGAATGACTCACGTTGCTGTTGCAGCCCTGCAGATTGTGCAGGCGGTGAACGGTAATAAGACTGCTACAGTAGCAGTAACTGCTGCCAACGTCAGGACTTTGAACAGCGCTCCGAACATAATTTCACTCTCGAAACGAATACATTTTAATTTCAACAACGAAATGAAATGTTCCATTCATTTTAAATTCACATCGGAGGGCGAAACTAAATACCGTTTGGGAATTTTATTTCACGCCGGGTGCGAAATTAAAAGTCTATAACGAATTTTATTTCGCGCAGGGAGCGAAATTAAAAGTCTGTAACCGAGTTTTATTTTGCGCTGGGAGCGAAATTAAAAGTCTGTAACGAATTTTATTTCGCACCGGAAGCGAAATTAAAAGTCTGTATTGAAGTTTATTTTGCGCCACGAGTAAAATTAAAAGTCTGTAATGAATTGTATTTCGTGCCGGGAGTGAAATTAAAAGACTGCAACGAATTTTATTTCGCACCGGAAGCGAAATTAAAAGTCTGTATCGAATTTTATTTTGCGCCGCGAGTGAAATTAAAAGTCTGTAATGAATTGTATTTCGCTCCGGGAGCGAAATTAAAAGATTGTAACGATTTTTTTCGCGCCGTGAGTGAAATTTTATTCAATTGTACAATGTAATTTCGCATTGCTATTAAGTTTCGCGTTGATTTCGCTATGTCATTTCGCTTCGAATTAAGTTTCACTTCGATTTAATTTCCCGCCGACAATCATTGTCATTTTGCTCCCGAGTATCGTGCTCACGGCGAAATTCAAATATATTCGCCCCCACAGCCATACATTTCGTTTCGCATGCCAGCCCTGATTCAAGGGCATACCACTAAATCCCAGTGGGAATTGCGACTACCATTGACCAAAATAGTATGTGTACTCGAGTTTGAAGGTTGTTTGTGAAGTAACCAATAGACCTACATAAAATCCAATAACATCATCATTTTCGTCGTTCTGTTTTACGTTAGTTCATGTTGGTTTGGATTTTTTAAAATATATTTTAATATTTCTTATCGCAGTTGGAACACATAAAGTGCCCGTTTTAAGCGTGTTTCAGCCATGCGTCACATTAAAGAATTATTATCTCATAAACCCGTCAACAGATCGAATCCACATTTTAACACAATATAAATTGGAATGTTGTATAACTGGTTCATTAATTTTAAAATTTTGTATGGCCAAGAAA
Source organism: Meconema thalassinum (assembly GCA_946902985.2). Classification (NCBI taxonomy): domain Eukaryota; kingdom Metazoa; phylum Arthropoda; class Insecta; order Orthoptera; family Tettigoniidae; genus Meconema; species Meconema thalassinum. The sequence goes on along the minus strand of OX336388.2, from coordinate 1,939,632,552 downwards.
CAAAGTTGTCATCATTTTGGTAAGGTAACTTTTTCTCGGCTCGGGTTAGTTTGAAAATGTAGTTCTTGGTCGCGTTGTAATCCTAATACATCAAATACGTCACCCGATTTTATTTATGAAAAATGCATTGGAATCAGGAAATAAATCTCCGTTTTCGTATTTCCAGTTTTTTTTCATTTTTTAAGCAGAAATATAAAAAACTGCTAGTAACGTCTTTGTTTTTCACATTTTGGAAAATGCATTGAATTGATATCAATTCTATTGCACTCTAGTATACATAGTGGTTTTGACATCGCAAATACGAGCTTCCATTCAAGAGAAATTGCCTCACTTTGGTGCTGCTACGTGGTGTCAGAATTACAAACTAAAAATCGGGACATTTAGTCTTAATAGTATCTGGCTGCTGCACCGACTGCTGTGTTGCCTGCTAGTGTGTCCCTTCCCCGTGCTGTCCGATCGTGACGTCACAATTCCCTCTTCATTGCTATATAAAGTAGTCAGGGATGTTTCAACTACGTTATCTGATGGTTGAGTTACTTCCGCAATGCTATATGTGTTTGTAGAATGGGGCCTGTTATGAAAGGCCTCTGATATGGCTGGATATTCAGGGGAAGGAACCGCAGTTTCCATGTCGGTAGTGTTGCTTAGCCTACTACTCCCATCTGACTCGCCCAGCACCGTACTGTAGGTTTGTAGTCTGACATGAAGACCGGGCGATTCCTTCTGTTCGGACGGTCTATTTGTAAGTGGGAGGTTTCTTTACAATAAAAGCAATACTTAGCTTGTCCTTCATATGTTAACAGAACTTTACAATCATTGACCGTCAAATATGATGGAATGGGGTATTTAAGTTCAATTGTTACAATACGTATGCCATTACAGCATAAAATTCGTATACTTCATTCCAGCACTCGTTCCGTATGTCCTTGAGAACTCCATGCGTAGAAAGCACGCGGGAGAGCCTTTCATTGTTGACTTCGGGAGGAGATTAAACAGACACGCACACGTTTTGTTAAAGAGTCTGAAGCAGTGATAGTTATCTTTGTGGTGTTACCGCTAGCTAGCCGGAAGGATTTCACACCTTCATGTCGAGATAATATGTTTTCATAAAGTAAGGTGTACACTAATTTAATGTACACTGAATTTTCCCCGTTGTCTAGTTGATTCGCTAGTACTTGATCTCTATTAAGCTTCAGGTCGTTTGCTATCCACCTAGGCCTATGTATTTGAAGTGGTGTCGGTCTGTTGTTCCTTTCTTCAAAAGTGCATTTAAGAGTTTTTTCCGGACATTCGCCACTTTCGCAAGTTCAACAAGCAGTTCCGTGACAAACTAAGGAGCCTATTTTTCTTAAACTTAAAGATTCATGCCAATGTTTAATCTATATGGAACTATCTAAGTTAATGACGAAATTAAGTTGGTAATATCAAAATTTCTAATTAATTCGAAATATACCTGCACTACAGTTGGAAGCCCTGGTGACTTAATATATTCTTAGTTCCATCTCTTAAGGTACAGAATACAAAATTTGATTGAAGTTCAATGGATAACGTGGACGTTACATGCAGTTAGATATTGGATCTATCAGTGCGCGTAAAATCATGTTGGCAGCAATGTCATGCATGTCTTGGTCAGAAATAATCTGACATATTATGATCTATTGTTGTGCCAATTTTGGACGAAATCCATTTGTATGTATAGAAGTTACATGCATTTTAGAATTAAACCTATCATCAGGCTTAGAATCATGTTAGCAGCATTGGCATAATATTAGTTACTCCAAATTAATCTAGAATGTCAGGTACTATACGTGTGCAAAGTTTAGAGTTGTTGGCTTGCATGCATTCTGATATATTAATATAAGGGTAAAAAAGTACAGACAGCAATTAGGCTATCAACAGTTGTCAGCAGCTGGTTGCTCATAAGAATACACATAGTGATATCTGGTTATGTACTCATAGTAGACTACATACGAAATTTGGTTGAAATCCAATTGATAGTGTGGAAGTTCTATTAGTTAAAAAAATTGACCTATCAGCATGCTTAGAATCATTTTGTCAACACTGTCATGTATGGCCTCCTGGAAATTAAACTGAAATATTATTGTCTATATAATTATGTGCCAATTTTGGAATAGCTCCCATGCATACCTTCCAAGATATCCAACATGGAGCTCAAATTTCAATTGCGGTTTTTCAGCAGTTGGTAGCACTGACTTCAATTTCATGGCCTTGAGATATTCAGATATAGATCATTACTCATACCAAATTTAGTTTTGATTGCTTCAGCCGTTTAGGAGTTGATAAGGGGGGGGGGGACATGCACAGACAGACAGACAGACATTTGCCCAGATCGATCTCATAAGTCTACGTTTTCCTCATTTTTGTAAATGTGAAAAGTAGACTAAAAATACAATACCCTATCACGGTAAGCACTTCCGAGTATTTATTAACCTCGCGGCTAAACTCAGAACCTAACACGACATAGGTCGCAAAGTGACACTTCCACTCTTTCTACTCTGTGGAGTTCTCCCACGCAAAATGTATCAAAATGGTGCCATTCTCAATCGATGATGCCGTTTGTAATATATAAACGATATGCGAATAACGTTATTAGTCCGAATAACGGTATTGAGGGAATATTTTTCGATAGATATATTCAAATAACGTTATTTCTAGTGAGCACTACCATTTCGTTCCTGCGATAACCGATATCCGAATAACGTTATTAGTCCGAATAACGGTATTGGGGGAATAATGTTCGAGAGATGTATTCAAATAACGTTATTTATAGTGAGCTCTACCATTTCGTTCCCGCGATAACCGATATCCGAATAACGTTATTAGTCCGAATAACGGTATTGGGGGATTTTTTTGGAGAGATCTATTCAAATAACGTTATTTCTAGTGAGCACTACCATTTCGTTCCTGAGATAACCAATATCCGAATAACGTTATTAATCCTAATAACGGTATTGGAGGAATGTTTTTCGAGATATGTATTCCGATAACGTTATTTCAGGCGGGCACTACCATTTCGTTCCTTGGTTAACTGATATTCGAATAACGTTATCAGTCCAAATAACGATATTAGGAGATTTTTTTCGAGTAATGTATTCCGATAACGTTATTTCAGGTGGGCACTAGTATTTCGTTTCTACGATAACCGATATCCGAAGAACGTTATTAGTCCGAATAACGGTATTAGGGGATATTTTTCGAGAGACTTATTCAAATAACGTTATTTCTGTCGGACAATACTATTTCGTTTCTACGATAACCAATATCAGAATAACGTTATATGGCCCAATAACGTTACCATGCGATACAAATGACTTCCGGATATGAAACGTAACGACCACAATGTGACCAAGACCCATTTTGTTACATAATCTACCCAAACAACCATTTTCGTTATGTTAAGTTATGAAGCCTTGGTATATTGATAATCCCGCTGGGATTGTCCACCTATGCCCTTGTCATCCTCCCTTGGTCCATGTCTGCTTTCTATCCGCCTCTGGGGATAGTAAAGTGTGGTGACGCTGTGACGTCACGGCCTAATTTGGTCTCCCATTTGTAGTGTGAATGTGGCAAGTGATCATAGTGTGCCTGGCCATGTCCTGATCGCCTGTAATGATTTTTGTTAGAAATAAAATCGAGAAAAGAAGTTATTAGGGGGTAGGTCTTGTTTCCTCATAGCCCCTGTCTGTATTTGCCCCTGATTAGTGAGCGCGTATGTATGGGACTATGTTCCGCTACACCATGCGGGCGGGAGGCCTGTTATCGGCTAAGTCCTGCCTTGTGTTACTTCCGATATAACAATAGAGTCTGCGATGTGGCAGAATCTGCAAGTCAGTATTTCGTCATGTTATGTTTTCATTTGTTTATGTACATGAAGTCTTTGACATTGCGTATGTCAGTTATTGGAGCGTGCCTTTCTGTCAGTATGTGAGTGTTGTCACTGGTTGGGATTCCAAGAGTGCCAGTGTGTCAATCCGCCCTGATTTTGCTAGCACTGTTGTGTGGCCAAAATTCCATAAGACCTTTGCCTTGCGAAATTTCTATACCTGTGTCTGGGAAATCTATTTTCTATGTCAGGCGTAATCGAAATTTATGCATGGTGTTTGGCCGGAGGAAATGTGGTATTACTTGTTTATGTACCTGTATGGGCCAATCTCGGTGTAATTGGGAGTCTGGATAGTTGTTTTCCATGGCGTCCAATTTTTTCTGGGATTCGGACCCGCAATCTCATGTAATTCTCTGTGTTCTATGTCTGCGTTGTCTGTTGGCTTTGAGCGCCCTTTGTATGTATTTTGATTGTGTTTCTCGTACCAAAAATACCATTGGTTAGTTAGTTTTTGGTACGAGTGTGTAGTGTGATCGTGGGTTCGGATCCGGCTTGCTGTAAGGACCTGGTATGACGATATCTGTGCCGTATATACCATGGCCCATGTATCGTGTATTTGAAATGCGCATATGAAAATACGTCTTCCTGTGAAGAGTTTGTGTGTTTTTGAATTCTCCTCGTAGTGTAATTTTGGAAGTAATGGGGTTCTGGACTTGGCGTGAATGATGGCGTTTATTCCCTCTCAGAGCCGGATGCATATTGCTGTCTGTATGTGTGAAGGTCGGCCAGTCACCGAGTGCCTTATCGCTGACGGCGACGTATTGAATTACAATGGCGTGTGTACTCGCTTGTTACTTGTCTCTGTTCATGTTTCCGACACGTGTATGTCTGTGAATTTGATTGCCCGTTCTCTTGTTGTTGTTGCGAGTAGGGCTTTCCGCTATGTAAAAGAACTTTCCGCTAAGTACATTTGTGTTCCCTAGCTTTGTGTTAATGTAGCGTGGGTCGAATATGTCTCTATTAATGGTGCCAAATGTCGTTATGCATGAGTGTCTCCGGGCCGCTAGTCGCGTGTTTGGTGACTAGGTGTCGGAGGTGATTTGATTGTTTTCCGTGTATGAATATCTGTTAGTGTAACTGTCCCTTACTTTCCTATCCTGCAACTGGATAGTCACCCGACTTTGCACTCCTGGTATTCAGGAGGTTACGGGTTCGAGACCGTCTTTAACCAGGGTAATTATTTCTGGTGCCATTCAGGCTGTGTCTCCGGGCCAGTTGTGTTAGCGTATTAACTTGTTATGTGGCAATGTGAATTGGCTGTGTGCCGTCCAAAAATATGTAGGCTTTCCCAAAGTCTGGGATCTTCACCCTATGGAGTTTGTGTTTTAGCTTGCGTGTTGTTATGGAGGTGAGAAAAAGTCATGTTATAGGCAGTGTAATGTGTCACGTATGCCTGTGGATTAAATGCATACAGTTCACTTTGGCTAACCTTCCTTTCTCGGGATTAATGAATGAGGCAGAAAAAAAATGAGTTATGCCCCGCTCCGAATTAAGAGAGCACTTTGAAAAAAAAAATAGAGAAACTATATTGTATCTCGCCTGCACACTGCTTTATGCTTATTAAAGCGGCTTGCCAGGCGGCGGTAGTCTGTAAAAATTGTGTCGTAAACAATATCAAAAATGTTTAAAAATGAGAAGTAGGACCTGAGTGTACTATCCACCTATTTGGTGGCGTTAGTACGACGGTAATCTAGTTTCGTCTCAGGGGAATCTACCACTTTTGAAAAATAGTTTGCGATTCTTAATTCTTGCTACAATCAGGGCTCTCGCCCGTCACAAGAGAATCTATCAAACTGTGGGACCGGAACATAGAACATTTAGTCATTTCTACCTAGAAAGACCCGCCTAAGCTCTATGCTGTGATTTGATGCTTAAGCTGTGTTCAGAATAGCTCTTTCCGGCCTTAAGCCGCGTGGCTCGCCTGGTTGGCTTCCGCTTGGCTTTGGATATTAAAAACTTTACGTTATCCAAGTTATAATGTGGACCAACTATGATCAATAACCCTTGATGGCCTGAGAAAAAAAATGCTAGGGGCCAAAAAAAAAAAAAGAAGAATTTTGAATTATACACTTTTGGTTTAGCCATGTTGCACTGCATATACATGAAAAAAAATGTGCAGTTTATGTTTGTGAGTCTCTGTGTGTCTATTGTCGTATTTGTCACGTGTAAACGAGCTTACGTGTACCTATAATATAGGTGCAAGTGATATTAGTTTAGGGGCCGATAACCTAGATGTTAGGCCCCTTAAAACAACAATTATCATCATCATCGATATTAGTTTATTTTGTACTCCTGGTGAAAGTCGTTATTCCCGCCCGAGCGTCCTTGCTCGGAAAGGTGAATACTTTCGCCCTCTTACTAGGGCATAGGCCCCTGAAATCCACTGAGGTGCTCCTTTGCTATTTTCCGGAGGATTTTGTAGCAAAGTGAGCCTGGGCCTACTTTCACCGTAATGTCTGACTGTTGGTCTGAGTGTGCCCGTGTTCGAGGGACTAATTGCGCTCTGCGCTACCCTAGTAGAGTTTACGGGGGTGTATGTATTTTTGCCTGACCGGTCTGGTGGGGTAGGTAATAGGACCTTTCTTATGCCCCGTGTACTGTGTGTTAGCGCCTGGTCAGACTATGCGGGTGTGTGTTGTGCATCCTGAGGGCCTGAAGGCAACACCCTCTTATGCATTCGCACCTGGGGTACAGATGCCGGTGCCCGCATTCGTCCTGGCAAAATTGCCCTTTGGACTAGCGGCAAAGGCCGTTTGATTGCCTGTGTATGCCCTAGCGATGTAGTGGCGTGTAGTCTGACCGCTTTCTGGCCTGTGGCCACGGTAGACTCCTGCCATTGTGTTTGCCTATTTGTGTAAGTGTGTGTAGGCTTAATGTGCTGTAGGGCGGGCTCTACGTCCTCCGCCCATGACGTGGTTACCTCCCGTTTTATCCCTGTTATGTCATGTGTGACGGATAGTCCTGGCGTCAACTCCCTCTCGTTCGTCCGTTCCGAGGGGGTTGGCCTAGGTTGTGCTCCTCGGTTTGGCAAAGTTGCCTTCTGAACCGGAGCTAAGGGATGTGTAATGGTGTAACTTGGGTCCCGCAGTGTGTTGGAGCCTAACCTGGCCGTCTTCTGGACTGTGGCCATGGTGAACTCCTTCCCATGTGTGGCAGTACGTGGCGAGAGGGACATCCTCGCAAATTGCCGAGTTAGCGTATCTACGCTTGTGTCCTCTCTCGGCTGGGCTGGTGGCCCTACCATGAACTCGAAAATGTCCTTGTTATTCTGGAGCTCGCGGTACTCGTCCCAAATTTGGGCGTACTGCCTGTTGAGGCTCATGGCCTGCTGGCAAACTGTTGTATCAATGTGCTTGTGTCCTATACAGTTCTGTGGCCGCCAGTTGGAGAAACGCTTGTTCGCGAATGAGCTCCCTGTATTGAGTGTGTAAACTTGTGTAGTGCACCCTCACTCTCTCGAGGGTTGCATTGTCTATTACAGGACCATGTGTGGTGATTAATTGTTCGTATATTCTGTTTCTTTGGACATGGATCCTATTGAGGTGTTCATGTATGTGCCTCAAGTGCTTATGTGCGCATCTTAATCGCGCTGTCCTACCTTCTGACGGAGTGTATGGCCGTTTGCCCTGTATTGCCCCGATTTTTGTTTGGAGTGCCCGTATCTGTGTTTGTCGGCTTTGTATGTGCCTCTGGCATCTTAGCAATAATGCTAATAGTATCGCCGTACCCCTATTTCCTCTATGGCTTATAATCTCTGTTTCCTCTACATGTGGTGTCATTCTGAGTAGAGGGTGGGTATAAGAAGAAATGTGTAGGCGATCTTTGATTCTTTCTGAGGGCTGGGGGGTTGGTTTGACAGAAATTTCCCTTGTGTGGGTGGTGTAAAGCAAAAAATAATGCTTTCTGTCTGAGAAAAAAAAATCACTACTTCGCTTGGCTGCGTACGGTAGGGGTCGTTTCTACTACGGGGGCTCGTTGTATGAGTCCCACCCTTACTGTGCGTAGTAGAAGCGCCTCCACCAAATTGTTTTAGATCCCTTAGTTGGGGGTAGTTGGATCTAAAACGTACGTGTTGCTGTGCTAATTTGGAAGTTGATTTATAAAGGGGGCAGCTTACCGTAGCTGGGTAAGCTCACCAGTGTAGAGTGTTGTACGATGTTTAAATGATAGGGGGTGCTCCTATGAAGACGTAGGCGTCGATTAGGGGATGATCTGCTGGGCGCAGGTTAATGTACTGGGCTCCCAGCTGGTCGCTGGGAATTATATAACAGACCTGCTGGCGTCAGCTATGCTGCTGGCTTGCAGCCAGCGGTCGCGTGTGAGAGACTCGATAGCACTTGAGCAGGCGATTACCGGCTACTATTGTCACGCTTACTCGTGACGAGAGTCAGGAAGGATGTTAGGAGGTATAGAGGCGTGTAATTACAAATGCAGTGTGTAGATTACTGACCAAGTATTTATTGGTCAGTGCTGTATGAAATTGTATGTCCCTTTTAGGGAAGTGTGATAAATGTTATAAGTTTGAGTGTACAAGTTTGTGGAGTAGGTTACAAAATATAGGATCTCTGAACACTGCTGACTCACCTGATGATAACAGCTATGGCCTCCGGCTGACACACACTATGACTGATGATCGAGAGGGAGCCTGTCCTCCTTAAGGCCCTCCTCTTATAAGCTTTGGTGTCGTGCTGTCAGCATTCCACTGGCATAGCTGCCCCAGTTAGTTATGTGTAGCTGTTTATAGTGTGATGCAAGTATTTGGCAAGCCTTCCAGGTTGGTTAGCTGCCCTTGCTTGTGTAAAAGATGGTGTTCTGGACTTATGAGATTTGCCAGTAAGGGATGGTTTTGATAGATGATGGAGGGTGGCTTCCAGGGGATGCAGACCCCTGGGGGACTGTACAATATGCAGGTTTACGTAGAAGGCTCAGACCACATTTACTGCGAGAAAGTAGTTTACAATTGGATTCCGACCCCGACGGTATTAGGGTATCCGAGGCCGAGGGAGTCTCTTCCTTTCCCGCCTTAATTGGCCCTTGTCTCATCTTTTTTCATACCCTCCTTCTGCGAGGGGTCAGCCTTCTTTTTCTTTTCCTTTTACCTCCTGCCTTGTGCTCAAGGCCCTTAAGGAGGCAGGGTGTATGTAGCCCCACCACTTCTGGTGCACCCTAGATAATGCTACACCCTCAGGGGCTCACGACTGGTGAGTTCGGGAGTTGGCGACCCCGAGGGATTCCTGAGCTGGATCCATTTTCCCCTTTTGTCCCTTACCTTTGAGGCGGACCCTCTACTCTCCCCTCTCCTCTCCTCTCCTCTCCTCTCCTCTCCTCTTTTTATTATATTTCTTTTTTCTCTTTATGATTCCCGCACTGTTTTTGTTACTTGGTTCCCCGTGTATCTAAATTCCCTTTTAGCGATTTTTTTTGTAGGTATTTTTAATTTACGTTGCATTGTAAGTTTTTTCGATCTAAATTACATCTCGCGATTGTTTTCAACATCAATTGCATTTTGTAAAGATTGACAATCTAAATTGCTTTTTTAGTAAGTTTTTCAATGCAGGTAGCTGGGCATTTTAGTGAGTATTTTGAATTTCAATTGCATTTTGTAAGTATTTTCAACCAAAACCTCATTTCGCAAGAATTTTAAATTTAAATTGCATTTTGTTTGGTGGGCATTTTGCAAATATTTTGATTCTCAGTTGCATTTTGTGGGTGTTTTGAATCTAAATTACATTTTGTCAAGTATTTTCAATCTAAATTGCATTTTGTAAGTATTGTCAATCCACATGAGTCGTTTGAATCTACCGCACATTTTGTAAGCATTTTCAATTTCAATTGCATTTTGTAAGTATTTTGAATTTCAATTGCACTTTGTGAATAATTTGGATTCGAACTGGGATATTTCAATCTGAATTGCATTGTATATTTTCAATTTCAATTGCATTTTGTAAGTATTTTGAACCTCAATTGCATTTTGTACGTACTTTCGATCTCATTTGCAACTTGTAAGTATTTTGAATTTCAGTTGCCTTTTGTAAGTATTTCGACGCTACATTGCATTTTGTACGTCTTTTGAACCTAGTCTACATTTTGTGGGTATTTTTCAATCTATTCTTTTTGTGACACTTTTCGTTCTAAATTCCCCTTTTTAAGAACTTTTTGTGAGTTGTTTCAATTTGAGTTCCTTCTTGTAAGTATTTTCCATCTCACTTAATTTTAGTCCTGGTTTCCATTTCATTATCATTTTCGCTCTCACCCAGATTATTAGGGGCCGATAACCTAGATGTTAGGCCCCTTAAAACAACAATTATCATCATCATCATCATTACAATTGGAGCTTAATTAACTTTGTTTTTCGTCTTTTTATGCATATTTTTGACATTTTATTGTCTTATGGGGATGGTAACCTTCTTGTCATTTGGGTTCCATTTTTATACTTATGGTCACATTGTCCTTATGCAAGGTTTCGACACTGATGTGTAACTATCTAACGGTAAGTTACTTCTTCACGCAAAATATTTTCTCCCGCAGAGATGTTGGTTGGTTCCTCAGTTTAGGGGCTGCGACAACGTGGTCATGTAACCCCGAGTACTTTGGATGTATGTAGAATCTGTCTGATAAACGGTGTCTGATGGCTGCATTAGTCTGTAATTCAGGTAAAGACTGCAGACGGTCAATTTCAAGTAGTAGTTCCTAATTTTGCTACCAAATACTGCAGTCAACGACACCTAGTGGTGAACTTGCCTACTAGATGCCACCGCAACCACCTACTCGTAACGAAGGTTGGAACTTCCCCTCCAAAGGAAGCATACTGGGGGATTTTTAACGCTCTTAGAAAATCTGACGACTTTGGCTGGCTTTGAACCCGCGACCTTGGGCATAGAAGTTCAGCATGCTACTAGTTACGTCACCGAAGCCTCTTACCATAGAGTCAGATGGAAAACTGAATGTGATCTCGTGCAGTGGCGTTGTCATGGCAACGTCTGATGGCTCATCCCTCATCAATTTAGTAGCGTTGTCATGCAACCTCTGATGGCTCTTGGCATTTTCTTCTAATTCGAAAACCATTTTGCTCATCCCTGGGCGTAATGGTGTGTCATATCAAAAATTCTTTCAGACAAAAGTTTTAGGTAATTATTAGGTGAATATTGTCCATGTTGTAGGGTTTTGATATTGTACCTATTACGAGAGATATGATTAATGTTTCCCTAAAAACCCACTTTTTCCCACCCCTTTGGTCAATGGTTGGTGCTATAAAAAACTCTTCAAACATACATTTTTGGGCCTTATCTGACTCATAGTATGAACTTTGAATGGATTCGATATTTCAAATATTAAGAGAGTTATAGCGATATTTCACTTTTTCGAAGAAAAAAAAAAAGTCCCCCATTTTCACCCCCTTCGACCTATTGTGCCCATTAACGAACTCGTCCGAGATTTTATAGGGATACATATTATGTAAAAAGTTCATAGAGATTGGTGCAAAATTGCGGTAGTTATCGTGTCCACAAGAAAGTGATATATACATAAATTATATATAAACTTTGAACTGACGATGGTTTTGGGGTCTCGGGGATGTGAAACGCGAAGATATGTCGAGTTTTTCCGGAAGTCGAAACATGATACTGCACCCGAATCCCGCTAGGTCACAGTCCAAAATCCGCGTAGATGGAAAATAAGGATCGTAGGAGAGTCAACACCCGGCTAAAGAATCAACGATTCCTACAGGACTGATGACTAGGGAACGCTGATCACACATAACGCATATCTAACCATACTACCTACTAGTTGCACACAGAACAGCCTACAAACATAAAGTTGAGCACAAATTGAGCGACTCGGCTCTCGGGTTAATGGAATAATGTGTCGATTTATTGTATGCATCAAACTAGCAGTATCGTTATCGCGTAATTAAGCATTGAGGAAAGAAGTCATCTCTAGAAAAACGAAGCAAGCATAAAATAGCTTGCAATTTATTAAAGAAAACCAACGAACATTACAGACATGTCCTTAAGCAAAATAAAATAAGAATTGACACTACAAATAAAAATGACGTCTCAACTAGACGTAGATGCGACTCACTTAGTCTCTGCTTGCATCCTACTTCCAATAATATTCAATCTTTCCTCATAAGACATTTCCAAACATGTACAAAACATTTGCGAAAATTCTGAACACTAATTATGAATATATATGTTCCTATATCGTTATATCCATGATAAAGACATGCTCCCTAATTAATACATCTGTGTAATAACATCGCAAAATAGCGTTAAACTCTAACACACAACTGTAGGTGACTGAAAATAATAACCATAATGTTTATAATACAATATGTACAGTATCGCGTCCCGCACGATTCATTCTCTAGCAATAATAGCATAAAGTTCCTTCTCTCACCTTCATTCGCATATTTCACACAACTTTAAAGTCAAATCTGGTATATCTTTCTCATATTCAATGTGAATCTGTGTTACAAATCAATTAAGTTCAGAACTATTCACTTATAAACTACAATTTCGGTGTTAATACTTCCAATAAATTCCAAATATACGACGCAAGACCTTTAGATAAGCTATTTTCAAGGACAATAAATGTGGATGGCATTTAACTTTCGATACTCACAAAAATAATTCTGCAAAGATATATTTCTCGACATTGCTTATTGGACATACTGTACTTCATCACATTTTATCATAATAACTTCCTCTCACACTCCTAATTACCATATTATCGTGTCTTCACTACACGTTTCTTCAGACCATTGCCTCTCGCATGTATCTCGTTTAGCACTTCCACAAAACTCCTGGAAAACAATCTCGTATACTTTAAACAAAATGAGATTCAGTATCCCTACTAGATATTACTATTGTAATACCGTTCACGAATACAACTTACCTCCTCCTACATAATCTCTATCGATTATACATTATTGTGCTATTACTTCCTTATGCATCTCTCATAAAATATTTCCACAATGTTTCTCTAAATCTCTCCTCATAAAATCATGCCATCTTTCCGTTCTCTTCCTCTAGTACAAATCTGTTACAATATACATGTATAGCTTTTCTATAAATCTAAAGTCTGCTCGCATTTACTTCACAAAAATCAAGAATATCCATACCTCACGTCTGTTCCTTTCTAGATATTTAATATTCTTTCCGTGGCCTCACATGACCTGGCAATAACAAAGATTGCTTAATACAATTACCTTTCACATCTTAGATCTCTCAGCTATGCTTCTCCAAATACGCATACTGCTTAAACAATCGTAATAATACTCTGGGTTTTACATAGTTGCTTTCTAAGACAGTGAAATTCCTTTCAATGCTAGAATTGAAATACTCATGTCAACAATTGAGGCAATGGGTGCAATAACAACTTAAGTCTGAAAACACTGTTTTGAGAAAATCACTCCTAAAGTTTTGAAACACTGTAAATGTCTGAGTTTTTCATTTATGGATACGTTGATTTATACACACCATTTAAAGGTAGTCCTTAACAATATATCAATGTCACTGTGAATTTAAACTTGACCAGTTCTTAAATATTTTCATTTAAATATGGATTAACTTAAGTAGTTATTGCAGAGACTGACAATCAGCATCTTAAATTACCAGTTATGGATAGTAGATTCGTTCAAATTAATTTAATTCGAAAAAATAGCTACCGTGTACTGCACAATAAGTATATTTTTATAATAAAATTATAATATATATACAGTATATATATAAAATTTACACCAAAAACTTAATTTTGAAACTATTCTTTTAATAAGGCACTTTTGAAAGTATCACTGCAATTATTTTACCTAAAAAAGAAATAAAAGGTGTCCATACACAGCCATTTTTTTATAATCCTGTGTAATTAGTATGTTTGAATGCAAAGGGATATGCAGATAAGGCTTAGAATGGTTACATTCATGCATGAACTCTGGTTCTGTTTACCCAATTTCAATCAGAAAATGATGATTAAATTAATAGATATACACCGGCATTGCCTTGATAGGATAGACTAAGTGAAGTAAAACTGTATTTAAATAATAATTGTAATACAGGAGTTTATGGACATTCAATGGTTTCCTCAGCCTCACTGATTTCACTTTGCAGTTCACTTTCTTCCACAACAGTCTCTTTCTCTAATATATGCTTAAGTGCATCTGCATTCTTCGGTGATTTTCTTTGGGAAAAAATGAGTGGCAGTATCTCTTGCTACAATTTTTAGTGTAACTAAATACTTCCTTGGATATCTTCTTGCCACTAGAACTCACATAGCTATCACCACGATTCCTCTTGGCTTTGTTCTGCACGCGTTTCCAAGAGTCTCGCTAAAGTAATCTCTTCTTTCCTTTATTCTTTATTTCCAAATCCGATCCTTCATTTAACTTCTCATGTTTACTATCATCTGACTGATCACACATCTTTATAGAATAACAATAACAAAACCACACGCAACAGTCACAAGACAACACTCACTGATTCCCGCGCGTGTGCGATACCGGCGCTCGAAGCGCCTAAGTCGGCCCAACCCAGCTGTTTGCCGGAAGAACGACTTGCTACACAGCTGTATATAGTGCAAGCTCCTGCCATCTAGAGTTGACATTACGAAATAATATTCAGAGGATAGATGAAGAACACATTGGGGATAACAAAACTGCATTCGCCGGAAAAACGACTTAAGTCGACTTAAGTGGTTATTGCACCCAGCGCCTCAATTACGGTCTTTATACATCATATATTCAAACAGACCCGGCCAGTGGCTGGAAACTGTGCAACATGATGATGATGATACATCATATATTCGTTTCTGTCACGAATTAGCTTTACAAAGGATCATCGTGTCCTCTCATTACCTTACATTACATGTACAATAAAATCTGCTTGTCAAACATGTGACTACCTTCGACCTGATGTCACAACATGGATACGCAAAATACTTGCTTCAACGAAATGAAGTTACTCTAGCGAAAAATCTATTTAACAATAGCTTACACATCATCATCATCATCATCATGTTTTTCAGTCAAGTGACTGGTCTGCCCCTACAATGAGTCTTCTCCACGTTGTTCGGTCTTGTACTGTCCTTTTGACCATTTCATAATTTCGTAGGCCAGAGCTATGTAGGAAAGATCTCATGAAAGTGTTCCGTGGCCTCCTGCGAGGGCGTTTTCCAGGTATTTTGCCTTCTAGTATGTCGATCATCAGGCCACCATGTCGTAACCTAAGGCCAAGCCAGGTGGATCTCCTTCTATATATCTGGCGGATCATTTGCCGTTTTTCCTTTATTCGATCCAGCACCGTTATGTTGGTCATTTTCTCTACCCAGCTGATCTTTTCCATTCAGCGCCAACACCACATCTCAAACGCTTCTAGTCGTTTAATGTCACCTCTATTCATTGACCAGGTCTCACTGCAGTACATTGCAACTGGCCATATGTAGGTCTTAACCAGTTGTTTTCTAAGGCTGAGGGACATCGAGCGTTGACAAATTAGAGAATGCTTTTCACGGAATGCCTGCTTGGCCATGGCTATACGGCTCCTGATTTCAACTTCACATCGTAGGTCTTCTGTGAAGATCTGACCAAGGTATTTAAAACGATTGACCTGTTGTACTGGTTCTTTATTTATGGTAATATTTAGTTCGTGTTGATGCTTACTTATCACCAGAATCTTGGTCTTCTTAAAATTGGTTTTCATTCCATATTCTGTAGCTGTATCATTTAAACATTGCAACATATTTGTTAATGTATGCGGATTTACTGCAAGTAATGCCAGATCATCGGCAAATTTAATATTCTGGATAAGTCTTCCACCAACTTTGACTCCCATATTAGAACCTTTAAAAGCCCACTTAGTTATAGCTTCAGCGAAGGCATTAAACAGTCCAGGGGACAGCAAACAACCTTGTCGCACACCTTTGCGGATCTTAGCGGGTTCTGATACGTCATTTCCAAGCCGAACAACAGCAGTTTGATTTATATACAGATCAGACCGGGTGAGTTAGCCGTTGTCGTTACGGCTTGACTGCTGGCAGTCGCTCACATCCGGGAGGCGAGGAGGTTCGAATCCCCCCGCCGGCAACCTTGAAGATGGTCTTCTGTGGTTTCCCATCTTCCTTCCAGGCAAATGCCGGGGTTGGTCCTTCACTATAGGCCACAGCCGCTACCTTCCAACTCCTTGTCCTTACATTCCAACTTTCCTCCCCAACGATACTTGTAGCTCACCCATTGGGTGTCCGTCTCGAAGCAGCTACAAAACTGGCGAGCCGAACATGTCCTCGGACACTCCCGGCCCTAAAAGCCATACGCTAAAAAAAAAAAAAAAAAGGATCAAATATTAATCTGATTAATCGATGGGGACAACCTATTTGATTCATAAGAGGAAACAGCTTGTGCCAGCTGACTTTATCAAATGCTTTTTCGAAGTCCACAAAGCACACATAAAGGTTTCTGTTTACACTTAACATCTTTTCTCCAAGATATCGCAAGGACCCGATAGCATCACGTGTAGACATATTCTTTCGAAAACCAAATTGAGAATTGTCTAGATACTGTTCGATGTATATTTCCATCCTTTTCCTTAAAATCTGCAGAAGTATCTTTGATGCATGAGGGATGAGACTAATGGTCCGATAGTCACTACATTCAACTGGTATAGTCTTCTTTGGAATTGGAATGATGATGCTGGTGTAAAACTCCTGAGGCCATTTACCTTCTTCTAAAATTCTTGCTACCAATTTGAATATCCATTCAAGTGTACTATCCCCACTATTCTTGATTAGTTCGGCAGGAACATTGTCAATACCTGGTGTTTTACCCATGGATATTGATTTTAGAGCTTCATCGAACTCTGTTCTAATAATTCTATCTTCTGCAATTGACCTGTCTTCCTCGCCACGTGTTGGCAAAAGGAAAGGAATTGGTTCTGCGTATAGATCTTCAACATACATCCTCCAGTGTTCCTTCTTGTAATTCAGGTCTGATATAGGATTCCCATGTGTATCACGGAACTGTCTAGTGCGGAATCCTTTTTGTTTCTTAGTAGTTTCCCTGTTTTTTTGGTAGGCTAAATCTGTTCTTCCTTGTTTTTGCAGAAACTCGATCTCTTCGCATTTTGACTGCCACCACTCCATTTTCTTCTCCCGACAGAGTCGATCAATCTGATTCTTTAGCATTCGGTAGTTATTTCTGCCTACTTCTGAAGAGTCGTTTTTAAATTTTCTTCTTTCATCCATCTTTAAGAGAATGTCCTGTGTGATCCATGGTTTGCGATTCACTCTTTCCACAAATCCCACATAGTCTTCAGCAGCCTTTTCGATGGAGAATTTGGCTATTGACCATAAATGATCAACAGTTTGTGAGCTGTTTGCATATGATGATATGTTGTCATCAGTGGCTTCCTGATATTGCTTTTTAGTCCGCTCGCTTTTAAATGCTTCAAGATTCCACTTCTTTGTTGGTTTTCCCTGAATCCTGCGTTTAAATTTCAGTTCCGTACTCATTACTAGTAGAGAATGATCAGAACAGATGTCAGCGCCCGGATATGCCATGGATTTCTTCACTTGATTTTTGTATCTTTCCTTGACAAGAGTATAGTCAATCTGGTAACGTTGATCATCACCTGGCTTTTTCCAAGTATATCTCCGCCTCTTTGGTGAGGTAAACCAAGTGTTACTTATAACGAACCTCTCTTGTTCACAGAATTCGAGAAGACATTGACCACGTGAATTTCTTCTACCAAGACCATACCCTCCTACTGCAAATCCTTCTTTTCCCTCACCAATCACTGCATTCCAGTCTCTCATTATAATAATGTTCTCGCTAGCCTTTGTCTTACGCAGTAATTCTTCCAGCTTCTCATACATTTCTTCGACCTCATCATCATCACTGCTGGACGTTGGCATATATACCTGCACCACAACTAAATTTACGGGTGTTGCCAGAAAACGTGCTATGATAATTCTGTTTCCAATAGCTTCAACATCCAGTAGGGCTCTTGAAGAGTTAGCATTTAGTACCAAACCTACACCCCCTTGACCATTCTCACTTCCGGAGTGCAAGACTTTGAAGTCTCCGCTTGTGAACTCTCCTTCTATCCAACGTGTTTCAGCTAATCCTAAAATATCTAATTTATGTCGGTCTATTTCTCTTTTCAAGTTCTCTAGTTTCCCAGCTTGTAACATAGTTCGAACATTCCATGTTCCAATTTTAAAATTGGGATTTCTCCGGATAACGACCTGAGAGGCCCCATTTCCTCTCCTGCCGGGCCCGACATCATTCCTTTGAGGTGTGATCCCGCAGTTGCCAACTTCACTAACATTTGTCTTCGGACTCATCATAGGTTTTCTTGGGATACACATAAAGGTCTTTAATGGAGTGGTTTCCCGTTGCCTTCTCCATTCTTATGCTGTTGACCGAATCCTGCTGGTTCATCCACCTTTAGGAGCGATTTCTCACTCCAAGGACAAAAGAGTGCCCTGACCCTATCTGCAATTTGCGAAAGAGGGGAGCCACTTATACCGGCGGCTGCTCGATCCCCTTTTAGTCGCCTTTTACGACAGGCAGGGAATACCGTGAGTCTATTCTACAGCCCCAACCCACAGAGGTCATTACACAAGCTACAAAAATGACGGCAAAACGTTCTGATAAGATCAAAAATGCAATATAAATGCTCTATAGCAAAATTTCAAAATTCTAGACAAAATAACAACATGAGCTATGAATAATATAAAGAATATTGGTCAATATACTGGAAAATCGTGTACAAGTTCTATCTACATAGGTGTGTAAATCTGCACTGTTCTACCTTAAAGCTGGACCTGTGGTGACGGACCTGGTGTCAACGGCATTCGTGGAATCTCTGCCACGTGCTTCAGGAACGCGACCTTGCGTCTGGGCGGGCAGCTGGCATACGTCATACAGCTCCTGTCTGGACTGCTGGTCTCGGCAAACAGTAGGGGGATGGGGTGGAAGACCGGTCTCCAGCTGAGACTCGCCGTGTAGCCTCCTCTCTACCGTCCGCGACCTCATTCTGCTGCCATTCTTGGATCTTCTCGGTTAGATAACCTTGATGCTCCTCCCGCTTCCTTCTTGGGTCCATCTTCTGGTGGTACATCGGTTGATGTTCATCGATGTCGGTAGAATAATAGTGGTGTTTATCATCGTGAGAAATCACCTTGACATGTGAGTTTCTCTCCATAGTAGTAGAATAGTGTGTATTCAGAACGAACTTAATCAAGCTACATGGTCATCTCTGGATATCGCTTGTTAGTGTAGCTCTACGTTCCCTCCATCATGAAAATTTAAAACATCTTCTCTGCTTCGATAGTAATGTTTACCTTTTTATAATGTGTTCCAATACTTCAGCTTTCTTCTCCTCTGCGTAGTATTTCGTAGACGTTCCAATGTGATGATACGAGTATAACAAAGTATCACGCAGTATAGTTTCTGGTTTTTCCTTCTTAATGTCTCTTCTCAATTGTTATAGTTTGTTATTTGTTCATGGCGTCATATTTATCTCTCTGTAGTATTGCTTCATGTTGAATTCTCAAATATCACAAGTTACCTTCTTGTATATTGCGGAGTGAAATGTAATACGTGTTACTTCTCCAAAAGTTCGTAACGAAAGAGCCTCGCTTCCTAGCGTTTGCTAGCCTCCTCGATCAAAGCTTTCCCTCCATAATCAATTTTCCTAGCCTCACTCCTTGCTGCAAACACACACATTGGTTCGTATCTCTTCTTGTAGATATCCGATTTAATCGCGGTTTCAACCATTAAATTTCATTTTTCCTCCTAGTAAATTTGATATGTTACAGTCCTTATAATATCCATTTGTTCCCTCGTAATCTCTCTGTCTTCTGATTGGCTGAGTACCTGTTCTGAAGCGCGCCAGACACACGACCTCCCTTCTCCTCTATCTGGTCGCGTGCATGACCTCTACTTATCATTGCTCTGTTCCGTAGCTCGCGAAAACTGGTTTCTCGTGGCCAACATCTACAAACTGTGCATTTTCCTGGACTCGGCCTGAGTACCTCACCCTTGGATAAAATATGTTGGGTTACAAAATTTCCATTTCTGCTCCAAATAGACATATTTCTATTGGCTAAAATTTTACCAATTACTTCTGGATGTCAAAGCTCTCCTCCTGCATACAAATTTGATCCAAATCTCGAAAAATTTCATATGCAGCTTTTCTCAGATGGTCTCGTTCGAATCTCGTCCAGTACATAGTCTAGGCTGGACATGATTTCGAGCGCAGTACCCATTGCAATAGTTAGCTTTCTAATGAAATCTACCTAAAATAGGGAAAAAGCAACGAATCTCCGGTAATATGTCTGTTCATGTACAATATTACACTCAGACATATTGGTCGTATGATGTTGTAAACAATAACACATTACATCTTTTTTGTCTCTTCCTATTTCATCATACGACCAACAATAAGGAAGTTATTAATAATTTTGTACTTTTTGGCCGAAATTTTCTAAGTCCCAGAAATAACTTAAAAATTGATTCGAATGAAATTTCAAAAGATAGTTTTTTTTTTAATACTTTTATTATATTGTTTACGTCTTGTAGGGTCGGAAAACAACATGATATTTTGATGTGTTTTTTTTCGTCCCATGCATTTTTGGTTTTAGGTGATAGAATTATTTTCCACTAGGACCCATGCTCATCTATATACCTTTGTTCATTGGTTTCTTTCCAGTATGATCTGATTATGTATTGTAATATTTATAGAGGGGTTTTGTGGGGTCGGAAACAATACGTAATTTTGAGTCCAATTTTATAATCTTCGTGCCGTCTGTATAATGTCAGTTAGTGTCTTTGTAGGCCTTTTTAAGAAGGTATAATATATACTATTCTCCGCGGTGTGCTTTAATTCTTACGACGGCTTTTATTTTTCGTCAATTGAATATGTCCATTTGCCAGTACTTGACTGCTCTTAGATCATCACTCATAAATTTAGATGCATGGTAACCTCTGATGACACTTGGCATTTTCTTCTAATTCCGAAATCATTTTTCTCGTCCCTTGGCGTAATGGTGGGTCATATCAAAAATTCTTTCAGGCATAAGTTTTAGTTAATCATTAGGGGAATATTGTCCATTTTGTACGGTTTTGATATTGTACCTATTAAGAGAGATATGATTAATGTTTCCCGAAAAACCCACTTTTTCCCACCCCTTTGGTCAATGGTTGGTGCTATCAAAAAACTCTTCAAACATACATTTTTGGGCCTTATCCGACACATAGTATGAACTTTGAATGGATTCAATATTTCAAATATTAAGAGAGTTATATCGATATTTCACTTTTTCGAAAAAAGCCCCCCATTTTCACCCCCTTCGACCGATTGTGCCCATTAACGAACTTGACCGAGATTTTATAGGGATACATATTATGTAAAAAAAATCAAAGTGATTGGTGCAAAATTGCGGTAGTATCGTGTCCACAAGTAAGTGATATATATATTACCGTAAAACGAGGTGAATAGGATCAGTGGGGTGAAAGGGATCAAACTTTGTTGGTAAACATAAACGTATATTACATGTACCACATAAACCGGAAGGCGGTTGTTAGCAGTTGGTGTTACTTGTGTTGGTACAACACTATGCTAAAACATGTTTTCCAATTTTTAAGTTGGCAGCACATAACAGTGTACACATTCAACCAGAAGCTACAAGGTTTTTGAAATTAGCTTGGTGAAATAACTTTGTGTGGAGCATGTGCTTGCACTAGCATTTTGCAAAATTTGTGTTTTATATTTGGATAAGGTATGTTTAGTGAATTCATTTCAAGTATCATCTTCAGTTTGCATATTATCAGTTGTGATAAAATCTTATTTGTTTTGTGTCGTGCCTTATTTTTCTGACTGGCAGGTGAATAGGATCAGATACTTTGATGTTAAGTTTGAGTATGCCATGGCACTACAAACCAGATCCACACAGCAAGGCAAAGCTGACCTTAACTCTATAGAAAGAGCTAGGTTAGCTATAAGGAATAAGGACCAAGTATAGAAAGGTGGCAAATAAATTCTCAATTCCATGAAGTGCTGAAGGAGACTGGGTCCTAGTATGTTTACCTCCAGATTCCAGGAAACAAGGCACAAGGACAAATTTTGCGGTCTGTAAACAGCAAAGATGAGAAGAAATTCGAAGGAACGTTTGTTTGATGCAAATCCACAAGAGACTTCGAAGGACATATCTATGTGTTTCCAGCTGTGGAGGACATTACTTGCTTCTCTTATGAGCAAATAGTTGGGAGACTGAAGGGCCCAGAAAATATCCGTAGGGGGCAACTTAAGTTTGCATTCAATTATAACACCCTATAGTTGTGTTTATCACCAATTTTATAATGTACGTAGTGAATACGTTGTCATTCAACTAAATATGTATATTTTTTAAGTAATAAATTGTTTTACAGGTCTTTTCACCATCGGCAGTATAATTTAAATATGATCTGATATTTCTAGGAGTAGTCCAGAGTCCTAAATAATGATCCCTTTCACCCTACAGTTCATCTGAAAAGGATTAATCATAGAAATCAAAGAGTGATCATATTCACCCCACCTGGTGTGGTGAATGAGATCACGCACTTAATTAGGTATATGCACTTAATTTTTCGGGTTAGAGGCATATTTTCCAACAATATACAATCTATTGATGCGGACTCATGTTTCAATTAAAAGAACACAAAATAAAGTTCATTGGTTCAAAAGTTACTGACAGTCAAAGTTCAAAAGTGATCCCATTCACCTCGTTTTACGGTATATATATGCATAAATTATATATAAACTTTTGAACTGACGATGGTTTTCAGGTCTCGGGGATGTAAAACGCGAAGATATGTCGAAATTTTCCGGAAGTCGAAACATGGTACCCATTGCAATAGTAAGCTTTCTAATGAAATATACCTAATATGGAATTACTGCGGTGAATAAACAGATTCAAAAATTCTTAATATCACTAAAAGAAGGAAAATAGAATACAGTGAACTCCCGATAATTTGCGGTAATTAATGCACGAACTTCCGCGAAATATCCGCAGTAATTTTTGTTAAGCCTAATAAAGCCAAAACAAATACAAGACGGACATACTAAAGATCATCATCATCATCATCATCATTTCCCCTTATCCAGCTCCTGCCGGGTCGGGGTATTTATGGCACTTCTCCACTTTCCTCTTTCCTTCCACAATTCTTCTTCCACGATCTTGTCCCAGTCCAGATTTCATTTTCTCAAGCTGTTCTTCACTGAATCGATCCACCTTGTTCTAGGTCTTCCCCTTGCTCTCTTGCCCTTGCACTTGGCCTCCAGCATCTGTCTTGGTATTCTATTTTCCTCCATCCTCTTTACATGTCCAAACCACCTTAGTTTATTCTTCTCAATTCTCTCATTTAGTTTTCCCATCCCAACTTCCTTCCTAACATCTTCATTCCTCACTCTGTCTTTCCTTGTCTTACCTATCATACTTCTTAGGAATTTCATTTCACTGGCTTGGATTCTACTCTCTTGCCTGCTCGTCAGGGTCCACGTCTCAGCTGCATACGTTAATATGGGTACATAGTACATTTTATACATTACCTCCTTGCTTTTCCTTGGTACTTCCTTATCCCAAACGAGTTTTCTTACACTTTGATAGAATGCATTGCTCTGCTGTACCCTCCTGCCAATCTCCATGTCCAACCTACCAGTTTGCATCAATTCACTTCCTAGGTATTTGAACGTGTCCACAATTTCCAAACTCTGACTTCCAATTTTCACAGTGCCCTTACCTTGTCTTTCCCCTCTTGTCATCACCATGGTCTTGCTTTTCTCTATACTGATTTTCAGGCCATACTTCTGAATATTTCCGTTCAGTGCATCTAGTTGTTTTTGCACTTCTTCGGTGTTCCTTCCCCAGACCACAATATCGTCTGCAAATAATAGTAACTTCATTTCTTTATGTCCATATGCTTCCTTTGTTTCCTTTACAATTTCATCCATTACCATTATGAATAAAAGAGGTGACAGCACACTCCCCTGTCTTAGTCCAGTCTTGTTCCTAAACCAATCTGTCTTTCCAACTGGGGTCAGTACCCTGCTAACACAGTTGTTGTACATTGCTTGCACCATTTCCAACATTTCTCTTCCCAGGTCTCTTCTTAACCATGGTTTCCCACGCCTTCTCTCTGGCGACACTATCATATGCCTTTTCTAGATCTATGAAAGTCATGATCAAATCCTCTCCATATTCCCTGTTCTTTTCCATCACCTGCCTCAAGCTAAAGATTGGGTCCACTGTGGATCTTCCACTCCTGAAGCCATACTGTTCCTCTTGCAACTCTCCTTCCACCTTTCTTCTCATTCTTCTTTCTAATATCCTTTCCAGTATTTTTACTATCTGTTATATAAGGGTGATCCCTCTATAGTTATCACACACTTTCTTGTCCCCTTTCTTAAACACTGGTATTATTAGCCCTTTCTCCCAGTCTTCTGGTACACATTTCCATTTCCACACACACTTTAGCAGTCGATACAGCCACTGCATACCAACAGGTCCAGATGCCTTTATCATTTCTACACTGATTTCATCCACCCCTGTTGCTTTTCCCATCTTCATTTTCTGTACTGCTAATTCCACCTCCAGCATTGTTATATCATCTTCTGTTATAGAGTCGTCAGGCTGTGTCAATTCGATCTCACCAGTACAATTGCTCACATTCAATAGCTTATCGAAATACTCCTTCCATCGTCCCTTTATCTCTTCTGGGTGTGTTAACAACTCTCCATCTTCCTTTTTCACCAGCTTTGTAGTAACTCTTTCTTTCCTCTTACTTCTTAGAAGCCCATACAGCATCCTTTTACTGCCACTTACATCTGTTTCCATTCTTCGTGTAAATTCTTCCCAACTTTTCTTCTTTTCTTCTCCTACCACTTTCTTACACCTCCGTTTGCTGTCGTGATACTTCCTTTTGCTTTCTTCTGTTTGATCTCTGTTGCATTCTTTCCTTGCAGACTTCTTTTCTTTCACTGCTTTCCTCACTTCCTCATTCCACCACGGTGTCTCCTTCTCTTTCACTCTTGTTGACGTCCTACCACATGCACTCTCTGCTGCACCAGCAAATGCCTTTTTAAAGTGGGACCATTCCTCTTCTACATTTTCCACTTCAGTAACTGGGATTTGTTGCTTCAATCTCTCCTGAAAATCTTCCTGTACAGCATTGTCTTTCAATTTCCATACTTTTATTTTACTGTCTCTGATCTCCTTTAGGTTTTCCAATTTTCCCCATCTAAATTTTGCCCCCACAGCTCTATGGTCCCCATCAAATGCTTCTCCTGGTAAAGCTGTCACATCCATCAGCTTTCTGCGATTTGTCCTTTCCACCAGGAAGTAGGCAATTACTGATTTTGTTCTTCTATCACCCCACCCATATCTCGTAATTTTCCTGTTGTTTTTCTTCCGAAACCATGAATTACCCACTATCAGTCCATTCCTTTCACAAAAGTTTACAAGTTCCTCTCCTTCCCGGTTCTTTTTCCCATATCCATATGGTCCAACGACTTCTTCCTTTCCTTGTCTCTCATTTCCGACTTGTGCATTCATATTTCCCATGATCACCACTTCTACATCTGAGATTACTCTTTCTACATCCTCCAGGAATACTTCAATATCTTCTTCTCTGTTTCCAGTCTGTGGTGCATACACTTGTATGAAGTCCATCACGTCATTCTTCATCTTCATTCTAATTTTCATTATTCTGTCACTCACACATTCTACCACTTCAACATACTCCTCCAGTTGTTTCGAGGTTATCAGTCCCACGCCATTTTTTGCCTCCTGGCCACCACTCCAGTATAATGTATATCCTTTCCTCAATTTCTTCCTTCCTTTACCTTTCCATTTCACTTCACTCAGCCCCATCATTCCAACCTTCTCCCTCTCCATGAAGTCTACCACCTCCTCCACCTTGCCTGTCAGGGTCATGACATTCATGATTCCCACTTTCATTTCGGTTACTGGTCGCCCATTTCTCACAGTTCCCCCAGTACCAAAGGAATTGCGCGTCGCCTGCAGGGTACGCCCTAACCTTTTCCGAATCATTGAAAGTGCCATTTCCATTTTAGGCTATTATTACGATGGGGTCGCCACTCCCAAAGGCATTTTATGAAGCTACTGCCAGCTATTATTCAGGCCGCCCCTAACATGGAGAACAGACGCCCTTGCAGCCGCCCCTAACCTGGGAAACAGGCGCTGCCGATTGATGCTGTACTCATACTATTCCCTGAGTACTGGGTTGCCTCTTCCGCAATCTCCACCGTTCTGAAGTCCATCTTCTCCGCTGCAGATTCCGTTGAGGTCTTCGCACGTAACCCTGTGCACGGGGCCTATGTTATACCCCATAGGACTGGGTCCTCACCAGAACTTAGCCGATACTGTAGTTCCATGGTATATTACAGTACCGTTGCCCACCCCCGCGACGTGGACGCGCCTGGCAAGAATTATCCATGTAGCCAATTAGGATTGACTCATGGACCGGGTTAAGGAGCTGTCTAAATCCAGCCTCCAAGGCCAAAGATATTGAAAGACAAACACACTACGCTACAGACGAAGATCAACAAACAGAGGATAGGAAGAGTGATTCCAAAGGAAGAAAAAAAATAATGCTCAGAGAGGATGAAGAAGTATTGGGTGGATAAAAAGAAGAAAATCCTGAACCATAAACCTGAGTAAAGTGGTCCTATGCTAACCACAAAATTAAAAAAAAACAAAAAAAAAAAAACTATTGGTTTCAAATATTGAAATAGGCCTATATTTTATGAATACATAAAAAATAATTTAATCACTTAATTACATTGTATTGTAAGACACACTGAAACGTTTTGCTAGCCCCTAACTGTTGGGTGAGAAATGTAACTGTTTACCTTTGCCTAAGCTATGTTGTTTTAATGGGCGCCAAGACCTCAACGCAATGTTGAAATCTAAATTTGTATTTAACAACGTCTAGCTCTGGCAGAACACATTCAAGACTCTATTCACTCAGATCGTGGTATGATTTGATCATTAACCCAACAAACAATTGTATCAGGAGAAGGAATTGGTCTATATCTAATGCTACCTACTGAAAGCAAAGATTGCATTGTAAAAGAAATGAATTTATTATATAAAACAAGAACAGCAAAATTAATAATAATAATAAGTTTAAAATTTAAATTGGAGCGTTGCGATTTTAATATTACCGATAGTAAATTACGTGAAAACGGAGTCTGATAAATTGATTTTACTCTTATTTCCAAGCTATGAAGTTACTGAAATATGAAATATAAAACAAAGAGAAATGAGAGATTGCGTATTTCTGCGTCATTCGCGTTTACCGGTGGAAATTGCCAAAGCATTTCCCTCGTACTGGATGATGCTGTGAGCTTCCCACAGTCTCCTGGATGTCGTCATCTTCGTCGATGTTTGATGATAAACTGGTAGATTAGATAATTCTATGGTCCGTACATCGGACCCAAACACACGTATAACCACACTGGTTAAGTTTTACAAAAGTTAGTCCTCCAATCCACGGAACATCGGAGCGATTCCCGCGTACAACCGTACTCGTTAAATTCTATACAGATCGTCGCTAACTCCACCGAACATCGGAGCCACACGCACGCGCACCCATACTCGTCAAGTATTTCACAGATTGTCCTCGTTCCACGCCGCGCCGAACGATATATGCACACGTTGGCTCCCCCACTCTTCAGCCGACTTGTAGCTTGCGTGGTCCTCACTGATTGGCTGACCCACCACGCGATCTTCCCCTCCTCCGGGTCATTACACACGGCGCGGCGATGATGAAGTCGATTACCGTTCCAACTATTCGCCTTTCCTGGACGCTGCGACCCAGGATTGCGTCATGCTTTCCGACAAGATTAAGCGTGTACTTGAATTCCCAGTGAGTCACGTCTCTCAAATACCCTAACTGACAAAACTCCGTAAAATTCCGTAATCACATAATTTTCTATGATATTGTCGTTCGTAATAATTTGCTTGATAGCGTTTTCTAAGACATAGAAAACCTATCTGAATGCTAATAATTTTTATAAAATGCTCCGAAAATACCTTAATAATAATAATTATAATAAATTAATAATAATAATAAATGAACATGAAAAATTCTCTTGGCTGAACAATTTGCCGCGTAAATAAATATAGAATGGCTTCCTACTGACTTATGCCAGTTGCATAAAAAACCCTCGAAAAACACGTTACAACACTAGGCTAGAGGTACAGGGTGGCGCACGAAATGTCATACACTGGAAATAGTTTATAGAATATTTAATATACAACATATTTAATAAAGAATGGCATTACAACATTCTCTGAAATGTGCATGATTAGTCAGTATGCAGGATATGTTCAATATGCCCACCTTCTCGGCGTACAACAGCTTCGAGACGAACTTGCTAATTTGTGACCACTCTACGACACATGCCCTCACTCAACCCTTGGAAGAAAGTCACGATGGCCGCTTGCAATTGCAATAACATTTTCTGGTTTCTAGCGGTAGATTTTCTCCTTCAAATATCCCCACAGGAAGAAGTCACAGGGATCAATATCGGGGCTATCTGGTGGCCAGATTGAGCCGCTCTGAAAACGTTCGAGATATCAATGGGACATCACAAAGGGTCCGAAATATTCATGCAGGAAGTCCAGAACAACATTTGCTGTGAGCAGACGAGCTCCATCTTGCATGAACCATTGTGTCTCTATTGGTAGTCGTGATGCAAAGAGTTGTGGAAGGTGCAACATGTCTTGTAACGCGCACTGTTGGCTGTGTCATTGATAACGATTGGCCCAATAATTCCGTGACTGGAAATTGCAGCCCACACACACACTTTCACACCTTGACTTGACTTGCAACCTCGTGCACAAGAGCCGTTCTTTCGCCCAAAACCGGACATTCTGTTGTTTACAGCACCATTGAGTATGCTTCATCACTGAACCATGTGTTGTGCAGTACGAGATCACCTTCTGCAGTAGCCCATGCAGCAAACTGTACTCACCGTTGCTTGTCAAGCGTCGTTACTTTATCACCTGTTGTCATTTTGTATGGGAATTGGTCAAGCTCAGACTGCAGTATTCTCTGAATTGGCCGACAAGAGATGCCCAGCTGAACACAGGCAGTTCTGGTGGATATGGAGGGGCTCCGAGCCACGGCCGATCTCACAGCAGCAATATTATCCGGTAAGCGGACTGGCTTAAGACGGGTTCGTTTTCTCTCCAGTATATTGCCTTCTGTTTCAAATTCGCTGGCCAGTCTATACACCGTCTGTCGGCAGGGAGCCCACCGGGTGCGGAAATGAACACGAAATCTTTCCTAAGTCCGAGTTACACTCTTTGTTTCCGCATGAAACAACACTGTTTTCACCTTCTGTTCGCGCGTCAACCTCCCTTTGTCCGCCATGCTGTATAACTGGAAGACGGTACGCATGCGCAACATGTGATGCTGTCTGTCGAATCACACATGAAATAAGGTTTATGTTCACGAATGGACATGGTTGTGAGCCCAGATTTACACATTTAACAAAATATTTTCGATGTATGACATTTCGTGCGCCACCCTGTGTGTGGATTGTGTGTGTGTTTGAGTCTTCAGTCTTTTGACTGGTTTGATGCAGCTCTCCATATTTCCCTGTCCTGAGCTAATCGTTTCATCTCTACATAGCTACCACACCCTACATCCAAGGCAATCTGTTAAACATATTCTAACCTTGGTCTACCCCTACAGTTCTTATCCTCAACCCTTCCTTTCATAACTAACATTACTATTCCTGTGTGTCTCAGCATGTGTGCAACCAACCTATCTCTTCTCTTCATTAACAGTCGCCAGAAACATCTCTCGTCTCCCTCTCGTCTTAATACCTCTTCCTTTGTAACCCTATCTACCCATCTGATCTTCATCAATTTCCTGTAACACCACATTTCAAACGCTTCAATTGTGCTCTTTTCTGCTGTTCCAGCACTCCAAATTTCACTTCCATTGAGTGCCATGCTCCAGACAAAGGCTTTCAAAAATGACTTCCTAATACCTAAATCTATATTCGATGTCAATAAATTCCTTATGTGTAGAAATGCTTTCCTTGCCTGTGCTAACCTACTTTTATATCCTCTTTGCTTTTTCCATCACTGGTTATTTTGCTTCTTAACAGAAGTCTCCTACTTCCTTTAGCTTTTCACCTGCCAATTCGACATCCAGAGGGGTTTCTGATTTCTTTTGACTGCATTCCAATATTTTTGTTTTACATTTATTAATTTTCATCATGAATTCATTCCTCAAGACAGAATTCATGCCATTTAAAAACACATTCCAATCCTCTCGTGTGTCGGCTAAGATGACGATGTCATCAGCAAATCTCAAAATTGAAATTATTCCCCCATGAATCTTTACTCCTGCTTGGAATTTTTCTCCAATTTCCTTCATTGCTTGTTCGATGTAAAGATTGAAAAGTATGGGTGATAAGTTGCAGCCTTGCCTTACACCTTTCAGAATACCAGCTTCTCTCTCATGTCCTTCAGCTCGAATAACTGCTGTCTGGTTTCTGTATAGATTGTAGACCACCCTCCTGTCCCTGTACTTTATTATTATTATTATTATTATTAATTTTGATTGGTCACATTGGACCACTTGAGTCGTTCCACAATCACTTCTTCTTTGAAGGTAGTACTGCTTGGTTCTTGCACTCTTTCCAGTACTTTATCATTCTTTCAGATCGGGATTTTCTCAACTCATCTGAAATCTCCATAGGCTTTCTATGTGTCATTTCTGCAGAAAATTTGTGAGTTTTAAGAATGGTGTTAATTTTATTTTTCTCCTCGGCATCTGTTATCTTGAGTCCAACTGCTTTGAGATCTTGTTGGATTTCTTGGATCCATTTTCCTCCAGTTTTCTTTCCTAGATTTCTCATCACCAGTTGACGTACAATTCTGTTTTCTGGAAGCCGTAAGATGTGAAAAAAATATGAAATTCTTTTCTTCTTCATTGTGCTGGTGATTGGATCAATCTCACGATAGACAGTTTCATTTGGGAGAATCCTCCAGACTCCCTCAACCTGATACTTTTTATTTATGCACGTTCTAATGATTCTTCTTTCCGTTTTGAGGAGGTGATCAGTTCTTTGTTCATTTTTAATTTGGAACAGTTTTTCACAAGCATAAGTGGCTTCTGGGAGAGTTACAGTTTTATAATGTTGGATCTTAGTAGCTATTGATAGGCATTTTTTTATTATATGTTGACCAGGTTAGAGATTGTGCCTTTTTCATTTTATTTGTTCTATTTATCCAAGTTACTTTTTCGTTTAAGTTATGTGTTATAATTTCTCCAAGATACTTAAATATCAAACAACTTACTCCGATCAACGTTATCAAAAGCCTTTTCTAAGTCTACAAATGCCATGAATGTTCTCTTATCCTTCCTTATTCTACCTTCCAAAATCAGCCTAAGACTTAGTACGGCTTCCCCTGTTCCCGCGTTTCTCCTGAAGCCAAACTGGTCTTGACCCAACTCTGATTCTATCAGTCTTTCCATCATCTTGTAAATTATTCTAGGCAGGATCTTTGAAGGTTGAGTGATCAAGCTGATTGTACGGTAATCTTCACATCTGTCAGCTCCTCTTTTCTTCGTTATAGGGATGATAACATTCTTCTTGAAATCAAAGGGTACCTACACACCAAGTGAAATAACCTGATCAGACCTTCATCACCTATGCAGTGTAGCAACTCAGTCGGTATATCATCTATGCCAGGTGCTTTGTTCCTGCTTGAGTCTTCCAATGTTCTGTCAAATTCTCATCTCAATATTAAATCTTCTTTCTCATCCTCATCAATTTCCTCTTCCCTTTCCATTACATGATTCTCTATCTCCTTTACCTTATACAAACACACTATGTGAGCTTCCAATCTCTCAACTTTTTCTTCTCTATCTATTCCTCTGCATTTGAAGTTTGTTCAGGGTTTTTCATTAGTCCTTCCTTTATGCTAGTATTGAATCTCTTGTTCACGTCCTTCTCTTTCAATCGGTCTATTGCCCACCCTTTTTGGCTTTTGACTTTCCTTCAGTTTCTTCAACTTAAATCTGCATTTCATAACAACCAAATTTTGGTCAGAGTTTATGTCAGCACCAGGATATGTTTTGCAATCCAAAATCTGGTTTCATAATCTCTGCTTGACCATAATAAAGTTGATTTGGTAAAGCTCTGTATCTCCTGGTCTCATCCATGTGTATATTCTTCTGTTGTGGTTATTGAATAAGGTGTTAGCTATGACCAGTGCTTGATTTGTAAAAAAAAAAAAGGTTCCAGTACTGTGGGCTACCGGGTGGTGGTAGGAGAGGGGTGGGGCTTTATGGAATATTGAAATATAGAGTTCTAAAAACGATATTTTAACGCTTTCCTGAACACCTTTACAAATTAATCAGCGGACAAAATACCGTAGCAATCTAATTATGATTGCAATTTTAAATTAAATTGTGACTGCTGTAGCAATATTCTTGTTACCATAGCCGTTGGCCTATATTAAATTTTAATGTTGGCCAACTAGGCTACCATTCAAACAATGTACATTATTTCAATTTATTAATTAACGTAGGGTAAACTGTACAGTCATTGGCACTCTGAC
Source organism: Meconema thalassinum (assembly GCA_946902985.2). Lineage (NCBI taxonomy): Eukaryota > Metazoa > Arthropoda > Insecta > Orthoptera > Tettigoniidae > Meconema > Meconema thalassinum. The sequence goes on along the minus strand of OX336388.2, from coordinate 1,939,600,007 downwards.
AGTTATTGGCACTGCTTGCATTTATTTGAATATAATAGTATTTTTACAACAATAACATTGCCATAGAGTGTTTTATCTTTCCATTCTATTACTCCTTGGTTTCTATACTTCATCATACTGCCACCAGGTGAACAGTTTTGAAGTGAATGTTGGAACAAGTTGGTGTTGTTCATCACTGCTGGTATTTTGTTGACATCTTACAGCTTTGTTCAGGTTACTAGTTCCAAACTTCGATGTTTGGAGCTCAGTATCCAAACTGTATTTTAAGGGTAAGTGTGAAAACATGTTGAATACGCCTTAGTGTATTTGTTCTGTGATTATGAAGCACTCTAACCTATAATTATTCTGTGTAATGGGGGTGCGAATTACTGTATTAAAAATAACTATAAAATACAGTACTTGGCACCCTGTGCCAATAACTGTGATTTTGTTTTTCACAGTCTTGTTCCATGTCTAAGGTCTTGAGCAATGCGTTTCTACATGTTCTACATGTTTGTATTAAAAAACAGGAGGCACACCAAAAAAAGAAAGGTGCCAAGAACTGTACCTGACCAAGGTGCCAACAACTAAATTTATGTGCCAAGTACTGTCTGTTTGCTCACTTAATATTTCATAACTGATTTATAATATGTTAAGGCTCTATATTTAGGTTCTTAATATTTATAATCAATATGCCTAATGTACAGAACATGAGACCAAAAACAATGAGACAAACAACAGCAGATTTTCTGTTCAAAATTATCCTTAAAGTGTCCTTAAAGTGCCAATAACTGTACAGTTTACCCTAATTTAAAAAATTAAATACATTCGGTTTGAAAATATACACATGTTCACCAACAATCTTTTATTTCTTTTTTTATGATTTCGCCTTTACAGTTTTCTGAAATAATTATTTATTATAAAATGTATTGTACTTAAACATGTTTTATGTTTGATGATGTCGAAATGTAAATATTATATGTCAGAAAACTGTACTATAATGAGGCTCATTATAGTACAAGTTTTCATTATGGGACAGTTTCTCCCACCAATCAGAGCTCAATAAACAGTTGTTTGACCAATTAAGTAAGGATAGCATTGCACCTGCACTGAGTTCCAAGGCCTTCTAATTTAAATTTCACTGCATGGCCTAGTGTCATAGTGGGGTAATTGAGGAGGCCATGGTCAAATACAAGGTATTCTCTACGTCCCATGCGCTCTGTTCAGTAGATAAAACCGGCTAAATCTCGGCAGATATTTATGAATATTTATGTTCGAACATAAAATAGTTATAATAATTATCGTTGAACATAAACAGTCGTATGCAACTCACCTATAATGGTAATTAAGACACTCGTATGGAAATTATAAAACTCGCATACGCTCGTTTTATAAACATACTTGTGTCTTAATTATTGCCATTATAGGCTCGTTGCATAATGTACTATTACCTCACAGTTTATAAAATTGTCCAAAGTTTAGAAAAGCTTTCGTTGTATGTGCCTCCCTCTCTTTCTCACCTTGTTGTTGGTATCCAGAGCGGAGTGCTGTCCCCGAAGGAGCCTAGATTCCACGTACTTTGAAGTACAGTCCAGTCAAAGACCAAGTTAACCTTGACTTACAACTAACATTCCACAGTTCTAAATATTATGTTATATATTCGATTTTTCCCCCGATCAGAGGTTTCGGTACAGCGTACCAGAGCGTACCGTCACAAATCTAGCCCTGGCTAGGACCAATTCATGCTTCTCTTCCTTTTCCTACCAAAGCATTCCAATCTCCCATTACTATAACATTTTCATCACCCTTGACATACCTCAGAATTTCATCTATTTTTTCGTACATCTTTTCAATATCTTCATCATCAGCTTGACTGGTGGGCATATAGACTTGTACCACTGTGGTGCACTTGGGTTTTGTATTGATTTTAGCTACAATAATCCGTTTACTATATTGCTCATAATATTCTACCCACTGTCCAAGTTTTCTAGTCAATATGAGACCTATCTCTGCTTGGCCATTTTTTGATTTAGTGCTAATGATCCAGTAGTCTTCTGACCAAAAGTCCTGTTCTTCCTGCGAGCACTTTTCACCAATCCCAACCGAATCCAACCTCAACCTATCCTCTAACCTTCCACTGCCTATCAGACTTGTAACATGCCACTCTCTGATCCGTAGAATATCAGATTTCCTCTTTGTCACTTCTGTGATGCAGTGTCTATACAAACAAAAAGGAGTAATGTAGGAACATGCTGGGCTTGCCGGAAATCCCACTAAGATCTTCATTGGCACACAAGTATTAATTCTTTCCCTTGTGGAATTTTCTATTCACCTTTATAGAATTTAGGCCACTTTTCTGCTTCACCTACTCTCTTTCTTGAGTTAACAGCCCTGGGGCTGGTTTGCAGCAACTCGTCAATCTTCTCTATTCTCCGCCATCCTCTTCAATTCACAATATGATTTTGTGTTCATGTCTGTCATTAACTGTGTGATGTATGCAAGTGGTGGTCTTCCTCTTTTGTTTTTCCCTTCTAACATCCCTTCGATGACTCTTGCTAACAGGCTATCTTTTAATAGCACACATCGTTTCTGCAGTCTTCGTATAATTTACCTTTGCTTAATGCAGTCATGCACACAAGCTGCTGGATAAGAGATAAGAGCAAAATACATTTAAGAGCATATTGGCCTGCTTAGCACAGAGGTGAATTATAATCAGGGTGACTTATTTTGCACTAAATGGAGGTAGGGGCTGTATTGGCAACTCCAGCTATCTGATATGACATCTAGCGGTAAAAATGAGAAACTTACCAAGTAGGGTACATTTGTCACGTGGTGACTGTTTGTATATGGTTTCTTGTATTGGTAAACAGATCGTGGTAAATTGTTCGTGTCTTTATACATAAGTAATAAGTTTTACTCGTTGATAGAGTGAAAAATGAGTAAAAGCAAAGTGTATTGCTCAGTTTACGGCTGTAAGTCGATGTATAAGAGGGCTGCGGATATACGTTTTCATCACTTTCCAAAAGATGCAAATAGCAATAGCCAAAATGTGATGATACCTAATAATATCTAATAATAATACCTTTCCACCCCGGGAAGGATCTAAAGCCAGCGAAGGTTATTCAGTTTAAAAACAGCTGCTACGATGGGCGCGCTAGTAAGATTGAAGTTACTTGAATAATTAATTAAATAATTAATTATTGGCTGCTTGGTAGGGAGAAGGGATGAGTTAACTTGTATTAAAACTCGGGGGGCGACAGGAATTGCTTGATTTGGATGGTTAAAAGGTGGGTTTGGTGTTGAATATTTGAATGGTATTGGAATCAATCACTCATTCTACAGTGCCCACGGGGAGGCAAATTAGGCCTATATGACTCGTAGTGGAATAGCTCGAATATCGAAGAACTTAGCGATTACGAGGTGTAGGCTTGGCGGAAAGGCTGGCGGATCATCAGTTTGACATCAATTCACGATATAAGTCGGAGCTTGGAACAGTGGCGTCTGGTTTGCGTGGATGCTAGTCTCGGAATGATAAAAGTAGCACAGCTTCGGTGTGTTATTTATTTGTTTATGTACCGTATTTCTCTATTTGAATGTCCTCGGCGTTGACTCAGGATCGATATTTACATTATATTGCGCATAATAGTACCAAAATATTGTCCGAAGTGTAGCCCTGTGTAAATTTGAATCAGCTGATCTACATCACCCATAAAAACTGATGCTTGATAATATGCAAATGACACCAAAAAATCCAGTGGAACACACAAATTTGATCACGTGTATCGCACAGTTATACATATATACAATTAAAAATAACACTGTCATTACTTTAGAGACCATATTTACTGATTATAACCGAAAAATAAAAAGTGTTCCATATCAAACGCGTGTTATTGAGTATTTTAAACCCTACTTATCCAGACCGACCGCAGCGCCCCAAGTGTTAGTTTGAGTTGCCAATAGCATTGCGTATAGAATGTGCTGCTGTACGCGTGACAACCAAATGCTATACTGTACAGGCTATTTAGCACACAGTTTTGTATTTTAACAACTTAAGGCATTAACTGGCGACAGGATTCTTCTAAAATGGAATTTTGTATTTTTAACCATTAGTCCTAAAATTATTGAGGCTGATAAGTTTTCATTCCTAAAGTGAAGGATAAGCATAAGAAAGAAAAATTATAATTTGGGTCATATTTTAGCAATTGCTCTCTTAAAATTTACTGCACCTGGAAAGATGCTGACAACATTTTTGCTACTTCCCCTTGAACAGGTCAAACTGGGGTCAGTGGAAATTTAGTCTCGTAAGATATTACTGTATGTGAACCTTCCCATACCAATGATTGATCTTCAGACTTGAGGATTACAGGAACTATCTTCAACCTGTGTTGAATAATCAGACCTCCTTCACAGAAGGGGGTGAAATGTTGGTTTATTTACATAGTTCATTTCCACATTGGAGCACTTAAATCAAACCAAATAAATTTAAGTCATCTCTGGATTGACAGGGAATTTAGCTGTCATCGTCTTCCTCCTCTCCCAAAACCTCTTCATTCTGGCTGGCCTTTCTTCATCAGATATGACCAGTGGACCTTCGTTAGTACGTTTTTGAAGGGACGCCAAAAGCGGGAAAACGTACTACCGAAAACGCTATATTTAGGTATTTACGTGTAAAAATAATTTTTTAAAAGCGCGTGATAGACGTATGCATGAAATTTCCGACCTTAAGAAACGTGTAAAAAAAATAATTTTTAAAGTGCGTCATAGACTTACGCGTGAAATTGTCGATCTTAAGAATCGTGGAAAAATAATTTAAAAAAAGTGCGTCGTAAACGTGTGTCTGAAATTACCGACCTTAAGAATTAGTTAATGCGCTAATAGTCACAACATAAACATAGGTTTGTCAGCAACTAACAGGGGGAATAAATAACAATGTAAAAATGAATTACAGTACAATACATGAACTTTAATCCTAATAATACATCTTACCTCACAGTCGAACACGAATATTATTTACACTGGTTTGAAATACATTTGTATGGTTGATTGCTTTCTTGGTTTTAATTTTAAAATTGTACTGTCCATCCTGTTTAATAAAGTCATTACTTCGTCATCAACTTAGAAAATACACACGTATCGCTTCACTATGTCCATTGCCTCCATCACTTTTGACACCGTGGGAACTGGCTCCGGATCTGGCTCGTCATCACTTTCATCCTGCACTGATGCTTTTTCCATCTTCTGTTCTTCAAGAATTTCATCTATTGTCTTAGTTTCACACACTGGAACATCGTCATCAACGTTGAGGTACGTTTCGAAAGTGACCTCTCCTGCTACTCGGCACCATTCTTCACTCTCAGAAAAATCATCCAGCGTGACGTCATCAGCGCGAACACGACAAAAGCCAGCTGCATTGAAGCAGTTCCGAATGGTGTTTTGTTCCACAGAATCCCAGGCAAACTTAATGAATGCATGGCATCTAAGATGGTGATCTTTCTTGTTGTCGATTCCATTGCAGCCAATCTTCTCTGTACTAGCCTCTTACGATACTTCTGCTTCATGCACTGTATTATGCCTTGGTCTAACGGCTGTAGCTTACTCGTGCAGTTTGCTGGGAGGAAAATGATCTTTATGTTTCTCAAATTAGAAACATTTGAGGGATGAGCGGGGCACTGATCAATGAAGAGTGCAAATTTCCTATTTCTTACGCCATGCCTTGCATCCCATGCGCGTAAGAAATTCTCAAATACTTCGGACGTTATCCACGCTTTCGTATTAGAAGTGTACTTGCATGGAAAAGATCGCACATTCTTGAAACATCGCGGATTGCGTGCTTTTACAATAACCAGCGGTACCAACTTCTTGGTTCCACTTTCATTACAGCACAGGAGAACAGTAAGCCTTTCCTTGCTAAGTTTGACACTTCGTGGCCGTAAAATCCAGGGTTTTATCTGGAAGAAGATGAAAAAACAGCCCCGTTTCATCTGCATTAAAAATATTGTCAGGAGTATAGTCTTTCAAAATTGCAGGAAGCGTTGTAGTTTTCCATGTTTCAATAGTTCCACACAGTGTAGCGTCAGTATCCAGGGCAGCAGCTTTGTCTCGCACACATCTATAAACTAGGTCATGTTGATTCTTGAATCTGTCAATCCAGCCATTAGATATTTTAAAATCAACAAGTCCCATCTTCTGTGCAATAAGTGTTGCCTAAGCTTGAACCACAGTACCGTCTATCGGCACATTTGAAGCTCGCGCTTGCATAAACCACTTTAGAACAGCTTCTTCTAATTCTGGAAACTGATCCTGGCGATTACATTTTCTTTGAGCACTTTTCCCTTCTTCAAAAGCAGTCGTAATCAGTTTACGTTTGCTAACAATTGTATTTAAAGTTGACGGAGGAATGTTTAACTTCCGCGCTATATCTACATGCCTCATATTTGGATTCCGATCCACTTCTTGAAGAATTTTTAGTTTTTCACTGTTTGTTATTTGCCTCACTTTCTTCTTCTGCATTGCAAACACGTAAATAAGGCCGAGATAAAAATAGCCAAGAACACTATATCACAATATGGCAAGCTATCATCACTGAATGAATATATGACACGACAGGAAACACACTCGCTGTTAAACTGAGCTACACTCTCGACTGCTGCCACGCCTAGCGTACACAATCACTAGACCTTGCCCGAGCTCTCAATCGCTACGTTGCCAAGCTTAAGCAGGAAGCACACTCGCTGCTTAACCATGGCCGAAGTCCAAGTGGACTGACAAATACGCAAGGTTTGGCCAAAATATGGAACGTTAGAACGTCAAAATTTGAACGTAGTAACGTAGCGCTAAAACGTGCTAAAGCAATATTTTACATACAATTTAGTGCTTTGGGACCGGGACTTTTATGATTCGACGTAATGTACGGGAAAACGTGTTAGTGTGGAACGTACTAACGGGATCCCACTGTATTATTTTTGTGGATTAATTTTTAGTTTTTATTATTATTTATTAAAGAAAGCTCACAGCAAAATAACCCAAAAATATGCTTTAATATTCTAGTTTCTCTTAAAGACCAAATTTTTCCAACTATAGAAATATATGGTATGAGCACCTCGTTTTTGACAAAGCTGTCAGCTTTCAATTTGCCTTCAAAAAATTTAATATTACCCCTTGCTATCCACAATCTTCTTTTGTTGAGTGTTTGCATAGTAATAATTACCTTAATGAGATTTCACTATTATTTATTTAACCGTGACTCAGTGGATTGTGAGATAAAGAAACCTCAGCTGCTATGTCCAGCATACATTTCACATATTCAGATTAATAATCTCAGAACATTTTGGTCGAAATCAAGGGGACTAACAACTAAACCACAGCTACACCAAGGTTGCAAGGTCTTTGATATTTAAGAGAGAAAAAAAGAAACAAAGTTTAGTAGTGTAGTGAATTGTATGTAAACCCTAGGACCTTCTTGGTGTGGATTCACCAGTTTATTCATGCGTATGAGAAGGTCTTCTCTGTCATTATTCTTCAAGCAAAACATTTGTTTAAATTTGTGTTGACCCCAAATATCAACCCTATAGTATTAAAATGAGGAAACTGGGAACTGTGCAGCACATACAACACACATGGTTTTAGGACTTAAGTGGTTTTTTTTCTCTCTCCCGCTCTGCCAGTTGTAATATTTTCTTTTATTTATTTTGCAGATTTGGTCAGCCTTCGGCAGAAATTTGAAGAAGACAAGAAAAGAATTACTAATTTAAAACAATCACGGAGATTTAGACCTTATTAAATGTTTTGCCACAGCCCTAGGAATTTGTATGTCAAAGAAAAAAACTCATTGTGATATGAAATCGCATGTTGTATTAATACGAATAAAAGTACTGTAATAAACAATGATGATTTTTGCTCTTTAAATCTCATCCACTATCCAGAGTTGCACAGTAAAGTGTTTCTTATAATGCCATTACTACGAGTAGTAACCATGACTAATTAACTGCAATTGCAATGCAACTACTTTTCACAGTAACGAAGTAAGATGGAGCAATCAATATTATGGTATTTCTCATTTTAAGTTGGGGATTATTCTGCTTGCATAAAACATGCAAAGAAAGAAGCTCTTCTGCAGAACACATATTCCCTTATAGTTTGTCTTAGTCAACCATTTTGGTTAATTTTATTGACGATTCCATATTGACTTACAAATATTCTTCTTATATGAATTATAGGTCCACGTAGTCAATACACATTGTTTGTTTATACTTAAAGTTCAAACTTACATGTTTGAGCAAAATTTCAAGGCTCTTCTTCAATGTGATAAGTCAAATTCAAGATTAAAGTTTACAATGTTTTTGTTTGAGTCTCCAGTCTTTTGACTGCTTTGATGCCTCCCTGTCCTGAGCTAATCGTTTCATCTCTACATAGCAATACACCCTACATCCGAGGCAATCTGTTGAATATATTCAAACCTTGGTCTACCCCTACAGTTCCTTCCATAACTAAGCTTGCTGTTCCTGGGTGTCTTAGTATGTGTCCTACCAGCCTATCTCTCCTCTTCATTAGCAGTCGCCAGAAACATCTCTCATCTTAAAACCTTACCCTATCTACCCATCTGATCTTCATCATTCTCCTGTAACACCACATTTCATCTGCTGCACCAATAGTCCAAGTTTCACTTTCATATAGAGCCACGCTCAATACCTAAATCTATATTTTTATGTCAACAGATTCCTTTTCTGCAGAAATGCTTTCCTTGCCTGAGCCAACCTACTTTTTATATCCTCTTTGCTTCCTAGGTAACAGAAGTCTCCTACTTACTTTAGCTTTTCACCTGCCAATTTGATGTCCATAGAGGTTTCTGATTTATTTCAGCTGCATTCCAATATTTTACCATTATTTATTTTGATCATGAATTCTTTCCTCAAGACGAGAGTCTATACCATTCAAAAACTCATTCAAATCCTCTGGCGCATCGCCCAGATGATGTTATCATCAAATTTCGGAGTTGAAATTATTTCTCTTTGAATCTCCACACTCCCACTTTATATTTTTCTCCAATTTCCTTCATTGCTTAATCAATGTAAAGATTGAAAGTATGGGTGATAAGTTGCAGCCTTGCCTTACCCCTTTATGAATACGAGCTTCTATCTCATGTCCTTCAGCTCGAATGACTGCTATCTGGTTTCTGTATAAATTGTAGAGCACCCTCCTATCCCTGTACTTTATTCCAATCGTTTTCAAAATGTCAAATAATTTAGCCTAATCAACGTTCTCAAAAAAAAAGCCTCCGTGGCTTAGGCGGCAGCACGCCGGCCTCTCACCGCTGGGTCCGTGGTTCAAATCCCGGTCACTCCATGTGAGATCTGTGCTGGACAAAACGGAGGCAGACAGGTTTTTCTCCGGGTACTCCGGTTTTCCCCTGTCAACATTTCATTCCAGCAACACTCTCCACTATCATTTCATTTCATCTGTCATTCATTTAATCATTGCCCCAGAGGAGTGCGTCAGGCCTCGGCAGCCGGCACAGTCCATATCCTCGCCGCTAGATGGGGGCTTCATTCATTCCATTCCTGACCCGGTCAGAGACTGGAAGCAGGCTGTGGATTTTCATTTTCAACGTTATCAAAAGTCTTTTCTAAGTCTACAAATGTCATGAACGTTCTCTATCTTTCCTTATTCTCCCTTCCAAAATCAGCCTAAGACTTAGTACAGCTTCCCTTGTTCCTGCATTTCTCCCGAAACCAAACTGGTCTTCACCCAACTCCGTTTCTATCTGGCTTTCCATCCTCTTGTAAATTATTCTAGACAGGATCTTTGAAGCACGATAATCAAGCTGATTGTACGGTAATCTTCACATCTGACAGCTCCTACTTTCTTTGGTAAAGGGATGATAGCATTCTTCTTGAAATCAGAGGGTACCTCATCTGTCTCATAAATCCTACACGCCAAGTGAAATAACCTGACCAGACCATCATCACCTATGCAACATAGCAACTCAATTGGTATATCATCGATGCCTGGTGCTTTGTTCCTATTTAAGTCTTCCAATGCTCTGTCAAATTCTGATCTCAATATTAAGTCTCCTTTTGCATCCTCATCAATTTCCTCCTCCCTTTCCATTACATGATTCTCAATCTCCTTTCCCTTATACAAAAACTCTAAGTAAGCTTTCCATCTCCCAACCTTTCCTTCCCTATCTGTTAGAGGCTTTTCATCTGTGTCCTTAATATTACAGCACTTAGTCTTCTTTTCCCCAAAAGTATTCTTAAACCTTTGATAAGCTGTATCTACATTTCCTAATTTCAGAAAATTTTCTCTACCTGCACATTTCTCTTCCAACCATTCATTCTTTGCACTTCTTGTTAACCTCATTTCTCGGACGTCTGTATTCTGCTTCCTCGTTTTCATCTCTTACATTCTTGTGTTTCCGCCTTTCATCCATTAATTCCAGTATATCCTGAGTAATCACAGTTTTCTACCTATTCTTTCTTCCCTATCAATGTTTTCCTCTGCAGATTTTGTTATTTCATTCTTCAAAAGTGCCCATTCGTCTGCAATTGAAGTTAGTTTAGGGTTTTTCATTAGTCCTTCCTTTATACTCATCCTGAATATAATAATGTATGTAAACGTACCGATAATAGAAGCAATAAAGGTACCGGTAATAGAAACCAACGTAAAAGAGAATAATTTAAAAAAAGAAACAGAATTGATGAATTGCTCAATTCACACTCAACCAGAATGTGTTCCAATCTCAAAGTAAAATATATGAACAAACAACAGGTCTAGCAATGGGATCACCCCTCAGCGGTTTAGCAGCCAACTTATTTATTAACAGTCTAGAGAATAAATTCCTCAACGGAAACACATCCCAGGGCGTTATACACTGGACTAGATATGTGGACGTCATTTGCATTTATGACACAGAGATCACGAATGAACAAACACTTCTCCAATCAACTATTGGCACCAATCCATCAAATTCACGATGGAACCAGAAAATAACCGGCACATAATTTACTTACACATAACAAACCATCGAATGGACCAAAATCTAATATATTTCATTTACCGCAAAGCAACACAAACATCCCATACAACCTTTCCAACCCCCCAAATTCACACAAATTAGCTCGAATCAATTCAAAGGTAAATAGGGCTATCAGTATTCCGATGTCAATCCATAACTTCAATAAAGAAATTAAACGATAAAACAAGTGGCCATAGAGAGCAATTTGACACCCAACACAGTGGACAGAATACTAATGAAACAACGAAAGAAAATAAGAAGACAATTCACCAACCCAAAAAGAAAGAAATTATGTGTGGTTCAACTTTGGGAATATAAACACATATAAAATTAATATTTTCAAGAAACAAGGACTCAATATAGCATTCAGAACGAACAACACACTCGGTAAGCACATACATAACAGCAACCTAACGAAGATAAACCCACATTTGAAGTCAGGTGTGTGACGTCAAGAAGAACGATGTAAGGCCAATTATATGGGACAAAGTGGATGACAATTTGCAACAAGATATAAAGAGCATAAAAAAGCAATAAAACACAACAAATACTCAGCTATTGGTGAAAATTTGTACGACAACAACCATCGTTTCACAAACATAGTAACAGACGTAAAGATTTTACACCACAAAAAAAAGGACAGAGCTCTTGATATTAAAGAGTCCATAGAAATATCTCTAGCCAAAAAAGATAATGCCGAGAATATAAATGAACATAATTATGTTTCTAGGAGGATCCCTGCTATATCTTATTCCATATGAGATGAGAGCAATGCTTTTTTTTTTCTAAAAAGAATTTAAGGGTACTCTCAGTTGTAGTCGACAAAACATCGTGATCTTGCATTATTCGGCAATTTTCAAAGTCCGGTCATTGTTTGTGTTCGAATCATTAACTTTCAGCTTTTTCGATGCCTGTGTGGATGTTAAATAGTTCGTTATTTTCTTCATCCTTCAAAACTAACCATCATCATCATCATCATTTCCCCTTATCCAGCTCCTGCCGGGTCGGGGTATTTCTGGCACTTCTCCACTTTCCTCTTTCCTTCCACCATTCTTCTTCCACGATCTTGTCCCAGTCCAGATTTCTTTTTCTCACGCTGTTCTTCACTGAATCAATCCACCTTGTTCTAGGTCTTCCCCTTGCTCTCTTACCCTTGCACTTCGCCTCCAGCATCTGTCTTGGTATTCTATTTTCCTCCATCCTCTTTACATGTCCAAACCACCTTAGTTTATTCTTCTCTATTCTCTCATTTAGTTTTCCCATCCCAACTTCCTTCCTAACATCTTCATTCCTCACTCTGTCTTTCCTTGTCTTACCTATCATACTTCTTAGGAATTTCATTTCACTGGCTTTGATTCTACTCTCTTGCCTGCTCGTCAGGGTCCAAGTCTCAGCTGCATACGTTAATATGGGTACATAGTACATTTTATACATTACCTCCTTGCTTTTCCTTGGTACTTCCTTATCCCAAACGAGTTTTCTTACACTTTGATAGAATGCATTGCTCTGCTGTACCCTCCTGCCAATCTCCATGTCCAACCTACCAGTTTGCATCAATTCACTTCCTAGGTATTTGAACGTGTCCACAATTTCCAAACTCTGACTTCCAATTTTCACAATGCCCTTTCCTTGTCTTTCCCCTCTTGTCATCACCATGGTCTTGCTTTTCTCTATACTGATTTTCAGGCCATACTTCTGAATATTTTCGTTCAGTGCATCTAGTTGTTTTTGCACTTCTTCGGTGTTCCTTCCCCAGACCACAATATCGTCTGCAAATAATAGTAACTTCATTTCTTTATGTCCATATGCTTCCTTTGTTTCCTTTACAATTTCATCCATTACCATTATGAATAAAAGAGGTGACAGCACACTCCCCTGTCTTAGTCCAGTCTTGTTCCTAAACCAATCTGTCTTTCCAACAGGGGTCAGAACCCTGCTAACACAGTTGTTGTACATTGCTTGCACCATTTCCAACATTTCTCTTCCCAGTCTCTTCTTAACCATGGTTTCCCATACCTTCTCTGGGGACACTATCATATGCCTTTTCTAGATCTATGAAAGTCATGATCAAATCCTCTCCATATTCCCAGTTCTTTTCCATCACCTGCCTCAAGCTAAAGATTGGGTCCACTGTGGATCTTCCACTCCTGAAGCCATACTGTTCCTCTTGCAACTCTCCTTCCACCTTTCTTCTCATTCTTCTTTCTAATATCCTTTCCAGTATTTTTACTATCTGTGATATGAGGGTGATCCCTCTATAGTTATCAAAACTAACCACACGCACAAAATAATGATTATTCATCCACTGCTTGTGTTCCTGTTATTTCTTGTGGGATGGTAAATTTTACGAGCAGACTGATGGTGTGGCCATGGGAAGTCCGCTCTCGCCTGTCATGACACATTTTTTCATGGAACATTTTGGAGGAGGCTATATCTTCGGCGTCTTTCAAACCGGTGATTTGGTGGAGGTATGTGGATGATTAGTTCGTGGTGTGGGAGGAGGGTTCTGAGAAACTGAACCACCTAAGTCAGCTGCATCCTTCAATCCACTTCACAATCGAGCTAGAGTCAGGTGGATGCTTACCTTTTTTGGATGTTCTTGTGAGGAGGAAGGCGGATGGCTCCATGGGGCAGAGCGTCTACCGTAAGCCAACTCACACTAACCCACCACCACCCAGCACAAAAACAAGGAATTATTACAACTCTAGCCAAAAGAGCGGAACGTATTTGTGAGGGTAATGGCTATAATGAAACCACTATATATAGGTCCTTACATCCCAGAAGGAGGGATAGACAACCTTCTCAGAGCTCCGACGTGAGGGGAACTGCTTACCTCCCTTATATTCACAACACCACTGACCGCGTTGCTGAGATTCTCCGCAAGCACAAGATAAAGACGAAAATTGGTCAACGTTTAGAATTAAACAAAGATAAATTGTCCCCCATACTACAACGTGGGGTTTATGAAGTCCCTTGTTCTTGCGGAAAAGTCTACATTGGACAAACAAAACGGTCCATTGCAACTCGCTCAAAGAGTATCAAAGGAACATCCGTCTAAACCAACCTGACAAATCAGCTATAGCTGTCTTCAGGGCACGATGTATGTTTCAAGGATGCTCATGCGCTTGCCCTTGTTAAGCACAACAGGTCTAGAATTATAAGGGAGGCAGTTGAAATTCATGAAAACCCCAATAACTTGAACAGAGACACTGGATATCAGCTAAGTGACACTTGGCTACCAGTTATTAAAGATCTGAGCAGATAGTTCCTCTCAGTTTCTCTAGTTCTTCATCTATTTCAAATTGTACGGTTTCCTCTTTGGCTACAGGGACATGATTTAATCTCCTTTCTTCTTCATCACTGGAGGAGTTCCTAGCTGTTTTTCGCCATTGCCTGTATGATGTTGGGTATCGTACAGATACACTTCCCTTTTGTTTCTGTTTCCTTATATCCATCAAACCCTCTCCCCTGCCCTTTCTCCTTATTTGGACATCCTCATTCTTCGAGGAGTCTCAATATTTTTCCCCCGCCCCCTTTACCTTCTCCTTCCTTACTACTCTGTCCGCCGTTCTATTTAATATGGCGTGTTTTTCTACCAAGGTCCGTACAGTACTTTCTGGCAGCTGCTCTCTGGTGACGAACAGAGGAATTTCTCTAGTTTTTTGTAATCTCATTGATATACTTTCTTTGGCCGCATTGTTTTAATTCCATTGAAAAAGGAGCCAATGTTCCTTCGAAACGTCTGGTAGTATTTAATTTTATTTTCATAAGGCATTAGCCCAAATAACATAAATAATTTGAATAGTAATCCGGGTCTTGAAAGCCTTAATCTACATAGTTATTGGATTATTTCAGATGACCTCAGGACCGTCTTATTAAGACATGGATCTGTTATTGGGTGAAGGGCAGATGACCTCACTATTCTGCCTCTTAAATCAATTTAAAATTCAACTTCTTCCTTAGATTTCTAATATCTTTGATCTTTAGATTTATTATAAAATATGTGATTCTTATATCTTTCCTTTCATTGACACTATTGTTTTAATGTAACTTTGGATATGGTATTTCATTCTTATAATCCGAAAACTTACATTTACTTTTATATCTGCAGTCAAAATTAAGTACACAGGCACAACCAAAATGGCGGATATGTGAAAGGTTTATATTCAAAACGTAAGCAAAATTAAGAAATTACACAGGTTTACAGAGGATTACGCGAGTGACTAAAGTGTTAAATATTGTGTGAACAGTGTAGATAAAATACGTAAGAGAAATACAATACATAACTTGTTAAGAGAGAAGTCATATAACATTTAATATCATGACGGTCAACTGTGCTCCATGCGGCAAAAAGATCAAGAACAATCAGCAGGCTGTAGGATGTGATGGTGAGTGTGGACGCTGATTTCATGTAACATGCATGAAAATGAATAAAGACACGTACCAACAATTCCGGAAAGATGATACTTTCAAATGGTCATGCAATCGTGAAGACTGCCTCCCGCAACCTAACCTCAAAGAGGTTATGGCATCTTTCTCCCAGAAACTTGAGGAATCCCATTCGGCGATGAGAGAAGAAAACCACGAGGTAAGAAAACTAGCAACTTTCTTATCAGAAAAGTATGATGAACTCCACCGGGAAATTGAAACTCTGAAGAAAGAGAGAAAAACCGTCAAGGACGCAGAAATGGCAGCATCTAGAGCTATCAACGAATTGGAGGAACTAAAACAGTACCAGCGCAAGAACAACTTGATAGTGTATGGAATACCCACTGAAAGAGAGGAGGATGTATTTCACAAAATCTCGGACATTGGCAAGACGTTAGGAGTTGAAATCACCAGGGCAAACATAAACGCAGCTCACCGCCTCCCGTCAACAAAGCCTGGGCCTCAACCGATAATTGTGAAATTAAATAGTAGGTGGAAGAAGGAAGAGATTCTCAGTAGCAGAAGACAAAAGAAGACCCTGAAGACGAGTGAAATTGGTTACAGTGATGGTGGTAATATATATATCAATGAACACCTGACCCCAAGAAATGAAACCATCGCCAAAAAGTGCCGTGAATTGAGACAACAGGGAAAAATCTTTGCAACTTGGGTCAGAGACTGCAAAATATACATTCGGAAAAATCAAAATGGACCCTCAAAGCTTATATCAAGTGCTGAAATACTGGATGAACTCGCCCTCTCAAACTAAAATCTATGTAATAGTAAGATATCTACTAAGTATTATCCCATATGGAACTAGAATTACAGAAATTATTTTTTTTAGGTAATGCAAATAATAACACACTAGAATTAACCGAGTGTAACTGTAATACACTTAGCGATTATTATAAAATTAAGGACAGTAAACAGATAATAACCGATACCAGTACACTAAAATGCGTACACATAAATGCACATAGCATAAAAAGCAAGTTCGATGATATCCAATTAATGTTAGACAGAATCAAAGGTGTAGATGTCCTAGCAATTTCAGAAAATTGGTTAACAGAACAAACAAAAATGTTTTTCAATATTAAGAAATATGTTGCATATCACATAGTTAGAAAGCAAACTGGAGGGGGAGTATCTTTGTATATTTCAAACAAATGTAGCAGTACCCTTGTAAAGGAAATAAATTCCACCCACAGCATACTGCACATTACTGTGGGAAAAGGCCATCAAGAATACAATATAATCACTGCTTATAACCCTCATAAAAGCAACATTCCACACTTTCTAACTGATCTCGAAGTAATTATTAGTTCTTACTCAACGAATCATGTTATAATACTAGGTGATATGAATATCGATCTATTATTTGGGGACAGATATACTAGTAGTTATATTAACCTAGTCAAATCATACGGTCTAGTCTTATGTAATACAAAATATCCAACTCGTGTAACACAAACTAGCTCTACTCTAATTGATCATGTATTGGTGAACGACTGTGACAAAATATGTAATGTCTATAATATTGATAATGATTTGAGTGATCCCCATTTACTCATCTGTGAAATGAGAAACAAAAAGATAAGCAGGAACTCAATATGTGATGATAGGCCAATAGAAAAGGATAAAATAAACTACAAAAAACTTAATAAATATTTAATAACTCAAGAATTTGTATGCAATGAAACTAACATCAATGACTACTACAATAAATTCTGTGATTTTATTAATAAAGGAATAGAAGCCTGTACTATGAAATATAAGAATAAGGAGCCAAGTGCCCCACCAATAAAACCCTGGATCACACAAGATCTTTTAGCACTAATACACAGGAAAGATAAGATATATACAAAAATCAAAGTTAAAAATCCATCTGCAGAAATTTTAGAAGAATATAAAATTATTAGCAACCAAGTTACAAAACTTAAGAGAAACCTACAAAGAAACTACTTTGACCAAAAAATTCAAAATGCAAATAATCAGAGGGAAGTGTGGAGTGTTGTTAATGAGATGTTAAATAGGCCAAAGAAGGGGAAAAATGAAATTGTCAAACTTATAGTCGACGGCACAAATGTCGAAAAAAAGGAAAATATATGTGATGAAATTAATAAATATTATGTCAATATTGCTAACAGTATATGGGAAAATCAAGGAAACGGTTCTACCTCGGACATTACAAGCTATAAAAATACTACTAGCACTAAGACAATCTTTATGTTACCTACTGATGCTAATGAAATACAATCAATTATAAACTCCCTAAAACACAAAAACAATATAAGTGAGGACAACACTACTAATGTCATGCTACAATTGTGTCTTGAGGGCCTTACACCATATCTTGTCAAAATAATAAATCTTTCACTGATGACTGGTATATTCCCCGATGCCTGTAAAGTCTCTAGGGTGGTCCCGATCTACAAAAAAGGAGACAAAACCCACCCATCAAATTACAGACCCATTAATATTATATCTGCCATCAGCAAGGTTCTAGAAAGCGTTGTTAAACGAAGACTTATGAATTTCTTCATGAAAAATGATTACTTTGCAAACTGCCAATATGGGTTTATTCCAAATAGAGGAGCTGATAGTGCTATATTTGAAGTAGTAACTGATGTAGAAAAGGCATTAGATGAAAACAAACTAGCTGCTGGTGTACTAATTGACCTTCAAAAAGCCTTCGATCTGGTTAACCATAAGATTCTCCTTAATAAACTAGAATTTGCAGGCATCAGAGGAGTGGCACATGATTGGTTCAAGAACTACCTCACTAACAGAAAACAATATGTTGCAATCGATAATGTAAAAGGATCTCAAATGAGAATTGACACAGGAGTACCTCAAGGTTCTGTCTTAGGACCAATTCTTTTCTTGGCCTATATTAATGATATAGTATTATTAGAATTGAAAGGCAAGCTTAAACTATTTGCAGATGATATTTTTATACTCTATCTGGGAACATCTGAACAGGAAATTATGCTAAATATTAATTTTGATCTCAATAAGCTGGTGGATTGGTTGAGAGCACACAAAATGGTTATCAATATCATTAAAACAAAATATTTATTCTTCCATAAACCATCATACAAGATTGAGACCACAAACATAGTCAACATAGCCAACAAAGAAATAGAAAGGGTTAAATCGGCAACATACTTAGGTATCACACTAGATAGTACACTAACCTGGGAAAATCATGTAGAAAATGTAAAACATAAAATCAGCCCTTTAATTGGTATTATTTTCAGATTAAGATATAACTGTCTTACTAGCCAACAATTGAAAAATATATACTTTGCACTGATACATTCACATCTAATGTACATGAATTTCATATGGGGATATTGTAAGAAGGAGCTGATAAAAGAACTTGAGATACTCCAGAAACGTGCTATAAAATCTATCTTTGGATTTCCTTGGCTCACACCCTCAAATGAATTATACTCAAGAACTAAAATTATGCCACTGCAAAAACAAATAGCTATGTCAGCAACAGTATTTGTATACAAATTAGAAAACAAATTGATACACACACACATCCATTTTACCCATGCAAATGACATTCATCATTATGCAACAAGAGGAGTAAATCAAATATTCACCAGCCATTCCCAATCCATTAAATTTGGAACTAAAGGAATTATGTCCTCGATAATAAAAGAATACAACTCGCTACCATTAGGCATAAGGGAAAGTTTCTCTATAAAAACATTTGAGGAAAACAAAAGACTTCCTATTAAGGAATGAATAGCCCATGTACAATAGCCTTAAGCAATGCAATGTATCATACCGAATTATCTCTGTAAAGTTAGTCACTAGCAATCTAAGTTAGGCTACTATTAAACTATGTAAATAAATAAATAAATAAATAAGCGTGGGGTGTTTTCCACCCCACAAGTTATTTTATTGTAATTTATAAACTACCGTATTAATTCCCAATTATATTGTTAAGTGTTACCCCTAGTAGCACGTTTGTTAATTGGACTACAGTGGTTAAAAGCACAACACAGTTTGGTCCTTAAAGAAGTATAGCTTTATTGTAGGTCAAGAAAGATACACGACACAATAAAACACACAGAAACCATTAGCAGTCTCACTGAGGCTTCCTCCGTATGGAGAACACTCATCCTTTCACTTTCTCGAGCAGCTGACCGTTCACTAATTAGGTAGACCCGTGTCCAGCCACAGTCTGTCACTCACTGAAATACCTGAGTACACAAACTACAGTTACTTACGAGTCTGCTACACACTGCTCTGCAGGCTCGGAAACAATCTCACTGGGTTGCGTAATCCACACGACACTTCGCCTCGATACTGTTGCACAGGTAATAGCACGCACTCGCTCTCAACACAGTCCCCGCTCACCGGCCAGGGTCGCTCTTATATATCGGAGCTGATGACATAATGGATGCTTCGAGAGCGGACCAGGGTTCACGGTTTCTCGAAAGTTCCATTTCTGGGTGGGCTGCGTAGGTTCTAGACCGTGCCCTTTTGTTCTTACAGCCCTGTTGCGTAAGATGCTGGCAACACACAGTCTGGAATAGCCTGGGGCGGCATGAGTCACGCGCGGGCGACGAAACTGTCTAGCATTCGTAACACCACCCCCTTCCTAAAAAGGCTGATCGTCCCGATCAGTCATTGGTCCGTCTGTGTCCCTCCGTAGGCTGCCAGGCGATCTCGATGCACGATCTTCATCTTCGCCCTCGGGCTCCGCTGGATCCTGTAGACGACATCGTTGATCCGTTTCACGACTCGGTACGGGCCCTCACAGGACTTCTGCAGTTTGGGTGGCAAGCCTTTCCTCCGTAATGGGTTGAAGAGCCAGACCAGGTCGTCCTCGTGGAATCCGCCGGCATCCATCTGCTGATCGTATCGGGCCTTCATTCGGTCGGTCTCTATCCGCAGTCTCCTCCTTGCGAACGCGTGCACGTCTTCCAGTCGGTCGACCAGTTCTTGACAATACTGGCTTACCGGGACCGGATCGTCCCCAGGTCGGCTGAAGGCAAGGTAGACGGAGTTCCCTCCCAAACATGGCCCGGGCTGGTGTGCACCCGGTGGCTTCATGCACGGCGGCGCGGCAGGTCAGGAGAAATAGTGGAAGGTGTCTGTCCCAATCCCTCTGGTGCTCGCTGACGACTATCCGGAGATGGTTCTCGATGGTGCGATTGAATCGCTCTACCATTCCATCGGACTGGGGGTGTAGCGGCGTCATCCTTGTCTTCCGGATTCCCAGCAGCTGGCATAGTTTCTGGAACACCTGCGACTCGAAGTTCCTCCCTTGGTCGGAGTGCAGCTCCAAGGGTACTCCGTACCGGCTGACGAATTCCTTCACCAGGGTCTCTGTGATCGTCGCGGCTTCTTGGTTAGGGAGTTCATACGCCTCTGACCATTTGGTGAAGTAGTCGCTGACGACCAATATGTAACGGTTCCCTGCCTCGCTCAACGGGAATGGCCCAGCAACATCGATGGCCACTCTCTCCATGGGGCCGCCCACGTTGTAGGTCTACAGTGGGCCCCGTCGTCTTCGTCCTGGGCCCTTGCTGGCTGCGCAATCGTGGCACCTCGCGCAGTGGTTCTCCACGTCAGTTCGGCATCTGATCCAGTAGAACCGCTCTCTCAGCTTCTCCAGGGTCTTCTTTATCCCTAGGTGTCCACCAGATGATCCTCCATGGACTTCCTTCAGGACTTCCTCCGTCATAGCCTTTGGAACGACGACTTGTTCCCGAGATACCTTCCCGTCGGTGCTCTCCCAGGTACGGCAGATGAGGCCATCCCTGACAATCAGCGAGTCCCACTGCGCCCAGTAGGACTTGAACTTTGGATTGCAGTCGCTCACAATGTTCCACCCGGGTCTGGGAGCACAGGCCCTCTTCCATTCGGCTATCAGTCCCAGATCATCATCTTCCGCTTGTGCCCGCGTGAAAAGTCTCTTGGCTCCAGCTCCCTTGAAGTTCCACGGTAGTCCTTCGGCACTGTATCCCGGTTTTCTCCTCCCTTCTGGCACAGAAGGCGCAGTCTTCGGGACATGGTCTTCGTGACAGGGCGTCGGCGTTAGAATGCAGTTGGCCTTTCCTGTGCTGGATCTCAAAGTTGTACTGTTGAAGCCTCTCTATCCACCGCACGAGTTGACCCTCGGGCTGCTTGATGTTCAGGAGCCACCGCAGGGATGCATGGTCGGTTCTGATGAGAAATTCTTGCCCGTACAGGTACTTGTGGAAGTGTTCAATGGTCTTCACCATGGCGAGCAGTTCCTTCCTGGTGACGCAGCAGTTCCTCTCTGGCTTTGACAAAGCCTTGCTGAAATATGCCACTACTCTCTCCTCGCCGGCTACTACTTGCGACAGGACTCCCCCTATACCAAAATCGCTGGCATCGGTATCGACGATGAACCTTGTACCAGGTCTGGGGTAGGCCAGAATAAGTGTGGTGCACAGAGCCTGCTTGAGTTGTTCGAAGGCTTTGTGTCATTCCGCTGTCCACGTGAAGAGTTGGTCCTTCTCGGTCAGCCGATGCAGTGGATGGGCGATGTCGGCGAATCCCCTCTCGAAGCGACGGTAATATGTGCACAGTCCCAGGAAGCTTCGTAGTTGGGACTTGTCCTTCGGAACTGGCCACTCCCTCACAGCTGCGGTCTTCTCTGGGTCGGTGCGCACCCATTCCTCGGAGACGATATGCCCAAGGTACTGGACCTGCTTCTGGAAGAGCTGACACTTCTTGGGGCTCAACTTCAGCTGGGCAGCCCGTAGCTTCTTCTTCAAGATCTCTTTCAGGTTGCTGTAGTGCTCCTCGAAGCTCCTCCCCGGCACGATAACGTCGTCTAGGTAGACCAGGCAAGTCTTCCAGAGTGGACTCCATTAGCCTTTCGAAGGTCGCAGGGGCGTTGCACAAACCGAATGGCATGACGGTGAGCTGCCAGAGTCCGCTACCCACAGAGAATGCCGTTTTCTCGCGGTCCTTAGGGTGGACCACCTGCCAGTAGCCACTCTTTAAATCCAAGGTGGAGAACCATCTTGACCCTGATATGGTGTCCAGGGTGTCGTCGATCCGGGGTAGAGGGTAGCTGTTCTTCTTCGTGACGTCATTCACCCGCCTGTAATCCACGCAGAACCTGGTGGAACCGTCCTTCTTCTTCACTAGCACGACCGGAGAGCTCCAAGGACTATGTGATGGCTCGATCACCCTCTGCTCCTTCATTTCTTCCACCATCCGGTCAACTTCAGCTTGCTTGGCGAGCGGGACACGTCGGAATGTGGCCCTAATCGGTGCACTGTCCCCAACGTCGATTCTGTGCTGGACCAGGCTTGTCCTGCCGAAGTCATTGCTCCTCACGGAGAAAACGTCTTGGAATTCGCGTAGCAGGTCCCGAAGTTCGCGTGATTGCTCCTCATCTAGATGGTCCTGGGATCCTTGGTACAGCTTCTGTAGTTCTTCTGGCAGGGCGCGTCTTCTTCGGATGTCCGTCTGCAGGGGTCCGTCCGTCGTGTCTGTGATGCGGGCAATCCATGTAACGGGCTCGCAGACTCCTCGGGTGGTGTCCCAGTGAACCGTAATGTCGAGTCGTTCAGGTTGGTCAGGCGGACGTACGGCCGAGACGTCGTGTTGATGAGGGTCTTGGCAATTAGCAATCCTTTTGTATGGATGTCCTCATATTTTGGCTCGTTGACAGCCGCCACTCCCTCAACAGTTCCGTCGACAATTACAGCAGCGCTGACCTCCGTCCTGGCGGGAACGATGACGTCCTCTCTCAGCCTTACTCGTCGTGCGGTGATGGCCTCGTGTGCTGGTTGCAAAGCAAGTTCTTCACCTTCGTAGTGGAGAGTGTTGGTACTCAGGTCCAAGATGATGTGGTTCTGGTCCAGGTAGTCCAGGCCGATGATCACTTCGTTTGATACATCAGCCACGAGAACTGGATGCTTCACCGCCCGTCGACCAATGACGAACTCCAGTGATGCTTCGCCATGTACCGGTGCGGTTTCTCCAGTCGCGGTTATTAGTTGGAGGTTCCTTTGTGTGGTTTGCACTCTCCACTTCGGGATCACGGTGGGGTTCACGATGGTCCTCGATGCTCCCGTGTCGATCAGCATAGGCCAGCCAGCTCACTCCGTTGACGACTCCGTCGACTATCAGGCTGCTATTGTCCCTCCGTTACTTCGTCACACGGACTTGGACTGCCGGGGCTTGACAACCGTCACAAGCCAACCTTTGCCCCACAAGGTTGGCTAATACTCGTTTCCCTGGGCGGCGCGGTTTTCAGACGACTGATTCTCCGGCGGATACCCTCGGCGGCGGCGATCACCGCAGTCCTTGCTCAGGTGGCCTTTCTTACTGCAAGTCCAGCAGGTCGGTAGTCCTCTTCCGGGCCGCCTCTCCGGGAGTCTTTCGGCTGCGTCGTTGTTGGTGGCGCCGCGACTATTGAAGAAACGGCCTAGCGCCTCCATCAATTCATCGGCCAGGAGCTTGGTCTCGTTGGTTTTGGCTGGTTTCTCGACGTCCACTTGACGCACCCGCGCTTGCATTCTAGATGCCTGCTTTGCCGTCTCGACCACAAGTGTGTGGCTCAGCGCATCTGCCAGGGTCTTATTGCGCGCGAGTCGCAGCGCGTGTTGAGTGTCCGAGTCCCGTAGCCCGTCGGTGAAGGTCTGCGTCGCAATCTGTTCCAGAAAGTCGGCCGCCGCTGTTGGATATGGGAGCCTTACGAGGCGTGCGATATCCGTCTCGAACTCCTGCAGGGTTTCCGCGTTCTTTTGTACCCGGGTCCGGAGCTGCAACTGGTAGGCCTGCTGAAGATGGCTATCTCCATATCGGGACTCCTTATGGGCGATTAGTGAAGCGTAGTCCTGAGATTTAGTCGGGATGGCCTGAAGGGCATTAAGGGCGTCCCCTCTCAGCACTACAATGAGAGCTGTAGCCTTTTCCGTGTTGTTCCAGTAGTTTATGGAACAGGCCGCCTCGAACTGACGTAAGTAAGTGCTCCACGGGACCTTTCCGTCGAAGGTTGGGGGCGTCACTCTGCTCTGTCCCGTCCCTGACGTTCCCGGTGTAACTGGGGGCGGACGTCGGCGCAGCTTGGCAACTTCCTCTTGTAGAGCGTTGAATTTCTCTTCCACCCCCGTCAGCGGACGTCGGCGCAGCTCGGCTACTTCTTCTTGTCAGGCGTCGAACTTCCTTTCCACTGCCGACACTTACTCACGTAGGCCCTGGCAGACGGTGTTGACTTCCTCCCGCAGACCCTGTTCTAATTTCGTTTGACTTTCCTCTAATTTAGTTAGCAGACACTCTTCAAAATTTTTCTGGCTTTCCTCCACTCTTGGTACATGCTTTCTCAAGGACAGCAAGATTGGATACAGCCATAGTCATCCCACTTAATATCCATGATCGAACGGAACTTTTGCTGGTGAAAATGCTCCAGTTTTCTGATGTCACGACGATATAAGGTCCACTTTTCACATACGTAAAGTAAAGTTGAGATAACCACTGCCTGATATACCGTGAGTTTCGTGCAAATTGTAAGATCTTTGTTTCTAAAGACACAGTGGTGATAATCGACCAAATGCCACATGAGCAGCTCGAGGCCTGATTTCTATATATTGTTCAGAAGTACAGTTCTTAGATAAGATGCTCCCTATATATATAAAATGGTCTACTTGATCCAAATTTATGTTGGCGATGGAGATGTTGAATTCTTCAATGCTAGGCCCAGGAGCAGGCTGAGCAAGTACCTTTGTTTTGCCTGGATTGATAGTGAGGCCAAAACGATCACATGCATTCTTGTAGCTATTAACTGATTGCTGTAAGTCCGCAGGTGTAAGGGCAGGTGATGCAGTGTCATCCGCGTACTGCAGTTCAGTTATCTTAGCGACACTTGTAAGACGTGACCGAAGCCTAGCCAAGTTGAAGAGGCCTCCCATCATAGTGATATCTGATATCTACTCCTGGTTTGCTCGTTGTCTCATACCACATGGCAGCTAAGTACAAGGCAAAGAGGGTTGGAGCTAGGACACACCCCTGTTTCAAACCATGGGTGATTGGAAATGCTTCTGAGATGTTATTTTGATGGAGAACCTGTCCAGTCATACCATCATGAAGTGCTCGCACCAGTTCCACAAACTGATCGGAACAACCGAAGCGTCTCAGTACCTCCCACATCGCAGGTCTTGGGACGGAATCAAATGCCTTTTCCAGGTCGTAGAACACAAGAAAAAGGTCCATTTGTTGTTCTTTACATTTTTCTTGGAGTTGCCGTGCGCAAAATAGCATGTCAACAATGCCTCTGGAGGCACGGAAATCACACTGAGACTCTGGAAGAGTCCTCTCAGAGATGACTTGAAGGCGGCTCAGTAGTATTCTAGCGAGTATTTTTCCTACTATAGAATAGCAAGGAAATGCCCCGGTAGTTGCCAGATATGCTTCAGTCCCCTTTCTTGAATAAAGTGACGATGTTGGCATATTTGAGGTCACTGGGTACGCTATGGGTTTCCCAAATCGACAGTATAAGGGAGAAGAGCCTTGTCTTTAGAGGTAAGCCTCCAGCTTGAATTAGTTCCAGTGGGATGTTGTCTGGTCCAGGAGCTTTTCTGGGTTCCAGCTTATCAAGGGCCTCACATAATTCTTGATATGCTGGAGGCATCGCCATCCAAGGTTGAGAAAGAAGGTGTGGCACATCTTGTAGGAAATCTTCTGCAGCAGTGGAGCTTCGGCTTAAGGGAGTAGAGAAATGTTCCTTCCAGCGCTCCAGGATGTATTTGGAGTTAGTAAGTGTAGTACTTCCATCGGCTGCCTTTAGAGTACCAATAGAGCGACGAATCGTAACATAGATCTCTTTAATCCCCTCATAGAAGTTCCGAAGATTTCGGGCATCAGCATATTGTTGAAGATCCTCAGATTTCTGTTGCCACCAGTTGTTCTTCATTTCCCTGATTCCAGTCTGACACTTCGGTTTCAAATCATTAAACTGAGCTTTCTTTGCACAAGATAATGGGTCTTGGAGAAGGGATAGATGAGCTTTCCACTTAGCACTGATGAGTTCCAGTATTTCTTTGTTGTTCTCCTCAAACCAGTCTTGTCTCTTCCTACCCTCATAGTCAATGGTTTCTTCAGCTGACTCGATGATGATCTTCTTGACTGTTGACCACTCCTGTTCAAGATATTTTGTGCTGACTGGGTTGCTTTTGAAGCGGGTCAAGGTTGCATTTTGGAAGTTAGATGCAATATCTGCATTTGAAAGTTTGGAAGATGCAAACCTGCGATAGGGTGTGCTTGAACGTTGAGCGGTAGATTTATGTCTGAAGGAAATTTTGAATCTAAATCAACTTCAATAAAGAAACCTTTTCTGTCCGTCAACATGAATTGTGCCCAATTGCACAATGATACTAAATCAACCGTTCCTATTTAAACTGTTGGTCTCTTGGAATGTGGTTATCTTGTCAAAGTGGTGAATACACTAAAGTGGAATAAGGTTATGTAAACTTGAGTCCTGAGTTCTATATGGCATCCATCCTCGCTCACTGCTCACCTCGGACAGATTGCTGAGAGCTCCGTTAGCTTCCTTGTCCAAAAAAAAGTGTCATTAACTACTTGTTGTTTTATGGACTTTGTTACTCAACGCTATGTCTAAGTGCTGTCTTCAGTTCTTGCTTATTACAACCTTGGTTGGATTAATTAGTTTGGCAAGGTTTTAAGAAGCAGCAACAGATGGCTCGGACAGCACTTAGACGTAGTGTTTAGTACCGAAGTCCACAGAACAAGTAGATAGCACCACTTTTTTCAGACAAAAAAGCTAATGGAGCTCTCAGTAATCAGTCCAAGGTGAGCAGTGAGCGATGATGAACGCCGTATAGGACTAAGGTTTCAAATACCAGTTAAGTTTACATAAACTTATTCCTCTCTAGTGTACTGCATCATTTATGTATTCGCCACACTGGCAAGATAACCACATTACAATACGCCACCAGTTTAAGTAGGAACGGTTGATTTAGTATCATAAATAACTAAATAGTGTAGACATCATCATTCCTTTAAGTCACAATAATAATTCAATTGAACACAAGTTAACATACTGAAACTACCGTACATTAATAATAATGCAACAACTATAGAAGTGAGCAATAATATCTGTAAATAAGATTGACACGATGCACAAGTTTTTGCAAACTTTTGTAATCTAAATATTGTACATATATTTGTGCACACGTCTAATTCATAAACATCGTACACAGTAGCGGCTCGTGAATTTTACCGAGGGGGGATCAACCTTATAAAATACGCATATTTCAATATCCTATAATTCTATTTACCTCACAAAAACTCTCATTTGTAGTGGAACCCCATTCTTCTGCACTTGTCAGTATCACTAATGAACTTCTCTATCACTTTATTGTTAAAGTTAGGAATTTCTTTCACCATTTGTTTCTCAATTGACAGCATCCCTAAAGCTGTTAATCTGTCCTCCCCTATAGAATTACGTAGATATGATTTTATCAACTTCAGGGTCGAAAAACATCTTTCAGTTTCACATGTTGTCATTGGCATTGTCACTAATATTTTTAATGCCTTTGTTATTTCCTTAAAAACAGTAGTATCTAGTCCAAATGAAATAAGGAAATCAAGAGTTTTTAAACACCCGAATATGTTGCCATTTGGAGAGAACTCTGGCCGTGAGTAGAAAACACCCAATTCGTGTACGAAATCATCTCTGTCAATTACAGGAAAAGCATCACAAAAACGGTTTACATCTTCAACAGGCAGCCGTTTCCTGTAGTCTTCATAGTTTTCAAGCAGGAACAATTTGGATCCTGAAAGATGATTTCTGAACTCAAATCTATCTTTCACCTCAGCGAGGATGTAATCACATATTTCTCTTGCGGCGGCATTTAAATCTTGTGCGGAGCTTCCACGTCGCTTTTTTTGGTAATGGCTCTTGTGTTGTCTGGATTGAACTCAGCAAACTATGTCTGATATTCTGCAATGAAGACTCAAAACAATGCAGTGCATGTTGTATTTTTGTAACGTCTGTTTCGACCTTTTGCAACTGAGCATATAAAATGTCCACATGAGGCATCACTTTATTGAAGAAATTCAACCAGAATAAGAAGGTATCATCATTCAGCCACTTAATAAATCCAGCAGCTTGTGACACTGTTTCAGCGGTATGAGGTTTTGACGCCTCAGATTGAATGTTTTCAAAGCACTGCAGAATTGAGTCTTCATTCTCAAAAATTGTCCTTACCAACCTCGAACGAAAATTCCACCTGGTCTCGCACACTCTTGGTATTCTTACGCTGCATACGTCATCGAGTTCGGCTGTTCTTTCTGGAGAATTCGAGAAGAAAACTGACATGCCTTTGAGATTAACAAAAAAAAACTTTTACACTGGAAACACTCGATGACGCCTTTTCCAGGAGCCTGTTCAACTGATATGCATAGCAGTAAATATAATGCGCACTTTTATAGACATTTTTACTATGACACTGACACCACTTAAATGTCCTCGAAATACTGCAGCGCCATCATATGTTTGTGCAATCAATTTTTCGGAATGGTCTTGTAATAAAAGTTGCAATTCTTGTAAAATGCATTTTGATAAACCTACTGCAGTATGGTTTTCTGCATTGAGAAATCCCCAGAAACGCTCGTGTACCGTTCCGTTCAATTCGTATCGAAACACAATCACTGTCTGGGTCCGAGTCGATACATCTGTAGTATCATCAACCATACAGGCTAAGAATGATGACTGCCTGATTTCGTTTGTTATGAAATCTCTACAAACTTGAAACATACATTCCAGGAGCTCGTTTTGAATTGTTTTGAAGTACCCTTAAAAACTTTTGCATTTTCAAAATGTGTACGTAACAGTGGATCAAGATTCTTGCTGTATTCTATTAACTCCAAAAATACACCTTTATTATGCGAGGAAGCCGATTCGTCGTGGCCACGAAGAGGCAGATTACACACACCACACAATTTCAGAATATCAATTATTTTTGACAGAACCTCCCTATTTTTTGTAACCAATTCATTATGAGCACGAACAGCATCCATATGCGCACTACTTAAACTTTCGGCAATGTTACATCTGCCGAGAAGTTGGAAACTGACAGTATTATTCTGATGTCTAGTTGATTTCTCATGTTTCTTTATTTTCACATGTAGGTGCTTCAAATCATTTACTCCTTCTTTTGTCCAATTGTCATCACCTCCATACAGTAAACACACAAAGCAGAAGAAAGCGTTACTGTCCTCACACCCACACAACCAAAAACATTTATCATATACGGACGCATCAAATTTACGTGTAAACGCGCCACGGGCCCTACACGCAGCTTGAACTTGCGTTATATTCAATACTGGCACTGGACGACCACTGTTCTTTAAGTCAACTTTTTCAGGTAAGCTCAATGAGTTAAACACAGTTTCTTGAAGTTCCCGCACTTTCATGTTGGTACTAATACAATCCATGCGCTCCTTGCCTGTAGTTAGCTTGGCTTGAGACTCAATCACACTGAGTCCACTTCCTGCCTGACGTAGCGGGATAGGGGTTGGAGAGGGGATACATGGAGGAATTCGTTGTCATAGCAACGCAAATTACCAAGCGGGCGAGTTCTGCTGAGTCCAAACGAGTTCAGGAGCCATCTTCCGGCGAAAAGAGGAACTTGGTTGCGATGGCAAATCATTGAGTGCTCCCTAGCGGCAAGCCGAAACAACATTGCGATTGCAGGAGGCAGTGGAGGGGCGGCGTCCTTGAGTCAAGACCAACTACAATCCTCAGACCTTAATGTAGAAAAAACATGGCGGCGATGGTTGCCCTACCAATAGCTAAGATCATGTCATCGGGGTTGTCACAGTTCGTGTAAATTATTATTTTTACTCACCTAAGAGCATAAAAGATATCACATGACGAGACTAGGTTCCGAAGAAATATGCATCAATAATTTAGACTTACCTGAATGAATTTATCTATATAGTGCTGGCCTCGAATTATAGGTTTCTTCGTCTTCACCCAAGGAGCAGCTACAATAGTTTTACTGTTTCTGTGGTTGAATAAGAAACTTTTTGGCGAGTTATCACGATTTGTATTTAAGTTCAGTAATTATAGATTAATATTATTGGCATAAAATCAAACAGATTCTGAAGTAGGAGAGAACAAAGTACCCGGTTACTGAAGTGCTGTCCCAGCACATGCAGAGTATTTGTGTACACAATCGGAATGAGAATAGTTGCCTGAAATAATCGAACCAACGCTATAGAGATACAGTTCAATTAAGACCTCTCGTAAAATTGTCTAAAATCTCGGCTAAAACATCACACCGAAATAGTTGATTGAAATATGCAAAGAAGTCGCCGTGTGGATATCTGAACATAATTATGAAGATTACCACACACAAAGGACACGATAATATGTTATCATCTAACCTATTAATCATTCGCTGTTACCGTTTGGAATAGTTGTACGCTGGAAATAGTAGATTTAGTAAAGTAATGTAGGTAGGAAAGCACCATCTCCCTCTTTCGGAATTATCGCGGCACACCATCTCGCAATGTAAGTACATAATTGGCAAGTTACTCACAACACTTTATTACACACATCATAATATAAAATAACTTGCAAGCTGTAAGAATCACAAAAGTATGAATAATGACGGAACACAATGAGTTCACTGTTTGGCACAGGGGAAACATCTTCCTTAACCAATAAAACAGAAGTTCACTGTAGTAATTGGCGTGTATACAAGGCAGTGTAGAACATCTGCCAGACTAGTAAGGATTTACGGAGGCACATGTTGCTGAGCGTCAATATAACGTCAACGGTTTGGTCTTGCCGTCGATGCTCATTGCGTTTTCCCTTTACGTACTTACTGCTAGTTCGACACTGCTGAAGTGTACTAAGCTATTATTATATTGTCACTAACTAGAAAATCATTGCGGTGTATTTTCTTTAGTCACTTATTAATGTCTTAGGTACTTCAACATCTGCAGTAAATTACACAATGCCATCGGTCGACTGAACAATCATCACACAAACGAACCAGTCCATAATAAGCGTATTATCACATATTTGCATACGATTGCAGTACATTAACGCGAACTGGACTTTACATACATACTGAAGACACTAAAATTTACAGATGAGCGATAGTTTATCCCAACTTTCATCAAACGAAGCTAATCAAAGCTAATATTGTATCCCAGCAACGAATGTAAACAAACAATATCTCGGGCTTCCGCATACGCCATTTTCACACTTTCGATACCTGCATTAAGGTCTGAGTATTGTAGTTGGTCTTGCTTGAGTCCGATAGCATGGGCCGCTTCTGATCGTACATTAACTAACCCGAAGTGAGCAGGATCTGATGATGATCGCTTGATGATTGAAACATGTTATCCAATTAAGTACCCCCCCCCCTTTTTTTTTTAACATAAAACATGTTATTTTGTATTAAGGGCCGTTTTCATCAACTCTTCACTAACGATTATTTAGTTGATTCCCATTTAACCTAAATACGAGATTTAATGCATGATTATCTTTGATGCATTTCACGAGGTCATTCGGGTTCGCAATTACTTAAATATTACGGTTCTCGCGCATGCGTAGACTAGGTTTCCTCTTGGAGGGCATGGCGGACAGAACAAGAAGCGTCTAGCACTGATTGTTGTTTGCGATGTTTCCTTGAGACTTTCTGGAACATAATTATAAAGGAAGAGAAATACAGAAGGCCTTATTCGTGGCAAATGCTTAAAATGATATGAACAGAGTATTTAGGAGAACTGCCAGTTGTGTGATTAGATAGCTTTAAAGAACTTACTAACCTAGTTGTCTTCGTAGCGTAAGCGGTTGAGGCGCAGACTCTCAATTTATTATGCAGCGCTGGAAGGAGTTCAATTCCCCCTTCGGATATTTTTTTTTTAAATATTCGTATTCGTCTTTCTTGGTATTAAAACTTGGTAATGTGTGTGATCTTATATAATTCCATTGTCATAAACATATTTTATATTAATGCGGATTTATTTATTTATCGTATGGCTTTTAGTGCCGGGAGTGTCCGAGGACATGTTCGGCTCGCCAGAGTCTGTAGCTGCTTCCAGCGGACACCCAGTGGGTGAGCTACACGTTCCGTTCAATTTGCGTACAAAAAGTAACGAGCCGGAGGCTGGAATGCGCAAACCGGTGACGACATCGGCTAATCGTGGCGTGTGTAACGAGGTGTGGTTCCGACCTGAGCGTGGAAGGTCACAGCCCGTCGCTAGAGAGCACGCGTGCACGTCATCTGACGATACAAAGCGAGCAGCAGCATGCATCAATCGTCCAACGCTGTCAGTCGCATTGCAAACAGTGACATGGAAGCGTCAAACGAAGAGCAAAGAGGTGTTGTTCGGTTTCTGACAGCGGAAGGAGTAGGGGGAACGGACATTCATCGCCGAATGTCACAAGTGTACGGCAAACACGGCATGTCCCGTGCAAGGGTCAAGGCGTGGCACAAGCGCTTCTGGGAAGGACGGGTGTCGTTAGCCCACGATGCCCGGTCTGGGGTACCCCCCTGCATTACCGATGACAACGTCCAGCTGGTTGATGCACTCATTAACCAGGACCGCCGAGTGACAGTGAACGCCATAGTGCCGTGGACGGATTGAGCGTCGAAAGTGTGCACACCATCATGAAGGAACGACTGCACTTGCGCAAAGTGTGTGCCCAATGGGTGCCCCACAGTCTTCAACCACACCAGGAAGCATGTCGAATGGCCCACTGTCTTGGTCATCTGCAGCGCTATTCGAGGGAAGGGAATGGGTTCCTGGCACGAGTGGTGGCTGGAGATGAGTCATGGTGTCATCACTTCGAACCAAAATCCAAACGACAAAGCGTCCAGTGGAAGCATCCAGGGTCACCACCACCCAAAAAAGGCAAGGCCATCCACACGAGTGCAGGAAAGGTAATGCTGACGTTCTTCTTTGACCAAGATGGCCTTCTGATACACTTCATGTCACACGGGACAACAGTGAATGCCCAGCGTTACTCGTAAACCTTGACCACCCTTCGCCAAGCTATCAAAACAAAACGACCAGACAATCTCACCCGTGGGGTCATTCTGCTCCACGACAATGCACGACCTCATACGGCCAACACAGTCGCGGCACTCCTGCAGAAATTCAAATGGGAGGTTCTCGGCCACCCTCCATACAGTCCAGAACTCTCTCCCTGTGATTACGCCATGTTTGGTCCCCTGAAAATGGCTCTGCGGGGCCGACGATTCACCTCGGACGTCGACGTCCAGCTGTACGTGCGGAACTGCTTCACATCGCAGCCCAGGAAATTTTATGAGACAGCCATTCACCGCCTCATGTCACAGTGGGACAAGTGCCTCAACAACCAGGGCCAATACTTCTAACATACAGGTACTGGTTTCAGTAAGTATTCCTCCAGCTCGTTACTTTTTGAACGCACCTTATAGTTCCAACTTTCACTACCAGATATCAATGATACCTAGTGGTGAACGTTGGAACTTTGATAGAGCGTTCCAACGAAATCTAACCTAGAAATTTAGCTCCACACAAGTTTAGTCTGTGAAGTATCTTTTACATGCCATAAATCTATGACATGGGACCGCCGGCTTTACTTCCCCTCCGAAGGAAGGCATAGGCCTACTGAAAGATTTTTAACGTTCTTAAAAAAATCCGACGATTTCGGCCGGGTTTGAAACCACTATCTTGGGCACAGCAGGTCAGCACCCTACCAACTACGCCACCGCAGCCCCTTATTCATTTGGATGAAAGGACGTGTGAGACTCGGAAACAAACCGCCATTGTGGAATGCGCAAGGCACAGTTCAGCTGTTTCGCGCCACTTTAAAGATGCTTTAGAGAGTTGAGTGGTCAGATTTGGCCATTTAACGTAATTCCTTGTTAGTGGTAAGTTAATGAGCGTTTCTGTTTGGTAATAATAATAATAATATCGTATGGCTTCGGGTGCCGGGTGCAAGCTTTGTTATTTGACACCCAGAGGGTAGCTTGCATGTCCAATTTCGTTGTTCCTAGAAGCACTATGAAAGTCAAGGAGGTTAGATGTAAGATATCTAAGCTCCTTGAACATTATAGCGCTTTCTAGTAGAGAAATGAGGAACTTTGTGTTGGCGGAAACTCCCGAGATTAATTTTCCCATTATGAACTGGGCCTACTGAATTCAAATGGGTTATTTGACATGCCAACATCGTATGACATGCGTATCGTATTTTTGTCGCCTTTCAAAAATCACTTAACTTACCACGGTCAGGAGCGAACCTGCAATCTTGGGGTTAGTAGACCGACACGCTATCCACTCACCCACCGTGGCAAGCTGCTGTTTGTGAAATGCTCGTGCTAAGTTAAATAACCTTTATTGATGAATTAAGAGATAATTGACGTTGGTGAAAACGGCCCTAAATATCTTATGTAATATTACTTTCAGGTTAAGGTATATAGATACTTGTTTTCCCGCCTAATGTAATTGGGCACAATTTATCAACTGGAAAGATTTATTTAATGATCTCTTCATGTCTACGACGTATCCCTCAAACATTTTCACAGCAGTCAGGATGGTCTGCCACCAAGTTGGAGAGTCTTCAGCAAGTGTGCCATTGGACTTAAGAAAGAAGTGACAGATGAAAGAAGTGCCACTGGCATACATATGAAATGTGACACGCAGGATCAAACACAGCGACTGCAACGAACTGCCGCAGGCTCTAAGTATTACTGAGATGTGCCTTCACAGCCAGATCGTCTGGCATGATCTCTTCCACCTCCACGATCATTAGGAACCATGAGAGTAATGGGTTCCACCTCTGCCCGTTCTACCGTTGGGCCTAACACAAGTGAAAGGCTGCCTCATCCGCCAGTTCAGCCGTACTGAAGTTCATCTTCTCTGCCTTCATTGCTTTTAAGAACTTCACACACATTCCTGTGCATGGGGCCTATGTTATACCCTATAGAACTGGGTCATCTTCAGACCTTAGCCGTTACTATAGCTTTGACTGTAGTACCATTGCCAGCCTCTACTACGTGGAAGCGCCTGAACAGATTGTCCATGTAGAATTAGAGTCTCATGGACAAGGTGGGACCCGGTAGGGTCTATATCTATAATGTTAAATTTACTGTTTTAGGTACATTTATCTCAGAAACGGTTCATACTAAAGACTTCATTTTTTAGCCTATTTTCAATTTTGAAAAAAAAAAATAGGCTTATGAGATCACCTTTTGTCCGTGTGTGTATGTGTGTGTGTGAGGTGTGTGTGTGTGTCCCCCTAATAAAATCTAAACGGCTGGAGCGATTTCAATGAAACTCGGTAAGTTCATAGCACTATTCCCGGCGACCTCGACCGTGCCCTTCAAATTTTGTTACGTGCGAAATATTTCACTAGTATTCAATATCTCCGAAACTATTACCGATATCGCCCTGAAATTGTGTACGGTGATAAAGGGCACTCCTAGAAGTTCACCTATGAGACTTTCAAAAACCTGGTGACTACAAAACCAACATGGCGGTCAAGCGAAATTGAGACTTTTAAATAGATATTTCTCGCGATTTAGCTATCCAAACGTTATGAAACATGGTACAGGAAATGTTTATACACATTGTAATGCACTGGAGTCTAATTTAGTTCAATTGTTTACATAACCTCAAAATGGCGGCGGTGCAAAATATTTCACTGACATTCTATATCTCCGAAACTATTACAGATATCATCATGCAATTTTGTACGGTGATAAAGGGTACTGATACAAGTTTACCTATGTATATTTCATAAACCTGTAAAGTACAAAACGAACATGGCGACCAAGCGAATTTGAAATATTTTAATAGACTTTTCTCGTGCCTTAACTCTTTGAGAGCAGTGAAATGTGGTACAGTAAATGATTTTGCAGATTGTAATGCACTGCCATCTAATTTAATTCAATTGTTTACATAACCTCAAGATGGTGGCTGTGCGAAATTTTAAAATTAAGTTTTTATTCTTGTGTCGTAATCATGCGATCGAAGTGTAAGTTTGAATAATGAAGCTAGGCAATAATTGTCCTTGAATGGTACATAACTCTATGGCCTATACATATAACAATCCTAAATGGCGAGCTTCCGAAATATTTAGACGGTTCTCAATATCTATGAATCTTTTACAGCAACCAAACTGATTTTTTTTAATGTTCATAGCGACTATGAACATATGTTCACCTATAGGACTTTCAGTAACCTGGTGAGCACAAATCCAACATGGCGGTGACGCGAAGTATAAATATTTAAATGGACGTTTCTCGCGAATTAACTATCCGAGTGCCGTGAAACGTTGCACGTTAAATGCTTATACAAATGTTGATCCACTGGCATGTAATTTATTTCAATTGTTTGCATAATCACAAGATGGCTGGTGTGCGTACTTTTAAAATCTCGTTTTTACTTCTTGTGTTCTAATCATGCGATTGAAGTTTGAATACCACACGTACACAATAATCTTAATGTAATAGTACAAAAATAAAAATCCATCCTGGCGACCATATGAAATATTTAGACGGTTCTCAATATCTACGAATCTGTTACAGCAATTAAACTGAAATTTTGTATGTTGATAGAGGCAATTAACATGAGCAGGATATATGAAAATAGGCTGTATAGTTCTTCACGGAACAACTTGTTTCTCATGTATTCTTTATACTGTTATGTCGGGTGTCGATTTTACCTTCAACCGTACCGGACGTTCAACCTCGGTTCACCCCAGGTCATTAGAGACAGCGCTACGGTGCTGAAATGAGCACACGTGCGTTGGCGTGTTTTCGGATATAAGCGGCTACCTCAGGTGTGGGGGAGGGGGGGGAGGGGCAGAGAGTGGGAGAGCACAGACCGTAAGGTCTCAGTGACGGCGTCAGTGAAGGAAGCAGAGGCGGTTTTAGAACAAGGGCACACGGTCACGTGCCCCACCATTAATAATCATTCTCCTTGGGTTGTAGTCGTCTTGATAATCCTTCCGTGGTAATGGCGCTTATGACGTGACCAAGCATTCAATCGGCTTGCTGTTCACTTTCCCCGACAGCAGGAGCATGGCACGTCACAACGAGGTGCTCTGCTGGGCACATGCCTGGTGTGACCAACACAGTGTAGCCACATGCTTCCTCTTCCTGGCCCTTTAACATTATCCCCTACTTTTACAGCGGGGAGAGGCGAGAGAGGGGCTATGGGAGTTTCCTAGACTTGGGGCACAAGACTCCTGTGACTAGCCGGCGATACGGCCGTGAAAGTAGCGAGGGCGGGTTGGGGCGAGGAGGGTCGGAGAGGGGTGTTCAAGTGTACCGTTAGCAAGGAGTACCGATAGAGGGCAGACAAGTTCATAGGTAGCTTATTTACCAACCTTCAGCAATTTTCCACCAAAATAATATACGGAACATAGCGCCCGTTATCAATATGTACGGAGAAAAATCAACATGTATAATATGCATTGAGAGAGAAACGTAACATTATGACCGTAGGGTATGTACGTAAGCGAACTTGTATTATGTTATAACGTCAGGTCTGAGAAATTTATTTGTCAAACGTATGACGGTGCTTCTGTGATGAGTGGGCATAGGGGTCGAGTGCAGTCGTTAATTAAGGAGAAATACCCAAACGCGAATTACATTCATTGTTACGCACATCAAGGTAATTTGATTCTCCAACACGCCACTTCATCTTGCTCCCAAAGCAGAATATTTTTTCAGGATTTGCAAGGGATAGGGCCATTTTTTTTCAAGATCTCCAAAGAGAATGGATTGCTTGATTAAAGTGGTTCAAAAGAAAATAGGTTACGCCCCTCCGACAAGATGGTACTTTCAACATAGAACTGTCAACACTGTGTTCGAAAACAAAGAAAATCTTTTGAAATGTTTTGAGCACATTAGAGACTCAGAAGTTAATGACAGAAATCCCTCAAGTCAAGCTGCAGGATTTGTGCGTACGTTGAAAGATCCCCAGTTTATATACTGGCTGACTTTCTTTCATAAAGTTATGCCACACGTAGCTATTTTCTTTGATTGTATTCAGCTAAGTGGTATTGATGCTTTTAAAGTCAGTGACTTTATAAAGCAGTTTTCTAAAGCGGTGACCAAAGTTCGCGAAGAATATGCGGAAAGTGAAGTGTCCTTTAGTGAGCCCGCGTGCAAAAGACTTGGTGTTGAACAAGGAAGTAGTAAGAGTAATCGTCTGGCCGTAATAGAAGTGTGTGATACTATTGTTAGTAGCATTAATGACAGGTTTCAGTTTTCGGATCACTTGTGTGCTTCAAAATTATTTCTAGTTGAAAAGTTTCCATACTATTCCATTGAATTTCCAGAGAGGGATTTCCAGACAGCCGTTACATTGTTCCGTGCAATAAATGGTCCGAAACTGAGAACTGAATTGGAGGTATTGTACTGTCGTGAAGATTTGCGTAATGCTTCCGGTGCGGCACCACTTCTGCAGTTCTTTTATAACAATAATATGTTGCGCACATTTTCAGAGTGTGTGATACCTTTAAAAATCATTGTTACTATCCCAATGACGACTGTAGAGACCGAAAGGTCATTCTCTACTTTGAAGAGGATAAAATCTTTCGTGAGAAATTCTATGGGGGCTGATAGACTGTCTGCACTTGCAATGTTGTCGATGGAGAAGAGGATGATAAACAGTATCCCAGAATTCAACACACGCGTGATAGAGGAGTTTGCTGCTGCTAAAAATAGAAGGATCGAACTATTCTACAAGAAGTGAACGATCAGGTAAGCTTTTTATTACTTGGAATAACTCTGATTTTGTTTCATTTTTTTTCTTTTTTCGTGGTAATCAATCCCGTGTACCCTAGCCAACTTATTGTGTGTGTTAATTACTTAGTAACCTGCGTTATTTTCTGTTTATTTGACCGGGTTTGTACTTAATTATCTGTGCCTACAATTGGGAAAGGAAGGCATGATGAGGATGACGCTCATAATCAAATCACTCAACTGTGGTTTCATAGTTCACTCATGGTACGGATTAGGGGGCAGATGACCTCGTAGTTCCTCTCCCTTAAAACAACAATAACTAACATCGAGAATTATGGTAATGTGTTTTAGCAAAACTGATACCTGCTGTGCCCCACCCTTATCAAAGCCCACGAGCCGCCTCTGGAAGGAAGTCTGAGTGTGCGAGGTTTTGCCGATCGGGAGATCGGGCAAAGTGGGGACCGAACGCTCGTTGACCGAGGGGCACGGGGCTGAACGATACTTCAGAGCACCAGCTGGTTAAACCAGGTGAGGATCAACACTTCCATTTTGTTTAGAGTTGCCCGGCAAGATGGCGTCACAGTGAAAGTGTAGTGAAATAGCACCTAGTGTAAATATTTGATAAAAGTGGTAAAATATTATAACAGAGGTATAAAATCTATAAAGTTACTTTCCTTAGGTCAAGTGAAATATGGAATATTGATAGTATTCAGAAATTCTTATTGATAATTTAATAAACCTAAACTAATTTGTGGGAACGTGTATCCAAAGATTCGGTGACTTCTTCAATCACTGTTTGAACTAAGTAGAGCAGTGGTGCTTTTACGAGATTTCACCCGATTGGAAGATACTGGTATACGTATTTCACATTCTTCTTTATTGGTAGGTAATTAGATTAATTCATTTAGGTAGTAATAATTAAAATAAATTTAGTGTAATTTGGTATAAACATCTAGGCTACCGTAACTTAGATCTCTAGTATGTCGTCAGTTAACAGTGTTAGTGCCTCGTCAGGTAGTGTAACCGTTACGGATTTATGCTCGTCGTGCAAAATAAAAGTAAAAAATGCAAATAAAATCATTACAAGATCTCAGGTAAAATTGAGTGAGGAGAAAAGTGAAACCGATTGTCGGAATGTAGGCCTACCGGTACCGTCATGCGAATGTCATAACCTGAGAAACGAACTGTCCTCAAAAGATGAAATTATAAAGCTGCTAAAGGAAGATATTACTAAGTAAATGGAAGAGTTGAATAAATTAAAAGGAAACAGAGAATAAAGCAAGGAAACTTGGTCGACAGTGGTTGCTGGTAAGGTAAGATTGAATATGCCTAGGCCTATTGTTAATATTTGAAAGAAAAATAGCACAGTAGCGCCACCTGGCGAAATAGACATGTACAATAAAGAAGAAAACAAAAGACGAGTCAGTGCAAAGTCTGTACGTGTTCGCGTGACACAGGGGGGTGAAACAACTATAGATCCTTCGCTTCCAAAGCCCTCATGGCGACTGACGAGTTCGCTGAACCGCCTTGTGGAGCGCCAGTGGTAGCGCTGTTGACCAACTCGGCTGCTATTGGTTGAAATCCGACTAGATTCCTATTGGTTAATATTTCAAATTTTTCTGTACAGGTGTGTTGTGTATTTCGATTTCTGTAGGCCTACAGCTGAGTATTTTGGTGTCTGTTCTTATATTTCTGTGTGGTCGTGTGTTTTTGCATTTATTATCAGTTTTGTGAGCTTTATTTGATACTACCAACAAGATCACCCGTCACAGGATTATGCCCTAATACGGTAGGTGTTTATTTACTTTAATAGTCTCGTGTAGTGTAGTTACCAGGATATGATTTTAATACATTTTAATGTTATGGCTTTTGAATTGTGTGCTTTATTGTTTAATAATAACTCCGTTTGCAGTATTTTCAATTAATTATATGCATAGCTACCGTAGCTTATGAAGTAGGCTACTGTGGGTTCTCAACTATATGAAATATCTTTCTCTTCTGCCTTTATATAACCCTACTTTATTGAAACGGGGAGCTATACGTAGAAAGGCAGTAAACTGATTATCTCATTGTATTTCTTTTCATTTTTCAGGGCATGAGGCACTCCAAGGAAGGCATCAGATTAGGTCTTTATACTTCAGTTGTCCAGTAATGGGACCAGAAAGCCTACTAGTTGGAATAACCTGAACTGTTGTCCAAACAGTGGAAGAATAGTCCTATTTCGGCAAAAGTAAGTTATTGATGAGACTTTGATCTATTAATTGTACACCAGTTTTAATGTAGGCCTATGTGGGTTGGTCAAGACGTTGATAGGGCATGCTGTTATAGCAATAAACTAAGTTCATGCCTTCGTGTAATGAATTCACATATTACACTGTCATATGGTGGACATCAGCCCCATATACTGCTTGATCGTAAACTGTCTGATCGTATGTGTAATTATCATGACTACTAATATGTGATGGTGCAGTGGTCAAGCCGCTTGCCTCTCACCAAGGTTGATATGGATCCCCGTTAATGCATGTGAGATTTCCAAAGTGAAATATTATGTCCTATGCTTTGGATTCCACATTAAAAAAAGTGGTGATGGTCATGATAATAACTGTCACATAACGCTATAAGGTTCTTTTCCTTTTGTGTGTTATTGAGGCAAGAATTGACAAAGTGGCAGATGTGATCATAAGTTGGGTTTGGAAGGTAGGATAGTTAATAATTACCGTACAGCTGGCTAAGATGTAAGGAGAGAGACTGTTGGGAATGTCGCCATATTTGAAAATCTCAGTCCTCCAGACATAATAATGACAATAGGCATTTAAATGTTTTATTTTATTTTATTACATGCTTTTGTGGGGAGTTTGAGCTATGTGGGGAAGAAGAAATGCCATCCCAAGTGGTCTAGGAAGCTGAAAATTATCTGTTAGGTGCCCAAAGATCTTTTTCTTGCTTCGTCAATTTTTTTGATCTCTGATAAGAAATGCCCGTGTAAACGGTACACACACTTTACAGTAGACTACTAACCTACTGAAAGGCTCAATGAGTAGTATTGAGACATTTGAAGTTGTACAATCCTCACTGTAATTGATTTGTAAACATATAACTTAATATTTT
The DNA here is from genome assembly GCA_946902985.2 of Meconema thalassinum. NCBI lineage: Eukaryota > Metazoa > Arthropoda > Insecta > Orthoptera > Tettigoniidae > Meconema > Meconema thalassinum. Next base: position 1,939,557,743 of record OX336388.2, on the reverse strand, counting down.
TGCCATTAGGCCTACAACAGTTATTATGACTACATAACACAATCACAAAAATAAATTCAAAACTTGTTGCATCAAGATTAGTTTACAGTACTAATTGGTAGGCTAATTATGTAACAAATGCCAGCGTTAGCTTTCATCTGGTTGCATGAATTATTATGATCATTTGCTGCATTTTTTCCTTCTTCCGTGGATGTCTTTAGTTATTATTTTAAGGTGGGCTGTCTAACATCAAATACAGACCTTTCTGCCTTAGTTTACCTTGGGGTAAATTGTTAACTTCTGAGATGATGTATTTGTTCTGATGTAATTTAATGGCTAGAGGCATTCTCCACTTCAAGTAACTTAGTATTCATTAGGGCAGCATTATCCTAACATGAAGGCTACAGTGGCATTCAGCCAGCTATAATGAGGCCTGTTGGAATTAGGGCCTTTAATCATAAGTTATTACACATATCTTTATTGTAGAACAGACATCAACCACGGATCTTGGCAACTGCCGCACACACTGTTAGAACAAAACACTTGAACATGGTTTGCCAACCTAACGAAATTACATTGCAATTACAATCCTAACATACTCCCACCTTAAGTTAACAAATCCTGATGAGTGAACTTAACCCCTTTCACACAGATCAATAATTATAATCTCACAAATCTAGCCTTCGTGGAGTCTTTATTTCTCGACCCCTAGCTGTCACCTTAGGTAAGTCTATGGTCTGTTTCAGTTCTTCCACTACCGCAGTCTTCTCTTGAACACCCTCCTTTACCAACAAGTCACATTTAACAATACCGTCCCCTCCTACAGCTTCCAAAGGATAGAGCCGTTGGATTGGTCGTATAAGTATGCCAGCTGATGTCTTTAAGCGTACTACTCGAACCTCCCCATCATGTCCAGGTATCAACTCCTCCACTCTGGCTAAAGGCCACTCTAGGCGTTTCATGTTGTCGCTTCCAATGAGTACAATTTCCCCAACCTTAACAGGCCTGTCCCTCCATTTGATACTCCTGAGAGTCAACTGTCCCAAATACTCTCGCCGAAATCTTTCTCTAATAGCCTCTCTGAGTTTTTGTCTGTAAGATATTCTTGCACAAATATTCGTCGAGTCTATTGCATCCATGTCAGGCACTCCCACTTCCTTGATTTCTTGCAAGAACATGGATGGTGTTAATGTAATTAGGTCTTCAGGCTCACTAGACAGATAAGTCAACGGGCGAGAATTCATTAAAGACTCGCAATCACAAAGGATGGTGGACATCTCTTCATAGTCTAACTTTGCTCGACCGAGAATTTTTCTAAGAGTCTCTTTTAAGATTCTTATTAGTCTCTCCCACCATCCACCCCACCAGGCAGCACTTGGTGGATTAAATTTCCATTGTATCCTTTGGGTCGTACTGAAGCACTCGATCTTATCAAAGTCAACTTTACTGAATGCATGATCAGTTCCAACGAAGTTTCTGCCATTGTCACTACAAATTATAGTCGGCCTGCCTCGTCGGGCTATGAAACGACGAAGCGACTGAATAAACTTGTCAGTAGACAATCCTGAAACAAGTTCTAGATGTACTGCACGGTAAACAGCGCATGTAAACAGACAAATCCAGGCCTTTTCCTGGTTCCTTAAATAGAGTGGTCCAGCGAAGTCAACGCCTATCACTTCAAACGGAGCAGCATCTCTGACTCGATGGATAGGTAGTGATGCAGCCACTGCTTCTAGTTTACGAGCAGTGAATCTTTGACAAACAGTGCATTTAGATATTGCTGCCTTAATGGATCTTCGTCCTCCAAGGACCCAGTAGTGTTCTCGTAGTAATGACAACAGTCCTTGTACACCTACATGGTTGTGTTTATTATGCTGGTCTTGAATAAGCCGAACTACCACTGGATGTTTAGCAGGTAAAATCATAGGATACCTGAAATCTCTCCTATCTTCTCGTTCGGTCAGCTTTGTTCTGATACGCAGGATTCCATTTTCATCTCTCAGTGGACATAACGACAGTAACTTTTCATCCTTTATGCCAACAAATGCTTCCTGTTGTACAGTTCTAATGACATAAGTTTCTGCACATTTGAATTCCTCTACTGTGAGTTCTCCTGATTTCCGAGCTTCAGGATGACGACAGTTACCCACAAAACGCAACACCCATCCTACCAAGCGAAGAATCCTAGAGAAACTGGAAAAGTATCGATATAACCAGTCTTGAGCATTCTTTCCTGTAGCTAGTAATGAGGACCTTACACACATCCTTTTTTCCTTCATTACCTCTGTCTCATCGGTTTCATTTGGAGTTTCCGGCCATGATTCTGGTGGTCCTTTCAGCCAATCAGGACCCTCCCACCATTGGGACTCCCAAAGATGTTTTGCACCGCATCCCCGAGAAGGTAAGTCAGCTGGATTAATTTCACCAGGAACATGTCTCCACTGATCAGCTGATGTCAAATTCTTAATTTCTGTCACTCGATTTCCAACAAATGTCAACCATTGCTCTTCACGGCGAATCCAAGAAAGGGCGGTTGTTGAGTCACTCCACAGAAATGCTTCACGGATTTCGATTCCAAGACCTTCCACCACTGAGCTGTGTAATCGTGCTCCGATAGTAGCTGCTAATAACTCCAGACGGGGAATCGTCATCTTCTTCATTGGAGATATTCTCGCCTTAGCTCGGACCAATTGCACAGTTACTCTGTTAACTGTGACACATCGAATATAGACTACAGCAGCATATGCAGACTGGCTCGCATCGCAGAATGTATGCAAACTCAGCTTTGCTCCCCTGCATACGCCTATCCACCTGGGAACTTTAATCTTCGTCAAGAATTGAAGTTCATTGACCCATTTAAGAAATTCTTTCTTGATATCTTTGCTAACTTCTGTGTCCCAGCCTTCCTTCTTCTTCCAGGTTGACTGTAACAAAAGCTTAGGGCCTACAGATACCGGACAAGTAAATCCAACGGGGTCATATACCCTGTTCAACATAGAAAGTATTGTTCTCTTTGTTATAAGCTTTGATATGTTGAACTGCAGGCCCTCCGAAGATATCTCTAAAGAGTCCATTTCCCTATCCCAAGACAATCCCAAAACATTAGTAGTCTGGGTTCCTCCAGAATAGGAATTGTGCAACGTATGCTCCCACCCCCTTAAGTCAAATTTTCTTTCTTTCATGACATCAGATGCTTCTTTGATAAAACTGCCAAGCTCTTCTAAGTCGTCAACACTAGTGACACAGTTATCTACATAAAAACTTGTCATCAGTTTATTTAAAGTATCGCATGAAGCAGTGCCTGTACTATATTCTGCTTGGTTAAGTTTGCTCAGCAAATGGTGGTTAATCACAGCTCCTAAGAGGAAGGGACTACATGTCACGCCAAATACTACTCTCCGATGACGATAAACAACTAACTTTCCTTCACTGTCAAACCAAAGGAAACGAAGGAAATCTCTGTCTGACTCACGTAGACTTATCTGAAGAAATGCTCTTCTTATATCTGCAATAACGCCAATGGACCTCACTCGGAACTGCAACAGGATCTTTGGTATATATTCAATCAGGTTAATCCCTGTTTCCAGGCACTCATTTAGTGAAGGTTTTCCTGCCATTTTCGTAGAAGCATCAAATACAGGCCTGATCTTAGTGGTACTGTTCTTCTTTACTACATGATGGTGAGGAAGATAGTGTCCATAATGAGTCAGTTCTGCCTCTGGAACCTGCTCGATTACTCCCTCAGTGATCCATTCATTCATCACTTGTTGGTAGTCTTCTACCAAACCATCCCTTTTCAGTTTCTTATAACTCAAATCCAGCCTCTTCAAAGCTATATCATAATTATCTGGTAAAGGTGGATGACCCTCTTTCCAAGGCATGTGTACCTCAAAACGTCCTTCGCTGTTAATTGACACAGTCTCCTTGAAATGCTGTAGAGCAGCTTGATGCAACTCCTCCTTGGTTTTCTGCAACACCGGATCTCTGATACCAATGAGTTCCAAGTCCCATAAATCTGACACTGGAATGTTCCTGACAAACATTGATGACACGACCATACCACCCTTGCCTCTCGTCTGAGCCCCATTCACTTTGCCCATCACAGTCCATCCAAGTTTAGTTTGCATGGCTACTAACCCACTGTCCAATTTCTTGCTTGCTCCAGTGAAGAGTTTACCTGCTACGTCAGCACCAATTAATACTTCTATTGGTACTATCTTATCTCCTACATCTGTCAGTTCAATGTTTGCATCTTCTAGCTCTTGCACCCAAGGTCCTCTCTGGATTCGACTAATATCTCCACATATAATGTTTTGATCCAACGCTTCAATAGTACACCGGTAATTGTCATCTATACTGCCCAAACAAATTCTGTATGTATTATGTTGGCTAACTTCCGTTTTACTACCCCCAAACAATGAGTGAATAACCTTCTCTTCTTTAATAGGTTCATAACCCATTTCAACCGCAGCCTCTTTCAAAACGTAGGACCTCTGTGACCCTGTATCTATAATAGCTCTGACTTTTTTTTCAACATGTTTTCCTACTAACTTAACTATAACTGTCTGCAAGTACACTTCAGGAGAAGCTAATGATCTTGCATGCAATGCTTCAATAGGCTTTGGTTCCTGCTGCTCACTTTTGTCTGATAATTTTCCATCCTCTTTGATATCCTTATTGGAAGGCAATTCTGGACACATGATGGGATAATGTTTCCTGTGACAAATTACACATTTAAGTGATATTCTACAAGTCTTTGCACAATGTCCTGGCTTCAAACACACAAAGCAACATTTTTTATTTGATAACGTTTTCCTCTTTTCGTCAAGACTTAGTCCCTGAGCACTAAAACACTCACTGCTGGCATGATTACCATTACAAAATGTACAGTTATAGGTTAGACTCACTTTCTTTTCTTTAGTGACAAGTAAGCCTGCTGCTGTCGGTATTTCATCTGCTTGAAAACCCAAATTTTCCCTCTCTTTATCCTTTTCGAATTTGATTCCAGACATGGCTATGCAGATTCTTTCTTCTCCCTCTACTTCCAGTTTGATGAAATTCATCAATCCCTTTAGACGGTCCTTTGGACTTCCTCCAGCAGTTGACTGTCGTTGCCAGATCCTGAGCAAGTCTTCAGGAATACATGACTCGACTAATGGAAATAACATAGCCTCGCATTTTTCAGTAGTTATACCCAAAGACTCTAAAGACCTCAAATGGGACTCTAGTTTGTCATATAAAGCTGATAGTGAGCGTGAAGACCCTGGCACAGTGTTCTTCAGCACTAGTGAGAGAAGTTCTCGAATGTATACCTCTATCAACATATCCTCTTTTCCAAATCGTGATTTTAAGGCTTCTATGGCTTTAGGGTAATTTACCGCTGTTGGGGGGTAGCTCTCCACTAAATCTCTAGCACGGGAACACGGCACAGTTGACTGGATCAAATACTGAAACTTATCTCCTAACTCAATGCTTTCATCTTGATCAATCTTTGAAAACTGTCCCCACCACGGTAACCACTCCTTAATATTGCCGCTAAATTTCTTAAGTTCAATCTGGGGAAGCTTAAATTTCCTTTTTTGAAGGTTACTTCCTGTCAGACTGCTTGTAACACTAACATTGTCACATTCTTTCACTCTCTTATTCAACACAAACTGCATCTTAAAATACTTGCTAGTATAATCTTCTCTCGTCATGTTTTCTGCGTCTAGCTGATCTTCTGTTGCATTTGCTTCTAACATCAGCGTGAATATCTGTTCATCAAGTTTCTGAAGTTCATCGTACTTAATTTTTAATAGCGGGAACTTCGCTTCTGCTTCAAACACGCGTGGAGGTTCGGCAGAATCCAACTCTACTTTTATCTCGTTGTGCACTCGTGTAAATGCCGTTCTTGTAACACTTCTTACTTTACGTGCCCTTTCCATATTTAACAAAAGTCCTGTCACGGTCGCCAGATGTTGGAATTAGGGCCTTTAATCATAAGTTATTACACATATCTTTATTGTAGAACAGACATCAACCACGGATCTTGGCAACTGCCGCACACACTGTTAGAACAAAACACTTGAACATGGTTTGCCAACCTAACGAAATTACATTGCAATTACAATCCTAACATACTCCCACCTTAAGTTAACAAATCCTGATGAGTGAACTTAACCCCTTTCACACAGATCAATAATTATAATCTCACAAATCTAGCCTTCGTGGAGTCTTTATTTCTCGACCCCTAGCTGTCACCTTAGGTAAGTCTATGGTCTGTTTCAGTTCTTCCACTACCGCAGTCTTCTCTTGAACACCCTCCTTTACCAACAAGTCACATTTAACAATACCGTCCCCTCCTACAGCTTCCAAAGGATAGAGCCGTTGGATTGGTCGTATAAGTATGCCAGCTGATGTCTTTAAGCGTACTACTCGAACCTCCCCATCATGTCCAGGTATCAACTCCTCCACTCTGGCTAAAGGCCACTCTAGGCGTTTCATGTTGTCGCTTCCAATGAGTACAATTTCCCCAACCTTAACAGGCCTGTCCCTCCATTTGATACTCCTGAGAGTCAACTGTCCCAAATACTCTCGCCGAAATCTTTCTCTAATAGCCTCTCTGAGTTTTTGTCTGTAAGATATTCTTGCACAAATATTCGTCGAGTCTATTGCATCCATGTCAGGCACTCCCACTTCCTTGATTTCTTGCAAGAACATGGATGGTGTTAATGTAATTAGGTCTTCAGGCTCACTAGACAGATAAGTCAACGGGCGAGAATTCATTAAAGACTCGCAATCACAAAGGATGGTGGACATCTCTTCATAGTCTAACTTTGCTCGACCGAGAATTTTTCTAAGAGTCTCTTTTAAGATTCTTATTAGTCTCTCCCACCATCCACCCCACCAGGCAGCACTTGGTGGATTAAATTTCCATTGTATCCTTTGGGTCGTACTGAAGCACTCGATCTTATCAAAGTCAACTTTACTGAATGCATGATCAGTTCCAACGAAGTTTCTGCCATTGTCACTACAAATTATAGTCGGCCTGCCTCGTCGGGCTATGAAACGACGAAGCGACTGAATAAACTTGTCAGTAGACAATCCTGAAACAAGTTCTAGATGTACTGCACGGTAAACAGCGCATGTAAACAGACAAATCCAGGCCTTTTCCTGGTTCCTTAAATAGAGTGGTCCAGCGAAGTCAACGCCTATCACTTCAAACGGAGCAGCATCTCTGACTCGATGAATAGGTAGTGATGCAGCCACTGCTTCTAGTTTACGAGCAGTGAATCTTTGACAAACAGTGCATTTAGATATTGCTGCCTTAATGGATCTTCGTCCTCCAAGGACCCAGTAGTGTTCTCGTAGTAATGACAACAGTCCTTGTACACCTACATGGTTGTGTTTATTATGCTGGTCTTGAATAAGCCGAACTACCACTGGATGTTTAGCAGGTAAAATCATAGGATACCTGAAATCTCTCCTATCTTCTCGTTCGGTCAGCTTTGTTCTGATACGCAGGATTCCATTTTCATCTCTCAGTGGACATAACGACAGTAACTTTTCATCCTTTATGCCAACAAATGCTTCCTGTTGTACAGTTCTAATGACATAAGTTTCTGCACATTTGAATTCCTCTACTGTGAGTTCTCCTGATTTCCGAGCTTCAGGATGACCACAGTTACCCACAAAACGCAACACCCATCTTACATTCTTCATTGTCCAGGAAGAGTGTAATAGGCCTCATTATAGCTGGCTGAATGCCACTGTAGCCTTCATGTTAGGATAATGCTGCCCTAATGAATACTAAGTTACTTGAAGTGGAGAATGCCTCTAGCCATTAAATTACATCAGAACAAATACATCATCTCAGAAGTTAACAATTTACCCCAAGGTAAACTAAGGCAGAAAGGTCTGTATTTGATGTTAGACAGCCCACCTTAAAATAATAACTAAAGACATCCACGGAAGAAGGAAAAAATGTTATTATTTTAAGGTGGGCTGTCTAACATCAAATACAGACCTTTCTGCCTTAGTTTACCTTGGGGTAAATTGTTAACTTCTGAGATGATGTATTTGTTCTGATGTAATTTAATGGCTAGAGGCATTCTCCACTTCAAGTAACTTAGTATTCATTAGGGCAGCATTATCCTAACATGAAGGCTACAGTGGCATTCAGCCAGCTATAATGAGGCCTATTACATGATAAGAAATGCCCGTGTAAACGGTACACACACTTTACAGTAGACTACTAACCTACTGAAAGGCTCAATGAGTAGTATTGAGACATTTGAAGTTGTACAATCCTCACTGTAATTGATTTGTAAACATATAACTTAATATTTTTGCCATTAGGCCTACAACAGTTATTATGACTACATAACACAATCACAAAAATAAATTCAAAACTTGTTGCATCAAGATTAGTTTACAGTACTAATTGGTAGGCTAATTATGTAACAAATGCCAGCGTTAGCTTTCATCTGGTTGCATGAATTATTATGATCATTTGCTGCATTTTTTCCTTCTTCCGTGGATGTCTTTAGTTATTATTTTAAGGTGGGCTGTCTAACATCAAATACAGACCTTTCTGCCTTAGTTTACCTTGGGGTAAATTGTTAACTTCTGAGATGATGTATTTGTTCTGATGTAATTTAATGGCTAGAGGCATTCTCCACTTCAAGTAACTTAGTATTCATTAGGGCAGCATTATCCTAACATGAAGGCTACAGTGGCATTCAGCCAGCTATAATGAGGCCTATTACACTCTTCCTGGACAATGAAGAATGTAATTTTATTGTATTATAATTATTAATATTAATAATACTGTAGAATGAAAATTATGGGATATACTAGTTTTCCCACAGAGCACTTGTCCTCTCTTTGCATGAGCAACAAAAATTCTGTTTGTGCATGCTTAACATTTAAACCCAAGGAGTAGCCTAGCTGTTTACTGAAGTTACAAGTTTTCACTCAGATATCAATATTTCTTGCGCAGTCATTGTCCAACATCTTTACAATTACAATGTTATAGTTATGTATGACGATTATTCACTAACGGAATGCCACTTGTTATTAGGACGGACTCCTGTAGTCTCGAGGTACATATTGAGACTTCAGATCTAGAAGGGCTGGCTTCAATTCCTAGCTCTGCCAAGACATTTAAGTTTGGTCTGAGGGTTGAAATGGGGTACACTCACCTGAGATGAGATGGGTTTGATTTGCAACTCAGCCATCACAGAAATGGTTTTCTAATGTTTTCCACCTCTATGCCACGGTGGTTCCTAAATTGAAACCACGACCACCTCCTTCCGAATCCCAGCCTCCATTACAAATACACATACACTTGCAGCCATCACAATGACACATTTTATCATTAGAGATTCCTCACACACATGCCCTGAGTAAACAGGGTTACATGATCATGATGTTGTAAAGCCTCTTAATGACTCAACAACATTGACTGGCATGCTAACGTGAACAATATTTTTCTATTACAGGTTTGCTATTTGTGTGGCCCTACCGTGTGATAACAGTTCTCTACTGGGACAATGGCTTGGCGAAATTAAATGGTGCTCTTTTTTTTAATGAAAATGTTCTGTTGAATTATTATCTGTAAAAACTAGAAAAGAATATACAGTATATCGCAGCATAATAACTTATTTTAGTCTCATGTTAACCTTCAGAATTCCTTATCTGCATCCTGATTCCTTTCAGTATCATAATTCATTCGACAGTGGTTAATTACTTAATATGTTTTATTGGATGTGTGTAATTTGTATTGGTGATGGCCTTGTATTCATATTAGTGTGCTGCATTCCTTTCTTAATAAGCTTGTAGGCCTAATAGGGTGTATTAATTTGTAAATTTGGTCAGCACCTGAGGTGAACTAAACAGTTCTTCACAATGTTATTTATATTATTGTGCCACTGGATAACCCTACCTAAGGAGTGGAGAGAACCCACAACTGTTAACACTGGTGGCAACTAAACCACTCTTCTACCTGTTTGGTATTATATTGTAACATATTACTGTAGAGTGGATGATTGCTACGCAGCTAGTTTCACAAGGCATGGGTGAAAATCCAACCACCATGTTATTTAAAAAAACAACTAAAAAGCAAAATAATAAAAACAGCATATACTACTAGAAAAGTAAAGGGATATGAGGGGGGGGGGGGGAGGAGGAGGGCTGCCACGTTACAGGTTTCAAATCGCCCGCTTTTGAAATTTAGTACGCTGAGCCGCCGACAGGTAGCAGGCTGAGCCGGCGGATGACGTCATCCTGGCAGTTGTAATCGGAATCGAATTTTAAGCCTCAGTTACCGTTCTCCTATATTGTTCTGTGGCGTGACATGTGACAAGCGTCTCAAAAGATGATTTGTACTTTGTATTTTATTTCTCACTTGATAAATAAAGATTTGCATTAAAACTAACAGGTTATGGACCCAGGCCACGTGTAAATGGTATTATCTCGTGAGTGGATCCGAAGCTGAGCGCCTGTGGAACACGTGCTGTATTTTTTGTGAGTTAAGGATAATAACCTCAAAATGCCAACCGGCAGTGACTACAAAGTTCAAGTGGATAAACTTGCAGGACCTTAAGACTGGGCAAAGTGGAAATGGCACCAAGATGGCGACAAGTGGCAAACCAACCAAATGCGGTCACTGTGAAAAATGTGTAACTGATAACGAAGACACCATAATTTGTGATCTTGTTTGTGAAATCAACCTCCGACTGATAAAACTCGAAAACATCGAAAAGACTCAGAATGACATACGATATTTGCGCGTTTCAGGCTGTTTTATGACGGATGCGCGCAAAAATAAAATTTCTGTCTGTCTGTCTGTGTGTCTGTGGACAACTTCTACGAGTCCTTATAACTTGAGAACGGCTGGGTGGATCAACGTAAAATTTGATACAGATATCCATCAGAGGCACCACACTAATCATTGATGTAACTCTTCTCGGTACCTCTCATAAAAGGGGCCCTACCCCCTTAAAATACATGCTGAAATAGGCGTAGAAAGGTGAAACAAAGCTCATTTTCAGCCCCTCAATGTGAGAAACGAAACTCGGGGGCCCTGAAGGGCCGCCGAAAACCACATTTTAAGGCCCTAAAACCAAAAGTTTTTGAGATATTCCCAGAAAACTAATTTCACTTAATAAATTAATGAAAGAATGCATGGCGGTAACCATGGCAACTGAATCTCAGAGGTCCATCTATTTCTGTAAGACGCAATGCAATTCCATTTATTACATTACTGTGAAGGTTCGCAAACGGCTATAAGGTTATAATGGATCCAAATTAAGCTGAAATATTCATTAATACATACAATGCGCTTAAGGGGTCAAGGGGTACTCTAGAATTTTTACACGCGATTTACACGTGCGGGTGTGGTACGGAAGGTCTATTATATCCCTTCTCTATTATATAAAAATGAATGTTTGTCTGATTTTTCGGCTTTTCTACGAAAATTTGACATATTTGCCCGTTTCAGACTGTTTTGTGAAGGATGCACGCAAAAATATATTTTTGTCTGACTGTCTGTGGACATTTTTTTGTGTCCTTATAACTCGAGAACGGCTGGGTGGATTAACGTAAAATTTGATACAGATATCCATCAGAGGCACGACACTAATCATTGATGTAACTCTTCTCCGTAGCTCTCATAACAGGGGGTCTACCCCCTTAAAATACATGCTGAAATAAGCGTGAGACAAAGCTCATTTTCAGCCCCTCAATGTGAGAAACGAAACTCGGGGGCAAAACCACATTTTAAGGCCCTAAAATCAACAGTTTTTGAGATATTCCCAAAAAACTAATTTCACTTAATAAATTAATGAAGGAATGCATGCCGGTAACAATGGCAACAGAATCTCAGAGGTCCATCTATTTCTGTAAGACGCAATACAATTCCATTTATTATATTACTGTGAAGGTTTGCAAACGGCAATAAGGTTATAACGGATCCAAATTAAGCTGAAATATTCATCAATACATATAATGCGCTTAAGGGGTCAAGGGGTTATCTAGATTTTTTTAACGCGATTTACACGTGCGGGTATGGTCCGGAAGGTCTATTATATCCCTATCCCTATTTTGTTATATTATTATTATTAGTATTATTCTTTTAATTATTATCATTATTATGGCGTACAACGAAGAGACAAAGCTCATTTTCCAACCTTTGGGGTCAGAAACAAAACTCGGGGCCCCTCAAGAGCCGTAAAGGGTCCCCGAAAACTATATTTTAAGGCTCTAAACCCAACAGTTTCTTAGATATTCCCAGAAAACTAATTTCATTTAATAAACTAAAGAAGGAATGCAAGCCACTAACCATGACAACAGTATCTCAAGAGGTGGCATCCAACTTTCCATCTATTTCTGAAATAAGTAATGCCACTCAATTTATTACATTTCTGTGAAAGGTTGCAAATGGAGTACCCAAGTTTTTTTTTCACACGACTTACACGTGCGATATGTCGTACAGAAGGTCTATTATATCTCCAAACATCAACAATATTTTCAAAAATTCCTGAATAGACTGTTTTTTGCTGATTTTAGGAATTAGGGCCATTGGAGGCTAAAAACATTGAATTTTCATGCACCAAAAGCCTTTATAATTTATAAAAGGGGTCTTCCTGTAGTTGGGCACTTGACACAACGGTTAGGGTCAGTTCGTATGTGACGTGTATTGCGATTCTTCTACGAAGTTTTCAATTTAATTTTCACGCCAGGAAGAACACGTTAGGTAAATTTAGTTTGAGAGCACATTTTAACTAATAATTCTTCTATGCCAACAAACCGGTTCCAAGCCCCTAAACATTGCAACAGTAGCTCAATTGATAACATCTGGTTATTAATACCGAAGACCGTTCGAAGAATGGGTACTTCTGCTAGTCCGGAAATATTTCAGAAATAAAATTTCACAAAGCTACTTTCATGAGATGAGTGTGCAATGTGACTCCTCTTTTAAAGGACCTGGGTTCGATCCCCATGTCTTCCAGCAAATATATTTCTAGCCTCAGCGCTAGAAACTAAACACTAAGGCTAGTGGGTTAGTTAATTAGTTAGTTATTGGGGTTGAAATGGGAGGAACTACGAGGTCACCGGTGCTAAACACTACACTAAGCCACGTGAGGATATTTTAGAATAGATAGGTTAGATTCCCACCTAGCTATGCTGGAGGTGGAATGGCGTGGCCACCTACTTCAAAGCCAGGCCAATGCCCGGATTGTACCTAAGTGAAGGCCACGATCATTTCCTCCCCAAACCTAGACACAATTACAAATACGCACAATACCACAGACAACACAAAGTCACTGGTTAACACACTGATTCCACACACACCTAAGATAATAATAATAATAGTAATAATAATAATAATAATAACTGTCGCCTCCGTAGCGTATCGGTCAGCATAGTTAGCTGCCGCTCCGGAGGTCCTGGGTTCGATTCCCGGCTCTACCACGAAATTTGAAAAGTCGTATGAGGACTGGAATGGGGTCTACTCAGCCTCGGGTGTTCCGAATGAGTAGAGGAGGTTCGATTCCCACCTCAGCCATCCTCGAAGTGGTTTACCGTGGTTTCCCACTTCGTCTTCGGACAAATGCTGGGATGGTACTGTACCCGAAATACCTACCCTTTACCTGTTGAAAACCCTCGATGGTAGCTGGATCGTAGGACCTAAAAACCCCCCGGCTTAGCAAAGTCCCCAAATCCTACCAACAGGGAAAAGGAGTAATAGGGTGGAGTAAAACCTAACAGAGGTGGCATTAAGCACGACCAAAGCATAACAGTGAACAGCTCTAAGAACACGAGAATCGTGGGCAAACACCCTCTCAGGAGTGTGGGAAACTCTAGAAATATCTAGCTGTGGCCCCCCTTAATGCGACCTCTTTATACATCTGTAAATCATCACATCACGCGATTAAAAGAACTGACAAAATATTTATTTCAAAAGAAATCTGACAGAAGGTCAGACCAAATTGTCCTTGACTGGACACAAACAAAGAAACTGGGCACTAGAATCATGCCAATAAATGCATTAACAGTCCCCATGGACCAAGAGTGCATTTAACCCTCAATAGAGATTGTTAATCATGAGAACAATAGAAAAACCAAAAAAAAAATAGATAAATCACCTTAATGGTTCTTCCACCTATTCCAACATTAAAGGACACGTGAATTATTTCAGATATATATATATATATACATATTTACTTATTTACAGCGAAATCATTATTTATGTTATTACACCCTCAGATGTAAATGCCTTTCCAAACATGTAATTCTGTACTCCTTATCTGCTTTGTAAAAATTGAAATTGCATAACTCATATTGCCTTAGCAATGTATTCAAAATGTATTTTTATCAATCAAGCACTCAAGCTAAAAAGACGTGAAATTCGTAATTCAGAATCTCTAAAGATTCAATAATATTTCAGTATGAATGTACTTATTTAAATTCATCCAGAATTTAAAATATAACGATCGTGAATCATATCTAGCATTGCTTAAATCTTATAAACTGAGCACAACCGAAGAATTAATTAAATGGGGAGGCCACACAAAAACAAACTCTGAGGCTTGACAAAAGAATTACTGTCATAATAATGGTCACTCATGACCTCGATTTCTGAAAACGGTGGGCATTACCACCAACATTACCAAGTTTATATTTTATAATCGCATTACACATGATGCTTTTACTATCATTTTAATATGAACGTACTTCAACGAGTACCATCGTAAATAAATAACACGCCCATTGACGTTTCTTCGCACACTATCACCCACATGGTGATTATTTTATTCGATAACTAGTGATCAGACATGATCAGCTGTATTTCTTAGTTATTATGATTTCTCAATCCAATGCAACATAAATTTAACATGAGTGGCTACTTAATCAAGTGCACTGGATCACAAAAAGCTTGCCTTACAGAGTTGTATTCACAGTCACATAAGAATTCATTTCCCCTTAAAGTTAATCCCTGGGATCTGTCTCCTAAAAGATTCTTGTTCTTCAAATAGTTCTCTAAAGCAATGTTCTAAACAAGAAAAACTCGAAATACTGAATCAAAGTTCAGTTATAGCAATATTAATAAATATAAAAATTAACGAGGTGTATCCAAGTACACGTGGCTACAAAATCGAACGTTAACGTTGATCAGACAAAAATAGAAATGTCCCCTCAAGAGAATTCACGAAAATCAAACTGAATCTACAGCATGTATCCAGATAACGACTCCAGTTAAATTCTGTTGACACATTAGAATTGCAGTATGACCTCGCTTACCCTCAAGAGAAAAGAAAATTCCCATTCTAAAAGAATGATCAAACTCCACATTCTATACTGTAATTTAATAATAATAATACATGAGCGCATAAGAACAATTCGAAGCTCGCAATTGTCGAACACAAAAATAAGGGAACGATGACCCCTCAAGCCAAAGCTTGATGAAAAAAAAAAGTAACAATTCCCTATGAGAATAACGTAGATTTCTTCCCCTACGAAGATCTGTTCTTCACAATCAAGAAGTTCGGAATACATTTAATGAATTTAATTTAATAGATTATTAAGCTGAAAAATGAACAATTAATTCATAATAAAATGTTATGAAATGAGTGCACCTGGTTAATCAGGCCTAAACTCGACTGAAAAATGAAGTCACACATGACATGGAATAGCCATGCATAAACTCCACTCCACAATCATACTACTCAAAATGAAAAAAGAAAATAGATGGCAAAGTGTTTAAACTGGACTATCTACCTTGCAACGCTACATGAAAAGTAGATTCTCTACCTGGCTGGAGATTCTCGAAGGCAATATGGAGCGTGAAGATGCCCACCATCTGATTCCACCATGGTGTAGCGGGACTACACGGTTCCATTCCAATTTCCAATGAACGCGCTGGGGATCCCTTACTCCAATGTCCCAAGTCCACTGGTAGTAAACGAACTGCTTCCTCATCTCGGAAATTGTCCTAGCCCGAATTTCGAATAGTTCCAGACCGGTTCGGAAATACAACACGCGCGTGAATGCAACATTTCGATAAGCAAGTGAACACATGACGGTAGCCTGAGTTATTTTCGGCTGCATGTTACCAAAAGTTCATGTTGCACAAGCCAATAGCCCGCGTCGCGAATATGCTATGATCCACTTCGCACACATGCATTGTGGTTACTAGTGACGTCCGCTGCATTTGCTTGGAGAGCGATGTCCACACTAAAATGCCTAGCCGCTCATGGCTAATATGCTTATATGCATTCTAAATATCTCCCCCAACACCTCGGACTTCCAAACACTGTACATTGTTAAAAAGCTTCACTCGGAATGTACTTGATATTTAGTTGCAATAGTCTTGGCGTGAGAAAAGAAAGCACGCCTTCCCAGTATGCATAGACTTCAGAAACAACCCTCCTTTATGTATCACTGCATTTCGCTCCGTAACACGTGAAAAGAGTGATTCCACTAGCAGAATACTGCCCGCATACAATGCCAGGCGCTCTGACGACTGAAGTTCTCATTCGACACTGAACTTTTATGATAATGACTTTAATCCGTCACCACACGATGTATGAAATGTCAACTAGCACCGCCGTGAACTCAAAATAGCTTGACACTTCTTCCAACCGAAACAACATTGCAATACAAGTTCTGCTTAGGCGTGAATTCGTCTGAGTTGAAACGTGTTCTGTCAGTCGCGCACCTGTGTCGACCTGCAGGAGGCAACTCGCGCACTGTCTCTACTGCACATGACAAGACGATCTCTCTGAGACAGGTCGATATATAAATCTATATTCTTGATGTTACAGATGCCATAACTAAAAAGCACGACTGCATTGTCCCTCTCTGCTGTAAAATCGAACTCCAGTATATACTTGACATCATATCTGTATCTCATTTCCAAATAAAAAATCAAATGTAAATGTCAATCTCCCACTACTGCCAGCTCAAGGACACCTGCGCATCCTCGCGGCGTACAAGCGAAACACTCTCTCCCGAAGGTTGTCGAAGAGACAACAGCTGAGCAAACGATCACATGGCTATGCGCGCTGTCAAAACTAGGTCAAAACCTGCCGTGTGGTGTAGCGGTTCGTATAGGTACATGTACCGTAAACCAGGCCGAATAAAAGAAAACGGTACATCTCTCTCCTAACACCTCAAATAAAAGTTGGCTCGACTTTTATTTCATCATTCCAGATATTCCCGCTACAATACATGTCTACATACAGAGTTAAACTAACTTCTTGTAGTATCTGTGCATATTTTTGGCATTGAAGCGACCTATAATATCCCTTCCATCTATGCTGGTGACTTCATAACAATTGTTCCCAAAGCATCGAGCTATTCGGAACGTTTCCTCGACTACAGTTTCTCTAGCCTCTTCCTTATCTCTCTTTCTTGGTATATCCCAATGGTAGTGCAGAATTACCTGTTATCTCTAATTTCTTGTTCCTCCTTTTCTTTTATCTTTATCTCTTTCTGGGGTTCTTTCACTGCTACCCTGGCGACTAGTACTTGCCTGAGTATCATTTATTGTATCCTTTCTCCTATCATCTTTCTTTCATCGTCCTTCCCTATCGGACTTTTCCTGCTCCCCTCTGAGCCTTTCCTGGTCTCTCCTTCGATAAAACTCTTCCGTCCTATAGTTCTTGTACCTGCTGTACCCCTGACGTGGTCTGTAATTAGTGTCATAGGGCGCATCACGATAATTGTTACGGTTCTTGCCGTAGTCCCTTCTATAGAAATTTCGTTCCTCATAACGTCTCTGCCACGGTGGTTTCGTGTATTCCCTATACTGGTTTTGGTATCTCTCATCCTTTTGGTAGTGGTTTCGAGTTTGCCCTATCCTCTCCGGATTCCTCTGATCGGATCTGACCTGATCCGTTTGCTGGGTTCGGTTCATTACTACCGTGTTGATCCCTTTAGACTCCTGTCGACTAGCACGCGATATGATAGGTGTTGACATTGCGTTTACGTGGTCCAAACGACGTAGCAAGTCGTCCATCGTGGCTAAGTCAGTCACTCCTGATGAAATTATTGACTTTCTGACATCCACGGGAAGTTGCTGCGATATAGCTTCTACTAACTGACCCTCGGTCATCGGGGGTTGCAGAAACCGCAGTTTCGAGAGCTGACACGCAAAGTACTCCGCGTAGCTTGTGGGACCTGTATTCGCATACTTTCTCGAGTAAACTTCTGACCTTATATTCTGTTGCACTTCAATGCTCCAGAATATTTTGATGAATGCGTCAGCAAACTCCTCGAAATTATTGAAGGTGTACCTAAACGCCTTATACCACTGAAGTGGGGCATCAGTCAAATAGCGCTCCACTACTCTAAGTTCGCGTTCGTGTGGCACCTGCGATTCCACAAAGTAATCCCTTAATCCACGAATAAATTCGAGAGGGGTAGTCCCATCTAAATTACTGAATTTGCGAGGTTTATCCTCAAAATTTCTAATAACAGTGATGTTGGACGCTCTTTCAACAGGCCTGTGTATATAACCTCCTGTATTGACGTTAGTGTTAGGATAAGTGTACCCATATGTTTGTAATTGCGTGAAATTGGGCTGAGTCAAATTGGGTTGAGTTGGACCTAACCGTTCCGCAACTCTAGACTGAGGACTAATCCCAATGTCGGGAGACTCATGTGGCAAAGCTTCATCTCTTTCCTGTAATCTAGGTTCCATTTGACCTAAAGCAGCGTGAAAGTCGCTATTCCAGCTTGACCTTAATTGCTCCTTAATACTTTCTAAGTTAACATTCCCCCCAAGGTTAATGGTTTCTAATTGTGCTCGAATTGCATTTAATTCAGAAGTTTTCTTTTCCCTATCTTCGTTCAGTTCTATCTTGTTCTGATCCACCTTAACCTCAATGGACTTTAATTTATTTTCTAGACTGGTTAAATTATCTGTTTGAGAAATTTGAAGAACAGTAATCTTCTTATCGACATCTTCCCTCACATCTAATATTTCTTTAGTAGCTTTTAATTCGCTAGTGGCAAGTTTTTGTTCCATATCCTGTTTCATCTCATTGAAAGAATCTTCATTAATCCTAAGCATACCATTTCTTAACAAGTCTATGTTTTCTTTAACAATTGCCTTAAGATCTATGTCAAAGTCATCTTTCAATAATTTATTATGATCACTGACTTGAACTCGAAAAGAATTCATTTCAGATCTCAATTGATCTATGGAAGCCTGAGTATTGATAGTGTCGTTAGTGAATTGTAGTTGCAAAGCTTCCAAATTATCCTTTGCCAACTGTTTACTGATATCTAAATCTAATTTAATTTCCATTTGGAAATCTTTATTAGTTTTCTCTATTTCATTAATCTGGATTTGCATAAGGTTTTGATTAGCTTCTACAATGCTAACTTTAGACTGGATGTTAGTTACATCTTCCTGTACATTAGTGACTTTAACTTCAATAATATTTTGACATGTTTGCATCTGGTTCTGACTAGCCTGCATTTGACTTTGACTGGATTCAACCTTAACAATTTTCGATTGAATGCTATAAATGTCTGCTTCTATTTTTGTTTGACTACTCTGCATTTGACTTTGACTGCTCTGCATTTGTTTTATACTAATCTGCATTTGTTCTAGACTAGTCTGCGATTGATGTTGACTGGATTGCATTTGTTTTTGAATAGTTTGCATTTGTTCTAGACTAGTCTGCGTTTGATTTTGCCTAGCTCTAAGGTCTCTGTTGCCGGACTGAAGGTCATTTAAAGAGCCTTTAATACTCTCTGCAAGAGCATCTTGGATCTGCATCTGTTCCTGAAGCAGTTTATAAAGTTTCTCTATCTCACTAGGAGATCCTTTTCCCTCGTTCTCAGACATATCAAATATATATCACACAAAAGCTGAAAAACATGGACACCACTCCACCAAACAAAGCATAGACATCACAGAGTAAACCACATTTGCCATCATACGAACTTCTTGATTGTGTTGCGTTAACTTAAAATCTAATTAAAATTATCAATCAGTGCTCAATGTTAGAATCGAGGAATTCCCAGAACCTACTCGTACTATGTGTGATGATTTATATCAGTATATCCCGCGGAACAACCAGCGGTGTCGGCATCATCACATCAACCAAGTTTGATGGTTCTGTCTCTGAGGTGCAACGATATGACGATCGTCTTATGAAGATTGTGTACGTTGCAGATGGAAGAAAAATTCACTTCTTCAGTGCCTACGCTCCACAAACCGGCCTGAGCGCAGAAACTAAAGATGCCTTCTGGGCTCTGATTGATGAGAAGACTTCTGAAGTGCCACCTGAAGACTACCTCATTGTTGCTGGCGATCTGAATGGTCATGTTGGACAAAGGAAAGAAGGCCATGCAGCCCATGGTGGACATGGATATGGAAAGAAAAATGATGATGGCCAACGAATCCTTGACTTCGCAGAAACCCACGATTTGGTAATTACGAACACTTGGTTCAAGAAACGTGATACCCATCTAATCACATTCTACAGTGCCTCAAATGCAACCCAGATTGACTATGTCCTTGTCAGACGGCGGAATATTCAAGATGTGTTAGATACGAAAGTTATTCCATATGAAACTGTTGCCACACAACATCGACCAGTCATCTGTAAACTGCGGATAAATCCTCCAAGAACCGGATACTCAGTCAGAAACGGACCAAAAAGAATCAAATGGTGGCGATTCAAGGAGAACGAGGCCAATGTTCTTGCAAAAATCACAGTACCTCCAGTCACCACAGTTGAAGAGAGCTGGACTCGATTGAAAGATGCTACTCATGAAGCTGCGCGTTCAGTGCTCGGATCAACGAAACCAGGTCGACAAAGGATAGATAAATCCGCGTGGCTTTGGAATGATGCCGTTAAAGAGGCAGTACGCATGAAGAAACAACTATACCATGAGTTCCTCGAAGATAAAACACCATCTCGTTGGAATGCCTATAAAGCTGCCCGTAGTGAGGCGAAGAAGGTAGTTGCTGCAACAAAAGCAGATAGGTACGCTGACCTCTACGCAAAACTTGACACTCGTGAAGGCGAACGTGACATTTACCGCCTGGTCAAATCAAGGCACCGCAAAACGGACGACATCCAACGCTTTTATGGCATCAATAACGAAACAGGTGAACTGCTGGTCGACTGGGAGAAGGCGAGAGAACGCTGGCGGAGCTACTTCGAGAAAATGTCGGCCGAGAAATTTCCCCATCCACCAATTCCACCCACCTCTCCTGTTGAAGGACCAATAAAGGAGGTCGAGATCGCCGAAGGTGAGGCTGTTCTGAAAGAGATGAAACTGGGGAAAGCCACCGGCCCTGATGATATTCCAGCAGAGTTTTGGCGCTCTCAACAATGGGATGCAGCAAGATGGTTAACGCAGTTCTTCAACCGGATCATCAAAGAAGGTCGGATACCAACAGACTGGCAGCGGAGCATCACTGTCCCAATCTTCAAGAAGAAAGGAAGCCCTGCTGAGTGTTCCAACTGTCGCCCAATAAGACTTCTGAGCCACGCGATGAAGATCTTCGAACGCATTCTCGACAAAAGGATTCGCAAGATAGCAAAACTCACAAAGAACCAAGCTGGGTTTGTGAAAAACTGCGGTACAACGGATGCAATCTACGCAGCACGGTTGCTGGTCGAGAAGCATCGTGAAAAGAATAAGCCACTTCATCTCGCTTTTCTAGACCTGGAGAAGGCCTTCGATCGGGTGCCTCATGATGTAATCTGGTTGGCGCTCCGAGAGCACGGAATTCCAGAATATCTTGTTAACTGGGTGCAGCTTATCTACAAAGAACCGACGAGTTATGTTCAAGCTGCTGCAGGAGCAACCAATGATTTCAACATCATAGTGGGGGTCCACCAGGGCTCTGCCTTGTCGCCTCTGCTGTTCATCCTTGTCATGGATACTGTCACATCAGACCTGCACAAGCCAATCCCATGGACGCTTCTGTATGCTGATGATGTCATGTAAGCTGCAAACAGCAAACTTGAACTCCAGCACCAAATACAAATGTGGAGTGACCGATTAGCTGAATATGGCCTGCGACTGAATAAGAGGAAGACGGAGTATATGACTTTAGATCCCCAAGAAGTTGGGACCATCAGCGTTGACGGAGAAGATCTCCCTCGTGTAACAAAATTCAAATATCTTGGATCTACTGTCTCTGACAATGGAGGAATCACTGACGAGGTCAACGCAAGAACGCAGGCGTCTTGGTTGAAATGGCGTACGACGACAGGTGTCACCTGTGACCGCCGGATGAAAGACCACCTTAAATCCAAGATCTACCGCACTGTTATCCGACCAGTCGCACTCTATGGTACCGAATGTTGGCCCACTACAAAAGAGGTGGAACGTCGGCTGAGCGTCATGGAGACAAGGATGCTTAGGTGGACAGGTGGCGTCACTAGAATGGATCATGTTACCAATGTTGATATACGGAAACGTTTCGGAGTGGCGCCGATCCATCAGAAAATGCGGGAAGGCCGTTTACGCTGGTTTGGCCATGTGCTGCGTGCTGAAGAAGACACAATGGCTAAGTCAGCATATAACCTGGAAGTCACGGGAAAGAGGCCCAAGGGACGACCAAGGCAGAGGTGGGTTGATACGATCCATAATGACTTGAAGACTGCACATATACACCCAGATATGGCTCAAGACCGAAAGAAATGGAGACAACGAATCCTCACAGCAGACCCTGCCACCAGGCGGGACAAATGCTAGGACGAAGAAGATATATCCTAAGTATTCCTATTATGACCATCTTTAAATTAATGAAAATGGTTTTACATTTAAAATGGGCTCAGAAATACCCATCCGCCGGTTGCAAGAAAATGGGACACCTTGAGTGCAACTCACCCACGAGCTACATCTCAACGCCCTACTCGACTGATCAAGTCAATTCAGTTTTTCAGAGAATATCTTTCATTGATATTGGCTCTAGTCGTATATTATTTCCAAATCAGTGTAGCACCAATTAAAAATCCACAAAATCTATCAATGGTTGCAATTCTACACGTATACCGTGTAGATCGAGAATATTCTTCATTGCTTTATTCACGAATGAATTCCAATATCTTGTGCTAAAAACATTGGTGAACCATTATCTCCCGACGTTTATTCAACGAGTTCACAATTGATCGCTGTAATGTTGTCGGAATTGACTAGCATATAACGTCACCACGTGTTCGAAAGCAAGATTCGAAACGATCATGAAATGGCGTCATATCACCAGCCAGATGCCCTTCCACGAGGTTCGACATCTATAATGGCCTCAAACTATGTTCCCGCCTCTGGTATTCCAGTTTTCTCGAGTCCATCATCTGTGTGCCATTTTACTCAATTGGCACCTCCCATAAAGACACGATATCTCTATTCGATGCCCCTTAAGTTTGGGCCGCCAATTTACTGTACCCGAAATACCTACCCTTTACCTGTTGAAATCCCTCGATGGTAGCTGGATCGTAGGACCTGAAAACCCCCCGGCTTAGAAAAGTCCCCAAATCCTACCAACAGGGAAAAGGAGTAATAGGGTGCAGTAAAACCTAACAGAGGTGGCATTAAGCACGACCAAAGCATAACAGCGAACAGCTCTAAGAACACGAGAATCGTGTGCAAACACCCTCTCAGGAGTGTGGGAAACTCTAGAACTATCTAGCTGTGGCCCCCCTTAATGCGACCTCTTTATACTTCTGTAAATCATCACATCACGCGATTAAAAGAACTGACAAAATATTTATTTCAAAAGAAATCTGACAGAAGGTCAGACCAAATTGTCCTTGACTGGACACAAACAAAGAAACTGGGCACTAGAATCATGCCAATAAATGCATTAACAGTCCCCATGGACCAAGAGTGCATTTAACCCTCAATAGAGATTGTTAATCATGAGAACAATAGAAAAACCAAAAAAAAAATAGATAAATCACCTTAATGGTTCTTCCACCTATTCCAACATTAAAGGACACGTGAATTATTTCAGATATATATATATACATATTTACTTATTTACAGCGAAATCATTATTTATGTTATTACACCCTCAGATGTAAATGCCTTTCCAAACATGTAATTCTGTACTCCTTATCTGCTTTGTAAAAATTGAAATTGCATAACTCATATTGCCTTAGCAATGTATTCAAAATGTATTTTTATCAATCAAGCACTCAAGCTAAAAAGACGTGAAATTCGTAATTCAGAATCTCTAAAGATTCAATAATATTTCAGTATGAATGTACTTATTTAAATTCATCCAGAATTTAAAATATAACGATCGTGAATCATATCTAGCATTGCTTAAATCTTATAAACTGAGCACAACCGAAGAATTAATTAAATGGGGATGCCACACAAAAACAAACTCTGAGGCTTGACAAAAGAATTACTGTCATAATAATGGTCACTCATGACCTCGATTTCTGAAAACGGTGGGCATTACCACCAACATTACCAAGTTTATATTTTATAATCGCATTACACATGATGCTTTTACTATCATTTTAATATGAACGTACTACAACGAGTACCATCGTAAATAAATAACACGCCCATTGACGTTTCTTCGCACACTATCACCCACATGGTGATTATTTTATTCGATAACTAGTGATCAGACATGATCAGCTGTATTTCTTAATTATTATGATTTCTCAATCCAATGCAACATAAATTTAACATGAGTGGCTACTTAATCAAGTGCACTGGATCACAAAAAGCTTGCCTTACAGAGTTGTATTCACAGTCACATAAGAATTCATTTCCCCTTAAAGTTAATCCCTGGGATCTGTCTCCTAAAAGATTCTTGTTCTTCAAATAGTTCTCTAAAGCAATGTTCTAAACAAGAAAAACTCGAAATACTGAATCAGAGTTCAGTTATAGCAATATTAATAAATATAAAAATTAACGAGGTGTATCCAAGTACACGTGGCTACAAAATCGAACGTTAACGTTGATCAGACAAAAATAGAAATGTCCCCTCAAGAGAATTCACGAAAATCAAACTGAATCTACAGCATGTATCCAGATAACGACTCCAGTTAAATTCTGTTGACACATTAGAATTACAGTATGACCTCGCTTACCCTCAAGAGAAAAGAAAATTCCCATTCTAAAAGAATGATCAAACTCCACATTCTATACTGTACTTTAATAATAATAATACATGAGCGCATAAGAACAATTCGAAGCTCGCAATTGTCGAACACAAAAATAAGGGAACGATGACCCCTCAAGCCAAAGCTTGATGAAAAAAAATAGTAACAATTCCCTATGAGAATAACGTAGATTTCTTCCCCTACGAAGATCTGTTCTTCACAATCAAGAAGTTCGGAATACATTTAATGAATTTAATTTAATAGATTATTAATCTGAAAAATGAACAATTAATTCATAATAAAATGTTATGAAATGAGTGCACCTGGTTAATCAGGCCTAAACTCGACTGAAAAATGAAGTCACACATGACATGGAATAGCCATGCATAAACTCCACTCCACAATCATACTACTCAAAATGAAAAAAGAAAATAGATGGCAAAGTGTTTAAACTGGACTATCTACCTTGCAACGCTACATGAAAAGTAGATTCTCTACCTGGCTGGAGATTCTCGAAGGCAATATGGAGCGTGAAGATGCCCACCATCTGATTCCACCATGGTGTAGCGGGACTACACGGTTCCATTCCAATTTCCAATGAACGCGCTGGGGATCCCTTACTCCAATGTCCCAAGTCCACTGGTAGTAAACGAACTGCTTCCTCATCTCGGAAATTGTCCTAGCCCGAATTTCGAATAGTTCCAGACCGGTTCGGAAATACAACACGCGCGTGAATGCAACATTTCGATAAGCAAGTGAACACATGACGGTAACCTGAGTTATTTTCGGCTGCATGTTACCAAAAGTTCATGTTGCACAAGCCAATAGCCCGCGTCGCGAATATGCTATGATCCACTTCGCACACATGCATTGTGGTTACTCGTGACGTCCGCTGCATTTGCTTGGAGAGCGATGTCCACACTAAAATGCCTAGCCGCTCATGGCTAATATGCTTATATGCATTCTAAATATCTCCCCCAACACCTCGGACTTCCAAGCACTGTACATTGTTAAAAAGCTTCACTCGGAATGTACTTGATATTTAGTTGCAATAGTCTTGGCGTGAGAAAAGAAAGCATGCCTTCCCAGTATGCATAGACTTCAGAAACAACCCTCCTTTATGTATCACTGCATTTCGCTCCGTAACACGTGAAAAGAGTGATTCCACTAGCAGAATACTCCCCGCATACAATGCCAGGCGCTCTGACGACTGAAGTTCTCATTCGACACTGAACTTTTATGATAATGACTTTAATCCGTCACCACACGATGTATGAAATGTCAACTAGCACCGCCGTGAACTCAAAATAGCTTGACACTTCTTCCAACCGAAACAACATTGCGATACAAGTTCTGCTTAGGCGTGAATTCGTATGAGTTGAAACGTGTTCTGTCAGTCGCGCACCTGTGTCGACCTGCAGGAGGCAACTCGCGCACTGTCTCTACTGCACATGACAAGACGATCTCTCTGAGACAGGTCGATATATAAATCTATATTCTTGATGTTACAGATGCCATAACTAAAAAGCACGACTGCATTGTCCCTCTCTGCTGTAAAATCGAACTCCAGTATATACTTGACATCATATCTGTATCTCATTTCCAAATAAAAAATCAAATGTAAATGTCAATCTCCCACTACTGCCAGCTCAAGGACACCTGCGCATCCTCGCGGCGTACAAGCGAAACACTCTCTCCCGAAGGTTGTCGAAGAGACAACAGCTGAGCAAACGATCACATGGCTATGCGCGCTGTCAAAACTAGGTCAAAACCTGCCGTGTGGTGTAGCGGTTCGTATAGGTACATGTACCGTAAACCAGGCCGAATAAAAGAAAACGGTACAGTACCTTCTTAAAGGCCACGGCCGCCTCCTTCCCTCTTCCTTGCCTATCCATCCTGACCATCCATTACCTTCCCTCATGAGGCCCCTGTTCGCTTTGCAGGTGAGGCCGCCTGGGCGAGGTGCCAATCCCACCTCACCAGTTGTATCCCTTCCGATTGAATGTTCCCAGCTCTACGACACTGCCCGTAGAGGCGGTAGTGGTGAGTTCCCTCGCTGAGTCCGTGGGTTCCACCAACCTGGAGGGTAAACGACTAAGAAAGAAAAGAAAATATTAATAATAATAATAATTTCTTTTCTTTTTTTCTTCTTAGTCGTTCCAGTCCTCATACCAATTTTCAAATTTCGTGGCAGAGCCGGGGATCGAACGCAGGACCTCTAGGGCGCCAGCTAACCATGCTGACTGCTACGCCACGGAGGCGACTAAAAAGAATAATAATAATAATAATAATAATAGTCTAATAATTATAATGATAATGTAGTTGGTACGAATAACAACGATTTGAGCCTTATCAATACTGTGTCGGAAACCATTAATATTCATCCTATTCGTGTACAATAATACAATTTGATAGCACAATGATATTTTCACTCCACTATAAATAATAATTATAATTTTATTTTGGGTCGTCTCCGTTGTGTAGTGGGCAGCATCCTTAGCTGCCAACCCAGATGCCAGGGGTCCGTTTCCTGGTTCTGCTACTAAATTTGAAAAGCGGTATGTTTGGAATGGGGTCTACTCAGACTCGGGTGGTCCTAACGAGTATAGGGTGTTTGATTCTCACCTCAGCCATACTCGAAGTGGTTCGTGGTTTCTCACTTCGTCATCGGGCTAATGCCGGGATGGTAGCTACCGTCAGGCCACGGCCGCCTTCTTCTCTCCCATACTTCCCATCCCGTCCCGTCCCTCATGAGGCCCACAGTTTGCTTTGCAGTTGAGGCCGCCCGGGCGAGGCGTTAGTCCCGCATACCCAGTTGTATCCCCCAATGGATGTCGAGCTCCTGGACGTTGCCCATAGAGGCGGTATATGCGGTATCCCTCGTTGAGTCCGTAAGAAAAGCCTAACTGGAGGATAAACTGACTACGAAAAATAAAAAATAAAATAGGCCTTCTTTATTTTCTGTATATAGCAAGCACTTTTCGCACTGACGCCGTTTAGGGAAAATATAGTTTCGTTCTGATGTATTTATTCGAGGGCCTACACAGGGACCTGCACAGCGGCCCGATCCCATGTGCTGCTTTCACACGACCGCACTGGGATTCACAAGTCTCGAGCCTAGCTACCCGTAACGTCGCCGCACTTGGTTGGGTCGGACCATATTATGTCGCTTTTAA
This sequence comes from Meconema thalassinum, assembly GCA_946902985.2. NCBI lineage: Eukaryota > Metazoa > Arthropoda > Insecta > Orthoptera > Tettigoniidae > Meconema > Meconema thalassinum. The sequence goes on along the minus strand of OX336388.2, from coordinate 1,939,529,503 downwards.
CGCGGCGGACGAATGAGAGCGCTTTGCTAGTCCATGGGTTGGCAGCTTCAATACGTACTACATGAAGACAGAGTGACTTACGTGCGACGCCAATGTTAGAGTGACTGCTGCCAACTTAAAAGGCCTCCTATTTTAAATGTATATGCGTGACTAGTGTCAGAGTGGGGTATTCAATGAGGCCGTGGTCTAATGAAAGTTATTATTTCCCTCGCAACTATCCTTTTATGTAGCGGGGACAGCTACGTCATAGCATGAGGGGACCATGGCAGAAACATGAGTGTCATTCTATTTTTGTGGACGACGTTATCACACCGTGAAAATAAACTGTGCAATGTTCCATTATTAGGCTTGAAATGGCCTTCTGTACGAGCTGCTGGGGTTCATAAATGAAGAGAAAGAGCATGTGCTATGATTTGCCATCTCCTTTTCTGATCTTAATAAAATACAAGTAGTTCCGTGACGAACTAAAGAGCCTACTTTTCTTAAAATTTCAGATTAATGCCAATCTATATAGACCTATCTAGAATAATGACGAAATCAAGTATTGGAGTAACTGAGCAACTTACTACAGTAATCAGCCCTGGTGACTCTGAATATATTCTTAGTTCCATCTCTTCAGGTATAGAATGCACATACAAAATTTGGCTGCAGTCTAATGCATAGTATGGACGTTACATGTTGTTTGATATTGGATTTAGTATATCAGTGCGCGTAAAATCATGCTGGGAACAATGTTATGTATGTGATGCTCTGAATTAATCTGAAATATTACGATCTATTATAGTGCCGGTTTAGGATAAAATCCATTTGTTAGTATAGAAGTTATATGTAATAAATCATTGAAACTATCAGAAAGCTTAGAATCATGTTGGCACCACCGAGGTACATTAGTTACTCCAAATTAATCCATTTGTTAGTATAGAAGTTACATGTAATTAAAAATTGAAACTATCAGAAAGCTTAGAATCACGTTGGCAGTACTGAAGTATATTAGTTACTCGGAATTAATCTAGAATGTCAGGTACCATACATGTGTGATGTTTAGAGATGATGACTTGCATACTTTCTGATATATTGATATTAGGATTAAACAAATAGACAGAGCATTTATTAAGAGTTGGCAGCCCTGCTTGTTCTTACGATTACGCATAGTCGTAACTGTTATGTTACACAAAGCACATATGAAATTCGGTTGAAACCCATATTTTGTTAACATAGAAGTTATATGCATTTAAAAACTGGACCTGTCAGCAGGCTTAGAATCGTGTAGGCAACACTGATGTATACATTACAGTAAGTTACTACAAACTAAGGTAGAATGTCAGGTAGTATACGTGTGCGTAGTTTAAAGCTGTCGGCTTGCATACTTTCTGATATAGGCTATCGGTATTTGGATAGAAACATAGAGAGAAGCTAAAAACAGCAAAACCCCCCTGCACCCAAGTATTAACTAAACACGTTAAACACCGAGTTCTTGCTTTATATGACAAATGTGGCTATAATTCGTCAATACATTGTTAGCCTACTTTCCACATTTTGCATAGATGAAGAAAGGTAGACTTATGAGATCGATCCGTGAAAATGTGTGTCTGTCTCTCTGTCCTTCTGTCTATCAGGTGCAGATTACCTCGTAGTTCTGCCCCTTAAAACAACAATAACTAACTAACGAACTAACTAACTTCTGTCTGTCTGTCTGTCTTTCTTTGTGTGTCCTCCCCTATCAACTCCTAAACGGCTGCAGCTATCGAAACTGAATTTGGTATGAGTAAAGATCTATTCCTGAATACCTCAAGGCCATATTTGATAATGATGTCAGTGCTACCAACTGCTGAACAAACTGCAATAGAAATTTGAGCTCCATGTTGGATATCTTGGAAGGTATGCATGGGAGCTATTCCAAAATTGGCACACATATAGATAATAATATTTCAGTTTAATTTTCAGGAGGCCATACATGAGAGTGTTGCCAACATGATTCAAAACCTGCTGATAGGTCCAATCCCTATCATAATTATAATTGTGAAAATCTGTGTGTGTCTGTGTGTGTGTTTGTGTGTTAGTTTGTTACCTCTTGACACTAAAACGGCTGGACGGATTTGGATGAAATTTGAAATGGAGGCAGCTTATCCCTGGGATAACATACAGGCTGCCTTTCATCCGGAAATAATCATTGTTCCCGTGGAACGGGCAACGTTACTTAAAAGTCACCAAAAAACTCAACCGGGACAAAATATTGCAGTTGTCGCATAAAGACCGGACAAAGCTCGTTTTACGCCCCTCGATGCAAGAAACAGTACTGGGTACGTCCTTACGGGACACCGAAAATCACATTTTAAGGCCCTAAAACCAACAGTTTCAAAGATATTTGCAGAAAACTATCTTCACTCTGATAAACTGATGAACTAATGGCAAGTCCGTTTCCATGGCAACTGAACCTCAAGGTATGGCATCCGATTTTCTATATATCCCTGTAGGAGGCAATGCCAATCCATTTATTATCTTTCTCAAGATATATATATAAGCACAATAAGAACAGAGTCGCGCGCCTGCCTCATATACGGAGGCCCTGGGTTCGATTCCCGGCTCCGTCAGAGATTTTAGACACTGACGTGAGGGCTGCAAAGGAGTGCACTCAGTTTCGTGAGGACAATTCAGTAGCTGTCTGATAGAGTGACAGCGCCCAGGTCACGAAGAACAAGATTAACGGCCGAGGGGACACGATTCACTGACCAGGCGTCATCACAATATCTGCAGGCCAAACGGCTGGGAAGCGGTCACATGATAGGCCTAGGCCCTTCATGGCGTGTAGTGCCAGGGGTAAAAAAATAGGGATAGCGCCTTCTAATATCACTTTTAATTTTTAAACACTACAGTAGCGGCTACTAAAGAAAGGTAGCGATATAGCTACGTCCAATTTCACAAACACTGGGCCTACAAATCCCATATAGTTAAGTACAAATATCAGTCTGGTCGTAATTTCAGTAGCAACGAAGCTCTGTGGCGGCTATTGCCGTTTCGGTAACACATAAGGCATCCCGCCGTCACATACCTCAATGTGCACTTACAAAATTGTGGACTGGTCTATTTCACTGAAAATAATTTCTACGAGCGAGTATCTACTAAGGCAAAAACCAAACTCACCACCTTTTCTAAAATTTACACAAGACATGATTTTTAAAGTACTCTTCTGTATGTTGAGGTACAGAGATTTTCCACATGGAAATACACAATAAAATGTTGGCAAATCTGGTTTCAAGGAACTGCTGTCCAGAATAGGCATTCGGTACAGGTTATGCGGCCCATGTTCGTAACATGGAATGTTTTCCTTTGACAATGCATCTACACCATGTGCGAGGGCAACGCATTTCAAAGATCTCTAAAACACAATAATCAGGAAATTGGAGAAACATTTAAAGTGGGAGCGGAGATTCAAGAAGAAATAATTTCATCTTTGAGATTTGCTGATGACATCGTCATCTTGGCCGATACGCCAGAGGATTTGAACGAGTTTTTGAATGGTATGGACTCCGTCTTGAGGAAAGAATTCATGATGACTATCAATAAATGAATAACCAAATTATTTGAATGCAGCCGAAATAAATTAGAAACCTCTATGGACCTCAAATTGGCAGGTGAAACGCTACGGGAAGTAGGAGATTTCTGTTACTTAGGAAGCAAAATAACCAGTGATGGACGAAGCAAAGAGGATATAAAAAGCAGGTTAGCTCAGGCAAGGAAAGATTTTCTAAAGAAAAGGAGTCTGTTGACGTCGAATATACAATTAGGTATTAGGAAGTCATTTTTGAAAGGTTTTGTCTGGAGCGTGACACTATAAGGAAGTGAAATTTGGACTAATGTTGCAGCAGAAAAAGGACAATTGAAGCGCGTGAAATGTGGTGTTACAGGAGAATGATGAAGATCAGATGGGTAGATAGGGTAACAAATGAAGGGCTATTAAGACGAGTGGGAGAGGAGAGATGTTTCTGGCGACTGCTAATGAAGATAAGGGATAGGTTGGTAAGATACATATTAAGACACTCAGGAATAGCAACCTTACTTATAGATGGGAGGGTCGAGGACAAGAAATGTAGGGGAAGACCAAGGTTAAGCAGATTGCTTCGGATGTAGGGTGTGGTAGCTATGTAGAGATGAAACGATTAGCTCAGGAGAGGGAGGAATGGAGGGCTGCATCAAACCAGTCAAAAAAACTGAAGACTCAAACAACAAACATCGGGAATTTTAATTAATTAGAGAGGCATGTGGGGCAAAAGGGTTGTTGGAGAATTTCAATCCCTGGGATGTAACACCGGAAGAGACTGCATAATGTACATCAGCGGCCAAGGTGAGAGATATTTTACTATAGGTCTATTAATAGCGACATGTTGACGTTCAAATCATCAATAAGTGTGGCAAAATTACACCCAGAATAACTTAAGGAAAATATTTTTAATTCCCCATATTCCGATAGATTTGCCATTCCAGTGTGCAAGAGTGCAGTTCCCTCTTCAAACAATATTCACAATTTCTATTAACAAAGCGCAATGACACACACTTAACAGCAGCAGGTGTACATTTAGACAAAACCATTTTTTCCAATGGGCAACTGTATGTGGCGTGATCGCTAGTATCTGGACAGCAAAATAGTTATGTCTCAGCAGAAGATGGCAAAACCAAAATCGTAATTCTAAACTGTGTTCACATAATGTAACATCGTACCCTGCAGACTTTCACAACTCTATAAAATTCCCACTTTGCTGCTCATATCAATATACTGTGCCCAACTCTAGGAATGGGTATTCCAAGATTCAGACACCTAGATATCAAGGGAAAGGCTACAGCCGCTTTTGAAAGTTAAGATATTTGAATATCACGCTCCATTGCTTCTCGAAGCAATTGGAAAGAATATACCGATACTTGCATGTCAAGTGACGTAGCGAGTAATAGCAGAGGTCGAGGCTATTTATTGATTAAATAGTTAAACATGGAGTAGAGACTTGAGACTTGGATCAGATTACTGGCACGGCCAAATAAAAGAGAATGCAATTAGTATCAAGTAAATCGGACCAGGGATACCAGAGATATGAGGATTTCCAGATATCAGCTGATGACGCGTGACCCTGGCAGTTTTGAATAAAAGCCGGCCGGCCGAGGCATCGATAGCTCACTTCAACACAAGCACTTGCGTAGCAAGGCGCATCTACGCTGAGCCAAGGCACACGGTTGCCGGATCTACGCAGAAGTTATTTTCAAAGTTGTGATAGCCACAAAAGTGCTGCGCTACGAGGTGGAACTTAGTAAGTTTCCGGCGAAGGAGAATCACTAGGTGATTGAAATTTTCTACAGACATTGGTGAAAATATTTATATTTCTACATGGACATAAATGCTAGACTTTGTCTAGAATTAGTACTTTGTCACAGTCCAGTAATAACCTAATACTTGGATATTTAAATCCATTTCAGTCAGTTTTCATATTTGTAACTTAATAACCACTTCGATCTATCAGTACATTGAAGACCAGTTTATCACGGTGGTGTTCATTAGTCTACGCAGGGAAACTACAGGTTGCTTAGCGCATGGTAGATGGTGATAAACCATGCCCAGGGAACGATCTTCAGGACAGCCGTTGATTGGTTAGACAGTCAGTGTTTTCTTGTACTGAAAAGATTACCGTGAGTTATGTTACAACTGACATATCTAAGAATAGATCACTTAGATCTGACCCCATTTAAGCAAACTATTATGGCTTTGATAGAAGCCCATTTTAAAATGGAACAACAGTTAATTCAAACGTCAAGAGATACTACCACTATGTCTTACTAGACGGATTGTGGGTATATAATGGCGGCCGATACAAGGATTATACATGCTTGTCCGATAGGGCATGTCTATGGATAAATCTGGTACAGACCAGGTTCACTACGCTTCAAGACCATCAAGAAATGTAAGCCACATTTGAATTATATTATGCCTAGCTAATTGGAACAAACTATTTTTCGGCAGATGACCAACACATTTATTTTTCTTCGTATTTAAATCTTGCAATGATTTACGCAAGACTTGTTAGTTATTCTGAGTATTTTCAGCACTCAGAACAGTTTAGGATCGATGACCGAGCATATCGAGCATTTATTTGAATATTTCATATTTTTTGGGAAATCACGGTAATCAGCCGATGTAACTGTAAAAGTTAATAATTATTTTTGTTGAGGAATGGATACTTTTTCCATATTCGAAGGTTCGAACATGTGGATTCTCACATAATGAGATGATAATTAAATATATTTAAAATAATATAACTAATAATAATAATAATAATAATCCACTAATAATAATAATAGTTTTTTATAATTTTCTAAATAATTCTTGGATATTATATTTTATAATAATCATATGTATTGAGAGAGAGCCTATGAAGTAGTTTAATCATTTCTAGTTTGGAACAGGAGATTTTCCGAAGGAGAGTGGTTAGTGCAAGCGCGCATTCAACCAACATTTCAGTCCTGGTTGAACAGTTGATATTTGCAATGAGCAAAGTATATTTTTCAGATAACACGGAGAGGCATGAAACGGGAAGCAAATGATAATTGTATCAAATAGGATATTTTTGTATTTATATAAAATCATGACGTAAATACACTCGAAAGTGAAATGAAGATTTTCATAAGTATGGTAAATTCACGGGTTGAACTGAATGGTAAAATAAAATAAACTTGTAAGTTTATTAATCTTCCAGTGTTGATAACAAGCAGAGGCTTGATTTATTGTATAAATTTTGGGAAGAAAATTTATGTGTGTGGAGTAGTTGAAATGCCATTCCCAGGTGCGCATGTTTAAGTCGCAGGAATGAAGAGGTTTTTTCGAGCATCAATCAAATAGCAGGTTCGATGGCTCAGGTTTATAGAAGGAGTATTGGAACTACACATTTCGTCGTATGAATGACCCGAAGGTTATTTCTTAGAAACCATCAGTTCTTATTTCAACCTTGTTTACGAATTCCATTTAGACTTTGATTTTGCTAGAACCCGGATTTGTCATGATAGTAGTTTATTCTTCTTCAGAGGAAGACCTTTGCCGTTGTTGTTGTTGTTGTTGTAATATTGTGTTCTTACACAAATAATAGAATGGGCCACTGCCAATTAAAAATAATTCTTTAACCACGAATAATTTGAAGGATAATTTCAATCCTAGTGCCATGAACTAAATGAATTCATTATGAAATTACAATTCTTATTTCCGCATTCTGTCGAAGAATTGCAAGTTGTTAAAATTACAAAAATGGCCATGAATATAAATATTTTTCATAATAATGATTCCAAGTGGAAAATTGAATAGTTGAATGGTTCAACAATTTATTGACCAAGTTGATGATTCAGAAATCATATATTTTGTTAGGAACTTGAAGTTCATAATCGAGTCACTTCTCGAATGTTTAATGTCAGAAGAACAATTAATTGTTGTTGTGCTTCGCACAGTTCTTCGATGCTATGCTCAAGGTCAAATACTTTTCAGATGTTATTAATATGTGTAAATAATTTGTGTTGATTCAATGATAATAATATTTCTCGACAATATATTTTTTGAAACTGGAAAAATAAGTGAAAGTTAAAAACAATTCTATGAACATTTATTCTACGAGTGTTAATATTATATAAAAATTCAAACAGTGAACTACGATATTTCCAGTAGAGACAATTAAATTTGAACTGGAATTAATCATAAATAATTTTGGAACACAGTCTACAGGACTATTAATCAGACTTGTGTTTCCAAAAAAAAAAATTGTCAAATGTGTTTGGAAAATTTCTGTATATTGTGTAAATAGGAGTGTGGGTCGCCACACGTGAGTGATGCTATTTTGAGCATTTTTGCAGTCAATTTTAAATTCAAAATAAACTGAGATAATTTTACTTGATGTGTTATACCCAATTGAATCTCCTTCTATCCTTATTGTTGCATTGAGCCAAAAATCAGCAAAGCATTTTTTTAATTTGATGTCGTTTTTGCGATTTGCTTTAACCCATCTGGCGCTCCGGGATATTTTGACTCTCGTGCTGACTGATTATTGGTAAAATGCATATGTGGTCGTGCGGACTCCGGTCTAAACGGGCACATAAAATAAGATAGAGAGAGAAATGGCTTCGAACGTGGGTCTCGATTTAGACATGGTCAATCGCATGCCGATTTAAATTGTGATAATTTTTATATAAATATTTTGGGAGTTGAGAGATGTCTGGTTTGGATGAATAAATTAGTAGGAAACCCAATTAGTGGGGAAAATTAAAAATTTAACTTGGTTAATAATTAGAATGGGCTTGATTATTTTTGATAATGGCTTAACCATGAGGGCGTCAAGTAAATTCAGTAGTAAACGTTCGATGACTGGACATACACATTATTAGAATCCAGGTGGAGGATATTTGAGAACTTGCTTATTTTTCTTGTGATATTGTGGTAAATGTAATTCGTAAAAGTAGAGAATTTTGTTTTTCCATCACGTCGACATTAGGACAAATCTCATTTTATTAGAGTGTTCCAATTAGCTATTCATATTTCTTGTTCTAGTTATAATCTTGTGTTTGCCAATATTGTATACCCCTAAGGTTTGAATAATAATTGAAATTATGGAAGAGATGATGAGGATGATGAGGAGTTTGGAGGAGAGTTCAAAAGAGGCTGGACTGCGTGTAGCAGCCATTATGAAAGAAAATACTGAGGCTTTAGAAAATAAACTTAAAGAAAATTCTGACTCTTTAGAAAATAAACTTAAAGAAAATTCTGATTCTTTAGAAAATAAACTTAGAGAAAGTTCTGATTCTTTAAAAGGTAATTTGAAAGAAAATTTAAATAGTAAATTTAATTCAATGGAAAGTACATTTAAAGAGAATTCTGAAATTTTGAAAATGACACTTGAGAGTAAAATGAATAAATTATGCGAAAAAACACATGAGCTCGAAACTTCATTAGCTACTAACGCAAGTTTAATGGACGATAAATTTCGCGATGCCGATCTTAGATCTCAAAGCTTAGTTGATAGGATAGAACATGGTCTTAGGAAAGTTGGTGAAGACATGGTCAACCTAGAAGTCAGAGTGAAGAAGGAGAGTAACGAGATGGGAATTCTAGTTGTTCAACGGTTGACAGAACAATTCAAAGAACTTGTAATGGGAGAAATAAGAGAAGGTGTGATTAATGAGTTACAAACTGAAATTAAAACCACAGTTGTCAATAAAATTAAAGACACACTCAAGCTGGAGAATCAAGAGGGAATCAAGGAGATTAGGGAATCTTTGTCATCCCATATTCAAGTAATTTCCAAAGATATCCAAGCAACTCAGAAGGACATATCAGATATGACAGGGTCATTGAAAAGTCATGAGGCTGTTATGAACCAGATATCCACTGATGTTAAGGAGAATTGTAAAGAAACTGAAGCAATTAAGAAAATGGCAGAAGAAAACCAGAAGGAACTTGAGGCTATGAAAACGCAAATCAAGGACGAGAAACAGTCTGACCATTTGTTGAAAATACCAATTGTAAGGGGAAAGGAACAGATACAGATAAATCTAGGAGGAGCTAGAGAAACTGACAGTCAAAGACAGGATGAGGTCAGGACAGTATTTCAACCCAACCCCATAACTGTATTCAAGAATGTAGAGGATAAGCCTTCTAAATTTTCAGGGCGAGATTCTGTAACACCCGTGGAATTTTTGAGAGAAGCAGGTGATTACCTGAAAGATTCCAAGATCCCTAAGGAAAGACAGATCCGAGTGATAGGGAAGTTTTTGGAAGGTCCTGCACTTCTTTGGTTTAGAGCTTTTAGATCCACTCTAACCACTTTTGAGGAGTTTTCTCGTGGGTTATTGAAAAAGTTTTGGTCCCCGGAAACCCAACAGCAAGTCAGAGTAGAATTATATTCTAAGAGATTCTCGACGTCACAACCTACTCGATACTCTACGTACTTTTCTGGACAGCTTTCTAAACTTCAACATTTAGATCCGCCGATGCCAGATAACGAATTAATTACTGCATTGATACGTCAGTTTCCAGCAGACGTCCAGAGGACTTTGATCGCTGCTGACATCTATAATATGGAGCAATTTGACGAGGTATTACAGAAGCTGGATCATACGAATGCTCAATTCTTCCATCAGAAGGGAGGAAAGAATAACAACGCTGTGTACGCTGTTATGGCTGATAGTTATTCTCAAACACCTCGAGAGATTCGAGAGGAGCGAGAAGAGAAAACGCCGAGGGAAGATCCAAATAAGAGAGGATGGAATCAATACAGTAACAGATACAGTTACAAGCCTTATGCGAGACAGGATGGTGGAAATCGATACAATACTCGATGGAGAAGACCACAGGATAATCAAGGAAGGTACCAGGAAAGAAGATACTATGGTAGAAACAACTACAATAACAGAGGGAATGTGGATACTCGTCAGTCCAATGAAGAGTTCAACAAGGAGACGAGGAAAAACTTGGAAGCAAGACACCAAGATAACTTGCAGTTTTTGGAGCAAAGGCCCAATGAACCAGGTCCATCGGGAACACAACAATCCCTGGGGAATGGTAACGAAAAAAAAACTTCGAATTCACAGTAGAAGATAGAATTTTGAATACTTTCACTTCCAGAATTATTAAATGGCAAGCAGAGGATGATGACTTAATCCAACAGAATGACGAACGAAAAGAAATGGGTACAAGAATTAGAATGCCAATCATATCATGCGAAGTATTCGGTATGCCTGTCGATACATTGATTGATACTGGGGCTATGCTTTGTCTGGTGAGTGAGAAGTTTTATATTCTGTGGAAGCTCAAAGAGAATTTAGAGGAGATTCCAGTATCAGGAATTAAGATCCAAGGAATAATACCCAATAAAATATCTCTGTGTAAAACACAATTATACTTATGTATTACGATTGGAGGACATGATTTCCGACATGTGTTTGTAGTAATGAAGGACATGGCTTTTGACATGATATTGGGAGCAGATTTCATTCAGAAATATCAAGCAGTGATAGATATGAAGACAGAGACGATCAGATTCAAGAATACCGAAGAGATTAACTTCGAGGGAAAAGAAGAGGAAGACATCGAGGGAGATGCTCAATGGTCTCTGATTTTTCATGAAGCTGAAGGAAGAGAAGTCTACACTGAGAATGAGTCCCCAGAGCTAGGGAAAATTTTGGAAGAGTATCACGATATTTTTGATATTAAACCTGGTGAAATTAAGGATTTTGAATATCGTATTCGTGTAAATGATGATGCACCTTTTCATGCTAAATTGTATCCAGTAGCAGAGAAGCATCGAGAAAGGGTAAAAGTGCTTATCAAGGAGATGGAAAGCAACAATGTGATTGAAAAGTACACTACATCTTATGTCAATCCATTAGCAGTAGTGTCTAAGCAAGATGGAAGTCTGAGACTATGTTTAGACGCGCGAAATTTGAATTCAAGATTACTGCCAGAGTATGACAGACCACCAATCATTAGGGAACTGTTAAGGAAATTCCAAGGCAAGGTCTGGTTCTCTAATATTGATCTCACTTCGTCCTACCATCACATTAGGCTTAGTGAAGATTCCAAGAAGTTTACGGGATTTATGTTTGACCAGCAGACATATGTATTCCGCCGTCTACCATTTGGAGTCAGAACATCTGGATCCGTTTTGATCAGAGCACTGGAACAAAATTTGAGTCCTGAAGTAAAGGAGATTGCAATTCGTTACATAGATGATATCTTAATTGCATCTGAGACTAAGGAGGAACATTTGCTACATCTTCAGATGTTATTCGCAGATTTGAGAAAAGCGAACTTTAAAGTAAACCTTCGAAAATGTCAGTTCTTTCGAAAGGAAATAAAATTTTTGGGTCATATTTTGGATGGAGAAGGATACCGTCCCAAAGAGACGAAGATACAGGCGATTGCAAATTTCCCTAGACCTACTAGAGTGAAGAATGTCCGCAGTTTTCTCGGGACATGCCAATTCTTTGCAGGGCATTGTCCAAACTTCACCAAGACGGTAGCGCCATTGCAGGAATTATTAAAGAAAGGAAATAAATGGAAATGGGATGACGATTGTGAACAATCATTTCAAGATGCCAAGAGGTTATTGGTAAATAGCGTGAAATTGGAGTATCCTGACTTTACCAAGAATTTCATCATAGAATCTGATGCATCCACCGTAGGGATTGGAGCTATTCTACTTCAAGAAGATGAAGACCACAAGAGACATTACCTGGCGTTCATTAGCAGGAAACTTCGTCCATCAGAAAGGAATTATTACACCACAGAGTTAGAAGCACTTGCTGTAATATTCGCGTTGGAGTCGTGGAAGAAGATGTTAATTGGACATTCAGTCATTGTGAGGACTGATCACCACGCATTGGAGTTTATCTTGAGAACAATCTTTGCCAGTGATAGAATAACTAGATGGTCACTTTTTATTCAACAATTCAACCTAGTTATTGAACACACTCCTGGAAAGTTGAACGTGGGAGCTGATTTATTGAGTAGAGCAGTGGAGTCTACATCTAAGGTTTTTCAAGTTAACCTGACGCAAGAGGATGAGGATACCTTGAGAAGGTTAAGATTGTTGCATTTATCCCAGAGGAGAGACCGACGTCTTAGAAACATTTTTCGTTTTCTACAGGGAGACATGGATCCAAATGATGATGATTTTGTGGAAACTGAAAGAATTTCAAGAGATTTTATGATGTTAGATGGTTTAATCTACAAGTTTGCAGATCCCGACCATACGAAGCTGAGAGTAGTGATACCTCCACGAATGCAAAAACCCATTATCTGGATGGCACATCGAATCGCAGGTCATGCTGGGGTAGATAAGACGGTCAACATGATTCAAGAGAAATTTTCGTGGGAGCAGATGCGACAAACTGTCAGGAACACTATTCGAGAATGCGACTTATGCCAAAGGAGTAAACATAATTCTAGATTATTGAGAGAATTACCAAGGCCTATTATTCCTTCTAAGCCTTGTGAAATCTTCGCGACTGATTTATATGGTCCTCTCTCAAAGTCTAAAAGAGGTAACCGATATATTCTGGTGACCATGGATGTATTCAGCAAATACACTATGTTACATCCAATCCAGAAGGCAAACGCAAAATATTGTGCGAAGAGAATTAGAGACAATGTAATTCCGGAAGCAGGCAAACCGGAATTCCTTTTATCAGATCGTGGACCTCAATTTACATCTTTAGAATTTCGAACCGTCATGAATAATCTGGGTATTAGACAATTGTTTTGTTCTATCAGACATCCTGAGAGCTATCCAGCAGAACGCGTGATGGCTGAAATAGCAAAATTTTGCCGCCTCTATTGTCCAAATGAGCATTGGAAATGGATGGATGTTCTATCTTTAGCATCCGAATCCATCAACTCTACAATTCATGAGAGTACTGGACAGATTCCCATGTTGCTTCATCATGGAATTAAACCAACAAGATTATGGGATCGAATCATCTCTATTCCACCTGAGATTGAACCAAGTCGTCAGATGAGGGAAACTATAGCTTTAGACAAGTTGAGGAGCCAAGCTGAGAAAAGAGAGCGCAGAGTGAGAGGAAAGCGTTTTCGCAGACCCTTGCGCGTAGGAACTCTTGTTTTAGTGAAAAGACCTACACCCTCTGATGTGCAAAATCGAGTGTACTCGAAGTTTGCAAGCCTTTACGCTGGACCCTATCGTATTGTGGAAGTAAACAACAATGGAAGCTATGAGATCGCTAATACACGAACTGGTAACATCGTGGGAACTTATAATGCATCGAATTTGAAGATTTATTATTCAAGAACCAGATGATTTAATGTGTAGATAGGAAAAATAAAAAATTTTCAATTTTTATTTTTTGCTAGGTGTGGGGTGGATGTGCCCAACTCTAGGAATGGGTATTCCAAGATTCAGACACCTAGATATCAAGGGAAAGGCTACAGCCGCTTTTGAAAGTTGAGATATTTGAATATCGCGCTCCATTGCTTCTCGAAGCAATTGGAAAGAATATACCGATACTTGCATGTCAAGTGACGTAGCGAGTAATAGCAGAGGTCGAGGCTATTTATTGATTAAATAGTTAAACATGGAGTAGAGACTTGAGACTTGGATCAGATTACTGGCACGGCCAAATAAAAGAGAATGCAATTAGTATCAAGTAAATCGGACCAGGGATACCAGAGATATGAGGATTTCCAGATATCAGCTGATGACGCGTGACCCTGGCAGTTTTGAATAAAAGCCGGCCGGCCGAGGCATCGATAGCTCACTTCAACACAAGCACTTGCGTAGCAAGGTGCATCTACGCTGAGCCAAGGCACATGGTTGCCGGATCTACGCAGAAGTTATTTTCAAAGTTGTGATAGTCACAAAAGTGCTGCGCTACGAGGTGGAACTTAGTAAGTTTCCGGCGAAGGAGAATCACTAGGTGATTGAAATTTTCTACAGACATTGGTGAAAATATTTATATTTCTACATGGACATAAATGCTAGACTTTGTCTAGAATTAGTACTTTGTCACAGTCCAGTAATAACCTAATACTTGGATATTTAAATCCATTTCAGTCAGTTTTCATATTTGTAACTTAATAACCACTTCGATCTATCAGTACATTGAAGACCAGTTTATCACGGTGGTGTTCATTAGTCTACGCAGGGAAACTACAGGTTGCTTAGCGCATGGTAGATGGTGATAAACCATGCCCAGGGAACGATCTTCAGGACAGCCGTTGATTGGTTAGACAGTCAGTGTTTTCTTGTACTGAAAAGATTACCGTGAGTTATGTTACAACTGACATATCTAAGAATAGATCACTTAGATCTGACCCCATTTAAGCAAACTATTATGGCTTTGATAGAAGCCCATTTTAAAATGGAACAACAGTTAATTCAAACGTCAAGAGATACTACCACTATGTCTTACTAGACGGATTGTGGGTATATAATGGCGGCCGATACAAGGATTATACATGCTTGTCCGATAGGGCATGTCTATGGATAAATCTGGTACAGACCAGGTTCACTACGCTTCAAGACCATCAAGAAATGTAAGCCACATTTGAATTATATTATGCCTAGCTAATTGGAACAAACTATTTTTCGGCAGATGACCAACACATTTATTTTTCTTCGTATTTAAATCTTGCAATGATTTACGCAAGACTTGTTAGTTATTCTGAGTATTTTCAGCACTCAGAACAGTTTAGGATCGATGACCGAGCATATCGAGCATTTATTTGAATATTTCATATTTTTTGGGAAATCACGGTAATCAGCCGATGTAACTGTAAAAGTTAATAATTATTTTTGTTGAGGAATGGATACTTTTTCCATATTCGAAGGTTCGAACATGTGGATTCTCACATAATGAGATGATAATTAAATATATTTAAAATAATATAACTAATAATAATAATAATAATAATAATCCACTAATAATAATAATAGTTTTTTATAATTTTCTAAATAATTCTTGGATATTATATTTTATAATAATCATATGTATTGAGAGAGAGCCTATGAAGTAGTTTAATCATTTCTAGTTTGGAACAGGAGATTTTCCGAAGGAGAGTGGTTAGTGCAAGCCCGCATTCAACCAACATTTCAGTCCTGGTTGAACAGTTGATATTTGCAATGAGCAAAGTATATTTTTCAGATAACACGGAGAGGCATGAAACGGGAAGCAAATGATAATTGTATCAAATAGGATATTTTTGTATTTATATAAAATCATGACGTAAATACACTCGAAAGTGAAATGAAGATTTTCATAAGTATGGTAAATTCACGGGTTGAACTGAATGGTAAAATAAAATAAACTTGTAAGTTTATTAATCTTCCAGTGTTGATAACAAGCAGAGGCTTGATTTATTGTATAAATTTTGGGAAGAAAATTTATGTGTGTGGAGTAGTTGAAATGCCATTCCCAGGTGCGCATGTTTAAGTCGCAGGAATGAAGAGGTTTTTTCGAGCATCAATCAAATAGCAGGTTCGATGGCTCAGGTTTATAGAAGGAGTATTGGAACTACACATTTCGTCGTATGAATGACCCGAAGGTTATTTCTTAGAAACCATCAGTTCTTATTTCAACCTTGTTTACGAATTCCATTTAGACTTTGATTTTGCTAGAACCCGGATTTGTCATGATAGTAGTTTATTCTTCTTCAGAGGAAGACCTTTGCCGTTGTTGTTGTTGTTGTAATATTGTGTTCTTACACAAATAATAGAATGGGCCACTGCCAATTAAAAATAATTCTTTAATCACGAATAATTTGAAGGATAATTTCAATCCTAGTGCCATGAACTAAATGAATTCATTATGAAATTACAATTCTTATTTCCGCATTCTGTCGAAGAATTGCAAGTTGTTAAAATTACAAAAATGGCCATGAATATAAATATTTTTCATAATAATGATTCCAAGTGGAAAATTGAATAGTTGAATGGTTCAACAATTTATTGACCAAGTTGATGATTCAGAAATCATATATTTTGTTAGGAACTTGAAGTTCATAATCGAGTCACTTCTCGAATGTTTAATGTCAGAAGAACAATTAATTGTTGTTGTGCTTCGCACAGTTCTTCGATGTTATGCTCAAGGTCAAATACTTTTCAGATGTTATTAATATGTGTAAATAATTTGTGTTGATTCAATGATAATAATATTTCTCGACAATATATTTTTTGAAACTGGAAAAATAAGTGAAAGTTAAAAACAATTCTATGAACATTTATTCTACGAGTGTTAATATTATATAAAAATTCAAACAGTGAACTACGATATTTCCAGTAGAGACAATTAAATTTGAACTGGAATTAATCATAAATAATTTTGGAACACAGTCTACAGGACTATTAATCAGACTTGTGTTTCCAAAAAAAATAATTGTCAAATGTGTTTGGAAAATTTCTGTATATTGTGTAAATAGGAGTGTGGGTCGCCACACGTGAGTGATGCTATTTTGAGCATTTTTGCAGTCAATTTTAAATTCAAAATAAACTGAGATAATTTTACTTGATGTGTTATACCCAATTGAATCTCCTTCTATCCTTATTGTTGCATTGAGCCAAAAATCAGCAAAGCATTTTTTTAATTTGATGTCGTTTTTGCGATTTGCTTTAACCCATCTGGCGCTCCGGGATATTTTGACTCTCGTGCTGACTGATTATTGGTAAAATGCATATGTGGTCGTGCGGACTCCGGTCTAAACGGGCACAATACTGTATGTATCAGAATTTTCAGAATTGGAATGGACCCACCTGTAGCCGCGATTGCTGTAATATAATAGACCAATTATCAGCAATAATGCATCGTCCTCATTGTTTTGGTCGAGAGCGAAGCCGCGGGTACCTGCTAGTTTTGATTTTACGCGCACTCATAAATCCAATATCAAACAGCATGTCAAGTCCATACTATCCACTAGACTTTAACCAAATTTTGTATGTGCAATCTATACCTTAAGAGATGGAACTATGAATATATGCAGAGCCACCAGGGCTGCCAACTGTAGTAAGTTACTCTATTAGGTTAAACGATTTCAGGTAGCCTATATTTCAAACTGCAGTACTTAGAAATGTTAGTATTATCAACTTGATTTCGTCAATATTCTAGATAGGTCTATATAGATTGCCATGAATGTTCAATTTTAAGAGAAGTAGTCTCTTTAGTTCGCCACAGAACTACCTGTTACCTTCCATTCTAGGTTCTGCCTTCCATGATAGCTTCCATACTACTCACCAAATTGAACAGGTGCTATTTTTCCAGGCAGTTTCCATGGAAGTTTGAGTAAAACAACCAATCGAATTGCTTTTCTCGTTCTAGTAGAGATTTTAGCGACAGCGTAAACAAATAGGTTATATTTATTATGTTGGTTGGAAGAGTACTGCTGCGTGGTCCACCGCACCGCACTCAGAGCCCATGGACTTTAGAAGCCCAGCCCGTTCAGTGCCGTTCTCGTCTAATGCGGCCGCGTTTTGGCCCATAGCACTGGGCTCAAAACGCCCACCGTAGCCCACTGCACTGGACGGGCTGGGCCGAGCAGGCAGACTAAACCTCACCACGCGTGCACAGCAAATGCTCGCTTTACACTTCTATTCAGAATTTTAGCAATACTAGTGTCACTAAGGTAATGGTATATTCCAAACTGGCTAATCTTTATCTGAAATACATCGATAGTTGTTGATGATTGATTTAGGGGTTTTGATATCATGGTCATGTAGCCCCGTGTATTTGTGTGTGTGTAATTTGTCTGATAACCTGTGTTATTGTGATGGCTCTCTTAGTGTGCGCCTTTGTAATTCAGATGAGGATTGGAAGGAAGCGGCCGTGGTTTTAAGTTAGGATCCATACCGGCATTTGCCTGGATTAGAAGTTAAATAACAAATCGGAAATTAAGTACTGTACCGAGTTTAACCGAGTTTTACAAATATTACTTTCGTCAAACGAATTTAGAAAACTATTTGAAGTTATTAGACATTGGACAAAACGAAGTTTTAACTTATACATTACGGCGTGCTAAATATTGGCTTTATCTTAAAAGTGTGTCACTGTTAGTAAATTGCGCAAATAGTAAGAACAATAGGAGCCTCCGTGGCCTAGGGTGCAGCACGCGGGCCTCTCACCGCTGGGTCCATGGTTCAAATCCCAGTCACACCATGTGAGATCTGTGCTGGACAAAACGGAAGCAGACAGGTTTGTCTCCGGCTACTCCGGTTTTCCCTGTCAACATTTAATTCCAGCAACACTCTCCACTACCATTTAATTTCTTCTGTCATTCATTTAATCATTGCCTCAGAGGAGTGTAACAGGCTTCGGCAGCCGGCACAGTTCATATCCTCACAGTTAGATGGGGGCTTCATTCATTCCATCCCTGGCCCGGTTGGTCAACTGCGAGCAGGCTGTGGATTTTAAGTAGGAACGATTATAAAATTATTAATAACAAGAAGTTCCGTGCCGGACAAAGGAGCCTACTTTTCTTAAAATTTAAGAAACATGCCAATGATTAATCTATATGGACCTGTCTAGAATATAGACGAAATTAAGTTGCTAATATCGAAATTTCTAATTTTCTAATTTCGAAATATACCTGGCATTATGTAGACTAATAGAGCACTACAGTTGGCAGCCCTGGTGACTGAATATATTCCTAGTTCCATCTCATAAGGTACAGAATACACATATTGGTTGAAGTATAATGGATAGCATGGACGTTACATGAAGTTAGACATTGGATCTATCAGCGCGCGTAAAATGATGTTGGCAACAATGTCATGTAAGTGTTGGTCAGTAATAATCTAAAAAATCATGATCTATTGTTGTGCCAATTTTGGATGAAATCCATTTATTATTATCGAAGTGACATTTATTTTAAAATTAGCAGTCTTAGAATCATGTTGGTAACACTGACGTATATTAGCTTCACCAAATTAATCTACAATGTCTGGTAATATAGGCTACGTGTGCATAATTAAAAGCTCTCGGCTTGCATACTTTCTGATATATTGGTATTTGGATAAAAACATGGAGAGAGCATTTTTTTTTACAGTTGGCAGCCCTCGTGGCTCTTAATAATACGCTCAGTTATATCTGTTTATGTACACATAGTATATACGAAATTTGGTTGAAATCCAATTGATAGTGTAGAAGTAATATGTATTTAAAAACTAGCAGGTACCCGCGGCTTCGCTCGCGATCAAGACAATGAGGACGATGCATTATTGCTGATAATTGGTCTATTCTATTACAGCAATCGCGGCTACAGGTGGGTCCATTCCAATTCTGAAAATTCTGATACATACTGTATATTGATATGAGCAGCAAAGTGGGAATTTTATAGAGTTGTAAAAGTCTGCAGTGTACGATGTTACATTATGTGAACACATTTTAGAATTACGATTTTGGTTTTGCCGTCTTCTGCTGAGACATAACTATTTTGCTGTCCAGATACTAGCGATCACGCCACATACAGTTGCCCATTGGAAAAAATGGTTTTGTCTAAATGTACACCTGCTGCTGTTAAGTGTGTGTCATTGCGGTTTGTTAATAGAAATTGTGAATATTGTTTGAAGAGGGAACTGCACTCTTGCACACTGGAATGGCAAATCTATCGGAATATGTCGAATTAAAAGTATTTTCCTTAAGTTATTCTGGGTGTAATTTTGCCACACTTATTTATGATTTGAACGTCAACATGTCGCTATTAATAGACCTATAGTAAAATATCTCTCACCTTGGCCGCTGATGTACATTATGCAGTCTCTTCCAGTGTAACATCCCAGGGATTGAAATTCTCCAACAACCCTTTTGCCTCACATGCCTCTCTAATTAATTAAAATTCCCGATTGTTGTTGTTTGAGTCTTCAGTTTTTTGACTGGTTTGATGCAGCCCTCCATTCCTCCCTCTCCTGAACTAAACGTTTCATCTCTACATAGCTACCACACCCTACATCCGAAGCAATCTGTTTAACCCTGGTCTTCCCCTACATTTCTTGTCCTCAACCCTCCCATCTATAACTAAGGTTGCTATTCCTGAGTGTCTTAATATGTGTCGTACCAACCTATCTCTTCTCTTCATTAGCAGTCGCCATAATCATTTCTCCTCTCCCACTTGTCTTAATAGCCCTTCATTTGTTACCCTATCTACCCATCTGATCTTCATCATTCTCCTGTAACACCACATTTTACACGCTTCAGTTGTCCTTTTTCTGCTGCACCATTAGTCCAAGTTTCACTTCCTTATAGTGTCACGCACCAGACGAAACCTTTCAAAAATGACTTCCTAATACCTAAATGTATATTCGATGTCAACAGACTCCTTTTCTTTAGAAAATCTTTCCTTGCCTGAGCTAACCAGCTTTTTATATCCTCTTTGCTTCGTCCATCACTGGTTATTTTGCTTCCTAAGTAACAGAAGTCTCCTACTTCCCGTAGCGTTTCACCTGCCAATTTGAGGTCCATAGAGGGTTCTAATTTATTTCGGCTGCATTCCATTAGTTTTGTTTCTCATTTATTGATTTTCATCATGAATTCTTTCCTCAAGACGGAGTCCATACCATTCACAAACTCGTTCAAATCCTCTGGCGTATCGGCCAAGATGACGATGTCATCAGCAAATCTCAAAGATGAAATTATTTCTTCTTGAATCTCCGCTCCCACTTTAAATGTTTCTCCAATTTCCTGATTATTGTGTTTTTAGAGATCTTTGAAATGCGTTGCCCTCGCACATGGTGTAGATGCATTGTCAAAGGAAAACATTCCATGTTACGAACATAGGCCGCATAACCTGCACCGAAAACCTATTCTGGACAGCAGTTCATTGCCAACATTTTATTGTGTCTTTCCATGTGGTGTATCTCTGTACCTCAACATACAGAAGAGTGCATTAAAAATCATGTAAATTGTGTAAATTTTGGAAAAGGTGGTGAGTGTGGTTTTTGCCGGAGTGGATACTCGATCGTAGAAATTCTTTTCAATAAAATAGACCGGTCCACAATTTTGTTAGTGCACATTGAGGTATATGACGGCGGGATGCCTTAACTGTTAAGGAAACGTCAATAGCCGCCACAAAGCTTCGTTGCTACTGAAATAACGACCAGACTGATATTTGTACTTAACTATACGGGATTTGTAGGCCCAGTGTTTGTGAAATTGAACGTAGCTATATCGCTACCTTTCTTTAGTAGCCGCTACTGTAGTGATTAAAAATTAAAAGTGATATTAGAAGGCGCTATCCCTAATTTTTACCCCTGGCACTACACACCATGAAGGGCCTAGGCCTATCATGCGACCGCTTCCCAGCCATTTGGCCTGCAGATATTGTGGTGACGCCTGGTCAGTGAATCGTGTCCCCTCGGCCGTTAATCTTGTTCTTCGTGACCTGGGCGCTGTCACACTATCAGACAGCAACTCAATTGTCCTCACGAAGCTGAGTGCACTCCCTTGCAGCCCTCACGTCAGTGTCTAAAATCTCTGACGGAGCCGGGAATCGAACCCAGGGCCTCCGGATGGGAGGCAGGCGCGCGACTCTGTTCTTGTTGTGCATATATATATATCTTGAGAAAGATAATAAATGGATTGGCATTGCCTCTTACAGGTATATATAGAAAATCGGATATCATACCTTGAGGTTCAGTTGCCATGGAAACGGACTTGATATTAGTTCATCAGTTTATCAGAGTGAAGATAGTTTTCTGCGAATATATTTGAAACTGTTGGTTTTAGGGCCTTAAAATGTGGTTTTCGGTGTCCTGTAGGGATATACCCGGTACTGTTTCTCGCATCGAGGAGCGTAAAACGAGCTTTGTCCAGTCTTTATGCGACAACTCCGATATTTTGACCCGGTTTCGTTTTTTGGTGACTTTTAAGTTACGTTGCCGGTTCCACGGGAACAATGATTATTTCCCGATGAAAGGCAGCCTGTATGTTATCCCAGGGATAAGCTGCCTCCATTTCAAATTTCATCCAAATCCGTCCAGCCGTTTTAGTGTCAAGAGGTAACAAACTAACACACAAACACACACCCACAGACACACACAGTTTTTCACAATTATAATTATGATAGGGATTGGACCTATCAGCAGGTTTTGAATCATTTTGGCAACACTCTCATGTATGGCCTCCTGAAAATTAAACTGAAATATTATTATCTATATGTGTGCCAATTTTGGAATAGCTCCCATGCATACCTTCCAAGGTATCCAACATGGAGCTCAAATTTCAATTGCAGTTTGTTCAGCAGTTGGTAGCACTGACATCATTATCAAATATGGCCTTGAGGTATTCAGGAATAGATCTTTACTCATACCAAATTCAGTTTCGATAGCTGCAGCCGTTTAGGAGTTGATAGGGGAGGACACACAAAGAAAGACAGACAGACGGACAGAAGTTAGTTAGTTGGTTAGTTAGGTATTGTTGTTTTAAGGGGCGGATCTACGAGGTCATCTGCCACTGATAGACAGAAGGACAGACAGACACACATTTTCCCGGATCGATCTCATAAGTCTACCTTTCCTCATCTATGCAAAATGTCGAAAGTAGGCTAACAATGTATTGATGAATTATAGCCAGATTTGTCATATAAAGCAAGAACTCGGTGTTTAACGTGTTTAGTTAATACTTGGGTGTAGGGGAGTTTTGCTGTTTTTAGCCTCTCTCTATGTTTTTATCCAAATACCGATAGCCTATATCAGAAAGTATGCAAGCCGACAGCTTTAAACTACGCACACGTATACTACCTTACATTCTACCTTAGTTTGTAGTAACATACTGTAATGTATACATCCGTGTTGCCTACACGATTCTAAGCCTGCTGACAGGTCCAGTTTTTAAATGCATATAACTTCTATATTAACAAAATATGGATTTCAGCTGAATTTCGTATGTGCTTTGTGTAACATAACAGTTATGACTATGCGTATTCGTAAGAACAAGCAGGGCTGCCAACTCTTAATAAATGCTCTCTCTATTTGTTTAATCCTAATATCAATATATCAGAAAGTATGCAAGTCATCATCTCTAAACTTTGCACACGTATGGTACCTGACATTCTAGATTAATTCCGAGTGACTAATATACGTCAGTGCTGCCAACATGATTCTAAGCTTTCTGATAGTTTCAATTTTTAATTACATGTAACTTCTATACTAACAAATGGATTAATTTGGAGTCACTAATATACCTCAGTGGTGCCAACATGATTCTAAGCTTTCTGATAGTTTCATTTTTTAATTACACGTAACTTCTATACTAACAAATGGATTTTATCCTAAACTGGCATTATAATAGATCATAATATTTCAGATTAATTCAGAGCATCACATACATAACATTGTTCCCAGCATGATTTTACGCGCACTGATATACTAAATCCAATATCAAACAACATGTAACGTCCATACTATGCATTAGTCTGCAGCCAAATTTTGTATGTGCATTCTATACCTGAAGAGATGGAACTAAGAATATATTCAGAGTCACCAGGGCTGACTACTGTAGACTAGTAAGTTGCTCAGTTACTCTAATACTTGATTTCGTCATTATTCTAGATAGGTCTATATAGATTGGCATTAATCTGAAATTTTAAGAAAAGTAGGCTCTTGAGTTCGTCACGGAACTACTTGTATTTTATTAAGATCAGAAAAGGAGATGGCAAATCATAGCACATGCTCTTCCTCTTCATTTATGAACCCCAGCAGGTCGTACAGAAGGCCATTTCAAGCCTAATAATGGAACAATGCACAGTTTATTTTTCACGGTGTGATAACGTCGTCCACAAAAATAGAACAACACTCATGTTTCTGCCATGGCCCCCTCATGCTATGACGTAGCGGTCCCCGCTACATAAAAGGATAGTTGCGAGGGAAATAATAACTTGCATTCGACCACGGCCTCCCTGAATACCCCACTACGTCACTAGTTACGCGTATACATTTAAAATAGGAGGCCATTTAAGTTGGCAGCAGTCACTCTAGCATTGGCGACGCACGTAAGTCACTCTGTCTTCATGTAGTACGTATTAAAGCTGCCAACTCATGGACTAGCAAAGCGCTCTCATTCGTCCGCCGCGTTAAAAGCGACATAATATGGTCCGACCCAACCACGTGCGGCGACGTTACGGGTAGCTAGGCTCGAGACATGTGAATCCCAGTGCGGTCGTGTGAAAGCAGCACATGGGATCGGGCCGCTGTGCAGGTCCCTGTGCAGGCCCTCGAATAAATACATCAGAACGAAACTATATTTTCCCTAAACGGCGTCTATGCGAAAAGTGCTTGCTATATACAGAAAGTAAAGAACGCCTAATATTTTTTAAATATTTTTTCGTAGTCAGTTTATCCTCCAGTGAGGCTTTTCCCACGGACTCAACGAGGGATACCACATATACCGCCTCTATGGGCAGTGTCCAGGAGCTCGACATCAAATGGGGGATACAACTGGGGAGGCGGGACAAACGCCTCGCCCGGGCGGCCTCAACTGCAAAGCAAACTGTGGGCCTCATGAGGGACGGGACGGGATGGGAAGTATGGGAGAGAAGGAGGCGGCCGTGGCCTGACGGTAGCTACCATCCCGGCATTAGCCCGAAGACGAAGTGGGAAACCACGGAAAACCATTTCGAGTATGGCAGAGGTGGGAATAAAACACCCTCTACTCGTTTGGACCACCCGAGGCTGAGTAGACCCCATTCCAATCACACCGCTTTTCAAATTTCGTAGCAGACCCAGGAATCGGACCTTGGGCCTTTGGGGTGGCAGCTAAGCATGCTGCTCACTACACAACGGAGACGACCCAATATAAAATTATAATTATTATTTATTGTGGAGTGAAACGAATAGGATGAATATTAATGGTTTCCGACTCACCATTGATAAGGCTCATTTCGTTGTTATTCGTACCAACTACATTATCATTATAATTATTAGACTATTATTATTATTATTATTATTATTAGTCGCCTCCGTAGCGTAGCGGTCAGCATGGTTAGCTGCCGCCCCGGAGGTCCTGGGTTCGATTCCCGGCTCTGCCACGAAATTTGAAAAGTGGTATGAGGACTGGAACGACTAAGAAAGAAAAAAGAAAATAAATTATTATTATTATTAATGTTTTTTTTGATCAAACAAACTCTGACCAACACAGTGTCGAAAGTCAAATTTATGGGAGAGATATCAGAACCGTTTACAATTAGAACGGGCGTCAGACAGGGAGACGGACTATCTCCACTCCTCTTCAACTGTGTTTTGGAAAAAGTCATTCGAGAATGGAGGAAGATGTTAGACCAAGAAGAAAGAAATGAAGATCGGTTCAGACTTGGTCCTAAGCACAAAGGGATATACGTTGACTGTCTGGCCTTTGCGGATGACCTGGCCATTTTTGCTAACGACATAGATTCAGCAGTCAACAAGATCAATAGGCTGTCAGAAATTGCTGAAAAGGTAGGACTCCAGATTTCTATTCAGAAGACAAAATATATGACAAACATCTGCGATGGACCTGAATGGATTATCACTAACCTTGGAAAAATCAGTCGAGTCACAAATTTCCGTTATCTCGGTGAAGTCATCCAGCAGAATGGATTAGAAGAGGAAGCAATTAATGTCAGGATGAGGAAGTTAGACCAGGCATACCACATTACAAAAAATATCTATAACAAAAAGTCGATGAGTATAGGGGCCAAGTTCCGACACTATACCACAGTTGTAAAACCTGAGGGATTATATGCGTCCGAAACATTAACCATGAACACTAAAGGTCAAGCCGACCAACTGGAAAAAAGAGAGCGTAGGATATTAAGAAAAATTCTTGGTAATAGATGGGTTGATGGACAGTGGCGAATGAGAGCAAATGAGGACTTGT
This sequence comes from Meconema thalassinum, assembly GCA_946902985.2. Taxonomy (NCBI): domain Eukaryota; kingdom Metazoa; phylum Arthropoda; class Insecta; order Orthoptera; family Tettigoniidae; genus Meconema; species Meconema thalassinum. The sequence continues at coordinate 1,939,503,142 of OX336388.2, read as the reverse complement.
ACAAGAACATAGACCCTATCACAGCATCAATTAAGAAGAGAAGGCTACTATTTTACGGTCACCTCATGAGAATGACTGATGATCGATTAACCAAAAGAATATGGAGTTTCATCAAGTCTAAGGCAACAAGGCCGAGATGGTTCGAGGAATGCGAAAAAGATCTCAGACAAATTGGTATTCTAGACCGAGAAATTCGTGACAGGAACACATTTAGAAGATTGGTGAATAACTACCAAGGTTTTAAATTGGCATCAACTTCCGGAAGACGGAGAGGACCTTTGTCCGAGGAACATAAACAGGCACTCGTCGCTGGGGTCAGAAGATACTGGCAGGAAGTCAAAGCCGGAACAAGAGCAAGACCTAGACACTAAAGTGAAGTTGGTTGTTACCACGCAGTCCATAGAGGCTCAACTCGATGTATAAAAAATAAAAATAAAAAATTTCTTTTCTTTCATAGTCGTTTACCCTCCAGGTTGGTGGAACCCACGGACTCAGCGAGTGAACTCACCACAACCGCCTCTACGGGCAGTGTCCTGGAGCTGGGAACATCGAATCGGAGTGGATACAACTGGTGAGGTGTGATTGGCACCTCGCCCGGGCAGCCTCACCTGCAAAGCGAAAAGGGGCCTCATGATTGAAGGTAATGGATGGTCAGGATCGATAGGCAAGGAAGAGGGAAGGAGGCGGCCGTGGCCTTAAAGAAGGTACCATCCCGGCATTTGCCCGAAGACGAAGTGTGAAACCACGGAAAACCACTTCGACGATGACTGAGGTGGGAATCGAAACCCCTCTACTCATTTGGAACACCCGAGTCTGAGTAGACCCCATTCCAGTCCTCATACGACTTTTCAAATTTTGTGGTAGAGCCAGGAATCGAACCCAGGACCTCTGGGGCGGCAGCTAACCATGCTGACCGATACGCTATGGAGGCGACAACTATTATTATTATTATTATTATTATTATCATCTTAGGTGTGTGTGGAATCAGTGTGTTAACCAGTGACATTGTGTCGGCTGTGGTATTGTGCGTATTTGTAATTGTGTCTAGGTATGGGGAGGAAATGATCGTGGCCTTCACTTAGGTACCATCCGGGCATTTGCCTGGGTTTGAAGTAGGTAACCACGCCATTCCACCTCCAGCATAGCTAGGTGGGAATCTAACCTATCTCTTCTAAAATATCCTCACGTGGCTTAGTGTAGTGTTTAGCAACGATGACCTCGTAGTTCCTCCCATTTCAAGCCCAATAACTAACTAATTAATTAACCAACCCACTAGGCTTAGTGTACAGTTTCGAGTGCTGAGGTTAGAAATATATTTGCTGGAAGAGATGGGGATTGAACCCAGGGCCTTTAAAAGAGGTGTCACATTGCACACTCATCCTATGAAAGTAGCTTTGTGTAATTTTATTTCTGAAATATTTCCGGATTACACAAATCGAAAAAGACACACGTCCACTTCCAAACTGAGCTTACACAACTGCTTTGATTTCTTGTTGTGCATTATTTTCTTTCTCTCAACTATCTTGGACATTTTGAGTTACGTAACAGTCTTCAATAGTCTATAATATACAAATTGTATCGTACTAAAAATCTGACACACTTGAGTGATGAATTACAATGAGGGTAATATAAAACTATTTGCTTCGTTTTTTCATTTTCATTTTCTACCCTCCATGTAGGCTTTTCCCACGGTCTCAGCGAATGATTACGCCCTTACCGCCTCTACGGGCAGTGTCCTGGAGCTTGACATCCAATTATGGGATACAACTGGGGAGGGAGGCTGGACTAGCGCCTCGCTAAGGTGGCCTCACCTGCAAACGGAATAGTGGACCACATGAGGGACGGGACGGGATGGGAAGATTGGGAGGAATAGACATGGAAGAGGGAAGGAGGCGGCCGTGGCCTGTCATTAGCTACCATCCCGAGATTAGCTCGAAGACGAAGTGGGAAACCAGGGAAAATCACTTCAGGATGGCTGAGGTGGGAATCAAACAACCTCGACTCATTTGGACCATCCGAGGCTGAGTAGACCCCGTTCCAATCCTACCGCTTTTCAAATTTCGTAGCAGACCCAGGAATCAGACCTGGAGCCTCTGGGGTGGCAGCTAAGAATGCTGCCCAATACACAACGGAGATGACCCAGTATACAATTATAATTATTATAATTTATTGTGGAGTGAAAATATCATTGTGCTATCAAATTGTATTATTTTACACGAATAGGATAAATATTAATGGTTTCCGACTCAGAGAATAGACAGCACAAAGTCGGATGGATACAATAAAATAATTAATAAAGAAATAAAATATTGGTCACTAGGGTGTCTTGAACCCAGGACCTATCCGTTACGAAGCTACAGCCTTACCCCTCCTACACTTTTCCAGTATATCGACCGGCTCACAGGTAGCTTACGTAACTGAATCCGAATGCAATGGTTGAAGGACGAATGATTGAAGTTCAATCTTCAAGACCGCCAGGAATGCATTCATCAGTGCCTGGCATGTTTTCAACTTACAGTTACGTATCTTAATGACTGATTTGCATTCTAATTATGCCCATCAACAGCAGATACCACCCTCAATTGACAACCGTCCACCATGTTTGATTCCTTGCACCTAGCCCTGCTGAGCCAATCGAAACAGCCGGTATACATGTCAGTAACGTTACCAAGCCCTGTACCGAAACTGCGGCTACATCCCGTCTTAACGTTACAGCCTGTTCCGTTTCTTCTCTGAGGGTCAATGCTGGCGGTACAAAGTTACAACCTCTACCATCTCTTGTAGCGTTACGCAAAATCCATCATTGATAACGCTCATTTCGTTGTTATTCGTACCGACAACATTATTATTATTATTATTATTATTATTATTAATGTCATTATTATCTTCGGTGTGTGTGGAATCAGTGTGTTAACCAGTGGCATTGTGTTGGCTGTGGTAATGTGCGTATTTGTAATTGTGGCTAGGTTTGGGAAGGAAATGATCGTGGCCTTCACTTAGGTACCATCCGGGCATTTGCCTGGCTTTGAAGTAGCAACCACGCCATTCCACCTCCAGCATAGCTAGGTAGGAATCTAACCTATCTCTTCCAAACTATCCTCACGTGGCTTAGTGTAGTGTTTAGCGCCGATGACCTCGTAGTTCCTCCCCTTTCAACCCCAATAACCTACTAACTAATTAACTAACTGACTAGTCTTGTTGTACAGTTTCTAGCGCTGAGGCTAGAAATATCTTTGCAGGAAAAGATGGGGATCGAAGCCCGGTCCTTTAAAAGAGGAGTCACATTGCATACTCATCTTATAGATGGTGCTTTGTGTAATTTTATTTCTGAAATATTTCCGAATTCCACAAATCGTGAAAGACACACGTCCACTTCCGAACTGAGCTTACACAACTGCTTTGATTCCTTGTTGTGCATTATTTTCTTTCTCTCAACTATCCTGGACATTTTGAGTTACGTAACGGTCTTCAATATAATACACAAATTGTATCGTACTAAAAATCTGACACACTTGAGTGATGAATTACAATAGGTGTAATATAAAATTATTTGTTTCCTTTTGCCCTTTTCTTTTTCTACCCTCCAGGTAGGCTTTTCCCACGGACTCAGCGAATGATCCCGCCTTTACCGCCTCTACGGGCAGTGTCCTGGAGCTTGACATCCAGTTAGGGGCTACAACTGTGGAGGGAGGCTGGACTAACGCCTCGCCGAGGTAGCCTCACCTGCAAAGAGAATAGTGGGCCTCATGACGGACGGGACGGGATGGGAAGAAGAGGAGGGATAGACATGGAAGAGGGAAGGATGCGGCCGTGGCCTGACGTTAGATACCATCCCAACATTAGCCCGAAGACGAAGTGGGAAACCACGGAAAACCACTTCGTGGACAGCTCAGATGGGAATCGAACCCCCTCTACTCATTTGGAACACCCGAGGCTGAGTAGACCCCGTCCAGTCCTCATACCACTTTTCAAATTTCGTGGCAGAGCCGCGAATCGAACCCAGGACCTCCGGGGCGGCAGCTAACCATGCTGACCGCTACGCTACGGAGGCGACAATATAACATAATGATTATTATTTATTGTGAAGTCGGCTCCAACGGGTAACGGTCAGCATGGTTAGCTGCCGCCCTTAAGGTCCTATGTTCGATTCCCGGCTCTGCCACGAGAATTTGAAAAGTGGCATGGGCCTCGGGTGTTCCAAATGGGTAGAGGGGGTCGATTCCCACCACAGCCATCCTCGAAGTAGTTTTCCGAGTTTTCCCACTTCGTCTTCGGGCAAAAGCCGGGATGGTACCTTCTTCAAGGCCACGGCCGCCTCCTTCCCTCTTCCTTGACTATCCATCCTGACCATCCCTTACCTTCCCTCATGAGGCCCCTGTTCGCTTTGAAGGTGCGGCCGCCTGGGCGAGGTGCCAATCACACCTCACCAGTTGTAGCCACTCCGATTAGATGTTCCCAGCTCTAGGACACTGCCCGTAGAGGCGGTAGTGGTGAGTTCCCTCGCTGAGTCCGTTGGTTCCACCAACCTGGAGGGTAAACGACTAAGAAAAGAAAAGAAGAAAAGAAGAATTATTTATTGTGGAGTGAAAATATCATTGTGCTATCAAATTGTTTTATTTTACACGAAAAGGATAACTATTAATGGTTTCCGACTCAGAGAATAGACAGCACAAAGTCGGATGGATGCAATAAAATAATTAATAAAGAAATAAAATTTTGGTCACTAGGGTGTCTTGAACATAGGACCTACCCGTTACGAAGCTACAGCCTTACCCCTCCTACACATTTCCAGTATATCGACTAGCTCACAGCTAGCTTACGTAACTGAATCCGAATGCAATGGTTGAAGGTCGAATGATTGCAGTTCAATCTTCAAGACCGCCAGGAATGCATTCATCAGTGCCTGGCATGTTTTCAACTTACAGTTACGTATCTTAATGACTGATTTGCATTCTAATAATGCCCATCAATAGCAGATACCACCCTCAATTGACAACCGTCCACCATGTTTGATTCCTTGCACCTAGCCCTGCTGAGCCAATCGAAGCAGCCGGTATACATGTCAGTAACGTTACCAAGCCCTGTACCGAAACTGCGGCTACATCCCATCTTAACGTTACAGCCTGTACCGTTTCTTCTCTGAGGGTCAATGCTGGCGGTACAAAGTTACAACCTCTACCATCTCTTGTAGCGTTACCCAAAATCCATTATTGATAACGCTCATTTCGTTGTTATTCGTACCGACAACATTATCATTATTATTATTATTATTATTAATGTTATTATTATCTTAAGTGTGTGTGGAATCAGTGTGTTAACCAGTGGCATTGTGTTGGCTGTGGTAATGTGCGTATTTGTAATTGTGGCTAGGTTTGGGAAGGAAATGATCGTGGCCTTCACTTACGTACCATCCGGGCATTTGCCTGGCTTTGAAGTAGAAACCACGCCATTCCACCTCCAGCATAGCTAGGTAGGAATCTAACCTATCTCTTCCAAACTATCCTCACGTGGCTTAGTGTAGTGTTTAGCGCCGATGACCTCGTAGTTCCTCCCCTTTCAACCCCAATAACCTACTAACTACTAATTAACTAACTGACTAGGCTTGTTGTACAGTTTCTAGCCCTGAGGCTAGAAATATCTTTGCAGGAAGAGATGGGGATCGAACCCCGGTCCTTTAAAAGAGGAGTCACATTGCATACTCATCTTATAGATGGTGGCTTTGTGTAATTTTATTTCTGAAATATTTCCGAATTCCACAAATCGTGAAAGACACACGTACACTTCCGAACTGAGCTTACACAACTGATTTGATTCCTTGTTGTGCATTATTTTCTTTCTCTCAACTATCCTGGACATTTTGAGTTACGTAACAGTCTTCAATATAATATACAAATTGTATCCTACTAAAAATCTGACACACTTGAGTGATGAATTACAATAGGTGTAATATAAAATTATTTGTTTCGTTTTGTCCTTTTCTTTTTCTACCCTCCAGGTAGGCTTTTCCCAACGACTCAGCGAATGATCCCGCCTTTACCGCCTCTACGGGCAGTGTCCTGGAGCTTGACATCCAGTTAGGGGCTACAACTGGGGAGGGAGGCTGGACTAACGCCTCGCCCAGGTGGCCTCACATGCAGAGAGAATAGTGGGCCTCATGACGGACGGGACGGGATGGGAAGTATAGGAGGGATAGACATGGAAGAGGGAAGAATGCGGTCGTGCCCTGACGTTAGATACCATCCCAACATTAGCCCGAAGACGAAGTGGGAAACCACGGAAAACCACTCGTGGACAGCTGAGATGGGAATCGAACCCCTTCTACTCATTTGGAACACCCTGAAACGTTTTGCTTAGGCTGGGATGACAAGTGAAACGGTATTTACTTTGCTCCACGTTGAGCGTACAAATGAAACGTTTTGCTAGCCCACACTGTTGGGTGATATATGTAACTGTTTACCTTTGCCTAAGCTATGTTGTTTTAATGGGCGCCAAGACCTCAATGCAATGTTGAAATCTAAATTTGTATTTAGCAACGTCTAGCTCTGGCAGAACACCTTCAAGACTCTATTCACTCAGATCGTGGTATGATTTGATCATTAACCCAACAAACAATTGTATCAGGAGAAGGAATTGGTCTATATCTAATGCTACCTACTGAAAGCAAAGATTGCATTGTAAAAGAAATGAATTTATTATATAAAACAAGTATAGCAAAATTAATAATAATAATAAGTACAAAATTTAAATTGGAGCGTTGTGATTTGAATATTACCGATAGAAAATTACGTGAAAACGGAGTCTGATAAATTGATTTTACTCTTATTTCCAAGCTATGAAGTTACTGAAATATGAAATATAAAACAAAGAAAAATGAGAGATTGCGTATTTCTGCGTCATTTGCGCTTACCATTGGAAATTGCCAAGGCATTTCCCTCGTTCTTGATGATGTTGTGAGCTTCCCACAGTCTCCTGGACGTCGTCATCTCCGTCGGAATTTGATGATATTCTGGTAGATTAGATAATTCTATGGTCCGTACCTCGGACCCAAACACTCGTACAACCAAGTTTTACAAACGTTCGTCGCTAACTCCACTGAACATCGGAGCGACTCGCACGCGCATCCATACTCCTCAAGTATTTCACAGATAGTCCCCGTTTCACGGCGCGTCGAACGATATATATCCACACGTTGGCTCCCCCACCATGGTACCGACATCTGGCTTACGTCGTCCTCACTGATTGGCTGCACCCTACGCGCTAGATCCCCACTCCTTCCTCATTACACTCCGCGGGAGGGAGAAGTCGATTTCCGTTTCAACAATTCGCCTTTCCTAGACCTTGCGACCCAAGATTGCGTCATGCTTCTCGACAAGATTCAGCGTGTACTTGAAATCCCAGTGAGTCATCTCTCTCAAATACCCTAACTGACAAAAACTCCGTAAAATTCCGTAATCAGATAATTTTCTATGATATCGTCGTTCGTAATAATTTGCTTGATAGCGTTTTCTAAGACATAGAAAACCTATCTGAATGCTAATAATTTTTATAAAATGCTCCGAAAATACCTTAATAATAATTATAATAAATTAATAATAATAATAAATTACCATGAAAAATTGTCTTGGCTGAACAATTTGCCGCGTAAATAAATATAGAATGGCTTCCTACTGACTTATGCCAGTTGCATAAAACCCCTCGAAAAACACGTTACATATTCGCCTCGGATCATCGGATGATTTACCGTGACGACGGTCCATTATCCGATTATCCCAGACACGTTAATAAACCCCATCCAAAATACATATTACATAAACGAAATCACCCTAAATTACAGATATATACACTCATATTTTTTCTTCACGCACTTTGCGTCAAAGTTTGTTGTCACTATGGATTGCACTTTGTAACCAGTCCAATGTTTCTCATATAAAATAGTGTTCCACGGATATTTCCGCCTCTCAAATTCCTCTATGTTGGAGAAATAGACATAATAAATGTGTGAGCACTATGTATTTATGATGTCATATCACACGCATTGAAGGTGTTCTGATATATTTATATCACCATAGAACTCCCTAATTTCACTGGAGGTCCCCTCCTTATGGTGAAATTTAATCTCACTTATCACTGAGCACACGATCACACTATTGTGGCAGCGCCTCGTGACCATAATACTTAATCTCTCTTTAAAGTAGATTAAATTAATATTGACTTCTGAAAAAAACAGTAAATGTGCATTACATATAACACCAAATATTTCTGTGCCGTAATCGCCCTGTCTTGTTAAGTTCCCGTTAACCATATTCTACTTAATACTAGTTCTCAACACAGACCATTTCTCCTCACACAAATAATACCATTGTACAAATTGCCTTAAATTACACACTTACAAATCTTACATGGCGAGGCCGTAAACAGAAATCACGTGTGCTGATATGTATGAGTTTCATGAAGGACTGTCTCGCATTCTGATGGCCCATCTTTTATCTCGTGGACGCCTTAAGCTAACAAGCCCTATACAAGCGCTCCCCCATCTCTTGGAGATAAATGGGAACCCATCAGCGCTGCCAAAATGGCCTTGGTGCATCGAGACATTTTAGTGCTCAAGAGCATCCGACAATCCCGTCATATTTCCCTGTACCTTAAAAACTCTCATTTACTTACATACTACCCCCCTGTGTGACTTCTGATACGCCTGTCTGGAAGACTAGATCTTCCACGCACCAAATACCACACTTACTCATTTGATAGGCTGGCTCGCCAGCTAAACACACTCACTTTATGACACATATTTTCGTAGACTATGTATATTATACGTCCCGTATAATCTGTTTCCCTCACTATTCTCCAGCACATATGCTGTTTTTCCAATACGTTTGGAAACCATAAATGTTTCTGCGTCACCTGCTTCCAACCTTGCAAGTGGCTCCCTTTAATGAACATCATCACGTTGCTCTACCTAGCATCTTTCTCAGTGTCTGTAACGATGCCCTGTTGCTACTGTCCACACATGCACATATTAAAATACCGTCCTCTGCTTTAACCACAGGATAATCCCTACATAAATTAGTGTCCCTCGATAGCATGTCTGCAAGAATGTTATCTTTACCTTTAATATATTTTACTGTGAATTCGTATTCCTGCAGAGCAAGAATCCACCTACTAACTCTGTTAGAACTGAGTTTACAAGTCCTCATATACAGTAATGCATGGTGATCTGTGTGGATCTCAAATTTCCCCCCTACTAAATACATTCTAAATTTTCCTAAACTGAAAACAATACCTAAAAGCTCTAACTCAGTAATCGTGTATCTTTTCTCCGCTGCTGTCAGTCCTCGCGAGGCTAAAGATACAATGCACAGATTACCCTCATCATCTTTCTGACATAATACTCCAGCAATGCCTATATGTGAAGCATCTGTCATAACCACATATTCCTTATCTTTTAACGGATATTTCAGCACTACAGCTTTCTCAAAACCTTCCTTCAGCGCTCTAAAAGCCTGATCATGCTTGGACTCCCATCTCCACCGAGTCCCACTTTTAAGCAATTCCCTGAATGGTTCTACCAACCCTGAGTATTTAAGAACGAACCTCCTGAAAAAGTTGCAAATTCCCAGGTAAGTTTTTAACTGTTTAACATTCTGTGGCACCTCTGCGTTAAGTATCTTATTAACCCTACTTTCCTCTGGTGTTACACCTCTACTCGACACTCTATGACCTAAAAATGTCACTTCTGACTGACAGAATGACGACTTAAACAGCTTCAAAGTGAACCCTGCCTGATCTAACTTCTGAAAAACTATATTTAAATGACATAGATGCTCCTCAAAACTGCGTGAACTAATTACCATATCATCTATGTAAATGGTTACAAACTCTCCTGTGTCATCCCCTAATGCGATGTTTAAAGCCCTAATTAAAGCTGCTGAACTACTCTTTAACCCATAAGGTGTTCTACAAAATTGATAAAGGTTATATTTATGACTAAAAGCTGTAAATGGTCTATCTTCGTACATAAGTGGCACTTGCCAAAAACTGGAACTCAAATCTACACAAGTGAAATACTTCTTCCCCTCAAATGTTTGCATTAATTCCTCTATTGACATAGATTTCAGCTGATCTGAACTAATTCTACTGTTAACCAAACGAGCGTCTAAACAAATACGAACAGTGCCGTCGGTCTTGGGTACCGTTATCAAAGAATTAACATATGGACTGTTCGAGTGCTCAATAATCCCATCTTCAAGCATCTGGTTAATTTGTGCCTCAACTGCACTCTGATAAGCGAAAGGTACAGGATATCTATGTCCTGTGAATACTGACCTATCAATAACGTTCAATGAATGTGTATAGCAATTGGCCATACCAATGCGATCCTCAAAAACTCTCCTATTACACCATAACACATCATAGAGCCGAACACACTGTTCATCCTCTATATTTCCCTGAAATGCAGCCTCACGTAACGAGTCCTCTAGACTTCCGTTCGTAATCACACTGCCCACAAAACATGGAGAACCCCGCTCTACGGCTGGCGATATCTCATTTAAAGTACAAATCACACCTACAATACTACTTCTCTGAATATGGTCATTGAACGCTACTTCTACTTCAGAATCTCCCCATTTAAATTTCAAACTCCCTACATCATAACATAAGTTACCAGACACTCTACTTAGCCACTCTGAACCCAAGATAACACTGAATACTAAATTTGGAATTACAAGACAAATCTGCTTCTCTACATGATTATTAATTTTAATGTCTACTAAAACTTGCTTAGAAATTACTTTAGACCTCTTCCCAACAGCTGTGATAACAAAAGTGCTTTTAATTGGCATCTCCTCAAAATTTACTCCAGTTCCTTTCATTTTATCATAAAATGCACTACTTATGCAACTCTTCATACAACCACTATCAATTAAAACATCTGTGTACGCCTCGGACACGTTAAATTTAACTATGGGGCTCTTACTAACCACTTCCTGAATAATACCTTCATCATTTAGTTCATGTAATAATTCATTTCTCACATTTAGGTCATAGGGTTCCTGTATAATTGTATGGACAGGGCATGCTACAGACTGATATTCTGACCTTACTTCGCAGCCTGGTTCGCGTTTAAAGAACCGCTACAGCTGGCCGTAGTACTACTAACTACTAAACTGGTCTGGTTGTTCTGGGCTGTGTTGTCATTGTTTGGCTGTATATTACTACCACTAGGCTGTCCTCTTCCTTGACCCCTATTCTGGTTGTAATTATTGTCATTATAATTTCTCCCTTGATTTCCCCTGAAATCATTGTTTCTCCCTTGATTTCCCCTGTAATCATTGTTCCTCCCTTGATTTCCCCTGAAATCATTGTTCCTCCCTTGATACTGATTACCATAGCCATTTCCTCTGTTCTGATATAGCTGATTATTATTATTTCTATTTTGAGCGTTGGCCCCTTCGCCACCGTTCCCTTGAACTTCCTGATGCCTGGCTTCATTAGGTCTATTATTATTATTACCCTGGTTCCGATTGAAATTGTCCTCATAACCCCCTCTCCCTAGTGCATCAAATGTGCTTAACAAATTTTCTACTTGTGATATAGTCTTTACATTCTGGATACAAGCAGCCTCCTTGATCCTATAGGGAAAGTGCCTAAGTAGCAACCTTACCACATCACTTTCCTCCTTCAAGCCATCCAGATATTTACACACTAATACCTGCCCTAAAAAGTATTCGGTCATGGTGGAGCTTCCTTTAGGGTTATATTTACCACACACTACTCCCTCACGATGCTGCGACTGAATAACCTCATTCCAGAACTTTTCACAGAATTTCATTTTAAAATCATTGATATCAGTAAACTTGTCTCTGTAGACAGCAAACCAATTCCTCGTTTCCCCCACAAACACTTGTTCTAAAATTTCAACTACCTGGCACCACTCAATACTACCATTTTCCAACCTTTCCCCGAATTTATTTTCTATAGTGTTCATGAACTCCATTGGGCACCCCTGTCGATTGCTGAACTTACCCAGTTCTACCTCCCTGTGTGTGCTATTCACAAAAACTGGCCTATTCTGACTATTTTCTTGCCTGATCCTAGCTTTTAATTTTAATTCTAATTCTGCGATTTTCTCCTCAGCCTTCCTCTCAATACTGTTTACTGTTAATTTAATGTTTCCTTCTGATTCTTCTACTTTATCATATAGCTTTGCTTGTGTCTCCTCAATCTTGCTAATGCTCTATTACTCTCTCTTAAATCATTTACTTCTGCAACTATTTGTGAGTGGACTTTCTCAATTCTACCCCCCAGCTGTTCCTTAACCTCTTTAGTAGCTACCTGAATTTTGTCAATTTCTCCCCCCAATTGCTTTTTGACCTGCTGTGTTTCCAGTTGCACTAGTTCTTTTAAATTTTCAGCCTGTGTACTGATTCTAATTTCCAACTCCTCCTGTACTTTTCCTAATTTTCTGTCTACATCTGCAATAATCTCTTTAGCCTTTTCTTCCATCACCCCCCTGATCTCACCTCTAATCAGTTCGAATTTGTCATTCATTTCCCTACTGTTTTGTTCTAATTTGGCGTTTAAACTATCGCTCAATTCCCTATTACTCTCTTTATTTTCCCTACTGTTTTGTTCTAGTTTAGCGTTATTCTGTTCTAACTTTGCATTTAAAGCTTCTGTACTTTCTTTATTTTCCCTACTGTTTTGTTCTAATTTAGCGTTATTCTGTTCTAACTTTGCATTTAAAGCTTCTGTACTTTCTTTATTTTCCCTACTGTTTTGTTCTAATTTTGCGTTTAAGGCATCACTACTAACTTTGTTCTGATACATGAACTCGAGAAGTAAAGTTTTTAATTCTGGTTGGCCGCCTACACTCCCTGTTTCAGTATCGGGATTTACCTCCGCTACCCCGGTACTACCATCACTCGACATACTGCTCGTATCATCACTTTCCCGTTGATGACCACTACGTAACCTCATCTGTCTTTCTTTCTCATCCCCCATAATGATATACACTGATAAAGACAAATAACCCCCAAAATACAGGCACAGAAATATATACCCTTCTCCTTCCACAAATGTTATTAGGTTTTCAGCCCCAAGTTGTCGGCGACAAATGAAACGTGTTGCTTAGGCTGGGATGACAAGTGAAACGGTATTTACTTTGCTCCACGTTGAGCGTACAAATGAAACGTTTTGCTAGCCCACACTGTTGGGTGATATATGTAACTGTTTACCTTTGCCTAAGCTATGTTGTTTTAATGGGCGCCAAGACCTCAATGCAATATTGAAATCTAAATTTGTATTTAACAACGTCTAGCTCTGGCAGAACACCTTCAAGACTCTATTCACTCAGATCGTGGTATGATTTGATCATTAACCCAACAAACAATTGTATCAGGAGAAGGAATTGGTCTATATCTAATGCTACCTACTGAAAGCAAAGATTGCATTGTAAAAGAAATGAATTTATTATATAAAACAAGTATAGCAAAATTAATAATAATAATAAGTACAAAATTTAAATTGGAGCGTTGTGATTTGAATATTACCGATAGAAAATTACGTGAAAACGGAGTCTGATAAATTGATTTTACTCTTATTTCCAAGCTATGAAGTTACTGAAATATGAAATATAAAACAAAGAAAAATGAGAGATTGCGTATTTCTGCGTCATTTGCGCTTACCATTGGAAATTGCCAAGGCATTTCCCTCGTTCTTGATGATGTTGTGAGCTTCCCACAGTCTCCTGGACGTCGTCATCTCCGTCGGAATTTGATGATATTCTGGTAGATTAGATAATTCTATGGTCCGTACCTCGGACCCAAACACTCGTACAACCAAGTTTTACAAAAGTTCGTCGCTAACTCCACTGAACATCGGAGCGACTCGCACGCGCATCCATACTCCTCAAGTATTTCACAGATAGTCCCCGTTTCACGGCGCGTCGAACGATATATATCCACACGTTGGCTCCCCCACCATGGTACCGACATCTGGCTTACGTCGTCCTCACTGATTGGCTGCACCCTACGCGCTAGATCCCCACTCCTTCCTCATTACACTCCGCGGGAGGGAGAAGTCGATTTCCGTTTCAACAATTCGCCTTTCCTAGACCTTGCGACCCAAGATTGCGTCATGCTTCTCGACAAGATTCAGCGTGTACTTGAAATCCCAGTGAGTCATCTCTCTCAAATACCCTAACTGACAAAAACTCCGTAAAATTCCGTAATCAGATAATTTTCTATGATATCGTCGTTCGTAATAATTTGCTTGATAGCGTTTTCTAAGACATAGAAAACCTATCTGAATGCTAATAATTTTTATAAAATGCTCCGAAAATACCTTAATAATAATTATAATAAATTAATAATAATAATAAATTACCATGAAAAATTGTCTTGGCTGAACAATTTGCCGCGTAAATAAATATAGAATGGCTTCCTACTGACTTATGCCAGTTGCATAAAACCCCTCGAAAAACACGTTACAACCCGAGGCTGAGTAGACCCCGTCCAGTCCTCATACCACTTTTCGAATTTCGTGGCAGAGCCGCGAATCGAACCCAGGACCTCCGGGGCGGCAGCTAACCATGCTGACCGCAAAGCTACGGAGGCGACAATATAACATAATTATTATTATTTATTGTGAAGTCGCCTCCAACGCGTAACGGTCAGCATGGTTAGCTGCCGCCCTGGAGGTCCTGTGTTTGATTCCCGGCTCTGCCACGAAAATTTGAAAAGTGGTATGGGTCTCGGGTGTTCCAAATGGGTAGAGGGGGTCGATTCCCACCACAGCCATCCTGAAAGTGGTTTTCCGTGTTTTCCCACTTCGTCTTCGGGCAAATGCCGGGATGGTTCCTTCTTCAAGGCCACGGCCGCCTCCTTCCCTCTTCCTTGCCTATCCATCCTGACCATCCCTTACCTTCCCTCATGAGGCCCCTGTTCGCTTTGCAGGTGCGGCCGCCTGGTCGAGGTGCCAATCACACCTCACCAGTTGTATCCACTCCGATTAGATGTTCCCAGCTCTAGGACACTGCCCGTAGAGGCGGTAGTGGTGAGTTCCCTCGCTGAGTCCGTTGGTTCCACCAACCTGGAGGGTAAACGACTAAGAAAAGAAAAGAAGAAAAGAAGAATTATTTATTGTGGAGTGAAAATATCATTGTGCTATCAAATTGTATTATTTTACACGAATAGGATAAATATTAATGGTTTCCGACTCAGAGAATAGACAGCACAAAGTCGGATGGATACAATAAAATAATTATTAAAGAATTAAATTTTGGTCACTAGGGTGTCTTGAACCCAGGACCTATCCGTTCCGAAGCTACAGCCTTACCCCTCCTACACTTTTCCAGTATATCGTTTAGCTCACAAGTAGCTTACGTAACTGAATCCGAATGCAATGGTTGAAGGACGAATGATTGCAGTTCAATCTTCAAGACCGCCAGGAATGCATTCATCAGTGCCTGGCATGTTTTCAACTTACAGTTACGTATCTTAATGACTGATTTGCATTCTAATAATGCCCATCAATAGCAGATACCACCCTCAATTGACAACCGTCCACCATGTTTGATTCCTTGCACCTAGCCCTGCTGAGCCAATCGAAACAGCCGGTATACATGTCAGTAACGTTACCAAGCCCTGTACCGAAACTGCGGCTACATCCCATCTTAACGTTACAGCCTGTACCGTTTCTTCTCTGAGGGTCAATGCTGGCGGTACAAAGTTACAACCTCTACCATCTCTTGTAGCGTTACGCAAAATCCATCATTGATAACGCTCATTTCGTTGTTATTCGTACCGACAACATTATCATTATTATTATTATTATTATTATTATTAATAATGTTATTATTATCTTAGGTGTGTGTGGAATCAGTGTGTTAACCAGTGGCATTGTGTTGGCTGTGGTAATGTGCGTATTTGTAATTTTGGCTAGGTTTGGGAAGGAAATGATCGTGGCCATCACTTAGGTACCATCCGGGCATTTGCCTGGCTTTGAAGTAGCAACCACGCCATTCCACCTCCAGCATAGCTAGGTAGGAATCTAACCTATCTCTTCCAAACTATCCTCACGTGGCTTAGTGTAGTGTTTAGCGCCGATGACCTCGTAGTTCCTCCCCTTTCAACCCCAATAACCTACTAACTAACTAATTAACTGACTAGGCTTGTTGTACAGTTTCTAGCGCTGAGGCTAGAAATATCTTTGCAGGAAGAGATGGGGATCGAAGCCCGGTTCTTTAAAAGAGGAGTCACATTGCATACTCATCTTATAGATGGTGGCTTTGTGTAATTTTATTTCTGAAATATTTCCGAATTCCACAAATCGTGAAAGACACACGTCCACTTCCGAACTGAGCTTACACAACTGCTTTGATTCCTTGTTGTGCATTATTGGCCTACTTTCGATTTTTGCAAAAAAAAAGTAGACTTATGAGATCACTACAGGGCGAAAAAAAGTGTGTCTGTCTGTGTGTGTGTATGTGTGTGCGTGAGTCTGTGTGTGTGTGTGTGTGTGAGTGTGTGTACTCTGAATGTCTGTCCCCCCTATCAATTCGAACACGGTGAGCGCAAATTGAACGAAATTTGGTACAAAGGTAGTACTAGCAAAGGACACCTCAGTGTCATGTTTTATATCGCCGCCATCTTGACGGAAACGTAATGGCGGCCACACAAATGTTCAAAGCTTAAATCAAATTACGACTAACCTAATCATCCGATCTCTACCAAATTTTGCAACAACATACCTTTTTGGGGGCAGCATCCTTTGACCAAACTAATAGGTCATCAGCTTAATAGTTTGCGGATGGCGGCCATCTTTGT